>OY856411.1:435994338-437261838 GCA_963693085.1 Alisma plantago-aquatica
TGGAACATTCGGGGATTGGGTCCAAAGATAAAATCACCCTTCCAAAGGAATATAAAAGGAGTTACAAACTCCAAATTCTAGTCATCTAAGAACCACTATGCAGTGGTTTAAACTCTAACAAGATCATTAAGAAGCTCAATTACACCTCCTCACACTGTGTGGAAGCGCTTGGCTTTTCGGGTGGCATATGGATCCTATGGGATAACCATCGTTGCTCCATTGAAGTCCTTCAAAGCCATCGCCAATATGTCCACTGTCGCATCAACAATTCCTGGCTACTCACACTCATCTACGGAAGTCCTAACCCCTAAAAGTGTGAACTTCTGTGGAAACATATCACTGGACTCGCATCATCTATCAACGAGCCTTGGGCGCTCGTCGGTGACTTCAACACAATGCTAGATACAAACGAGAAAAAACTGGGAAGGGCTTTCATAGAAGATCCCGTCTTAAATTCAACTCCATGCTTACCACAGCTGGCCTGGGGGACATGCCATCCTCAGGCCATTTCTTCACTTTCGCTAAGGGTCGCCTCCTGGAAAAACTCGACAGGACGGTAGCCAACGAGGAGTGGTTTTCCATTGAGGGAGGCATGCAAATCAACGTCCTCTCTAGGCTTTACAGTGACCACCATCCTATCCTGGTGTCTAGTCAACATCAACAGTGGTGGGGTACCTTCTTTAAAACAAAGATGAGCTGGGACATCACAACCGGCTTCGAGTCTGAACTACTTTCGGTGTGGGACAATGCAAAATCCATGACGGACGCTCTACCTGCCTTCCAAGATGTATCCTTGAAATGGGACTCCAACCGTATCAAACAAAAATACAAGCAAAAAGATCGCATTCTCCGCAAGATCGACAAGTACCATGTACAACTACAAACCTCCAATTCTATTTCTACTCAGCAGCAATGTGTGTTTCTCTAAGAACAACTGGGATGGACTGGCAGTAACGCTCTAACATCAACTAGATGAAATACGGGGACAGAAACAATAAGTTCTTCCATGCCTATGTCAAAGCAAGAAGACACCACAACAAGATATCTAGACTCCGTGATGAGAACGGAATCTGGATCACCTTCACGGCGAGCATCAAGCAGCTGGTTCGGGATTTCTTCAACAACCTTCTCAGCAACCCATGCCTGAACCCACATGACAGCAATGTCATCTTGGCCTACGCGGGTGTGTCTTGTCCCCCGGCCAACCTACAACTCCTCAGCTTCATCCCTGATGAGAATGAGATTAAGCATGTTTTCTTCCTGTTGACCCCAACGAAAGTCGCAGGTCCGGACGATATCCATAATGGGTTCGTTCAGCGTCACTGGTCCCACATCGGATGCTCCTTCATCTCCTCACTCTAGGAAGCCTTCACCACCTGCAAAATTGACCCTCATATGGCAGACTCCCTTCTGGTGCTCATTCCTAAAATTAACCATCTACAGCGATGCAGCGATCTAAGGTCGATCTCAATAAATAACTGTTGTCTCAAGCTCATCTCCAAGGTCATTGTGGAATGCCTAAAACCCTTCCTCAGTGATTGGGTCTCTCTTCACCAGTCAAGTTTTATTCCTGGTAGAAAAATCAGTGACAACATCCTCCTCATCCAGGAGGTTGTCCATTCAATGAAGAACATGAAAGGTAAGAGGAAGTGGGTCACCATCAAACTTGACCTATCACAAGCCTTCGACCGCATGAGCTGGCCCTTCATCATAGATACCTTAAAGAAGAAAGCATCCCAAAGAACCTCACTACAATGATCATGTAAATCATCTCCGTCGGAAACACCTCTATCCTTTGGGAATGCACACCTATGGAACCTTTCTATACTATGCAAGGGGTAAGATAAGGTGACCCCATTAGCCAGTGTCTATTCATGTTGTGTATGGAACGCTTAAGCCAAGCTATTAATGCTAAGGTGGAACGAGGGACATGGAAGCCAATCCTGATTACCAAAGATGGACCAGCACTTTCACATGTGATGTTTGCCGACGACTTGGTCCTTATGGATGAGGCTTCTCCGGGGCAAGCTTCGATCATCAACAAAGTCCTTAAGCAATTCTCCCTAGTCTCTGATAGGTTGTCTCCAAGGAAAAATCTTGCTACTATTTCTCAGCCAATAACACTACAGTTGAGCAGCGGGCTTCTGTCACCGCATGGGCATCTCATGTACAATCGACCTTGGCTGATATTTCGACATTCCCGTGCTGCATCATAGAGTTAATAAGCAAACTCATGCATACATCCTTCAAAACATAAAAGGGTACATGGATAGCTGGTCTACTCGCCACCTCTCCCTTACGGGCCGTATCACTCTTGCCGAGTCCGCATTACAGACCATTCCTTCATATATGATTCAAACCGTTCACCTCTCACCCACTCTCTGTGACGAAATCGACAAGCATGTCAGGGATTTCCACTTGTCCGGAGGCAGGGAATAGAAGAAGTTTTCCCTGGTCTCCTGGGACAAGCTGGCCAGGATCAAAGCTCAGAGAGGCCTTGGAATCAGGACCGCTACGGACCAAAACACCGCCCTTATGTTGAAAAACGTCTGGCATTATTTCACCGATGCCCCAACACAATGGTTCAATGTTATGCGGCATAAATACATCAAGCAAGGAACTACTTTGAAAACCTCAAGCTCTGCAGCTTGGTCCTTTATCAGGAAGCCCCTAACCAAGGTTAAAGATTGCTGCCACAAGGTTGTGAACTCTGGCTCAGACACGAATGTCTGATATGACTGATGGATCCTGGGGAAATCCATCGTCGAGATGGATCCCATAGTAGAAATCGCAGATGATCTCCAAGACCTTAAGGCACTTTCCATAGGTGTTTGGGACTGGAACTTCATTCATGCCCACCTCCCTCCGGTCACATGGGCTCAAATAGAGAATACCTATGTGCCCGTTAGTACTGCCAGATAGGATACCTGGTCTTGGCCCTTCACCCCCTCTGGCATTTTCTCCACCGGCTCAGCCTACTCCTGGCTTAAACTACTGCAGAACCCTATTAACTCTAACAGCAACTGGACCAGTGTTTGGAAGCTACCTACGCCTCCCAAAATCCGCACATTCTGCTGGCTTCTAAAGCACAAGGCCCTCTTAACCCAAGATGAGTTTGTGCGTCGACATATCAGTAACGATCCTATCTACCTGGTTTGCCAAGCGGATTATGATACCATCACACATCGTCTCAGAGACTGGCCGTCAAGCAAAGTTGTGTGGCAGTCTCTGCACATGGCCCCATCTTTCTACATCACCTCTGGCGAGGAATGGATCACCCACATCATCCAAGGCAAAGACACGACTGAGGCAGTCACGCTGCGTTGTGTCAGCTTCTGGTCTATTTGGCGAGCATGTAATACACTCCTCCATGCAGGTAAGCAACAACCTACCTCTGTGACAGTCTCCTTCATTTGAGAAAAAACCACAACTATCATGGCGACCAACAGGAAATCCACGCCCACCAAGCTTGGAATTTCCCGACCTCTACCCAGATCAGAGCAACACCATCAGTTAGTTTCGTTGATGCCACCTTCCAATATCACTCCCATAGGATGGGTATCAGAGTCCATGTTATCAATAGCTCAGGAAGCTGCCTCCTTGGCAGTGGAAAGTACGGGTTGGCCACTTCCGTGCTAGAAGTTGAAATCAGAGGAATCCTTCATGCAATGCACTTATGCATCGGAAACAACTGGCAGTTTCCTATGATCCTTACCGACTCATCCATGGCCATTAGCTTTCTCCACAAGGCGGATCTAGCCGCATGCAAACTTGAGCCTCAGAGAAGAGGATTCGCCCAAGCAAGGAACCACCTGCCCAACCTTCAGCTCACCTTCATCAGCAGGTCACACAATCAAGTGGTCGATGCTCTTGCAAAAAGATCCATGTACCGATCGTCTAATTTTTCTTTTACTTCTATTCGGTCATTCTGGCAATCTAGGGATGTAAACATTCAAATTCACCGCATTTGGCCCATATAAGAGAATGGGATGAATAACATCGAATCTCTAGAGTTTTCCCGAAAAAAAGTAATGAACTTCATGTATTAAAATTATAGATATTTAATTAGATGGAACAAGAAAAGTAGATAGATGCCATTGAAAGTAATTGTGTATCCCAAGACATGATGTTGATTGAGCCTCAACATCAAGACATCTAATCGTGATATGTGCAATATATAGAGTTTGGAAATCGATTTAAGCCTTAAATCATGTCCTATAGTGGATCCAAGAAAGTAGTATATTGGGGTTTCATAATGAACTAGACATAGTCATAGAGTTTCATTGATTGTATTTTAGATAAACAAACAAAATACCATGAAAAAAAAACTTAGTACTAAAATAAGTGAACTAGGAAATATAATAAATTAAAATTGAATGCATAACATGGATACACTGTGATTGAGATCCAGTTAGGTTGATAGGTTCACCAGTATAGGTTAACCTACTCACATGGATACATTCATTCTAATAACTCAGAGTGAGTAATTTTAACTTTTAGATTTTATCAAAGACCATCATCCTCTCCTACTTTTCTAATCAAGAAAATGGATGCATACTTAGAGGATCTCTCTCTCCAGATGACTACTAATAATCTCATATTCTAGATCTAAAGTCAAAAGTTTCCGTTAAGATCAAAGAGATTTCTGAAACATGAAGGAGTGGTAGCTAGAGACACAAGCAAGGCAGAATATATAGAATAATAAAAAACAAAATGTCGTTTTATATAAGAATTCAATAGCATACATTTGAATAATTAGGTGTGCATGTAAGGATATTCCCTTAATAGGAGGGGGATTAGACACAAATAAACAAGAGCGGTAAGAACTAATGTATGAAGAAAAGTTGTAAAAATATTACAGGTGGAGAAGAATATGAAGACTCAAAATAAAATATTATATGAAAGACATGCAATAGATCATATCTTTCTATACTTTTCCCCTAATTTTAGCCTCCTTTAATATGAATGACCCTTTATATTCAGTTTTAGTTTCCTCTCCTCTCAACTAAATTCAATGATATGTTATGATCGAGTGATGGTTGATGAAGGAACCATGGGGACTATGATCTACCTAGGGTGAAAAAAGAGCATTATGTTGGTATATGGAAGTTAGTGGAAATACATGTGGTAGTGTATATGGATAATAAAATGTTGAGGTGTGATGACTATGGGATTTTTTATGTGTCAGTGGTTAGTGCACAAATCACAAGGTGTAATGGACACAAAAGGGTCATGTAGTTAGATGTAGGTAGATTTGTGATTGAATCAATTGTTTAAGAAATACACCAATTGATGGTATATCAATGTATCTAGATTTGGGTCATATTATATTCATCATTGTTGGATAAGATCAAATATTTTGGAGTTAGCGTGAGATATTTTCATCTACTAATTTATATGGTCTCTTGATACGTATATATGGAATTACATTGAATATTGTGTGTTTATTTATCATCAATTTGGATGATTTATGTTGTTTCACAATGACCCTTTAACTTAGTCAATGTGAACCGGATTGTTAGATAATGTCTCCCACCAATTAATGTAGGTGGCCAATTTGAGTTGTAGTGATAGTTCATTTAAGAGTATTTGACATCATTTAATAAATAGTTGTACTTATCAATGTGGTTTACAACACTTTTTGAGTAATTCACTTGCAAAAGTAGAACTTTGTAGCGTCAAATCCTAGTTTTGGATGAACTACAAAAACATTTACAAGTCTTGCAATAGTAGTTAATTTTATTGAGCAACAAAGAGAAAATGAGAGTACTCTATTCCACAAAATTGAATGGTTTTGACTTTCTAAATCGTATCCTCTTCCTTGAACCAATAAAATTAGAACCATTTCATTAATTGGAAAAGTTATGGTTGAATTTAAATGAAGAAAGTAAATTTGTTTTGAACTTCGAATTCCACTTTCACTTAAAAAAGTCATTAAAAAACCTTCAAAAGTAGAGAACAAATATTGAATTAACAAAAAGTAACTAGTATCTAAGGATACACTAAAGACATAAATCACTTGAGCTAGTTATCATTATATCTTAGAATCTTATCAAAATTTCTCAACAAGATGTCCATGAAGGGGCTCAAACACCACTATATTAAAACATAAAAATATTTAAAAATCTAAAATTTCTATGAAATCTTCAAATCATCCTAGATAGGCATCTACATAGTAGAACTGTTTTGTCGGTAGTTCAAGGAAATTAACTTTACAACAATGACTTCACCTTCATGTATTATAAAAAAATTGACCTTGTTCTTGAGTAACTCCTTGGATCCTTGGGGATTATACTTGAATCTCTAATGAATGTCAACAAGCATTGTCGCACACAAAATAAGCATGCCACTATCATAGTTGTATACATGTCATGACACCTTCCCCTTGAATTCCCTTAGAAAAAGAAAATTTATGTCCCAAACGTTTTTTCAGCCCTAGGATATTATTCACAACATTCTTTTTTATAAGTTATCTATTTATGTGGTTTTTTATATCTTGCAATTTTTTCATATTCTATGGTTATTAAATCCTTCTTTGAATATTATTTTGTTCTTTTTTCTATTTGGACTCAAAATAAAAATCTGTATGGAAGATGTAGAATCCATTCAAGTGATAGAATACAATCAGGATGATGTTGACAACAAATCATGAACAAAATTATATGGCATAACTCTCAAAGACTAATTTCTTGATCACTCATGCAGTGGACCTTTAGGATTTATATGTGCATTGTTATTAATGATTTATATGATAAATCATAGAAAGTATCAACATGCTTTGATATATGCATTTATATATAGGAGATCATGATCAATTTATTCGAGTGAGGGATAATCAAGTACCATGTTTGAAGTGTGAAAGACATCTAGATTAGAAGGTATGAAAGTAAGATGAATATAATGATAACCTCTCTCTGATAGATTGCATATTTTTAAGATGTCTTCAAATGTAACATATGTAGTGCATGATTTTGTTTCAAAGTTTTGAGGAAAGAGTAGATCTAAAATTTAGAGTTATTTTCTAGAATCTCTTGATTCTATAAAGATAATATGACATGAAAAGACTGAAAATAGGAGAAGTGTAACGCCCGGGCCCACTGCCCAAGGCTCTAGCAGAGTTTCAGGAATGACGACTGGCCCCACAGACCACCACTAGCCTTAACTGCACGCTTTTATCCACTCACGCACAAGCCAGGATCAACTTCCCGACTGGTCACCCATCCTAATACTACTCCAAGCTGAGCACGCTTAACTATGGAGTTATTTAGAGATGGGCTCCCAGAAAAGGAGGTGCACCTTGGTGATATGAGTAGTCCAATCATTCCTTTTAAGATCATGTTATCCGAGGCCTCAAATCCTGGGATGTTACAATCTCCCCCACTTAGACTCTTGACATCCTCGTCAAGGATCAACTATATGGCCTCATAATATGACCCCATTTCAGTGCAAACCCACAATGGCCCATGGACACCCAGCTCCCGTCCACGGCTACTAGCGCAAGGGCGGCTCCATCTCGTCTCTACGGATAGCCCTTTCCAACTTTCCTGGACCGCACGACTCAAGACTGGCATGCCACATGCCCATATGGGTCCCACCTACTGGAGGGGTTATGGCTCTGATACCATTTGTAACGCCCGGGCCCACTGCCCAAGGCTCTAGCAGAGTTTCAGGAATGACGACTGGCCCCACAGACCACCACTAGCCTTAATTGCACGCTTTTATCCACTCACGCACAAGCCAGGATCAACTTCCCGACTGGTCACCCATCCTAATACTACTCCAAGCTGAGCACGCTTAACTATGGAGTTATTTAGAGATGGGCTCCCAGAAAAGGAGGTGCACCTTGGTGATATGAGTAGTACAATCATTCCTTTTAAAATCATGTTATCCGAGGCCTCAAATCCTGGGATGTTACAAGAAGGGTGTATACAAATAAAAGAACCCTCATGTTAGCTTCACCCCTACCACACCCCACCTACAGTCCTAGTCAAATAGTAAATAGGTAACAAGATAAATCCAGCAATAAAGTAAGTGTCTTAGGGTTAGATGAATTGTAATGAAGTATCAAACTTTGTGAATGTTGTAATATATCTCCCATTGAGGTTGTGAAACATTTTTTCATTGTAGTCTTCACACATTATCCTAGATCACAACACCTTAATCCATCTCAACATGTAGAAACCATAATCAATAGACTTGAATCCTTTCTAGGTAGACAACCTATATATGTGAACAATATCTAGGGAAATATTGGGAGGTTATTTCCATCAATGTTACACATTCTCATGAAACCTTAGTAAAATATGTTACTTATGGAAACCCCCATCAGTTGAATATGAAATATTGTGCTAAGTGCAAAGTTTAGCTTTCTAGTCACAAACTAGTAGAACTTGATGCTTTCCATGGCTTATAGGTACACAAAGATGCTCCAGAAAAGTTTCTAGAAGCTCAATTTTATAAGGGAGATCCCCAGTTTATTTGTCAAAAAATATAGATTTTATACATGATGGTCTTTTAGGTACCACTTCCTAGCATTCTCCTTGCATTTTAATATTTTATAATCACGCCAAGTACCATGATTACAATCTGATCAATGTAGATTCCCATTATGAGGCATGTATTAGTTGTGTTCCTTGGAAATAAAGCATTATCTAGTTAAAATATATTTAAAAATCATCTTTCTCATCATCTAAAAAATAATATATTCTTCACAAGTCATCATTGTACAAGTTAATTCATTGAATATCTTCATTGTGCACTTGGGAGAAGGAAGTTTATGGGTCTTATTAGCTTATCTTTTGTATGGATCTAACTTACAAAAGAAAGGAGAGCATAAGTATCATTTGAAGGAGCACATGTGTCACCATAGTATTTGTCATAGTGGAACGAATAGTAAAAGTGGCTATGCTGGTGGTGAAGGTACCTATTTACTAGAAAAGTGGTAGGAAAACGAGTTTTGACTTGCTTGAATTCTTTCAAGGAGGAGGTAGGAGTCTTGATCTTCTATTGTAGACGTCCCATTACCTAGGGGATCACATCATCAATATTGGCATTACGCCTTATTGTACTCCATCCATGTGTTTCAATTATATTTCAAACCTCTTATCCATCTTTTATCCCAAATTGCTTACTTCTAAAATGAGAGGGATCCTCTTAAATGGGAGAGGATACCATAGGCTTGTGGGCCTTTCTTACGGCTTTTGAATTTAAGATTGATTAGGCTTATTGTTGAACTGGTGTTTGATGAATTAAAATGCACACACACACTCCTCGCCTCACCTCATCACACCCCGCCTGCCCTACCTCTCCTAGCCCAATCCAGTTCAGATTAGTTCGTGCATTTCAATATTTTCTATAAAAAAATCTTTGTTTTATATAATGGTATTTTATTTCTATCATTTGGAAATTTGAATATGCACAATTTCTCATCCTTTAATTGACTTGGAAAAGTAATTGTCTTATGATACCCAAAACCATAAATTCCTTTGAATCAAATGCTCCCTTTTTTCCATCCAAATTCATCAGAGGTTAGAAGGTTGGGTCATGTCTTCTCCGTTCTTTTTGGATGTGCCCAATTAGCCATTTGTTTGGGGACTTGCAAACACATAATTGTTGAAGGAAATTTGTTGTTTGTTTGTCAATTTGGGTGGTTCTCTATCTATAAAAGAGACAAGTTTGAGGGATTTCTAACACCCAAAATAGAGAAAAAGACACCCAAAAATACAATTGCCTATTGAGAATAGTTATGTGTGACAGAATTATTGTGTGCAAGAATTGTTCTCTCCCTACTAATACTGTGTGAGGCCTCCACGACCATGCATTAGCCTGCAACATCACTTTCTTCCATCTCATCTCCTTTCTTCATCTGGACCCATTGTTGTGCATATTAGCGTTTTTCCTGTGACTTTCTTTTTATCAATGTTCAAGGTCTATAGGATTTTTTGACATTGTACTCTTTCTAGAATCGAAAGGCATTTCCTGAGCTGGGGGTGACTTAATTTGAGAGGCAAGCTGTTGGTAAAGCTCATGCATAGGAATGGCGGATTTTGTCTTCACGGTAGTGATCTTCATAGTGTCCTTTGACCCATAGGTTTATCTAAAATCTATTTTCTTTATTCCTAATTATTGATCATATTAATTGATGGCATATCTTAAAAAGTATTGCTTAATTAGTATTGGAAAATTGAGATATATCCAACATCAGTGAAGACAAAAATCACCTTTCTAATTACTATTTATTTGTTGCTAGTATGACTGATAGTGTTTACATAATATGGACCCTAGAGCCATGATGACCATGGAAGACATAGCTAGTCTTAGGCCCAAAAAATTAAGGATTTATGTTTCCTTCATTGGCAACAAAAGATGAAGTTTTGATTCACTTTTTCAGGTCTAGTTTATGCTATCACACCACCTGAGGAATGTGAACCATCTTTCAATGTTTTTGATACCATGATTCATACATATAGTGATCCATATTCTCCATATTCTTCTTCTACCAAGATACCCAAAGAATTAGAGTACCGTTTTCATGGTAGGATCTTGTCCACTCTCTCTGATGAGCTTTATAACATATACCATAAGCAACACTCCACCCTTGAGCTTTGGAAAGATTTAGATGACAAATTTGGAATACAAGATGTTAGGCTAGAGAAATATGCTTTCATTAGATGGTATGAATACAATATGGTGGATGATGAGCATGTTCTAGTCCAAGTACTTGAGTACCAAAACCTTGACTCAAAGTCTATTTCTAGTGGTTACAAGCTTGAGGAAAATGTGCAAGTGGTAGCCCTAATTGAAAATCACCCTCCATCCTATAAGGACTTTGCCAAATCTCTTTGTCATTGACATGATAGGTTAACCATGTCTTCTTTAGTGAAATCTCTTCAAACTGAATCCCATCATAGAGAAAAGGATGTCACTGTCAACACCTCAGTCATTCTAGTAGATAATGTCAACCCCAAGGATAAACTAAACAAGTGCAATCCTAAGTCTAAGCGATCTTTTAAGAAAGATGACTAGCCCAATCATAATAAGAACTTTGATTGAGGGGGCCAACACATTTGTTTTGCATGTGGCAAGCTTGGTCATCTGTAAATGTTATAGAGACTGTAAGGGTCAAAGTAAGAATACTTACCAGGCTCTTAAGGATGAAGAAGTGAACATGATCAATGTGGTGGCTGATACATCCTCTTCTGAAAGGCAGACAATAGTAGTGTGATCTCTTGGGGTGATGATATGTCTGTGAAGAAAAATTTAGTCTATGTATGTGTGGATATGAAACTCACATCTCGGAAGTCCTTAGACTGCAACATGTTCTACATGTTTCTAGTTTTAAGAAAAACCTAGTTAGTGAAGTCCTAATCATGTCATCTAGTTATACTCTCTTGTGTTAAGGGAATAAAGATGTAGTCTCTAAATTTGGTTTTCACAGAGGTGTTGGGTACACCAATGGGGGTTTAAATAAGCTATGTGTCTCTTCTTGTAATGCTACTTCTCATATTAATGATAATTGTTTTAGTACCCTTTCTACTTCTATATCTTGTGATATTTGACAATCACATTTAGGACATGTGAACAAGAACACTATGAAATGTATGGTTCACATGAACTTAATTCGCAAGACTCCAACCTCTGATGATGCTAGATTCCAAATATGTATTCAAGACAAATTATCTAAAAAAAGGCTTTAGATCAGTAGAAAGAAACACATCACTTCTTGAGCTTGTTCATACTAATATATGTGATTTAAATAGTATTCCTACTTGCGACGACATGTGCTAATTTGTGACATTTATTGATGATTTTTTCAAATATGGTTGCATTTACTTATTGAAATCTAAGTATGAACAAATATAAAAACTTGGAATTTAAAAGTCACAAGTAGAAAACCAAACTGAGAAGAACCTTAAGAGAATAGATCTGATAGAGGAGGCAAATACACTTCTAATGAACTTAAATAGATTTGTGAAGATCATGGATTTATTCATGAAATCACTACCCCATACAACCTAGAATCTAATGGTGTAGTCAAAAGAAAGAATAGAATTCTGATTGACATGGTCAATGTCATGTTGGTCGAATCTGGTTTACATAAAAAATGTGGGGGGAGTCTCTCTTAACCCTAAACTACGTGTTGAACCATATCCCTTTCAAACACATAGAGGAAGAACCATATGAACTTTGTTTTAATTAGGGAACCTATTTTTAAGTACCTGAAAGTGTGGGATTCCTTGGTTAAAGTTAGAATACCGAAAAATAAATAGATAAAGCTTGGTCTCAAACCTGACCGTTGATGTCATTTTCATAGGTCATGTTAATAATAGCAATGCAAACATATTTCTAGTAATAAACTCAGACATACCTAACATTAAAACAAATTCCATACTAGAAATCAAACATGTAGATGTTGTTTACTATGAAAACATCTTTCCCTTCATACCTAGTGTTCCCAAGAAAGTTGGTGAAGGTCCTTCAAATGTTGCAATTTCAAAACCTTCAAAACCCAACCAATATTGGACTCCTTTTACCGACAAACCCTTACTTGAACCTAAATTGTTGAACCTTGAAGTGGTTGACCCTCCAAGTGACTTTAGTCATGGTAATAGGGGATAAAGTAAAAAATAACTTTGGATCCAACTTCTATACCTTTATAGTAGAAGAAGACCCTAGCACCTGGTATGATGCCATAAAATCTATAGATGTTGGTTTCTGGAAGGAATTTGTTGATAGTTAAATAGAACCTATTATGAACAATCATACATAGTATCTAATTGGTCTTTCTCCAAATTTCAAAACCATTAGATGGAAATGGGTCTTCAAAAAGAATTCGAAAGAAAATGGTAGCATAGATAAGTCTAAGGCCAGGCTAGTAGACAAAGATTACAAGTAGCAAGAAGGAATTGATTACATCGACACCTATTCTCCTATAACAATGATCACCTCCGTCTGTGTCCTTGTTGTTGGGTTGTAGGAGGGGAGGCAGAGAAGGCATCGGAAACAAAAAATTTCTTCTCCCCCAAACCCATAAGCAAGGAATCGCGTCAACGTCTATACAGTAGGAAGGATGGTTTGTGGAATCATACCTTGTCTCAAGGCTTGCTTGGCAACAATACCTCATGGCTTGTGTAGTCTTCACCTTCGGTCTTGGACGATGTCTGTGCAGCTCCTGGTCGCACTAGGACTGATGACTCCTAGTCTCACCGGGACTGTCGGGATTGACAGTGATCCTCTGAGCGACATAGGTCTCCCTCCTCTACAGTCATCCACATGGACTGCCTGGAACTCCGATCTCCTTGTCCCACAAGGAATCAGAAGGAGTCACACCCTCTTGTCAGCGTACTAGTCACCGATACACTCTCCTGCCACAAGTCGCTTTTCTACACTTGTCTTTCCCTTGTTGTGCCTCTCTTATTGGGTAGAACTTGCTCGGGCTCTCTCGGTTACCACAACCAGAGAGAACGACAACTTTGCAGAGCAACTGGTGTTCTGATTTGTGCTTAGAGAAGCCCCCAATACCCCTATATATATAGGAGGGTCATGGAATAGGGTTCTCTACCCCAGGCAATGCAGGACTAAAGTAGGTAGAATGGTTCGAGATTTTCTACAAAAACAACCAACTGTGCAACCTGAACCGATCGTTTCAAGCATGAAACAGTCAATTGGGGACATCTTCCGATCAGTTGACACCTCAATCGATCGGTTGGGGCACCTGAGCCGGTCGTTTCATTTCTAAAACGGTCGGTTCGCGGCCCTGGTCAGTTCTTGATTGACTTTTCCTCTTTTGTTTCCAATTGGTCCAAATACCAATCCTTGTTCCAATCAAATTGGACAAGTGAAATGAAAGGAAATTTCTCACCAACCTGCCTTCCCAACTCGCTCAGTTGGACCAGTTGAGCCGATCGGTTCAACCCTTGAACCGGTCATTTCAACCTGTCTTGAGCTGATCAACTCACCAACTGAGCCGATCGGTTCACCAAGCTGAGCCGATCAGTTCATCATATGAGCCAATCGGTTGGGAGTGCAGACTGTGCAAAATCAATCAATTGCAGTTTTAATCAATCTGATACTCTAAGCAATCTGTCCAACACCTTGAACACTATGATATTGAGCTATCAATTGATTGAGTGTTTAACTGAACTACTAAACTCCTTTAGTAATCAATCTAAACATTGTTTGTGGATAAACTCCTCTTCCAGGTTAAATCCTATCTGTGTGACCCTGCAGGTCCATTTCACGTTGGCAGTGAAAGTCCATAACACTTATGACTTCACAAGCAAAAAGTGGTGCTGTTACAACCCCAATTTTGGGTTCATTTGCTGAGAAATATAATTTCTCATATTAAATATTTTTGAATGAATAAATGAAATAATCTATTTTGGAATAAATGGATTTCATAGCCTTGTTGTTTGATTTGTGGGCTTTATTGGCTATTGGGCCCAATAACAAGAATATTCAATTAATTAATGAATAACTGAGAATTTGAGATAAGAAAGGTGTGGAAACCTCTACAAGGAAAATATAAAGAGGATTTCGTGTCTCTTAGATTCCTTGGGTTCCAAGGAGCCCAAAGTTGCAAAGAAAAGACAATAAGAAAAGAAAACAACAATTAAGTATTTCCTTGTTAATAAAGAAATTGAAAATATTGATGAAATAGGGAAAATATGTGAAAAGAGGTATAATTGGGTAATTCTTAGTGGGATTTCGTATCCCAAGGATTTCTAATAATAAAAGGAACACTAATGAGGAAAATAAGAGAGAAATAAAGAGAAATCCACAAAAAGGAAATATTTTAATAAGAAATAAAACAAGATAATGAGAATAATGCATTTAGATGCGTCTAGAAGGATAATGAGTATCCTTAATGAGGAATTTCGAGATCTTTGAGTTCCTTGGGATCCAAGGGACCCCAATAAAGGAGAAGAAAGAGAAAATACCATAATTATAAAATAAATAGATAATGGGAATACATGATCCATCAATTATGTAATTTTGATAAAACGAGTATTTCCTATTTGAGGAAAATATAATTTCGTGATGGATAATTAAGAGGCAAGTAATAAGAAGATAAATGAAAGGATTTTCGAAATCCTATTATCACAAGAAAAGGGAATATCCCAAGGATAGAGAGGAGAGAGAGAATTTACTTTTCATTAAGGAATTGTTTTCCTACTTGGAAAGGAACTTCTTGATTCATGTATATCCGACCTAAGGCTTCTTTCCTCACCTGTATATAAAGATTAGCCCCTCTGGTTCAAGTTCCAGAGAGATGGCACGTCTCCAACCCTCTTACTCACCTTCTTCTTGCTCCTACATGATAAAACCCAAATGTGGTCTAGAAAGCCTAAGATGGAATCCAAGTCTAGCTTTAGAATGTTCTGGATAAATTATAACACTTGGATGTCATGCATTAATTTCAGGATACTTGTTGATTGCTTGTTGCTTGTTCTTTATCATTATTGCTTGGACAGCAAGTTGCTCTAGATCAGGTATGTGGTTACACTTATGAATAACCGCATTAGTTTCCCGCGTGGTTGCCGGATGATTGATCGCATTGACTGCAAATTATCAGTTTGGATGTTCATATTTGCAAATTATAAAGTCACTATGATTATCACATTAATAATAGAAGTATGGATTCTCGCACCTACATGCCACCCTGATGGATGATACCAAAGGTCAGGCCCAGATGGGTAGACCAATGGACACCTTGAGTGGTGACCCCAGGCACCAAGAAGGTGGCCTATGATATTGCATGACTAGTGGGCACCATGAGTGGTGACCCCCAGGCACCAAGCTCGGGATTGAGAAGGTGGCCTTAAGTCATTGGCAAAGGGCACCCTAAGGTGGGTATGCCAGGGTTAGGGCAAAAGCGGTGGAGAATGTCATACTGAAAAGTGTAAATTGGCTTGTTAAATAATTTGATTGTAATATTTAAATTGTTATCCATATGTGCAAACTTTTGGTTGTCCCCACATACCAGTATATTTCGATATACTGACCGACATTTTTTTTGTCGGTGTTTTAGGTACAAATGAAAAGAACAAACAGTAAAGTGGCATATGTGGAATTAAATGAGAATTAACGTGCACAGGAGGATTAGTTAGAGTAGCATCTTCATGGATAGAAGTTTAGAAATCCCATCTTTTAAAAAGGTAAATAAAGTTTTATTTTATACCAGTTTTTAACTTTAGTTGGTAAAGTTTATTTAATTATTATTGATTATTTGTCGAACCTTTGATCCTGTTAATTGAATAATGGCTCTGACCTTCGGGTCTCCCTTAATTGGGGGTTACCGGGAGATGGGGTCGTTACAATTGGTATCAGAGCATAGGTTCCTCATTTAATCTTTAATAATTATTAAATTTTACAACTTCTGTAGAAACCGAGGGAGTTATTAGAGGATTATCCGAAAGACAGAGGTGTCTAGAAAAGGATCACGACCGGGGGCTGGCAAGATTTTCCTCCGCACCGCTAGTCGCAATACGAGGACTCCCGGATCCGTGTGACTGCCTGGCCAAAGTCTTAGGGTATGAATCGAAATAAGATACCTTTTAGGACTCTCTCATCTCGTTCATCCTTTCTCAACTCAAATTCTGTTAAGGACCTTAAGGATTATGGTTTTCTCTCTTTTCCTCACCCTCTTGAGGTATGGGCAAGATTGATAAGGATTAAGGAATCCTCCACCAAATTAATAAAAAGCATGTAAATAAGATGTCATGGACATAAGCTTAATAGAGTAAGCGTAAAGGAATAGATACATGCTTAGGTCGTATGACACGAGTTGTCATTGCCCTCATAAGAGACTTGAGGATAGACCTCCTTGGCAGGAGGATGAGTAGAGAGAGTTAGTCTTGGAGGTAGATACCTCCATTAAAAGTAGATACCTGGCACATCCTTTGAGGATGATCTTAACCCTAACCCTAAGTGAAGGGTAGAGATAGAGATGACATGATGAGTTAGACCGAGTGTTTGGTTGGACATGCTTTGGGATCGTCATACGAGCCATGAGAGGTTGGATAATCTAGTACCTTTGGCAACCCAACCCTGGAGAGGGTCGTGCATGTTAGAGTGAAGGATAGCTCCTTCATCGATGAGGTTAGAGGAGAACCTATAGTTACCCTATAGGCATAGGCAGGTAGGGTATAGCTTGATGAAGCCCTAGTCAAGGGATCATGGTGAGATAAGCATAAGGGGTTATGGATGACCTTGAGTAAACATAAGTTCGAGTATAGGCTTCACTAAGGTAGGGGCATGCTTATGAGCTTGATCCTTCATTAAGACAAGACCTCTTATATAGAGGTTGGTTGTAGGATTAGCTCTAGAGAGAGGGAGCAGACCTCGGCCAAGAAAGTGGGAAGCCTAAAACCCCGAAACTTGAGAAACAGTGGGAGTCGAGAATGATGCGACCTAAGTGGATGATAATGGTTGCCTCATGCATAATCCCTGGAGGTTGATGATGTCTTGGTTAGCTTGACCCTAGAGGGAGGATGATGCTTCTGGTACCTATGGTATAAGTGATTACCTACTAGATGAGATAGAGAGTGCTTTAGACCATGAGGAGGTTAGGGCACCAGTTGTGAGGCGTTATACCTAGTAGTTGTCCAGGAAGAGGAATCAACTCTGAAGTGTTGCTTAAGTAGAAAGATCATGGGAGTACATGACATATCTTGGACATGTTGGATTCCTGGTTAAGAGAATGAGCATGCAGTTGGACACCCGGAGGTGAACCTAGGGTTCCTAGGCCTAAGAGGGGAAGCGGTGTACCCAATGCTCATCTTGAGATTTGAGTCTCTATAGTTTCGAGCATGGTACTCTTAATGTGTAGAGGTAAAGGAAAACCCCTTCAGGTAAGGGTATGTTTGATGAACCCCTCACGAATAAGTTGATATGATGATGAGGAAAGAGAACGAGTGTGACCTAGCATGGTTTTGTAGGTACGCTTGTGCCTTAGTAGTTGTTGGTTTAAGCATGCTCATACGGATGTAAACCCTAAGGATGGTTGTGACCTTGCTATCATGGGTTGTAGTTTCCTCCCATCCTGGGAGAGGACCCTTTGGTAGGGTGTGTACCAGTTCTGTCAGTTTTGAGGTGACCTAAAGAGGTCTCATAGGATCTTGAGAAGCTAAGTGAAGAGTACATGGTATGAAAATGAACCTATAGGCCCATAGATAACCATCTCTAAGTGCATGGACGTGTTACCATGGGAGTAACCGGTATGGGGCCTGACCAAGGTAGGCAGGTTGCCATGACCCCTGTGAAGTGATTAAAGTCAGTCATGAATGCAGAAAGAGATGATGAAGGCTTGGGTAAGATTCTAAGTCAGACATGTACTATAAGAGAATCCCAAGTCTATCCTAGGGTCAGGTAGGGATAAGACCGATGAAAGATGGATTTGCCTAATTCCCTAGTTGCACATGACCATAGGGTCAGGAGGTAACAGCTATCATTGTCCGAGGGCCATGGGTTAGGAGATTGATCACCTTCATGAACTCATGGGACCCAAAGGGCAGATGAGTAGGGCACTCTCTGGATGCATAAGGGAAGAGGGATGACCCCAAAAGTGCCGACACCCTATAGATCTAGAGGAGATGACCAAGGATTGTGTGGTAGCCCAAGTAGGTTTTGGATCAGTTTTCCATGGATGTAATTCTAATATCAGGAGGATATGTGGCACGTTTCAACTTAGATTTGAAGGTGTATTGGCAAGGTGGGATGTATCATCTCTACTCTTGGAACAGGAAGAACTCTGTATTTGGACTGCAACCAAATGCTTATTTCCTTTTGTTATGGGAGTGAGAGATAGGACAATATGCATGCCTTACACCAAGAATAAAAGATGTTGTGAGTTGGAATGTTGTTACGAGGAATGATGAAAGAGATGATAACATAACCTTGTGAAGTGGTCTATACATGGATGGTTCGCGAACACTAAGAGAGGTAGTGTAGTCAGCTTATGGGAATGTTTTATCAGGAACTATGTGGAATTTGCAGATTAATCAAGGTCGAGTTCGATCACAGTGAGTATGAGCTCAGAGCTTCTTAATAAAAATAGACGTAGAGTTTAAGATGAGATGACAAGTATAATGCATGAAGGTGTATGTTACCTAACACTTAAGGATGAGAGGTGGTAATAAATACTTTGGTTGAAGTATAGCTGCCTAGTTTAGCTGGAAACTAGAGAAGTGGAGGTTGTTTGGCTAACTCTAAGTTGGAAAGAAGATGTGTTTTGATATGATTGAACAAGTTAATGGTCGTTTGGTTAGCCAGATTAGTCCTTGATGTAGTAAAAGGATGGTAATAAGACCTTAGATACACTTCTTTGGATAGGGAGGTAATAAAACCCTGATGAAAATAGTTTAGGGTTTCTGAGGTATCGATCTCGAGGAATCATGACTTACAGAAGATCATGGTTTTAAGATCATGATACACCTTGATACTACAAAGATAGTAAAGTGATGGTAGCATTCTGGATGCTTAAAACAAAGTTGCATGTAGCATGTGGCCATGCAAGCCAGGAGGTGAAGGACGAACACCATTAAGCCAGTGCATGGATGTAAAGTATAAAGAGTTCCCAAGAAGGAATGAGAGTTCATCATTATGGATGTTGTGAGTCTCTACTAGACCAAGAAGGTCAAGATACAATATGGGTTATGGTAGATTGCCTTACCAAGATGACATGAGAAAGGAAGAGTTCTGTCAAGGGACAGATCTGGTTGAACTACATATGAAAAGAGATGGTTCAACTACACCATGATGCGAATTCAAAAGTTTTTGAGGTGACCCAAAGGTTCACTTCCATGAGGTGGAAGTAGATACATGAAGAGCTCAGTGTTTGTACAGTTTATCATCCCATACTAATGGACAGTATGATCTAGACTAGAGGGACTGATGAGAGCATGTGTGCTCATTTAGGGTGATACATAGAGACCGTTCTTAAGATGTAATGTTAACCACCATAGCCTTTATCAGGATGTAAGAATTTTATAGAGAGGTTGTGTCGGTCACCACTTCATTATGATGATGTTGGTGAAGGAGGCCTCACAAAGGTCAGAAAAGAACCCCAGGTGTGTGCGGATGAAGTCTCTTTGATCGTGCAATGGCTGAGAGAGAGCCCAGTGGTGACATGAGTCACGAGCTAATGCAAAGCAGACTGACATGCAGTTCACTATTGTGGGCTTTGATCTCTAAACCATGACATAAACACGATTAAAACTTAGCGGAAGCGAATCAGTAATCAGCGGAAGACAAAAATCACGGGAAATTAAAACCTTTCGAGATAAGAACTTGTATCCATACAAACTCCTTTCATAAAGAGAGGTAACTGTTTACATCTCAGGATAATTACTTCTTGAGTAATTATATACATCAAGATACAAAATCTCAAGATCACATAACACAAGACTCCAAGACCTGAGAGTACAGAGGACACATAGGACTGACTCTAACTACACCACATGGCAGGACAAATCTCCACCTGAGATTACTGCTGCCCCTGGTGCTGCTGCTACTGAGACTGGTCACCTGTAGGTTGGTTCCTTCGTCTCCGACGTCCACCTAAAAAGTTGAAACCTACGGGGTGAGACAATTATACATAATTGTCCCAGCGAGAGTTATAACTCTTCGCCAGAAGCTTTATTATAACATCAAAGATTATTTTAAACAGTAAAGCCTTCAAAGCATTCTATAACAGTTACAGGTATAACAAGATCTCTACAATTTAGGAGATATGGAGAATATCAACATTATTGCAATGTAACATCAATCAACTAACTTGGAGTCATCTCTAACAATTTATACTAGATGGTTGATTATGTTTTACAAACAACATTATGCCCTGTGGAGATGAGGCTTACCTACTCATACTCCAACTGATCGCTGAGAAGCCGCATCAGTATCATACATAGGTCATTAAGAGAGCCGGATTCTCATGACCTTCACCTTCCTCAGTCAGTAAGAGGATCACTTGTAGGACATCTCGTGTCTCTACTACTATAGCTCACCAGGGTAAACTGGTCCTTCGCTATTCTAGAGTCATAGTGGCGTTCTGTACTCTCTTCGTCATCAGGAGGTTTCATATTTACCTACCACTGATACGGATATTTGTGTTGTCTTCGTCATCAGGAGGTTTCATGTTTACCTACCACTGATACGGTATGGAACTATAGTGAAAGATGGATGGATTACACATCTACATCACTTTCCTACACTAGGATGTAAGGTTCTACACATCCATGTACCCCACATACTCAAAAGTATGTGCTCCAGGAGTTCCCTGAGGAAAACCTGTTTCACCATCATTTAATTTCTGACAATGATGGATATATCATCAGGGCTCTACATTATACTTGATTAGTTAGGTACATTCAGTATTCTTTAACAGCATACATTGTTCTGCAAACAATAACAATAGCATAGCAGCTATAAAAGAAGAATACTAAATGTAACAGGCCTAACTCGTATAAATCATCATTTCTCATTATCCTCATCACAAGTCATCTCTAAGGCATGACCTTGATGGTATTTATGGCTCTCATAGCCCAGTATCAGCATAGGATGCCACTGGCAAGGCATCAAATTACTTTACTTATTCATAAGGCTAACAACATGTCGTTAATGAATATAACATCAACATCCATACCTGGATATGATTACCTTCATATCAGAACCTACATGGTTAATACATCTGATAAAGGTAATGCAATAATAAGGAATGTACTTCCTACTCTTGTCATAAGAGTTAAATCTCTAATTCAAATCAAATAGAGTTTAATACTCAAAAGCATGCCATTACCCTTGAATTAGGGTTTACTATTCACATCGAGGTGAATTAAACTCATAACATCATCATGTATGAGTAACATCTTCATTGATGCTCTTAGATTGGTTAAAGGTTCATCATTTATCATAATTAGGGTTTCTATGACCTCACACAGGTGGATCATACCCTAATTATACTCACTTATGTGCATTGGAGATGCTTTAGTTGAGTTTGCACTTTAAATAGGGTACTTTCTCTCTCTAGAAGTACTTTCTCTCTCTATAAGTACTTTCTCTCTCATCATAATGTTAGGTGATATCAACATCACTCTAAAACAGGTTGGATTGAGTCATCATAGGCTAATAGAGCCAACAACATCACCATTATGTGATTAGAGTTACTTTCTCTCTCTTGGGTACTTTCTCTTTCTAGAGTACTTTCTCTCTCTAAAGTATTCTCTCTTTCATCATACTCATGGTTTATGATAACATTAGACTAGATCAAGTTGGATAGAGTCATTATGACTAAAAACATCATTTTCATGTAATTAGGGTTTGAATTGAGCAAGGTATAACTCAGTGGACCCTTTAGGGGTATATTGGTAATTCACCCCTTTGATCATCATCATGGTCAAAACCCTTAGCCAAATAACCCCTTACTTATCTTCGATTATCATTAGGGTTTGATTTGAGCAACATTGAACCATTTACATCATCAAATGATTGAATGTGGTCAACCTTGAATCACATTGATTAATTTCAATCATTAATCATTAATTGAATTGAGATCGGTTGAAAGTGTTGACCGTTTGCCCACTTTGACTTCCAAGAACGAGAGCCTCCTTCTAGCTCCAAGACCGCGAAGCCTCCCATTGGTTCAAGTTAATGTTGAGACCGCGAAGACCAATTTGAGTTGAGACCGCGAGGGTCATGAAGACCGTTTGCCCTTCTTTGACCTCAGGACCGCGAGGCCCTTCGCGGTCTTGAGACCGCGAGCCTCCTCTCGGTCTTGAGACCGTGAGCCCCCTCATGGTCCTGAGACCGCGAGCCCTCTCACGGTCTTGAGACCACGAGCCCTCTCACGGTCTTGAGACCGCGAGGCTCTCATGGTCTCAGCCGCTTGGTCCTTCAACAAGGCTCAAAGATGCAACCGATAATGTCAACCCATATTGAAGTCCTCAAATGGTCAAAGCTATGTTGACCACTTATGGATTTAGTCAACTAAGATTATTCTTGATCACTTGGTCATTCAATTGACCCATAATGGTTAACCAATTATGGTTGAAATCGATTCAATTAGGGTCTATCAATGTTCACCCATCAACACTCAACAATGTGACTCAACACAAGGTTGAACCTTTCAATTGAGCTCCAATTGGGCCCAAACTTAGCCCAAACGGTCTTGAGGTCATGTGGGTGGACCTCAAATGGTTTTGAGACCGTTTGCCCAAGATTTCATCAAAATCTAAGGTGATTTGATAGGGGTTGAACCATGATTGAGTCACAAAACAGAATTTTGATTAAATTGATAACTTATTTGCAATTGGGTCCTCAATTGGTCAAATTACTCAACCCTAGACCTTCAAACGGTCTTGGGTAATTGTCCTCTCGGTCTTGAGACCGTTTGGATGAGTTCCAAACGGTCTTGAGACCGTTTGCCCATCCAATTTTTGGATTCTAGTGCAAATTTATCAAGGTCTGACCCATTGAGTTGATGATCATGTCAATATTTAATTGCAATGTAATTTGATGTAATTGTACCTTCAATTGGTCAACAAATCTTGACCCCAGACCTCCAAACGGTCTTGTTTGATTGCCCTCGCGGTCTTGAGACCGTTTGGTGACCCCCAAACGGTCTTGAGACCGTTTAGGTCAATCAACCCTAAAAACCCTAATTAGGTCACCATAATTTCAGTACTGATTTTATCTAGGGTTAGCCCTAGTATTCACCCTTCAACTCTTAGCCCGTTTGGAATTAGACCATCAAACTTGGTGAGTTGTTAATTAACATAATTTTGAACAGTAATCTCATACGGTCAACGCTTAGTCAACGACCTTACACGGTCTTGAGACCGTTTGCCCAAAAAGGCAATTTTAGACCGTTTGAAAATCAGCAATTAATTCATTTAAAGTTGTGACTTAAAAAGGTCATATCTCCCGATTCCTTTGGAGTTCCCAAATTTTGAGCGTAATTAGCCTATATAATTAGGAACAAGTTTCTTATACGGTCCACGCTCGGTCAACGGGGCCAAACGGTCTTGAGACCGTTTGCCCTGTCGCGGTCTCGAGACCGTTTGCTCACCTCGCGGTCTTGAGTCCGAGAGAGCAAACTGTTAGGACCGTTTAAGGAAAAGAAAAGCGGTGGGTTTTTCTTGTAAATCACGCCTTCATCTTCTAGCTCAAGAACAGTACAGATATCCCATGGGTTTTCTTGCAAAATAGCAGGGAAAAGTAGGGAAACACTAAGAGCTATCATCAAAACGCATATAAAGATACATATAGTAAAGCATGGGTTTAGAGTTATAAAACCCGCCTAAAGCTTGCTTCTTGAGCTCCAAGCTTTCAAGCTCCAAGCTCTAATGGCGTCCTTGAGTTCCCTCAGGTTGGCCAAGGTGAAAACTCCAAGGAAGGATGAAAAGAGACGGCTAGAAAGGTAGGGTTTCAAGAGTTAGCCATGAAGATGACCTTGAATTCGAGTTTTAACCATGGAAATAGGCAAGAAGAGGGGTTTAAACCTACCTTGCACCCCTTAGTCGTCCTCCTTAGCTCCAAGGCAGTCCTTGGTCGTCTTTGGTGAAATGAAACAGTAAGGGAACGAAGGGTGAGTTCCCTTGCAACTAAGGGAAGGAGAGCTTATATACATGGGGTAGGATTTTCAACATTAGTTCATAAGTTTCCCTTAATTCCAACTAAGTCATTCCTTTATTACTTGCTTGTCCCTTCCTCTTTATTCTAAGGACAAACCTTATCTTAATGTTATAGAAAAGAAGGCAAGGAAGAACAATCTAATAATAAAGTTCATACTTAAAGGGATATTGCATATATACCCTAATTATTCAATCACAAAGCCTATTTCTTAACTTTATAACTCAATTGAGGTGAATTCCTCATCATTTATTCTCTAAATGATGGCAAGAGTCTAAAAAGATTCACTAGATGACATATTTCCCAATTCGTATCCCTTAATTTGGGTAAATTGCACTTTACCCCAAATTAAGGTTTCAAGCACTGGGATTGCTTCCACAGCTGCACCTTGGTGTCCTAGCTTGGGAAATCCCTCAAACTTTACCAAAAAGATTCTCATGATGTCTCATCATTAGAGGAACATCTCAACATGTGCAAATTGCAAACTAACCCTTTTAACTGGGTAAATTGCACATAGGTCCCTGTATATCAAAATAATGCTACAAATTTAATTAAAAAGGAGAAAATACTGAAATATATGTTTCTGAGAAACTTAATTACATGCTCAGAGTTAATCACAAAGATTTAATTACATATTTAGGCAAAACACCTAGGGTTGACTCATAACCCAGGTCAGGGATGTTACAAATTATCCACCCCTTACAAGGATTTCGTCCCCGAAATCGATAAAACATACTAAGAGAAAAGGGCAGGATACTTCCTTCTCATTTCATCCTCTAACTCCCAAGTGGCTTCTTCAATACCACAATGGTTCCAGAGGACTTTCACAAGACTTATATCTTTCTTCTTTAACTTTTTAATTCGTTTATCAAGGATTGACACAGGTCCCTCCTCATAGGATATGTCATCATTCAATTCTACCTCCATAGGTTGTAGAACTGACTCGGTGTCTGGGTGACATTTCTTCAACATAGAAATGTGAAACACAGGATGTAACCTCTGTAATTCTGGGGGAAGCTCTAGTTTATATGCTACCTTTCCAATCCGTTCAATGATTGGATAAGGCCCCATATATCTAGGAGCTAACTTCCCTTTTCTTCCAAAACAAAGGACCCCTTTACAAGGTGAGACCTTAAGATACACTCTGTCTCCAACCTGGAACTCTAAGGGTCTACGACGTTTGTCAGCATAAGATTTCTGCCTATCCTGAGCAGTCTTAATCTTATGTTGTATAACTTTAATCTTTTCTGTGGTTTGCTGCACCAGGTCAGGACCTAACAACTGGTGCTCACCAGTCTCAAACCAACACAAGGGTGATCTACAACGTCTACCATATAAGGCTTCATAAGGTGCCATATCAATACTATGCTGATAGCTATTGTTATAGGCAAACTCTATCAAGCTTAGGTGTAGATCCCAACTTCCGGCGAACTGGAGAACACATGCTCGCAACATGTCTTCTAAGGTTTGTATGGTCCTTTCTGACTGTCCATCAGTTTGTGGATGAAAGGCCGTACTAAACCTCAGCTTAGTGCCCAAGGCTCTGTGCAACTGTTCCCAAAAACGACTGGTAAACTGAGGACCTCTGTCAGAAACTATTGTAATAGGAACTCCGTGCAAACGCACTATCTCTTGAACATACAACTCTGATAACCTTTTAGCAGAATAGGTTGTTTTGACAGGTAAGAAATGTGTTGGCTTAGTCAACCTATCAACAATTACCCAAATGGAATCATGTCCTTTGCTTGCCCTGGGTAGGCCAACAACAAAGTCCATGGTCACATGGTCCCACTTCCACTGTGATATGGGTAAAGGTTGCATTGTCCCTGCAGGCTTCTGGTGTTCAGCTTTAACTTGCTGACACACAGGACACCTCAGAACAAACTCTGCAACGTCCTTCTTCATCCCAGGCCACCAATACAGATCCTTCAAATTCCGATACATCTTGGTGCTCCCTGGATGCATAGCATACATGGAAGAATGGGCTTCTTCTAGGACTAACTTCCTCAAGTTGTCCACATCTGGCACTATCATTCTTCCATTATAACAAGCTACTTGATCTTTTGAGTCATGAAAACCATCTTGCTTCTCATTTCCATACTCAGATCTTATATGTTGAACTGCAGCATCATCTAGCTATGCTTCTTTAATCTGCTCTCTTAGGGTAGGTTTAATATGCATCTCAGCTAACAAACCGGCTAGCAATGACACCTTCAACTGTACATTGTCTTGCCTTAAATAGATAAGCATATCTCTTCTAGAGCATACTAAAGAGTTTAGTTGTGCTCCATTCATGGTTGATGTTGCTGATTTCCTACTCAAGGCATCTGCAACAACATTGGCCTTCCTGGGTGGTAATCAATTGTGCAGTCGTAGTCCTTGATTAACTCCATCCAGCGACGTTGCCTCATGTTGAGCTCATGCTGAGAGAAGATATACTTAAGGTTTTTATGGTCTATGAAAATCTGGAATGTCTCCCCGTAGAGATAATGTCTCCAGATCTTCAAAGCATGAACCACAACAGCTAACTCTAGATCGTGTGTTGGATAATTCTCCTCGTGTTTCTTAAGTTGTCGGGAAGCAAAAGAAATCACTTGTTTATCCTGCATCAACACACATCCAAGCCCATTCTTGGAAGCATCACAGAAAACTACATATCCTTTTCCTTGTTCAGGTAGCACTAGCACAGGTGCACTTGTCAACCTCTCCTTCAGCAGTTGGAAAGATTGTTGACACTTATCACTCCAAGAAAAAGGAACATCTTTCCGGGTTAACTTGGTCAAAGGTAAAGCTATAGAACTAAAGTTCTTAATGAACCTTCGATAATAGCCAGCTAACCCCAAGAAACTTCGGATCTCCGTCGGTGTTTTCAGTTGTTCCCATTGTAGAACAGATTCTACCTTTGTAGGGTCAACACGAATTCCCGAGGCGAATATTACATGTCCAAGAAAAGATACCTCCGGCAGCCAGAACTCACACTTGCTAAACTTGGCGTACAGCTTATGTTCTCTTAGCAAGGTCAAAACTTGGCGAAGATGTTGCTCATGCTGCTGGGCATCCTTACTATAAATCAGTATGTCATCTATGAATACGACAACACACTGATCAAGGAAAGGTCGAAAAACTCTATTCATGAGTTCCATGAATGCAGCTGGTGCATTGGTTAGTCCAAACGACATAACCGTGAACTCATAGTGACCATATCTTGTCCTAAAGGCAGACTTGGATATGTCACTATCCTTAATACGGAGTTGATGATATCCAGACCTCAAGTCTATCTTTGAAAAGACTGTTGCACCACACAACTGGTCAAAGAGATCATCAATCCTCGGTAGAGGATACTTATTCTTTATTGTTACTTTATTGAGTTGTCTATAGTCGATGCACAACCGCATTGACCCATCTTTCTTTTTAACAAACAAGACCGGAGCACCCCAAGGTGAAGTACTCGGTCAGATAAAACCTCTCTCAAGTAGCTCTTGAAGCTGTTTCTTGAGTTCTGCCATCTCGGCAGGCGCCATCCTATACGGAGTTTGAGCTATGGGTTTCATATCTGGGATCAGATTGATTTCAAAATCAATCTCCTGAGGTGGTGGTATACCAGGAAGTTCTTCAGGAAACACCTCTTCGAATTCCCTGACTATAGGAACTTCAGCAGGATTGGTCCTTTCCTTGGTAACATCTACCACATGGGCTAAGAATGCATAACATCCTTGCCTCAACAGCTTATCAGCAACCATAGCTGATACAAGACAGGTGGGCAGAATCTTTCTTTCTCCTTGAAAGATCCATGTGCTGCTTTCATCAGCAAACACAGCCAACTTGGACTCACAATCCAAGACAACTCTATACCTTTCTAAGGTATCCATCCCGAGAATTATATCAAATCCCTGCATATCAAGTGGTATAAGATCCACTTGAATGCGATGGTCAGAAAAGAAAAGGGTGCAGGGGGAACATACCTCCTGCAAAATGGCAGACCCACTCAACGGAGTCTCCAACAACAAACTATCTGCCCTATGACTAACAGTCACATTGCAGTTATGAATCACTTCACGAGTGATGAAAGAGTGCGTAGCACCCGGATCAATCAGAACGGATACAACACAGGATATAGACATATCAGAATATAAAAGTTTCATCTGACCTGCCACTACCCGTGGATTGACCACTGCCTCAGGTGGGTTCATAGCATAGAACCTCACAGTCGCCTGGTGTTGAGGTGGCGCTGATGATCCAGCTTGAGATGCTTGTCCACGTCCTCGAGCTGCTCCTTGATGTTGTCTATTCTGAGATCCCTGTTGATTCTGTCTCGGAGGTTGTTGTGTCACACCGACAGGCCTAGAACGACAATCCTTCATCAAGTGTCCCACCTTACCAAAATTGTAGCAACTCTTCTCCTGTTGCTGTGGTCTGGGTGGTCCAGTAACTGACACTGATGCAGAACTGTGCGTCCCTTGAAGCGGTTGACTCCGCCCTCTACCTCTGCTTGGTGTCCATTGAGTTTGAAAACTTGATTTGGGTGGTGGAGGGTTAGGTGCAGAGAATCTAGGTTTCTTGGAATCCCTAGATGAAGAACCCTGGAACTATGGATATCTTTTATGGGTTTGTCTTTTCTCAACCACAGATCTCTCTATCCTTCGGACTGACTCAACGAAGGTAGAGAATCTTTCTCTGTTTTCTAAGGCAGACATAGGGGTTGACATATCAGAATTCAAACCCTTCTCGAATCTTCTGATTCTTTCCTCATCCGTAGCAGCCATGTGCGGACAGAACCGCAACAACTCCATAAACTTAGCTTCATACTCACTAATGTTCATCATACCCTGCCTTAGTTTCTCAAACTGAGAGATCTTCTCATCTAGGAAGGTCTTTGGAAAATATCTATTGATAAATTCCTGACGAAACTCTTCCCATGAGAACTCTACTCCAGGTCTCTTCTGCTCTTCCATGTTCCACCAGTGACCAGCACTGCCTTTGAGAAGATAGACAGCATGTCTAACCTTCTCAGCTTCCGGAATCATAAGAATCCTGAAAGCCTTCTCCAACTCTGTCAACCATAAGTCAGCATCTGCAGGGTCGGCAGTTCTGAAGTACTCGGTAGCTCCGACACGACGAATTCGTTCGAACGTCTTACCGATACCTTGTGCTTCAGGCTGGACAGGTGCCCTAGGTGCAGGAATGGGCATCCTATCGGTTATATGTGTCATGGCAGTCATAAACTGCCCGAACATCGTCTGTACAGCTGGATCACTCATGTCAGCTGGGTCGAACTGGGGTGGCTCTCTTGGCGACTCAGGTGTAGATTGTTCTATTCTCGGAACTCTTGCACCGCCTCGAGGTGCACTAGCACTACTTTCTGCCACGTGCTCATCGTGATGTTCTGACATTCTTATGTATCTTCTTCTCCTAAGGAGCAGAAGATTCTATTAGATGAGGAAGGAGTACTAAAGGTAGACTCGACATCCTAAGTCCTATGCCTCTGTAGACTCGACTGAACCTGGAGCTCTGATACCAACTACTTGTGGGCTCTGATCTCTAAACCATGACATAAACACGATTAAAACTTAGCGGAAGCGAATCGGTAATCAGCGGAAGACAAAAATCACGGGAAATTAAAACCTTTTGAGATAAGAACTTGTATCCATACAAACTCCTTTCATAAAGAGAGGTAACTGTTTACATCTCAGGATAATTACTTCTTGAGTAATTATATACATCAAGATACAAAATCTCAAGATCACATAACATAAGACTTCAAGACCTGAGAGTACAGAGGACACATAGGACTGACTCTAACTACACCACATGGCAGGACAAATCTCCACCTGAGATTACTGCTGCCCCTGGTGCTGCTGCTGCTGAGACTGGTCACCTGTAGGTTGGTTCCTTCGTCTCCGACGTCCACCTAAAAAGTTGAAACCTACGGGGTGAGACAATTATACATAATTGTCCCAGCGAGAGTTATAACTCTTCGCCAGAAGCTTTATTATAACATCAAAGATTATTTTAAACAGTAAAGCCTTCAAAGCATTCTATAACAGTTACAGGTATAACAAGATCTCTACAATTTAGGAGATATGGAGAATATCAACATTATTGCAATGTAACATCAATCAACTAACTTGGAGTCATCTCTAACAAGTTATACTAGATGGTTGATTATGTTTTACAAACAACATTATGCCCTGTGGAGATGAGGCTTACCTACTCATACTCCAACTGATCGCTGAGAAGCCGCATCAGTATCATACATAGGTCATTAAGAGAGCCGGATTCTCATGACCTTCACCTTCCTCAGTCAGTAAGAGGATCACTTGTAGGACATCTCGTGTCTCTACTACTATAGCTCACCAGGGTAAACTGGTCCTTCGCTATTCTAGAGTCATAGTGGCGTTCTGTACTCTCTTCGTCATCAGGAGGTTTCATATTTACCTACCACTGATACGGATATCTGTGCTGTCTTCGTCATCAGGAGGTTTCATGTTTACCTACCACTGATACGGTATGGAACTATAGTGAAGGATGGATGGATTACACATCTACATCACTTTCCTACACTAGGATGTAAGGTTCTACACATCCATGTACCCCACATACTCAAAAGTATGTGCTCCAGGAGTTCCCTGAGGAAAACCTGTTTCACCATCATTTAATTTCTGACAATGATGGATCTATGATCAGGGCTCTACATTATACTTGATTAGTTAGGTACATTCAGTATTCTTTAACAGCATACATTGTTCTGCAAACAATAACAATAGCATAGCAGCTATAAAAGAAGAATACTAAATGTAACAGGCCTAACTCGTATCAATCATCATTTCTCATTATCCTCATCACAAGTCATCTCTAAGGCATGACCTTGATGGTATTTATGGCTCTCATAGCCCAGTATCAGCATAGGATGCCACTGGCAAGGCATCAGATTACTTTACTTATTCATAAGGCTAACAACATGTCGTTAATGAATATAACATCAACATCCATACCTGGATATGATTACCTTCATATCAGAACCTACATGGTTAATACATCTGATAAAGGTAATGCAATAATAAGGAATGTACTTCCTACTCTTGTCATAAGAGTTAAATCTCTAATTCAAATCAAATAGAGTTTAATACTCAAAAGCATGCCATTACCCTTGAATTAGGGTTTACTATTCACATCGAGGTGAATTAAACTCATAACATCATCATGTATGAGTAACATCTTCATTGATGCTCTTAGATTGGTTAAAGGTTCATCATTTATCATAATTAGGGTTTCTATGACCTCACACAGGTGGATCATACCCTAATTATACTCACTTATGTGCATTGGAGATGCTTTAGTTGAGTTTGCACTTTAAAAAGGGTACTTTCTCTCTCTAGAAGTACTTTCTCTCTCTAGAAGTACTTTCTCTCTCATCATAATGTTAGGTGATATCAACATCACTCTAAAACAGGTTGGATTGAGTCATCATAGGCTAATAGAGCCAACAACATCACCATTATGTGATTAGAATTACTTTCTCTCTCTTGGGTACTTTCTCTTTCTAGAGTACTTTCTCTCTCTAAAGTATTCTCTCTTTCATCATACTCATGGTTGATGATAACATTAGACTAGATCAAGTTGGATAGAGTCATTATGACTAAAAACATCATTTTCATGTAATTAGGGTTTGAATTGAGCAAGGTATAACTCAGTTGACCCTTCAGGGGTATATTGGTAATTCACCCCTTTGATCATCATCATGGTCAAAACCCTTAGCCAAATAACCCCTTACTTATCTTCGATTATCATTAGGGTTTGATTTGAGCAACATTGAACCATTTACATCATCAAATGATTGAATGTGGTCAACCTTGAATCACATTGATTAATTTCAATCATTAATCATTAATTGAATTGAGATCGGTTGAAAGTGTTGACCGTTTGCCCACTTTGACTTCCAAGACCGAGAGCCTCCTTCTAGCTCCAAGACCGCGAGCCTCTTTAAGGGTTCAAGACCGCGAAGCCTCCCATTGGTTCAAGTTAATGTTGAGACCGCGAAGACCAATTTGAGTTGAGACCGCGAGGGTCATGAAGACCGTTTGCCCTTCTTTGACCTCAGGACCGCGAGGCCCTTCGCGGTCTTGAGACCGCGAGCCTCCTCTCGGTCTTGAGACCGTGATCCCCCTCACTGTCCTGAGACCGCGAGCCCTCTCACGGTCTTGAGACCGCAAGCCCTCTCACGGTCTTGAGACCGCGAGGCTCTCATGGTCTCAGCCGCTTGGTCCTTCAACAAGGCTCAAAGATGCAACCGATAATGTCAACCCATATTGAAGTCCTCAAATGGTCAAATCTATGTTGACCACTTATGGATTTAGTCAACTAAGATTATGCTTGATCACTTGGTCATTCAATTGACCCATAATGGTTAACCAATTATGGTTGAAATCGATTCAATTAGGGTCTATCAATGTTCACCCATCAACACTCAACAATGTGACTCAACACAAGGTTGAACCTTTCAATTGAGCTCCAATTGGGCCCAAACTTAGCCCAAACGGTCTTGAGGTCATGTGGGTGGACCTCAAATGGTTTTGAGACCGTTTGACCAAGATTTCATCAAAATCTAAGGTGATTTGATAGGGGTTGAACCATGATTGAGTCACAAAACAGAATTTTGATTAAATTGATAACTTATTTGCAATTGGGTCCTCAATTGGTCAAATTACTCAACCCTAGACCTTCAAACGGTCTTGGGTAATTGTCCTCTCGGTCTTGAGACCGTTTGGATGAGTTCCAAACGGTCTTGAGACCGTTTGCCCATCCAATTTTTGGATTCTAGTGCAAATTTATCAAGGTCTGACCCATTGAGTTGATGATCATGTCAATATTTAATTGCAATGTAATTTGATGTAATTGTACCTTCAATTGGTCAACAAATCTTGACCCCAGACCTCCAAATGGTCTTGGTTGATTGCCCTCGCGGTCTTGAGACCGTTTGGTGACCCCCAAACGGTCTTGAGACCGTTTAGGTCAATCAACCCTAAAAACCCTAACTAGGTCACCATAATTTCAGTACTGATTTTATCTAGGGTTAGCCCTAGTATTCACCCTTCAACTCTTAGCCCGTTTGGAATTAGACCATCAAACTTGGTGAGTTGTTAATTAACATAATTTTGAACAGTAATCTCATACGGTCAACGCTTAGTCAACGACCTTACACGGTCTTGAGACCGTTTGCCCAAAAAGGCAATTTCAGACCGTTTGAAAATCAGCAATTAATTCATTTAAAGTTGTGACTTAAAAAGGTCATATCTCCCGATTACTTTGGAGTTAGTCTCCCAAATTTTGAGGGTAATTATCCTATATAATTAGGAACAGGTTTCTTATACGGTCCACGCTCGGTCAACGGGGCCAAATGGTCTTGAGACCGTTTGCCCTGTCGCAGTCTCGAGACCGTTTCCTCACCTCGCGGTCTTGAGTCCGAGAGAGCAAACTGTTAGGACCGTTTAAGGAAAAGAAAAGCGGTGAGGTTTTCTTGGAAATCACGCCTTCATCTTCTAGCTCAAGAACAGTACAGATATCCCATGGGTTTGCTTGCAAAATAGCAGGGAAAAGTAGGGAAACACTAAGAGCTATCATCAAAACGCATATAAAGATACATATAGTAAAGCATGGGTTTAGAGTTATAAAACCCGCCTAAAGCTTGCTTCTTGAGCTCCAAGCTCTAATGGCGTCCTTGAGTTCCCTCAGGTTGGCCAAGGTGAAAACTCCAAGGAAGGATGAAAAGAGACGGCTAGAAAGGTAGGGTTTCAAGAGTTAGCCATGAAGATGACCTTGAATTTCTAGTTTTAACCATGGAAATAGGCAAGAAGAGGGGTTTAAACCTACCTTGCACCCCTTAGTCGTCCTCCTTAGCTCCAAGGCAGTCCTTGGTCGTCTTTGGTGAAATGAAACAGTAAGGGAACGAAGGGTGAGTTCCCTTGCAACTAAGGGAAGGAGAGCTTATATACATGGGGTAGGATTTTCAACATTAGTTCATAAGTTTCCCTTAATTCCAACTAAGTCCTTCCTTTATTACTTGCTTGTCCCTTCCTATTTATTCTAAGGACAAACCTTATCTTAATGTTATAGAAAAGAAGGCAAGGAAGAACAATCTAATAATAAAGTTCATACTTAAAGGGATATTGCATATATACCCTAATTATTCAATCACAAAGCCTATTTCTTAACTTTATAACTCAATTGAGGTGAATTCCTCATCATTTCTTCTCTAAATGATGGCAAGAGTCTAAAAAGATTCACTAGATGACATATTTCCCAATTTGTATCCCTTAATTTGGGTAAATTGCACTTTACCCCAAATTAAGGTTTCAAGCACTGGGATTGCTTCCACAGCTGCACCTTGGTGTCCTAGCTTGGGAAATCCCTCAAACTTTACCAAAAAGATTCTCATGATGTCTCATCATTATAGGAACATCTCAACATGTGCAAATTGCAAACTAACCCTTTTAACTGGGTAAATTGCACATAGGTCCCTGTATATCAAAATAATGCTACAACTTTAATTAAAAAGGAGCAAATACTGAAATATATGTTTCTGAGAAACTTAATTACATGATCAGAGTTAATCACAAAGATTTAATTACATATTTAGGCAAAACACCTAGGGTTGACTCATAACCCAGGTCAGGGATGTTACAACTATGGAGGAATATAATGTGAAAATCCGACCCCTCTAAGATACAGCTGAGAGAGCTGAATCCCCGATATATGGGTCCATTTGAGATGGATTGGTGGAGATGGTTGTGTTTAACCTTACCCCTCTGGATAACATGATGTGTAATGTAAGTCCGATCTAGAGCACTATGTGAGGTACCCAAGCCATGTGTTGAGCCTTGAACGTATTCAGCTTCTGAGAGGCTGAGATGTCCTGAGTCACCTATGAGGGTACGATATACCAAGGTAAGAAAGAACTCAGATGGAAGAATATGAGATGATGAAGGTTCTTGGAAAGTACCATGGATAGGGTAAAGCCACATGGTAGCCCTGATGGACATATGAATGGATTATCCTGTTTGTTTGCTTACTTGATGGAATTTTGAGGACAAAATTCTTATAAGAGGGGAAGGATGTTACAACCCCAATTTTGGGTTCATTTGCTGAGAAATATAATTTCTCATATTAAAGATTTTTGAATGAATAAATGAAATAATCTATTTTGGAATAAATGGATTTCATAGCCTTGTTGTTTGATTTGTGGGCTTTATTGGCCATTGGGCCCAATAACAAGAATATTCAATTAATTAATGAATAACTGAGAATTTGAGATAAGAAAGGTGTGGAAACCTCTAGAAGGCAAATCTAAAGAGGATTTCGTGCCTCTTAGATTCCTTGGGTTCCAAGGAGCCCAAAGTTGCAAAGAAAAGACAATAAGAAAAGAAAACAACAATTAAGTATTTCCTTGTTAATAAAGAAATTGAAAATATTGATGAAATAGGGAAAATATGTGAAAAGAGGTATAATTGGGTAATTCTTAGTGGGATTTCGTATCCCAAGGATTCCTAATAATAAAAGGAACACTAATGAGGAAAATAATAGAGAAATAAAGATAAATCCACAAAAAGGAAATATTTTAATAAGAAATAAAACAAGATAATGAGAATAATGCATTTAGATGCGTCTAGAAGGATAATGAGTATCCTTAATGAGGAATTTCGAGATATTTGAGTTCCTTGGGATCCAAGGGACCCCAATAAAGGAGAAGAAAGAGAAAATACCATAATTATAAAATAAAGAGATAATGGGAATACATGATCCATCAATTATGTAATTTTGATAAAAAGAGTATTTCCTATTTGAGGAAAATATAATTTCGTGATGGATAATTAAGAGGCAAGTAATAAGAAGATAAAGGAAAGGATTTTCGAAATCCTATTATCACAAGAAAAGGGAATATCCCAAGGATAGAGAGGAGAGAGAGAATTTACTTTTCATTAAGGAATTGTTTTCCTACTTGGAAAGGAAATTCTTGATTCATGTATATCCGACCTAAGGCTTCTTTCCTCACCTGTATATAAAGATTAGCCCCTCTGGTTCAAGTTCCAGAGAGATGGCGCATCTCCAACCCTCTTACTCACCTTCTTCTTGCTCCTACGTGATAAAACCCTAATGTGGTCTAGAAAGCCTAAGATGGAATCCAAGTCTAGCTTTAGAATGTTCTGGATAAATTATAACACTTGGATGTCATGCATTAATTTCAGGATACTTGTTGATTGCTTGTTGCTTGTTCTTTATCATTATTGCTTGGACAGAAAGTTGCTCTAGATCAGGTATGTGGTTACACTTATGAATAACCGCATTAGTTTCCCGCATGGTTGTCGGATGATTGATCGCATTGACTGCAAATTATCAGTTTGGATGTTCATATTTACAAATTATAAAGTCACTATGATTATCACATTAATAATAGAAGTATGGATTCTCGCACCTACATGCCACCCTGATGGATGATACCAAAGGTCAGGCCCAGATGGGTAGACCAATGGACACCTTGAGTGGTGACCCCAGGCACCAAGAAGGTGGCCTATGATATTGCATGACTAGTGGGCACCATGAGTGGTGACCCCCAGGAACCAAGCTCGGGATTGAGAAGGTGGCCTTAAGTCATTGGCAAAGGGCACCCTAAGGTGGGTATGCCAGGGTTAGGGCAAAAGCGGTGGAGAATGTCATACTGAAAAGTGTAAATTGGCTTGTTAAATAATTTGATTGTGATATTTAAATTGTTATCCATATGTGCAAACTTTTGGTTGTCCCCACATACCAGTATATTTCGATATACTGACCGACGTTTTGTTTGTCGGTGTTTTAGGTACAAATGAAAAGAAAAAATAGTAAAGTGGCATATGTGTAATTAAATGAGAATTAACGTGCACAGGAGGATTAGTTAGAGTATCATCTTCATGGATAGAAGTTTAGAAATCCCATCTTTTAAAAAGGTAAACAAAGTTTTATTTTATACCAGTTTTTAAATTTAGTTGGTAAAGTTTATTTAATTATTATTGATTATTTGTCGAACCTTTGATCCTGTTAATTGAATAACGGCTCTGACCTTTGGGTCTCCCTTAATTGGGGGTTACCGGGAGATGGGGTCGTTACAGGTGCCTAGTCACACATCCGTGCTACCCAAGTAAAATAGAAAGTTGGAGAACAACTTTCAATCCTACAATTCATGAATGGTGTTATAGTGAATGTATAACTCCTTTATCACTGGTATCCCGAATGAACTCGAGGCATGGAATAGTCATCCTGTCAATGTTCATTCACTTTCTTGATCTCAGAGTAGATTGGAGGAGATACGTATGACATCAATATCACATATTGATTCACACATGTGTGCGCACGCCTATCTCAATCCTACTCATCAAGTGGCCATAAATATTAAACTCCCTCAGGAGGGACAAATCCCATATCTATCACTCACCCCTCAAAAGCCCCATGTGTCAAAGCCACCCAATCATCACCTTTATAACATCCCATGTTTTAGGATTGTGTTTGATGATGTCAAAGTGTACCCAACGACATGTGTTGAGTGTAGTGATTTCAGGTCAAAGAATGACACTCACCACCATCACTGTGAGTACTAACTGTGACTACCATGTCATGGTTCCATGTGTCAAACTCATGGAGGGTCTGTCTGGTACACTTGTTCTCTAACAAGTACCTATGTGTTTGGTTTGATATCTCCATATCATGACTAATGAGATTATGTCATCAACCAACACCACAATCTAGTCTTATGTGTCATTTCTATCTATCTACCTTCCACAATGACATCCGACTAGGGACATAACAAGAATGTACAAATTCTTAGCATCTGTATGATCCCATCGTTCAAGTCCTCAACCTGAAGGCATGCGTCAATGAGTACTGTCATTCTCTAGACATTCAATCTGTTCTATCACTATCTCATATGACTGAACCAGAAAGAATTGGAAGCTTGCCTTTGATGTTTATCAAATCAATATTAATGTATCCCACCAATCATCCCATTATTGTCTATCAGGGCATACATACCAACACTTGTTTCCTTGGTCGTGATCAATAATCTTGACATCAATCAAATGGATGTAAAGACTGTCTTTCTCAATCGTGATCTTGAGGAAGAAATCTATATGGATCAACCTAAGGGTTTTGTGGTCCAAGGACAAGAAAGTGAAGTTTGTAGACTTGCAAAATATTTGTATGGTCTAAAACAAGAACTTAAACAATGGAATGACAAATTTGATAAAACTATTTTATCTTATGGCTTTACCACAAATGAATCTGATAGATGCATTTATTGTAATGTTTTCAAAAATGCATAATGTGCTTGTATGTTAATGATATATTAATTTTTGGATCTAATACTACTATTATTTTGAAATTAAATCTTTTCTTTCCAAAAATTTTCAAAATGAAAGATTTAGGAATTGTCGACGTTGTCTTGGTATTAAATTAAGTAGATCTACTTCTGGTTATTCCTTAAATCATTCTCACTATGTAGAAAAGGTGTTACATAGATTCAATATATACTCTTGTGTGTATGTTAGTACTCCTTATGATCCTTATTTACATCTTCAGACACACAAAGGTAACCTGTGGATCAAACTAGTTATGCCCAAGCTATAGGAAGCTTGATATACATAGCCAATTGTTCTAGACCTGACATTGCTTATGATGCAAGTAGTCTAAGTAGATATACTAATTGTCCTAATGTAGATCATTGGAAGGATTTGGTTAGAGTTTTCAGGTATCTTAAAGGTACAATTAGTTATGGTCTTTATTACACCAGTTTCCCAACCATGTGAGAAGGCTATACAGATGCAAGTTTTATTGTTGACTCTGATAAAACCAAGTCCACTAGTGATTATGTATTTTGCCTAGGTGGTGTTGTAGTTTCTTGTAAATCAGCCAAGAAAACTATGAGGGCTAGAACCACCATGGAGACTGATTTTATTGCCTTAGATTTGGCTTGTTTTAGGTTTATTGGCTTAGAAATCTCTTACTCAGTTTACATGTAGTTTCAAAGTTGTTTCCCCCTGTCTCAATACATTGTGAGAGTAGTTCATCCATAGATAAAGATAATCAATCTAAGGGTAATTTAGGTAAGTGCTTTATCAGATTGAGGTATTAAGAGGATGAAGAGGTGAGAGACTTCATTACCAATTGTGTAATATCTCTATAGTTTGTTAGATAAGTAGAGAATATTGTTGATCTTCTCACAAAATGTCTAGGTAGAAAGTTAGTACTTAGTGCATCGAGGGGAATGGGTCTTATGTCCATGAGTTGAACACCACAGTGGTAACCCTACTGTCCCAAAACTAGTGATCTAATGAGGAATGGTTCAAAGGGACAATGAAGTTGTACATGTGTTCGGTAGAAGCACACCTTTGGAGTTTTATAGTAGACCCTTCCATGTGGCATTTGTGCTTCGAGTCTATCTTAGTAGAGATAGATGTTTTGCTATGAATGAGTCGAGGCCATAGTTTGGAAGGGTGTAGTACTAGACAGTACACCCTTGGGAGATCCCAATTATGTGACTATAACCCTAGCACGGGGTTTATGTGAGTTGAGCATACTCATTAGAGCTCTCAAGAAATAGATTCTTAAAAAGGTCATAATGTGTACACCGATATGAACAAGTCCTTGTACCTCTCACTATGTTTTGCACAATTTATTAAAATCTAAATCAGGATGTCTGGTTCAAGATGTAGTTCACTATTTCTCTCTAGATGTAGATGAACTATTGCTAGGACATGCTCAAAACCATAAGCGACATGTGCTGGAAATCATAGTTTTTAGTCACTCTACTTTTTGCCATTTATATTTTTTGAGGTTTATGAGATGTGGGAGGAATGTTGTATTCCATCCATGTGTTTAGTTGTATTTCAGACCTTCCAGTCATATTTAGTCCAAACTTTCTCACTTTTAAAGTGAGAGGGATCCTCTTAAATGGGAAAGGAGACTAAAGGCTTGTGGGTCTTTCTTGGGGCTTTTGAATTTAAGGCTGATTGGACTCATTGGTGCATTGTGCTTTGACAAATTAAAATACACACACATGTGTGTGTGCCCACCTTGTCTCACCTTGCCTCGCCTCGCCTCACCACGCCCCGTTCCGGTTCGGTTTGGTTAATGTGTTCAATTTAATATTTTTTTTAAATAAAATTTCTTTGTTTTATTTAAAGGTGTATTTTTTGTCATTTGGAAATCTGAAGATTCACAATTTCCCATCCTTTAATTGCCTTAGAAAAATAATTGTCTTAAGCTACGTAAAAATTATAAATTCCTTTGAATCAAATCCTCCCATTTTTTCATCCAGATCTATTAGTCGTTAGAAGGTTGGTTTGTGTCTCCTTGGTTCCTTTGGATGTGCTAAATGAACAATTTGTTTGGGGACCTACATAACTAATAATTGTTGATGGAAATTAGTTGTTTGTTTTCCAATTTGGGTGGTTGCGTCTAGCTATAAAAGGGATAAATTTGAGCCATTTATAACACCCAAAATAGAGAAAAAGACATCTAGAAATATAGCTAGTTTCCTACTAAGAATCTGTGTGTGTGAGAGTACTATTGTGTGTGAGAATTGTCATCTTCCTATTGCTATTGTGTGTGGCCTCCACCACCTTACATTAGCCTGCAACATTACTTTCTTCCACCTCATCTCCTTTCTTCTTCTTTACCCATTGTTGTGCATCTGAGCGTGTTTTGTGTGACTTGATTTTTTGTGACATTCAAGGGGTATAGGACTGCTCTAGATTGTCTCTTACTAGCATTGAAAGGTAGTACATGAGTTGAGGGTGATTAAATCTAAGAGGCAAGCCACTGGTAAATCTTGTGCAAAGGAGTGGCGTATTTTGTCTTCATGAAAGTGATCTTCATGATACGCCGTCACCCACAACCTCATCTAAACTCTATTTTTCTTTGTTCTTAATTATTGATTAGATTAGTTGTTGTCATACCTTGAAAATCATTGCACATCTCACATCCACATCATCAATGTTATCTTAAACATTGATAATAGGATGTGTTAGAGAAGATGTCAATATATATGCAGTGGATGATACCATAGTATCAAAAATATCAACATCTAAGGGAGGAATTTTGGTTTCTCATTAGAAGTTCCACTACAAATATAACGTCTGACAACAAATTGTTACTGATTAAGAAGAATTAAACGTAACGGCGGATTACTAAAAATCACTAAAAATTAAAACATTTTTCAAAGAGATCCATTCATAGGAAAAAATCTTTCAATAAGAACCAATGTATTACATTTACATTTTGGTTCATAATTACATATCTTGTACCATCTCTTCTCGAGGGTTACAACATCAACTACCTTGTTAAAAGCTAAACACAGACAACATAATAACCTCGAGGCATCAGGACAAAATCTCAAAATGAGTCATTAAAGCACTAACTATTAACTCTGAGGACCTGAGAGTACAGAGACGACACATAGGACTTCTATCTACAAGATACGACAGACATTACACTCAACCTGAGCTGTCACTGCTGTCCCCGATGATGTTGATGTTCTTCCTCTACAAGATATTCTCAAATCTCCTCCGTGCTGGTCCACCTAAAAATGTTGGATCCCATAGGGGTGAGACAATTGAAAATTGCCCCAGTGAGAGATATAACTCTTTGCCATAAACATTATTATTGTAGTTTATTAATATAAAACTGAGCAGAGGATAAGCAGTTTAGATCATTCTCATCTTTTAAGTATTGCAACTATGTATGATAAAGCAGTAAATCATCTATTCTCTTTATAAGGAATAGGGAGAACATGTATATCATTTATCTATCATACATTTTCAACATCTCAAACTTTGTCCATGACCCTCATCATTCTGATAGGTCACTCATGATTCATTCTTGCTTCTATATGTTGGCCTTAGCCAATTGGCTAAACAGATATACAATTATTCCAAACATATGATTATATATCATCATGTCTTATTCAGGTATTGGACTATGCCAATCCTTGGGTATATGCTCCATTCCTTTGTTAGGTATTGGACTTAACCAATCCTATATAAATATCTCAGATTAAGACATTATCAATCTCATACAACCATTCTAGGTATTAGACTATGCTATACCTATGCATCTATTCCAGGTATTGAGCTATACCAACCCTATGCATCCATTCCAGGTAGTGGACTATGCCAAACCTGTGCATCCGTTCTAGGTTTTGAACTATGCCAAACATGTGCATCCATTCCAGGTATTGAACTATGTCAATCCTGTGCAACTATTCCAGGTACTGAACTATGTCAATCCTGTGCAATTATTCCAGGTATTGAACTATGTCAATCATGTGCAATTATTCTAGGTATTGAACTATGTCAATCGTGTGCAATTATTCCAGGTATTGGGTTGTTACCAATCTTGTGCAGTTATTCCAGGTATTGGGTTGTTACCAATCCTGTGCAGTTATTCCAGGTATTGGGATGTTACCAATCTTGTGTAGTTATTCCAGGTATTGGGTTGTTACCAATCCTGTGATATTATTCCAGGTATTAGGATTTAACCAATCATGTGACATTATTCCAGGTATTGGGTTATGACCAGTCATGTGATATTATTCCAGGTATTGGGTTATGACCAATCATGTGATATTATTCCAGGAATTGGAATTTAACCAATCCTGTGCATCTATTCCAAGTATTGGATTATACCAATCCTGTGCATCTATTCCAGGTATTGGATTATACCAATCATGTGCATCTTTTCCAGGTATTGGAATTTAACCAATCATGTGCATCTATTCCAGGTATTGGATTATACCAATCTTGTGCATCTATTCCAGGTATTGGATTATACCAATCATGTGCATCTATTCCAGGTATTGGATTATACCAATCATGTGCATCTATTCCAGGTATTGGATTATACCAATCTTGTGCATTTCATCACAGGTTACCACATCTTGTCACCTCTCACTACGCAATAACCATTCTCATGGCTTATAAAGCACATTTAACAACTTGTCACCTCTTACTAGGTAACAATTATCATCATAGCTCACAAGGCCCATAAAACATCTTGTCATGTAACAATTAGGATAATACTTTTCACATGTTACTCATCCAAGTATATTGGATTTGATATGCATCAAGGGTATCATATTCAAAGAGCTGGATGTGATATCTTATGATGTCTTGATGTATCACTTCCCTCAGTACTTTTAACTTACTTGAGTTCATCAACTTATGTTGTATTAAGGTACTTCTCATCTTATTACTTTTATACACTAACCTATCACCTTTATCATAAAGTGCATAGGTCATAGAACACATATTAGAATTGTCCAACTATCTTCAATGATATGGACTCATCTTAGGTTAAGGCATTGCTTGCTATAAGGTTACCTATAATCAGTCACTTTAGGTATTTCCCTTATCAATGTATTAATCACCATTCCATTATTAAATTTAGGGTCTCTCATACCATCACCCTTTATTAGGGTTAGCATTTCACATACTATCATTCCTCATTAGGGTTAGGATTTCACATACCATCACCCTTCATTAGGGTTAGGATTTCGCATACCATCACCCTTCATTAGGGTTAGGATTTTACATAACATCACCCTTCATTAGGGTTAGGATTTCACATACCATCACCCTTCATTAGGGTTAGGATTTTACATAACATCACCCTTCATTAGGGTTAGGATTTCACATACCATCACCCTTCATTAGGGTTAGGATTTTACATAACATCACCCTTCATTAGGGTTAGATTCCATTAACCTTCTCGATTAGGGTTTCATGATCTCTTTATTAAGGATCATACCCTAATCACCACATGATTAATATTCATGTATAAATTTCTCTCTATCATCCTATCAACTTGATTAGGTTACATCAACCCTTCAATCAAGTTCATTCAACTATGATTGACATAGTGTATTGAATTATTGCTTTTATAAGAAATTAGGGTTTATCTCTTTAAATGTACTAATCATCTAGGTACTCTAGGGATTCAGCCTTTGTACCTATAATTGATTATCATTACTATCAATCATTGGATCAGTAGAACAATCATTACCTTCAATTTCCAAATGATTGAAACACAATAGCCCACCATTCAGTTTTGATGTTTCAACACCAAACGGTTTTGAAAACTGATTGGTCTCTAAACAGTTTTGAAAATCATTTGACCCCAAACGGTTTCATGACCGTTTGGGCTCAAAGGGTCTCAATACCATTTGCCCAATTCAGTCTCAAAACTACAAGGGTTCATTAGCAAATTTCATCCATCAATTGGTCATGATTAGCAACATTGAAACCTTCAATCGATTGAATTATTGAAGTTCAACATTATTGGCCCTTAGATCATTAATCCTTCAATCTTCACCCTTGATCATTCAAACAGTCTTGAGGTGCTTTGACCATCCAAACGGTCTTGAGGTGATTTGACCATCCAAATGGTCTTGAGGTGCTTGACCTCAAACGGTTTCAAGGTCCATTTATCCATTCGGTTTTGGACTCAATTACCCGATCGATCTTGAAGACTAAAACCCATTCGGTTTTGAAATGAATTATCCAATTGGTCTTGGGTATAATTACCCATTCGGTCTTGTTCATATTTACCCATTCAGTCTTGGGTGAAATACCCATTCGGTCTTGCACTTAATTTGCCATTCGGTTTTGAAACCGAATTTACTCAATCGATTTTGAAACTGAATTAACCCATTCGCTTTTACAAACTGTTTGCCCACTTCCTTGGTTGAGGTGTGTGCTTGTAATGATGTCATCATCATCTAACTTCAAACCCATGAAATATACTGCCATCTCTATGGAAGTTGCATCAATTAATCAAAGGTATTACAAGAAGAACAATTGAATCAATTGAATTGAAAATTTGAGTTCAATAACAATGATTAAGGGTTCAAGTTATATAACCCTCCTCCAATTGAGCTTCAAAAATTGGATCTTCACGTCAAAAATGGTGGAAGAAGCTTTTGCAACTCCCCCTAGGCTCGTTCTCAAGCTTTTGAGTGAAAAGATTGGCTAGGGTTGAAGATGGAGTGTAGAAAAGAAGAAATCATACATTGGTTCGTGATTTCCACCATGAAATCAAGGTGAAAAAGGATCAAGAAGCTTACCAACAGGTTGTGGGTCGTCCTCTTGGTCCTCCTAAGATCCCTTGGTAATTTTTCAAGCAAACAGTGAAAGTGGATTCGAAATTCCCTTTTCAACTCAAGGATAAAGGAGCATATATGCATTTTATTGAAAATTCATTTTAAGAGAGAGAAAGTAGGGGATAACCCCTCCATTTCCTTGCCACTTTCTCCCTTATCTTCCTTGCATACGAAGCTACCTCCCTTGCCTCATATTCCTCTCAATTATCCATGATTTAAAGAAAAGCAAATTAAGCACCTTAAACCATATAATAATAATATCCATAAGTGAGTGGATATTTCTTTTTCTTATAATAATGTGAGTGGGTTTTTCACCTCCTTAAGATATTTTCGTTGCCTTTGCAAGGCACAGAGACGTCCACAAATATCTGAATTCAACCATTTTAATTTTGGTTGAAGGGCATTTCAATTAATATATTTATTTTTGCATTAAATTGAATTAGGGTTTCAATTATGCTTAAAATCTTGATTATTTTAATATCAAGATTCTCTCTCTTTCAAAGAGATACAAATGAGATGCCCCTCTCATTTTATTTGCTCTACATGATGACAAGAAACATTAGGATCTCTCTAGAAGTGGTAATTTGCATATTGAACCCTAGGTTTTGGGTAAATTGCACATTACACCAAAACTAGGTTTTTAATGTACAAACATTGCTTTATCAGCTCTTTCTTAGTACTCAGGCTACCAAAAGCCATATCTCTACATCATCTTCATTCTCATGATGCTAAAACACTTGAGGAACATTTATCAAGTAACATTTGCAAGTTAACCCCTCAACTTGGGTAATTTGCACTTTAGTCCAGAACAAGGAAACATTGCTTCAACATTATTCAAACAGGACCAAAATTGAATCATAAGTTCCTCTTGATCCTTAATTACTTTTCACAAAATTAAATTAAGGATCTAATTAACTCATTTAAGCAAAAATCCCAGGTTTAAGGAATAACCCAGGTTAGGGATGTTACAACAAAAATAGGAGCAATGGAAGTGGTTGTAATTGGTGTGAGGCATATATATACATAGACCTTAAGATAGAAGGAGGAATTCCTCTCTAATGAAGAACAAAAAAGAATATCAATATAAATTTTGAACACTAAACATTAAAATAATGATATCCCAGTTCAATGGTAGGATCATTAGAAATAGAAGTCTTTGTTATTTTTCACTATTTGGTCATCCTTTATAGAAAGAAAGTACTTCCCAAAAAAGGTAGTTTCCTAGTTATTCTTGTTTAGGCTTTTCCTATGGTTGTGGCTCTAGTTCAGAAATAAGACTGAATTTCTCATCTCTAAATGTAGGTTTCTCATTTAACTTCATCCATAACCTACATACCTACTACTAGGATATAGACTTGATCATTTTTGTATGTGTATGATGTCATACTCTCACATCTACTACTTGTCATAAGCATAGAGGATCTTGGTGTAATTAGTTAGTGAAGGTTCATTGCAAGGATAGCCCCTTATAGTTCAAACATATTCTCTCACTTGTATTTTTTGTAGTTGCCTTATCATACCTAAAGAAGGATTTGTGGAGGTATGTGTATCTCAAATGATAAGGAAGTATATACAAGTGGTAAGTTGTAGGAGCTAAGTTGTGAATGTCAATAGTAAAAAGTATCCATGATATAGAAGCAACTAGAGGGAACTCTTTTATCTCTTCCATGTGAGAATATAACATGGATGGAACCTACTCAAAAGTATGTTGAGAAAAAGGATGAAGATTAGACATTTTCTGTAACATCTTAAAAGTTAAAGACAAAAATAAACTTAGGTCAACTTCTTTTGTAAGAGTTTAATAAAAAAAGCTTCAAGAAAAAAAGGAGAAAAATCCAAACTATATTCATGAATAGTCAAATTTATAATCTCAAACCATTTGAACCCAGGATATAATCAACTTATATAACTCAAAACAAATGCAGTCAGAAATAAAATCTAGAACCGAGCTGCATTAAAATTTGTTTTCTAGTAATTTGTCTTTTTCTAGACTAACCAGTAACAAACCCAGACCATGTGCTTCTGAACCCCAAACTAACCAGATTGCTAGTGTTAGAAACTAGAGAGGACTCAAAAGTAAATTTTATTTAGTATGATAGAAGCTTAAACTAAACTGGAACGTTTTATTTTGTGGATACTAGAGATTTAAGTTTGATTCATCCTTCTCTGTATTGTGGGCCAATTCATGTATAAACATACATTGATCCCTGCTTGGAGCCAAGCGAGTTTATTCAAATTGAAATGACATTAAAGGAAAGTATGTAGGGTGTGTTTTGCTATACCATCAGCCACTAAGTTTAGGTCTCACGGTACATGAAGTATGAGGATCTGACTTGTAGGTGTTCTAAAGGTTTGAAATTTTCTCCAATAGATCTAGAGGTTAGCTATGGTGGGTAGCTCATTAATTATAAGATCAATCGCCATTTTAGCATCAGAGAAGAGCATGAGCCTACTAAGCTTCAGGTCTTGGCTTAGTTGTCTAATAAGAAGTAAAACTTGGACTTCTACCTCAAGTGCAGAAGTTGGATATAGAGAGATTCCTTTGCCATGAATGCACTGTCTTGAAGGTCTTATGGCATGGATCCCGACTCCAACCCTTCATTAGTTGTTGTTGAAGGACGCATCCATATTATTATGGCCACATAATCAAAAGGTTTATAGAAGTCATAAGGAGACATGATGGTTTCTCTCTTTTTTAGGATGGTAGACTGAGAATGGATTTTGTTCTTTCTTTGATGAAGGTAGTGCATGAATGCATAATAGGCCAATTATTGTTGTAGATTCTATCATTGGGAATGTTCCAGATGTTCCAGCATGCCACAATGAGCTATATATCCTCTCATGTTTTGCTATAGGCAGAGATGACATCCTTAATCCATGCTTCCTCATCAACAATGATGAAGTGGTTGCATGTATTGAGGCCACCCAAAATAGGATGACTGTGATGATAGTCATGAAGGTAATGTAGGAGGGTATCTGATGTGTTGTTGCACAGTTGACATGTAGTATCTATGTATAGATGTCGGTGTTGCTTTTCAGCATTAGTAAGCAACACACGGTGTTCGAGGAGTGAGGTGAAGATTTGTAAATGTTCAGGTAGCTGTAGTTGCCACATTTGGGTCAACTCTCTAGAGACAGGTATAGCTTTCTTAGTTCATAACATTTCATATGCCGATTTCATAGAAAACTCACCATCACTCTCATGGGGCCATGACCATATATCATCACCAGTGTTGTCAACTGGTGATGGAATGAATTGGATTTTATGTTAGGCAGTAGTAGGTAGAAAGGAGTAAACAAAGGAAGCGTCCCATTATCAATCATCTTATCGCATTGAGTTAACTGTAAGGTCCATGAGGTAAGTCAAAATCCTCTAGGAGGCGTCAAGATCAAAAATTAAATTTCCATATATCCATTTATCCATACAGACATTAGTGTCAGTGCCTGAACTATTAGTCTTGTGGCTCATCACTTAAACACTGGGAATGTTGTGTGTGATAAATTCCCAGGATAATGAGTAGGGCTTCTTGCTTATTCTACTCCCACACATATACTTTTATCTCATTACCTAGACCAAAGGAGTCAAGATGTTGTTGAGAAAGTACCAAACATTTTTTAGCATCTGTGTTGTGTTTTGATTGCAAGCATCTTTAATCCCAAGACTTCTCTCCCCATCTTTGAGGGATGATATTTTCTTTAAGGAGACAAGAAAGGGCTTCTTTTGATCTCTTCCACTAAACCAAATTAATTTCTTCATTGTTTATTAATGTCATCCCACAAGGATTGTGAGAGATTAATAGTTTGCATAGTGTACGATGGGAATAGATTGTAGTGTGGATTGCCAAGGATCCTATTCGTTCAGAACTCAATTGACTACTTAGTATCGATAAGCTGGATCATCCTCAGTTCATCCTCCCCAGACATGGGGCTTCGGCTCCCCTATAGTGCTTTGTAGAATTGACCTATAGGTCGATTCGTTCCTCTCCCTGAAGGTCGAGCCACTTAGTTCCTTTTGCAAGGGTGAATCTTCCCATGAGAGAAAGATACTTTGCTGACTAGCTTGTCATACACTCTTTGATAGTTTTATTGATTTGTTGATGGGTGGTTTTGTTGACTCAGTGATGAAGGATTGGTACACCGAGATAGCATCCCAGATCTTCAGTGTGCTCAATGCCAATGCGTTGACATAAGGCCCCTCTTTCTGCCTGTGAGGTGTAAGAGGAGAAGAAGCAACATGTCATAGACTTGGAAACCATTTGTCTAGAGACTGCAATGAAATTATCAAGGATGTTCAAAATAACTTCATATTGAGTGGTGTCAGCTTCAACCATTAAGAGGATGTCGTACGCAAAGAACACATGTGAAAGGAGCAAGCCATGCCTTATGAGGGTGATGGGTTTCCAAGTAGAACTACTAACAGCTTGATTAATTCCATGTGCAAGTTGTTCCATACACAAAAGAAACAAGTATGGGATGAGAGGGTCACCTTGGCGCACCCCTTGTGAGGATTTGAAGGATTCAAGTGGGGTACCTTCCCATAAGATGGAGATGCTTCCGCTAGAGATGATATGCATTATCAACATGACAGTGATATCAAGAAGACCCGGATTGATCATCATGTCATGAATGAAGGGCCATTTTATTCTATCAAAAGCTTTGGATAGATTGAGTTTGATGCTTGATGTGTCTCTACTACCCCAGGATACACACTACTCAATTGAGATATGAATAGATGCAACCCTAAGAAGAAACACAATCGAGTCTTTTGAATTTATAAAGGTGGGGACCTATACTAACACAACCACTTAAACCACAGTATATCACCCACAAGTACACTAGATTATATTGTAGTAGAGGTGAGTGGAGAGTGAGGGGTCAATCCATATGGAAAGAGGGGGAACTAGAGATAAGTTAGGGTAAGCTACATTCCTAATGCATGGAGTAGGGTTTTTAGGGTTTGATGATGATTTGATTGATTATACTAATGAAGCAAGCAATTAAAAGTAAGAAGTGAAACTAGACTACAAGAAATCCTAACTTAACCATGGCCTAGAAAGTCCAATTAACAAAGAAGGCAACTAACTAAGCAAGAGCAATAAACAACAACTAAGTTACACTAATGAAGAAAATTAAACACTAGAGTAATTAATGATCTAGATTATCACTAACTAGCAATATTAAGACTATAAATCACAAAAGAGCACTAACTACTCAAGAAAGACCTAATTATGCAAACCTAAGCAATTGACTAAGAGACAATGCAAGCAATTAAATAAACTAGCATTAACAAGTTAATATAACAAGATGGGTTTTAGAAATTAATGGGGAGAGTGGGCCGTTTGGGGGAATGTTATAAGAAACCAACTTGGGGGTTAAATTAGCATGTAAGTCTTATATTTTCAATCTAGATTGCCAAACCAAACAACAAGACAAGTGCTATTTGAATTTACCCTAAGCTACTAGTAAACTAGGGCTAGGTGTAATTCTAGTAGGACTAGGAAAGTCTAGGTTTCTAGGGTAAGAGGTATTACAACAATTGAGATCCAAAGGTAGGAATGGGGGTATATATGAGGATGTTTCACCTCATGTTACTCACCATCTAGCCTTTAGAAAACTCTAGGCAATTGCATTAATCACTCTTACACTAGCTACTTAGGTATCACACCTAGTTGCAAGAGAATGGATTTGTATGTAGGAAGATAGGGTGCTAGCTAGGAGTCCACTGGTTGGACGTAGGAGAGATTCCTAAAATAGCCATATACAATCCATTTTCCCATTGAAGCTAGGTGTTTTCAAGCATCATACAACAAGCAATCCATGTTTAGAAGCATAAATCACAAGTAAAATAATGAGAAATGAGATAGAAGAAAGATACAATCATCATGGAATGGAAATATGTTCATTATAAGTTATTTTCCCCCAACATGGTATGAAAGTAATATTTTATCCCCCAAACAGCCTACCAAGGGGTCTTAGCTACACATAATCAAGCAAAAGAGTGAAAATGAGAGAAGAAATAGGTAGAAGGCCGTGGATGTCATCAAAGTTTCTTCTCCTTCACTTCCTGGATGTTGTAGGTCTTGCTCCCTCCTCCAAGATGGATGAATAGCATGGAAACATAGGGGATTATGGTGTAAAACCCTATAAAACTCGGATTTTTGGGTGGAAATGAGGTGGATATGGAAGGGGGTAGGTAGGAGCTCTTGAATAATAAGGATGGCAATGAATGTTAGAAGAAGATAAACTCATGTTGTGTCTGCCACTATGGTACATATAGGTGGTGGGAAAGCAATAGGGTGAATGGGGGTAAAATGGGAAAAATAGTATAGAAAAACTAGGGTTTTAGGTGGCATCATGATCGTGTTGGGCAGAACGGTCATGGTGGGTAGAGGGTAGCATGACCTTGGTGGTAGGGAACGATCGTGTAGGGAGAAGGTAAAGGTATAGTGTGAAAGTTCTAATTTGAAAGCTGGTAGCATGGCCATGCTGGGAAGCACGGTCATGGTGGGGGCTAGGTAACACGGTCGTATTGGGTCACAAGATCGTGGTGGGAGAGTTGGTTTGGAGGTTGTTCTGCATGGAATGGCCATTTTGGTCTTCAGTAGCACAGTCGTGCTGGATAGAATGACCGTTCTGGGGGCTTCTTGGGGCAATCGTGTTGGCTAGCATGGTTGTTCTACTGGGGTTGTTGTATCTTGTCAAAACTTGTGATGATACTATGATTTTTGGCATGTGTCATCACGGTCATTCCTTGGAAAAATGGTCGTGTTGTCATCTTTATCATCACTTTGAGCTTCGTTCATAGAGATCCATGGAGATTATTGCTTGAAGACATTCTTTCATCACTTGGGGTAGTTTGGGAGTCATCTTGGTTTCATTTAGACTCCTCCAAGCAAGGGGAAGCCCTAGATTAAGCTTTCTTCTCTCCCTTCCATCAAGTAGTGGCTGAAGTACCTATTAAACATGCAAAAAGCCTCCATAAGTGCATTTGATAGTAAAACACATTTAAGGGAATAACTTGTATTGTAACATTGTTTCGATGTGATTAAGATGCAAAAAGACACAACATGAAGCCCTAAAATAGGGATGCATCACCACCCCAAACTTAAAACATAATTGTTCTCAAGTATGCTCCAACTTATTCTCTCTTTATTTTCTTTCAACAAACAAGAATGAAAAATGCATTGGAAAAAATGATTATTGACTAAATGGTCTCATAAGTGACTAAGTGCATGTATTCCACCTCTATCCTCTCTACTTTTACAATCCAATCATGAAAAGCGCACTAAGCATACAAACTTCAAATTTAAAGTATATAATACACAAGCTATCCATATGTCTTTCATGTAATTTCGGGTAAACTATTCATGGTGGCATTAATCAATGATGACTAGGAGTGTTGTTTCACTTTCACGCATTCAATCTTATGCTTAAAACCACAAGAAGTGACCCATGTGGATATGGAAAAAGGGTGAAGTGAGCTAGGTTTGATGTTTCCTAGCTCAATGGGTATGAATATGGGAGAAAGGATGGCGATAAGAGAGTGGAGTGCTTTTGCACACTCATCTTTTCTTTATTTAGATGCTCTTAAATAAGAGCATCTTTTATTTTATTTTGCCTTTTATTTTTTTATTTTTTTCCCTTGGTGTATATAGGCCATATGGTGGAGAGAGTGAAGTAGGGATATGTAGATATGGACTCCCCAAACTTTTGGTGGTGGTTGAGACTAAATATGTGCACTTAGGCATCCTTTCATGAGGCAGAGGAGTATGAAGATGATGAAAGAAGAGTCGGGTCAAAGAGGGATCACTAGTGTGGTTCTCCACACAAAATCTCATGCATGAAAACTAATCCAACAATTCATCAAAAATATATTGCACCACATGAGTGAACAACATGAGATTCATATTTTTATCATGTGATTCCATAGGCCCTAAGCGTTTATAGCTTGCTCAAATCATAATTCAACCAAAACATTCACAAACATAAGAGAGGTTATTCACATGTAGAATCTCAACAATCAAGACCATTTAGCAATAAAATCTAAGAATACGGCTTGCATTTGTCAAAGACCAACAATTCCAATTCATTGAGTAGAGATTGAGTCGCAACATGCTTTTGGGTCAAGATATTTCAAATTTGGGTAAAATTGAACAAAATGGTGCCAATTTGTATTTAAATCACATCCAAACCTACTTTGGGGAATAATAAACATTAAGCAACAAAATCCTAGCTAAAACACACAAAAATTATCAAAATCTACATGAAAATGCAATGCATGAGATGGAGAGGCAAAAAGAGAAAAAAATTGAAAACTTTCTAAAAAATGCATGAAAAATGAACTATATGTATGCAACTATGCAAGAAAAAGAAAATATACACTAGATATAGTGATTCCATCAATCAAACAGTCAACTGAAATAAGGTGAAACAGGGATAATCAAAATAAGCTGAGACAAGAGGTCATACCGCCCTACCACCCCAAACTTTTGAATCATGTTGTCCTCAACATGAAATCAAATCTTTTGAATGATATAGTAGAGTTCATTGTTCCACTGGTGGTGGATCATGTGGTGGGTCTCGTAATACTGGTGGGCGCACCTGTGGAGGTGGGTATTGGTAGTAATGGCCCCAATAGGCTACCTATGGAGGTTGGTATGTCTCCTGATATGTAGAAATACCTCCCCAAAAATCCTCCCCCATTGGGCGTTTCTCTACATCTGTGCATGTTGATACTGATACATGGGGTTGATTTGATGGTGCATTTGTTGTTGATCTTGCCACATGTAATGTTGTGTCTATTTAATCACCTCCAACTATGAATGAATGGCTGACATGTCATATGCATTTTTTGGATGTGGTTATGCATCAAAGTTATTCTCTTTCTGTCGAGTGTGGTTGGGATTCTCAAGATCATGTTGTTTCTATAGTATATATGTCTCTCCTCCTCCCTTAGGTAATTCCCCTTGTAACACCCTATAGTATACTCTAGGGTGTTGGCTTTCCCAGTTGGCTACCTCTCTTGAAAGCTTGTCATTGGTTCTATGTCGCGAAACAGTATACCAGAATGATAAGGCAACTCCAAAGTTATGCTAGGGTATCCAGGGTTCATATTGTAGATATATCTTTTATCTCTAACTGGAATCATTTAACACCATGCAAGGTAGTTCAAGTCAACCAACTTGGTCCCTTCTACCTTTGTGAGGTTCTCTAGATCACAATAGAGTGCCTTTTCTATGGTGGTCACAATTCCTGTCATTATGAAAGGATGCTTGATCTTGGAGGGGGTTGTTTTCAAATGATCAATCATCATCATACCCAAGTTCACATGATTAGGACACCCAAGGATATACATAACAAGAAAGTCTTCATAGAAGAGTAGCTTCGATTGTCATATCGGCCAAAGCTAGTGTTAGCAAGGACCTTTTCTAGGTATCTCATACTTGGGTTGAACAATTTACTAATCTTTGATTTCCCTAGTGAAAATTTGTCTTGCCCAGTGAAAAGTTCCCACATTTTGGAATAATTGCACTTACCACTCTTATCAAATCTCCCTTCATCAAATTTCATGGCCATCTCTTGAGTGGGGGGCAAAAATCACTTTGAGCTAGGAGGCCTTAAGCACATGTGTGAAAGCATTCAGTCTGAACCTAATGGCATCCTCACCCTGATACTACACTTTATGATCCAATGAACACTTGATTTGCTTCAATGTAAGTTTATTGCACCTCAGTTAGTAGCTTGTACAACCCAAAATGATTCCAACCATATATGCAATAGTGGAAAATTTCTAGAGATTGCATGGTATGCACGCACACATACCTTTTAGGAACCACTCACCTTGTCATGGACTCAGGATGGAGATGCTTCACGAACACTCTTCTTTATGTTCCTCTTCCATATGTATCACCCTCGAGTTTTCTCCCATCCCATTTCATTTGGTCTTACCCCAACTTTGATAGAAAATCAATCGGCTCATCCTCCACTTCTTCACTCTTGGTGTCGCCTCCTTCAACTTCATAGTCATGGGACCCCAAACTTGTGTCCAATTTCAAAGGGACCATCTCAATCGATGCATCATCAGCTTCTTCTTCAATCAAAAATTAGCATCGAGTGGGTTGTTGAGTGGCATGTGGATAGGTGGTATGTGGTTGGGCTGAGGAAGTGGAGTGCCTCCCTAGAGATGGTCATGGAGGCGAGTATGAAGATGACACAACATCGGCTTTCTTAGATCTTCTCTCTCAAGTTGACGCATCAACTTCTCTCTCTTGAGGAAATGAACTGAGGGTCATGCTAAGGAGAAAAAGATCATGTCACTTAAGTTTTGGGTCTGGGCCAGCACGGCCATTTTGGCAAAGCACCAACATGGCCATGTTGATCAAAAAGGTCATGTTGACCAGACCCAAAACTTGAGATTTCCCTATAAAGCGATCATGCCATCAAGGTCATTCCACACCAACATGTCTGTGTTGGCTCTTTCAAGTTAAACAAAACTTTCCAAAACTTTCAATTCTCTCAATCATCCATAATTCAATCAATAAATTCAATCTACTTGATATTTTATCAATACTTTTCACTAAAATTCACCCTATTTCTCAAAAGTTCACTTGTTTCACCTATCTCCTCACAAAAACTAAAACAAATTTATTAAATACAAGTGGATGTGTGTTCCTCGACTAGTAAAATTTAACAAAACAAGAGGGTTTTCATAATCTCAAACCATGTGGGTTGCTTCCCATTAGCACTAAATTTAGAGCCTTCAGTCGAGCTTGTTGTTCTTTCTTCATAAAGTGTTCACACCAAAAGTGTCTCCCTCCTCTTCCAGCATGATCCTCTCCAAAGCTCTAACAACATGGTCTTCGTCCCAATGGACATTCATTGATCGATAGTAGTGGTTTGCCAACCATTCTTCTTGAAAATTAGGGTAGTCCAAATTGTCACATAGATCCTCATCATTTGATCTTAACCTTTCTTCCTTAGTGAATATAAAGAATTCCACCTTCATCCTTCTATATGTGACTATCAGAGTGCCTGCACACACATTGATAACCGCACCAACTATGGACAAGAAGGCCCTTTCCAAGAATATATAATCCTTCCCATCAATGGGATCGATGTCCATGACCAAAAAATCAATTGGGAAAGCGATGTTTATCCTATGATCTAACGCTACCATCTCATTTAGCAGCATTCCCATAGGTGTCCTCCTATATCCATCAGCCATTGTAATAAAACAATTTTTTGGTTTCATTTTTTCCAAGCCAAGTCGTAAACATATATAAAATGGCACAATGTGTGTGCCTGCACCCAAATCTAGAAGAGCAAGCTTGATGGGTTGCATATTGATGTATCAAGTGATAAGAAGGGTGCATGGATCCCACTTTTTTTGGGTAAGTAACCTCCCATGATGAAATTCATGTGTTTTTTCACAATGATTTCTTTAGGTGGCATCAACACCACTTTCCTCTTCCCAATGTAAACATCCATAACCAAGTAAAGGAATGTTTGGAGGCTTGTTGTCCTTCATTTCAAGTATTCTAAAAAAACTCCCAGTACAACCATGCCTAACCTTGGCGGATGGAACTCTTAAGGCATGAAAGGAAAATATCCTACTTGTATCAACTCCTTTGACACTAGCTTTCAAGCTTTTAGGCAGTACGTGGGATGTCCACATCTCATGAGGGAGGGTTTGGTCCATCATTAGTTCCCAACAAGGTGGCATAATAGGTCTTACCAACTCAACAACATGTGGGATAACATATTTGGTCTCATCACAATAGGGGAAGAAAACTAAATCTCTAGTGCCTTCGGCACTTCCAAGAAAGTGTGGTATAGGTGATCTCATGACCTCCAATGGGGGTGAAACACATGCTATTGTCCTCTCCATCAACGGTAGGACACTTGGGGTGTTTTCTCATTGTAAAAGAGGGCAACAAGATTTTTGGTGAACTCGTTCTTTGTAAGGTATGCACATAGAGGCAATCATGTGATGATTGACATGGTATATACCATAAAGGATTCCATTAATACTCATAAAGGCAAGCTTCTAATTCATTTATTTCATTCAGTTACTAGATACTAAGGAAACATTATGAATTTCTAAAGAATGACAATACTCAATGACGTATGTCTTCAAGTATGTGACTTGGAGAATGAGATCATATGAGTGCTAAGAGTATGTACATTCTTGTTATGTCCCTGATCGGTTGATACTGTGGAAGGTAGATTGATACCAGTAACACATAAGACTCAAGTGTTGGTTGGCTGATGACTGAATCTAATTAGTCACATGATATGTCAGTATCAAACCAAGCACACAGATACATGTTAGGGAATAGTGTATCAGACAGACCCACCTTGAGAGTGACACATGGGAACCTTCATTGGTAGTTATAATCATGTCTCATAGTGAATATGTTGATTGTGATTCTTAGACCTAAAATCATCGCACTCATCACATGTCATTGGATATGCTTTTACATCATCAAACACAGTCCTAAAACATGGGTTGTCATAAAGGTGATGATTGGTTGACTTTGACATATGGGGATAGAATGCAAGTGGTAGAGATGAGATTTTAGCCTCCTACTAGAGTATGATATCTTGGCCACTTGATAAGAGAGACTGAGAAATGTATGTGCATGCACATGTGAATCAATATATGATATTGAGGTCACATTATCTCAGATAGACTGCTCTTGGTTCAAGAAATGAGGGTTGAACATTGAGTGGATGATGATTCCATGCCTCAAATTCATCCCAGATATCAGAGACAAAGGAATTATGCAATCACTACAACACCTTACACAGATTGTAGGTTGAAGTTTTTCTCCAAATTTCCATTCACTTGGGTAGCACTGATGTGCGACTAGGCACCACTCACTACTTGTGATGACATAAGTTAGTTATGGACACTCACTGTAAACATGATATGGGACCTATAGGGTCACACACAAAGGAACTCATCTAGAAGAGGAGTTTAATCTTGAATGATGATTGGATTGATTACTAAAGTATTTAGGTACTCAATTCATGCAATAGGATCAGCTGACTGCATGGTCATCTGATCGTCTCATAGGATGAAACAACTATCTAGAGTGCCAAACAGTCATTTCAAGTATTGAGATGGGAGTTTGGAGATTAGGGCTGGTTGGAACTGAATTGGTCAGAGTTCTGCATGAATTAGACCCAACCGATCATCTCACTAGGAGAACTAATCAGCTCGACTGAGTGAGACAATGAGTTCACATACTGAACTGATCAACTCGATTGGGTCAATGGAAGGTTCTAGCAACATTCCTGAATTTGTGAGAAAGTTTGATCGTTTTGATTGTAGAATTCTCATGATTTAGGGAATTAACGTATAACATTAATTGGAAATAAGTTGCCAATTTCGTATGTGATTGGGAAACTGTGAAATGACCATCTCGTAGTACAAGATGACCATCTTGTAGTGACAAATGACCTTCTGGGTTTCTAGAAGACTATCTCTGTAACACCCCAATCTAGTTATGCAATTTTCCAAATAATTTTATTCCTTGCATGCTCTTTTCCTAATTAGATAATCTTTGAGGACTTAATTCCAATTTTCCCATGTTAAGTTTTACAACATCATTTTATTATGTCCAATTGCTCTTTTTCCTTGTTTTATTTAAAGAAAATGTTTTCATGTTATTGTTGGGAATTGGAGGAGGCAGAGAAGCAGCGGAAACAAAAAAATTTTCTCCCCAAACTCGGAACAAAAGGAATCGCGTCAACATCTATATAATAGGAAAGATGGTTTGTGAATCATACCTTGTCCCGAGGCTTGCTCAGAGACAGTGCCACGCGCCTTGCACGGTCTTCACCTCCGGTCTTGGACGGTGTCTGTGCAGCTCCTGGTCGCACCGGGACTGAAGACTCCTCCTCCTACCGGACTGTCGGATGACAGTTGTCCTCCTGAGCGGCAGTGTCCTCCCGCCTCTGAAGTAGTCCACACGGACCACCTGGAACTCCACTCTCCTTGTCCCACAAGGAAGTGGAAGGAGTCGCACCCTCCTGTTGACGTACTAGTCGCCAACACACTCTCCTGCTGTCAATTGCAACTACAGTTGTCCTTCCCTTATTGCACCTCCCTTTGCGGGAAGCACTTGCTCGGGCTCTCTCTCGGTTACCAAAACCAGAGAGAACGAAAACTTTGCAGAGCAATCAACTTGCACTGAGTTGTACTCTGAAAAGCCCCCAATACCCCTATATATATAGGAGAGTCATGGGACAGGGTTCTCTGTGCCCGGCAATACGGGACTAAAAGTAGGAGTAGAAGGGTTCAGGATTTTCCACAAAAAGTAACCATCTCGCAACCTAAACCGATCGGTTCACAAGTGAACCGGTCAGTTGGGGACCTGAACCGATCATTTGGGACCCTTGAACCGATCGGTTCACTCATGAACCGGTCAGTTGGGGTTCTAGGTTGGTTCCCGATTGACTTTCCTTCTTTTGTTTCCAATCGGTATCGAATACCAATCCTATTTCCAATCAAATTGAATAATTGAAATGAAAGGAAAATTCTCACCAATCCTACTTTCCCAAGTTGCTCGATTGCACCAGTTGAATCGATCAGTTCAACACTTGAACCGGTCGTTTCACTCTGTGCATGAGCCGATCGGTTCAACAATTGAGCCGACCGGTTCAGCAACCTCAGCCGACCGGTTCATCACATGAAACGATCGGTTGGGAGTGCAGATTGTGCAGAATCAGTCAAATGCGATTTCAATCAATCTGATACTCCAATCAATGCGTCCAACACCTTGAACATTATGATATTGAGCTATCGATTAATTGAGTGTTTAATTAAACTACTAAACTCCTTTAGTAATCAATCTAAACATTGCTTGGGGACAAAACTCCTCTTCCAGGTTAAATCCTATGTGTGTGACCCTGTAGGTCCATTTCACGTTGGCAGTGAAAGTCCATAACACTTATGACTTCACAAGCAAAGAGTGGTACCTAGTCACACATCATTGCTACCCAAGTGAAAGAAGAAAGTTGGAGAACAACTTTCATCCTACAATCCGTGAATGGTGTTACAGTGAATGTATAATTCCTTTATCACTGATATCTAGAATAAACTCGAGGCATGGAACAGTCATCCTGTCAATGTTCATTCATTTCCTTGATCTCAGAGTAGACCGAGTGAGATGTGTATGACATCAATATCACATATTGATTCACACGTGCATGTGCATGCCTTTCTCAATCCAACTCATCAAGTGGCCAAGGATATCAAACTCCCTTAGGAGGGACAAATCCCATATCTATCACTCACCCCTCAAAATCCCCATGTGTCAAAGCCACCCAATCATCACCTTTATAACAATCCATGTTTCAGGACTGCGTTTGATGATGTCAAAGTGTACCCAATGAAATGTGTTGAGTGTAGTGATTTTAGGTCTAAGAATCACACTCACCACCATCACTGTGAGAGCTGACTGTGACTACCAAGTCATGGTTCCATGTGTCACTCTCACGGTGGGTCTGTCCGATACCTTATTCTCTAACAAGTACCTATGTGCTTGGTTTGATATCACCATATCATGACTAATGAGATTCTGTCATCAACCAACACACAATCTAGTCTTTAGTGTTATTGATGTCTATGGTTATTTCCACAATAACAACCGACTAGGGACTAAACAAGAAAGAATACTCTTAGCATCCGTATGATCTCATCGTTTAGGTCCTCAACACAAAAGCATACGTCATTGAGTAAAACATTCTTTAGACATCTATCATGTTACACCATCATCTCAGAAATAGTTTAAACATATAGATTGGAAATTGCCTTTATTATTATTCAAATCAATTACAAAGTATCCCATTACAATCATCATACGACTTGCTCTATGGGCATACATACCAACAGACTCTGACTTGCACTTAGAGCCAGTCACCAAGGAAACGCAGTCCTTGTGACCTAGCATGACCATCATGCTTTTTCTGAGAAAGGGCCTTAGTCAGTGGATCAGCTATGTTGTCTTCAGTTGGTACTTTGCAAATCTTCACATCTCCTCGCTGTACGATCTCTCGTATGAGATGGAAGCACCGCAGTATGTGCTTGGACCGCTGATGTGATCTGGGCTCCTTAGCTTGTGCAATAGCTCCATTATTGTCACAATAAAGCTCAATTGCATCACAGCTACTGGGAACTACACCAAGTTCAGAAATGAACTTCCTGATCCACACAGCCTCCTTTGCTGCATGCGAAGCAGCAATATACTCGGCCTCTGTAGTAGAATCGGCAACTGTTTCTTGCTTGGAACTCTTCCAACTCACAGCTCCATTATTAAGGCAAAACACAAATCCTAACTGTGATCTGTAATCATCTTTATCGGTTTGGAAGCTTGCATCGGTGTAACCCTTTACAACCAGCTCTTCCTCGCCGCCGTACACAAGAAACTGATCCTTAGTCCTTCGCAAGTACTTGAGGATGTTCTTCACTGCTGTCCAGTGAGCATCCTTGGGATCTGACTGATACCTGCTCGTCATGCTTAGAGCATACGAGACATCTGGGTGTGTGCACAACATAGCATACATGATGGATCCAATGGCTGATGCATATGGGATCCCATTCATACGCTCCCTCTCTTCACAAGATTGGGGACATTGAGCTCTAGAGACGGTAACTCCATGTAGCATAGGGACGTTGCCTCTCTTTGAGTTCTCCATGCTGAACCGCTTCAGCACCTTGTCAATGTACGTGCTTTGACTTAGTCCGAGAAGCCTTCTAGATCTATCTCTATAGATCTTAATTCCTAGAATATAGGATGCTTCTCCTAAGTCCTTCATTGAGAAAGTTTTCCCAAGCCAAGTCTTTACCTTCTCTAAGGCTAAGACATCATTCCCCATCAAAAGTATGTCATCCACATACAATATGAGTAATGTGGTTGTGCTCCCACTAACCTTCTTGTACACACAAGGTTCATCTTCATTTTGAATAAAGCCAAACACTTTGACTTCTTCATCAAATCGAAGATTCCAACTCCGAGATGCTTGCTTCAATCCATAGATTGACCTTTGCAACTTACAGACTTTATTGGCATTCTTTGGATCTACAAAACCTTCAAGTTGTGTCATGTACACATCCTCATGTATATTCCCATTAAGGAATGCGGTTTTAACATCCATCTGCCAAATCTCATAGTCATAGTAGGCTGCAATAGCAAGCATGATCCTGATGGACTTAATCATGGCAACTGGAGAAAAGGTTTCGTCATAGTCAACACCTTGAATTTGTCGAAATCCCTTTGCAACCAATCTGCCTTTATAAGTTTGCACATTGCCATCCATGTCGGTCTTTTTCTTTAAGACCCACTTGCACCCTATGGGTTTTACCCCTTCGGGTGGTTCCACCAAAGTCCCTACTTTGTTGGAGTACATGGATTCCATCTCGGATCTCATGGCTTCAAGCCATTTCTCAGAATCTGGTCCCTCCATAGCCTCTACGTAGGTAGTTGGATCATCATCTATGATCAACTCTCCACCTTCCTGAGTCACAAGGTATCCAAACCTCTCAGGTTCAAGGCGAGTCCTACTAGATCTACGAGGTCCTTGTGTTACTTGAGGAGAATGAGATTCCACAGCACCTTGTGAATCTCCATTTTCCTCTTGTACATCTGCCGGTTCAATGTTTTCTTGTTGGGCTTGAACCACTTCAAGCTCTACTTTCCTGCCACTGTTTCCTTTGGAAATAAATTCCCTCTCTAGGAATACAGCATCCCTGGCAACAAATACTTTGTTGTCAGTAGGGTGGTATAAGTAATATCCCCTCGTTTCCTTGGGGTATCCAACAAAATAACATTTATCGGATTTGGGTCCAAGCTTATCAGAAAACATTTTCCTAACGTAAGCCTCACAACCCCAAATCTTCATAAAAGACAAAACGGGACGCTTCCCATACCATATCTCATATGGTGTCTTTTGAACCGATTTAGATGGCACACAGTTAAGTGTAAACGCGGCGGTTTCAAGAGCATAACCCCAGAAAGAAATTGGAAGATCAGCAAAACTCATCATTGATCGCACCATATCTAACAATGTGTGATTCCTTCTTTCAGACACACCATTATGCTGTGGTGTTCCAGGCGGAGTCCATTGTGATACAATACCATGGGCTCGCAGAAGGTCCTCAAACTCCTGGCTCAAGTATTCTCCACCTCGATCAGAACGAAGTGCCTTAATACTTTTACCAAGCTGGTTCTGTACTTCATTCATGAAATCCTTAAACCTTTCAAGGGTTTCTGACTTATGTTTCATCAGGTACACATAGCCATACCTACTGAAGTCATCAGTAAAGGTAATGAAGTACTGATACCCACCTCTGGAATTAGTTCTAAAAGGCCCACATACATCAGTATGTATGAGTCCTAATAGATCACTAGCTCTCTCACCTTTACCTGAAAAGGGAGTCTTGGTCATCTTGCCCAACAAACAAGATTCACATGTCTCTATTGATTCATAATCAAAAGAGTCTAGATAACCATCTTTATGGAGTCTAGATATGCGCTTCTCATTTATGTGCCCTAGACGACAATGCCAGAGATATGTTTCGTTTGAGTCGTTGAGTTTTTGCTTTTTGGTGTTTACGTTGTATACACTTGTCTCCAAGTCTATCAAGTATAGACCATAAGACATAGGGGCACTGCCATAAAAGATCCCATCTTTAGAAATGGAACACTTTCCATTCTTAATAAGAAATTCAAATCCATCTTTGTCCAAACAAGAGACGGAAATGATATTCCTATTTATGGCAGGTACATAATAGCAGTTCTTCAACTCTATTATTAGCCCACTGGGTAGAGTTAACTCATAGGTTCCTACGGCACTGGAGGCAACTCTTGCCCCATTAGCAACTCGTAGTTCAACCTCGCCTTTCCCCAAAGGCCTACTTCTCTTAAGATCCTTCACATTTGAACAAATGTGAGATCCGCATCCGGTATCAAGTACCCATGACGAAGAAGTAGTAAAGTTAATCTCTATCACGTATACACCAGAAGTAGAGATCTCTATCTCCGACTTCTTCTTCCATTGTTCCTTCCATCCTCTCCATGTAGAAGAAATTGGTTTGGCGAGAGAACACTTCTCTCCCTTACCTACTTTCTTCTTCACCAACGCATTAAGCGTATATAGAGTGGATTCTAAGGCTCCTAGTATATCTGGATTGTGCAGAACACTTCTCACAGTCCTCAACCAGTTATGGAATTTATTCTCAATTAATTTGCCCATTTTAAAAGATGATTCTTTTGCCATTCTACAAGAGAAAATTTGCATTTGTCAAAACCCTTTTGATTTGATTTGAATAAAATTTGACGATAGTTAATTAGGCCTTTAATTAATTACCGCTCCCACTATTTTGACTCAAATTGATAGCCCTCACCATCAATTCGGAAGATTGCAGCGTACAATCTTCTAGTGGGTCAAGATCCTGAAATCCTCTGAGCCATGGACCAGCTAGGGCTGTCACCCACAACTCAGATCTCTCAGGTAGGCAACTCTTGCCAATTGCATCATATGCAACTCTTGAAAGATATCATATGCAACTCCTTGCCATGATCATCTCCATGCCTCAAGGTACTAGATCACCTTGTTAAGTCCAACCCAAAGCCAACACGATGAATATGCACCCTGCTAGGGCATACCCACACATTCATCCATCACGCTTCCACGAGATAGACGGTGCACCACGCTAGGGCGTGCCCACACTTGGTCGATCAAGCTTTTCACATGTGTCGCATTTGGAAGGCATCTAAAACTTAATATTTAATGAGGGATTTGGTTTTTATATACATATACATATCCAATCACCACAATATATAGTATGTATCATATACATGCTATATCCCACAGAAAACATGCATAAACGATAAAAGCAATGAATATGGCCATCCTATTTGTGATTCCTCGAGCCAAGAGGAATCACAGCCATCTAGGTCTACATCACATGCAACCTGTACAAGATGAAATATGTGCCTGCCTTTCTGGGTTTGATCAGCTCATCTCCATGACTGATCGGCTCGCCATCAAGTAGGTTGTCTGGGTGCCACCAGCCGATCGACTGGCGCCTCCAGCTGATCGGTTCACCGGTCATCGTGCATCTCCTCAGGTCGCCACCCGCTCATCTCGTTCCTCGAACCGGCTGTCTGGATCACCAACCGATCGGTTCACTCCTTGAACCGATCGTCTTCAGGTTGTCCTCCGTTCTTTGACATAACAGGAAATAAAATCTATCCTATTTTACAATTGAATTGTGAAACCCCGAGTTACATTCGGGGGGAGCAGAGGTAGGAAAAGAATTCTCGAATTATTTCGAGTTACATCAGGATTATGAGAAAGGGAAGCGGTGCGCAGACCGAGATGCAAGCAACCACACAAACAACCACACAAAGATATAGGGGTTTATAGGCCATAATCATGCTGCACATCCACCACAAAACTCGTTTAAGGGCGACGCGTATCGAGTGCATTAATATTACATATCATATATGTATATTAGGGATTTGTGGATTGGACATGTATAAAGCCGATATTATTCGCATCGCATGCAATAAATAAAGGCGACAAACCAAAATCAATCATATCGATAATCCTAAAATATAGAGAGGTTAACCTGGCTCTGATACCACTGCTGGGAATTGGAGGAGGCAGAGAAACAGCGGAAACAAAAAACATTTCTCCCCAAACCCAGAACAAAAGGAATCGTGTCAACATCTATATAATAGGAAAGATGGTTTGTGAATCATACCTTGTCCCGAGGCTTGCTCGGCGACAGTGCCACGCGCCTTGCGCGGTCTTCACCTCCAGTCTTGGACAGTGTCTGTGCAGCTCCTGGTCGCACCGGGACTGAAGACTCCTCCTCCTACCGGACTGTCGGATGACAGTTGTCCTCCTGAGCGGCAGTGTCCTCCTGCCTCTGAAGTAGTCCACACGGACCACCTGGAACTCCACTCTCCTTGTCCCACAAGGAAGTGGAAGGAGTCGCACCCTCCTGTTGGCGTACTAGTCTCCAACACACTCTCCTATTGTCAATTGCAACTACAGTTGTCCTTCCCTTGTTGCACCTCCCTTTGCGGGAAGCACTTGCTCGGGCTCTCTCTCGGTTACCAAAACCAGAGAGAACGACAACTTTGCAGAGCAATCAACTTGCACTGAGTTGTACTCTGAGAAGCCCCCAATACCCCTATATATATAGGAGAGTCATGGGACAGGGTTCTCTGTGCCCGGCAATACGGGACTAAAAGCAGGAGTAGAAGGGTTCGGGATTTTCCACAAAAAGCAACCATCTCGCAACCTGAACCGATCGGTTCACAAGTAAACCGGTCGGTTGAGGACCTGAACCGATCGGTTCACCACTGAACCGATCGTTTGGGACCCTTGAACCGATCGGTTCACTCATGAACCGGTCAGTTGGGGTTCCAGGTTGGTTCCCGATTCACTTTCCTTCTTTTGTTTCCAATCGGTATCAAATACCAATCCTATTTCCAATCAAATTGGATAATTGAAACGAAAGGAAAATTCTCACCAATCCTACTTTCCCAAGTTGCTCGATTACACCAGTTGAACCGATCGGTTCAACACTTGAACCGGTCATTTCACTCTGTGCATGAGCCGATCGGTTCAACAATTGAGCTGACCGATTCAGCAACCTCAGCCGACCGGTTCATCACATGAAACGATCGGTTGGGAGTGCAGATTGGGCAGAATCAGTCAAATGTGATTTCAATCAATTCGATACTCCAATCAATGCGTCCAACACCTTGAACATTATGATATTGAGCTATCGATTAATTGAGTGTTTAATTGAACTACTAAACTCCTTTAGTAATCAATCTAAACATTGCTTGTGGACAAAACTCCTCTTCCAGGTTAAATCCTATGTGTGTGACCCTGCAGGTCCATTTCACGTTGGCAGTGAAAGTCCATAACACTTATGACTTCACAAGCAAAGAGCGGTGCCTAGTCACACAATATTTCTACCCAAGTGAAAGTAGAAAGTTGGAGAACAACTTTCATCCTACAATCCGTGAATGGTGTTACAGTGAATGTATAATTCCTTTGTCACTGATATCCAGAATGAACTCGAGGCATGGAACAGTCATCCTGTCAATGTTCATTCATTTCCTTGATCTCAGAGTAGACCGGGTGAGATGTGTATGACATCAATATCACATATTGATTCACACGTGCATGCGCATGCCTTTCTCAATCCTACTCATCAAGTGGCCAAGGATATCAAAATCCCTTAGGAGGGACAAATCCCATATCTATCACTCACCCCTCAAAAGCCCCATGTGTCAAAGCCACCCAATCATCACCTTTATAACAATCCATGTTTCAGGACTGCGTTTGATGATGTAAAAGTGTACCCAACGACATGTGTTGAGTGTAGTGATTTCAGGTCTAAGAATCACACTCACCACCATCACTGTGAGAGCTGACTGTGACTACCAAGTCATGGTTCCATGTGTCACTCTCACAGTGGGTCTGTCCGATACCTTGTTCTCTAACAAGTACCTATGTGCTTGGTTTGATATCACCATATCATGACTAATGAGATTCTGTCATCAACCAACACACAATCTAGTCTTTAGTGTTATTGATGTCTATGGTTATTTCCACAATAACAACCGACTAGGGACTAAACAAGAAAGAATACTCTTAGCATCCGTATGATCTCATCGTTTAGGTCCTCAACCCAAAAGCATACGTCATTGAGTAAAACATTCTTTAGACATCTATCATGTTACACCATCATCTCAGAAACAGTTTAAACATATAGATTGGAAATTGCCTTTATTATTATTCAAATCAATTACAAAGTATCCCATTACAATCATCATATGACTTGCTCTATGGGCATACATACCAACAATTATATATGCCCTTTTTGTTGAAGAAAAATGAGAATAAATGTTTTATGTCCAAATTTCTCTCTCATATAATTATTATTGATTTACATATTAATGGCCTCCATATTGTTAATTGAAAAGAAGTAATGGTGAGTGCACGTTTTTATGTTTTATAAATCTTTATTTGGGAAATAAATGACTTTATATACACTATTTATACTCATTTAAATGCACATGATGACTTTTGCTAAATTAGGCCTAAAACGTGTACAAGCACGAAATCTAATGGCATGAGAATATTCTAGACCTTCCAAGCTGCCCATGGTTCAAATTTGAGCTCATTTGGCCTATGTTTGACCCTCCAATTAATTGGAGAAAGATTTGAATATAGTTTGACCTAGATTTGAATTTGATTTCACTGATTTCATTCAATTCCTCTAATGTTCGCACCTTAATGATTGTCACACATTACATTTTTGTTTATTTGTCACGCACGTACACTGTAACCGTTGGATCAAGATCCAACGGTGATCGCTTTGTCTTCTTCCTTCGTTTCTCCCCGCGAGCAAGGACGTTTTACAGTGATTTCTCCATCGCTCTCTCTCCCTCATGAATGCACTGTTTCTCTTAATTCCTTCTCCAGTGAGACCGCGAGGTCAATCCGAACCCATCAAGCCCTCGCTCACCTTCTCTCTCGCGCTACAGAGAAAACGCCCAATCTAGGGCTTGGACTCCCGAGTTGCAGAGGGCACGACCGTGCCTCTTCTTCCTTTTTAAAGGCCTGGAGAGCATCATCAGCCCTATATCGCCTCTCCTCCGCTCTCAATTTGTCCGCTGGATCCCCCAGGCTCCCCGACCTGCTCGACCTTCCTCCTCCGGCGACCGAAGCTCCTCCCTGACTCCTCTGACCTCTACAACCCAATCACGGTTGCGGTGAGCATCACCTACCTACCGTGAAGGTTTTTCCGCTTTTGGTTTTCCCTGAATCATGCCCAGCCTCTGGGTCGACAAACGCAAACTTTCCTTCAGTTTGTCTGTGGCTTGGTTTCTCACCGACACCCCTATCCAGTGGCCCCTAAAGCCATCTTTTGCTTTCAGAGACTCCGACGTGCCTCACAGAATGTTTTTTTAGCCTTGGAAGATGGATTTCTCGCTGAATTTTGGGTACCTGACCTTGTCCCCTGTCTCCTGTGCCGTTCTAGCCTTGAAGGCCATGACGAACAGGCAAGCTGATGGCTTGGGAGACTCAGGTAGATGAGTCAGAACTACCTGCTTGAGTTGGTGATCAACTCATTGTTGCTAGTTGATGCTCGTACCTCGTTTTCCTTCGAGGGATCTCTTCCCAGGAATCGGCGCTCGACGCCATGGCTTGAAAGGGGAGATCCCAGGTCTTCGAATGACCAAAGGCACCTTACCTTGTTTGATCGGATAATTAAATCTACGAGGGCATTCTCGGGTTTTCACCTGTCCTCCCCTCCTTGATCGCAAGAGCTCAGTGCCGATCCAATATGGCAGCATGCGACTGGGCCACCTCAGCATGGGCCCGAGCCCAGTCAGAAGCCACATGGCTTTTCTTTAATTTTTGATAGGCTGATTCTTTGGAAATTCGTATTAAATCGCCTAATTATCAGAAAAAATACACAAAATTAGGTTTTGGAAAGTATTTTCAATAAGGAATCTGATTTTGTGGTTTTTATCAACTAATTTCTCTTTCTTCACATCTCAATTCTTATATGAACGAATTGGGGTTTTTAAGGCTATGAATTCATGTACATATAATGTTCTCATCTAATTTCAGGTGTTCCAATCAATCAAACCAGGTTTGACTTAGGTGTTTTAGATCAAGGTAAGCGGGCCATGCCTTTGTCATAGTAAATTTGAATTATTGAATGATTATGATATATTATGCATTTTTATGTTGAAGTCTTAAAAAGTACATGTTTTTCCTCAATGTATATGATTATTGGATGTTGGTTTACTATAATCTAAGTCTAAGTGTAGAAACCCAATTTATGTTATGAATTATGGTTAAGGAACATGAAATCAAGATTAAGAGGGAATAAGTTTCCCATTCATGCTTAAGAGGGAGAAATCCCATTATGGTCATGGGGAGGAATCTCAATCATGTTTAAGAGGGAGAAATCCCAATTAAGATCAAGTTTAAGATATTAAGAAGATAAGCTAAGTTTAAGCAAGATCATGAATAATAGAAATTGATTTAGATTTATATGCACCTTGTTATGGGCTTTCCAAGCATTATGGGCTTTCCGAGCAATTATGGGCTTTCCGAGCATTATGGGCTCCTTATGGGGCATTAAGAGAGGAGCATATTCTTCTAGTCAATTTCTTTATGTAAAAGACATCAAGAAATGATTAATGTTAATGCATGTTCATGATTATGTTAAGCCACATGTATATTTTACTTTTATGTTCTATAACATGCCAATGCCGCTTACTTACTATGTTTGTTTTCCTTTGCATGGCTGGGGACGAGATGTCCGCAGAAGTTGGAGCTAAAGAGAAGGAATCGTCTTGAGAGTACCAAGGACCCAGAGATCCAAGGAGTTGTTTCCTGGTGGGACGTCCATCTATGGAGATCCTGTCATCTTTATATTATCTAGTTTATGTTTAGTATACCCTTAGAAACATGATGTAGCTTTTCTTCCAAGAACTTATGTATGAATCTATGTTTCAATAATGCCAAGTGTTATTTGTTTCTTGATATGAGATCATGTATGTGACATTCCCTCCCCGATATGCCAAGTACCCCACATTATGGATAATGTTGGGGATTAGGCTGTGCTTCCACTGGTTACGTAAGAAACCCTAGGGAGGGGTGTTACATTAATGGTATCAGAGCAAGGAATAGATGGACACTAAGGCAACATTAGATATTCATATTATGTTCTAATATCATGTTATGTTTACCCTTTCAGATGGCCCCTAAGAGGAAGAAGAAGGTTGGTGAGTCAAGGCACTCACATGGATCCTCTAGTGGTGATAAGACTGAAGACATGAACCACGTCCCTCCACCAGTCACCCTAGATGCCCTAGTAGCAGCCTTGACCAATGCCCTCCAACCTAGAGCTCCACCTAGAGCACATGAGATCTCCCTCGTAGACTTCTTGAAGAGTAAACCCGATGCTTTCCATGGTGAAGATGAGGTTGATGTAGTAACCAAGGCTGAGGAGTGGCTGAGCAACATGGAACATTGCTTTAGAGACCTAGAGTGTCCCCCACGTAGCAGGGTTAGATTTGCCACCCATATGCTCAAGGGTGCAGCCCGTACTTGGTGGTAAAACCTCTTAGTCTCTAGGGAAGATGATGACCCTCCTTTCTCTTGGGATGAGTTTGTAGAAGTCTTCAATGACCATTATGTATCCGAATCCATGTTATAAAGGAAGGAGGATGAGTTTGTTAACCTTAAGCAAGTGGGTGACATGACTTTCACTGAGTATGCCATGAAGTTTCGTAAGCTCCAAAAGTATGGTCCTGAGTACACTGAGCAAAAGAGAGCTAAGAAGTTCATTATAGGACTTAAACCCGACCTAAGTTATGCCTTGTCTGGTAGAGGACACCGGACCATGCAATCAGCCTTGAATGCAGCCCTAGAGTTGGAGAATCACCCTGGGAGGAATCACAAGAAGGAGGTACCCCAAAACAATCGTCACCATCAGCCCCATCAACCCCCTCCACCCTCCAACAACAAGAGAAAAACCCCTGAGCCTTCCCCTGAGAATGGGAGAACCCCATGCCCCAAATGTAAGAGAAACCATGGTGGTCCTTGTAGGTTTGGGACTTCTGTTTGCTACTATTGTGGTGAGGAGGGGCATATCAAGCCTAATTGCCCTAAACTTGCAAAGAAGGATCCCAACCACAACCAAGCTAAGAACCCTAATCCTCCACCCAAGGTCAAGCCAAGGCTCTTCACCATGCAAATGTCTGATGGAGAAGAGGAAAATGATCAAGGTAAGGGTAGTTGAGTAATTTATGTTGAATCATAATGCTTTGTTTATGTATTCTCTTTTTATAATAAAAATTGTATGGAAAATTTCCAAGTTTATGTGAAACCCTTAAGGTGGGTAGAAACCCTAGGAAATTTCGAGGAAGAAATTTATTTAAGGTGGGTAGTATTGTAACACCCCAATCTGGTTATGCAATTTTCCAAATTATTTTATTCCTTGCATGCTCTTTTCCTAATTAGATAATCTTTGAGGACTTAATTGCAATTTTCCCATGTTAAGTTTTACAACATCATTTTATTATGTCCAATTGCTCTTTTTCCTTGTTTTATTTAAAGAAAATGTTTTCATGTTATATATGCCCTTTTTGTTGAAGAAAAATGAGAATAAATGTTTTATGTCCAAATTTCTCTCTCATATGATTATTATTGATTTACATATTAATGGCCTCCATATTGTTAATTGAAAAGAAGTAATGGTGAGTGCACGTTTTTATGTTTTATAAATCTTTATTTGGGAAATAAATGGCTTTATATACACTATTTACACTCATTTAAATGCACATGATGACTTTTGCTAAATTAGGCCTAAAACGTGTACAAGCATGAAATCTAATGGCATGAGAATATTCTAGACCTTCCAAGCTGCCCATGGTTCAAATTTGAGCTCATTTGGCCTATGTTTAACCCTCCAATTAATTGGAGAAAGATTTGAATATAGTTTGACCTAGATTTGAATTCGATTTCACTGATTTCATTCAATTCCTCTAATGTTCGCACCTTAATGATTGTCACACGTTACATTTTTGTTTATTTGTCACGCGCGTACACTGTAACCGTTGGATCAAGATCCAAGGGTGATCGCTTTGTCTTCTTCCTCCGTTTCTCCCCGCGAGCAAGGACGTTTCACAGTGATTTCTCCATCGATCTCTCTCTCCCTCATGAATGCACCGTTTCTCTTAATTCCTTCCCCAGTGAGACCGCGAGGTCAATCCAAACCCATCAAGCCCTCGCTCACCTTCTCTCTCGTGCTACAGAGAAAACGCCCAATCTAGGGCTTGGACTCCCGAGTTGCAGAGGGCACGACCGTGCCTCTTCTTCCTTTTTAAAGGCCCCGAGAGCATCATCAGCCCCGTATCGCCTCTCCTCCGCTCTCAATTTGTCCGCTGGATCCCCCAGGCTCCCCGACCTACTCGACCTTCCTCCTCTGGCGACCGAAGCTCCTCCCTGACTCCTATGACCTCTACAACCCAATCACGGTTGCGGTGAGCATCACCTACCTACCGCGAAGGTTTTTCCGCTTTCGGTTTTCCCTAAATCATGCCCAGCCTCTGGGTCGACAAACGCAAACTTTCCTTCAGTTTGTCTGTGGCTTGGTTTCTCACCGACACCCCTGTCCAGTGGCCCCTAAAGCCATCTTTTGCTTTCAGAGACTCCGACGTGCCTCGCAGAATGTTTTTTTAGCCTTGGCGGATGGATTTCTCACTGAATTTTGGGTACCTGACCTTGTCCCCTGTCTCCTGTGCCGTTCTAGCCTTGAAGGCCATGACGAACAGGCGAGCCGATGGCTCGGGAGACTCAGGTAGATGAGTCAGAACTACCTGCTTGAGTCGGTGATCAACTCATTGTTTCTAGTTGATGCTCATACCTCGTTTTCCTTCGAGGGATCTCTTCCCAGGAATCGGCGCTCGACGCCATGGCTTGAAGGGGGAGATCCCAGGTCTTCGAATGACCAAAGGCACCTTACCTTGTTTGATCGGATAATTAACTCAACGAGGGCATTCTCGGGTTTTCACCTGTCCTCCCCTCCTTGATCGCAAGAGCTCAGTGCCGATCCAATATGGCAGCATGCGACTGGGCCACCTCAGCATGGGCCTGAGCCCAGTCAGAAGCCACATGGCTTTTCTTTAATTTCCGATAGGCTGATTCTTTGGAAATTCGTATTAAATCGCCTGATTATCAGAAAAAATACAAAAAAATAGGTTTTGGAAAGGATTTTCGATAAGGAATCTGATTTTGTGGTTTTTATCGACTAATTTCTCTATATTCACATCTCAATTCTTATATGAACGAATTAGGGTTTTTAAGGCTATGAATTCATGTACATATAATGTTCTCATCTAATTTCAGGTGTTCCAATCAGTCAAACCAGGTTTGACTTAGGTGTTTTAGATCAAGGTAAGCGGGCCATGCCTTTGGCATAGTAAATTTGAATTATTGAATGATTATGATATATTATGCATTTTTATGTTAAAGTCTTGAAAAGTACATGTTTTTCCTCAATGTATATGATTATTGGATGTTGGTTTACAATAATCTAAGTCTAAGTGTAGAAACCCAATTTATGTTATGAATTATGGTTAAGGAACATGAAATCAAGATTAAGAGGGAATAAGTTTCCCATTCATGCTTAAGAGGGAGAAATCCCATTATGGTCATGGGGAGGAATCCCAATCATGTTTAAGAGGGAGAAATCCCAATTAAGATCAAGTTTAAGATATTAAGAAGATAAGCTAAGTTTAAGCAAGATCATGAATAATAGAAATTGATTTAGATTTATATGCACCTTGTTATGGGCTTTCCGAGCATTATGGGCTTTCCGAGCAATTATGGGCTTTCCGAGCATTATGGGATCCTTATGGGGCATTAAGAGAGGAGCATATTCTTCTAGTCAATTTCTTTATGTAAAAGACATCAAGACACGATTAATGTTAATGCATGTTCATGATTATGTTAAGCCACATGTATATTTTACTTTTATGTTCTATAACATGCCAATGCCGCTTACTTACTATGTTTGTTTTCCTTTGCATGGCTGGGGACGAGATGTCCGCAGAAGTTGGAGCTAAAGAGAAGGAATCATCTTGAGAGTACCAAGGACCCAGAGATCCAAGGAGTTGTTGCCTGGTGGGACGTCCATCTATGGAGATCCTGTCATCTTTATATTATCTAGTTTATGTTTAGTATACCCTTAGAAACATGATGTAGCTTTTCTTCCAAGAACTTATGTATGAATCTATGTTTCAATAATGCCAAGTGTTATTTGTTTCTTGATATGAGATCATGTATGTGACATTCCCTCCTCGATATGCCAAGTACCCCACATTATGGATAATGTTGGGGATTAGGTTGTGCTTCCACTGGTTACGTAAGAAACCCTAGGGAGGGGTGTTACAATCTCGTGGTTCGTAGGTTGTAAAAATTCAAGATCTTTTGGTCCCTTCCACTCCCACACAGATCCTGAACGAACTGAGAACCTTGTCCCTAACCCCACCTATAAATAGAGGGGTATTGGGGGCTTCCCAAAGTACAGCACAACACAGACAATTGAGAAATTGTTGCTCTGAGAATTGTTGTCCTCTCTGGTTGTGGTAACCAAGAGAGCCCAAGAAAGTCCTACCTGATTGGAGGGGTAGCTACGGGAGAGAACAACTAAGGATCATTATTGTGGGAGAGTAAGTTAGTGACTAGTACGCCAACAATAGGGACAACTCCTTGTCTATTCTAGTTAAATGATAGGATCTCTAGTTGGTTCGTGTGGACTACTCTAGAGGAATGAGTCATTTGGATGCTACCAGGAGGGCAATGTCAGACTACAACTTGTGGTGAGACCGTAGGATCCGCTATAGAAGTTATTCAGTCTGTCATCCGTAGTGAAGACTAGGAGCTGCATAGCCACCATCCAAGAGCAACTCAAAGATAGTTTCATTGCAATGAGTTGTTGTCTCTGGACTTGCCCCAGGACCAATTATAACTCATTAAACCATCCTTCCTATTTCATAGTAGTTGACACAATCTTGTTACTATGGGGATATGGATAGATAAAAAATTTATTTCCGTTGCTATACTATGTGCCTATATTTCCCAACAGTGGTATCAAAGCCACGTCAATTTACTATGTTTTAGGATAATTGATATGATCAGATTTTTGGTTTTATCATTTATTTATTACATGTGATGCAAATATTTAAATGGTCTCATATATCATATATATATATATGATATTTATGCAATTTACACATGTCGTCCTAAAAGAGGTTTTGATGGTGGATGTGTAGCATGGTTATGGCCTAAACCCAATATATGTGTGTGGTTGGTTGGTTTGATTTTATTCCTATTTATCTCAATCTACATACCGAACCTCTACCTCCTTATTCCCAATGTAAAATTAAGTCTTACCTGCCTTTGCTCCCCTTGAATGTAACTCAAGGTTTCTCTTTACAATGTAATAAAATAGCAATGGGACAGTTTCTTTCTTGCAATAATGAATAAGATGATCATCGCCAGACAAGATGACCAGATCGTGAAATGAGTCGACTGTCTGGAAGACCATAGAGGATAGAACGATGGAACCAAATGACCACCTGGTGGACCTTACCGATTATTTGGAAGCAGTCCAAGCATTAGTTGGATAGGAGGCTAGACGACCGTCTGAGAAGGCCCAAATAGCCATCTGGAAGGTGTCCATACATCTGTTGGATAGGAGGACCAACCGACCATCCAAGAGGTGAGATGACCTATTCAAGGTTGAACCGATCTACCCACTTTGGCAAGAACAAATCTACACCAAAAATAGGTTCATACATGTGATGTGATGATTGACATAGGTGATAGTAATTCATTATGACTCCAAGGAATTATATTAGACATGGCCATAACCATCATTTTGTTGTTTTGTATTGCATATTTACGTATGTATAGGATATTTACTATATATGTGGTGATTGGATACAATATATGTATATATAATATATATAAATCCCTCAATGAAACATATTAAGTCTAAGATGCCTTCCAATAGTAATACACATAAAAATCTTGTTTGACTAAAAAGCCTTTGTGTGGTGCGCCATCTACCTCGTGGAAGTGTGATGGTAGATATGTATGTTCTATCTTTGTAGGGTGCATATCTATCATATTGACTATTGGGTCAGACTTAACTGGTGATTCTTAGAGTGTCTCAGCCCATAAGCATACATATGATCATGGCAAGGAGTTTTTCATATTATCTATCAGTAATTGCATATGATGCAATTGGAAAAAGTTGACTTCCTTGGTAATTAACTGTGTTTTGCGGTGTTGGTCGGGCCATAGTTGAATTATCGTGGATCTTGCTCATTAGAAAATTGATTCGCTGTAATTTTCTAAATTGATACTTGAGGGGTTATCAATTTGATCAAAATGATGAGAATGATAATGAATTAAATATCTAACTATTATCACCCAAATTATAATCAAATCAAATCAAAATGAGTTTTTGACAAAATTACAAAAAAAATGTAGAATCAAATGGCAACAAATAACAATCACTTTTCTCTACGATCGGTCCTTGAGAAGGACAAACTTAATGGGAACAACTTCGATGACTAGTTCAGGAAACTGAGAATCATTCTCACATAGGAGCACAAGATCTATATCTTAGAGATGCCAGAACCAGATGAACCTCTTCTGCCTGCACCTAGGGCTGACATGGATGCTTATAAGAAGCATATTGAAGATGTCATGGATTTCAAGTGTCCGATGCTATGCTCCATGAACTATGAGTTGCACATGCAGCATGAGAACATGTATGTGATTGAGATGGTCACACATATCAAGAACATGTTCCAATATCAAGCAAGATAAGAGAGATATGTATCCAAGATAGTGCTCAAATATAACGTGGCAGAAGGAGATCCAGTAGGTCCTCATGTACTCAAGCATATTGGGTATGTGGAGAACCTAGATAGACTGGGATTCTCCTTGGGTCAAGAGTTGGCCACTGATGTGATTCTACAATCTCTATCAAAGTCATATAGTCAATTCATCATGAACTACAACATGAATGACTTTGAGAAATCATTGACAAAGTTGTTCGGCATGTTAAGAACAGTTGAGGGACAGATGAAGAAAGATAAGTGCAAATATGTGATGGTGATCAGCAATACAAAGGGGAAGTCTAAAGGAAAAGGAAAAACTAAGAAGAATTCTAAAGTTGGCTAGAAGCCCAAATCTTTAGATCTCAAAGAAAATGGAGTAAAGAAAAGATGAAAATGTCACCATTGTCACCAGCTTGGACATTGGAAAATAAATTGCCCACTCTCATTTGAGAAATTGAATGAAAAGAAGGAAGGCATTGAGGCCTCCACTTCGGGTATAAACATTATAAGATAAATTTTATTACTTCTTCTTGATATATGATACCAAATAGAGATCTGACATACTTGATGTGCAGGATCTAACAAGAATTAAAAGCCCTCATGGAAGGGCAAAGATGGATAAGGTAGAGAAAGAGTTGCGGTAGCTTCGGTCTACATTTAAATTTATCTTAGCCCAATGGGCATGTAATAGAGTTAGTTGAACTACTACTTCATTATGCCAAGAAAATAGATGCATTAACTTTAAGCATCTTTTATGACAAGATTGATGAATAAATAAAGTATAAGATATTAATGTTTTTGTTTTAAAAGATACAATATTGCATGGAAATGCCCAAATATCTAATGAGGAAGAATCTTGGATAAATTGTTTGACATTAAATACCAAAGGAATGTAACAGATAACTCAAGATTATCATTAGCAATAGTCACCTTGGACGTACATATAAGAAATGCACGTCTCGAATACATATTGGTGTTAATCTAGATTCCCTTTGTTATAAAACCTAAGTAAACATGAAAAGACTTATTTACACAATATGACTGACATCCTTCACTTGATGTAGTGGGAGGATAAGCCTTCCATCATACCTCATACATATGATGCATGAAGGTCTCATGGAAATAATGGTATAGATAATCATTTATACCTCATGCCATTTATTGGTAATATAATGATATTTACTCAGTAAAATAGAAACGTCAATTATTGAGGTGTTTAAGGAGATTATAAATGAAGTTTGACTTTGATGAAAGTATTAACAAACTTTGATGAGATCAAACGTTGAAATACTTTGCATCAATATCTTGAGAACCTCCGGGAAAGAATGTGATATGTATCACAAGTCAAATCCGTCTAAACATAATGATGTGTCAAAATGAAGGAATTATACCATGATGATCAATTAATCTAATCTTCTTATATCCTCATAAATATATACCTATCACTAAATCATGTACCATTTGAATGGTTTATAAGACATCATACATGATATGATTTGGGAATGTCCCTATATGTCTAAAGGATTGAAACCTAAATTGAGAAGGGTTTCTTGAAAAGGTTTTATCCACAAACCATAATTGTTGAATGATACTATTAATCCCAATCCAATAAAAAATTGTTTTGTTGAAAGGATAAATGAGTTCCAAAACAATCAATGGGAGTAAATTTAGAACTCGATATGTTTGAGATCAACAAAGAGGTACAATGGGAACTAAGAGAATCAAAAGATGTTGTGGAATCTCAATTTTGTCATGTGATACAAAACAAAATAGTTCTAGTAGAACACATCTGAAATTGGAGGATTGTCAATTCAATAATTCAGATAGACTAGTCATAATAGGATGAGCCAATTAATCGACTAAAAGATATTAAGTACCATAATCTGAGTGAAGTCTCAAGGCCATTATGGGATCCATGTAAGGTAACAAGGTAGGACCCTAATAGCACCACATAAATGGGTAATACCTAAAGGGGTTAAATAGGATCTTGTGGAAATGACATACATTAATAACATAAAAGGACGTATTGGTTGAATAATTTTTCAAATCAGCTCAAGTTGTTGAACATTATAGAAATTCTTTTACCAATTGTCATCCTTGTTGTGTAGTTAAAATAGGCTAAGAGATTTAGTATGAAGATAAAATTGGATTCCTTAAAGGGAATACATCATAGGATGAGTACGTGACACAACCTAAAAGGTTTTATAACTTCAAGAATGCAAATAAAGTCTATAAACTACAAAGTTAAATATGGGATTGGAACAAGCATTTTAGAGGAGGTCTCTCTTGACTTGATGAGAGAGTTAAAGAGCTTGACTTGAATCAAGATAAATGATGAATCTGTTATTACAAAAGATTTAGTGGGAGCATATATGAATATTCCACATATGATGAGGAATAACATCTCAATATTGTGAATATTGAGAGTTGGCATGGAAAACACCTTCAATAATGAAGGATTAGGTGAAACACTTTATAAGACCTATGAGATAGTTCTTGGATGTTTCACAATATAAGCTTGAGAACATACAATAACAAGATGTTGAAAGAGTTCAACACAGAAGGATTCAATGAAAGAGAATTTGAATTAGTCTCTCATGAACTGTATTTTCCAATTCTTGGAAAGAATGGAAATGACATAGCCGTAACAATGGATCTATCATGAATGATATAAATGTATGTATACCATGTAATCTTGTATGTATTGGAAATGACAAGATGATACTAAATTCCAATAAGGGTTATTATAATTTCATTAAATATATCCATTAATGCTTGAGAAGTATATAAGGATAGATTGCTAGTAAATAAAGATAGTAACAAAAGGGAGAGTTGGATGTAAAGGGTTACATCAATGCAAGCTCTCATAATGACAAAGTGATCGCAATAAAATATGTTTGATTTAAAAGAGAAATGATATTAGTTGGAAGGGTTCCAAAACAATAGTCATTAATTCTATTCTACAATAGAAGTTGAGTATACTTGTCTTATGAACACATAGTGATACTATATGGATCTAGAAGTTCATATGATGAACCTACAACTGTTCCAACCATTTATGAATTGGTAGTAATATTGTGACAACAATGGAGCTACATGATAGGCAAGGAATATCATGTACCATATTACGGCAGTTCCATCTCATATGAGAAATCACACAGTGAAGTGATAAGGAAATATTCAATGTACCGACTAATAGAAAAGTATTGCTAACCCACTAGATTGGAACTTGCACAGTAGAAACATGATGAACATGTTTAGATCACTAAGAGTGAGATTCATGGGTGATTATCTCTAAGTGTAAGTGGGATTTTGTTGGTAATGTATGCCCATAGATCCAATCATGTGATGATTGACAAGGCATATACCATAAAGGATTTGATTAATACTCATAAATTCAAGCTTCCAATTCATTGTGTTTCATTCATTTATCAGATAATGGGGAAACATTATGAGTTTCTAAAGAATGAAAATACTCAATGACATATGTCTTCAAGTACATGACTTAGATAATGAGATCACATGAATGCTAAGAGTATGTACATTCTTTTTATGTCCCTAGATGGTTGTTACTGTGGAAAGTAGATAGACACCAGTAGCACATAAGACTGGAGTGTGGGTTGGTTGATTATTGAATCTAATTAGCCATGATATGGAAATATTAAACCAAGCACATAGATACATGTTAGGGAATAGTGTATTGGATAGACCCACCTTGAGAGTGACACATGGAAACCTTCATTGGTAGTCATAGTCATCTCTCATAGTAAAGGTGGTGATTGTGATTCTTTGACCTAAAATCACTGCACTCATCACATTTTGTTGGGTATGCTTTGACATCATCAAGCAGTCCTAAAACATGGGTTGTCATAAAGGTGATGATTGGGTGACTTTGACACATGGGGATAGAATGTGAGTGGTAGAGATGAGATTGCCCCTCCTACAGGAGTATGATATCCTAGACACCTTATAAGTGAGACTGAGAAACGCATGTTCATGCACATGTGAAGTAGTATATGATATTGAGGTCACATTATCTCAGACAGTCTACTCTTGGTTCAAGAAACATGGATTGAACATTGAGAGGATGATGATTCCATGCCTCAATTTCATCCTGCATAACAGAGACAAAGGAATTATACAATCACTACAACACCTTACATAGATTGTAGGTTGAAGTTGTTCTCCAAATTTCCATTTACTTGGGTTGCATTGATGTGCGACTAGGCACCACTCGCTGCTTATGATGACATAAGTTAGTTATGGACACTCACTGCCAACATGATATGGAACCTATAGGGTCACACACATAAAAACTAATATAAAAGAGGAGTTTAATCTTGAATGATGATTGGATTGATTACTAAAGTTTTTAGGTACTCAATTCACACAACAAGATCAGTTGATTGCACAATGAGTCAATCCTCTCATAGGGTGAGATGGTCGTTTGGAGTATAAAATAGTCATTTCAAGGGTTGAGATCGGCGTTTGGAGAGTAGGGCTGATTGGAACTAAATTGGCTAGAGTTCTGCATGAATTAGACCCAATTGATCGGCTCACTGGGTGAACCGATCAACTCGACTGAGCAAGATGACCGGTTCACCTATTGAACTGATCATCTAGGTTGGGTCGGTGGAAGGATCTAGAAACTTTTCTAAATTTGTGAGAAAGTTTGATCATTTAAATTGCACAATTCTCATGATGTAGGGAAGTAATGTATAGCATTAATTGGAAACAAATTGCCAATTTATGTGATTGAAAAACTATGAAATGATCATCACGTAGTATGAGATGACCGTATTGTAGTGCCAAATGACCGTTTGGGTTTCCAGATGACCATGTCGTAGTTTGTAGGTTGCACAAAAACAAGATTTCCCGGTCCCTTCCACTCCCACACAGATCTCAAATGAGCTGGGAACCCTTGCCCTAACCCCACCTATAAACAAAAGGGTATTGGGGGTTTCCCAGAGCACAACACAACACAGACAACTGAGAATCAATTTCTCTAAATATTGTTGTCCTCTCTGGTTGTGGTAACCAAGCAAGTCCTACCCCATTGGGAAGGGATAGCTACGGGAGAGAACAATTGAGGATCATTGTCTTGGGAGAGCAAGTTGGTGACTAGTATGCCAACAGGAGGGACAACTCCTTCTTGAACACTCTAGTTGAATGACAGGAGTTCTAGTTGGTCTATGTGGACTACTCTAGAGGTAGGAATCCTTTGTATACTACAAGGAGGGCAACGTCATACTGCAATATGTGGAGAGACTACATGAGCCGCTACAGAAGTTGTTCAGTCCACTACCCGTAGTGAAGACCAGGAGCTACACAGCCACTACCCAAGAATGACTGGAAGATAGTTGACTGCAATGAGTTGTTGTCGTTGGACTTGCTCCAAGATTAGGTATAACTCATTGAACCATCATTTTTGTTTCATAGTAGTTGACCAATCTTGTTGTTATGGGAATACAGATAGATAAAAAATTTATTTCTACTACTATACATTGTGCCCATATTTCCCAACACTCTGAACTCTCAATAAAAAATGGAACAATAGGTCTTTGATGCTCTTACAATCTCTACAAGACTTTTTTGACAATAGTTCTTCATCACAAACCTTGGTCACCTCATCCTCCCTTTCCATGAACTCTTTAACATACATTTTCTCCCATATGACAAACACCATATTCACTTACTCAAGGGAAAAAGGGGGAGCTTGTGAGGATGATGATGGCAATGGTCTTGGTCTTTGGTGAGTGGGATATGGGTTTTGGAGAATGAAAGTTGGTTGTGGGGGTTGTTGTGGTTGTTTCAAAGGGGGTTGATATTGAGGAGGAGGTTGTTGGTAGGCTTGTGGTGATGGTGGGGTGTCATAGTAGTTGGATGGGTGTTGTGGAGGTGGAGGGGCATAGGGATTTGGGGTTCCTTGGTATTCTTGAAGAGTGGGTACTTAGTTTTATGGTGGGATGTAAGCACTTTGAGGAGTGCTCGTAGAACCAATATCATTGTTAGGATTAATCATGGATTGCGAAGGGAGTCTTCCCTCATCATGGTGGAAAGTGAAAGCAAGATTGGATCAAGTCTTCTATCAAGGTGGCTAATCATTTGCCCATGGGAGGACACATCCCTCTTCACATAATCCAGGTTTATCAATCTTTCTAGGACTTCATCTTCAAGCCTTAAACTATTTCTTTGCCCTTGATGTTGTCTTGGTTGCCCTTGCCCATCTTCACCTTGTTGTTTCCAAGAGATCTTGGGGTGATCCCTCCATTTTGGGTTGTAAGAGTTTGACATTGACCCTCAGTGATTGCAGTTTCCAAAAGATTGTAAGGCCTTCACTTCTTCATCTACATAATTAATGGCCATGGAAGATTGGCTTGTGGAACCCCCAACTCAATCCTTCATCAGGTTCATAATTTCATCCAAGATCTTTACCATTTGAGTATTGACCTTGTCTTTAACTAGAATTGGAGGAGGAGAAGGAGGATAAAACCCAGTTCATGTCATAGTTCTCTCACTTGCTAGAAGATAGGTGCCATGAGTTTTCAGTTGGTACTCCAAGAGTGGACAAGACTCCTATGGAGGTCTATCCATGAATGTTCTACCACAAGACGAATCAACTATGGTCTGGCTTAGTTCAACAAGTCATGTATGGAAAGACTACACTAGCTTCCATAAAGGAACTTCATGGTGGGAGAAGTCTCACTGGAGCTTTTGAAATCTTTCCTAGGCTTCATAGAAAGGTTCATTTTCTTTTTGTGTGAAGGATGTGATGCATCTCCTATTTTGAGTTAGCTTAGAGATTGGGTAGAACTTCTTCAGGAACTCATTCTTCACTGCCATCCAAGTCACCAGATCAATCATAGACATGTACCACTCCTTGGATTTTTCTTTGAGGCAGAAAGGGAAGAGGGTTCTTCTTATGGAATCTTTGGTGGTTGTAGGTGTGTGGAAGGTGGAGCAGGTCTCCAAAAAAGCATCAATATGGTGGTATGGGTTCTCTTTCTCCATCCCATATAAAGTGGGTATGAGTCCAAGAACGGCTAGTGGGATGGAAAATTGTTGACTTGGTATTTGGTCAACAAGGGTGGCAATGGGCGAGGTGTAGTTTCTTGAAGTAAAGTACCCATGGAGGGGGAAGTTGGGTGGTGGTTGAGCTTCCCCATGAGGACCTTCCTCATCCATCTCAACTTCTTGGTGTCACTTGCATTAGTGTTGATGTCTCCTTCTACCTATTTTAGTATCAAAAGGAACCAAAGTAGTATAAGTTGAACATCTTCTAAGCATGCATAGTTGTCACCTGCACAAGTCAATAACAAGTAATAAGAGCTAAGTTAGAAAGCAAGTATGCAAAAGTAAGTAAATAATAAAGAATACCAATGGTGAGGATAGTAGGAAATGCTAAGATACTCTAACTATCTAGGTCGAGCACCTCTATCCCCTGCAAATGGTGCTAAGAAGCTTGGTGCATCTCTACTACCTCAGGATACACACTACTCAATTGAGATATGAATAGATGCAACCCAAAGAAGAAACACACTTAGGTCTTTTGAATTTATAAAGGTGGGGCCCTATACTAACACAATCACATAGACCACAATATATCACTTGTAAGAGCACTGGATCATATTGTAGCATAGGTGAGTAGTGAGTGAGCATTCGATCAATAGGGAAAGAGGGGGTACTAGAGCTAAGTTAGGGTAAGCTATGTTCTTAATGCGGAGAGTAGGGTTTTTAGGATTTTATGGTATTTGATTGATTATACTAATGAAGTAAGAAATTAAAAGTAAGAAGCGAAATTAGACTATAAGAAACCCTTAATTAACACTGGGCAAGAAAGTCTACTTAAAAAAGAAGGTAACTAACTAAGTGAGCAAGAAACTACAACTAAGTTAGACTAATGAATAAAGTTAAACACTAGAGAAATTAATGAACAAGGTTATCACTAACTAGCAATATTAATACTAGCAAGCTCAAAAGAGAACTAACTACTCAGGAAAGACGTAGTTATGCAAACCTAAGCAATTGATTAAGAGGCAATGCAAGCAATTAACTAAACTATCATTAACAAGCTAAGAGAACATGATGGATTTTAGCAATTAATGGGGAGAGTGGGTCATTTTAAGGAATGATGCAAGAATCCAAGTTGGGGGTTAACATATAATGCAAGTCTTATATATTCAATCTAGACTGGCAAACCAAACAAAAAGACAAGTGTTGTTTGAATCTACCCTAAGCTACTAGTTGAGAACTAGGGCTAGGTGTAATTCTAATAGGACTAGGCAAGTCTAGGTTTCTAGGGTAAGAGTTATTATGGAAATTGAGAGCCAAGGGTAGGACTGGGGGTAGAGATGAGGATGTTTCACCTCATGTTACTCACCATCTAGCCTTTAGGAAACTCTAGGAAATTGCACTAATCACTCTTACACCGGCTACTTAGATCTCAGACCTAATTGTAGGAGAATGGATTTGTATGTAGGAAGATAGGGTGCTATCTAGGGATACACTAGTTGGACCTAGGAGCAATTCCTAAATAGCCACATACAATCCATTTTCCCCTAGAAGCTAGGTGTTTTCAAGCATCATACAACAAGCAATGCATGTTTAGACGCATAAATCACAAGTAAAATAATGGGAAATGAGATAGAATCAAGAGACAATCATCATGGAATGGAAATATGTTCATTACAAGTTATTTTCCCCCAACATGGTACCAAACTAACATTTTATCCCCCCAAAATCCCTCGTAGGGGGCTTAGATACACATAATCAAGAAAAATAGTAAAAATGAGAGAAGAAAGAGGTAGACGGCCATGGATGTCATGGAAGCTTCTTCTCCTTCACCTCCTAGATATTATAGGTCATGTTCCCCCCTCCAAGATGGATTAATAGCCTGGAAATCTTGGGGATTATGTTGGAAAATCCTAGAAAACTAGGATTTTTGGGTGGAAATGAGGTGATAATGGAAGGGGGTAGGTAGGAGCTCTTGAATGATAAGGGAGGATGGAAATGAAAGCTAGAAGAAGCTAACATCATGTTGTGGTTGCCACTATGGTATATATAGGTGGTGGGGAAGCACTAGGGTAAGTGGGGGTAAAATGAGCAAAACAATGTAGAAAAATTAGGGTTATAGGTGGCAGCACATCCGTGTTGGGCAGCACGGTCATGGTGGGTAGAGGGTAGAACGGTCCTAGTAGTAGGGAACAATCATGCTAGGTGGAGGTAAAGTTACAATGTAAAAGTGGGGAAATGCAGTCTGGTGACACGGTCATGTTGGGCGAGTTGGGTTGGAGGCCATTTTACACAGAATGGCAGTTTTGATCTTTGGCACGACCATTCTGGGGGATTCTTGACACAAGCATGTTGGCTAGAAGGGCTGTTCTGCTAGGGTTGTTGTAGCTTGTCAAAACTTGTGTTGTTACTATGATTTTGGCATGTGTCAGCATAGTCGTTCCTTGGCACTACGGTTGTGTTGGAGTCTTTATCATCACTTTGAGTTTTATTCTTTGAGACCCATGGAGACTATTTCTTCAATACATTCTTTGATCACTTGGGGTAGGTTGGGAGTTGTCATGGCTTCATTTTGGATTCCTCCTAGAAAGGGGAATCTCTAGATTCAGACTTTCTCTCTCCCTTCCATAAATTAGTGGCCAAAGTACCTATAAAACATGCAAAAAGCCTCCATAAGTGCATTTGATAATAAGATACATATTGAGGGAATAACATGTATTCTAACATTGTTTAGATGTTATTAAGATGAAAAAAGATACAAGATGAAGACCTGAAATAGGATTGCATCAATGATAACCCATTTCCTTCACCTAATTTTGTATTTCATGGAATGAATAACTTCCAAGACCGGTATGATATTATCACTAATCCTCCGGCCTAGAATGAAGCTAGACTATTTTTTAAAAAATCCAATTTTTAAGGTGGGGCTTGAGGCATTCAACTGGGATCTTTGAGATTAATTTGAAGCAGTCATTGTTTAACAAGATTGGCCGCAAGTCAGAGCATCATTGAGATTGTCTTGTTTTCAAGATGAGAACCATATACAAGTCAGCTAATCGTTGGTCAATGTGGCTAGTATTGAAGGATTACTAGACAATGAGGATGATTGAGTTTTCAATCTTGTTCCAATGTGATTGTATAAATTCATTATATACACCATTAGGTTTGGGTTCTTTAGGTGGCAGCATTAAGAATGTGGTTATTCTGATCTCATCTGGGTTGGGCGTGCGTGCAAGGAAGTTCATCACGTCCAATGTAGTTGTTGACACTTCCATGCTAATCTATAGGTGCTTCATCTAAGGTCATGAGTCTTGGAAAGAAATCCCAGAGAAGTTGCTTGAGAGTAGTGGGATCATCAACCCACTCGTCATCTTCATCACGGAGTTGGCTGATTGGGTGAAGTGTCTCCTCACTTTAACATAGGAGTGAAAGAATTTGGTATTTTCATTGGCAAATTGGATCTAGTTGATGTGTGACTTATGATGTTAATCCATATCCTCCCAAAGGAGTATTTGACTATAATTCTCTTGTAATGAGACAGGTAGAAAATTGTTAGCAAGATGGGGGTAGGTGGCACTAGTTACCTAGCAGTGATAGAGCCGTGATAGGATACTTGATTTATCCCTACAATTAGCTCGTTCATTTGATATCTCCCATTTAGTAGTGTTGCTTTGGAAAGGAGGAAGAGACTTGAGGAATGGTAGGGTTGTGTTGCATTGTAGTAATAGCTTCTTACAGAAGTTAGGGTTGGACACCTAGGTGGATTCAGTTCTAAACACCACTCGCTTGGCATTTTGGTGATGAGTGCTAGACATGAGGATCAGATTGTGATCTGAGTAGAGGAGAGGTAGCATTGTGGATTTGTAGCTGCCATGCACATATATCCAGTCATCATTGATGATGACTCTAACCAGTATTTGTAGTCTTTTCAAGGTGTAGAAGTGGCCATGCATATGGGGTTCAGCTAAGCCAGTATCGATGAGTAGTTCTTTGACCATCATGTTATTGTGGTGGTCAAAATGTATGTCACCTTTCTTCTCTGTGATATCAAGCATTATGTTAAAATCACCCATGACCACCTAGGCTCTAGGGATAGTCGGCGTGATTTCTAGGAGTCTTTGTCATAGCAAATAATGTTTGGCAGGGCTGGGACTTTTGTAGACAAAAGTGATGTGCCAAGCACCATTCATTTTGCAGTGAAATAATTGGCATGGTTGTAGATGATGTCAATATTATAGAGTTTGTCATCCCATAGGAGCCATATTCCCCCTAAGAATCCAAGGGCTTTGACTCTATGAGAGGAGGAATATCTGATCTTCTTGATCACAGTTTTAGTTTTCCTTCCACTAAACCTAGTTTCGATCAACACTAGGACTTGCAGTTTGTAGATAAATTTATATTCTTTCAAGAGATAGAGTTTGTCCTTGGATCAGGCTCATTGGACATTCCAACATAGTATATTAACCATAGTATATAGTTTGTGATGGGTAAGGAAGGCCTCTTTAATGGATAGCAGAACAAAGGTCCAAATCTTGGCTACTACCTTTGGATTTTGTGACACCAATATTTTCATTACTAACAACATCCTCCATGGGTTGATTATCTACATCAAAGGTTAGGTGCTTCTTGGTCTGATTAGGATTTTGAAGTGACCAACCACCTGAGTTAGCTTTCCCTTCTTCCGCTCCCTTCCTAGGCTGATCATGATGTTTTGGTAAATTACCTTCCAATTGTGTAGTATGACTTTGTTTCCTGTCCCATTATCCCCCCAATGGAAGCCATCTGGGGTGGGTCAGGGATTGGCTAGTGGCATATCACCCTTAAAGAAGAATGTCCCATCATCATTAGGGGCCAACTTCCTACCCTCTAACATTTGGTTATCAAATAGGGTCACGATAGAATCACTGGTTGAGTTATTAACCTACATTTGTCCTCCCTGGGGTACATGACCCTTCTTCTAGTTATTGGGAGTGACCATTGTCTCCCACTCAGGCTTTTATTCATGTCTTTTGGGGCAGCATTATCACCAGTGGGACTACTCACGACTGGGATGGTGGACACTTCAGTTGGCTTCTTGCTAGTGCATGTTGCACTTGTGGCCATAGCGACAGCCTGCACAACCTTATTTGATGTTGTACGCCTCACTGGTTTATGAGTGTGGATTGCTTGGTGTAGGAGATAGGTGCGCTTGGCGTTTCCATGCTCGACGTAGAGGGTTCTGGGGGACGAAGGGTTTGACCAAGGAGCAGTATATGTTAGCATTTCCTAACCATCCACATCACATACATACCACAGGGAGGTTCTCTAAGTAGTGCTCTCCATTCAAAAATATGGTCAGAAGCAATGGTTGTGAGGTGCTGACTTCCAATGCCAAGCGAGTGAACTTGCCCTGATTTCGCTCGTTGTTGTTGTAGCGTCAATATTTATAGTCTTTTTGACCAGATTGTCGATGCTTGGAAATAGTTGGTTTGGTTAGAGAAAGATTTGGATATGTTCTACTCTTAGACGTACCATGATCTTGTGTGGATCAGGTCAGATGGATAAAAATTGGGTGACCATGATTGCATTGATAGATTATTCTTGAATATTACCCAACGATCACTGGTCATGGCTTTAACAAAATCATCATTGTTGCCAAGTTGGATGATGTAATAGCTCCTATCTAAATCGATGGATTGGATGGTGTTTGTTGGTGACTAGAGAATTGAGAGTCCATCAACTAGGGTTTGGAACCCTATGTTTCTGCCAAGTAACTTGACGATGATTGCATACTTTCACAGTTCCAACAATAGTGGGAGTGAGCATAGTTGATTGTGAGAGCGATCAAGGAGCCACTCCTATCGATGGCTATGTCGTCAAGCGTAAAGATTATTTAGAGAGACTACTGTGACTAGATCAGAAACCTTCCTTCTAGTCATGAGGTCTCTGTTCGTATGTATGCCCTGAGAGCCGATCATGGGATGATTGGTGGGATACATTAAGACTGATTTCATAAACATCAAAGGCAAGCTTCCAATTCTTTCTGGTTCAGTCATATGAGATAGTGATAGAACAGATTGAATGTCTAGAGAATGGCAGTACTCAATGACGTATGCCTTCAGGTTCAAGACCTGAACGATGAGATCATACGAATGCTAAGAGTTTGTACATTCTAGTTATGTCCCTAGTCGGATGTCATTGTGGAAGGTAGATAGACAACAATGACACACAAGACTAGATTGTGGTGTTGGTTGATGACAGAATCTCATTAGTCATGATATAGAGATATCAAACCAAATACATAGGTACTTGTTAGACAACAAGTGTACCGGACAGACCCATTGTGAGTTTGACACATGGAACCATGACATGGTAGTCACAGTCAGTACTCACAGTTATGGTGGTGAATGTGATTCTTTGACCTAAAATCATTACACTCAACACATGTCATTGGGTACACTTTGACATCATCAAACGCAGTCCTGAAACATAGGTTGTTATAAAGGTGATGATTGGGTGGCTTTGACACATGGGGCTTTTGAGGGGTGAGTGATAGATATGGGATTTGTCCCTCCTGAGGGAGCTTGATATCCATGGCCACTTGATGAGTAGGATTGAGAAAGGCGTGCACGCATGTGTGAATCAGTATGTGATATTGATGTCATACATATCTCTTCCAATCTACTCTGAGATCAAAAAAGTGAATGAACGTTGACAGGATGACTGTTCCATGCCTCGAGTTCATTCGGGATATCAGTGACAAAGGAATTATACGTTCACTGTAACACCATTCACAGACTGTAGGATTCAAAGTTGTTCTCCAACTTTCTATTTCACTTGGGTAGCACTGATGTGTGACTAGGCACCACTCTTTGCTTGTGAAGTCATAAGTGTTATGGACTTTCACTGCCAATGTGAAAAGGACCTTCAGGGTCACACACATACGATTTAACCTGGAAAAGGAGTTTGTCCACAAACAATGTTTAGATTGATTTCTAAAGGAGTTTAGTAGTTCAATTAAACACTCAATTAATTGATAGCTCAAAATCATAGTATTCAAGGTGTTGGATCGATTGATTAGAGTATCAGATTGATTGAAACTGCTATTGACTATTGAAAAAAACACTAGAGGGGGTGAATAGAGTTTTAAAGATATTTTAACAATTATTTAACTCAAACAAACAACCACAAGAATATTGGACAAGGGGACAAGGATTTAGAGTGGTTCCTACCTTAGCAAATACTAAGGTAGTCAGTCCACTACCCGGTTGCTTACCCAACCGGGATTTGGAAGGAAATTAATTTTATTACCTCGCAAGGACTTTACATAAAATTACAATTCTTTCCCTAAACCCTTCAAGCAGCCTTCACCTAGAAGTAATTGCACCAACCTTGAAGCAGCCTTCACCTAGAAGTAATTGCACCAACCTTGAAGCAGCCTTCCTCCTGAAGTAGCTTCCCGTTGCAATAGCCTTCTTGAAGTAGCTTGAAGTCCACCTTCTCCTCCGAGAAGAACCTTCTCCAATTCGCAGCCTCCAACCCTAGGAGTAGCAAGGAGAATACAAAGAATAAAAGGAACAAGAAGGAAAATAGAAATTACAACTTATCCTTTGAAGCACAAGGCTTGATTTTCCTATATCAAGCGTGTAGATCTCCTAACCAATGTGTATGGAAGTGTGATTTCAGTGGATAGGAGATACTATCCTATAGGACACGAAATTGGAGCAATGGAAATGAATAGCCAATGTTGGAATTGCTCTATTGCTCAAAACAGATTGCCAATGTAAGTGTATGCTCAAGTGTATCACAAGTGTAGCTTAGGTGTGTTTAGGTGTCCTAAGGCATGTCCTACTTATAGGAATGACCTACAAGTGCTTAAGGACGTTCTAGACACTTTCTAGGGGGTTCTAAGTGCTTAACTAGCCGTTAGGTATAAGTTAGTTGCATTAGTAACGGCTAGTTGATTTATTCTGCAGTTGCTGTCAGAGTCCATCTCGATCGAGCAATTGTCGACCGAGATACCTACTCGGTCGAAGTTTTGTCGACCGATAGGCTCTCTGGATTAACGTTCATTTCCAACTGCCAACTACCTTGTCAGCTGTGTCTAACGGCTACTTGGGTCTTTCTCGGTCGAGAAGTTTGTCGACCGAGAGTGTCTCGGTCGAGGAGTTTGTCGACCGAGATTGACCCTGTTTCAATCTTTCAATTAAGGCATTAAGTGTGTGTATGAGTGTGCATATGTGACACTATTGAAGGGGATGACCTATCTAAGTGTGATGTTTAGCTAGGGAAGATCTAACGCTTGATTTACATGAAGTCTAAGTACTTGTACATTATATATTTGTACAAGTTTACAATTGATTACATTTCATGATATTTACAATTATTCAAGCATATAGATTCCCTAGAGCTTTGTCATCCACCTTATTCCTGCAACACTCAAGTAGCACGTTAGATCAACAAGAATGAAATGTTTGTCATCATCGAAACAAAGGCATTTATCATAATGTCCAATTTATCCAACAATCTCCCCCTTTTTGAAGATGACAAACATTTCCTAAATATGAAATATGGAAATATAAAGCATGTGAGTTTCATACCTGAATATTACCTTTTGTAGACATTCTTGTTTTATAAGTGAGTGCTGGCCATCAAGATGAACTCATTTATATTTTTGATTTTATATTCTTTCTCCCCCTTTGTCATTTCAAAAAGATATCCAGGTTGAATATTTTATATTTCTTCTCCGCCTTAATTTTATACTATGCTCCCCCTTAAATAGATATTCTATTAGGAACATGGATTTAATATCATTTTTGTCTAATTTAGCCACAATTTGTTTCTCAATCATTTGCAAAGGATGTTAAGCCTTGAAATAATATGAGATTCCCTTAAGCTTATGATGAATGTATATTGATTTCTCATCTATCAAGGGATGTTAAGCCCTAAAAATCAAATGAGAATCCTTTAATCTTAGAGTACATAAAAATGTCTCCATCCAAATGCAAGGGATGTTAAGCCCTGATTTGTTTAGAGAGTTCCTTTAAGATATATCATTTTTATGAAAATCATAGATTTCTTCATAACCAAGAGTAAAAATACTAAGGTCGTAACAAGCTCCAAATGATGTTTACAATGTTTTTGTAAGCTTCTTAATCAAATAATCAAATTTGTTTGTATGAGCTCCCCCTTAATCTTACCATTAAAGCAATTTAAAGCTTCTAAGGTCACATATGATTTTAAATTTTGATTTTGACCTTTATCAAAAGTATAATAAAATGATGTCCAAATAAGCATTTTGTCAAAGCTTATTTTAGGTCGTCCTTGACTACGACCATAGCGCCCCTTGGTCAAATTTCATTTCAACCAAGAGGCAAATTTGCAGATTTCCAAATTGAACACTCATATATGAAGTATAATATCTGCATGTAATTTGATTAGATATCAATTTGAAGCATGTTAAGTGATACTTAATATGAAAACATCCTCTTAAAAATGAAAGCATGATTAATATCTCAAGTCTTTTAAAGATACCAATTGAGAAATTTTTATAACATTGTGCTCTTTGCAAGCATTTCTAAGAGACATATCACCAATGAATTTTTTTTTATAACATTGTGCTCTTGCAAGCATTAAAGTTCTTGTTCTAAGGAACATATCACCAATGAATCATTTTTCTTGCCTATGATGTAATGATAAAAGCATATGATGATAATTCCATGAAATACAATGATTGTGATCATTTAAATTAGATGTCATAACACATGATTTCTATATGGATAGTCCAGAAAATACTTTAGGAAAAATCATGTAAAAAAAATAGAATTTTCTATGCATAATTTCAGTTTTAACTTAAATCATTTAGAGAATAAACCAAATTAATCTCATATAAGTTTTCAAGGTTGGTTTCCAGAATGTATACTTTGTTTTGCATGTACAAAACAGTCATTAACAACAAATAGATAGCAATGTGATCAATTGAACATATATTCAGCAGATTTATTGTAGACTGGAAATCAGTGACCTGCTCGGTCGACAATTTTTCGACCGAATGTTCACTCGGTCGATAGATTCTCGACCGATAAAGTTTCTGGAATGTTTTCAGAACTGTTAATTGATTCCAAGTAAAATAAGATTATGCAAGTTAGAGCTCGATTGTGTTGAGATATGACATTTGTATATCAAGAATCAGTTTAGGTCAAATCTCAACTAGTTAATTTTGAGCTACTAAGTTTTAGGAATCCAAGCTAAATCATCATTCTTTTTCTTATATGGGCATGAAAATGAATAATGTCCAAGACACATGCAATAATGACAACTAATAGAGTCAACTTCATTTCTCTTTCTAGGAATTGTGTTCCTAGGTACAAACATAATCTTAGTCTTGTATGCTTTAGCTCTTTTGGGTTTATTTCTCTTTGGATCATATCCTAATCCTCTTCTTCCATTATAACTAGAGGAAATTTTCAGAATATTTTCAAGCATGTCATTTCCTCTTGACTCATTTATATTTCTTTGTAACTTAGCAATATCATCCATCTTCTTGTTTATATCTTTCTTTGCTTGATCTAAATCAGATACTAGAGATTTTCTTTCTTTGACAACTTCATCATAATCTAAGTGTGAACATAGAACAGGTTGTTTCTGAAAATCATTCACTTGAGTTTGCAAGTTTAACTTTTCTAAGGAAAGAAGATTGCAATTAGCTTCTACCTATTTTAACTTAAGATCATAATCTTCATTTTCCTTTTTGAGATCTTCATTTTTGGATACAAGAGCAAGAAGTTTAACATTTAAATCATCATTTACTTTATTTGATTTCTTAAGTTTCTTCTTGCACTCAATATATTTCTCATGAGTATCTTGAAGACTAGCAATTAGATCTTATTTTGGTAGATCAAAAAGACTTACCTCTTCTTCTTCTTCATTTGTTGTAGCAATGAGGCATTCTACTTCTTCTTTTCCATCATCACTATCATCACTTGAACCATCCCATGCATCTTTATATGCTCTTTCTTTCTTTTTGTGAGATGATTTCTTCCCTTTCTTGAGTTTTGGACAATCACCTTTCATGTGTCCCTTTTTGCCACATTCAAAGCACCTGGAAGAAGTAACACTAGAAGTTTTATTAGTTTTAAAACTTTTATATTGCTTACCATTTACAATGAGAGTTTCTTCTTCACTATCATCTTCACTTGTGTCATGATTGTCCTTGGTTGATGCTTTGAATGCAATGTCCTTCTTTTTCCCTTGTTGATGTTCACGTTCTCTTCTTTCTTCCTCTTCTAAAGTTGCCTCATGAGCTTCTAGATTGCCAATGAGTTGCTCCATTTTCAGTTTAGTGAGATCATTAGCTTCTTCAATGGCTGTCACCTTGGGCTTGTATTTGAGAGGAAGTGATCGAAGTACCTTTGATACCTGATCTTCTTCAAGAATAGTTTTTCCTAAGGCATTCAAACCATTAACAATAGAAGAGAATTTTGCAAACATTTCACTAATGGATTCATTCAGATCCATACGAAAGTGTTCAAATTTCTGTTTAAGCATACTAATCTTAGAGTTCTTAACTTGAACCGTACCTTCATAAGTTATGGACAGTCTATGCCAAATGTCATAGGCTGTGTCACAGTTTGATATTCTATTCAATTCTCCTACTGAAATTGAACAAAATAAAATGCTTACAGCTTTGGCATTCATTTGAGCCGACTTTACCGTATTTGCATCCCACTCTGCATATTGTGTTTGAGGAAGCTCGTATGGGGTTGACACCATCCTCCATAAGTTCCAACTGATGCCTTGGAAGTAGAACTACATCCTTCTCTTCCAATATGTGTAGTTTGTTCCATCAAACACTGGAGGCCTAGCAACAAATGTCCCTTCAAGGTTAAGGTTGTTGAGCACCCCGTCACCCATTCTTCAAGACCTTGTTAGGGTTCCTTGAAGCCTGCTCTGATACCAATTGAAAAAAACACTAGAGGGGGGGTGAATAGAGTTTTAAAGATATTTTAACAATTATTTAACTCGAACAAACAACCACAAGAATATTGGACAAGGGGACAAGGATTTAGAGTGGTTCCTACCTTAGCAAATACTAAGGTAGTCAGTCCACTACCCGGTTGCTTACCCAACCGGGATTTGGAAAGAAATTAATTTTATTACCTCGCAAGGACTTTACATAAAATTACAATTATTTCCCTAAACCCTTCAAGCAGCCTTCACCTAGAAGTAATTGCACCAACCTTGAAGCAGCCTTCACCTAGAAGTAATTGCACCAACCTTGAAGCAGCCTTCCTCCTGAAGTAGCTTCCCGTTGCAATAGCCTTCTTGAAGTAGCTTGAAGTCCACCTTCTCCTCCGAGAAGAACCTTCTCCAATCCGTAGCCTCCAACCCTAGGAGTAGCAAGGAGAATACAAAGAATAAAAGGAACAAGAAGGAAAATAGAAATTACAACTTATCCTTTGAAGCACAAGGCTTGATTTTCCTATTTCAAGCGTGTAGATCTCCTAACCAATGTGTATGGAAGTGTGATTTCAGTGGATAGGAGATACTAGCCTATAGGACACGAAATTGGAGCAATGGAAATGAATAGCCAATGTTGGAATTGCTCTATTGCTCAAAACAGATTGCCAATGTAAGTGTATGCTCAAGTGTATCACAAGTGTAGCTTAGGTGTGTTTAGGTGTCCTAAGGCATGTCCTATTTATAGGAATGACCTACAAGTGCTTAAGGACGTTCTAGACACTTTCTAGGGGGTTCTAAGTGCTTAACTAGCCGTTAGGTATAAGTTAGTTGCATTAGTAACAGCTAGTTGATTTATTCTGCAGTTGCTGTCAGAGTCCATCTCAGTCGAGCAATTGTCGACCGAGATACCTACTCAGTCGAAGTTTTGTCGACCGACAGGCTATCTGGATCAACGTTCATTTCCAACTGCCAACTACCTTGTCATCTGTGTCTAATGGCTACTTGGGTCTTTCTCGGTCGAGAAGTTTGTCGACCGAGAGTGTCTCGGTCGAGGAGTTTGTCGACTGAGATTGACACTGTTTCAATCTTTCAATTAAGGCATTAAGTGTGTGTATGAGTGTGCGTATGTGACACTATTGAAGGGGATGACCTATCTAAGTGTGATGTTTAGCTAGGGAAGATCTAACGCTTGATTTACATGAAGTCTAAGTACTTGTACATTATATATTTGTACAAGTTTACAATTGATTACATTTCATGATATTTACAATTATTCAAGCATATAGATTCCCTAGAGCTTTGTCATCCACCTTATTCCTGCAACACTCAAGTAGCACGTTAGATCAACAAGAATGAAATGTTTGTCATCATCGAAACAAAGGGATTTATCATAATGTCCAATTTATCCAACAACTATTTCTGCACAATCTGCACTCCCAACCGATCGGCTCAGGTGGTGAGTCGACCAGCTCATGGACAAGGTGAAATGATCGGTTCAAGTGTTGAAATGATCGGTTCAACTGGTGCAACCGAGCAAGTTGGGAAAGTAAGATTGGTGAGAAATTTCTTTTTGTTTCACTTGCCCAATTTAATTGGAACAAGGATTAGTATTTGATACCGATTAGAAACAAAAGAAGGAAAGTCAATCGGGAACTGATCAGGACCACGAACTGACCGGTTCATCAGTGAACCGATCGTTTCATGGGTCCCAAACGATTGGTTGAGGTGTCAACTGATCGGATCAAGTACTCAACCGACCGTTTCAGGGATGAAATGATCGGTTCAAGTCACGCAGTTGGTTGTTTTTGTGGAAAATCTTGAACCCTTCTATTCCTGCTTTAATCCTGCATTGCCCTGGATAGAGAACCCTGTCCCGTGACCCTCCTATATATAGGGGTATTGGGGGCTTCTCAGAGAACAACTCAGTGCAACCAGTTGCTCTGTAAAGTTGTTGTTCTCTCTGGTTTTGGTAACCGAGAGAGCCCGAGCAAGTGCTATCCGATAAGGGAGGCACAGCAAGGGAAATACAACTGTAGAAAGCGACGGGTAGCAGGAGAGTGTATTGGCGACTAGTACGTTGACAAGAGGGTGCGACTCCTTCCAATTCCTTGTGGGACAAGAGTATTGGAGTTGTAGGTGGTCCGTGTGGACTAATTTAGAGGAGGGAGATTTCTTCCACTCGGAGAACAGCTGCCAATCCTGACAGTCCCAGTGGGACCAGGAGTCATCAGTCCCGGTGCAACCAGGAGCTGCACAGACCGTCCAAGACCGGAGGTGAAGACTGTGCAAGGCACGAGGTATTGTCGCTGACCAAGCCTCGGGACAAGGTATGATTCCACAAACCTTCCTTTCCTATTGTATAGACGTTGACACGTTTCCTTGTCATGGGTTCGGGGGAGGAAATTTTTTTTATTTCCGCTGCCTTCTCTTCCTCCCCTAAAACCCAACAGTGGTATCAGAGCCACGTCAACTGCTCTATACTTTAGGATTATTGGTATGATCGATTTTGGTTTGTCGCCTTTATTTATTTCATACGATGTGAATAAAATTGGCTTTATGCATGTCTAATTCAAAATCCACAAATCCCAATATAACATATATGATATGTAATATTAATGCACTCAATATGCGTCGCCCTTAAATGAGTTTTATGGTGGATGTATAGTGTGGTTATGGCCAATAAACCCTATCTGTGTATGGTTGTATGTGGATGCTTGCATCTCGGTCTGCTCACCGATCTTCCTTCTCCTATTTCTGATGTAACTCGAAATAATTTCGAGATTTTTTCCTACCTATGCTCCCCTCGAATGTAACTCAAGGTTCTCTTTTTACAATGTAAAATAGGATAGAATTTTATTTCCTGTTATGTCGAAGAATGGCAGACATCCTGACGACAGCTGAGACGGTCGATTCAAGGAGTGAACCGATCGGTTGACGTTCCAGACGATCGGTTCAAGGAGTGAGCTAATAGGTTGATGACCGGTTCGAGGAGCGAGACGAGTGGGTGGTGGCCAGAAGGAGATGCACGATGACCAGGTGAACCGATCGGTTGGAGGAGCCAACCGATCGGCTGGTGGCACCCAGAAGACCGGCCAGAGTGAGCAGGTCACTCATGTGATGAGTTGATCAACTCGGATGGCTATAGCACAGAGTTCATCTTGTACAGGTTGCATGTGATGTAGACCTAGATGACTGTGATTCCTCTTGGCTCGAGGAATCACATTAGGATGGCCATAATCATCGTTTTTATCATTTCGCATGGTTTTGTGGGATATAGCATGTATATGATACGTACTATATATTGTGGTGATTGGTTATGCATATGTATATAAAAACCAAATCCCTCATGAAATATTAATTTTTAGATGCCTTCCAAATGTGAAACACGTGAAAAGCTTGATCTACCAAGTGTGGGCACGCCCTAGAGTGGTGCACCGTCTATCTCGTGGAAGTGTGAAGGATGAATGTGTGGGTCTTCCCTAGCAGGGTGCATATTCATCGTGTTTGCTTTGGGTCAGACTTAACAAGGTGACCTAGATAGGATCTAGCACCTTGAGGCATGGAGATGATCTGACATCTTATCAAGAGTTGCATATGATGCAATTGGCCAGAGTTGCCTACCTGAGAGATCTAAGTTGTGGGTGACAGTCCTAGCTGGTTCATGACTTAGAGGATTTCAGGATCTTGCCCACTAGAAGGTTGTACATTGCAATCTTCTGAATTGATGGTGAGGGCTATCAATTTGAACTAAAATAGTGGAAGCGATAATTAATTAAAGGTCTAATATTTATCGTCAAACTTTTCAAATCAATCAAATAAGTCAAAAATGAGTTTTGGACTAAAATTGCATATTTTTCTTTTTGTAGTACAAATGGCAACAAACAACAATCACTTTTCTTTGCGATCGGTCCTTGACAAGGACAAGCTAAATGAGACAAACTTCCATGACTGGTATAGGACATTGAGAATTGTTCTCACTCAAGAGCGAAAGCTCTATGTCCTGGATACTCCAATTCTAGAGGAACCTGCTCTTAATGCACCAAAGGCAGAAAGGGATGCTTACAAGAAGCATTTTGATGATGCCATTGATGCAAAGTGCTTGATGTTGTGCTCTATGAACCACGAGTTGCAGAGACAACATGAGAACATGGGTGTCATTGAGATGGTTCAACATCTCAGGAACATGTATGAAGATCAAGCACGGATAGAGAGATATGATGTCTCAAGGGCACTGTTCAAGTGTGTCATGACAGAAGGAGATCCAGTTGGTCCTCACACACTCAAGATTATTGGGTATGTGTAGAACTTGACAAGACTGGGATTTCCACTGAGCCAAGAGTTGGCTACTAACGTGATACTGCAATCATTTCCAGAATCCTACAGTCAGTTTGTGATGAACTACAACATGAACAACTTTGATAGACCATTGTCAAAGTTGTTCGGCATGTTGAGGACAGCCGAGACACAGATGAATAAGGACAAGCCTAAGTCTGTGATGGTGATCACGGGCAAGAAAGGCAAGTCTGATGGAGCTTCCACTTGCATGGAATTGCGTGCACCACTAAAAATCCTAGAGGTAGAAAGCCTCTAGATTTATCCTTGTGTGTGCTATAATAAGTCTCCACCCACATACGCTAAGGTACGTGGAAGCCTTATTGTAGTACAGTTGAGGGTCGATCCTCGAGACAACGGTCCTACTTAAAGGTGTAATAGGATGGAAAACATTTTAATTCTATTTACCTACTTAAAAGTTGATGTTTAGATCGAGAAGGTTGATTTGGTTTGATTATCTAAGAACAAGCAAGTAAAAACAAGGAAATAAATCTAAGGTTGTAAACAATGGTAAAAGACCACCAGGATGTGATCGGATTTCACTGCCACTACACATGGATCAAAACATGCAATATAATAACATGACCTGCAATAAAAGTCTAATCAGTTAGTATCCTTGTATACTTAGCTTCCTTTCGGATAACCAACTACGAGAAGCGTGGAGTATTTCAATGCCAGCCATCCCCGAGAGAATGGTCACTTACTTTGCATTACTCCTCCATAAAGTGTGTTCCTCGACTTTACCAAAGTTGTACTTTCATACTTCAACTGATTCCATTTCATAGTATGAAAGTACAATGATGGGAGTGAGTTTAATCCACTCCACGAAATCACTTCTAGATACCGAAAAAGACATATGGTGACTACATATATCAAGAACCAACATACAATCGGTAATCAAATCTAAAAGAACAAACATAGACAATTCACACTAATAGATAAAAGATAACACAAGTTGGTGATCAAGCAACAAGTATTCGTTAAATGATTGATGTTGAACTGAAAAGTAGATCAATATTGCAAACTCACGAATTACATTGCATGAAATAAAAACATGGGTAGCGGGGCTACTCCCCGCACCCTGGTGTATGAGACTACTCGCTCATGGCAAGAACAAAGAAGGAGGCAAAAAGAGAGAGAGAGAGAACATCATCTCCACCAAGGAGAGAGTAAGGTCAACCCCTTGAAGAAGAGAGAGAGATGATCTTCACTCTTAGCAGCTTGCTTGATGACGAATCCTTCTCTTCCCACCTTCTTGGTTGATGAGAGAGAAAGCAGCTTCAGGATGGAGAGTGGATCTTAGACCGGCAGCCTTTGGGCGGAGGATGGAGGTTGGAATAGCTTTGGAGTAATGGAGGCAGCCTCTGGGCGTCTGAAACTTGATGCCTTTGGAAGGACCCTTTCGGTCTTATTTATAGGCCTTAAGTGAAGTCCAACCGGTTTGGTCAGTTTTGGGTCCAAACGGTTTTGAAGATCGTTTGGACTCTGAAACTGTTTGGACTCTGAAACCATTTGGACTCTGAAACTGTTTGGTCCCATGCGGTCTTAAGACTGGTTGGCTTCATGTGGTCTCGGGACCGTATGAATCCATGCAGTCTTGGGACCGGTTGGCTTCATGCGGTCTCGGGACCGGTTGGATTCATGCGGTCTCGGGACCGTATGACTTCATGCGGTCTTGGGACCGGTTGTCTTCATGCGGTCTCGGGACCTGTTGGCTTCGTGCGGTCCTGAGACCGTGTGACTCCATGCGGTCTTGAGACCGGTTGGCTTCAAGCGGTTTTGGGACAGTGTGACTCCATGCAGTCTTGAGACCGGTTGGCTTCATGCGGTTTCAAGACCGTATGACTCCATGCGGTCTTGAGACTATGTGAGGCTTTTGTGGTTTTTTTGTGTCTTTTTCTGTAAGTAAAAAGGAGAAAAGTTAATCTACAGTATATTTGCAATAAAAAAGGATAGCTAGGGATTCTGTCTAATATATCTAAGGAAGAGTGTGGAAAATAGAAGAATAATACTAAGATAACATCACAAAATTGGAGGTTATCACCCCCTAACTTAGAGTCTAGCTTGTCCTCAAGTTAGATAGAGATGAGGCATGTAATGGCGAGGCGATTTTATTTAGTTAAGATTTCCATACTCTTGCTTCAATTATAAACCCGATCTCTCCTAAGGTCATATCGGGTCTTATTGTTTGCCTTAACTCTTTCAGGTATTAAGAGTTGCTTGGGTCTCAGATTTCTTCTATATCTCGTAGCCTGCATTGGGGCCACTTTTTATTCTGTGCATGTCATTGAGTCTAATTAGCTTTATACCTCTCTGAAAAACCTACCGGAAGCTAGAGTGGGTATGAGGGTTGGCTAAAGGCTTGATGTGTAATTCCCCCTTTCAGTGAGGGAGGGGTTGTCTTTGCTTTTAGGATTTCACTACCAGGCACGACACATCTACCTTCATGAGGGAAGCGAATGTATCGGTCGGGTGAGTCCTTTATAAGCTTTTCATATATTAAGATACCTTAGGGTTTCACTACTGGGCACGGCACATCTGCCTTCGTGAGGGCATCTGAATGTGCTGGCCGGATGAGACCTTCATTGGTTCTTTATATAGGTCCTTATTTATGGTACAACTCGCATTGTTTTATTCGACTCTTTGGCTTTTATTCATAAACTCACAAGCTTAGGATTTGGGGTTTTTAGGGAAATTAATTTTGGGCGGCCAAACTTTTATTTGAAGAGAGGAAAGATGTTCTTAGAGTTTCTCAACATGCACTTTTTGGTCTCTTTTTAATGGTCCACTTGCGAGACTTCTTGATTTGGATGTCATATGATGCCCATCTTGACCTTGAGAGCGATTGGCTTATTTCAACCTTGATATTGACCTGTGAAGAGTCGGATGTAGAAGTGAAACAAAAGCGTGAAAATCAAGAGTGAAGAGAAATTATTAAGTCGCCATTATATGTCTAAGTGATATTCTTGTTATTACTTTTGAGGACTAACTTGATTCTAAGGTTAGCTGGGGGTGACTTTATTCCAAAAGGGGATTTTTTTTGAACGAAAAGCAAAATGTGCTAAGGAACAAAATTGAAAGAAAAGGAATAGACGGAAAGCTTTTGAAAATGGTACCTCACCCTTGTCCAGTGTACTCCCCCCCTAACTTATCACTCACTCTGTCCCCAGAGTGTCAAAGTGATAGGTTGAGTAGTACATGGACAAGTGCATCAGGCTTGTGTTAGTCCTTTATTGGCGCCATGTGTACGGAGGAGATTAGCAGCAAACTTCCCTCATAACGCATGATTGTCCACTTCTGTCATATCTTCTACTGGTCTTCCAAGTGCTATGATTGTGTATATCCAGTAGAGGACGTGGAAGCGACAATCGTTTGACTTGTGGAGCTTTTGTGGGCACTTGTGGCTGAAGGCGGGGCGATGAAAGTGTTCTTTGTTGTATGCTCTTGAATGCGTGCTGAGAAGGACATGAAGTTGGTCAGCACACTCCTTCGCCACCTCCTCTGTGGGCATTCTTGGTGTCGTAGTGTAATGTTGTTGATCTGGATTGTATTGGCTGTCGGAACTGGTGGATATGATTATTGTTCCGTCATGAAGATTTGTTGCCAACAACATCCAGTGTTCGGAATGAAGGAAGGGAAGCATGATGAACTTCGGGGTTGTATGATGTAGGAAGGAGATGAGTGCTTCAGTTGTTCCGAAGTTTTTGAGCTTTAATAGATCGTCTTTCATGTAAGGGGATGCCATGTAAGTTGTAGGGTGATTCTGTCCGAGAAGGAATTGATAGGCGGCCATTAAGCTTACGGAGAGAGACCCTTTGAGCTGTACAGTTTCTCGTAGCGCATCTGCCATGACCAGAATGTCACCAGACATGAAAATGAGGTCATCATTCTCGGCGTAAAGCCTTGACATGATGAGACGAAGTTCATTGTCGGAGAGATGTTTGCAAGCACTGAGGTCAAAATTGGGGAAAGATGGCTCTATGGAAGATAGGGGCACCATTTGTGATGAGGATTTCTTGATGGTTGCCCCGGTTAATAGATCAATGTCCCCTTTGTCTTGTGCCATATTGAAAGAATAAGGGTCCCAATGTTTCTTCTCGGGGACCGTGGCGGGTTGTGTTTCTTTCTCCAACTCCCTTACTGTTTGTCTGAAGGGTCATCTTTGGGGATGTTGGATGGATGAGAAAAGGTAGCGAGGTATGTCATCTGGTGCCATAGTAGGATCCTGGAAGAACATTCTATCACATATGAGCTCCATGGCGTAACGCCCTCGCAGAGAGTGAAAATCTTCAGCGGTTAGCTTGGTGAAGGGGATTTGTTGATTCAGCGCTTGGATGTGACGAATTGTACAGAAAGCACAATCCCCAGATCCCTCAATTGCTTGGACTTTTGGGTTTATTATCTGGAACCAGGACTGGCTCCAATCATGGCGGAGGGACGGGTGTGCATCCCAAATTAGCTTTAGAAGCCGGAAGGGTATGCATCTTGCCTCTCCGGCTTCTTCTCCTACAAAATTTATCTTTTCGGCAGGTAGCTCACTGGCGCAGAAGTTGTACACTTTGGAATCGCGAGCAATGGTGTCCACAATCATTAATAACCAGTGGCCGAAAACTTGAAAGGACACGATTATGTAACGTGCCCTTCGTGCTAGGCCAGCACGTAGCCGTTCTATTGACTTTGCTCGAATTTCTTTGTTTAGCAAGCCTATAGATAGAGCAGGGGAGGTGTTGAATATCGGTTGCTGCCTCCTTGAGCTTCTGTACGTTTCGATGCAGTTGGCAAGAAGGACACGGAAGATTGCCATCGACATTGTTGACCATGGTCGAACGATGTTGCGGAAATCTTCGTGTGTCATATTGCGCTTAGTCTTTGTATTTTGGTAGATAATGCCGCCCCTGTCTTTGGCATCATCTACTATGGTGTTCAGGATAAAGATGTCTTGAGCATCTAAAGTAGAGATGGCCGCCATATCTAGATCAATCATTTTGTAAGGTAGGGGTGCCGGCGGGGGGAGCTCTTGCAAGGGGGGGATGAAGGCTGCTCCAAGTTGTCTATGTAATTTTGTAGGTCTTCATCTATGTCAGAATCAGAGCAGAATCGAGTTCTTCATCTGTATCTAGGCAGAATTGAGCTCAACATTCAGACTCCTAATAAAAGAGTCTATTGATGAGGTGGTGATGTTTTCTTCAGGGAGGGTTTCGGCCTCTGGATTTGGCCTTGATGTCGGTGTCCCTGACAACTGTTGTTCCTGCAATTGCCTTCTGGAGGTCGTTTCACATGAATTTTTGTTGATCGGGCTGTCGGGGATGTGATACTCAGCGCTGTCTGTCCCGCTTTTGTTTTCTTTTCAGTTGTTTTAACCGAAGCTATGAGTTTTGTAAGCTCCTCGTCAGAGAAGAGGAGCTTTTCTGTGTCATAATTTGCAAGCTCCAGAAGCGGTAGGAGAGTTCTGGAAGATCTGACTGTAGGGTAGAAGATGTAATATAACTTTGCATCCTTTTCCTTTATGATGTAGGAGTTCTTCAAAGTTTGTTCGTTGGTAAGGATGTCGCCCTTTATCTGCTTGCATCTGGGTAAAATTCTATCCATCTTGAGATATTTGATGATGGATGTGATATGACCCCCCATGCTGATTTCCTTCCCCAGGGCGTAACCGGATAGCCTCTGGATCATATGACGCTCGATGTTAACTGGCATCCCGTGTAGGATAGACCAGAGAACAAAGAGATTTGAAATTATGACATTTCCTCCCTCTGTCCTGGGGAATAGTGTGTCGGTGAGAATTTTATGCAGCGTGCGTACTAATCCATATTGTATGTTCAAGGCCTTGCACGTCTTTGCCTCATAGGTGGGGATCCCTATTAAGGTCTTCCAGAAGTTGTGTCTGTTGAATTGTGAATTCTCTGTGCTTGCAGCTTTGGCTTGTTTGAGTTGCTCCTGGTTGTCAATGAATATTTCGTTCAGAAGATTTTCTGTGATGACAACCTTGTTGCCAAAGATCTTGGTGACCAGCCTACGGTCACCTCCATCCCGTGATCTATCCATAATGTCGACAGCCTCTTTTTTAAGAAAAGTAAAGAATTCAGTTGAGGGTTCGACGTAGGAGATCTCATAAACAAAGCACAGCCGTGCTAGATTGGTGTTATCGAGTAAAGTAAGGATTCTGTCATAGATCCCCATCTTCATTAGTATGCTAGAGCAGACGTACTTTGTAGGTTTGAGGGTTTTGTTGATGGATGGGAGGGTGTGGATGTAGAGATTTTCTGGTGGTGGTGATGTAGTGGTGATGGGAGGGAAAATAGGGAAAGTGATGGTGGGGGGAGTGGTAGTGGCGATAGTGGTTGGTGGAATGAAGTCTGCCAGGGTTTGTTCCCTAGCAGTTGCTGGGTGAACCTGTTTTCTTGCCCGTTTCTTTATTGGTTGAGATGTAGTGGATTCCTGGGCTTTCCTCTTCCCCATGGTCTTTGTGGTGGGGGATTCTACCTCGGGAGTTGGCTCATATTCTGAGCCCTCATCATCAAATGATGAGATTTCTTCCACTTCTTCTTCAATAGGATCTTCGATGAGGCACCGATTGAGTCTGTCGACTTCGTTCATTACTTTGATCAGGTCTACCTTTGGTGTGAGCTTCCCGATCTTTTCCGAGTTTGTGATGATCAGCTGGAGCCTTTCGCGCTCTTCGCGTAATTGCTCCCTTGTCCAGAAGGGAGCGTCGGCAGTTTCAGTAGGTTGTTTTGCTGGTGAAGCCATTTCTGAAAATGGAAAGTCATGTGTTAGAATGAGAAGTAGAAAATTGGATTGTGAATGTGTTTATGTTTTTTTATGTTTTTATGTTTTGACGAAAAAGTAAGCGATTTTGAAAAGACCAAACAGTTTCAGGACCGTTTGGCTCCAAATGGTTTGAAGACCATTTGGCTCCAAACGGTTTGAAGACTGTTTGATCCCAAACGGTTTCGAGACCGTTTGGCACCAAACGGTTTGAAGACCGTTTGATCCCAAACGGTTTCGAGACCGTTTGGTTCTAAACGGTTTGGTGACCATTTGGTCCCAAATGGTTTTGAGACCGTTTGGAAGGTAGAACGTCGGGGAGCGGCCGGCGACTATAGGGATGACGATGGTAAAGATGATGATAGCGGCGGTGATGATAAGGAAGACGATGGCCGCGGCGGCGCTGAAGATGTTGACGGTGATAAAGATGGTTGTGGAGGCGAAATGGACAATGATGCGATAGAACAGGGAGCCACGGCAGTGTTGCAAGTGTCGGCGATGGTGGCGCGTCTACCTTGTAGCCGTCAGTGGTGATGAAGACTACGGCAAGAGCGTTGGTGACGGATGTGAGGAAGATGGCGGCGAGAGCTGACGCTGCAGATTGCGCGGGAGCAAGAATTAGGGAGATGGATGCGCGAGGGTTTAAGAAGATTCTGGAGTTGAAAGAAAGAAGAAGAAAAAAGGGGGGGTTATATTTATAGGATTTGGGGGTTGACCCTACAAAATCCCTAGGTCAAATAGTTTAGCGACCGTTTGGACTCCAAACGGTTTCAGGACCGTTTGGCTCCAAACGGTTTCAGGACCGTTTGGCTCCAAACGGTTTTCGAGACTGTTTGTCTCCAAACAGTTTCAGGACCGTTTGGCTCCAAATGGTTTCAAGACCGTTTGGCTCCAAACGGTTTTCGAGACCGTTTGGCTCCAAACGGTTTTCGAGACTATTTGGCTGGGTAAAGGGTATTTTGATTTTTTATATTTTTATTTTGTTTTGGTTATGTGAATTTTTATATATTCAGATTAAAGATGATAATCCTAAATTAAACAAAAGAAACAGAAAGAAGAAAAGTGATACTCAGATCTTGGGTTGCCTCCCAAGTAGCGCCTGGGTTTTACGTCGCTGGCTCGACGGAGTTCTGGTATGGTTATGGTGATGTTGTGGGGTCTCTGATCTCCATAGTTTTTCGGGGCAATTTGTCTTCTGGTGTATAGTATTTCTTCAACCTATGTCCATTGACAGTCCGTTCCCCTCCGTTATTGTCAAGGATAATGATAGCTCCGGACGGGTAGATATGTTTAATTGTGAATGGTCCCGACCATTTTGTGCGCAATTTTCCTGGGAACATTTTAAGTCTGGAATTGAAGAGAAGGATCTTGTCTCCGACAATAATGTCCTTTCATTTTAGGTGACCATCATGCCCCATTTTCGTCTGCTCTTTATAAATTCTTGCACATTGGTAGGATGTCATCCTTAGCTCTTCCAGTTCTTGCAATTGAAGTTGTCTATACTCTCCAGCACTTTTGAGGTCAAAGTTCAGTTGCTTAATGGCCCACCAAGCTTTATGCTCTAATTCAACTGGTAGGTGGCATTATTTCCCATACACTAATTGAAATGGTGTTGTTCCAATTGGTTTTTTGTAGGCCGTGCGATATGCCCATAGGGCATCATAAAGTTTGGTAGACCAGTCAGTTTGATGTCTATTAATAGTTTTCTCCAATATAGCCTTTATCTGTCTGTTTGAAATTTCAACCTGACCACAAGTTTGTGGATGGTAGGGTGTGGCGACTTTGTGGTTGACTCTGTATTTTCTTAATAAGGCCTCGAAACTTCGCTCCAAGAAGTGGGATCCTCCGTCAGATATAATGGTTCTTGGAATGCCGAATCTAGGAAAAATGATTTCCTAGAACATTTTGATGACTGGTTTGGAATCACAGGAAATGGTTGGTATGGCTTCTACCCATTTGTATACATAGTCAACAGTCACTAAAATATATGAAAATTCAAAAGATGGGGGAAATGGACCCATGTAGTCCACTCCCCAAACATCAAAGAGTTCAACTTCTTGCCACATATTTAATGGCATTTCATTACGTTTGGTTATACTCCCAGAATGTTGGCATTTGTCGCATGACCGCACATATTCATGTGCATCTTTTGAAAGGGTTGGCCAGTAAAAGCTTGATTGAAGGACTTTTAGAGCTTATTTCTTTGAACTCATGTGCCCCCCAGTAGGGCCAGAATGACAATGTTCTAGCACTGGGACAATCTCCTCTTCGGGGATGCAGCGGCAAAATAACCCGTCTACTCATAGGCGGAAAAGGTAGGGCTCGTCCCAAAAGTATTGTTTAATATCGTGGAGAAACTTCCTCTTGTCGTGATAGAATGCAGAGGGATGTATGATTCCTGAGGCTAGATAGTTCACAATATCATCATACCAAGGGAACCCATGTGTAACTTTCATTAGTTGATCGTCGAGAAGAGAGTCCCGAATGGGTATTTTATCATCGTCCCTGGCTTCAATGCAGCTGAGATGATCGGAAACGACGTTCTCTACCCCACTTTTATGTTTGATTTCTAAATCGAATTCTTGAAGCATTAACACCCATCGGATAAGTCTGGGTTTCGCGTCTTGCTTTTGGATCAAATATCTTATTGCTGAGTGGTCAGTGTAGACTATGACCTTTGATCCAATCAAGTAGGAACGAAATTTTCCGAATGCATAGATGACCGCTTTCGTAGTGGTGTAGTTCTTTTGTGCTTCATTGAGCATTTTGGAGGCGTAGTATATGACATAAGGCTTTTTGTCAATTCTTTGCCCAAGAACTATCCCTATAGCATAATCTCTAGCGTCACACATAATTTCAAATGGTTGTGACCAGTCAAGGGCTCTTAGAATGGGGGCAGAAACTAGAGCGTTTTTCAGAGTTGTAAAGCTGTTTAGACATTCTTGATCGAAGATAAAATCTGCTTCTTTAGTCAGAAGGTGGGTCATAGGTTTTGCTATCTTAGAGAAGTCTTTTATAAATCTTCTCTAAAACCCTACATGACCCAAAAATGCTCTAACTCCCCTGATATCTTTAGGTGGTGCCAGTTTGGCGATGACTTCAATCTTCGCCTTATCCACCTCTATTCCTCTTTCGCTTATCCGATGACCGAGTACCATGCCTTCTGTCACCATGAAGTGACATTTCTCCCAATTGAGAACCAGGTTGGTTTCTTCGCATCTTTGTAAAACTTTTGTAAGGTTGAGGAGACAGTTATCAAAAGAGTCTCCATAGACTGAGAAATCATCCATGAAGACTTCCATGATAGATTTAGTTAGTCCAGCGAAGATAGAAGACATACACCTTTGGAATGTAGTAGGTGTGTTGCACAGCCCGAATGGCATCCTTCTGAAAGCATAGGTCCCAAAGGGGCAGGTAAAGGTAGTTTTCTCTTGGTGTTTCGGGTGTATAGGGATTTGATAGAATCTGGAATAACCATCTAGATAGCAGAAGTATTTTTGATGGGCTAAGCATTCTAGGACTTCGTCGAGAAAGGGCAGAGGGTAGTGATCTTTTTGTGTTGATTTGTTTAGTTTCCTGTAGTCGATACACATCCTCCACCCCATTATAGTCCGTGTAGGTACTAACTCATTCTTGTCATTTAGCACGACAGTGGTTCCTCCTTTTTTGGGGACCACTTGGTCAGGGCTGACCCATTGGGAATCTGAAATAGGGTAGATGATACCGGCCTTCAGAAGTTTGAGAACCTCGAGACGAACTACTTCCTTAAGATTTGGGTTCAGCTTTCGTTGGTGCTCTCTCGAGGGCTTGAGTTCCTCTACCATGGGCAGTCTATGCATGCATAGAGCTGGGTTTATACCTATCAGGTCAGTCATCTTATATCCAATGGCTTTCTTATGTTTCTTCAATTCAGCAAGAAGTCTGTCTTCCTGATCATCCTCCAGAGTGGAGATGATAATTACTGGGCATAGTTACTCGTCGTCAAGGAAGACATGCTTGAGTCCTATTGGTAGAGTCTTCATCTCAGGAGCCTTGGGTGTTTCTGTCGCTTCTAAAATAGTGACAGATTTGAGCTCCTCAAAGGTGGCTGTCGGCGCTTCTTCAGCTTTCTCTAAGTGTTGCAAATATTGTTGGACCAATTCATTTGCTGAAAATTTGACTTCTGGATTTGTTAGATCATTCTCTAACTCATCAGATGGCTCAGATATTTCTAATTGGGACATTTGATATATTGCATCTAAGAGAAAGACTTCCTCTTGAATGGTGGGTCCTTTCATGTTGTTGAGAACTCAGAATTGAATTGCTTCTTTTCCTAGTCGTAGAATGATCGTGCCAGCTTCCACATCAATAAGCGCCCTGGCTGTGGCAAGGAAAGGTCTGCCAAATATTATTGGGTATCTCATATCTTCCTTGATATCCATAATGACAAAATCACACGGGACATAGGCGTCTTTGCCTATCCTAACTGGAATATCTACGATAATTCCTAGAGGTGCAATGATAGTGGAGTCAGCTAACTGAATTGTCATAGTTGTGGGTAGCAAGTCGGTGAAACCTAATCGTTTACACATGGAGTAGGGCATAATTGATATGCTAGCCCCTAAATAAGCTAATCCCTTTTTGCTCGAGGCATTTCCAATGCAGCACTGAATACCAAAGGAACCAGGGTCCTTCTTTTTCCTTGGCATCTTATTGAGAATGATATCGGAGGTGGTTTGGGCTAGTTTGATGGTTTCTTGCTCTTCAGTAATATATTTCCTTGATAACAGAGTTTTTAGGTATTTAGACCAAGCAGGTACTTCAGAAAGGGCATCAAGGAGCAGAATGTCGATGTAAAGTTTTTTCATGGCCTCCTTGAACTTTTGGAATCTAGTGTCCATTTTGGTCTCTCTTAATCTTCCTGGATATGGTATCCTAGGTTTATATTGCGGGATTTCTGGCTCTTCAGGTACCTGTCCCTTTTCTTTATCCTTTGCAGTTTCAACAGATCTTTCAGCTTCCTGCCTTGAGTTCTCGATTGGGGTAAGCACAGTTACTTCATCATCATCTTGAGTGAGTTGTGTAATGTCAGGAACGACACGACCAGACCTTGTGGTGACAGCGTTCAGCTGCTCTGGTCTATTTTGGTCATGCCTTGGGTTTGCCTCTGGTTGACCAGTAAAAGTGCCAGCTGGAGGTTTCAACTGTGCAGCAATTTGTGTTGGTTGAGCTTCTACTGCTTTTTGTTGAGCTTGTTGGTTTGCAAGCATCGTTTGCTGAGATTGTAGCATTTGTCTAATTATAGTCATCTCATCTGATGGTTGGGGAGGAGAATTTTTCTGTTGATATTGCGTGAGTTGTTGCTACCCCTGAAGTGGTTGATGTGGGGGTGTTCTTAACTGAGCTTGTGGTGGCGGTTGCAACTGAGATTGTTTCAATTGAGGATGTAGTGGTTAATGAGCATATTGCAGATAGGTGGAAGGGTTTCTTTGATAGTTAGGTATTTGGAAACCATTTTTGTAGTTTCCTTGGTTTTGGTTGAAGTTATTCTGGAATCCTGGTGGTTGTCTGTTGAAGGACCCACCTTGTGCTTGTTGTTGTGGGTTTGCAGTTCCTGCAGGATTCCCGTATTGAAACTCGGGATGGTTCCTTGGTCTATCCGGGTTGTAATAAACTTGACCCGGTATTGAATGGATAGAGTTGACCTGTTCGGGCATCAGATCTTCAGGATGTTCGAGGATTGGCTCATATGGTGTTTTTGGTGGTTGCATATTCATCATTACGTTATAGAGTAAGCCATATGACAGAGTAGGGTGGTCAGATGTGTGGCAAGCTTCACAAGTTCTAGTGGCAGCCTTGACTTGATGGACTTGGGGAGTTTTCTTCTTATCGTATTCCCTGAATGAAGTTTCAAGCACTTGCTTCTTGTGAGCTATAGTTTTTAGAGCCTCAAAAATAGCCTTCAGTTCCATTGATTCTTTGGCTTTGTAAACCTTGAGAACTCCTCTAGTAGATGACCGTCCCCAATTAGATTGGTTTTCGGCTCCAAGTGTGACTATCTTACAAGCATCTTCATAGTTTTTCCTCATAAAATTTCATCCATATGAGGAATCTAAGAATCTCTTGATGTCGTCGCTTACTCCTCTATAGAAAGACTCTATCAATTGGTTTTGAGAGATTCTATGATGAGGACACTTTCTTAGGATTTCCTTGAATCTTTCCCATGATTTAGCGAGCGACTCTCCAGGCAGTTGGGAGAAGTGGTTGATCTGCCCCCCAATCTCATAGGTTAGCGATGGAGGAAATTTTTTTTCTAAGAATGTTTCTTCTAGGGGAGCCCAGGTAGTAATGATTGGCTCCCTATCAAGTGAATTGTACCAACTCAAAGATCTTCCAGATAGAGTGAAGTGGAAAATATGTAGCATTATTGTGTCAAAGGCCACTCCGGCTTGTGGTACAAGTCGGCATAGAAATTTGAACCTTTTCAAATGATCCATGCAATCGTCTCTGGAACTATCAGAGAATGAGATACCTTGCATGATCTGAATCCACTGTGTCCGGATTTCAAAGTGAGGAATATTGATGATTGGTGGTCGGACCGGATGGTTGTCCTCATAGTTCTTGGGAATGGCATAGTCCCTAAGTTGCTTATTCCTCAGCACCAGTTGGGCAGCTTCTGTGGCTGCTTCATTCTTAGCTTGAATGCGAGCTTGTTCCTCAGCTCGGATTTCCACTTGGACTTGAGCACGAGTATCAGCAGTGAGTTGTGCTCGTTGTGCAGCTATGGCGGCATTGACCATTTCCGCAATGAGGTGTTGTTCGTCAGCCATAAGTCTGGCTCGTTGGCAGTGGAGCCGAATGCGTCTTTGGAAGCTTCGTTCTACCTCAGAGTCAAACTCCGATTCAGGGGAGAATCCAATTTTATGCGAAGGTTTCATACACAGTTTCCACCTGAGTAGAAGAAAAGTCACACTTTATACGATGGAGAGGAATAATGTAATCAAGAAGATATGAAGTAGCTATCAAGAAAAAGTGTAAAATCCTAATCAACTAAAAAGTTAGCAACTAAAATTAAAACGTTTCGTTGTCCCCGACAACGGCACCAATTTTTTATGGAGCTTCACTTGCATGGAATTGTGTGCACCACTAAAAATCCTAGAGGTAGAAAGCCTCTAGGTTTATCCTTGCGTGTGTTATAATACGTCTCCACCCACGTACGCTAAGGTACGTGGAAGCCTTATTTTAGTGCAGTTGAGGGTTGATCCTCGAGAAAACAGTCCTATTTAAAGGTTTAATAGGATGGAAAACGTTTTAATTCTATTTACCTACTTAAAAGTTGATGTTTAGATCAAGAAGGTTGATTTGGTTTGATTATCTAAGAACAAGCAAGTAAAAACAAGGAAATAAATCTAAGGTTGTAAACAATGGTAAAAGACCACCAGGATGTGATCGACTTTCACCGCCACTACACATGGATCAAAACATGCAATATATAACATGACCTGCAATAAAAGTCTAATCAGTTAGTATCCTTATAGACTTAGCTTCCTTTCGGATAACCAACTACGAGAAGCGTGATGTATTGTAATGCCAACCATCCCCGAGCGAATGGTCACTTACTTTGCATTACTCCTCCATAAAGTGTGTTCCTCGACTTTACGAAAGTTGTACTTTCATACATCAACTGATTCCATTTCATAGTATGAAAGTACAATGATGGGAGTGAGTTTACTCCACTCCACGGAATCACTTCTAGATATCAAAAAAGACATATGGTGACTACATATATCAAGAACCAACATACAATCGGTAATTAAATCTAAAAGCACAAACATAGACAATTCGCACTAATAGATAAAAGATAACACAAGGTGGTGATCAAGCAACAAGTATTCGTTAAACGATTGATGTTGAACTGAAAAGTAGATCTATATTGAAAACTCACGAATTACATTGCATGAAATGAAAACATGGGTAGCGGGGCTACTCCCCGCACCCTGGTGTATGAGACTACTCGCTCATGGCAAGAACAAAGAAGGAGGCGACAAGAGAGAGAGAGAGATAACATCATCTCCACCAAGGAGAGAGTAAGGTCAACCCCTTGAAGAAGAGAGAGACGATCTTCACTCTTAACAGCTTGCTTGATGATGAATCCTTCTCTTCCCACCTTGTTGGTTGATGAGAGAGAAACCATCTTCAAGATGGAGAGTGGATCTCAGACCGGCAGCCTTTGGGCGGAGGATGGAGGTTGGAATATCTCTGGAGTAATGGAGGAAGCCTCTGGGTGTCTGAACTTGATGCCTTTGGAAGGACCCTTTTGGTTTTATTTATAGGCCTTAAGTGAAGTCCAAATGGTTAGGTCAGTTTTGGGTCCAAACGGTTTTGAAGATCGTTTGGGCTCTGAGACCATTTGGACTCTGAAACCATTTGGACTCTGAAACTATTTGGACTCTGAAATCGTTTGGTCCCATGCGGTCTTGAGACCGGTTGGCTTCATGCGGTCTCGGGACCGTATGACTCCATGCGGTCTCGGGACTGGTTGGCTTCATGCAGTCTCGGGACCGTATGACTACATGCGGTCTTGGGACCGGTTGGCTTCATGCGGTCTCGGGACCGGTTGGCTTCATGTGGTCCTGAGACCGTGTGACTCCATGCGTTCTTGAGACCGGTTGGCTTCATACGATTTCGGGACCGTGTGACTCCATGCGGTCTTGAGACCGGTTGGCTTCATGCGGTTTCAGGACCGTATGACTCCATGCGGTCTTGAGACTATGTGAGGCTTTTGTGATTTTTTTGTGTCTTTTTCTATAAGTAAAAAGGAGAAAAGTTAATCTACAATATATTTGCAATAAAAGAGGATAGCTAGGGATTCTGTCTAATATATCTAAGGAAGAGTGTGGAAAATAGAAGAAAAATACTAAGATAACATCACAAAATTGGTGGTTATCAAAGTCCAAGTACAAGGGCAAGGGAAAAGCTAAGAAATTATCTGATGCTAGCCAGGAGCCCAAGTCGTTTTCAGCTCTCAAGGCTAAGGGAGGTGTGACCAAGAAAGGAAATTGCCACCATTGTCAAAAGCCAGGACATTGGAAAAGGAATTGTCCTCTCTATCTGGAAGAACAAAAGAAGGAGGCAACTGTCGTCTCCACATAAAGGTGTCATGGAAATAAACTTGTAACACTTTTTGAGGTATATGATACCAAGATGTAAAGTGTAAAGCACTCAATAAATGGGGCAAGTGTTTCCGCCATAGATAGGAGTACTTTAGTTTATTTTTCATCCTTAGAGGCATGTAATACAGTTATGAACTGCTATTTCATATTTTCCAATAGATAGAAACACTTTATTTTTGCATATTGTATGACAATGATGGCAATTAATAAAGTTGATGTTTCAATCTACTAAATATATGATCTTTGTGGCAATGCCTTGTTTATCTTGTGGTATTTTATATGCATAAGATAAAATGATACCAAAAAGTTATAGATAACTCAAACAATCAAATTAGCATCAATCATGAGAAATTCATTTCTAGTTTCCATGTGATGGATAGATCTAGACTCTTTTGGTTAGAGAACCAGTAAGAGACATGAATATCTTGAACATGATTAATCAATCTTCACTAGTGGTAGTGGGAGAATGATTATCCTATTAGGTATAATACATGTGTTGTATTTACATACCTATTAGAGAAAATGCTAATACTTCAAATGGTGTTTAGAGAAATACCAATATGAATATCTTGAAGCGTTCAAGATTATCATAGATAAATTACAAATTTGGTAAAGTGTTAGTTCTTGATGAGATCAATGAATAAAATACTTGGACCAAATGTTTGAGATCCTTGTGAGTGATTATGATAGTGTATCATAGTGATCTCATGGTTAAGGCATGATGATGTCTAAATCAAGAAGGAGTCATACTCTAAGGAGTTAGAGAATGATTATCAAATAACTAAATTCTTCTTAATAAAAGAATACCCCACACTAATAAAGGACATTAAGAATAACAAGGAGTTGTGAGTTCTTATATCCTTGACAGATACACCTCAATTATCTATGTGATGAATTGGTCATGTGATGAGTCAACTATCTAGATGAATATGAGGAACCATATTTTGAGTTATGGTAGATGACCATTACATCCTAAATGACTTCCATGTAAACCATAAGGTATGACCTTGATGGTAGCACTCATTGGGACAAAATCCATAAGTGTGAATAAGTCTTAAGTGTTAAGACACATGGATAACATTTTGAGAAGGATGATGCTTGTTGATTGCAACTTTGACTAAGACATTTGGCATATGGATACTAAAACCGCATTCCTATGAGGAATAGAACAAGGATGTGTACGTGACACAACCTATAAGGTTTATGACTCCACTAATGCAAATGAAGTCTATAAGTTACAATGGACTAATCAATGTGATTGATTGAGTACAAGCAACTCAGAATTGGATCTTTATTTTGATAATATGGTCAAAGGGTTTGACTGATATGACAAAGATAAAGAAGGGATCTATGATTTAGTGGGAGTGTATTCACATTCCACATAATGATGTGAAATGGAAATGTTCTAGAATGGAAATCCGAAGTGGAAATTATCTTTAAGGAAGATAGAGATATTTCCTATGTGATAGGAATAGAGATATGTAGAGATAGTTCTCAGAAACCTCTTGACCTAGAAAAGAGAAAGCATACATTGGCAATCTGTACTGAAGGGTTCGGTATGCACAGATTCAGTGGGAGAAAAAAAATTCCATGTTACATGGAGTTAGTATCCCAAGGACAAGTGTCCAATTCTTATGAAGAATGTGAACACTAAGAATAGATATGGATCTATCATGTATGTAATCATCTCATTATCTTGCATGTATGGACATGGAAAGAATAAAATGCATTCATCATCTTGTATGTAGGACATGACAATATGATGTGCTCATCCTGATAACTCGTATGTGGGACATGACGAGTGGATGTCTGTCTACTTCCAGTAAGGGTTACTGGAATACCATGAGAACTTGATAAGTACTTGTGAAGTACTAGTTCTATGGAGATAAGGAAGAGTTCGATGTAAAGAGTTGCATTGATGCGAACTTCTGAAAAGGATAGAAAATTAATTGCAAAATATATATAGGATATATAAAAGTGAGAGTCTGTTGATAATTGGAAATGTTCCAATCAAACCATTTAAAAGGAAATGTCGAGTATCTGTGTGTTAGAGAATAGCAGTGGATACTATATGGATCTAGAAGTTCATGAGATGAACTTATAGATATTCTGGTCATTGATGACAAGTATAGAATCCTTGATCATGCAATGTGACTAAAGGTTAGCAAAGGAATACTAGATCGCATATTACGGCAGCTCCATCTCATAGGTGTGACGTACAGCGAAGAGATGTGAGACATGCAATTTATGCTGACTTTGGCAAGGTGTTGCCATTACTCACTATGTTGGCACAAGAGCACAGTAACATGTGGGACATGTTTGAAGATCACTATGAATATGGTTCAAGGGTGATTGGCTCACAGTGCAAGTGGGAGTCTGTTGGTATGTATGCCCTGAGAGCCAATCATGGGATGATTGGTGGGATACATTAAGATTGATTTGATAAACATCAAAGGCAAGCTTCCAATTCTTTCTGGTTCAGTCATATGAGATAGTGATAGAATAGATTGAATGTCTAGAGAATGACAGTACTCAATGACGTATGCCTTCAGGTTCAGGACCTGAATGATGAGATCATATGGATGCTAAGAGTTTGTACATTCTTGTAATGTCCCTATTCAGATGTCATTGTGGAAGGTAGATAGACAAAAATGACACATAAGACTAGATTGTGGTGTTGGTTGATGAGATAATCTCATTAGTCATGATATAGAGATATCAAACCAAACACATAGGTACTTGTTAGAGAACAAGTGTACCGGACAGACCCACCATGAGTTTGACACATGGAACCATGACATGGTAGTCACAGTCAGTACTCACAGTGATGGTGGTGAATGTGATTCTTTGACCTAAAATCACTACACTCAACACATGTCATTGGGTACACTTTGACATCATCAAACGCAGTCCTGAAACATGGGTTGTTATAAAGGTGATGATTGGGTGGCTTTGACACATGGGGCTTTTGAGGGGTGAGTGATAGATATGGGAGTTGTCCCTCCTGAGGGAGCTTGATATCCATGGCCACTTGATGAGTAGGATTGAGAAAGGCGTGCACGCATGTGTGAATCAGTATGTGATATTGATGTCATACATATCTCTTCCAATCTACTCTGAGATCAAGAAAGTGAATGAACGTTGACAGGATGACTGTTCCATGCCTCGAGTTCATTTGGGATATCAGTGACAAAGGAATTATACGTGCACTATAACACCATTCACGGATTTTAGGATTGAAAGTTATTCTCCAACTTTCTATTTCACTTGGGTAGCACTGATGTGTGACTAGGCACCGCTCTTTGCTTGTGAAGTCATAACTGTTATGGACTTTCACTGCCAACGTGAAAAGGACCTGCAGGGTCACACACATAGGATTTAAACTGGAAAAGGAGTTTTTCCACAAACAATGTTTAGATTGATTGCTAAAGGAGTTTAGTAGTTCAATTAAACACTCAATTAATTGATAGCTCAAAATCATAGTATTCAAGGTGTTGGATCGATTGATTAAAGTATCGGATTGATTGAAACTGCTATTGACTATTTCTGCACAATCTTCACTCCCAACCGATCAGCTCATGTGATGAACCGATCGGCTGAGCTTGGTGAACCGATCGGCTCAGGCGGTGAGTCGACTGGCTCATGGACAGGGTGAAATGATCAGTTCAAGTGTTGAAACGATCGGTTCAAGTGTTGAAACGATCGGTTCAAGTGTTGAAACGATCGGTTCAACTGGTGCAACCGAGCAAGTTGGGAAAGTAAGATTGGTGAGAAATTTCTTTTTGTTTCACTTGCCCAATTTGATTGGAACAAGGATTAGTATTTGATACCAATTAGAAACAAAAGAAGGAAAGTCAATCGGGAACTGATCAGGACCACGAACCTACCGGTTCAAAAGTGAACCGATCATTTCATGGGTCCCAAACGATCGTTTGAGGTGTCAACCGATCAGCTCAAGTCCCCAACCGACCGTTTCAGGGATGAAACATCGGTTCAAGTCACGCAGTTGGTTGTTTTTGTGGAAAATATTGAACCCTTCTACTCTTGCTTTAATCCTACATTTCCCGGGATAGTGAACCATGTCTTATGACCCTCCTATATATATTGGGGTATTGGGGGCTTCTCAGAGAACAACTCAGTGCAACCAATTGCTCTGTAAAGTTGTCGTTCTCTCTGGTTTTGGTAACCGAGAGAGCCCGAGCAAGTGCTACCTGATAAGGGAGGCACAACAAGGGAAAGACAACTGCAGAAAGTGACTGGTAGTAGGAGAGTGTGTTGGAGACTAGTACGCTGACAGGAGGGTGCGACTCCTTCCAATTCCTTATGAGACAAGGAGATTGGAGTTCCAGGTGGTCCGTGTGGATTTCTTCAGAGGCGGGAGATTTCTACCGCTCGGAGAACAGATGTCAATCCCGACAGTCCCGGTGAGACCAGGAGTCGTCAGTCATGGTGCGACCAGGAGCTGCACAGACACCGTCCAAGACCGGAGGTGAAGACCATGCAAGGCGCGAGGTATTGTCACTGAGCAAGCCTCAGGACAAGGTATGATTCTACAAACCTTCCTTTCCTATTGTATATACATTGACGTGTTTCCTTGTCATGGGTTTGGGGGAGGAGAAAATTTTTGTTTCCGCTTCCTTCTCTGCCTCCCCTAAAACCCAACAGTCTCAATATCTTCTTATGTTTGGCCAAGTTGCACCCTCACCTGTGGCTAGATCGATGGTGTCAGACACAGCAATTGGGGTCTCCTGTAGGTTGCCTTTGTCCCTTAGAAAACATTGCCCATGGCCTCCCTATTCTCCCCCACACCCAGTGTGGTTGTGGCCACCATAGCCTCCATGGAAGAACTCTAGCGGAGGGTCCACAACAAAGATCAACTTAAGAAAAGAAATATTAAATAATAAACTGAATTGGAATGTAAGATTGTAACTTAAAACCATTTTTTTATCAGGTTTGATTGGTTCACAAATTGAAAGGGATATATGCATCCATATAGGATAGAATATGTATAAATTGTCTTCCTATTTATGTATGATTAATAGAAGTAAAGGTAATTAGGAAAGGAGAGTGGACAAGATCATTTTAGTTGCACGAGAAGAACTTATACTAGGGTTTTCAATAGAGAGGGTATAATTTGTTTACCTTTTATCCATACTATGTAGGGTAAGGGTAAGGACAAAGGTTTTTTTTACATGTTCCCCATTTATTCTTTCTCCATTTTTGCACCACATTAAAAGGGAAAGGTAAGGTATAGACATTATTTGTACCCTTTTACCCACATTTATTTAACAAAGATACATAACTATATAGAAGTTTCTAGTTCAATTTTCACCCAATTTTTTCCAATAGGAAAGATTATGGGTTGTCACTTGCTTCCCACTCCCATTCACACTCAAATTCTTATACTATATTATTGTTAAATATTGAACCAGTTGATAGGACCATGGAACAATAGGAAAAGGATGACTGCGCCACTTTATAATAAGTTGTTTTTAGACTAATGTCTAAATATATTATGCAATATAACTTTGTCATGCTTATATTCACATTTGTGAAAATTTAAGTCAAAAAATGTGTGACTTAATATTTATCACCCTACCACCATCTTAAAATAAGTTATCTTTTTATAAAAATTCGTTTTATATCAAAATTATTCATTTGCCCTTTATCCTCCCCAATAACCCTGTGGGGAAGAGGGTAAGGGCAGGGGAGGGTAAGGGGATTTCTAAGAAGGGTAATTATCCTTACTCTTACCCGCAACCCTCTGGAGGATAAGGGTAAGTGTATAGTCTTACCCTCCCCCATACCCTTCCTGTTGACAACCATGTCATATTCTAAGAGATGAACCATATGTAACTTGGTCTTTTATTATTAAAAAAACTCTATGAAATGGCACGCCGTTGTTAAACCACATAGCATCTCTCAAATAAGACAAACATATGACTCTAATTATATAAAATCATAGATAGACTAAGGAGTGGAGGTGGTTGATGACATAGGCAGACTTAGTTTGTTGCTTGCCAATTTATAATCTAGAGCCGAACTGAATTGTATTTGATAAAGAAGAAATCTAAGATATATTTGATAATTTAGCACTTATACAAAGTCTAAATTTTTACATCATTTACATGACATGTGTATCTAATTAAAGTACAAAAGAAAAGATATAATCTAAGTCTTGATACTAAATTTACGATCTTTTTAAGATGATCAACAAAAAATAGCTTATATACCAGTACTACAATTAATGTATGCCAAGAAAAGGATTTCCTTAGCCTTTACAGGAGAAAATTAAATTATGTCTAAGTATGATTTATTTGAAAAGAAATGACAATATCATGCACTATTTTAATGTGATTGAAAAAATCCAAAGGTTACAACTTCAGGACAAAAGTTATTGAGATAAATTAGGGTACACTAATTTTGTAAATAATCTTAAATCTATAGCTTTAAAAGAATGTTTCTTCGCCCCATGTTCAAATGGCATGCAATTGTTAAAACATATTCATAGATGATTCTTATAGGAACGTAGAGCACACCAAAACCTATAATCACTCTGTCATATCCTTAGCCACTCATGCACACTACATGCTCAGGAAATGAATGAGATTAACATATGCAGTAAATGGTCACCTTTCCAATAACAATAGAGGGTGTTCCTTATATAAACTACATGTTGGAGATTCATTAGTTAACATGCTTACTTGTATTGAGCTTATATAAGACTTTAAATAGGAAAATACATATGTACACATGGAAATCCTAAAGGTAAATAAGGAATTTTAAAAAGGATTTATTCTAGTATGTCAATGGTATATTATGAATTTTGTGGATCAATTATTTTTAAGATTTCATAATGTATAAGTAATATGAGAATATCATATGATTATGGATCATCAATCATACCTTTTGTGATGTTGTATGATGATATTTTTTAGAGATAGAGATATGATTCTGGAGTTATTCAACAATATTCTGACGTATAATAGTCTTGGTACAAGGTATCCCTCTTACTTTAGAAGTACATATTAGTGTTTTAATAGGGTAAAGTTTGATCACTAGAACATGGGTATGAATCCTTATTTCCACTTACCAATCCCTTATATATGGTAGATTCCGCAACCAAATAAATGACCCAAACTATGTGTCACGTTATTAAAGTAGTACTAATTCTTATGGAGCAAGAAAGAATTTTCACGTTAGATATAGAGAGAAACTTTTACTATCATAATGTTGTAGATAGGATAGTGTGAAAGAAATGAAATTTGGAGCTTGTTGGTGAATTAGAGAGCTTTGAATATTCCATGCATGAATGTACAGAAATGGGAGAGGCTTGGTTCTGTTTACAGAAGTAGAGAAGCTCTTTATGGTAAATGGAAAGATGGATGAGTGTGAGTCTGTCCATGAAAACTAATGGGTTGAGGTGTATAAGGTTTTTTGGCTACACATAACGGTTGTATGGTGTACACATTGGAAAAAGTGTTTTGGTTATAAATTAAGTCTTTTTGTAAAAAAAGGGGGTTATGTAAAATAAAGGATGAATAAAAAGGGTCATGCTGACAAATGTTGGGTGGAGAATTCATGTAAAAATTGGAACATGATAAGTGATCAAATTCAATATTTATAACTAATAAATAATTATTACATCTATGAATTGCATAAAGAAATTGAATATGTGGCCCAATGTAGTGGAAAATTGCAAAGTGGATAGAGTAAGGGACAAAACTATACTTCGTTATTTGATGAATGTTACAAAGTTCATTTTTTTCATCCCATTCATTCTCATTTTCAATATTTTTACTAATGTTGAACAAAAATTACAAACCCATAAGTCCAATAGAAGTATGTTGTTGAATTAGATAAATTCAATTTTGAGTGATAAAAGTTTCCTAAATAATATAATTAAATAAGTATACTTTATCACTAATATTGGGCTATATTGCATCACATATGAAATTTGGGAAGAGAAAAATATTTATTATTATTATTATTATTATTATTATTATTATTATTGTTGTTGTTGTTGTTGGTGGTGGTGGTGGTGGTGGTGGTGGTGGTAGAAGATTGATCTATTGTACCCTGAATTTGGTGAAGAAGTCAGGAATATAAGACTTGGGCTTTGTACATATGGGATGAATCTGTATGGGACATTGAGCAGCCAACATAGCACTTGTCCAGTCATGCTTGTTATATACAATCTTCCTCCCTGGCTGTGTATGAAAAATAAGTACGTAATGTTGTCGTTGTTGATATCGGGCCCTAAACAACCTGGAAATGACATCGATGTTTATCTTGAACCTCTGATTGATGACTTAAAGAAACTCCGGGGTGAAGGTGTGATGACCTATGATGCTTCACGAAGAGAGACATTTCGTTTGCATGCTATGTTGTTTTGCACTATTAATGACTTTCTAGCATATGGGAATTTGTCTGGATATAGTGTCAAAGGAGCTAAAGCGTGTCCTATACGTGAAGAGAACACTGATTCAACAAGACTAAAACATGGCGGTAAGAATGTATATCTCGATCATCGAAGGTTTCTTCCAAAATTCCATCTGTATCGTAGGAAGCGCAAAGCATTCAATGGATTGAATGAGGAACGGAGTGCACCTAAACCTATACCAGGGGAGGTTGTTTATGAAAGAGTAAAAGACTTTGTCAATGAATTTAGTAAGAGATCACAATGTACTACACGGACTGACAATTCTTCATTCAAGAAGAAGTCAATATTTTGGGATCTTCCTTATTGGAGTTCTTTGACAGTCAGACATTGTATCGATGTAATGCACGTTGAGAAAAATGTATGTGATAGCATCATTGGTACTCTGTTAAATATACCAGGCAAGACTAAAGATGGGATAAAATCCAGACTGGACCTACGTGAAATGGGAATAAGGTCAGAATTAACAGAATTACGTGAAATGGGTAATAAAAGAACATACTTACCTCCCGCTTGTTACACGTTGTCTAGAAAGGAGAAGAAAGCTTTTTGTGAATGCTTGGTAAATGTTAAGGTGCCACATGGTTACTCATCCAACATCCGTAAATTGGTATCAATGAAAGATCTGAAGTTGATAGGTCTTAAATCTCATGATTGTCACACTCTAATGCAACAAATATTGCCCGTGGAAATTCGATCTATATTGCCGAAGCATGTAAGGTTTGCAATCACCAGACTTTGTTTCTTTTTCAACAGTCTCTGCAGCAAAGTTATTGACCCTGAGACTCTCGATAATTTGCAAAGAGAAGTGTTTGTTACCCTATGTCAGCTTGAGATTTATTTCCCTCCTTTGTTCTTTAATATCATGGTACATCTTGTTGTCCACTTGACTAGGGAAGTGAAAATCTTGGGACCGGTTTTCTTGCATTGGATGTATCCCTTTGAACGATACATGAGCATTTTTAAAGGTGATGTTCGAAACCGTTATCGGCCTGAAGGGAGTATTATTGAAGGTTATGTGGTGAGAGAGGTTATGGATTTCTGCAATGACTTTCTCAGTGGTAATGACACTCCTGATAATGACAAGAATATTGACGAGCTATTTGGAAAAGGAATTTTGGGTTCACGTGTGAAAGTAATCAGCCGTGAGCAGTTGGAACAAGGTCATTTGTATATTTTACACCACATGGACGAAGTGAACGTTTATATCGAGGAACATACCAATTTCATCAAAAGACAATATCCTCGAGCCAATACAATGTGGCTTGCTAGAGAGCATAACAAGACTTTTATTAAGTGGTTTGAAGATAAAGTCTTACATCAACTATCTCAAACACCAGATGATATTACTGAAACTATCAAATGCCTCGCCTTTAAACCAAAGTTGACTGTTATGTCTTATGAAGGGTATGACATTAATGGATTCACATATTACACAAAGCGCCAAGATGATAAGAGTGTCGTACAAAACAATGGGGTCACCCTTCAAGCATCGACTATGTTTTTTGCAAGTGTAAAGGATAAGAGTCCACGTGAAGCTAAAATGTCATATTACAGTGTCATTGAAGACATATGGGAATTTGACTACATAGATTTCAGAATTCTGCTCTTCAAATGTAATTGGGTTGATAACACCAAAGGAGTTGTAGTGGATGAATTGGGTTTCACTTTAGTGAACTTTGAAAAGATTGGCGAGAAGGCTGAACCATTCATATTGGCATCACAGGTGAAACAAGTATTTTATATCGATGATCCTACAAATGATAAATGGTCGGTTGTTCTTCATGGTAAAAGACAGTTCGTTGAAGATCCTATAGATGAAGAACAGTACTATGATAAGTATGATGACTCCAGTCCATTCTCAGTTGGGTTGCCAACACCAACAAATATTGAAGCTAATGATGACTTGTATGTGCGCGGAGATCGCAATGAAGGATTGTTAATTGATAAAAAAATCGCAATATTAGAGGTATATATGTTTTGTTTTATACATTTTTATTTTTTCTGAATATGTGAATTTTACAATGTGAGCTTTAGAATTTGAATTACTTTACAATGTGAACTTTACAATTTGAATTACTTTACAATGTGAGCTTTACAATTTGAATTACTTTACAATGTGAGCTTTACACTTTGAATTACTACTTTACAATGTGAACTTTAAAATTTGAATGTGAATTTGCAGATGGCTGACCATTCTCCTGATGACCGTGCTGATGACTACCGTGAGGGTGAGGACATCAATGTGTCGCCTCAAAATGTAAGTTTTAAAAATATATCATATATTTATATCTATATGTCCATTTATAGTTATATCTTGTAAATGTGAATTATTTTGTCAAATTTTAGGTTGATGATGCACAGGTACCATCTGAAGCACTTGAGGCACTTGATCAACAGCAAAAAAAAGTTGACAAGAGAAGGGGCATCACTATGATGAAGAAGTTAATTGCGCAAAAGGGCAATGGACCCAAACTTGTTGTGGATTTCGATAATGCAGGAAATGCATGTGGTGTGAATCGCAATTCATTTATTTCATATCTTGGGTTTGTTACTCGTAGCCATTGCGGTTGTCGCTTAGATTCTTGGCATAATGTTTCTACAGAGAAGAAAGATTTAATTTGGAGGGATTTATGCGTGAGTTATTATTAATTTGCAATTGTATTTTGTAGATTACTAAATTTTTGGATACTTGTTAATAGCAATTCTATTTTGCAGAGTATATTTGAATTGGATGAAAAGTTGCATCGTAAATGCGTGATGCAACGTTGTGGGAGAGTCCTAAGGAACTATAGGACAAATCTCACCAGAGAATACATAAAAGAAGCTGACAAGAGGAAGAAGTCAGCCACTGAACAGTGGAACTTCCTGGACAAAGCAGAATGGGACGCGTTTGTCGCTTCAAGACAAACTGATGAATTCAAGGTATTAGGTGTCAGTCTTCACCTATTCAAGATTAACATTTAGTGTTACTAACCAAATCATTAATTTGCATACTAACTAGGCCCTCAGTGAGGCACAAAGATCAAGGCGTGCACTGAATGTGCATGACCACACAATGGGTCCAAAGGGGTATGCAGGCGTTCGCCAAAGACTACAGTCTAAGGCTACTGCTCAGTCTACTGCTACTCAGGAGTCCTCTACCATAGGTAGCACACCTCTGCCTCACCATGATGTCTGGATAGCTGGGAGGCAAAATAAGAAGGGAGAAATAACTAAGGCCGCAACTGCTGAGGCGGCTGCAAAAATGGTAAAATACAACTCTTACAGCAATCATTCGGATATTGATTATTTGTGTTGTTTACTTAAGTACAAATTTTTGTTTTGGCGATTAGCGGGAGCTGCACGAGCTGAGGAAACAAGGAAAGTTCATCCCTGAGGGAACAAAGGATGAATTGACAGTTGCTCTGGGTAACCCAGAGCATCCTGGACGTGTTAGGGCTGCAGGCGCTGGTGTGGGCATCAAATCTTTTTTTGGGTCATCCCAGTGCAAACATGTCCCAAAAGCGGGACTTTCACAAGAAGAGGTAACATATTCTTTCTTTATAATGTTACTGTAAAAGAGAATTCAAAAATTAGAATTTGATGTTTCTTTTATCCATGTATAGGTGGATAAGCTATTTGATAGGAAACTCGAAGAAGCAATGAAAAAGTAGCAGGCATCTCAGACTGCCACTTACCAGACAATACCTACTGTAGGCTCTACTCCTACTCCTACTGCAGAGGTTGGGAGTAATCCTATAGAACCACCACCTAGCACATCCACTGTAAGTATTTTTATGACATAGTAACTAGTTTTTTAATTCAAGATGATACATATATATGAAATTGTAGTCGTTTCAAAAAAAGATGATATGTATATATGTAAATAACATTCTTTACACAAAAATTTGTAGGGGATGAAGCCATGCCGTCTAAAAAGTAAAGAATATGTCGTAGCAGAGGCGTCGTCTTACCCATCCCTACCAGGGGAAACGTGTCACGGGTCTCCAGTACCTACGGGTTGGATTCGGGTGAGCCCGATATATATATTCCCCCAGTGGATGGATCTTCCACTGCCATATGCCCACCCAGATTGTGAAACGCTTGGTGAGGCAGTAGGCGGAGTGATATTGTGGCTAAAAGCGGATGTCCTCTTTACTGAAAAGGTATGGTAAATTAACATTACGTTCAATTGTTAGTGTGTGTATATGCTGGCAGTTGATCTGAAATTATATATATATACAGGTTAAAAAGAAGACACCCACAGCATCTAGGCCTCCACTTCCACCTCTTGCATTACCTAGTTGGGTTCTATAGGACCTACCTGTCCCGTTAGGTCCTAACTGTAGGGGTATGGCAATATGGTTATGGGAACATGATATAAACTCCCCTATAATTGTTTCTTCTGATTCAGATTCTACAAGTCAGTCATACGAAACAAAACTATTTATACAAGATATTTTGGAGTTGTTTCGATATGATTGGCTAAATACATCTATGATAGAGCTATGGATAAGGTGAGATATTCTTTATACATCCATATACCTTGTGTATGATCTGGTGATCTGGTTTCTTATATATTAATGCATGTGTAATTAATACATATTTTGCAGCTACTTAGACAACATATGTGCAGATTTTGGATTCGAACATGTAGGGTTTTGATTCCATCTTTGATTAGTCTAGTAGCTAAAGACCCTACATCAGTTCAACAATATTGTTGTGAGGCTTTTTCAAATTTTGCTGTAAATAAGAAGACGGTGATAATGGCTCCATTCAATGTAGAGTAAGTTTACTTTGCTTATTATAATTTGGACTTAAGAAAATTACATTTTATTGTGGATTTTGAGTTATTAATTTTTAACTTTTTTTCCTCTAGGGGTAGGCATTGGGAGTTACTGGTTATTGCCCCCGAGATGTTCACGGTGTATTATCTAGATCCTAAGGGGGGTAAATTGAATACAAGATTTGGACACATAATGAAAATGGCAATATTCCGGTGAGAAATATTTCATTTTTTATATCCGTTAACATATGTTATTACATTACTATTTAATTGCAATGTTTTGTGTTACATTAACATGTAGGGGTTTTGAGGAGTACAAAAATGCTGGAGGAAAGGTCCCCACGAAAAAGAACCGGCCAATAATTTGGAAGAACGTGAAAGTAAGTTCCTGACTGCAATATATGTATATATTATTTATGTGAACAATGCTTAATTAGTTGTATTTTTTAATATTTTGTATGTTTGAATTTATAGTGTGCTACACAAGACAACAGATGGGCATGTGGATACTATGTCATGTGATTTATGCACATGATTATCAAACATGCCGCATTGGATATCGAATATATTGCTACGGTATTATATAGTCTCATTAGATAATATGATCGAAATATATCAATCTTATTTATAGCTCATTAATTATATATATACATCACTCTTTGCAGGTGTTTAAAACTGACCCCACTACAGGAGAGGACTTACCAGATGTACATGCTCCCTATACGATGGGAGAATTAAATGAAGTAAGAGAAGATTGGGCAACATCCATACAAATAGTGGGGGCTTTAAAATAAAATTTGGATCCTAATAGAGAATAATGACTAAACAATGATATTTTGTAAATGAATTTCTGAATTACAATATATGTGTGAAGGTTTCTACATGTCTAGATGTTTCTACATGTGTCTGAGTGAAAATGAATAAAAGTGTTGGTTGCTATATGAATGTTTCTACATGTGTGAATGTGAATGAATGGAACTATAGATTGCTAGCATGTGTGAATGTTTATAAATGTGTGAAAATAAAATGGAACTGCAAGTTGCATTGCTAAATACATGTGCTACTTTTTTATTGTTAATTTTGCAGGTTTGCGGCCTGTTGTCGGATGATATCAATGGATGTCGTAAAACCTGCAGTTCATAACTGAATTGAACAGGTTTCTCATCCTGCGACCAGCCACAGTAGGTCCGCAGACTGACAGAAAAAAAAAACAATAGGCGTCGGTTATTTGTAAAAAACCGACACACAATGTTATAGTGTCGATTTTTTTACAAAAAAACGACGCCTATTTCCTGTGGCACGAAGATATATGGCGTCGGTTATTTGTAAATAACTGACACTGATAGTGGCCAAGATGGCGCCCTTTCTGTGGCGTGAAAGTTTTGGGCGTCGGTTTCTTATCTGATAATCGACGCCTATAGTCCCCTGATGGCGCGTTTTCGGTGGCGTGCAAAGAGTTTGGGCGTCGATTTTGGAACCGACACCTAATGGGTGAGCTTTTAGTGTCACCCACATAGGTGTCACTTAGAAACCAAAACTAAAGGCTTTAAATAACCGACACTAAAGGTAGGTTCTGTAGTAGTGTGTGAAACAGTCATCTCGCACACCCAAATGGTTTGGCAGGTTTCCTATTCTAAATCAAATTTGTATTCAATGCCCAATTAATGACATCAGCATCAATCATTGTTCCAATCATATTGGCAACTGAACCGGGTGACCTAGGAAATGAACCGGTCATCTCAGATAGTGAAACGGTTGTTTCACATTGTGAGATGGTCATTTCACATGTCTAGTTCAGGAAAAGTTCAACCAATATTGATACCAATTGACCTCACATTCCAACATATTGTATCAACACTCCAACCTGTGGGTTCAGAGTCTAGTAAGTCAATTTTAAACCTCAATTGTCTCATTGAATATCTAACCACCTTTAGTAATAAATCTAAACAACATTCATCAATAAACTCATTTAATCCAAGTGTATCCTATGTGTGTGACCCTATAAGTCTAGAATTACATTGGTAGTGAATGTCCATAACAAACTTAGGACATCACAAGCAAAGAGTAGTGCCTAGTCACACATCATTTCTATCCAAGTAATTTAAAATTTTGGAGAACAACTTCAACCTACAATCTTTGATTAGTGTTATTGTGATCGTATAGTTCCTTTGTCTCTGATATCCAGATTGAACTCGGGGCATGGAATTGTCATCCTATCAATGTTCAATCCATGTTACTTGAACTAGACAGACTGTCTGAGATGCATGTGAGTTCACATATCACATATTGAATCACATGGGTATGGTTGTACATTTCTAAGTCTCATTTATCAAGAAGCATTCGATATCAATCTCCTGAAGGAGGGACAAATCCCATCTACATCATGTTGGTATGTATGCCCTGAGAGCCAATCATGGGATGATTGGTGGGATACATTAAGATTGATTTGATAAACATCAAAGGCAAGCTTCCAATTCTTTCTGGTTCAGTCATATGAGATAGTGATAGAACAGATTGAATGTCTAGAGAATGACAGTACTCAATGACGTATGCTTTCAGGTTGAGGACCTGAACGATGAGATCATACGGATGCTAAGAGTTTGTACATTCTTGTTATGTCCCTAGTCGGATGTCATTGTGGAAGGTAGATAGACAACAATGACACACAAGACTAGATTGTGGTGTTGGTTGATGACAGAATCTCATTAGTCATGATATAGAGATATCAAACCAAACACATAGGTACTTGTTAGAGAACAAGTGTACCGGACAGACCCACCGTGAGTTTGACACATGGAACCATGAGATGGTAGTCACAGTCAGTACTCATAGTGATGGTGGTGAGTGTGATTCTTAGACCTGAAATCACTGCACTCAACACATGTCGTTGGGCACACTTTGACATCATCAAACGCAGTCCTGAAACATGGGTTGTTATAAAGGTGATGATTGGGTGGCTTTGACACATGGGGCTTTTGAGGGGTGAGTGATAGATATGGGATTTGTCCCTCCTGAGGGAGTATGATATCCATGGCCACTTGATGAGTAGGATTGAGAAAGGCGTGCACGCATGTGTGAATCAGTATGTGATACTAATGGCATACATATCTCTTCCAGTCTACTCTGAGATCAAGGAAGTGAATGAACGTTGACAGGATGACTGTTCCATGCCTCGAGTTCATTCGGGATATCAGTGACAAAGGAATTATACACTCGTTGTAACACCATTCACGGATTGTAGGATGAAAGTTGTTCTCCAACTTTCTACTTTCACTTGGGTAGCACTGATGTGTGACTAGGCACCGCTCTTTGCTTGTGAAGTCATAAGTGTTATGAACTTTCACTGCCAACGTGAAATGGACCTGCAGGGTCACACACATGGGATTTAACCTGGAAGAGGAGTTTTGTCCACAAGCAATGTTTAGATTGATTACTAAAGGAGTTTAGTAGTTCAATTAAACACTCAATCAGTCGATGGCTCAATATCATATGGTTCAAGGTGTTGGACGCATTGATTAGAGTATCGGATTGATTGAAATCGCATTTGACTGATTCTGCACAACCTGCACTCCCAACCGATCGGTTCATGTGATGAACCGGTCGGCTGAGGTTGCTGAACCGGTCCGCTCAATTGTTGAACCGATCGGCTCATGCACAGAGTGAAATGACCGGTTCAAGTGTTGAACCGATTGGTTCAACTGGTGCAATCGAGCAACTTGGGAAAGTAGGATTGGTGAGAATTTTCCTTTCGTTTCAAATTGCCCAATTCGATTGGGAATAATATTGGTATTCGATACCAATTGGGAAAGAAACAAGGAAAGTCAATCGGGAACCAACCTGGAACCCCAACCGACCGGTTCATGAGTGAACCGATCGGTTCAAGGGTCCCAAACGATCGGTTCAGTGATGAACCGATCGGTTCAGGTCCCCAACCGACCGGTTCACTTGTGAACCGATCGGTTCAGGTTGCGAGGTGGTTGCTTTTTGTGGAAAATCCCGAACCCTTCTACTCCTGCTTTTAGTCCCACATTGCCCGGGATGGAGAACCCTGTCCCATGACTCTCCTATATATAGGGGGTATTGGGGGCTTCTCACAGTACACCTCAGTGCAACCAGTTGCTCTGCAAGTTGTCATTCTCTCTGGTTTTGGTAACCGTGAGAGAGCCCGAGCAAGTGCTTCCCGCAAAAGGGAGGTGTAGCAAGGGAAGGACAACTGCAGTTGCAACAGGAGGTAGGAGAGCGTGTTGGCGACTAGTACGTCAACAGGAGGGTGTGACTCCTTCCACTTCCTTGTGGGACAAGGAGTGTGGAGTTCCAGGTGGTCCGTGTGGACTACTACAGAGGCGGGAGGACACTGCCGCTTAGGAGGACAACTGTCATCCGACAGTCCGGTTCGAGTAGGAGTCATCAGTCCCGGTGCGACCAGGAGCTGCACAGACACCGTCGAAGTCCGGAGTTGAAGACCGCACATTGCGCGAGGTATTGTCTCCGAGCAAGCCTCGGGACAAGGTATGATTCCACAAACCATCCTTTCCTATTATATAGACGTTGACGCGTTTCCTCGGTATGGGTTGGGGAGAAAATTTTTGTTTCCGCTGCCTTCTCTGTCTCCCTATAAAACCCAACAGTGGTATCAGAGCCACGTCAACTGCTCTATATTTTAGGAATATCGATATGATCGATTTTGGTTTGTCGCCTTTATTTATTGCATGCGATGCGAATAATATCAGCTTTATGCATGTCCAATCCTAAATCCACAAATCCCTAATTACATATACGATATGTATTATTAATGCACTCGATACACGTCGCCCTTAAACGAGTTTTGTGGTGGATGTGTGTAGCATGATTATGGCCTATAAACCCCTATCTGTGATTGGTTGTGTGTGGTTGCTTGCATCTCGGTCTGCGCACCGATCTTCCCTCTCTTATTCCTGATGTAACTCGAAATAATTCGAGATTCTTTCCTACCTTTGCTCCCCCCGAATGTAACTCGGGGTTTCCCTTTTTAAAGCAATGTAATAAATAGGATAGGATTTTATTTCCTGTTATGTCAAAGACCGGCGGACATCAAGACGACTGCTCACACGGTCGGTTCAAGGCGTGAACCGATCGGTTGACGTTCCAGACGGTCGGTTCAAGGAGTGAACCGATTGGTTGATGACCGGTTCAAGGAGTGAGACGAGCTGGTGGCGGACATGATGAGATGCACGACGACCAGGCGAACTGATCGGTTGGAGGAGCCAACCGATCGGCTGGTGGCACTCAGACGACCGGCTGGAGAGTACAGATCATTCATATGATGAGTTGATCAACTCGTATGGTAAGGCACAGATGTTCATCTTGTACAGGTTGCATGTGATGTAGACCTAGATGACCGTGATTCCTCTTGGCTCGAGGAATCACATTAGGATGGCCATAATCATCGCTTTTTATCGTTTGTGCATGTTTTCTGTGGGATATAGCATGTATATGATACGTACTATGTATTATGGTGATTGGATATGTATATGTATATAAAACCAAATCCCTCATTAAAATATTAAGTTTTAGATGCCTTCCAAATGCGACACACGTGAAAAGCTTGATCGACCAAGTGTGGGCACACCCAAGCGTGGTGCACCGTCTATCTCGTGGAAGCGTGAAGGATGAATGTGTGGGTCTGCCCAAGCAGGGTGCATATTCATCGTGTTGGCTTTGGATCGGACTTAACAAGGTGACCTAGATAGGATCTAGCACCTTGAGGCATGGAGATGCTCATGGCAAGGAGTTGCATATGACATCTTATCAAGAGTTGCATATGATGCAATTGGAAAAAGTTACCTACCTGAGAGATCTATGTTGTGGGTGACATCCCAAGCTGGTCCATGACTTGGAGGATTTCAGGATCTTGCCCACTAGAAGGTTGTACGCTGCAATCTTCTGAATTGATGGTGAGGGCTATCAATTTGAACTAAAATAGTGGGAGCGATAATTAATTAAAGGCCTAATTATATCATCAAACTTTCAAATCAATCAAATAAGTCAAAATGAGTTTTGGACTAAAATTGCATATTTTCCTTTTTGTAGTTCAAATGGCAACAAACAACAACAACTTTTCTTTGTGATCGGTCCTTGACAAGGACAAGCTAAATGGGACAAACTTCCACGACTGGTATCGGACATTGAGAATTGTTCTCACTCAAGAGCATAAGCTCTATGTCCTGGATACTCCAATTCCATAGGAACACGCTCCTAATGCACCTAAGACAGAAAGGGATGCTTACAAGAAGCATTCTGATGATGCCATTGATGCAAAGTGCTTGATGCTATGTTCAATGAACCATGAGTTGTAGAGGCAACATGAGAACATGGGTGTCATAGAGATGATTCTGCATCTCAGGAACATGTATGAAGATCAGGCATGGCAAGAGAGGTACAATGTTTCTAGGGCACTGTTCAAGTGCGTCATGACAGAAGGAGATCCAGTTGGTCCTCACACACTCAAGATGATTGGGTATGTGGAGAACCTGTGGAGACTGGGATTTCCACTGAGCCAAGAGTTGGCTACTGACGTGATACTGCAATCGTTGCCAGAATCTTACAGTCAGTTTGTGATGAACTACAACATGAACAACTTTGATAGGCCACTGTCAGAGTTGTTGGGCATGTTGAGGACAGCCGAGTTACAGATGAAGAAGGACAAGCCTAAGTCCGTGATGGTGATCACGAGCAAGAAAGGCAAGTCCAAGCGCAAGGGCAAGGGCAAAGCTAAGAAAGGTTCTGAAGCTAGCCAGGAGTCCAAGCCATCTTCATCTCTTAAGGCCAAGGGAGGCGTGACCAAGAAAGGAAATTGCCACCATTGTCAAAAGCCAGGACATTGGAAAAGGAATTGTCCTCTCTACCTGGAAGAACAAAAGAAGAAGGAGGCGACTGAAGCCTCTATTTAAAGGTGTCATGAAAGTAAACTTGTAACACTTTTGAGATATATGATATCAAGATGTAAAGTGTAAAGCATTCTTACTTGGGGCAAGTGTTGCCTTTATAGATAGGAATACTTTAGTTTATTTTCAGCCAATAAGGCATGTAATACAGTTATGAACTGCTATTTCATACTTGCCAATAAATAGAAACACTTTATTTTTACATATTGTATGACAATGATGGCAATTAATGAAGAGATGTTTCAATTTATAAAGATGTGATCTTTGTGGCAATGCCTTATTTGTCTTGTGATATTTGATATGCATAAGATAAGACGATACCTAAAAGTTATAGATAACTCAAACAATTTAATTTGCATTAATCATGAGAAATTCATTTCTAGTTTCCATGTGATGGATAAAACTAGACTCTTTTGGTTAGAGAACCAGTAAGGGACATGAATATCTTGGACATGATTAATCAATCTTCACTAATGTAGTGGGAGAGTGATTATCCTATTAGGTATAATACATGTGATGTATTTACATACCTATTGGAATAAATGCTAATACTTCAAATGGTGTTTAGAGAAATACCAATATGAATGTCTTGAAATGTTCAAGATTATCATAAATGAAGTACAAATTTGGTAAAGTATTAATTCTTGATGAGATCAATGAATAAAATACTTGGACCAAATGTTTGAGATCCTTATGAGTGATTATGGTAGTGTATCATAGTGAACTCATGATTAAGGCATGGTGATGTCTGAATCAAGAAGGAATCATACTCTAAGGAGTTAGAGAATGATTATCAAATAAATGAATTCTTCTTAATAAATGAATACCCCACACTAATAAAAGAAATTAAGAATCACAAGGGTTGTGAGTTCTTATATCTTTAACAGATACACCTCAATTATCTATGTGACTAGTTGTTCATGTGATGAGTCAACTATCAAGATGAATATGAGGAACCGAATCTTGAGTTATGGTTTATGACCGTTACATCCTAAATGACATCCATGTGAACCATAAGGTATGACCTTGATGGTAGCACTCATTGGATCATATCCATAAGTGCAAACGAGTCTTAATTGTTAAGACACATGGATAACATTTTGAGAAGGATGATGCTTGTTGATTGCAACTTAATGACTAAGACATTTGGCATATGGATACTAAAACCGCATTCCTATGAGGAATAAGACAAGGATGTGTACGTGACACAGCCTATAAGGTTTATGAATCCACTAATGCAAATGAAGTCTATAAGTTACAATGGACTAATCAATGTGATTAATTGAGTACAAGAAACTCAAAATTGGATCTTTACTTTGATAATATAGTCAAAGGGTTTGACTGGTATGTCAAAGATAAAGAAGGGATCTGTGATTTAGTGGGAGCGTATTCACATTCCACATATTGATGTGAAATGGAATTGTTCTAAAATGGAAATCCAAAATGGAAATTATCTTTAAGGAAGATAGAGATGTTTCCTATATGATAGGAATAGAGATCTATGTAGATATTTCTCGAAAAATCTCTTGACCTGGAAAGAGAGAGCATACATTGGCAATCTGTACTGAAGTGTTCAGTATGCACAGATTCAGTGGGAGAAAACTTGTCCATGTTACATGGAGTTAGTATCCCAAGGGCCAAGTGTCCAATTCTTATGAAGAATGGGAACACTAAGAATAGATATGGATCTATCATGTATGTAATCATCCCATTATCTTGCATGTATGACATGGCAAGAATAAAGTGCATTCATCATCTTGTATGTAGGACATGGCAGTATGATGTGCTCATCCTGATAACTCGTATGTGGGACATGACGAGTGGATGTATGTCTGCTTCTAGTAAGGGTTACTGGAATACCGTGAGAACTTGATAAGTGCTTGTGAAGTACTAGTTCTATGGAGATAAGGAAGAGTTCGATGTAAAGAGTTACATTGATGTGAACTTCCGAAAAGACAGAAAAATTAATCGCAAAATATACATGAGATGTATAAAAGTGAAAGTTTGTTGATAATTGGAAGTATTCCAATAAAGCCATTTAAAAGGGAAATGCCGAGTATCTATGTGTTAGAGAACAGCAATTGATACTATATGGATCTAAAAGTTCATGAGATGAACTTATATTCCACTCATTGATGACAAGTCTGGAATCCTTGATCATGCAATGTGGCTAAACGTTAGCAATGGAATAATATATCGCATATTACGGCAACTCCATCTCATACGTGTGACGTACAGCGAAGAGATGTGAGACATGCAATTTGTACAGACTTTGGCAAGGTGTTGCCATTTCTCACTATATTGGCACTAGAGCGCAGTAACATGTGGGACATGTTTGAAGATCACTATGAATATGATTCATGGGTGATTGGCTCACAGTGCAAGTGGGAGTCTGTTGGTATGCATGCCCTGAGAGCCAATCATGGGATGATTGGTGGGATACATTAAGATTGATTTGATAAACATCAAAGGCAAGCTTCCAATTCTTTCTGGTTCAGTCATATGAGATAGTGATAGAACATATTGAATGTCTAGAGAATGACAGTACTCAATGACGTATGCTTTCAGGTTGAGGACCTGAACGATGAGATCATACGGATGCTAAGAGTTTGTACATTCTTGTTATGTCCCTATTCGGATGTCATTGTGGAAGGTAGATAGACAACAATGACACACAAGACTAGATTGTGGTGTTGGTTGATGACAGAATCTCATTAGTCATGATATAGAGATATCAAACCAAACACATAGGTACTTGTTAGAGAACAAGTGTACCGGACAGACCCACCGTGAGTTTGACACATGGAACCATGAGATGGTAGTCACAGTCAGTACTCACAGTGATGGTGGTGAGTGTGATTCTTAGACCTGAAATCACTGCACTCAACACATGTCGTTGGGCACACTTTGACATCATCAAACGCAGTCCTGAAACATGGGTTTTTATAAAGGTGATGATTGGGTGGCTTTGACACATGGGGCTTTTGAGGGGTGAGTGATAGATATGGGATTTGTCCCTCCTGAGGGAGTATGATATCCATGGACACTTGATGAGTAGGATTGAGAAAGGTGTGCACGCATGTTTGAATCAGTATGTGATACTGATGTCATACATATCTCTTCCAGTCTACTCTGAGATCAAGGAAGTGAATGAACGTTGACAGGATGACTGTTCCATGCCTCGAGTTCATTCGGGATATCAGTGACAAAGGAATTATACACTCGTTGTAACACCATTCACGGATTGTAGGATGAAAGTTGTTCTCCAACTTTCTACTTTCACTTGGGTAGCACTGATGTGTGACTAGGCACCGCTCTTTGCTTGTGAAGTCATAAGTGTTATGAACTTTCACCGCCAATGTGAAATGGACCTGCAGGGTCACACACATAGGATTTAACCTGGAAGAGGAGTTTTGTCCACAAGCAATGTTTAGATTGATTACTAAAGGAGTTTAGTAGTTCAATTAAACACTCAATCAGTCGATGGCTCAATATCGTATGGTTCAAGGTGTTGGACGCATTGATTAGAATATCGGATTGATTGAAATCGCATTTGACTGATTCTGCACAACCTGCACTCCCAACCGATCGGTTCATGTGATGAACCGGTCGGCTGAGGTTGCTGAACCGGTCGGCTCAATTGTTGAACCGATCGGCTCATGCACAGAGTGAAACGACCGGTTCAAGTGTTGAACCGATCGGTTCAACTGGTGCAATCGAGCAACTTGGGAAAGTAGGATTGGTGAGAATTTTCCTTTCGTTTCAAATTGCCCAATTCGATTGGGAATAATATTGGTATTCGATACCAATTGGGAAAGAAACAAGGAAAGTCAATCGGGAACCAACCTGGAACCCCAACCGACCGGTTCATGAGTGAATCGATCGGTTCAAGGGTCCCAAACGATCGGTTCAGTGATGAACCGATCAGTTCAGGTCCCCAACCGACCGGTTCACTTGTGAACCGATCGGTTCAGGTTGCGAGGTGGTTGCTTTTTGTGGAAAATCCCGAACCCTTCTACTCCTGCTTTTAGTCCCGCATTGCCCGGGATGGAGAACCCTGTCCCATGACTCTCCTATATATAGGGGGTATTGGGGGCTTCTCACAGTACAGCTCAGTGCAACCAGTTGCTCTGCAAGTTGTCATTCTCTCTGGTTTTGGTAACCGTGAGAGAGCCCGAGCAAGTGCTTCCCGTAAAAGGGAGGTGCAGCAAGGGAAGGACAACTGCAGTTGCAACATGAGGCAGGAGAGCGTGTTGGCGACTAGTACGTCAATAGGAGGGTGAGACTCCTTCCACTTCCTTGTGGGACAAGGAGTGTGGAGTTCCAGGTGGTCCGTGTGGACTACTACAGAGGCGGGAGGACACTGCCGCTTAGGAGGACAACTGTCATCTGACAGTCTGGTTCGAGTAGGAGTCGTCAGTCCCGGTGCGACCAGGAGCTGCACAGACACCGTCGAAGTCCGGAGTTGAAGACCGCGCATTGCATGAGGTATTGTCACCGAGCAAGCCTCGGGACAAGGTATGATTCCACAAACCATCCTTTCCTATTATATAGACGTTGACGCATTTCCTCGGTATGGGTTGGGGAGAAAATTTTTGTTTCCGCTGCCTTCTCTGTCTCCCTATAAAACCCAACACATCACTCACACTCAGTCCCCATGTGTCACAGTGCACAAAATAATTACCATTATGGAAACCCTTATTTTAGGATTATGTTTGATGATGTCAAAGTATATGAATGACATTTGATGAATGTAGTGACTTCAGGTCGAAGAACCAAAATCAGCACTATCACAAAGAGATATGATTCTGACTACCATTCCATGGTCTCTATGTATCACTCTCATGGTGGGTCTGTCTGATACATTGATCTATAACATGTGTATGTGTGCTTAACTTGGTATCACATATAATGACTAATGAGACTCTATCATTAGTCAGCACACACTCTAGTCTTATGCATTATTGTTATCTATTTTTCTTCCATAGAAATATCTGACTAGGTACATAACAAGAATGTATGTACTCTTATCATATGTATGATATCATCATTTAATCATGTACTTGAAAAGATACGTCATTGAGTAAAATTATTCTTTAGACATCTATTATGTTTGTGTCATCATATAATGATTGAGACAAACATATTAGATGGTTTTTTTTATGATTATCAAATCAGGTATCTAATGCCACATTCCAATAATCATGTGATTGGATCATGGGCACACATTCCAACATTAGGTTTAATTACTCACGATCCAATGGCTCCTGAGACATCCTCTTCTTTTTTTATTCTCACAACCTTAAACCCAATCAAGGTTGTTTCCTTCCCCACACCCTCTCTCCCTCATTACTCCACTATTTCATGAGATCTTTCCTCCTTTTTTCTCACCTTGATCTTCTGTTTCGAACGAGCCCTAACACACCCTCCATCTCATTGTGTGAAGAAAATGTCCAATTGAGGGTTTCGTTTCCTCTCCACTATGAACTTACAATCACCACTCCAACACCTTTATTCTCTACTTATGGACACCATGAGCAATGTAGGCCCCTGATGCCCTCTCCTCTTCTATCAATCCCACCTTATGAGCCCTCGAACTCCACAACCTATTCAGTTTTCATATCTAGCCACCATCAATGCACCACATCACTTGTCTTCTCCTTTATCTCAATTGACCACTCCGTGAGCTTTCCTGACCCTTGGTGGTTTTTTTGGAATCATCGGTCTTCTTTGAGATATTCCCAAACATTGTGTCCTATAGATACCCTCTCTAATCCTAGTCAGTGCTCACTGTTGTGGCTTCTCGATGGACCCTTGGTCCTGGAAACATTGCTGCCACGCTCAGATTGACCTCATGATGCTTTTTGACCCATATTCATGTCTAAACTGTGAAGAATCCTATGTGTGTGATCCTTGTAGTTGCGCCTGGTCATGGCAAGGTGGAACTAGAGTTCCAGGCCATGCTTGAGTACATGAGTGAACTCAAAGCCTCCTCCAGGATGTGGCAAAGTCGCTAGTAAACTCAGTACCCCAAGCATGACCAAGATTTCACTGCTTTTTCAAGTTGTTGATTGGAGTTCCAACTCCAGAACAGGCGCCATAAGCCATGGATCCTGGGAACAAGATAGGTCTTGCAAATACCATGGTACCCTTTCCTCTTTGATTGTATTATGATGTTTGCATGGGCATTTTAAACTTTTGATGCACGCATTTGATTCATCATGTGTGAGATGTATTGTATGTCCAAATGACGCTTTTACCCCCAATATTTCAATTATATGTAACACACACTATGGTCTTCTCATACTTTTTCATATTATTTACATCATATTAATCATTGATTTAAATTGATGTCATGCTAAGGTTTTTCTAACTCTGATTGGCCCATGATGCAAAATTCATAACTTTTTCCTATGACCTCAGAAAAAGTTGGAAAAATATTTTTTAGAAAGCTCTTTTGATTCTCTATTGATTTTTCTTGTTTTCAAACATTGTTTTATGTGATCAAGTCCTTCAACAAATCAAATAAAGAAATTAGGGTTTTAGGACTATGGATACATATACACTTTATAATTTTAATCAAATTATAGGTTATTAGAGGACTCAATCAAGTGAGAAGACTAGACCTTAAGGTGACCTACTATACATATGCCGGTCATGCATATTTGGCACAAGTCATTTGGTATATTGGTTGTTACATATGATTATGCACCTTATATGATTTCATGAATTATGAATGTTTTCTCAAATGGCATCATGTATACTTTCATTCTTTGATTGATTTATTACTTACGGTCTATGGTAGAACCTTAATTATGATTATTGATTATGATTATTGATTATGATTAAGATTTATGAATCATTCTCAAGAAAGGGGAAACCCTATTATGGTTTATGAGGAAGAAATCTCATTATGGTCCAAGGGATAAATCTCATCATGTTAAAGTTCAAGGTTCATGATAATGTTAATGTTAATGTTTGTTAAAAAAACTTATTAAGATAAATGGAATTGAATTGGTTTTTATATACTCCTGAATCATGGACCTCTAGGGGTCATCAAGGGATTTCCTAGCATCAAGGTCTTTCCTAGGAATCATGTGCTCCTAAGTGGGCATCATAGAGGGATGCATATACTTACTATTCAATTCTTCATGTCATTAATGAATCATGAACACTTAAGAAAATCCATGTTTAAGTTTATGTCAAGTTATTTCATGTCAATTTTCCTCATGTCAAGTTATATTTACTTGTATGTCATATAAAGTGCCAAATACCACTTACTGATGTGATGTTTGTTTTACATGGCTGGGGATGAGATGTTTGTAGGTTTTGGAGCAAGTAAGGGATACAAAGGAAAATCAAGACTAGGATTTCTTCAAGCTTTGTCTAGTGGGGTGCCATTTAACAAGTTGATCGAGAGGTCTAGATATAATTCATGTTATATTCAGTCATAGTATCAACAAGATTAGGTTTGGTAGATGAACATGATGTAGTTTTCTTTTGCAAGAACTATGTATGAGTCAGTTTTAAATCAATTAAAAGTGTTTCATTTACTTTAATTGCATGATTAGCTTATTGTTACACACACATTGAGCAAAATGCTTCCTCGTGTAATTTGAAAAGTGGTGTGTTACACATCCAGTCCACCCTACAACAAACCAGTAATAGTTTATGGTCGACCCTCCAACCCTAGAACACTGTTGTTGGTGCCAAGATCCCACCTCATTTTCCTTACAATATGCTAGACTCCTTCCTATCATATGCTCTTATTCACCTCCATCTTTGCATCTAATCTGCTACAACCATCCTTGAGCACCATGACTGCATCCACCACCTATTTTTGTGATGGAGGATGGCGATCAATATATATGAAATCTCCTCTATAATAGACATACAACAACATCATTATGGTCTCGTGGATTTCTAGATCATACACTACATTCAACTTCACAATGTCAGTCGGAGGTACCTCAGCCCCACTCTTCTCATTAGTTCAACTAGATTAAGGCTAATAAGCACATAGTTAACAAATCAATTATATACAAACAATGACATATACACGGATCTACAATATTTTATACAATACATAGGGATATACACATCATTACATATTCCCCTAGTTATTGTTGATTGCTTTAATACATACGTAGGCGTATAAGTATGACCCTACAATAGATATTATGGAGAGTATAATGAATAGTTAATTTATAATCATTATAACCCACTAGTACAGAAATGGGTTATAACGTCACTACCTGTAGGGTCGGTTTTTCCAAATAACCAACCCTATATGTCTAAAAAAATGTGGGCACCACTTAAGACCTCTTGGGTCGGTTTTCTTAAAAAAACCGACCTTGTAGTGTAACTCTATAGGGTCAGTTTTCCAAATAACCGACCTTATATGTCTATGAAAAACGCGGGCACCACTTAAGACCTCTTGAGTCACTTTTCTTAAAATAACCGACCTTGTAGTGTATCTCTATAGGGTCGGTTTTCCAAATAACTGACCTTATATGTCTATAAAAAATGCGGGCACCACTTAAGACCTCTTGGGTCACTTTTCTTAAAATAACCAACCTTGTAGTGCATCTCTATAGGGTCGATTTTTCATAAAATAAGCGACCTTATAGACAATTGGATTAGAAAGTCAATTACAAGTTTCCCGCGGCAAAAATTTGCTTGATTTTGGCTTTGCGCCTCGATCTATAGGGTCGGTTTTTCAAATAATTGACCTTATATGTCTACAAAAAATGTGGGTTAGACATCTTGAATCCAGTTTGCCTTCACTAAGCACCTCTAGCATCGGTTTTTCCCTTATAACCGACCCTAAAGGGCTCCTCGGTCAACAAATTCGTTGACCGAATAAGAGCCAGATTTCACGTGTACAAGCACCTCTAGGGTTTGTTTTTCCCTTATAACCAACCCTAAAGGGCTCTTCGGTCAATAATATTGTCGGACGATATCAATTTTGGATCCAGTTTAGTTCAACACCTCTAGGGTCGATTTTTCGCTTATAACCGACCCAAAAGGGCTCCTCGGTCGACAAATTCCGTCGACCGAATAAGCACCTCTAGGGTCGGTTTTTCCTTTAAAATCGACCCTAAAGGGCTCCTCGGTCGACAAATTCGTCGACCGAATAAGATCCAGATTTCACGTATATAAGCACCTGTAGGGTCAATGTTTCCCTTATAACCGACCCTAAAGGCCTCCTCGGTCGACAATATTGTCGACCGATATCAATTTTGGATCCAGTTTAGTTCACGCATGTATAAGCACCTCTAGCGTCGGATTTGTACTTTTAACCGACCCTAGAGCTCTTCTTGTTCGAAGAATACGTCGACTGATAATCTCGGACGACAAATTCATCAACTGATAAGGAGCCAGATTTCAAGTGTATAAGCACCTTTAGGGTCGGTTTTTTCCTTATAATCGACCTTAGAAGTCTATTCGGTCGACAATATTGTCGACCGAGATTAGTTTTGGTTCCAGCTTAGTTCACACATGTATAAGCACCACTAACGTCGGTTCTCGGTCGATGAATTTGTCGACCGATAACAATTCGGTCGACAAATGAGTCGACTGAGAAGCACCTTTAGGGTCAGTTTTTCCTTATAACCGACCCTAAAGGGCTCCTCGGTCGACAATATTGTCGACCGACATTAATTTTGGATTGAGTTTAGTACTTTTCAAAACGTTATAAAGCATTGGGATCTCAATCCCTTGTCTCATTGTTGGGAATTCACATCCCTCAATACTACCATCATCACATTTGCTGGATCTAGATATTCAAACCCTTAGTTCATCACTAAACATGGTTATCACTTATCAGGTAACTATCTTCAGGTCATCTGACCAAGGTATTCAGGATACTTGTTACACAAGCATCTCACATAACTCACTAGGCATATTCAACTTCTTGTTGTCACCTCTCACTACACAACAAATAAAATAATGGCTCACAAGGCCCATTACCATCATAGCTCATACCTGGTTACGCTTATTATCTCGGTTGGCTATCTTTCTCGACCGATAATCACCAAGTAAATGTTGTATAGTCAAACTCAAATATGTTTTCGGTCGACAAATTGTTCGACCGAGACAACATCGGTTGACAAAATGCTCGACCGAGGCCAACCCTGTGAACCTCCATTTGCGTGAATTAAAAAGGCAATATTCTGATTAAAATATAAATTAAAAAAAATCGTAACGACTAGTTTTTTATCGACCGCTGGCCGACCGAGAGGAGCGTCTAGAGAAACGACCGTTGCGAGCGTCGGTCGACAAATTGTCGACCGAAATGGGCTCTGTTTTGCTATAAATAGCACCCAAAATGATCCATTTATTCACACCTTCACATTCTCACTTCTCTAGCTCCTCTCTAGTGTATTCTTGTGAAAATCTTTAGCTTCTCTACATCCAAGTCTTGCTTGCTACTTCTCCACTTCAAAGCAACGAGATGGCTTCCTCATCAACGCGTGGAAAGAAGCAAGTTGCAGCCAGGAAAGGAAGGACGGTCTCTCCAGCGCTTCTGATCATCAACAACATTCCATTCAACGACACAGCTGCAGGTGATCGCTACCTCAGGCTCTCCTCAAAAACTCCTCTTCCACGATGGCTAGTCGACGTCCTAGACTTCCACAACATTATTGATCTATAGGAACTCTTTGAGGTGCAACATTTGACTGATTTTATGAATCCCTCCTTCCATTCCTACTCCTCAAAAGTAGTTAATGAACTCTATGCCAATTTAACCCCACATCCTTACCATGATTCCTTCTCTTCTATGGTTAGTGGGTATGGATTCCATTTTACTGAGGAGGGCATTCTTAATATGCTTAACATAGACATAGAAGACTATAAAGATTTTCTTGATCTCACCACAGGAAATCCACTAAATAAACTCTCTCAAGATGACACTACCACTAGCCTTAGTGACATCAAAAGAGCCATCTTTCTATCCAATACCACTTGCCATGAAGATAAGGGTACCTATTATGCCATAAACTTAAAACCTGAAGCTAGGATCATAAATCTCATTGTTTCCACCAATATCCATCCTAGAGTAAACAAATCTGAAGTACCCACTTTTCGAATTTGCCTTATCTATGCCATTCTAAAAGGTATCCCCATATTTTTTATTCGTATCATCCTTAATAATATGCTTGAGTTCTCTGGAAATCCACCTTATGCTGACTTTGTTTTCCAAATTACTCAACATTTTCTTAAGAAGAATATTGAGGACTTAGGTTACACATGGGATAGAAAACCCCAAAAGATAAGTAAAAATACGATGGAAAAGATGGGAATCGACTTTGGCTACAAAAGGGATAGGACAGAAGGGGAGACATCCACCCAAGACATACCTCCACCACCTCCTCCTACCAACCTACCCCATGATCCTATTACAAACACCTTGACATACATTGTTGGATCCCAATATCACCTAAGTAGGCAATTGGATTATAATCACCATGGCATGACTTATTTAAACCAAAGGATGCAAGCTCTCTCTCCTAACCAACCTGATGAATATCCCTATTCCCTTAATCCTGGCATGATAAATCCATACAATCCTTCCTACAACTACTATCAAATTCCACCTCCACCATCTCCTGATCTCACACATACTCAGTTTTCCGCAATTCAACTTCAAGACATTGTTGCCCACTTTCGCTTTGATTGTGTTCCCACCTTCTTGGAGGCTTATGGCTTAACTAAGACAGGTGCCTTGGAGTGGCAGACATTGGTCAAATATTATGGAGATGATCCCTTTCTTGGAAAAGACCCAGACATTGATGTAATCCTTCGGTCTTTTCAGTGAGATTATGAGATATCTTTGTAATGATTGTAATGGATATCTTTTTATAAAGCAAGTATGTCATGCTTTATGGGTCATCTTATAAAGTGTATGAGCATTAAATTGTTATGAAAAAAAGTGTTTTTCCATGGCTTCATTTGTACATATACATGTTATATAAGAATATTATAGTAGAGCATAATAATTAGGGGGAGTAATATAGGAAATGAACCTAAAAGGGTCACATTCTTTGCAAATGATTGAAACTCACATGATTTATATTTCCTTATTTTATAAGAAATGTTTGTCATATTCAAAAAAGGGGAGATTGTTGGCTAAATTGGACATTAGTATAATCCCTTTGTTTTGATGATAACAAACATTTCATTTTTGTCGATCTAACGTGCTACTTGAGTGTTACAGAAATAAGGTGGATGACAAAGATTTGGGAGATCTATATGCTTGAATTATTGTTATTTCATGATCGTAATCAAATGTAAAATCTTGTACAAGTATATAATATACAAGTACTTAGATATCATATAAATCAAGCGTTAGATCTTCCCTAGCCATTTACAACACTTAGATAGGTCATCCCCTACAATAGTGTCACAACCGCACACTCATACACACACTTGGTACTTAATTTAAAACATTGAAACAGGGTTAATCTCGGTCAACAAACTACTCGACCGAGACACTCTCGGTCAACAATGTTGTCGACCGAGGAGGACTTTAGGGTCGGTTATAAGGAAAAAACTGACCCTAGAGGTACTTATACGAAGTAAATCTGGCTCGTTCTCGGTCGAAGAATTTTTCGACCGATAAACACTCGGTCGATAAAATTGTCGACTGAGATGGAGCCATATTCCTTCGTATAAGCACCTTTAGCGTTGGTTTTTCCTAATAACCGACCCTAGAGGGATTTTCGGTCGATAATATTATCGATCGAGATAAACTTAGGATCCAGTTTAGTATTTTACACATGTATAAGCACCTCTAGGGTCGGTTATAAGGAAAAAACCGACCCTAGAGGTACTTATACGAAGGAAATCTGGCTCTTTCTCGATCGACGAATTTGTCGACCGATAACCGCTCAGTCGATAAAATCGTCGACCGAGATGGAGCCATATTCCTTCATATAAGCACATGTAGCGTCGCTTATTTCCTTAAAACCGACCCTATAGGGCTTTTTGGTCGACAATATTGTCGACCGATAGCATTTCGATCGACAAATTAGTCGACCGAGAATGCGTTTGAGTGTTTTTAAATAACCCGACACGGGCACCGCTTATCTGTAGCGTTGATTTGTTTGGGTTAACCGACTCTACATGTCTTTCTCTTAGTGAAAAAGCTAAAACCTAGTCTTTCTTCCTCCCACGAAAGCCTTTATGTTCTATTTTTCTCTCCCGCGGCGCCGCGAAACCCTTGCTTTCTTGTGTCATTCCCGCCGTGAAGCCCTTGCCTCCTCTCCGTGAAGTCGTGCCACCTCTCCGTGCTGGCAAGAGGATCATGGTGTCCGGGCCATTGCCACCTCTCCACGCCACAAAATAGAGCTCATTGTCGCCGCAAAATAGAGTTCGTCATCTCTGCCAAATAGAGCTCGTCGTCGCCGCCTCTCCATGAAGGTCGTCTCATCCTCCACGAAGGTCACCGCCATTTCCAAGTAAGTTCGCTGCTTCCGTTCCTTCGTTCCCGCCCGCCACCATGGTTGCGTCTAGGTCCACTCTCGGTCGACAATTAGTCGAATGAGTGCCCACCTGCGTGCAGCGTCCAAGTCCACTCTCGGTCGACGAATTCGTCGATCGAGAGTGGACTTGGACACTGCAAGCAAGTGGGCACTCAGTCGACTAATTGTCGACCGAGAGTGGACTTGCTCCTTATTTATGTGTGAGCTATAAATTTTTTAATCATATTTTTTGTAATGTTCACAAATAGTTCTGAGTATTATAATGATTTCAATCTTTGGACTGTTGGAAACGGCCTTACTTTGCTAATTTGTACAAGTATTTTTCATTTTATATGATTTGATAACCCAATAATAAAAACATGTCTTTTTTCATATGTAATCATTATATAAATTCTAGAAATTAATACGAGATTAGACATGTGTACTCTTAGATTGACACTTTAGGGTTGATGCATTTATATATCAACTTAGAAACCCATTCAAAATTTACTCATTAGGAGTAAACTTTAGATAGTCCTCGGTTTGGGACTATTTTTGGATATTTAATCTCACTTAGGATGTACCTGTATAATGTATGTTTAGTTTTGTAGATTATTTCAGTAGGATTTCTTCATTTGTTCTCTGGGTACATATGTGAGTGGTTGTTTGCCATTTACATCGGTGTACTTGGAGAACTTAGGGGAAATGCTGCTGAAATTTTCTTCAAAACTAAACATACATTATACAGTTATTAGTGAGATTAAATATTCAAAAAAGGGATATGTGGTACAATTTAGTATATAAGTAATTAACTTCCTATCAATAAAAACTTACAGATTATTATAGTATTAATATTAAACTGTTAGTTTTATAATTAATTTTAATGTGATATAGAAAATGGATTGAAGTTGGATGTCTATCAAGAACCGTTGCAGTCCAGAGTTTGCCAAAGGTCTTGATGAATTTATCATATTTGTTGAGGAACATAGGAAACTACCTACAGATAGGCTATATTGTCCATGTAGAAATTGTTGTAACAATTTGAAAGTTGATACTGGTGAGGAAATTAAGAATTATGTCATATGCAATGGGATCATACAAGGTTATAATGAATGGTATTGGCATGGAGAGAAATAGAATTATGGATCAGAAAATGTCGATCCTAATAGTTGTGGCATAGAAGATATAGATAATGATGATAATGTTAATGATGAACTGATTCAAGATGACCAGATTCATGATGATATGGTTGATGAGATGCTACGTTGTTGTCAGGACAATGTCATTGATCCACCTTCTTTATTTGCAAACATTGTCCATGATGCTGAAAAACCATTATATAAGGGTTGTACTAAGTTCACGAGGTTGAGTGTTGTGATGCGATTATATACTCTTAAAGCTCAAAACCAGTGGAGTGATAAGAGTTTCACTTCACTGTTGTCTTTGTTAAAGGAAATTCTTCCTGAAGGCAATGAGCTTCCAATTTCAACATATCAAGCAAAGAAAATAATGTGCCCAATGGGAATGGAGGCTAAGAAGATTCATGCATGTCCAAATGATTGTGTGTTATATCAGAAGGACTATAGTAATTTGATAAATTGTCCAAAATGTGGTGCGTCAAGGTATAAGACTACAAATTCAGCTAAGGCTAAAAATGGCTCTCCTGCCAAGGTGATGTGGTATCTACCAATAATACCAAGATTTCAACACTTATTTGCTAATACAGAAGATGCGCAAAATTTGTCTTGGCATGGGGAGTTAAAGGACAATGATGATGGCGTCCTACGACATGCATCTGATTCACCACAATGGAAGAAAATTGATTTATTATACCCTCAATTTGGTAAAGAACCAAGAAACTTAAGACTTGGACTCTGTACAGATGGAATGAATCCCTATGGTACATTAAGCAGCCAACATAGCACGTGGCCTGTTATGATTGTTATATACAATCTTCCTCCTTGGTTTTGTATGAAAAATAAGTATGTGATGTTGTCAATATTGATATCAGGGCCCAAGCAACCTGGAAATGATATTGATGTTTACCTTCAACCTCTAGTTGATGACCTAATGAAACTATGGGAAGAAGGTATTATGACATATGATGCTTCACGTAAAGAGATCTTCAGTTTGTGTGCTATGTTATTTTGCACGATTAATGACTTTCCAACTTACGAAAATTTGTCTGGATATAGCATAAAAGGATACAAAGCATGTCCTGTTTGTGAGGAAAATACTGATTCAATCAGACTGAAACATGGTGGTAAAATCGCATATCTTGGTCATCGGAGATTTCTCCCACCAGTGCATCCTTATCGAAGGCAACGCAAAACCTTTAATGGGTCAACTGAGGAACGAAGTGCTCCTAAACCTATACCAAGAAATGTTGTATATGATAGGGTGAAACATATTGTTAATGAATTTGGAAAGAGTTCAAGTAGTCATCCACTCGCATGTGACAAATCTCTTTACAAGAAGAGGTCAATATTATGGGATCTTCCTTATTGGAGATCTTTGACAATTAGACATTGCATTGACGTCATGCATGTTGAAAAAATTATTTGTGATAGCATCATTGGTACGCTATTGAACATACCAGGAAAGACTAAAGATGGCATCAAATCTAGAAAAGATTTAGAATTAATGGGTATAAGAAAAGAATTATCAGTGGAGATCAGGGGTCGCTGCACATATTTACCACCAGCTTGTTACACTTTGTCAAAGAAGGAGAAAAAGACTTTTTGTGAGTGCTTGTATAATATTAAGGTTCCACAAAGATACTCTTCTAATATTCGTAAATTGGTATCAATGAAGGATCTGAAGTTGATAGGTCTCAAATATCACGATTGTCACACCTTAATGCAACAAATTTTACCTGTGGCTATTCGATCTATATTGCTGAAGCATGTAAGGTTTGCAATCACAAGACTCTGTTTCTTCTTCAATGAAATATGCAACAAAGTGATACATCCTGATACTCTCGATAAATTACAGAAAGATGTAATTGTTACCATGTGTCAGCTTGAAATGTACTTTTGTCCTTCATTTTTTGATATCATGGTTCATCTTGTAGTACATATTACAAGGGAGGTGAAGATGTTGGGTCCAATTTTCTTACATTCGATGTATCCATTTGAACGCTACATGAGTGTTTTTAAAGGTGATGTTCAGAATCATTATCGTCCTAAAGGGAGTATTGTTGAGGGTTATGTGGCTAGGGAGGTGATGGACTTTTGTAATGATTTTTTGAATTGCAATAGCGATCTAAAACATTCCCATCACTTTGGATCTTATTGTGGAAAAGGAACTCTGGGAGGATGAGTGAAAGGAATTTGTCGTGAGTTGTGGGAACAAGCGCATTTGTATATTTTACACAACATCGATGAAGTTAGTAGCTACATCAAAGAACACAATGATCTTATCAAGAGAAATCATTCGCAATCCAGTTCAATGTGGCTTGCAAGAGAGCATAATCGAACATTTATTAGGTGGTTTGAAGAGAAAGTATTTAATCAACTATCTGAATCACCGAATAATGTTGTTGAGAACATAAAATGGCTCGCCTTTAAGCCAAAAATGGATGTCATGTCACATGAAGGTTATGACATAAATGGATTTTCATACTACACAAAGCATCAAGACGAAAGTAGTGTGGTCCAAAATAGTGGGGTTACTGTTCAAGCTTGTTTGTTTTATTTTTCTAGTGCCAAAGATAAAAGATCACGTGAAGCTGAGATGTCATATTATGGCATCATTGAGGACATATTGGAATTGGACTATACAAATTTTAGAGTTCCTATCTTTAGGTGTAATTGGGTTGACAACAACAAAGGATTTTTATTGGATGAGTTGGGTTTCAAATTGGTGAATTTTGAAAAGATTGGTGAGAAAGATGAGCCATTCATCATGGCAGACCAAGAAAAACAAGTACTCTATATTGATGACCCTGCAAATAAAAATTGGTTTGTCGTTCTTCATGGAAAAAGACAGTTTACTGTAGATCCTATAAATGAAGAAGAAGAATACGAAAAGTATGATGATTCCAGTCCATTCTCAGTTGGTTTACCAAGTGTAAATGTTGAAGATAACAACGATGAATATTATAAACGTCATGACCATGCTGAAGGAATTTTACTTGACTAACAACTCAACCAATACTAAAGGCATGTATTCTTTGAATTATTTATTTTATTATCATTCAAGCAAATAATCTTTTTAATATACATCATATATCATGTATACCTTATCACTTGTGCTTTTATTATCACTTTTTTTATCATGTATACTTGCAGGTTCTAAAATGGCGAGTGAAGATGAACATTATGAGCATGAGCATGAGCACCATGAGGATGGTAGTGGTGATGCTAAGAAAAGTAGAGGTCCCACACTAATGCGTAGGTTGTAGGAGCTCAGGGCTAAAGGGGAAAAATTGCCAATCCAATTTGATATCACAGGAGCACCTGTTGGGGAACATGCTAGTGCTTTCAAGCATTACGTAGGGGCGACTGCACGCAGTAAGGTGCCAATAGATATAGAAAATTGGCATGATGTTCCTAATGCCAAAAAAGACCTCATACGGAAAGATATATCTGTGAGTGGAAGTGATATTATTTTAATATGTTTTTTATCTATTGATTCTAATTTAGTTTGCTTGGAATTTATTCCTTTTCAAAACAACATTATTAATTGCTTCTTTTGTATGTATAGGGTGTTTTTCATCTAAATGAAAAAGATCACAAGAAAAGAGTGCTACAACGTTGTGGTGTAAGATGGAGGGGTTTTAAGACATATCTCGCAAGGGAATTTATAGATAATCCTAAACAAAAGAAGAAAGCAACAGATGTATATATTTTTATAGATCATGAGGAGTGGGAAAGATTTGTTGCAGCTAGGAGATCGGAAGAGTTTCAGGTAATAAAGATTGTGATGTATTGTATGAATCTTTAATTTTATACAATTAAGGAGGTGAATCTTTTTATACATGTTTTCTAAGTTTAAATTAAGGAGGTGAATCTTTCCCACTCCTCATTTTAAATGATCAGGCTATCCACCAGGCTCAAAAGGAAAGACGGGCCAAAAATGTGCATGACCATCGCTTGGGGCCCGGTGGTTATGCCTTTCGCCGCCAACTACAAGAGAAGCAATCCTCTTCTGGAGAAGAATCTAGTACAACTCAAGTTGAGCGTCCACCTCGACACTTGACATGGATTGATGCTAGAAAGAATTGATCAGGTGAAATTGTCAACCCTGCAACTAAGGAGGTGGCACAAAAGATGGTAGGTTTATCCCAACTAAGTAAAGAGTAACTCCCACAAACTTAGATTTATTTATATCTAATTGATATTGTGATTTAATATTTTTATTAACTATGAATAGATTGATCTCCACGAGCAAAGGAAGGAAGGAAAGTTCATCCCAACTGGCCACATGGATGAACTATCAGTTGCTCTTGGTACGAAGGAGCATCCTGGCCGTGTTAGGGGATTAGGAGCTGGCATAGGATTCAAGTCTTATTTTGGCCCTTCGCAATCTAAAAGAGGTCGTGAAGGAGGTCTTACACAAGAGGAGGTTGAAGCATTAGTAGCGCAGAAAGTAAAAGAAATAATGTCTTCATTTCAGCCTACTGAACCTTATCAACCTATTCATACTGCGTGTCTCTCAAGTGATGAGGTACAAGCCCATGCTCTAGTTGTATAAGATCATGGGAGCACTCCCAATGACCCACCACAACAATCTGCAGTAAGTTTTTGTTCTATATGTTGTGTTATTAGTATGATATATATGATAATATATATAGTTGTAACAGGTATCTGTTCTACTACTTCTTATATAACTTATATTATTTCAATCTAGGTTGGTATGAACTGTAAACTTGCAATGGAGATTCCAGAATATAATGTTGTGGCAGCAGGCATGGTGTACAACCTTGGTGGTACATTGCATTGCCAACAAATTACTGATGACATTTGTCGTGTGTCCATCCATCTTGTGTATGACGGAATGGGGGACAAACCACTACCCATACCTAATCCTGAATATAGTACAGTTGAAGAAGCTGAGGGTGCTATGGTGGGTTGGCCTAGACACTTGGTTATCAATGACAAGGTATACCTTATTTCTACCATATTTTTCATATTTGACTACATATAAGTATGTAATTTAATTAACAGGTTTGTAAACCAAAAAGTAAAAATTGTACTAGTCGTCCTCCTATGCCCAAGCCATCTTTTATTCCTGAAGCTACATTCGACGAATTGGGAAGCAAATGTAAATGTTTGTGTCGATACTTAGCCAACCAAAGCTCAGGATCACATATGTTGGTCAATTTAACAGAAGATGCAGCTGGGAGGGACTTTGAGAATTTTATTTTTCTTGATGATATTATAGAGTTGTTCCGGTATGATTGGCTAAATACTTCGGTAATAGAAGTATGGATAAGGTAAGGATCTATCAATATATATATATATCAAATTCCAATACACATTTTTAGCTTAGTTCTATATATGGAAATAATTACATCTGTTTTACAGCCATTTATATACTGAGATCACAAACTTTGATATAAGGAATGTTGGATTCTTAGTTCCTTCAATCACTAGTCAAGTGGAGACAAATTTGGACAATGTGAATGAGTACTTCTCTACTGCATTCAAATATTTTGCTAGTGAAGGGAAGGAAATTATCCTAATTCCTTTTAACGTGCAGTAAGTATTATTATTCAATATAATTTTAATAATGAATAAAATTATTTATTTTAATGGTTGTTTTATTCTTACTCAGAGCTAGACATTGGGAATTAGTGGTGATTGCCCCTAAATTGATGACTCTTTATTATCTTGACCCAATGGGTAAAACAACAAGGAATCACAAACTGAAATTGCCAGCTATGGAGTAAGTATAAATTTAGTCAATGCTTCAACATGATATTTCTATTTAGAATTTCTATTTTACCAACTATTATTTAATTGATAGGGGTATAAAGGCTTTTCATTTTTCTGGAGGACAAATACCCACAAAATTAAAGACATTGACTTTGAAAAATGTCAAGGTAGCTACTTTGACAACTGCTTATTCTTATATGTATTAATTTTCAATTCTAATATATATGTCAACGCTTATAGTCTTATCTCAACTGTTGTTTATAGTAGTTTACTAACATTAAGTATAATTTGTTATTTGTAGTGTCCTATGCAAAATAATGACTGGGCTTGTGGCTACTATGTAATGAAATATATGCAAGCTATTGTCAAACAAGCATCACATGACATTCAGACTATAAGTCAGGTAATAAAGAATAACATCATAAATTTACAAGTGATTTTAGTCATTTTATAAAATATTAGCATGTGCATTTTCTGTTACATATCTTTACAACTCAGTCTTACACACTTGTGGACTTGAATGAATTCTGAGAAGAGTGGTCAGATTCATTTCTAAATGAAGTCAATATAGCATTGGATTAAATATGTCAGCTCCATTTATGTATGTGGCTGAGTACTCTTTCATACTTACTTTTGTATCTGATTAATATCATCTCAGACTTGCAATCTATCATTTTGTAAATTTTTATGTGATTTATGAATCACTTTTATCATGAATGTGTGGTTTTTAATGGTGACGGTTGAGCATCAATGCTCCCCTCTCCCAGAATATATGAATCTTCTTATTCTTCTGTTCTATTTCATTTTTTGCAGAAATTTTAAAAAAAATTGTAACTTCTAGTGTCGGATTTTTAAATAACCGACCCTAAAGATTGAATGACCACTTCAGTGTGATCCTTGGTCGAGAAAATTTTCGACCGAAATAATTTCGGTCGACAATTTTCTCAGCCGAGAGAGTTTTACAGGGTCGGTTTTTTTGGAATAACTGACCCTAAAGATTGAATAAACACTTCAGTGTAATCCTTGGTTGAGAAAATTTTCGACCGAAATAGTTTCGTTCGACAATTTTCTCGACTGAGGATTACACTGAAGTGTTTATTCAATCTTTAGCATCGGTTATTTCAAAAAATGACCCTGTAAAACTCTCTCGGTCGAGAAAATTGTCGACCGAGATTATTTTGGTCGAAAATTTTCTCGACCGAGGATCACAATGAAGTGGTTATTCAATCTTTAGGGTCAGTTATTTCAAAAAAATGACCCTGTAAAACTCCCTCGGTCGAGAAAATTGTCGATCGAAATTATTTCGGTCGAAAATTTTCTCGACTAGGGATTACACTGAAGTGGTTATTCAATCTTTAGGGTTGGTTATTCCAAAAAAACCGACCCTGTAAACGATATCGGTCGAGAAAATTTTCGATTGAGATCGTTTACAGGGTCAGTTTTTTAGAATAACCGACCTTACATGCTCCTTTTTTCTCGCCTGGGTCGGATTTTTTACAACCTTTTACGTCGGTGTTTACTCTGTAAGGTCAATTTTATTTGGTCAAATAAACCGACGCTATAGAGCAAATTCTATAGCGACGGCCACTTAGGCGTCGGTTATAAAGTGACGTTGTAGGCTTAAAAAAACCGACGCTACAGACAATTCATGGACTAGTAACCCATGTTTTAGACTATATTCCTTAATAATTGACCTCTAAATTGATTATTCTTATAAATGACTCATATAATGGGAATCACCATTTTATAAAGGGATAAATGTGTAAAATTGAATTAGATGGACTTTTTCCTTCATACTATACATATACTCCTTCTAAGAACCTTACATGTATATATGAGTGTAATTGTGTGGATTCTAGATCTCTAATGGACATTATAACCTAAGAATGTGATACATATAGGAGTATGAATTCATGGATTATAAATATTGTGAACATGATAATTATTTATAATGTCAAATGTGATTATATGTACAAGTATTATTGTAAATGAGAATGAATTTAATGGATTCAAGATGACATAAATAAATTACCCATGTTAAGAAATTAAAGCATAACATTTTATGGATATAGATAATGTGCTTATCCAAGTGTATCTAATTGTAATGAATAGATACATGTAAGACCTATTATACATCGATGAATTTTATTAGAACAAACTTAGTCATAATCCATGCATAGAAAAATGTATGAAATACACTATTATAGTTCATCATAAGTGTACTTGAGTTTGGGAATGTAATCAAGATCTAAGTATACGATTAATGATATTAATATATGTTGAAATTGAACTCATGCATATCACTAGTAAGGGTATACTAGTAAATAAATGTACTTGGTCCTAGTGACTGAGTATAATTCTATTATATGTGATAAACATAATGATATTTTAAGATCTAACCCAGAGAAAATGTGATAAAACAACTATGTAACATTGGATATATATTACCAATTGGTAATCTAGTATACATATCAATGGAGAAAATATGAAATAATAACCCTAAAGGAAATTTATAATCTAAAATAAGTCAAATTGAACAAACATTAAATCCATATAGTGACAAATATTCCTCTACATTGTATATCTTTCTATTTTGATTAAACTTTTGGAGTTGAATACTTGGAACTCACAATTTTGCATACTTTGATACAAAGGTATGAAATTTCTATTTCTATTTGGAAATTAATTTCCCTCATTGATTGTATGGATAAATTGCTTAAAATTACTATAACCTTTATCCCTCCTCCTTGAAAGCCATCAACAATAAGTTCTACAAAATAGTAGCACAGTGGTTAAACGTCAAAAAGGGCAGGCTAGTGCCAATAGTTTAGCAAAATAACACTTCCACAACTCTACACAGAGAGAAGGACATAAGGTCCTTCAACATACTGGTAAATGCAGTTGGTGTATTGTCATGCTCAATGGGGAGAATATATGGCTCCCCAACAACATAGACATTGACATGTGTTGTGTATTGAAAAATTGAATGGCTAGTTTCAAAAATTGGATGTTGAATCTTATTGAATTTGAAAACTCATTGCTACCTTTTGATACTTACTTATATTGCTTATTCCTTTGCATTTTATCATAAAATTATAGTGTATATATGTTCATATTTTTCATTTTATAAATACCAATTTTGTACTAGCTTAGTTGACCCATGTTTTCTTTGTTGGCACCCATGTGTGGTTTGTGTTCCCTTTAGGAACTCATGGGAAGGTAGTCAAAGAAGACCTAGAAGAGATGTGCAAGAGATGTCACACATTGAAGAGTACATGGGAATCAATGAAAAATTTAGTAATCGTATGTAAATCTTTAGGGACTCTAATGTAAAGCATGTTTGTAAAATGATTTCATTATATTTTTATGCTATTTTATAAATATTCGATTGTAAGAATCGGGTCTTCACAGTTCCCATTTCCATTTTTATACCTCTAAAGATTTTATCTTTCCTTCAGCTCTTTGATGTTCATTTTTTAATTATTCACAAGACATACATATAGGAACATATTTTTTTTGGTAACCCAGGAGACTCGTAAGGCTTGTGTCGAGCCCAACCTGGGGAACTACACCCCATCCCGTAAGGAACGTAGCCCATTAAGTCACGTAGAGGCCGGCTGCGCTATGGGAGAAACAATTCCAAATAGCACCACCAAGAGGAATCGAACCTGGGGCCCTTCATGAGGGGCCCCATGCAGATACCACTTGAGCTACAGCTCGCCGACTATAGGAACATATTTTGTTACTTCTTGCTTCATGTTAGGCCAAAAGTGTCTTATTAGATTATTTTACTTATTTCTAGTTCCATACGGAATTCATTACCTTGTTAAATGTGTCTCATTAATTATCTAATAATAATTTTTTCACTTGGTACACGTATTCCATTATCATATCTGAACCCTCCTTTTACATGAGATAGTACAATATTAGTCTTTTTAGAGTGTTTTGGCATAGTATCATGTTCAGAGTAATCTTTCTTTGCTAACATACCTTCATCCTTTAACTGACATTTTATTTAAAGAGTACGTATTTAATTTTTTTTTCAATCATTGGCTTCCACCTGGACACTTCCACTCTTGAACCATCATAGATGATATAGAGAAGATTATCTTCCTACTTGTAACATGAACCACAATCTATGGTTTCCCAAATAAAATATATTTAGATGTTAGTCTTTCATTTATTATCCATATTCTTTGCCTTAAGTTTAGATCATTTTGAGTCATGATATATTTCAAATTTTATTATCTGTAAAGACCTCCATTGACACCCCATATAGATAATAATGTCATATTTTGAAGCGTGTATTATGGATGTTAAATTGAAGTAAGTATTGGGTAATGTTTCTCATTCAGTTTTTAATGTCTAATGCATATGCAACAACCCATTCTTCTCACATAAGAACACATCCTAAGAAAATTTTGAAATCTTTAGAATATATGATATATGGTTTTCATCCTATGGTAAGATTAATAGGATCACAAACCAACATATTACTTATATCTAAAAAAACATTATTCATATTATTCTGTTTGATGTAAAAAAAAAAATATTCTTTGAAACCTTAGTGGTAGTACTATCCTACTTTGATAATTATGGATGGATCTTCTATAATAATCAAGTGTTCCTAGATATCTTAGAATTTCAAATACAAATTTTTTAGGATTTCAACTCATCACCACTTCAACCTTTTTTGGATCCATCAATATCATATCATAATATATAACATGTCTTAGGAAAAAAAATCTCCAACCAAAGTTTATATTTGGAGAATTTAGCACAAAATTTATGTGCATTGAAGGGTTTTAATATAATAAACTAGTGTAATCCTCTTTATATTAAGAATATACTAGGACATATTTATAAATAGTATTAATATATATAGGCAATCCTTGAAGAACAAATTTATGAGGTATGTGAAGGTTGTTGGTGCATTAATTAATCCAAAGGGCACGACTAAGTGTTTATAGTGCCCATATATAGATTGAATTGCAGTTTTAGGTATGTCTAATTTAATTATTTTACAATAATTGATAACTCAATCCCAAATCAATCCTAGAAAATATTCTTGCATACTTAATTTGGTCAAAGAGGTCATTGGTATAGGCAATAGATATTTTTCTTAATAGTACTTGAGTTAGCTTTATGTAAACTATACACATCCTCATTGTCCCATCCTTTTGCTTAACAAATAAAATAGGAGTTTTCAAAGGGGAAAGCTATGAAGAATGAAATTTTAACGTCTAGTGCCATCGCCATAGGATGTAGCAAGATTTTAAGAATGACAATAGGCCTCATAGAACATCACTAGTCTTGGTTGTGTGATTTGTCCTCACTCACACACATTTCGGGATCAACTTCCCAATAGGTCACATATCCTAGTACTACTTTGGGCTAAGCATGCCTAATTGTAGAGTTCTTAGTGATAGGTTCCTTGAAAAGGAGGTGTACCTTGGTGATTTGGGTAACCTAGTCATTCCATTTATAATCATTTTATCTGAGGTCTCAAGACATGGGATGTTACAATCTCAGGCTCAAGTATAAGGCCTCATAGTCATTTTATATTTAGTGTAGACCCAGAATGACCTGTATGCACCTACATCCCAAGAAAGACTATTAGTGCAAGGGTAATGCATCACTATAGATAGCCCTTTCCAACACGCCTAGATCACACGGCTCGAGACTGACATGTCACATGTCCATGTGGGCCTCATCTATTGAAGGGGTTTATGCCCATATGCTATTTGTAACATTCGAGCCCACCGCCCAAGGCTCTGGCAAGGTTTCAGAAAGGATGACCGAACCAAAAGACTACCATTAGCCTCACTTGCATGTTTTTTCCTCACTTATGCACATCTTGGGATCAACTTCCCAATAGGTTATCCATCTGAGTACTACCTTAGGCTCACCCCACTTTACCATAAAAAATATTTGAAGTTTGGATACTTCTTCTATAGTCATCTCTAGATGGTTAATAAAAGTTAACTCCCTTGCAATGGAATAAACTTGTGTCAAGAAAACAATAGCCAATGTCTATGCATGATTTATTTAAAAAAATCAATATGACTTTGATTGATATGGATAAAAACAATTCAATGGTTATAATTCATGGCATAAGTTGTCTAACAACAATTTATTTCATAAAGAAATACTATCAGGATGCATTATGTTAATATGTATTTATGTGCCTTTAAGAAATAGAACAAAATTCAAGTGTTATATGCTCAATGTAGTAGTTCTTGAAATAAATTGGGAGACATTGGTTTCATAAATGAGCTTATGTCTGCAACTCTCAAAGAGAATAATTATCATTATCTAAGTCTTAAAGGCACACATATCTTTTCAATGTCTCTAATCACTCTAGCATACCCGCAACTATTCATGCACATTGCATGCTCAACATATAAAACAATTTAACATGTGTAGCAACGGGTTGCCTTTCCAAGACCAAGAGATGTTCTCACTGCATAAATGTCCCTTGGAATTTGATTAGTTAGTCTGCTTAGTCTTTGCAGGAGGCTATTCTCCAATACTAATCGATTGTGCCTGACTCTACATGACCAACCTAGGTGGAGGTTTGTATGGTAGAGCCATTGTACTCATCCATCTCTGACTTCAAAAGACTTAAATCCAAATCCCAATTATGAAACCCTAAACAAGACATCACTCCACCACATCTTCCATTAAAGAACGGTTAACAGGACATATATTAAAAGAAGATACTAGAATATTAACACAACATGGAGTTCAAAAGATAGCTAGTGTATCCATGTTTTTGTTGCATACTTCCCTATTTCACCTATAATGTAACTTTGCTAGATTATGGTTTCTAATCAAAAAAATCTCCACCCATGTGATAGAAAGAGGTTAGGGGTCCCCAACGCAACAAACTGATCAACCTTCCCTCTTTACAAGATACAAACATCATCAAAATAGGAACCTAATTACCTTTCAAATGGTTGACTAGACTATATTTCCAACATAATCACATGATCAATTAATCATAAGATATGCATGTTAGTATGTATGCCCAGAGAGACAATCATGTGATGATTGTAATGAGTCATGATGTAATTTATTTGATAATGATGATGATAATAATAATAAAAGGGCAATTCCAATTTTTTGTTTGATTCAGTTATGAGATAGTGATGCAACATAATAAGTTTTGAAAGAATGGTGTAACTTGATGACATATGTCTTTAGGTTGAGGACTGAACAATGAGATCATATGTATGATAAGAGTACAAACATTCTTCTTATGTCCCTAGTCAAATATTATTGTGGAAGCAAAATAGACAAAGGTAATACATAAGACTAGAATGTGTATTGGTTGATGATAGAGTTGTTGGATTTAATGGTGACAGGCTCTAGGAAGGGGGTTGAATAGAGATAAAAAACACTTAAACAAGATTCATTATACCTTCAAATTACTTCAAGATATAGGTTGCAAATATGAACTTTGAGTGCAACTAAACATACATAGCAAGGTTGAGAGAGATCAAATAAGAACAAGAACACAAGCTATGCATAGTATTTCCAAACTAAAAACTATGTGAGTGTACATCCACTACCTAAAGAGGTTAACCTCTAGGATTTTGCAACCATTACATCTTCCTTATATTCCGTTATAAGAGATACAATAAGACCTTCCTTTTCTGGGATAAGGATACTCAGTCTTCCTTTTGAGGGCAAGGGAGCCAATAACCTTACAAAGGACTTACCTATCCAATATCAAGAGTATTCAACCTCACAAAGGACTTATCCACATTTGCAATTAGTCTTATGCCTTCACCATGGACTTACCCACTCTTGCAACAAGTCTTCCACCTTGAAGGAATTACCCATTCTTCTTGGATCTTCCAGCTTCGACTTCACCTGGGCCAAGGGAAGCTTTCACCAAGAAACTCTTGTCCTTCTTCTTCACCTCTCTTATCTAAGAGAGAGAATCTTCATCTTCATGGTAGAAAGAGATATTTGGATATGGAGGAAGTGAGAGCCTCATAAGATATACATGTAGGACTATCCCTCTTAGAAATATCCTACTGACTATAATGGATGTAGAAAGTGATTAAGCTTAAGAGTGGAAGGAGGTTCTTGGAGGCACTCAACTATAATATAGGGACCTTCATAGTGCTTGGCTAACCATGGGATGAAGTCTAAGGGGTCCTATTTATAGTTTGGGATGCCTACTATCTAGTAGAAGCACTTAAGGACGAATTCTAGCCGTTTGGAGTGTTGCGACGGGTATATTTTTGAGTTTTGTAACATTCCAACAGTTTGAAACAATTTTTCTGTACATTTTGAATAGTGCGGTCGGTCAAGTTTACTTTTGGGAAACTCAACCGATAGCACTATGTGTCAAATAGAATTTGAGTTGTCTGTAGAGTTTAACCTAGATGAAACTCGTTCAATGGCTTAAATTTGGTTTGCATGTGCAGAGGTGTCGATCGAGTTTTTCCTAGGGAAACTCATAAAACTAGGCAATTCTGCGGATCCATCAAGGGTGTCGGTCAAGTTTATCCTAGATGAAATTTGGCCGATAAGAGTCCTTGTGATGAATTTTGGAAATCTCCATAAAAAGTGTTTAAATATTTGATTTAAGTGCTCCTAATTTTTGTAAGCTTAATTACAAGTCATACAATCATTACAAGTGATTTATAACATGATTCTAATGGACTAAAGGCCTTTTCCACAAAAGTGCACTTTCATTGATTTTGACTTGTCTTTCTCCAAGTTAGGATGTGTAAGTTAGGGCATTTGGAGTGTGTCTATACCTAATCTGAAATCACTCAAGTAGAAGAACAAGACATAAATAAGTGGAATGGTTAGTCATCATCAAAATAAAGGTCAAGTCAATTAGGCTTTGAGAGTCAATTAGACTTTGAGTCAACATTCTACCCCTTTTTGTAGATGACAAACCATTCCATAAATGTATTGAAAGCATTTAAGTGAAATCATACATTTGGAGAAACCTAAGGGTTTCAATAGAATTAAGTTCATATTCTCCCCCTCGATTGATGTTCGTGGAGTATGAATACTCCCCCTCAATTGATGCTAATTCTCCTGCATGTTTAGCTTTCATAACATTTATAGAAACTATGTCTTCTACTCATACATGTTCCACATATATGTGTTCTCCCCTTTACATAAGACGTGTCTTCTCTCGGTTTGTCATTTCAAAGATGAGGGGGGACACAACTTGTTAGAAAAAGGGATACCACAAGTTAGAAAAGAGAGTATAAAGCAAAAACTAGGGGCTTGTACAAGCAATTCATATATGATGCAAATTAATGCATGCATTAGAACAACCCTAGATATAATTCTAGCATATATTATGGCAATACTATTCAAGCAAGTAACTGAAGATAATAGATATGCAAGTTAAGGAACAAAATTGAGTATGTATGAGAAAAGATACAAGCATAGTATATAGTTGGATACCAAAATATGAACAAGGCTAGAACTAAATGTATATGAACTACTACTAGATGATATCACAAGTTAGAGCTACTAGTAGGATCTAGATCATAAAAAAAGATGGCCAAGTTAAAGAACAAGCTATGAGTAGATGTAGAGAAATATACAAACAAAGAGATATGCAATTTCATAAGCATGAAAGGATATTACTCACTAGCATATATGCATCATTACCAAAATAGGATTACCACTAAGAATTTTAAGGTTGTACCAAAAAAATATGTACAACTATGTAGATGTAGCAAGTTAGAGCACAACGGAAGCAATTTAGATCACAACCAAGAGATTCAAATAAATCATCGTCAAAACATGCATAACCCAAGATAAGTAATTGCAACTATATAGAGATACCAAATTTTAGCAATTAGAAAGGTAGAGTTGAATGCAAGATAGGCAAACTAAAGCATGGTAGTATGCATATATAAAGGTACCAAGGGGAGTACCATAGAATAAGTCTATTTTTTATGTCCCCGGATTTTCTAAAACTTAATCTGATGTGTGACGTTCAAATTGAAAACCTCACCTCAGTGAGAATCCCAATTTATACACCCCACACTAGTCTAAGAAGAAGAAAATCAAGGGAGTCAGAAGGAAAACAATTGGTACATGCACATGAACAATAATAAAACCATACAACACATGTTCACCATTCAACATATAATTTCATAATGAATTGTTACAATATTTGATATTACATATTGAACAGCAAACTTATACATATACATGTACTACCACTAAATTATAGGATCTTAAGACAATTGGTCCACCTGTACATCAGCTCGCCACACAACTCTCAACTATCCTGGATCTTCAAGAATACATGTCCACAACCTAAACAAAAGATTACATGGTACACGTTAGCATAATATTTAAGAATATTATACTGAGTACACCTACGTGTCTTTTATATACCTCTCATCATATCTTGGCAATAAGATAAAACTAATACTTGGCAGTATTAAACAAATGTAAGAAAAAGCATATACTTGCACAAAAATATTTATTAATAATAGAGAACACGCATTTTAAGCACATTTTCCATTATATATCCATGCATTTTCCACCTGAGGGAATAATGCATCATCTCAGCTACCAAAGAGTATGAGATGTAAGGCCTTATGATCTACTACCAAAGAGTTAGATCATTGTACAATGTGATCTTCTACCAAAGAGAATGATCACTTTCCAGTACTATGATACCAAAGAGAAGTAGTGCTTTCATATAATGGAAGAGATATAATACGTTTGATGTGTTCATAGCAATAGGTATGAAAAATCAAGCAACACATCATCAAAGAACAATCATTTCAATCAATACCATATGCCAAGTCTTTACTACCATATAACACAAGCATATTACATAATAAGCCAAGTAAGAGGTAATGGTGTACCTTTATCAAGAAAAAACATAATCATCATATCCTCATATCATCTAAATCTTGGTCAACACTGATTAAGACAACACCACATATCACCATCAGGTTCTCATCTTAACCCTAGATGTGTTCATATTATGGTTTTACTTAGTCTTATGATATTACCCTCATTACTTGTCTTATCATCATGTTATCTTGGATTGATGTTACTAACATCATATTGCAAATTATAGTTCATCATCTAAACATTAGCTTCCATGTCATTTTGTGCACACGTTAACCCTAGGTTAAATGTATTAATCATATTAGGGTTTATATCACATTAAGAGCAAACATCATCGTATAGCATGGATTATGTGTATCATCCTGATCTCATATTTAAATTTGAGATTCCAGATATTCATATGAGCTTACTTTGTACGTTTCATCATCTATTGAGCATGTATGTATTTATTGCATTTAATTTAGGGTTATTAGCCCTAAATAGCCATATTGAGAAAATTACATGATTTCGTACATTTAAATCATAATTATTGACATCAGATGGATTAAAAATATGAATATAGATTTACTGGCATTTTATCATAATTTTATACCATCGTTTGATATTTATTATCCATCATATGATCATTTCACTGCTTACATGATATCACTGTCATTTAAGCATCAAAAGACAGATATAAAGGTGCCATGTTGTTCTACTAATTTTTCTGAGAATTTTGGTATATTACTTGTATTTTTCATATAAACATTACTATGAATTATATAAGATATTAGCATATTTTGAGAATTTTTGGGTATTTTACCTCTTGTGGCCAATTGGCCACTGCCACATGTCTTGCGACAGGGGCAACTCCTTGATTAGTCGACCGGTCTAGCTCCTAGATCTAGTTGGCTAGAAACTAGGCCTAGTCCCTCTCCCTTTCTTTCCTCACTCTGGTTCTACGCGAGGCATCTGCGTTCTTCGCAACCTAGTACAGGTGCCACTGCAAGGGCTTCTCACCTAACACAAATGCACCTGACTCCCATCCATCAGCACCGTCGTTGGGATCTAGCATCCATGGCATCCTTTATTTGATACCTACTTACTTTCTCCACGACCTGTTCAAGGTGCCGCATCACCTCAGCATGGAACTCATTGAGTCAGAAGCTACACTGTCGGTCTCTTTCTCCTTTCTCCTAAACGTTGAGACACTTTGGTCTCTGCTACACAACACCACCACGTCTAGATACTCCGACTAGATTAAGTAGCAGTGCCATGTCTTCTCCTAATGGACCTGTCAATTCATGGCAAGACTGGCACGACTTCTGAACCATTTAAGGATTGGTCTTGTGGTTGCTCATGTCTCCCGTTCTCGCGAGCGCCTCTCTACCCAAAGCTCTGATCTTTCGAAAGACGGTTGTACTGCTGTGCACAGGAGAGCTGGTAATAAATCATGTGCCTCATATTTTGATTCTTTTTCTCAGTAAGAGGTAGTGTTGCCACATACCTCTTCTCTAACCCTCTGGGTTGTCCTTCTCTTTCTCTCCTTCTAGCCGCTGACGTTGATGGCTCTTTGGTGGGAAATCGGTGTCGTTCTTCTCACGTTCATCTCTGAACCCTTCACTGGTAAGGCTTGCAATCCCCAGTGGCATCTGGCATCATGGAGGGTCTGCTCCACACAACCTATCTGCACTCACCATTACCTAAACATCGGCGAGGGATTGGCCTCCCTTTCACTTTCCTCTCATTCTCTCTTGTCTCAGGTCTGGGGAGTCTCATACTTTCTCTCCATTCAATGTGAAGAAACCACCCTCCACGGGGTCATGACCTACTATACGTCTCCACCCATGTTTGATGATCATCGTGGACTGATATTGTGAGAACTGTACTTCCTCCCAGATTGTTGATTTGAACTGGGTTAGGAAATAACTCCTCAACCCTCCAATCTGGGCATAAAGGGTCATGACATTTCCATGTCGCCAATCTAACCTGAAGTCTATGGGCTGCACTGCGCACCAATGAAAGTAGCCACATCACTTGTACGCTTAACCAACAACTTAGTCTATAAATATATATATATACACCTTTGTCATGGATACATGAATATAACAATAATGTCATCATATACAATCTGTATATCCTGCTAGGAACATTGAAACATTATGAAATTTGAACCATAGTTTTGTCATCATCGTTGATACACTCCATTAAACTTTGGTGCCAAGACTCAAATGTATGGACAGTCAATTAAATGCCTCAAAAAGAGCATATACTTAAGGATCTTGATGATGATGTCAACATCAATCAACACCTACACTCTACCAAAGAACTTGTAACTCTTATAATTAACTCATCATGTATGAATTCACTTATGTTTTTGGATATTTAGGATCTCAAAAGTCCACTCCACCACATCCTACACACCTTAAAAGAAATTTTGTCCTTAAAATTAAGCCAAAGACCCCATCCATCACATCATATACATCTTAAAAGAAATTTTTTCCTCAAAATTAAGCCAAGATCCACTCTGCCACATCATATACATCTTAAAAAAAATTGTCCTCAAAATTAAGCCATACTCATACTCCAAGGAAAAACCAAATGGTCTATATTAACATGTATAGATCCACTTTAAGTGTGATATATCCCCCACCAAAAGCTCCATAATTATATCAAACCACTACTAGGAGGTTTTAAAACATCTAGGGCAAACTACCAACCATATAACACGTTTACCATGTTGAGCTTAGGTCATATTTCCATTTAGGATTTGATACTCGTTTCATCCAACCATAATATTTAAACAAGTGATTATACATGAAATTTTCATATTTTAGGATTTACATCCTCATCTTTACCCTTGCATTAGGGTTCCCACGTCATATTACCATGTTTAAAGGAGTTAACTAAAGTTAACCCATTATGTCAAGGTATCATTAACATTTTACTGAGCTAATTGTTAGAACATGTTTAACATTAACATGTGTCTTTTTGGAGGGAATTAACTATAGTTAACACACTTTATCCATATAGATCATAACAAGGTGCCACTGTCATTATGTATGATCTCATTTCAGTCACATATTAGGTTACAAACTTTGTTAGTGAATTCATAACTTGATTAACCAACTATATCACATTATCATCATTATTTATTATATGGTTAACCATTTATGCATTGATATCTATTAAACCATCTCTAGGTTTCCGTCATATCACGTCTATATATCACCTCTCAAAATTTGATCACATCCTTACATATATTATACCATGGTTGTTCTATACAAACTTCACAAGTGGCTTGTCATTCATATATCAAAACTTTATCTAGCCCAAATGAGGTCCTAACCTTTATTATGAGGGTAGTTTTGTCCTCAGTCTCTCTGAGCTAACTCAACCCTATGAGTATCTCATATGCATATACTTTATCTTTCCTTTCTTAGTCTAGGGTTCTCATATTACCTCATTGGCACTATTGATAGCCTTACAAGCTCTAGCCACATAGGCACAAACAAAAACATGATATGACATTCTATTCAAAGGTTCTCTACCCATGAGACATTCTTACCTAAAATTCTCTTATATACACCTCCACTAGATTCCTATAAGGAACCACCAATCCGAGCATGAGGATTTACACAAACTTACATAGTTACCTCCTCTAGTGTCTTGGGACTCTCTCTCCCTCACCCAGATGGTAGGTTCTCATATTCGTGTTCACATATACTTACGTAATCAGCCTCTCTCTGACTCTAGGGTTTTATCCCCTCAAGGATATATAGGGTTCAAAAAGACTAAAGGAAACATGCATAATGCAACTCAACTCAATCACTCAAGAGTATTCCAGTTTAGGACATATCATATCACATCTTTCTCAAAATCTCGGGGTTTATGTTCTCTAACCTTCTCCCTATGGGTTACACTCTCTCTAGAGTTAACCCTAAAACTAGTTTTAACACTAGATGTCCTACTTCATAAAAGAGACTGAGGCTCTTGCAGATTCACAACCTTGTCTTAACTTAACATGTCTTATCTCATAAAAGAATGCATACTTGCATCATCAAAACTTATCTCAAATCCTCAAAACTGAACCATAATCCTTAAATACAAACATATATTATCATAACCATCTTATGTCATCTATATAAGACTTACATCATATCATCAGAACTTATTTCATCTATTCCATCTATCATATATTCCAACAAGGCTCTAGACACCTAATCTAAAACTACTCTCTCTTCTAGAATGATGTCATTCACTTTAACTTAGGTTGCATGATCACCTCCTACTTGTACATGTGTGGGGACACATTTTTGTAATACATATACATAATAAAATATTATATTGTTTTTATCTGATTAAACATGCTTTAGAGAAAACTATCAAGGTTTGATCCGATTGGAATCGAAAACCAAATCCAAAGAACGAGTGTCCCACGCATAGTAGAGAGTACAGTGCCATGAAAACTAGTGACAAGGTTGAGAACATGGTGTAGACTGGTGTAGCTACCCAAAGCATAGATGCATCATATGCCAAAGGTTTCTCTTCCCATGATGTACGTCATTTCCAAATAATGCAATATCCCATACCGCTACACTATAAGGAAAGAACAACATCTAAGGACCTGCTATAAAGCAAGCACCAGTCAAGACCTAGTTCTCCAACATCTAGGTGCTAACCTAGAGGCTACGTCAGATCTAGTCTCTAAAAGATGACTAATCTAACCCTAAGTATTATAAAGTTCAAGGTTCTTTAGTTTTGAGTTGCATAATGAGCAAATGTCAGGCTTTGTTGTTGCTCATGATCTGATCCACCTATCATACAAGAATAATCATTTCAATCAATACCATATTCCAAATCTTTATTATCATATAACACAAGCATATTACATAATAAGCCAATTAAGAGGTAATGGCGTACCTTGATCAAGAACAAACCTAATCGTCATATCCTCATATCATCTAAATCCTGGTCAACCCTGATTAAGACAAGACCGCATATAATCATCAGGTTCTCATCTTATCCCTAGACGTGTTCATATTAGGGTTTTACTTAGTCTTATGATATTCACCTCATTACTTGTCTTATCATCTTGTTATCTAGGATTGATGTTACTGATATCATATTCCAAATTATAGTTCATCATCTAAACATTAGCTTCCATGTCATTTTGTGTACACGTTAACCCTAGGTTAAATGTATTAATCATATTAGGGTTTATATCATATTAAGAGCAAACATCATCGTATAACATGGATTATGTGTGTCATCCTGATCTCATATCTAAATTTGAGATTCTAGATATTGATATGAGCTTACACTGTAAATTTCATCATCTATTGAACAGGTATGTATTTATTGCATTTAATTTAGGGTTATTAGCCCTAAATATCCATATTGATATAATTACATGATTTCATGCATTAACATCATAATTATAGACATAAGATGGATTATAAGCAGAATATAGATTTACTGGTATTTTATCATAATTTTATACCATCGTTTGATATTTATTATCCATCATATGAGCATTTCATCGCTTACATGATATTATTGTCATTTAAGCATCAAAAGACTGATATAAAGGTGCCATGTTGTTCTACTAATTTTTCTAAGAATTTTGATATATTGCTTGTATTTTTCAGATAAACATTCCAATTACTATGAATTATATAAGATATTAGCATATTCTGAGAATTTCTGGGTATTTTACCTCTTACGGCCAATTGGCCACTGCCACATGTCCTGTGAGAGGGGCAGCTCCTCGATGAGTCGGCCAGTCTAGCTCCTAGACCTAGTTGGCTGGAAACTGGGCCTGATCCCTCTCCCTTTCTGTCCTTGCTCTAGTTCCATGCGAGGCGTTTGCGTTCTCCGCAACCTGGTATAGGCACCGCCGCAAGGGCTCCTCACCTAACATGGATGCACCTGACTCCCATCCATTAGCACCGCTGTTGGGATCTAGCATCCCTGGCATCCTTTCTTTGCTTCCTAATGACTTTCTCCACGACCTCCCCAAGGTGTCGCATCACCTTGGCATGGAACTCGTTGAGTCAGAAGCTACATTGTCGATCTCTTTCTCCTTTCTCCTAAACATTGAGACACTTTGGTCTCTGTTGTACAACGCCACCACATCTTGACACTCCATCTAGATGAAGTAGTGGTGCCATGTCTTCTCCTGATGGACCTGTCGATTCATGGCAAGATTGGTGTGACTTATGACCCGTTTAAGGATTGGTCTTGTGGCCGCCCGTGTCTCTCGTTCTTAGAAGAGCCTCTCTACCCAAAGCTCCGATCTTCTAAAGACGGTTGCACCGCCATGCACAGGAGAGCTGGAAATAAATCATGTGCCTCCTATTTTGATTCTTCTTCAATGTAAGAGGCAGTGCAACCATAGACCTCCTCTCTAACCCTCTGGGTTGTCCTTCTCTTTCTCTCCTTCTAGCCGCTGACATTGATGGCTCTTTGGTGGGAGATCAGTGTCGTTCTTCTCACGTTCATCTCTGAACCCTTCATTGGTAAGGCTCGTGATCCCCATTAGCATTTGGCATCATGGAGGGTCTTCTCCACACAACCTATCTGCACTCACCATTGCCTAAACATCGACGAGTGACTGGCCTCCCTTTCACTCTCCTCTCATTCTCTCTTGTCTTAGGTCTGGGGAGTCTCATACTCTCTCTACTTTCAATGTGATGAAACCACTCTCCATGATGCCATGACCTGCTACACGTCTCTACCCACATTTGATGATCGTCATGGACTGATCTTGCGAGAACTGTACTTCCTCCCAGATTGCTGATTTGAACTGGGTTAGGAAATAACTCCTCAACCCTCCAATCTGGCCATAAAGGGCCATGACATTTCCATGTCACCAATCTAACCTAAAGTCTATGGGCTGCACTGCCCACCAATGAAAGCAGCCACATCACTCATACGCTTAACCAACAACTTAGCCCCTGTTTGGTTCGGGGCTGGCTTTATGCAAGCCTGCCTGGCTTGGACGAGTTTAGGCCTACTGGAGTCTGATTCTGTTTGGCAAACTAGTCTGATTCTGTTTGGCAAACCAGTCTCATTCTGGGGGGCTGGACTCGTTTCAGACTCATTTCAAGCTGATTCTGTTTGGCTGTGCAGGCTGGGTTTAGTCTGATTCTGTTTGGAAACTGTAGGCAGGATTAGCTGAATCTGTCCTATTCTCGCAGAACTGTTGTTAAAAATGTGGCCTTGTGACGCCGTTTAAACAGAAGTTTAAAAAAAAGTTAACTAAAAAATAACTTAATTGTTATTTATATCACTTTGGTTTAAGAACTCTCATTTTGTTGTTGAGATGTGAGTCAGGCGTGTTACCCTTTTGTGGGGTGTTTATGTGGGTGTTTTGGTTGTTTTATTGAGGTTGAATATGCCGAACATGCTATGTTTAATACCCCAAGATATGAGGTAACCTGATAACCTCGTCAGACCAAGAAACAAGTTTTTAGCCGATATACATTTTGAATATGAGTGGCTAGTCAGTTATCATGATACATGTTCTACTTTATATGTGTTCTTTGTAGAAGTACATGTATACTTCTATGCTTATGCTAACTATATGATGAAGCACATCAAGGGTTGTGATTAACCCGAGATAAATGCAACCACATATACGTAACCAATTAGGATAAGCTCCTCTAAAAAAATAGACATCAAGAACAACAAAATCACTAAAAACTATAATGATGTATTGTGGGGCATCATTAAAAGTAATCCAACTAAATTAAAAAATTCAAGATTTAACTAGTCAAACATGAACATCATTTTTGAAGTAAAACAGATTCAGCTACATTCGATAAATATAAATTGTCTTAGTGGGCAGGCACCCGTAACAAGCCTGAAATGCTATATAGGCAAAATAAAGACAATACACAAAATAGAAAACTAATCCAACTTCTGGAAGACACTAATAATTCTTTGTTGATGCAACGGATTCAACATAACTTGATGAAGAAGAGTCCTCCACTTCACGATCTTCCTCATAAGACACTTGCACTTCATTTTGTTCCCCAATAGGGACATTCACTTCATTTTCTTCATCAGTAGAGGAGATTAAGATTGGCCGATTTTGTGTTCCTATAGGTGGTTGGTGGCAGTCTCTCACAAACACGGCATCAGCCGAGTCTGAAGTTGATGATATATAATTCTCTGGTCTCGGGTAAATATACCTAAGCAATTCTGAGTTGTCCCCATCGCCATGAATCCACAAATAAAAGGTTGTAGGGCGACTGTCGTCTTCGGGTTTTGGTTGTAGGGTGACAGTCCATTCAGGTTTGGCTTTTAGTTTCTCCAACATTTCAGCCCAACCTTCATCCATGATTAAATATTTTCCTTTCTTATTCCATATTTGTTCTTCAGGTGTAGACCACCTGATCTGTACATCAAAGTTTATTCTGTCTACCTCCACAATAGCATATCCAGGAGTTATGTTAAACGGCTCACACATCCAGGGTAGGGGAAGGGAGACGCGTCTCATAAACTCACTGTTTGATAGATCATACTCCTTTACAGGAAAATGATATCCCATGTTACCTGTAATAAACAAGAAGAACAAGAACAACAAGAAGATAAGAAGAAGAACAGAAGAAGAAAAATAACAAGAAGATAAGAAGAACAAAAATAACAAGAAGAACAATAATAACTCTTATGTTCACCTAAGTTCACTACTATCATGTATTAGGTTTATTATCATTCTATGATTTTGCCTCCATCCAAGCCTCTGTCGTATACACTCCATCAACACACCTTCCCAAATCATATTGGGTTCTCATCCTACCTCTGAGAACCATATCATGCTCCGAACACCACACAAAATGAGGAGGCGTCGAATGACTAAGCATATTAGTTAATACGTAAGTTTCAAACAACAGAGCATGGCATATTCGTTTTCAAGAAACAATCGACAACACTTAACACGGGAACTTCCAAACAACAAAAATAAAATGGAAAACCGATGACGCGAATGAAAGGTATGGCCGCCATTCGACGTTACGGCGTCATCGGGAGTGAAAGAGTGTCCAACAAAAGCCTACATTGTTCCTCCGGTTCTTCTACGTAGCGTTCTAGATACTCATGCTCATACTTTTTGTTGGTGTAAACATCATGGTGGTTGTGATGAATTTCAACAAAATCTTTCAAGTTCATTGTCTGACCCCACAATGACTTGCACTCGAGCGTGAGTAACGCAATCTCAGCTTTCAGAGAATCAATTGTAGGCCTGAGATCGATTGCCCAACGAAAGTATCTGCAGCGATCTTTTCCCTAAAAAATATTATGAAGTTTACGTAAATGACAACGAATGTGTAACGTACACAGTGGCTACATAATATGTGTGTTTGTACAAGCGCACCTCGCGAGAAGGACATATGTAATACATTTCACCTGGTCTTTCACTGAGAATTCCAAAGTCACACAACCCTGCATCGTCAGTGTTAAGTCGCAAGTCTGCCTCTAACCCACAGTCACACCGCACAACTTCAGTTGTATTAATAGACATCTACACCATGCATTTGAATCAGTCAAACGATTTATGGTATTGAAGTTAGATTGAAAATCAAAACAATAACATACAAGATAGGCCCCATTGTTTGTTCAATCTATTACAGATAAACTTATCTTATCAATGTTGGACAGACATCAATGATGTTATACATCTATGATGTATTGTAACCGTCCTCATTGGAAGTGTTGTCGTCGCTAGTTATGTGAAGACGTTGCCAAAGATATTGGGACCGCGATCGTAGATCTGTAATTTCTACTTGTAGTCTATCAGTGTCTTCTCTACTGGAACAGACAAAGTCACACTGCGAAGACCATAGCTGACGTTCACTGCGTGCATATGCAAGTTGTGAAAGCATTGCAGCCCTAACGGCGGTTAGTGTGGCAATTGTGGGTACAACCCGTTGCGCGGGCAACCTCATATGACATCTATTTTGATTTTGAACCCTACCGCACGTAAAATATGGCATGTGTGGGTTGTTGTCTTCAAAACGTCCATTTTGTGCATCCTTGGCATCCATATATACGCGTACAGTGGATTGAAGGCCACATTGACAACGAGGCATTCCGTTCTCTATTTGAAGACAACCTATATTGACACAATGTGACGATTCTGATCAGGTTCCAAATAAACAATTTGGGAATCAATCTATTACAGATACTCTACTAACGAGTTTCCCAAATGAGATTAGCAAGGGATTCACGTAACACTTCGCCCTCCCTTGAATCGGCCTGAGTTGAACCTTGCCTTGAACTCGGGGGAACGCCGGCTGGGGGAATGGCAGACGATGAATTCTCATCTGGGAGGTCATCCATTATGGTGTCGCCGTCATTTTGCCGTCGGATGAAATTGTGTAGGATACAACAAGCAAGTACGATGCGACACTACGAATGAATAGGATATGTCGGCCCCTTCTTAAGGTATGCAAACTGTCTCTTCAGCACCCCAAATGCTCTTTCTACAATATTACGTAGTTGAGCATGTCTGTGGTTGAACATCTCTTTCTTGCTGGTGTAGGAATGTCTGTTTCCTCGGTACTCAGCAATATGGTATGTTGTGTTGCGATAGGGTGCAACAAATTCACGAGTGTTGGCATACCCTGCATCTACCAGGTAAAACTTCCCCGACGGAACTGTAAACCCGCTATGGGTATTTGCCGATTGCAGGACCCTTTGGTCGGCAGCCGACCCCTCCCACCCAGTGAGGACATATGTAAACTCCATGGAGAAGTCTACTACAGCCATGACATTGAGAGAGACATTCCCTTTTCTGTCACGGTATCGATTTTGTTTGTCTCTGCTGACCAAGACAGGGACGTGTGTTCCGTCAATAGCCCCTATGGCATTCTATAAAACAAATTAATGTGTAAACATACATAATGTTTGAAAATTAATAAAATTTATTAGGGGGGTAACTATTACCTTGAAGTATGGTAGAACCTTACGTTATGTAAAATGCGAGTATGTGTTGTCGTGCATGTAGTTGCGGTTAGCATGACAATGTAGTCATGGGTCAACGCACAAACAGCGTCCAAGACTTTGTTGAACTTTCTGCTAATGGTCTCACCGGAGTGAATGTAGTCCTCCGCCAAAGCACGATTTGTGTGTCCATGGCCAACCATCTGCAAGAAATAGCATACTGCCTCAACTGAGGTGACGCCTCTAGTACCTCGCAACAAGCCACGACTCTCAAGCTTGTCGACAAAGGTCATTATAGTTTGTGGACGCATCTGGTATAGGTCATAAGCCCTTTGTTCGTGACCGGTCAATATTTCTAAGACCTTTATGTGGCCACTCCTGATGCTAACTGACCTAGGGATACGAGGTGGTGTGGAGGCATCAACGTCTACTGCGTCCATGATTGAGTTTGCAATAGAGTCAGCAATTAAATCACCAACGTGAATCACTGGCCACAACAAGGTATCTAATAAAAGGTTGTTGAGCATGTCATGTGTTTGCGGTTGGTCATTGGCAGACATGATGCCTACATGTACAATGAAAACAACAACATAATAATTGCTACAACATAAGACAATCCAATTAACGTGCGAAAAATAAATTATTACAACACTCAATCAAATGAAATTGTACGGATATGTAATGTGTGTGCGGAAAGTAAATTATTACAACAGTCAATCAAATGTAAATGTTTGGACGGAAAATAATTAACATCAAATGCATACAAAATAAACCGTGCAATTATGTTTCCTTTGGGCCAGCATCACTGGATGAAGGAAACCACATCGGTGGCATGCCTGGGAAGTTGGGTGGCGGGATAAATGGTGGCTGAGACGATGTGCCTGGGAAGTTGGGTGAATAGGAAGACGACATAAATGGTGGGTGAGATGATGTGGTATTGGAATTGGGTGAAGGGAATGGTTGCGGAGACGGGAAATAAAATGAAGGCATTGGAGGTACAGATGTGCCAAAACCTAATTGTGACCTTTCCCAAAGGTCGTTTAACCACAAGGTTATCTTTGCAGGGGTGTTTTGAGGCTAAGGTAGATGTTGTGGTTTGTAGAGTCATTGATGGCATTCACAAGTGTAGTAAAAACAGCGGTGGGGGCATCGGGGAAATTGTCATTAAAATGTTGTAAAATGTTTGCCAACTCTTCTTTTTCATAGGCTTTGGTCAACATGGATGTGCCTAACTCGTGAACCTTTGTGTACACCTGTGTGAACTCAGTCAGAACTTCATTGGAAAGACTACATCGCTCTTGCGGCGTTAATTTTCGTTTCCTGCGCGTATGGGTAGAAGGACTCCTACCCCCAACTGACGGGTCATATGTTCCCCAGCCCGCGCGCTTTCACCCTCACTTTGCACGGCAGGTGCGGCTACGCTACGGTCTTCTGTTTCCGATTCTGTGTACATGGGTGTATCAGCCGCGCCTAAGACGACACTTACATCATCCTCAGACGCAACATCTGCAGGAATCTGACAGTCCGCCAAAGACATTGCATGGTGTCCTCTAGCAATGTTCCTCCGCGCCATTAGCTCTATGTCGTAGTAGTGGGGAAACAGGCGCCTGAGCAACCTAGTCAGGTCCCTGTCTTCCTACGCTTTCAAAAATATGTGTATTAGGATAATCATGTTTACATGTACGGTCACAATTTGTTAGGATAAAATTTCTGAATAGTGTGCTTACCGCAATGGCCTCTTTCCACTCAGGGGTGTCCGGTACAATGGGCTTGTGCCTTTCTTCATCCCATCCAACGCCACTCTTGTTGGTCAAACCTTTCAAATGGACGTAGTCCTTTTTAAGGTTCTTCTAGCGACATCTTATCTGGTCTAACTTAAACACGTCGCCAACCTTATTATTGACATCAGAAGTTATTTCCCTCCAAGAGTCCCTAGTAAAATTACCATCAATACACCTGCCTAGGTCATATTGTTTGCGCAATGTTGTCACCACAGCGACATCAGACTCTCTTGTCCATACAATACGGTGGTTAGGGTCGACGGGAGGCATACTAGCGTAGTTGCTGCAATAATTGATGACAGCGACCGGTAACTAAACTGAAAATAAATATAAAACAACAACCATGATGAAATGATTATAAAGATCAAATTCATTGTGTGCCTAAGTAATAAAAAAATATCACTACTACAGAAAATGCTTTTTATAACAGTTCCTTTTCTCAATTTACAACAGGTGTTAACTATTGTATTAGATCGCGTGGTCTTATGGGGGGGTGCTTTACACAACACGTGATCGCATGTTGTAATAGATATATTTTATACAACAGTTGAAACATGTTGTGTTTTAAGGAATGGCCTGTTGTAATATGGGTATTTTACACAACATGTGGTGCACCTGTTATAATATATATTATACAACAGTTGAACGACGTTGTCTTTCGCTAAACACATCCGTTGTAATAGGGGTATTTTTTACAATATGTGGTTCACCCATTGTAATATATATTATACAACAGTTGAAGCATGTTGTCTTTCACTAAACACACCCGTTGTAATAGGTAGGTCTATTACAACATGCAGTGCACCTGTTGTAATATACATGTTTATACAACAGTTGGAGTATGTTGTCTTTCCATACATTTAACCATTGTAATAGGATTGTTTAGACAACATGGTGTGTGTCTGTTGTAATATACACAATTTATACAACAGGTTGTACATGTTGTAGTTCACTAGAAACACCTGTTGTAATAGGTGTATTTTTTCCTGACAAACATGTTGTGATTGTGTGGATAACACAACATGTGTTGTTTGTTGTAGAATCATACATTTTACAACATATCATTAACTGTTGTCTTTGATTAGAGTTTGACAGGTCATATATCGAACCAATTGTATTGATCAAATTAACCATATTATTAATAAATTATAATAAATATGCAATTATACCTTTTCATTTCACAAACAAACACATAGTTGAACCAAATTTCCATCAAATCTTGAAAAAAAACTCGTGCTAAATTTAATTAATATTAAATCATCCATACAACGATTCAATAATACAAAGTACTAAGTATCCACTCTAGAATCGAACTGAAAACTAACTAAAAAAGTTTCACACATTAGTCTATGCTAAAGAACAAATGTCTCCACCACATGTCACATAATTTTATGTGTGCTCAAGAACACATGTCACCCACTCGTTTCGGACCTCATCGATTTCTTCTTGGTTGAAGAAACGACCAATATACTTCGAATTATTCTGCAATCATATGACAAATATATCAACATATTAGATTTTTTTTAAATTATTTAGAAATTTGAACAAACTAAAAGAATATAATGTTAAGTAGCTTACACATTCAGGAATATTTCTATTTCTCAAATCAAAGATGTCTTTCATATACTTCAGCACATAATACCCGCAATCTGTATTGTTCGGCTGCTTTGGACATTGTACAAAATAAATATTAATTTGTTATCCAAATAATTGTGAGAACTTGTTAGCAAATAAGAGGATGGAAAGGTATAAATAGCTAGGAAACTTAATAAAAGGTATGTATAAATAGAATCAAAAATGCTATAAGAGTGAAAAAGGCATGGTTTATTACTGAAGAAAGTGTGGTTTATATGTCATACTGGATGATGCACAACTTACTCTTACAAGAGGGGGATTTTGTAAGAGTGAAGAATGCCACCCTTCCAAAAGGAACCTTTGTTAAACTGCATTCTCACATGAAATATTTTTTAGATATATCAAACCCCAAAGCTATTTTAGAAACAACTCTCAGTAACTACTCGTGTTTGACAACTGACGACAGTATCATGGTAGCTTATAACAATAAAAAAATACTACATAGACATTATAGAAACCAAGCACATTATATAACCTGAGCGTCTTGCTGCTCCCGCTCCATTTAGTAAGGCATCTAAAGTTGAAGAATCTCCAGAAAATATAGAACCCAAATTTGACCCTTTCACTGATACAGCAAGACGGTTAGATGGAAAACCTACGACCTGTTGCTAACGAAGGGACGATGACGATAACGACACGGTGCAAAGGAGTTCCCATCCCAACTACACCTGATCGCGTGCTCCCTCCACTGTTGTCATCCTCTCCCACCACAACGTTACAACCTTCCGATACGATACACTACTCGATGTTCCTAGCAGCAGAGACTGAAGTGAAGCACCCCGGGTCAATATTTCTCATTGTACCACCCGCTCCCCAGACGAGATAAATATTCAGGGTCAGATTCGTGATGACGAAAGAAAGGTAACTGAAGAGACTAGCAAAAAAATCTAGGGATATTTCTACCAACTGTAAATAGCGTGAGTTTTATTTTATTTTATGCAGATGAAACCGCCACCGTCATGGAAGAGGTACGGGAAGATCCAACAAGGGAAGAAGAAGAACAAAAAGAAGAAAAGGCAACAACAGAGCAGCTTGGTGAAGGAGCATAACGTCGGAAAGAAGACTAAGAGGACAATTAAGACAAAAAAAATGATGTTTAAGGTGAGCAACGACAAAGGAGTTTTGGACCCAGGACAGTGGGTCAAGGTCAGCCGCAACAAGGTGACGTTGGACTCAGGGCAGTAGATTACTCTACTGTCCAGTTCTCTTTCCTTCCACTACATATACTTGAAGTAAGATTAAGGCTGCGTTTGGTGCACAGTTATGGTGAATTTAGTTGATATGGATATATTAACCGGTGGTATGTTAATCTTGTGGGAGATCAGTGTTGTTTGGGACAATGATAAATAAATTAAATGGTAAGCTATCTACTATTTGGTACACAAGTAAGTAGTCTTTTTCCGTCTAGACAAAGTCCATTTTGCCCTATTGTTACATGTATCTAAAAGGTTGTTAAAGGGGCTGGGCTGGAAATGAATAGCTACGGCACACTAATCTCTTCACTGCCACAAGAAATCGAGACGACACGTTATCCAGCAAATTTTTTATTAAGTTATCTCTGCGGCAAGCTATGTATCTTCTAAACGGAATAGCAAACATAAGTTAACTTACCACCCATAATTTAATTACCGTACCGGCACTATACCAGCAAAACAAACGCTGCCTAAGATAGCATAAAAGTGTAATGAATGACTGTCAAATCAACGGAGGTTTCTTGATATTAGTATCGCATATTTAAACAATTGTCTAAACGGAAACATTCTTTCATCATACGCATGTTAAAGATTGACTTGTTTCGAAGGGCCTTAGTATGTTCACTGCAACTTAGTTCTAGTGCTTTTGTTTAATTAGATTTTTCAGCAGCATATTATTTGGTTTTCATTGATTGCAGTTAGGTCAAAGACCAGGAAACGGGGAATATAATGTGTCTGCGGAGAAGGGCCAGTATTTGCACAGTCAAAGTATTTATCGTGGTCGAGACTCATGGACGGCAGACCACATGCAATCATCTAAAGTTCCTGCTCAGTCAAGTGGGCTACCTACGGTTTGTCACAGGCGGCCACCTTCTAATTACCCTACTGGTGGTGATGCTTTAATGCGGCGGCCAGTGAATTCTCAGTCTGATTCTGTGGATGCAGCAAGTTTGCCTTCTCTGCCACCAGCAAGTGCCAATAATCATGTGCTACGGCAGACATATATTCCATCTAGTCACTCTATGCATCCTTTCAAAAGAAGAACTGCCATCCCAATCTTCCTCCATACCTCTCAAACCCTTTCAGTATGCAGGTCATTCAAACTCTGTTGGTTCTGGGAAGTCGATGCTAAGACATGGAACCAGCTTGTCTATGTCTACATTCTCGGATGATACTTACAGGGAACCTTCGGAGCCAAGAGTGCTTATGGCAGCATCTGGGGAATGTTCAGTTCTGCATCCTCTAGCACCAGAATGCCATAACTCAGTCCCCCAGTCACATTCTTGCCTAACGAGTCCTATGGAAATAAAGAACCACCTGCAAGACTACAAGGATCTGCTTATGCGGCTGTTCTGCCACCAGGCCATCTCGTAGAACATGTTCAGATTAGCTCTTCTACCTCGCAGTTTATGAGTTCACCATCCTGCGATTTACATCCCTCATCTGTTATAATGGGAAGAAAATCTGGTAATCCTGATCTTCAATATGGTGGGGAATTACCTTCTTTACCTCCTAGGATGCATACAAATGCTCAAATGCAAAGTACTGCTCATAATACTGGTACTATGATCACTAATTCGGTAGGGAATGGACATATAGGTTTGATTAGTTCTTTGATTTCAAAAGGCTTAATATCATTGCCTGCAGTGGCAGCTCCTAAGGTAATTTGGACAAGTTATCTATAAACGTATGGCGTGGATTGGTTATTATTCCCTCTTGATTATCTTAACAGTTATGGGTTTCAGTATTTATTCTACTTTTCTAGTGATGAAAAATTATCTGCTTATTCATTCCATGCATCTGTCCTCTTTTGCCATTTCATTACTGACCATTGATAGGGAAAGATGAGGATTGTGTGGATGACATCAGTGGAGATTAAGGAGGATGGGCTTTAAAGGGGGAAGAAAATGAGGAAGATGATCATGAAGAGGAAAACCTCAAAGGAGGAAGCCAGCAAGGCATGGTGGCCTTTTATAGGGGCTGCGATTTGGGGGCGGGATGAACTCAGAAGAAGGCTGGAAGGAGGGAGAAACTCGCATTTGCGTATGTGTTAGCTTGCATAATAATATAAACGTGTTTTCGTCATATAGACTCATAAAAAAAAATACAAAATACTCCACATCATTGCTCTCACCACCAATTAGCATATATTTCCCTCATCGGATCTCACTAGCGGCCTTCTTTTTGTCCCCTTAGTAGTAGTCTAGTCCCATGCAAACTCATCAAGGCACATGGTCGCAAAACAAATAGATACACGTTTAGAAGAAACATTTTATATATATAAGTTTAACTAGAAAACATGTTTTTTAGATGCCAATTCTCCAATGGTCTTACCTTTTAAACATCCAATGGTTCTGGGTGACATTATGATATTGTGATGTGGGTTGAATGATGTTGGAACAAATGGAGGGTTACCCTTAATAAGGTAGTTTTACCTATTCACTCATATGAATAGAAGGGATGATAACCATATTGTGTTGATATGTAGCCCTAAACGTGCATCTATTTCCTACCCGATCATGTAAGTAGAGATGCATATAATGCTAATCATGCTTATCTAGATAATTGTGCTTATGCTGTCAGCTCTTTTTATGATGTTGATATGTTCAACCAATTAGACATGCTCATGTTGTTAGCTATGTTATGTTATTAGACTTGCTCATGATGCTAGATATGCATATGCTACTGAATTGCTTATATTATCAACTAGATAAAGGATGATAGTCTGGCTAATGATGATAGTTATTATCTGCTCCCTTGTGTATTTTGTTAATCATCAGTGTTGCTGAGCTTTTTTTTATATCTAATTAATTTGCCTAACTGTTTAATTACTTAAAAATGTTGTAATCAATAAACGTTGTTGGAGGTTATATCTCTTGTTGGGACATGGGTCTCACCCTTGTGGTTCGCCACATTTTTTTAGGTAATCGGAAGTGACGAAAACAAACATGTGGCAGCAAAGAGGAGTTATAGTACTGAATCTTTGAGAAATTTGATTAGATGTCTAGTGTGTCCTAGAGTCGTCCATGTACTCTCAGGTTCGGGTGAGAAAAAGTTTATATATGTGTATCAAACGAATCAGACTTTTGTTAGCATATTAATGCTTGTTTGTGTGGCATATATGAATATTGTTCTCCAGTGTATATATGTGTGGCGGCTAAGACGATAGAACAATTTGTATCAAATTCTTGGCATAGTATGGATATAAGAAAGATGTTGGACTCTTATGCAAATGTTTCTGAGCGGGTGCCGACATTGAAATCAGTTTTAATTTACCCATATATTTGGGTATGTGATTAATTAGTGATCGATTGTGTTTTATATTTTGAGTAATCTCGTTTAGTGTAACGGATTCTCACACAAGGTACCCATTCATGGTACTGGAATCATAAAACCTCTACCTTCAACCACATGACAATTAGAGTTATTTGCCCCTAAATTCCCATTTAATTAAATTTCGATTAGCAAATTAACTCATTCTCTACAAGCCTCAGTTACATCTAACCGTGATTATTGTGTGATATAGGACCCCCAAACGCAGATGGTGGTTGGTGGCTGGTATGAGCTTGAAGGTCTTTACTATCTTGGTCGAGCTTCCAAGGTGTGTGTGGTTGCTTCTCCTCTTCATATTCATGGTCGGTTTGGACACGTCCCTGGACAAACTTCTGCACAATACTTTTTCATCTTCAGATTATATCTAATTTCCAAAAATTATATTTGACCTAAATCACATGTAACATGACTGAAGCTAAATCTGATGGCTCTAATTTGACCTATCTAGATCTAAATTGGACATAATCTGGCCTAAATAATTTTACCTAAATTTAACCTAAATTTGCTTAGTATAAACTTCTTAGACCTTAACACTCCCTATTTACCCTATGTTTACCTAAATGAGACCTAATTTGGCCAAATCAAATCTAATTCCCCCAAAAGAAAACTTATTCCTCCCAAATGAGACACATTTCCCCTCAAATTATATCTTATTTGCTATAATTTGACATGATTTGGCCTAAATCATACCTAATTTTGCATAACATGACCGAAATAGACCTTACTTCCCCTAATTTGCCCTATATTGACCTAAATGAGACCCAGGTTTGACCCTAGGGAGGGGACACTTATGTTAGTCTGTTTGGTTAGCATGGGGAGGGGAAGGGGAGGAGAACATGATAAATAACGTAAAATTGTTTAGGAAAATAAGTAAAAAAAAATGAAAAATAAGAGTTTCCATAACACCCAACCAAATAATTTATGGACAGTTTAAACTCTATGTTTTTAGTACTCATATTTCTCATAACACACTTTGACTCTGACTACATCCTACCAAACATGCCCTAAGTCTGGCCTTGCACCTTGTTTAGGCAAATATGGTCGGATAATAGTGAATGGATACATATATGACAAACTTGAATACACGACATTAGCTTGGGTACGTGAATATGCAGTATACATGGGATTCTATGTAATGACATTAGCTAAGAGGTAGTCAAAATTATTAGCTTAGAGTAGTGTTGAAGACACCGACCATTGATATTTTGTTCCACTAAAGCTAATGTCATTACATATAATCCCATGTATATTGTATATTCACGTACCCAAGCTAATGTCGTGTATTCAAGTTTGTCATATATGTATCCATTCACTATTATCCGACCATATTTTCCTAAACAAGGTGCAAGGACAGACTTAGGGCATGTTTGGTAGGATGTAGTCAGAGTCAAAGTGTGTTTTGAGAAATATGAGTACTAAAAGGAATCATTTTTTATGGAATCTCAAATTTCGATCAGCTTTTGCCCTAATTTGGAAGATTTTGGCCATTTACGATGAAAATGGCTTGAAACTTCATATTTTGAGATGAAATTTGGTACACTGCTCTCTGACTTAATAAGATAGGAAATGATTATTGTTTATCCTAATTTAAATTTATAAATCAAAAATGCCTTAATTTGTTAGGAAGCAATTGTTTAGGTTGTTTCGACATGAATTTGGTGGATTGAAATCAAAGTAAGAGCTATGAATTATTGAAGTTAATGTGTTGAAAACCCTTTAATTTCCTATTTATTTTGTTTTACTTCATCTTTAACTTTCATCAACTTTGATGTATAAGGATATTCGAGGGAAACCCTATAAACAATGACCAAACTCCACCTTCGGAGAGTTCAAGTTGAGTTCAGTACTCTATGTTTCAGGGTCAGCGTATTGGATTTATATATGAGAAGTTATGCACAATTATGAATTTAACGTATTTGTTACTCTAACTTAGAGTTGTCTTTGAATCTTCACGGGTGTAGAATTGAATTATGCTAATGGTAACTATATACCATTGTTGATGTGAACGTTTTGTTTCAAATTGGGGAATGAAAATATTGGACAACAAGTGATTGGCGGTAAGTTTTTTCTTCAAAAGGTTGGGTTCTTATCCACACTGTTGCATTTCGCAGCATGAGCAATGATCAGTATATCCAAGCAGGCACACATATACAACAGTAGCTAGCAAATGACAAGGGAATAAGTAGCTCCCAAATGTTTGATCATCTCAACAGAAGTGGTTACCTCATGGCTGACGATCTTTCTCCAAGATCTCAAGGATCTCAGCTACAACAATCTCTCCGATAACTTCTGGCGAATACCTGTTGACCATGTCGTCCCTGGCCTTCCTCCCTTTCTGCATAGCTTCCTCTGGCTCCTCCACCACGCGCCTCATCAGCTTCCTGAGACCCTCAATACTAGGCTCCGCCCAGAGGTGTCCTTTAAACGGGCCCTCTTCCACCTTCGTCATCGTTTGGCACGGGATACCCATTTTCGTGTGTCAAGTACTCCGTTGGACCAGACCAGTCAGTTGCTATGACGGGTAGCGCCATCGCCATGGCCTCCACAATAGGGCGCCCCCACCCTTCTCCTCTAGTGGGAAGGACAAACGCCTCAGCCGCCTTGTACAGCGCGGGGAGGTTGGATTGAGGGATGTGTGCGTCGAGCACGAAGACGGGCGACCACCCACCCTCCGGGCGATCCATTGAGGAGTTTGCAAGGAAGAGCTTGATCTTCTTCCGAAAGTCGGTATCTGTGTGGTAGGCATTTGTGAGGAGGTAAAGCGCGACATTGTCGGTGGCGGAGAATTCGGAAAGGTACGCCCGGAGCAGCACGTCCCAGCCCTTCCGGTGCTCCCACTTGAATACGCTCAAGATGATGAAATGGCTGTCGCCGTAGACGCTTGAACCTAGCACAGGGCGTCGGCAGGGGAGGGTGAGAGGGGCGTGTGCATCCGGGTCGAAGAACCGGACGTCTATGGGCTGCACGACCTTGACGAGCTTCTCCCGCCGGACGCCGTTCCGCGCGAAGGAATCCACATGAAACGCAGTAGGAACCCACACGGCGTCCATGCGGTTGCAGCGCGCGGCGTGCTCGGGGTTCACCCGATCAGTCTCAAACATGGTCCTTCCGATGACGAACCTCGCCTTCCCCTGACCGAACCCTGGGGGTGGACATGGGAGAGTCTCGAACAGCGGCGGGTCCCAGGCCCCAGGCTCGTTGTGGCACACCACGACGGCGTCTCGGGGCTCGCACGGTGTGGCGTGGAGGGCGAAGCCAAGGCGGCGGGTCTCCTCCGGGAGGCCTTTCCAGAACTCGAGGCTCTCCAGGTCGCCGTGGTGCTCGATCCGGAGGCGGAACGGCGGGTGGGGGTTCGCGCTGGTGTTTGCGGCGATGGCCGCGATGTATGACCAGGCTTCAGAGCCGTATCCGCTGCCGGAGATGAAAGGGGCCATCCACAGAACACATGGCGTGCGTCCAGGATTTAAAATGGTTCCGCGAGGGGAAAAGGAGCGGAAGAGAGTTCGGGAAGGGAGTATACATCGGAGTAAGGCGCGGATGGAGGTGGGTATGCTTGGGGTGGGAACGGAGAGTAGCACGGCGCAAAGAGGGACCACAACTACGGCGAAGGCAAAGAAGAGGGAACGGCGCTGGGGAGCGGGTTGTGGGCGCTGCTGATGCTTCTCGGGTGGTCATTGCGGACTCAGTGAAGGGTGGGGTCCAACGAGCACTGCCGCATTTGTCAAAATCGTTTCCCGGGGAAAAGTGAAAACGAAAAGCTGAAATTACAAAATCAAGTAACGGCCAACGGGGTCGTCTCGTCGGGTCGACGTTGCTGCCGTTCGTGCCAACAAATCTAAATAATCTGGGACCAGAATGAAAAAGGTTAGCATTTCAATTTCAACCATACACGTTTAAACGCAACGCACGTGGATTTTTTCATCGCAAAATTAATTTTATGTAACATTACATTTGCAGATTTGGGAGTAGTAATGTTACTATTCATATCATATTTGATTTCTTTTAGAAATTCTAAAACCCTCAGTATTAAGAGAAAAATATCAAATTTGAAAGGGGTAAAAGTGGTGTCAATGGTCATTACACGCTTTCTTATATCTTGATTATTTTGACTGAGGAAGTTTTGAAGGCAGTTTACCCACATTGAAAGTCCCATCCTTTAAGTCAATTAATATAATATTGGTGACATATCCATACAAGCATGATTCCCCTAACTCATTCAAACTAGAATGTCAGCATACTTATAACGCCCTTCATGTGGATCTATGAAGACTTCATGTGTGCCTCCTTCTTAGCAACGACTCTCCATCTAAGTATGTCATCGAGAAGATCTCTAACAAGATTATATATATTTAAAATATGGATCTTCTTGAAATAAACTGTATTGCCTCCCCCCCAAAAAAAAAAATATCCAAGCATGTCTTGCATAAAATCAGACATACTTCATCAATGGGAAACAAAAGAATCATGAGCTCATACGATATTTCACATGACATATGGAGGACAAGTCCATATGTGGGAATATCAAGAAAATTATCTTATGCATGATCAGTTTGCAAACACTTAAAAAACTTTTCTGTCTCACAATCATGTCAAACTTAACTTCCATATTCTTATAATATTGTTAAAATAGATACCTATCGAATATTTTGAACTTTAAGGGGGACAGCTCCAATGAGAAAGATAACTAAGCTCAAAAGATGGAAATAGTGACATAGAAATAATGCAAAACACATGTTATCTCGTAAGATATCATCACGAAACAGCAAAGCTTGGATCCTGGAGGCCAAAAAAAAGGCTATAAGGAATCATTTACTATCGAACACAATCCCAAATGAGCGAGTCAAATAGATAAGAAAATCATCCTCTATTGAAGGGACCAAAGAAATGATCGTCGTAAACAAGAACGTCTTCCACATAAATAAAATAAGGCGTGACACGTTAGATGTGTGATATTATAGTTAGATAAATCGATGTGTTTAATTTATTAATCTTTTTGGGTTTAATTTATATAACTTCTTTCCTAGCTTATAAGAAGAGTCATTGAGGTTCAAAATAAGTCAAATTTGATAATTAAACCAATTTTACTATATAGAATCTGATTTTGTGGTTAGTTATATTAATGTTACTAATCAGCACATACCCAAACCCTAAATCACGACATCCTCATTAGATCATGGATGCATAAGGTGAAGCATCACCATCACATTCCATACTATTCTCAAGTATGAACCCAAACATAAATCAAGTTGTAACTATCGAGTTATAGCATACTAGGGTTTCAACAACAGTAACAGAGTACTCCATGATTGTATTAGTCATTCAAGGACTATTCATACCCGATTACCATCATTTGGTTATATTAAAGCTAGGTATAACAAGCTATACCTCATTAGGGTTACATATCAACACAATATGGTTATCATCCCTTCTATTCATATGAATGAATAGGTAAAACTATCTTATTAAGGGTAACCCTCCATTTGTTCCAACATCATTCAACCCATATCACGATACCATAATGTCACCCAGAACCATTGTATGTTTAAAAGGTAAGACCATTGGTTGTTTCAGAAGAAGGGAACGAGCCATTACTGAAGTCCTAATTCAGTGGAAAGATAGGGATGTCGATGAGGCAACTTGGGAAAATTTATACAAAGTTAGATTCAAATATCCAACGGTGCCATGTCTATTTGAAGATTTTGGTTCGGAATGAACCGTGTTCAGTCACACCTTGAGGACAAGGTGCTCGGAGGAGGAGGTATTTTGGTTACAAATAGGAGTTATCTCAGACCTTGAGGACAAGGTTTGTTTGAAGGAGGAGGTATTTTTTACAGCTGATTCCAGACTGATAAGCTGGAGCTACCACGGTGGAGCCTAGTTGCAAACTGAGCAGCAGGGTAGGACCTCGCCAGGAGTTGTTAGCTGCAAATTTGTAGCTGATCGGTTAGAGTTGTTAGGAGTGAGTTATATGACAACTAGATGGATGTTAGGAAAAACAACAAAGGTTGTTAGAAAGTAGAGGTCGAGTTGTCCTCTGAGTCGAGTTGTTGCTCTGTAATAAGCCTTCGTGGCTGTAAGTGGAACAAGGCTGATAAATAACCGAGAGCCATCCACTGAGAGGATATCTTGTATTCTGGCCTCAGTCTAATAATATCCTTCTCGCTGTGACTTTTCCATGTACCTTCTCTCTCTCTCTCCCTTCCCTCTCCGCAATTTCTTCTTCTTCCTCCTTAAAGATCTTCCCATCTCCATTACTGATCTCATCTCATATCCATCAGGTCGCCATCATAGGGACCCGAGAAGGAGATTCAACAGGCCAGAGACACCATTACTACTTGTGTAGTAAAAACACCTAACCACCTAGACACATCCAAAGGTTCTTCCAAGGAGGAAGTGAATGGAAAGATGAAGAGATTGGCGATTTTGGTCAGGGCTATGAGTCCTTTCCGTACTGAGGTTACCTTGGATTGAAGGGAGCTCAAAGCAGCGGGGCAGCGGCGCTTTCCGGAGAAGTGGGGGGGTCGTCGTCCGTCTGGCGAAGAGCAGAGGGAAGCGGCGCTTTCCGTGGGGTCGTCGTCCGTCCGTCGTCGGCTGTGGTTCTCTGGGACGGTCGTCGTCCGTCCGTAGTCAGCTGCGGCGCTCTGAGATGGGGGGGCAGTTTGTGCGGCGGTGAAACTACTGATCAATTTTGGGGGAAACCAGGCGCGCGGAGGAAAAGAGGAAGCGCGGGAAAAAAAATTTTCCTGAAACTACTGATCAATGTATAATTATTAACCTCTCATCTATACATGTGTATCATATATATTGCAGAATAATTATTAACCTACATGAATCATATACATTGCATATATAAAAAATATATATGTGCAATTTATATGATTCATGTAGGTTAATAATTATTCTACAATAATATCACATAAGGGTGTTAAATAATTGTTAGTTCTGGGTAAAAAAAATGAACCGGCCCAGTCAATCTCGGACCCAATCTAAAATTGAATTTTTTTAGAAAAATATTTCAAAGGCTATTTTGTATGTAAAATAGTAGACACATATGTATAACATGTAAATATAGAGGTTGATTAGTTACTCTGTTATAATATCACACAGGGTGTTAAAAAGTGGTTTTGAGTCAGTCAATTTCGGGACAAAATATGGCCCAGTTAGAGAGTTCAATTGTTAGTGTCGGACCCAAATACAAAACTAGATTTTAATTGTTCGAATGGTGTCTCAATTGAGAACGACCCAGATTGAAAACATTAGATTCGAAAGAAAACTCTGAGCCATATTTGACAATGAATATAAAAAAAATCTTTGATTAGATGTTCATGATTATATTTTGAGTGATAAAATATTGGGTGGTCGGTTTTGGGTCAAAACATCTACCCAGAGTGAAAAAAATTGTCATTCCCACATGACCACAAAATTAAATTTTGTTCAATCGACCTTTCAAACTGAAACCAACCCATATTAAAAAAATTAAAGCCCAAAAAGAACTCGGACCCATATTTGACAATAATTTTATATGAAAAAATAATTAATTATTTGATTACATGTTCATGATAAAATTCTCTAATAAAAAAATTGGGTTTAGCTCAGTTCCGGGTATATAAAACAAGTCAGAGTCTATTGTATAATCTTGGCATATAATAATAGATTAATTATAGCGTATTGTGTGACTATGGTCTATTACAACATGTAGCTATTACAACGGGAGACCAGACAGAAGAAGACTTGCAGTGACACAAGGAGAGGGAGTGCTTGTTTTGGTTTTAGAGGCGGGACTTTGGCGTCGTTCTATTTCCGGAGCGGGAGCGAGAGCTAGAGCGAGGGTTTGGCGCCGTTGTTTTGTTTTCGGAGCGGTAGATATAGAATGGAAGGGAGGCATTTATTGGAAAGTAATCCACCGTCCAAATGAATTAGGATTCAACAAGTTACAAAAAAGGAAAGTGCAATTGTTGTTTAAAATCAACGGCTGATCCATTTAAACAATTACGATTATCTAAAAAGAAAAGGATAAATGTCCACAATCAAATGGATCCTCTTCACGGAAGTAAAAGAGATAATGATTGGTTTAATATGGTTAATATTGGTTAGGAAAAAAGTTAATGAGGGTTAGGAGCAATCCTTTGGGTAAATTAAATAATAGTCTGGGATACATTTCCATAAGGTCAGGGATAATGCTTTGGGAAAATTTAATATACTCATCAAGGACAGCATCACAAGGGTCAGGGATAAGCCTTCGGAAAAATTAATACACTTGTCAGGGATTATGTCCTTGAGGAAAAATCCTTCGGCCTTGTTGAGTTTTGTAGTAGTGATTAAGGGGAATAGTCTCTAGAAAATATTAAAACATGAAACAATGCTAAGTGAGTATTTTTTTAAACAATTTGGAAATAAATTGTTTTGTTCGGGATAATACGTGAAAATGCATAAATGACAAATAAAACACGAATAATTCGTAAAATTCGGGGAAAATACGTGTTTAATACGAAATTCAGGTGTACCATACATCTAATAAAAAATTTGCATATTATACACGAATATATAAAAAAATTCAGAGAATTATGTGAATATGATGTGTTGTTTAACTATGGTTTTTTACAATATGTAGTTATTACAACAGGTGATATCATGTTGTGTAATTATATTATATTACAATAGTTTAGTTTACGTTGTGTAATGGAGGTCTATTACAACGATGTTTTATTTGTGGATATTATAACAGGTTACAACATGTTGTGTAATTATAATATATAACAACAGGTTGGAGTCTGTTGTCTCATGTTGGGATATAACAACAAGTTTTAATATGTTGTATTATGATGGTCTATTACAACATGTACCAAATACAACATGTAAAGTCCTGTTGTATAATTAATACATACTACAACGGGTGAGCCTATGTTGTGTAATGATGGTTTATTACAACATGTGACTATTACAACGGGTCAAAATATGTTGTGTAAATAACATCTTTTACAACGGTTTTGAATATGTTGTGATACTACAACCTATTACAACACTTTAGCAGTTGTTGTAGTATCCTCGTATACTACAACATGTTTGGCATGTTGTAAATGACTTATGTTGTATAAAATATACAATATACAACACAAAAATGGGCTTGTTGTGATAAGTATGCTAACTACAACACAATCATCAAAACTGTTGTCTATCTCCCCTTGTAAAAAGCATTTTCTGTAGTAGTGTATGTGGATTAGGAAAATCCTTTATATATGTGCATCATAAATTTATTAGGCTAAAATTTGTGATTTGTGTACATACCGCAAGGACATGGTTCCACTCAGGGGTGTCAGGCAGTGTGGGAATGTGCATATCATCATCCCATCCAACCCCAATCACTTATTTTTAGGTTCTTCCAATGACTTCTTATATGTGTTGTGTTATACACGTTGCCCACCCTATTATAAGTTATTTATTAACTAAAATGATAATAAATTTGCAATCTACCAGTATAGTAATGACAACAAATTACTATAAATCAACAACATCATGTGACACAAAAGATGCATCACACTAACAATAAACTAACCTAGACTGAAACAAATCTAGCAAGGTATATTCAGAATTACCTGCCACATACAATCCTCCAAAAGGAAATGCAAGTAGTTTAATAAATGGAGAGAAAGACTATTCAAAATTACCTGCCACATAGAATCCTCCAAAAGGAAATGCAAGTAGTTTAATAAATGGAGAGAAAGACTATTCAGATCTACCCATAATAATATATAGAGTTGTTTTGTGCATACTAGACATTGGAAATTAGCAAAGTCAGACAAGTATTGAATCATATTTAAGGTTTCAGATATGGTAATGCATATCAATGATTCAAACTATAAATTTTTAATCTAAACAGTAACATGAGATTCTTGAATATGGAATGATGAGGTGAAAACAAAATGATATATATGAAGGGTAACTAAGTAAAGTTGATATAGCAACAGCTCGAGACCACAAGAACTCTGCTAAACAAGAACTCTGCTACTCTTATTTTGTAAAGATATCAACAACTCGAGACCACAACATAAACATTTTTTAGGCCTGCTGGCTTTATGCAAGCCTGCCTGGCTTTATGCCAAAAGAGAGGGGCAGGTTAATAGAGGGAAATAAAAAGAATAAAAGGGGACAGAGGGGTTTTTCATGCATATCTTTCATAAATCTTGTAAAATTATATGAATATCAAATTATAATGGAACTAAATTAAAAGTTTGGCTTTAGTATTAAGATCACAAAGAAAATATATAAAGTTGTTTTGTGCATAATAGACTAAGAAATTAGCAAAGTCAGACAAGTATTGAATCATATTTTTCAGATATGGTAATGCATATCAATGATTCAAACTATAACGATGAGTAACATGAGATTCTTGAATATGGAATGATTCAAACATGAAATTTTTAATCTAAACAGTAACATGACATTCTTGAATATGGAATGATGAGGTGGAAACAAAACGATATATATGAAGGGTAACTAAGTAAAGTTGATATAGCAACAGCTCGAGACCACAAGAACTCTGCTAAACAAGAACTCTGCTACTCTTATTTTGTAAATATATCAACAACTCGAGACCACAACATAAAAAAAAATTTAGGCCTGCTGGCTTTATGCCAAAAGATAGGGGCTAGGTAATAGAGGGAAATAAAAAGAATAAAAGGGGACAGGGGTTTTTCATGCATATCTTTCATAAATCCTGTAAAATTATATGAATATCAAATTATAATGGAACTAAATTAAAAGTTTGGCTTTAGTATTAAGATCACAAAGAAAATATATAAAGTTGTTTTGTGCATACTAGACTAAGAAATTAGCAAAGTCAGACAAGTATTGAATCATATTTTTCAGATATGGTAATGCATATTAATGATTCAAACTATAACGACGAGTAACATGAGATTCTTGAATATGGAATGATTCAAACATGAAATTTTTAATCTAAACTGTAACATGACATTCTTGAATATGGAATGATGAGGTGGAAACAAAATGATATATATGAAGGGTAACTAAGTAAAGTTGATATAGCAACAGCTCGAGACTACAAGAACTCTGCTAAACAAGAACTCTGCTACTGATAAACTCAACCGAAATGATAAACTAGCATCAAAAGCAACAACATTCACAAAATATACGCTTTTAACTAGCAAAAAGAGTCAACTAATTCGTACTGAACATCATATAAACCCAATCTAACAACTGATAAACTCAACCGAAATGACAATAACATCAGATTAAACCGTTTACATGTTTCAATAAACAACGATTTCACAAATGTTTGGTACTTATTCGACATTGTGCCCAAACCGAAATAACCCTAAACCCTATCCAGAGACCAACCTGAGCAGAATGTCCCCTTGGAGTGACGACGGAAGCGGCGGAACCTGGGCACAAGCGTCGACCTGGGCAGTGCCAACACACCACGAGCGAGCGGCAACGATCTTCTGCGAAGCACCTCGCAACACTTCAACGAAGAGGCTAGTGTAGAAGTCAAGCACCTTGCAGCACCACACCCCCAATTTAAACGCACAACACTGACTAGGGTTTCAAATTCCTCTTCTGTGCTGCCTACGCCTTCCTCTGTAGACGACATGACCATGCATGGCAGACTTGGCGAATTGAGATAAGCATCGGAACCTTGCTTTTGACCGACCTAGATCGGTGGTGGCAGGCGGCAGGAAGCAGCTACGCCCACGCGGCCGCTTGACCGGGCCAACCATGGCAGATCGAGGCAGCCTAGTTGCATTTACTTCACGGGCGAGCATGCCAGAAGGTAGCCAGCAGCGCCGAAGCTAGCTGCGTCGGGAGAAGATAAGGGGGGAAAGCTGCGTCGGGAGCAGATAAGGGAGGGAAAGATGTGTCGCGAGGGACGCCGAGAGACGCGAGTCGGGGTAGGATCTCAAACTGGGTTTGAGATTCCAAACCTGCCTCTACATGTACTGCGTCAAGCTCGAAAATGGGACTGACTAAACCCAAAACGGGGTCTGAACCAGTCTCATTGCCAAACGGAAACCCAGCCCGAGCCGGACTGGTTTGGTCCTACGTGTCGCTACGCGACAGCGCCCAAACCCGGTCCACGCCCGAACCAAACGATGCTTAGGCTATAAATATATATACACACCTTTCTCATGGATACATCAATATAACAATAATGTCATCATATACAATATGTATATCCTGCTAGGAACATTGGAACATTATAAAATCTGAACCATAGTTTTTTCATCATTGTAGATACACTCCATTAAACTTTAGTGCCAATACTCAAATGTATTGATAGTTAATTAAATGCCTCAAAAAGATCATATACTTAAGGATCTTAATGATGATGTCAACATCAATCAACACCTACACTCTACCAAAGCACTTGTAACTTTTATAATTAACTCAACATGTATGAATTCACTTATGTTGTTGGATATTTAGGATCTCAAAAGTCCATTCCATCACACTATTGGTTGAGGAAGTCTAGTTGAGAGGGAAATTCTCATCCAAAAATCCATTTGTATATTTGATGATAGTGATGTCAGTTGAGTTTCTTGGTTGAACTTCTCGACCAACAATAGTTGTTGGCAACACCGACTCATTGATGGTTGTCGGTCAAGTTTTCATCAAGACAAACTCGATCGACAACAGTTGCTATCAAAAAGTATAAATATTCCAGAAAAAAAATCTAGAGGCATGATAAAAATATAAACCATATCCAAACATGCATAAGCAAGTTAATTATGCACTATGAAAGTAGTACTACAGTTTTTTAGCAAGAAAGTGATGAGAATTTCAATATACCACTTTTGACTCAAAAATCATATGTATAGTGCATACTAACTTGGTAAAGGCACATTGTGATTGGGTATGAGCAAGAATAACATTACCTCTATTCATATCATTTCTTTTCCACTTATTACCACCCCATACACATCTCACTATTTTTCTGTCATGTGGATTGAGAAACCAATTAGCAAATTTATAGCTCGTGTCAATCCATTTGTAAGTGACCTACAAAAAGAAAGATGAAATGGTCCCCAATTATATTTCTGGGTCTGGAGGGGTTAGCTTAACAGCCCAAGTCCTATTAATCTTGGGTGCTTTCCTAAACGGGCAATATGTAGAATAATGACCAATTTCATTGCAATGATTACATTATCTCATAGCATTGGAACTAGACAATTCTTCATTCAAAATTGAAGGTCGTTTGCCTTTGTTGTTCCTTAGTCTACTATCAAATCCAATATCATTTTTACCCATTTGTTCAGTAGTATGATCTAGGATTTGATTAATAATCTTTTCATAGAGGACCTCAAATTATGATTGTCATGCATAAGAGAAGTAATAGTAGAAGACAATTGATTGATATCATCTCTAACATGCAAAATATCAGTTTCTATGCAAAGATCTTTGGCAATACAAGAATCTTTATCAGCATGAAGAGCAGCAACATTATTCTCTCTACTAGTAGAACTAGAGTAAGATCCAAGGTCATTGATTTTAGCAAACAAGGAAGCATTTCTTTTTCAAGAAAAGAAATCTTAGAAAGAAAGATACTATTTTCAGATTCTATTCCTTACAAAACAAAATCGTTGTGCTCATTTTTATTTTTAAGAACATCAATATTAAGCATGAGAGAATTTACAATTTTACTATGCTCTACACTAGAACTAGGCATAAGATGTTGAGCTTCTAGAAATCTAATATTATCAAGAAAGTTAGCATTTTCAAGTTTAAGAGAGTCTAGTTGACTAAGATAAGCATTTTTTTATATTGCAAGAAAATGTTAGCATGTTCATGAGCATCCTCTTATACGTGCAAATTATCAATAATTCTAGTAAGATTTTTCTTTTTCTTTTTAGAGGACTTAAGAGAGGCACGAGTAGAATGAATAATTTTAATTAAAGACTCGTTATCTAAAGAGTTTAGATTTACCCGGCCATCAGATAAAAATGGCATTCTCCATCTTCACTAGAGCTTGAGCTAGATCCTTGTAATGGAGTGAACTTTTGGAGTATGCTTAATATCATAAGTAGACTCATGTGTTTAAGCCATTTTCAGAGTTTAAGTGTTTTAATAAAGTTTAAGATTGATTTGTTGTTGATATCATGATTATCCATAAGTTTAATTCATGTAGCAATAATTAGTTGAGTGGTCTAATATCAGTGTTCTAGAATCAAATTTGAATATAATGTATCATGTGTTATTATGAAGCTATGGTTAATGTTTCATTAGGATTTGATGCTCTTACAAGGAGACAATTAGATTTGAAGTAGGTTAAATGATTAATGTTTTGATGCATCTTTGAGTAAGGTATTTATTACAATCTAGTATAAGCTTTAATCAGTTGCACATGTGACATTGTGTATCTAAACAACTTTGAGTCATGAGAATACATAGCTTTTTTTAGGTCCCTGGATGTTGGCCATGGATTGGTGTGTAAATAACATAGATATGGATGGTTGATGACGTATCTAATGGTCAGAATCTTGTCTTTCACCTGTAAGTATTGGAGGCTGAGACGTGAGGTGAATGCGATCAAAATTTGACACCACGATCTCCAAAGACGTACAATGAGGAGAGAAATCAAACCAGCAGTTGACGTTGTCTACCTGAGCACATCCTTTTTGACCAATCTATCATGGGTTTTGGTAATGTGTAGAGGGAGAACAAACACTCCACATCCATCGTCCTTCCACAACCAGTTGCATTGATGCGTGGAGAGAAGAGGGAGATCCGCACACTATTGCTCCACACTACTCCACCATGGAAGCAGTCGTAACCAAGAAAAGGAAGGTGATTATTGAAGGAATTCATAGGAGAAGGACAAAACAACTTACGAAGTTTGGAGAAGTTAAAAATAGGTTGGTTTTCCTGTTCTTGTAATGTCTACCTAGGTAACGATCTCCATCCTCACTACAGACTAGCCCGAGTTTAGGGTGGGGTTTACTTCAACTCGTATCCATATACAGGAGGGACACAAGGTCCACTAAACTTGACTAATGCTCTAGAAACATTCGATCTGAGATGAGGTGCTTCATAACTCCTTTTCCCCTTTTCTTGTCCCCCAGCGGCAAGGCTCGATGGCAGTGGTTGGCTAAACTTTTGAAATAAGAAGGAGAGGACCAAGAGGATTAGAGTGTATCTGAACGCTTTTTGAAGTGGAGGCTTAGGGAGGTAACTTACGCGGTAGATCAACGTCCATTAGTCAGAGAACAGAGTTGCTACGGTGGCAGTTCATAGGGGAACATATGCTCGTGTATAGCATCACTACATCAAGAATGTGAAACTCGGGAGAATGGTAAGTAGAGGGTCGGATCCACGCGCCCAAAATCGGTTGGCCCAACAATGAGCGGGCCAAGCATGACCCTGAACTGTTGGCTCTATCAGCAAGAAATAGGGTCCATTAGCAGACATGTGGTGCATTTCGATTTCCCAATAGAGGTAAATATCTCACAAAATCACAGAACTTGCATAATTCATAGAAATTAACTCGATTATTAGAAAATTACAAGTAAGGTACCAAAATTCTTAAAAAATGAGTAGAACAACATGAAAGCATAGTATCAGTACATAGATGTATAAAATTATATGATAACATGTAAGATGTTATACACTTGTTTCATGGATAATAAATATCATAAATGGCCTAGATTATGAGAACATGATAGTAAATCCATAATCATGTTTATAATGCATCCGGTGTGAAATATTATAATACTAAGGTATGAAATCATGTAATTTGCTTCATGTGGCTAATTAGGGCTAATAACCCTACATGAAATACAATAAATATATTTATGCTCAATAAATTTTAGAAACTATAGTATAATCTCATATCAGTATAAGTAACCTAATATTTATTAAGAGATCATAATTATGCATATAATTAATGTTACATGTTAAATGATCCTAAAATGATGAGAAACCCCTAACATTATTAGTGCATGTAACCTAGGGTTAATATGTGCACACAGTTATATGTAATCAAATAATCAGATTATGTATCCTAATTCAGAATATAAGACCAGTAACCTAATTCTAAGAAGATAAGACTAGTAAAAATGATGGGAATATCATAAGACTAAGTAAAACCCTAATGAATCATAACTAGGGTTAATATGATGAGAATCTAATGATAGTACATGATCTTCTCTTAATCAGGTTTGACCAAGAGTGATATTTGACCTAGGGTTATATGGTGATTAGGATATCTTGATCAAGGTACGCCCTTACCTCTTACTTGACCTACTACTTAGTAGGGTTGTATTATGTGTGTACAAATACTTGGCATATGATATTGGATGAAATGATTGGTTTGTATGTTATCTTGCTTGTTTTTACATATGATTATGAATACATGAAACATAATATGTTTGTTCCATTATATGAAAGCACTATATCTCTTTGGTAAGCATAGTGCTAGTGAGTGATCTATCTCTTAGGTAAGTAGATCACATTTACAATGATCTATCTCTTTGGTAAGCAGATCATAAGGCCTTAATGTGTCTATCCCATTGGTAGGCAGATGCACGAGCACATAATGGAAAATGTTCCTAAAATGTGTTCTCTTTTGGTAATAAATATCTGTGTACAAGTATATGCTTTTTCTTATATTTGTTTGATACTGTCAAGTATTAATTTTATCTTATTTCCATGTCTTAGTGATGAGAGGTATATAAAAAGACACATAGGCGTACTTAGTGCAATATTCTTGAATATTGTGTTGATGTGTACCACATGTAATCTTTTGTTTAGGTTGTTGACATGTGCTCTTGAAGAACATAGATAGTTGAGAGTTATGTGACGAGAAAGTGTATAGGTGGACCTGTTGTCTGAAGATCTTGTTTTAGAATGTAGCATGTGTATATGTAGAATTTTACCTTTCAATGTGCAATATCAATTTGTAATGACAATACATTTTGTAATTATATGTTGATTGGTGAACATATGTTGTATGATTTTATTATTGTTCATGTGCATGTGTTACTATTGTTTCCTTCTGACTACCTCTAATTTTCTTCTTCTTAGACTAGAGTGTGGTGTTTAAATTGGGATTCTCAGTGAGGTGAGGGTTTCAATTTAGACGTCACACATCAGATTAATTTTTAGAAAATATGGGGATGTTATAGGTGGTATCAGAGCATGAACGGTAGAAAAGCCTGACATTTGCTCATTATGAAACTAAAACTAAAGAAAATCTTGAACTTGAACATCTTTAGGGTTAGATTAGTCATCTTTTAGATACTATATATGACCTAGACTCTAAGTTAGCACCTAGATGTCTGAGAACTAGGTCTAGACTAGTGCTTGTTTTATAGAAATTCCTAGGATGTCATTATTTCATAATAATGCGACAGTATGGGATGTGCATTATTTGGAGATAATGTGCATCAAGGGTAGATAAACCCTAGACATATGGCGCTCATTTTCTAGAGTAGATACCCTAGTCTACACTTTGTTCTCACCCCTTTCATTAGTTGACATGATGCTAGAATCTCTACTATGTGTTGGACACTCATTTTTTGGATTTGGTTTTTAATTCTAATCGGATCAAACCTCGATAGTTTTCTCTGACGCATGGTTATCAAAGAGAAATTATATAATATTTTATTATATATGTAAGTATTACAAAAATGTGTCCATACACATGCACGAGTAGGAGGTGGTCATGCAACCTAATTGAAAGTGAATGACATCAGTCTAGAAGAGAGAGTAGTTCTAGATTGGATATCTAGAGCCTTGTTAGAATATATGATAGTTGGAATAGATGAAATAAGTTTTGATGATATGATGTAGGTCTTATATAAATGATATAAGATGGTTTATGATGATCAATGTTGTCTTTAATTATTAAGGTTTAGTTTTGAGGATTTGAGATAAGTTTTGATGATGCAAGTATGTGTTCTTTTCTAAGTTAAGATAGGCTAAGTTAAGACAAGGTTTTGAGTAAGCATGAACCTTGAACTCTTTATAATGGAGGACCTCTAGTGGTAGGACATGTTATAGGTTTAACTCCACATTGAGTGAGACCCATAGGGAAAAGGTCAGAGAACCTAAACTCCAAGATATGACATGATGAGAAAAATGTGATATGATATGGCCTAAACTAGACTACAACTAAGTGAATGGGTTGAGTTGCTTTGTGCATGATTCCTATAGTCTTTTGAGCCCTAGATGTCCTTGGGAGGGCCAAACCCTAGAGTCACAGAGAGGTTAATTATATATGTGTATGTGAATATGAATATGGATATGAGAACCTACCATCTAGGTGAGGGAGAGAGTCCCAAGATATTGGAGGAGGTGAGAAACGTTATATGATGTGAAGCCTCAAGCTCGGGTTGGTGGTTCCTTGTAGGAATATAGTGGTTGCACATATACGAGAGTTTTGGGTAAGGATGTTTGATGGGTGGAGAACCTATGAAGAGGTTGTCATATGATGTTTCATTTTGGTTTGTTCTTATGTGGCTAGAGATTGTAAAGTTGATCACTAGTGCCAAAGAGGTAGACTTGAGAACACTAGACTGAGAGGAAAGGAAAAAAATTGTGCATATGAGATACTCACATAGTTGAGTGAGCTTAGAGATATTGAGCATGATACTACCCTCAAGATAAGGGTTAAAAGAACCTCAATTGGAATAGATAAAGTTTTGATGTGTGTTTGATAAGACACTTGTATAAGTTTGTTTAACATAGCCTTGATACAATATTTGTAAGTTTCTTATCTGAGTTTGATCAAGGATATGTAGACTTGACATAATGAAAAACCTAGAACGGTTGATAATACACTATGTACATATGGTTAGCCATATACATGAACAATGATGACACTATAAGTTTGATGAATAAAGTGATGAAAACACTAATAAAATTTGTAACTAAATGTGAAAGCTGAATGAGAACATATTAATAACATATGTCAATGATGCATTAATATTAGTGCTTAATAAAGATAAAGAATATAATTTAACGATTGGCACAACACATTGATAATGAAACTTTGATATGATCTAGATGGATAAAGTGGTTTAACTATGATTAAATCCTTCTAAATATGATAAATGTATTTATGAAAACATTAAGGATTGGGTAAAATGAGGATGAAAGTCCTAAAATATGAGATATATCATGACATAACCAGAGTTTCTAAACCCTTATTTCAATCTTATATGAAGGACTGGTTAACTCTAGATTCTTTTGAAATTGCCTAGAAAGATATAGATATAGTATTGAGCTTTTGATCATGGATATGTTGCATCTAGAGTGGTCCCTATACGTTTATGAAGACCTTTTGTTTTGTTTCTCATGGAGTAATAGGATGCCTCAATTTCCAAGATGAAATTTCTTTTAAGATGTATATGATGTGATGGAGTGAATTTTGGCTTAATTTTGAGGACAAAATATCTTTTAAGGTGTGTAGGATGGAATGGAGTGAACTTTTGTAATATGCTTAATATTATAAGTATACTTGTGTGTTTAAGCCATTTCAGAGTTCTAAGTGTTTCAATAAAGTTTAAGATTTGATTTGATGTTGATATCATGATTATCCATAAGTTTAAGTCATGTTGCAATTATTAGTTGAGTGGTCTAATATCAATGTTCTGGAATCAATTTTGAATAAAATGTATCATGTGTTATTATGAAGCCATGGTTAATGTTTCATTAGGCATTGAAGATCTTACAAGGAGACAATTAGATTTGAAGTAGGATAAATGATTAATATTTTGATGCATCATTGAGTAAGGTATTTATTGAAAATCTAATATAATCTCTAATCAGTTGGGCATGTGACATTCTGTGTCTAAAGAGCTTTGATTCATGAGAATACATGGCTTTTCTTTAGGTCCCTGGACGTTGACCTCGTATTGGTGTGTAAATAACATAGAACTGGATGGTTGGTGATGTATCTAATGGCTAGAATCTCATCTTACACATGTAAGTATTGGCGACTGAAACGTGGGGCGACTGCGATCCAAATTCAACACCATGATCTCCAAAGACGTGCAACGAGGAGAGAAGTTAAATGAGCCGTTGGAATTTCCTTCCCGAGCACATCCTTTTTTATCCATCTATCATGGGTTTTGGTAAGGTGTATAGGGAGAACAAACACTCCACATCCACCATCCTTCCACAACCATTAGCAGGTGGAGCGTAGAGAGGAGAGGGAGATCCACACACTATTACTCCACAATTATCCACCATGGAAGTAGTCATAACCAAGAAGAGGAAGGTGATTATTGAAGGAATTCATACGAGAAGGATAAAACAGCTTATGGAGTTCGGAGAAGTCGAAGATAGGTTGGTTTTCTTATGCTAGTGGTGTCTACCTAGGTGACCATCTCCATCCTCACTATAGACAAACTCGAGTTGAGGGAGGGGTTTTCCTCAACTCACATCCATATACAGGTGGGACACAAGGTCCATTAAACTTGAATAATGCTCTAGAAACCATTTATTGGAGATGAGGCACTTCATAACTGCTTTTCCTCTTTTCTTATCCTCGAGCGTCTAGGCTTGATGGCGGCGGCTGGCCAACCTTTTGAAAGAAGAAGTACATGACCAAGAGGATTACAACATATCTGAATGCTTGTCGGAGTGGTGGCTTAGGGTGGAAACTTAAGTAGTGGATTAGCATCCCATATTCAGAGAACAGAGTCGCTACAGAGGCAGTTCAAGGGGGAACAAACGTGCATGTATAGCGTCGTTGCGTCAAGATTGTGAAACGTGAGAGAATGGCAAGTAGAGGGTTGGGTCCATGCACCCAAAACCGACCGGCCCAACAACGAGTGGACCAAGTGTGCCCCTGAACCACTGGATCTATCAATAAGTAACAAGGCCCATTAGTGGACATGTGGCGCAATCTAATTAACCAATCGAGGTAAATATCTCACAAAAATCACAGAACTTGTATAATTCCTAGAAATTAGCTCGGTTATCAGAAAATTACAAATAAGGTACCAAAATTCTCAGAAAAATGAGTAGAACAACTAAAAGTATAGTATCAATATTTAGATGTATAAAATTATATGATAACATGTACGATGTTATACACTTGTTTCATGGATAATAAATATCAAATAATGGCCTAAAATTATGAGAACATGTCAGTAAATCCATAATCATGTTTATAATGCATGTGTTGTCAGATATTATAATACTAAGGTATGAAATCATCTAATATGCTTCATGTGGCTAATTAGGGCTAATAACCCTACATGAAATACAATAAATACATTTATGCTCAATAAATCTTGAAAACTTCAGTATAAGCTCATATCAGTACACAGAACCTAACATTTAATTATGAGATCAAAAATATGCATATAATTAATGTTACATGTTAAATGATCCTAAAATGATGAGAAAATCCTAACATGATTAATGCATGTAACCTACGGTTAATATGTGCACACAATTATATATAATCAAATAATCAGATTATGTATCCTAATTTAGAATATAAGACCAATAACCTAATTCCAAGAAGATAAGTAATAATGATGGAATATCATAAGACTAATTGAAACCCTAATGAATCATAACTAGGGTTAAGATGATGACAATCTAACGATAGTACATGATCTTGTCTTAATCAGGGTTTGACCAAGAGTGATAGTTGACTCAGGGCTATATGGTGAATAGGATATCTTGATCAAGGTGCACACTTACTTCTTACTTGGCCTACTACTTAGTATGGTTGTATTATGTGTGTACAAATACTTGGCATATGATATTGGATGAAATGAATATTTTTTTATGTTATCTTGCTTTTTTTCATACATATGATTATGAACACATTAAACATAATATATTGGTTCCATTATAAGAAAGAATTATATCTCTTTGATAAGCATAGTTCTAGTGAGTGATCTATCTCTTTGGTAAGAAGATCACATGTACAATGATCTATCTCTTTGGTAAGCATATCATAAGGCCTTAATGCATCTATCCCATCAGTAGGTTCCTGCACGAGCATATAATGGACAATGTCACTAAAATATGTTTTCTCTTTTGGTAATAAATATATTTGTGCAAGTATATGCTTTTTCTTATATTTGTTTAATATTGTCAAGTATTAGTTTTATCTTATTATATTCCTTGGTGTATGTTATTTTCTGATGATATTGTTTTGATTGATGAAACTAAAGATGGATTGAATGATAAAGTTGAATGCTGGAGGAAGGCATTAGAATCAAATGGATTGATGATTAGTAGGACCAAAACTGAGTATATCCATTGCAATTTCAGTCAATCTCGTAGTGTGAATGATGGAGCCAAGTTGGACGGAGTAGATATACCAAAATGTGATAAATTTCATTACTTGGGTTCTATTATTCAAATAGACGGGGATGTCTAAAATGATGTTTGTCACTGGATCACTGCAGGATGGTTGAAGTGGAGGAGTGCAACTGGAGTATTATGCGATCATAAGATCCCTCTTAGGTTAAAAAGTAAGTTTTATATAACATCTATACGACCAGCCATGCTCTATGGGAGTGAATGTTGGGCGGTGAAGAAACAAGGTCTCAACGGGATGAATGTGGCTAAAATATGTATGCTGAGATGGATGTGTGGAAAGATAAGAAAAGATCGCTTGAGAAATGACTATATCAGGCATAAAGTGGGGGCGACGAGCATTGAAGACAAGTTGTGTGAGGGCCGACTTAGACGGTATGGACATGTGCAACGTATACCTACAAGTGCGCCTATATGAAGTAATGCTATTGAGCCAAACACTCTAAATAGAAGAAGAGGAAGGCCTAAATTAACATGGGATGAGCTTATAAAAAGAGATTTTGAATCTCTACATCTCAATCAGAATATGGCCCATGATAGAGCTGAATGGAAACGAAGGATCCATACATAGTTGGGATTGAGGCTTAGATGGTGATGATTATTATTATTAGTTTTATATTATTACCAAGTCTTAGTAATGAGAGGTATATAAAAATACACATAGGCGTAATCAATACAATTTTCTTGAATATGTGTTGACATGTACCACGTGTAATATTTTGTTTAGGTTGTGGACATGTTCTCTTATAAAACCTGGATAGTTGAGAGTTGTGTGGTGAGAAGGTGTAGAGGTGAACTTGTTGTCTTAAGATCGTGTTTTAGAATGTAGCATGTGTATATGTAGATGTTTACCTTTCAATGTGTAATATCAATTTGTAATGATAATTCATTTTGTAATTATATGTTGAATGGTGAACATGTGTTGTATGGTTTTATTATTGTTCATGTGCATGTTAACTGTTGTTTCCTTCTGACTACCTCTAATTTTTTTCTTCTTAGCCTAGTGTGTGGTGTTTGAATTGGGATTCTTACTGGGGTGAGGGTTTCAATTTAGACATCACACATCAAATTAAGTTTTACAAAATCTGAGGATGTCACAATCCTCTACTTGATTCTTTAATTGAGCTTGAGTTGAAGGAGTCACTAAATCTTTTGTTCCATTTCTCCTTATATTTTTGCTTATCTTCCCTTCTCTTGTAATGATGGATCTTTTATCTTGTGGGCAATCTTCCATGAAGTGACCCTTCTTTCCACATTTGAAGTAGCGAGTGGAGGAGGATGGCTTGCCTTTGTGATGTCTACCTTGGGATTTCATAGCCTCTTCTTCAACTTGAGAGGATGGAGCGGCTTTACCAACAATAGCTTCAATGTGGGATTTGATTTCATCCTTCTTCATTCTCTTGATCTCTATCTCTTCTTCTCTTTCTTGTTCATCTTAATTGTCAAGTTTGAGTTCGTGGGCTTGTAGAAACCCTGTGAGCTCTTCAATAGGAATATCACCAAGAGGCTTTTCTTCAATGGAAGTCACCTTGGGTTTGAGTTTTAAGGATCTTTGAGTTTATCTCTCATCTATCCATAGGATGACCTAGAATAGAAAGACCATTCAGAATGGTGTTGAGCTTTGAGTACATCTCAACTACCCTCTCCTTCTTTCCCATCTTGAAGTTTTCAAGAAGGCCTTTGAGCATATAGGCTTTGCTTTCCTTCACTTGCTTTGATCCTTCATAAGTGACACATAGCTTTTTCCATACTTCATAGGTCGTCTCATAAGAAGAAACCAGGTTGAACTCGATGGGGGAAAGAGAGGTATGGAGAATGTTTATGGATCATGTATTCATGGTTGCTTTCTTTAAAGTAGCCTCATCCCATTCTTCTATCTTTGTCTCTGGTAGCTAATATAGAAGGTCCACCATTATCCATAGCTCAAGACTTAATCCTTGGATGTAGAATTGTAACTTTCTCTTCCAACAGAGAAATTTACTCCCATTAAAGATTGGAATGTTGATGAGGTACTTCCCACCTTGATAAATCTCTCATCTTATCCTACTTGTGGAAGTATGATTAGAGAAGACACGCTCTAATACCATTTTGGATCTAATGGTGATGGGCTCTACAGCAGGGTTGAATAGAACTAAAAAACACTTAAAAAATATCGTTAGACCTTCAAATTACTACAAGAGATAGGGTAAAACATATGAAATTTGAGTGAAACTAAACATATAAAGAAAGGATGAGAGATATTAAATAAGAACAAGAACACAAACTATGTATAGTGGTTCTAAATATAGACTAGGAGAGTGTACATCCACTACCTGAAGAAGCCAACCTCTAAGATTTTACAATCATTGCACCTTCCTTATATTGCATTATAAGAGATACAATAAGACCTTCTATTTCTGGGACAAGGATACCCAACCCTCCCTTTGAGGACGAGGGATTCAATAACCTTACAAAGGACTTACCTATCCAATACTAAGAGTCTTCAACCTCACCAAGGACTTACCCACTTTTGAAATGAGTCTTCCTCCTTCACCAAGGACTTACCCACTCTTGCAACAAGTCTTCCGCCTTGAACTAGTTAACCACTCTTCTTAGATCTTCTACGTTTGACTTCACCTTCACTAAGGAGAATCTTTCACCAAAGGACTCCTTCCTTTCTTCTTCAGCTCACTTAGACAAGATAGAGAATCTTAATATACATGGTAGAAAGAGATATTTGGAGGTGGAAGAAGTGAGAGACTCAGAAGATATACATGTAGGACTATCTCTCTTAGAAATCTCCTACTCACACTAATGAATGTAGCAAGTGATTAAGTTTAAGAGTAGAAGGAGGCTCTTGGAGGCACTCAACTATAACATAGGGACCTTCATAATGCTTGGATAACAATGAGATGAATCCCAAGGGGTCCTATTTATAGTTGGGGATGCTTACTAGCCAATAGAAGCACTTAAGGTGGATTCTAGCCGTTTGGAGTGTTGCAACAGATATATTTTTGAGTTTTACAACACTCACAACGGTTAGAAACACTTTTTCTATAGTGTAGTCAGTCGATTTTAATATTGAGAAACTTGATCGATAGCACTATGTAACAAATCAAATTTGAGTTGTCGGTCGAGTTTATCTTAGATGAAACTCAGTCAATGGCTTGAATTTGGTTTTCCTATGTCGAGTTTTTGATCAAGTTTGTCCTGTGGAAACTCAGTTGAACCTACCAATTTTCAAGATTCATCAAGGGTGTCGGTCGAGTTTATTCTAGATGGAAGTCATCCAACAAGAGTCCATGTGATGAATTTTGTAAAGTGTCATAAAAAAGTGCTTAAATGTTCGATTTAAGTGATCCTAATTTTTTCTAAGTGTAATTACAAGTCATACAATCATTACATGTGATTGACAACATGTTTATAATGTATTAGAGGCATTTTCCACAAAAACACACTTGCATTGATTTTGACTTATCTTTCTCTAATTTAGGATGCACAAGTTAGGGCATTTGGAGTGTTACTATACCTAATCTGACATCACTCAAGCAGAAGCATTAGACACAAATAAGTGAAATGGTTAGTCATCGTCAAAACAAGTGTTAGGTCAATTGGACTTTGAGAGTCAATTAGACTTTGAGTTAACAAGAATTTCATTAGTCATGATATGTCATATCAAACCAAGCACATAGGTACTTATTAGAGAATAGTGTACCAGACAGACCCACCTTAGGAGTGATACATGGAAACCATGGAATGGTAGTTGAAATTAGCTTTCATAGTGATAGTGGTGATTGTGGTTCATAGACCTAAAGTCACTACACTCATCACATGTCGTTCAATGTATTTTGACACCATCCAGCATGACCTTGAATAAGGGTTGTCATAAAGGTGATGCTCGGGTATACTGTGACATATGGAGATTGACTGTAAGTAATGTAGACTGGATTTATCCCTCCTACCAGAGATGGTATCTTGGACACTTGAAAATCAAGACTGAGAAATGCATGGCCATGCTCATGTGAGTCAATATGTGATATTGAGCTCACATATATCTTAGCAGTCTTCTCTAGTTCAAGAAACATGGACATTATAAGAGGATGATGATTCCATGCCTCAAGTTCAATTTGGATATCAGAGACAAAGGAACTATATGATCACAGTAACACTTATCATGGATTGTAGGTTTGTGTTGTTCTCTGACTTTCCAATTGCTTAGATAGCGGTGATATGTTGCTAGATATCGCTCTTTGCTTGTGATGTCATAAATTGGTTATGGACATTCACTACCAACGTAACTTGGGACCTATAGGGTCACACACATAGGATGCACCTGGGAAATGCATTTACTCATGAATATGGTTTATCTTGATTACTAAAGTGTTTAAGTATTCAATTTAAACAACATTGGTTGTACATTGGCTGAACTAGAATTTGAACCGCCTAGTTCAGAAGTGAACCGCCTGGTTCAGAATATGAATCACCCAGTTCAGAAGTGAACCGACCACTTCACATGTGAAATGACTGATTTACAAATGAATCAATCAATTCACATGTGAATTGACCGATTTAAGTGTTGAATCGACTGGTTCACATATGAACTGACCAGTTCAGAAGTGAACTGGTCGATTCATGAACTGTAACAACTAGAAATTTGTAAAAATTCATCTCTTTGACTCCCAATTGATCTGGAAACCCTGATTATGGCCCTCGTCAAGGCTTTTAGGAGACATAATAATAAACTCTGACAATTATTGTCCTCTCACAATTGTGGTAATGTGAGAGCCTGAGCAAGTCTTACCCGTAAGAAGGAGAGACAACAAAGGAGAGACAACAAGGGAGAGTAAGTCAATGCTAGGACATTTTCGTTCGAAGAGACAACTCCTTCCCAATGGCTATGGTAGTGCAATGTGGGATCATGATGCTTCACATGGACTACGTAGAGGCGTGGAGGTCGTTGCCGCAACACTTGGATGACAAAAACTATTGCCATCTGTGTGCTACACTAGAAGGTCATCGATGATAGTTGTATGTGTTTCTCTTGCAAAGAGTACACATCACCAAGTAAGAGTAGTCACTGGACTTGCTTCAGGACCAGGTATGCATCATATTACCCTCTTTCCTAGATACATCGTTGTGGATGTGGTCTTTTGGTAAAATAATAGGAACAAAATTTTTGTTTCCTCTATCTTCTTTTTCGTCCTTATTCCTCAACAATGTAAGAATATGAGTTTAAAATGTAGTAGAATATGATTGCATAAATATACAAATAAATTTTAGATGCTTACATGGAAGCTGAAATAGTAAAGTAAAGATGAAAACATGGAAATTCTTAAGATAAATAAAGGAGATCAAATATTTACTCTATTGTATCTTTTGTAGAGTATGAATTAAATACTTATTTATAAGAGATTAACGTGTGAAAATATTATGATAACTTCATATGACTACAACAAATCATAAAATCATACCTTTTGTGATGTTCAATGATGATACTATATAATGTAAGAGAGATTCCAAAAGTTGTTCAAGAGTATTCTGGCATGTAATAGAGTCTCAGTACAAGATAACCCTGATATTATAGAGAGGGAGAGTATGTTAGTATTTTAATAGGATAAAATATAATCACAATGAAATGGATATGAATCATGACTTCCACTTATCTATCCCTTGAATAGAGTAGAATCTATGACCTAATAAATGATATGCAATAGTTGCCTCTTTAGTAAAGTAGATCTCCTTCTTATGGAAGATGAATGAAAATGTGTTTTCATTTTAGAGTGATAGAGTTTTTCTATGATGTCATTGTAGAGAGGAAGAGTATAACGAATGAAATTTGGAGTTTGTTGGAGAAGAATAGATGTTTGAACGATCGATGCATGAATGTGTGGAAATGGCAAAGTTTTGGGTTATTTTATAGTAGTGGAGAGGGATTTATGTAAATGTAGAAATAGATAAGCTTGAGTTCGTCCATGACACCTCATGAGGTGAGGTGTATTCTAGAAGGGTATTTGAGAATACATAACCCCTATGTGGTGTCCAAAACAGATGAGGTATCTTTCTTAGAAATCAGGTCAAAAAGAAAAGAAAGGGGTTTATGTGATTTGAAGATGATAAATATCAACGTTCATGGGGACACATTTTGCATGGAAAATTCATGTGTTAAAGGGTTTATAATAGGTGATCAAAATTTTTAAAAGGCTAATTCATAAATTCTCTATTCCATTTATAAATTGTATAAAGAACAATGTGGCATAAAGTAGTGGGACACTTGAAAAATTAAAGAGTGCAAGAGACAGAACTATGATTATTTATATTTATAAATATTTATTTCCTAATAAAGTTGATTTTTATCATTACATTCGGTATCCTTTTCAATGTTTTTCTAAGAGTGAAACAATATTAGTGAAACTCATTAATCCAAGTACAGTATGTTGTTTAATCTAATAAACTCGTGTTAGTGCTTAAAATAATAAATAAATTCGTATACTTGGTCATTATTATTTTGGATTATATTTTCATCAAACACACAAAATGTTGGGAAAAAATATTATAACTATTATTATTGTTATTATTTTAGATATTTTTTGAATGACTTGTAGTGAATAAAAGATTAAGTTATCACCTTCGATCATTATATTTCTCTTGATAGGTTGAATCAAAGTTATGTTAGTCAAGGTCAAAGTTGTCACACTAAGGTGAAGGTGGAAGGAGCTCAGGTTTTAGGAAGCCAATAGAATTTTCCCATCATTGTTCTTAGTGATCCTTGCATTTCACAGATATGCGATATCAATTAGGCACAAACCTATGACCATCTCCATATGAGTCTTGGTTGTAAATTATGGCCAGGTCCTCAAGCAGTACAGGACATGATCCACTAGGAGGTGATCCTTCGTCTACATCTTGGTCTGGAAAATTTACTCAAAGTGTTACTAGATCAAATATCCTTGTATATAGATGCACCATTGTTTTGGAAAGGGGATTATACATAATCTCTTAATTTGACGGGGAAGACCTTTTCCTATTAGTTAGAGTTGTATCTAGATGTGGTTGACATCCTTTGTAGATGGTGTATGGCTTCCTATTAATGGATCAATATTTTCCTTCAAGAACAAGGAAATGCACGCATCAACAAAACATGTTTCCTTGGATCAAATCGCACGTAGAATGCTTGGATGTAATGGTAGAGGGTTTGGAAAGTTAGGAAGACAAAAGAAAGAAGATATTACAAAATGATGCCAAGTCAAGTGCATAACATATGTGAATTCTGCTTATTAGGTAAGGCAGTTATTGTGACTTCAATTGTGGTTTTTATTATTTACTTAATAAAAATATTGTTCTATTCACGAATTGGTGATACTAGATTGTTGGAATAAGAAAATCAAGATGCAAATAGAGCCACAAAGCCACTGTAGCCCATGATGGACTCCCAACAAGTTGTTATACAATTTCGTCAGGAGTGGTAGAGCTACTTGAATCCGGCTAATGTAAATCACTAATGAAGGAGCACCTACTTTGAGCCTAAAGTATTCGAGTTATCAGCCTCCTTAGGATCTTTATTTATCAAGATTTTTGCATGGACCTCCTTCAGGTATATATAATCTGCAAAACAATATCTAAGTAATATGGAATGGCAGGTCAAAATTATTTTGTTTCAAATATGCAACACCAGATCACAAACCGGGTCAAACTCTATAATTCAAATTCCGAAAGAAAAAGAAACTGGTCTAGTTTCATCTTTATCGACTTTTCAATATAGTATTGTCTTCTATCCATGGTTTCTCCTCGTTGCCACCTATTTTAGATGTCGTGGTATATTTTGTCTCGTTGTGCTAGCCCTAAGTCCTCCTGTCTTAAGATTCATAATGAAACCATTATTAGAATGAGAATATAAAATTGTAAAAGTTGTTGTAGGTTTCTGATTACTTAAGTAAGCTTTATATTATACTGCTTTCATATAGATAAGATTCTCATGTATGAGGGTTTGAGAGACCAGAAATATAGACCCCAAGTACAAACGAAAGCAAGTTGCCACATTTTCATTTGTATTTTGATGTATTAGGATAGACATTTAGAACCCCGTCGAAGCGTTCGACGGGGCTTGTTTGTTGTTAAAAAGGGTGGTTCCAGAATCACTGTTATGATATTCTGTCTGGATGTTTATGAGGATTAGTTGGATTCAGTGGTATTTTATTTCAACGGAACTACAACCCTCTAGAATCACTCTGAGATGGGCCTTTATGTGGGGAGTTACCAAACTGTCCATTCTATTCCCGTGGCATCACTCGAAAATTGGAGCTGAGAGATGAAGATACCAGGGCGCACAGCGGCAAGTGGCAAACGGGGGACAACTATTGACATGCCTGCTATTTATTTCGACGTGAATGAGACAAACTCTAAATGAGACCTTTACCACTCAATTGCACTGCATTACTATATATATCGAGCCCCTGTTTGGCAATAATCCAAATTTGAATACGGGATTGAGTTGGCCAAGATGTCCCAATTAAGCTGGGCCGACACCTTCAAACGTCAAATTTGGAATACTTTTTTTTTTGGAAATTTTGGGTAAATATATTTCCAACCCTAAAATAGGGGCCAAGTTACAAGCTACAACCAGATTATAGCTTACATGACAAGAACTGAAACAAAGTCAAGCTAAGAGACTGGGATTGGGTTATAAAATCCCAATTCCTACATACAATGGCTGAAATACTAACGAGTTTATCTCTGTATCTTGTTGAACAGCACGAGATAATCACTCTCTATTGCACCATGTTTCCTGTAATTTCGTTCTTGCCATATGAAACGGACGCAGGCAGTGACTGTCCACAGCTCGAGAGTATGGTTAGCAGTACATCTACTATTAATTTGAGCCAAGCAAGTGTGCAGATTATAAGATCTTCAGCTTGAGCTGTGCGCGACCCCAAATATACCTCCAGTATTGGCGGTCACCAAATAGATGGTTGACACTTTCAGAATTGGATTTGCAAAGACAACAAGTATATATAGCTTCTGGGTTCCATCGGCTAATACGATCCATGGTAGGCAGTAGATTTTTCAGTGCTTTAAAAGTAGTCAGACTCCACCTTGGTTGGTGCAATTTGAACCATAGGTTCTCTAAAGAGCAATCTGTATTAGCTTTTTGTCTGCATGACTCCCACAGACAAAACACGTATTGTCTGCAATTTGAACCTTGGTTGGTGCAATTTGGAATACTTGCATTGGCTTCAAAACACGTATCACATAATAGTTGGCTTTAAAAAAGTTACAATCAGATGCCTCTGACAGTAAAACGAGGCGAAACCAAGATTAAGGTTTCATACTGCTGAACAGGGCTGAAATATCCCCATTCAAATGGCTGTAACGGGCCTCTTGACCATGTCAGTCCAACTTTATCAATACAGCACATTTTTCAAATCCAGTCTGAACTCGATTTAGTACACAAAAGATAAACATAAATCCGGATTCAACCCCAGCCCAATCCATTCCCAAACAATAATGTTAAGCCGGGCTTCCAACACTTTTAATATACAGAAAAAAAATGCTGAATAAATAAAAAAGATGTATTTACCCGCAGATGGCGTGTAGAGCCGACCCAGTTTTGATCCCTGAGTAATAAAACACCCTCTAGATTTACATCTTCCCATTACGCATCCAACCACCACACAGTTTGTGGGACAAAAGATCATCACTTCCGTTTGCTCCCAATCATGCCTTTTTGTGGAGAAATATTAGCCAGTGTGATGTGCGGTTTTCATAGTAATATCAGCAATCCTCATTATAAACGAAACAGAAACGGCACACATTTTCATTTTAAAAAAAAATAGAATCATGTTTTATTGCTACGTGCTAATAAACTGTAACAACATCAATAGTCGCATACAGGGGAACTGTGGACGAAGCGTGACACAAGATTACACCAGTACGATTTTTCCACAAGTGTGTTACAACAGGTGGAAGATTATATCAAAGCGTTGCTTCCACGGTGAAATCACATTCCATACAAACTCTCTTGCATTTGTAGTGTCAGCCGCAAGATCCAACAACTTCAAGTGTTGTGAAACGTGGCTAAGAATTCCAGAGACAAAATTGGTCGATGTAAAGCACGAAGAAAATCATCCAGCAGCAATGATGCCCAGGATTCTGTAATAAATATTCGAACCACCTTGTTTCTTCTACAAGTTTCTTTCATTCAGAAGGCTCTCTTCAATCTTCCGATAATCATGTTTCTAATTCTATTGGACCCATCCAAAGGCCTCCAGCGATGCTTGTTCTGATGTTAGCATCACTCACTTCCGTCGCATTTTCCGTACCTCCTTGTGTATCGAATTGAAAAGAATAGTAGATATGTATCTCTCACCAAAACTAGGAAATATGACCTACAAATTGTCTAACCGTTAGCTTACTAAACTAGTTTGTAATATATTTCATTTAGTCCAAATAGAAAAATAATAATGTGTCTTCCAACTGCAGTTGTTTTTTTGGGACCAAACTGAGTCAAGCACATATGCTAGAAGGTTTCCTCGTAATCCAAAAAACATAACAATATTCATCAACTCACTGCTAATCAAATACACTGACGAATATAAGAGACTACTGCTGACTTGCAATAGTGTTTCTATAAATATATATACAGAAACTACTGACACGTGAAGAGCAACCTTAAATGACACTTACCGAGATCAGCTTTCCAGCATTTTCAGGCCTTTTAGCAACATGTATTGCCGCAGCAGCTGCCGCACCAGATGAAATGCCAACCTACAGGTTTTCACATGATTTTTACAACTGTGAAAAAAAGGCATTTATTCATAGACTAGCAGCAAGATGGAATTTATGACAGAACCCAAACAATAAAATCAGTGGAATGGATTAACAATTTCTTCAAGGAGACAATATCAACTGAAACTGACTTTACTAGTGTTATATACACAGCTTCGTCCTAACCAATTAGCAAAGATACCAACTTCTCATCATGATGTCACACAATCTTAATTACCCAATTTTTCAAAAACTTTATACGAAACCATAACACATTTTTGGGAAACCAAATATACTTACAAGCAAACCCTCTTTTAAAGCCAGCATCCTTGCCATTTCAACAGCCTCAGCAGTAGTAATCTGTAGATTAAAAAAAAGATTACTGGAACAAACTTGAAACTAAAGCGAAACGTCATACATTCAAAGGAATGAGACTTAAACCAAGGGAAATAATGTTATGGTCAGTATAGTTCATAATTTCAACATTTTTAAAGATACATTCAGGTTTACTAATTACGATTTCACGTTACATTTATCAATGTATTATTCACACAATAGAATACAAAGATTTACCATCATAGAAATATACCAGAACTGGTCATGTTACCTTAAGAACTTCATCCAGCAATTTAACATCCAAGATGCTGGGAATATAACCTACACATAGGATGTCATCACAATGTCAGTTGCAAATGCTAGACTTGGATACAGCATAGATACTGTAGGTATTAAAGGGATATTCACCAGGGTTTTCTCCAGAGATTATGCTAGTCTCAGAAGGCTCCACCCCTATAACCTAGCAAAAGAACAAGAATGCCTAAGTATACAATTATCACAGTACTACAATAAAAGCCTTGTACTGATAATTTATGATGACTCAACATGGAATCCAACCTTGTTTCCAGAAAATAACACAAAAAGGGGGGAAATCTTCGAAATTAACATAACCAGAAATAAGAAACCTTGAGGCCCTATTCTCAACCCTAAACCAAAATCAAACTTCCGTACTATCTATCTTGCGCAGAGGGAAATGGAAAGAACCAAAGCTAAATTTTAGGTTTGATTACTAGAATTTTAGTTGTATCACAAGAAGAGTTTGTATTTTATTCGGTACCAAAAAATATTACACAAAATCTAAGAGAACCTCTGTTTCATCAAATAAATGCCAAATTTTAGTAAAGAACTCTGTGACCTCTTAATATATATGTTTCAGTAGCAGTAGTCCATATTGTTGAGACTTGATAGTAAAGCATGTGTTCTTTGTTTTCTATTGTCTTCCTTGCTTTTCGTGCGAGGGTTCTATATCTTTACATAAACATAAATTACTGTTAATAAGGCTCGGCGGAATAAAGGAAAACAAAGTGATGATTCTCTTTGGTTTAAGTGAATGGTTTGGTTTGATTTGGTTGGGCTTGGATTGTGAAATTTCTAGACCGATGAATTTTGGTTTGGTTCAGTTTCACGGTACTCTACAACTAAACCAAGCAGATGTCTATATATTATTTTATATACAATATACTACTGCATGACATGCATTTATATTAAATCAGAGTATGCTCATTATTTATATCATAGAACTATCATAATCCAGAAAATCGTTTTTATTTGAAAAAATCAATGAATGAACTTAATTATCTTCTATATTTCAAATGTTGGTTCAAGAAATACATTTCTAGCTTCTACGGTAATGGTTTGGTATGTTAGCAAACGGAGCCAATCCATGCACAATTTACAAAGTTAGGAGTTGCTAATGTTTTGGTTCGATTCGAAAAGGTCTCTGATAAAATCAATATGGTTTCTGGCTTTAGGGCTAAACGAACCATATTCACCCCTATTGAATATCTAGCCTTAAGATACAAAGGTTAACGTGTAACCCATTTTTCACCTTAATCTGCAAGAAATTCATGTTGTTTCCCTCATTACATATATTCCATGTGTTAGAATAGATAGTTTATTATGTAAACTGGCCTAATTATCTTAGCCTATTAGGGTTAACTTTGCTTCCTTGTACTAGCCTCTTCTATATATAGGAGGGGAGTTTTCCATCTATCAATAACAAATATTTCATTCACCTCTGATCTTATTTCCCATGTGGTATCAGAGCATAGATCCAACCCTAGAGAGAAAAAGGAGAGAGTCTTCGTCCATGGGGGGCGTTGTCTTTCTTCACTTGGCTGCCCGCCAGGCATCGTTCCAGTCTCCATGGTCGCCTCCTTTCCTCTTCTTCTTTCCTAAAAATCCAATATTTATAAAACTGCGTTGGCGTTCTCCATTCCGACCATGGAGGAAAAGAGAGAGCATCGGTTCTAACCTAGGGAGGAAAAGAGAGAGCGTCTACCTGCGGGTGGCCGCCGCCGTCTCTTATTGGCTTGGTCGCCCGCTAGGCATCTTCCCTTCTTCCATGTGTTTCCCTAAATTTTAATGCCGCCTGCAAGGATCCCATGTTGTTGGCTGCATCCCAGGTTGTAGTCGCTTCCATAGGGGTGGGGACTTCCATGTTCGTATCCTATTTATGTCCCATCTTCCAGGTTCAGGTCATCTCCTCGGAGCCTATCTTAGAGCTCGTGATTGTCTAGGTCCTCTACGGACTTGCTTACCTCTAGTGATCCAAAATTGTGCATTGCGACATCCGCGGGCTTGCTTACTGCACCGAGTCCCCGACTACAGCAATACTCCTCTCCTCCTAAAGCATAATTCTCGTCAATGCCTACCACTAACGTGCTATATTCCACTGAGAAGATCTCCTACACCATTTGAACAAGTCCGTCATTAGATGGCAGTTCCAGAAATCAAGTACGCCAGTAAACTCGGCACTCGAGGTCCTTACGGAGAGAGAGCATGACAGGGTCACTCTCATCGTTGGGTTTCTTCCTTTTATGGGAGGCTAATGCTCTACGCCTCTACGGCAAATTGTTCCAGATGGAGTTCTTATTGACTCATTAAACAATTCCCAAGTCATTCGCCTAAGTCACGGTCCATGGATGCCTCCTTTTAATTTATCATGTGATCCTTTCTTTTCTGCTATTCTCATAGGTGTTTTATTTCATAATCTCAAGCTCGCTATTGCTCTCCATATGCATTCAATTTTAAATCTGCTCATGGTCACATAGCATAGAGCATAGTTCTTTCACATCTACCTTTTTTGTTTAAATGTCAGTGTATTGCAAGTCCTTCCAGCTCCTTATTTGTGTCACAACTATATTTGGTCCAGCAATCGTACCCACTTGGCAGTTCACCGAAAAACATACTTTTGTTCACCATGCTTAGTGTGAGGTAGAGAAAAATAGAAGATCATTGATCGATCACATTGTGTAGTTTATGCATACTCATCTATGTTGTTGACGCCTATTATAGTGCATATTCCTTTAGTAGGGCGTCTGAAACATGTGCCCACTTACTATGGCGCAATATTCCTATAGTAGTGCTCTTATCCCAACTGTCGCACATTATTCCGGTGTTGGTTGGTGCTTCTTGTACAAACCTAATTTGACAACAATGACGACTCGTATGACTTCTACACCTTGTGCAAAACTACTTCGACAACAATGATGACTCAGATGACTTCTACACATATTCTCCACCATCTATTGTTTCGTATGCTCGCTCAAGAATCTGATGTCCGTTCATAGTCGCTTTTATTTGTTTGAAAATTATCGATATTAAAGGGGCGTCTATTCTGCTATTATTGCTTATGCATCAGCATTACCTTCATCAAGGGAAAAAGATATATTTGTTTCTATGTGCTATCTTTTTCAGGGGGAGTGTTAGAGTGCTTTAATTGTTGTATTGCAAGATTCAATGGAAGATCATTTCTTGTAAGGGGAGATCAATTTTTGTATGGCTTATTTTATCTTTTTCAAGTATTGGCAAGCTGGACATGTGTTTCACCCATACTCCAGCTTGAGGGGGATTTTTGGAATAATTAGTTTATTATGTACATGGGCCTAATTGTCTTGGCCCATTAGGGTTAACTTTGCTTCCTTGTACAGTTGTACACTTGTACTTACCTCCTCTCCTATATATAGGAGAAAGTTTGTCATCTATCAATAACAACATTTTTTCCATTCACCTCTCATCTTATTTTCCACACCATGCATCACAACACTGCCCACCAGATTGTCTGACATTATCATGGAATGGATTTTGGAATATTAAATGTCCATTTACTCTCCAATATGGTTGAGTTTAAATCTTAGATGATGATGATGATGATGATGACGATGATGATGATGAAATGTGCATTTATTCTTTTGCCCTCTTCTATGAATGAGTTGAATAATAGGATATACAGCATGCCTAACTACCTAGCTTGTATTGTGGATGTTAAATCAATAACTTAATTGATGCTCATGTGTATTAGAACTTACTTACCCTTAAAGTACTTAGTTCAAAATAAGCTACATTGACAACATACACAAAGTTGATCGTGTTTGAGCATATGCTATAATGTGTTTTAGACTACTAGATTAAAACCTTGAATGCTATCTGGTGGTCTTGATGATGTAAATGGTGATATGAAACACATCATATATCACTCTTTTAGGACGACTTAAATGTACGTTTATCTTGGTTAGCTTGTATCTATGATCAATCATGCAGTTTGCTTGGTGTTTATGGAAATAAATGAACATCGCATTCCACTATGTTATATGATGACAAGCCAATCCAAACAGTAATATGAACAATGATCTTACAAAAACCTTCTTGATATTAAGAATTTAGAATGTCTTGACTCGAAAACGGTGTTGATCTAGATCTTAGTCTTAAATTGATGTGCTTTGTTGTAATTCTTTTGGAGAAGGTAAAATATTACTAAACGAGGAAATTACAAGTATAGGGAACTCAGAAAAATCCCATATACAAACATGGGTTACTCAACAAAACCCCACTGTCTAAGTATCAGGGTATCAACACCCCGCCCAATCTTAGGTTTGGTTTTATACAACCAACCCAGATTCTGTACAATTCTCTCAAAAACAAGAAGGTAATCATGAACACCAGAACCATGAACTCTATAGTTTCTCTCCTGCCAAATGGCAAAACAAAGAGCAGTAAAGGCAAGGCCAGCAAGGGCATTGATATTACCTTTCCCATGTGATTTTTCCAAGCACCAAAAAAACACCTCATCCATATTAGATGCGGGAGTACCACCCCAGCCCATCTTAAGGAAAACCCAAATGAGCAGATACTTAGAGAACCTACATTCAAAAAATAGATGTGGGTGACTTTCAGGTTGCTCCTTACATAGAACACATGGTGTTGGCTGTCAGACCCCATCTATTCAACCAATCAGCAGTAGGAAGCTTATTTAGGATACATATGTAAGCACAACAGCTCCATTTAGGAGTGTGGATCGATCCCACAGGATTGCATTCCACGGGACCTGGGGTGTGTGATTAGATATTGTCCTCCAAGGCTGTCTACGATCAGAAATCAGCATCCAGTGGCCTTCTTCATTGGTAGCATACTCCTGTTTAAGGACAGGCCAGGCAGCAGTCATAGCCTGCCATGTACTGGAGCATATAGTCGGGCAAGTATTCAGTTTGTGGCTGTATCTCAGCTTGGTCCAGGAACCCCAAGCCGACGAGGCAGACCGCAGGTAGACATCCACTCTCCTAGCTGCAGCCGTCGAGGCAATGTCACCTATGTCCCGTATATTGAGACCTCCCTCATGGTATTTCATAGCAATGGTACCACAGCATGTGGCTTACGTCCCCAAATGAAATTAGCACATATGCTCCAGAGGGTTCAAGTCTGCTATCCCAGACGTGTCCCTGTTAATCTCTAGCATACGCACTCATTAATTTTTTTAGGGGTGGGTTTTTGGGTGAGTGGATGGTGATGATTTTCTGGGACACCACTAAGACAGCAAATATGGGACAGCAGATTTGGAGTGTGCTCCGGATCTTCATGAGGATGAAAAGCGGAAACTCCGGCTGAGCACACCAAAAATGGATCTTGCCAACTAGCACTGATCTGAATAGAGCAAGGCGGCCTGCAAGTACAGATTGATGCCAGTCCAGCGAGCAATACTATCTCTCAAGCTGTCAAGACAAGTGGAGAAATCCTCACCCGTTCTCCTACCACCGGTGATCGGTATGCCTAGATAGCGAGTAGGGAACTGGCCCTCAACCAACTGGAGAGCCTCCCAGTGTTTGCCGTGTCTCGAGTCGCAAGACCTTGACAAGAACACTTTGGATTTGATCTCTGAGGAAGAGGCCAGTTGGCTGTCCGAAATCCTTCATCAGTGAGTGAAAACCCCTCAGAACTCTCACATTGGCAGCTAGGAAGAAAAGAACATCGTCTGCGAAGATTAAGTGAGGAATGACTTTGGTGCCACCCACTTCATAGGTCCTAATCAGGTTGTTCGCAGCAGCAAGATGCACCAGATGGGAGAGGGATTCCGTCACCAGCGTGAAAACAAGAGGGGACAAAGGGTCCCCCTGCCGGAGCCCGTTGGAGGCTTGAAACATACCAAAAGGAACGCCATTGATAAGCACCGAAAATGAGGTTGTCTCGATACATTGTTCAGGATTAATAATCATCTCTGAGCAAATCCCACAGCTTCCATGATGTTCCATAGGGCAGACCATTTAACATTGTCATAGGCCTTGGCAAGGTCCGACTTAATGCAGGCTTTATGTGATTTCTTCTTATCTTTGAAATCAAGGAGAAACTCAGCAGCGAGCAGAGTGGAATCTGAAATCGAACGCCCAGCAATCTGTTCAGGTGAGATGAGCTGAGGTAGAATCGTCTTCAACCTATAGGTGAGAAGCTTGGAGATGATTTTACATAAGACATTGCAGCAAGCAAGGGGTCTGAGATCCATCGAAGAGGAGACATGGTTTTATTTGGGAATCAAATGAAGGAAGGAGTGATTCACAGACCGCACCATTCTACCTCCCACGAAAAACCACCTAATTGTCCGAGAAATGTCATCTTTGATCACATCCCAAAAAAATTGGAAGAATTTGGCATTAAAGCCATCTGGACCAGGGGCTTTCGAAGATCCAATAGAAAAAAGTGCTTCTTTGATTTCCTCTTCAGATATAGATTGCAGAAGGACTCCATTCATTTCATCAGTAGCCTTTCTAGGAGGTAGGGGGATGCTCTCCATGTTACGAGATGCACCATTGTAGAGATTAGAGAAATAACTGCTTCCTGACCAACCTCCTCCATGCCATTAGCAGTAGAGTCGTCCTTCTTAATCAACGAATGGATAAGGTCCTTCATTTTATTCTTTGGAACAGCCGCATGATAGATACGAGTATTACGGTCATTATCGCGGATCCAACGTAATCTACTCCTTTGCCATAGCATGAGCTCTTCAGCTTTCTCAAGTTGTGATAACCTTCTTTATGAGCTCTTCAGCTTTCTCAAGTTGTGATAACCTTCTTTCTGTATCAGCCTCTTTCTCTATGAGACTGGGGGAGAGGGGATTCTGCCTTAGATTCAACGTTGATGTATTATAGGCCTCCGTGGCAGAAGAAATCAGGGTGGGTATGTCAGACACGGATTTAAACCAGCCCTTGAGAGAGGCCTTGACTAGTTTCAGTTTCTCAGAAACAACAAACAACGAGTTCCGTCCACAGGGGTTCTCCACTTCTCCTTAACAATGGCGACATAGCTGGGCTAGTCAAGCCAAGCATTAAGGAAGCGGAAAGGATTGGGTTTAGACGTCCCTTTAGTCATCTTAAGCAGAAGCCAAGCGTGGTCGCTATTTGGATGGCAACCAAGGTTGATGGAAACTCCGGGTAAGATATCCTGCCAATCCTCTATCAAGATAGGAAGCTATTCGTCGTCGAGCAGCACGTTTGTTTGGCCAAACTAGACCTCCTGTCATATTGATCTCCGTTAAGCCAGCAGCATCAATAGCAGAATTGAAACGGTCCAAGCAGGAGTCTGGGATGGGCAGCCCACTGAATTTCTCGTGAGCCCTGAGGACGTGGTTGAAATCTCCTATGAAAAGTTGAGGTAGATCATGCTCATTAGCATCTTTCATCACCTCCCACAGCTTCCTTCTGCATATCTTCGAGTCATGTCCATACAATGCAGAGATCACTATATGTAGACCCCCACGGTTTATGCAGCTCGTCGTGATCATCTGATCCATGGCGAAAATGACTTGTACATCGCAGATATCCGGGTTCCAGCCAATGGTAATGCGACCACCCACGATCTGGTTGAGGTTTAGAGTCACTACTCCAGCTATTGGAAAAAAGACCAGAGATCCTTTCGCTAACAGCTCTCCTGATCTTGGTTTCAAGACAAACCACAATGGTAGCTTTCACTTCTTGTATGACCTTCCTCAGTCTGGTTTGCTTCCACGACTGAGACGCCCCTCTCACATTCCATGTGAGGAGGCACATCATTTACCCCTTCTATATCCACCACCCCTTCCGAGGGTGGCTCCTCGTTTGGTTCTCCTAGGTGAGACATTAGTGTGTAGCACCTCCTCATCTCTAATCCCACCTTCAACCTCAGTGTCCAGATCTTTTAGAACAGCGAACAGATTCTGTGAACCCTCCACCTCCGGGATCAATGGCTCAGAACGTTGCTTGTGAGACCTCTTTCGCCCTGCGACAGGGGAAAACTCCTCAGTGTTCCGTTGAGGACTTTCTTCAAACACCTCCTCAGCAGGTGGTTCAGTGTTTCCAGTGGTGTTGCCTCCATCTACCAAGTCCCAGATTACCTCAAGGACCTCGACATCCGTTGTGGCAATCGTGGTAGGAACATTGTCACCAGCGTCAGATTCCTTAGTAACATTCTTCATGCTACTATCTCTAGGTATGGCCCTCCTACTGGTGACAACCACAGTCCTTGAACGATTCCCTGCGAACACGAGATCGACTGTGGATTGGGGGATTATCCTGTGGTGGGGGACGCTCACCAGGACAAGCTCCATCACGGTGGCCAAAAACCTCACAGACGATGCATCTATCAGGGAGGGCTTCGTAGCGGACTCTAATCTCCAAATCAGACCCATCCAGAAGCTCGACCATAACCACAGGGAATGGTTCCTTGTTGACGGCGATATCCACAAACATTCTGGCCGCACACAGGGAAGAACTCGATATGCGATTGTCGTAAGCTCTAGGCATTCCAGTAGCATAGCCCACACAGGCAATCGCCCTTTTAGACCAGTGCTTGCCCATATCAGGGAGGTTAACCCACACAGGAGTTGTCTTCAAGGCCGCCCGCTGGAGGTCAGTGTAACGCCCGGGCCCACTGCCCAAGGCTCTAGTAGAGTTACAGGAATGACGACTGTCCCCACAGACCACCACTAGCCTTAACTGCGCGCTTTGTCCTCACTCGCGTGCATGCCAAGATCAACTTCCCGACAGGTCACCCATCCCAATACTACTCCAAGCTGAGCACGCTTAACTCTGGAGTTCTTTAGTGATAGGTTCCCGAAAAAAGAGGTGCACCTTGGTGATATGGGTAGTTCAATCATTCCTTTTAAGAGTGTTTTATCCGAGGCCTCAAATCATGGGATGTTACAATCTCTCCCACTTAGACTCTTGACGTCCTAGTCAAGGCTCAACTATAAGGCTTCATAATCTCTTCCCCATTTCAGTGCAGACCCACAATGGCCCGTGGACACCCAGCTCCCGAACACGGAATACCAGCGCAAGGGTGGTACGTCAACCATGGACAACTCTTTCCTACATGCCTGGACCGCACGGCTCAAGACTGGCATGCCATGCCCATGTGGGCCCCACCTGCTGGAGGGGTTATGGCTCTGATACCATTTGTAACGCCAGGGCCCACTGCCCAAGGCTCTAGTAGAGTTTCAGGAATGACGACTGTCCCCACAAACCACCACTAGCCTTAACTGTGCGCTTTGTCCTCACTCACGTGCATGCCAGGATCAACTTCCCGACAAGTCACCCATCCCAGTACTACTCCAAGTTGAGCACGCTTAACTATAAAGTTCTTCAGTGATGGGTTCCCAAAAAAGGAGGTGCACCTTGGTGATATGGGTAGTCCAATCATTCCTTTTAAGAGTGTTTTATCCGAGGCCTCAAATCCTGGGATGTTACAGTCAGCGTCGGGTGTCCATCTTCTGGTTAAAACCAACTGGTTGTCGAAGAACCAGGGTCCTCTTTCTAGGGGATTCGCAGGTTTGGTGCATTGGAGAATCTGTCAAGGAAGAGCCCTCCGAAAGTGATGATAGTTGGAAATCACCCTTCGGTCTCCAAGACCTCGGCCTCCATCCATATGGATGCTCAAAGACCACTTTTTCCCCATAATTTGAGCGATCACTGAGTACTGGTGAAAATGGTCCATCTCAGCAATAAGAGGGGCAAAGAACTTGGTCTACGACCTTCTATCTTCTCCCTTGTAGAAGGGGGCTTTTGTGTTGACTCTAGGTCAATGTTGACTCTAGGTCTAAATTGACCAAACCATTGTTTTGATTATGACTAAACCATTCCAATTAATTGTGTCTAATGTCTCCACTTGAGTGATTTCAGATTGGGTATAGACACACTCCAAATGCCCTAACTTGCACATCTCAACTGGGAGAAAAGACAAGTCAAAATCAATGCAAGTGCACTTTTGTAGAATATGATGTAAATCCATTAGAATCATGTTGTAAATCACTTGTAATGATTGTATGACTTGTAATTAAGCCTAAAAAATCATGAGCACTTAAATCACATATTTAAGCACTTTGATGACATTTTTCAAAAGTCATTATAAGTTGTTTGTTGGTCGAGTTACAAACTCGACCAATCCCTTGATGGATCTTGAAAATGTCATGGTTCCAGTCGAGTTGCACACTAACAGAACTCGATCGATCCCTGCACTGACCAAAACTTTTTTAAGTGGTTCGGTCGAGTTTCATCTAGAATAAACTCGACCGATGTTTCAAATTAGTTTTGTCGCATAGTGTAATCAGTCGAGTTATCTTTATCAAAACTCGATCGATCGCACTGTATGGAAAAGTGCAAACTAGTGTTTCTAACCGTTGGAGTGTTCCAAAACTCAAAAAAATATTTGTTGCAACACCCCAAACGGCTAGTATATGTCCTTAAGTGTTCCCAAAAGCTTCTAGGCATCCCCAACTATAAATAGGACCCCTTGGGCTTCATCCCATTGTTAGCCAAGTACTATGAAGGTCCCTATTCTATAATTGAGTGCATCTTACAACCTCCTCTCTCTCTAAGCTTAATCATTTGCTACATCTATTAGAATGAGTAGGAGATTTGTAAGAGAGCTAGTCCTACATGTATATCTTATGAGGCTCTCACTTCCACCACCTCCCAATCTCATTCAGCCATGAAGATGAAGGTTCTCTCTCTTGGCTAAGAGAGGTGAAGAAGAACAAGGCAAGGAGTCCCTTGGTGAAGAAGGCAAGGCCGAAGACTTGGAGCAAGAGTGGGTAAGCCCTTGGTGAAGGCATAAGACTCCTTGCTCAAGTGGGTAAGTCCTTGGTGAAAGCTCCTCCTTGACGAAGGTGAAGTCAAAGGCTGAAGATCCAAGAAGAGTGGGTAACTCCTTCAAGGCCAAAGACTTGTGTAAGAGTGGGTAAGTCCTTGGTGAAGGCAGAAGACTCTTCCAAAGTGGATAAGTCCTTGGGTAGGTTGAAGTCTTGGCTTGGATATGTAAGTCCTTTAGAAGGTCATGTATTGTATGTCTTATGATGAATATAAAAGTGCAATGGTTAAGAAATCCTAGAGGTTGACCTCTCTAGGTAGTGGATTGACATCCTTCTAGTTTGAAGTATGGAACCACTCTACATAGCTTGTTAGCTGGTGCATGTTCAATCTCTCATCCTTGTTATGTATGTTTAGTTGCACATCAAATTTCACATATTAGCAACCTTATCTTATGAAATATCTTGAAGGTCTAATGAATCTTATTTTAGTGCATTCAGCTCTATTTACCCCCCCCCTCTAGAGCAAATCGTTCATCCTAGATCCAACAAATTGTATCAGAGCAAGTCTTCTCCAAGCATACTTCCACAAGTAGGAGAAGATGGGTGACTATTAAGGTGGGAGGTACCTCATCAACATTTCAATCTTTGATGGGAGCAATTTCCTCTATTGAAAAAGAAGGCTACTGTTCTATATCCAAGGATCAAGTCTTGAGTTATGGCAAATGGTGGACCGTCCATACAAGCTACTAGAGACAAAGATAGAAGAATGGGATGAAGCTACCTTGAAGAAAGCTACCTTGAATGTAAGAGTCGTCAACATTCTCTATGCATGTATGTCCCCCACCGAGTTCAACTGGATTTCTTCTTGTAAGATGGCCAATGAGGTATGGAGAAAGTTATGCGTCACTTATGAGAGTACCCAACAAGTAAAGGAAAGGAAAGTCTACATGCTCAAGGGTCTTCTTTAAAACTTCAAGATGGGGACAGAGAGGATAGCCGAGATGTACTTAAGGCTCAACACCATTGTGAATGGTCTTGCCGTTCTAAGCAAGGAATTCAATGACTGAAACTGATGTCGTTTCGACAGCTTGGATATAGATATTTACCGATATACAGATGGAAATACCGACAGATGCAATCCTGACCATACCGACGCCAAAATGAACGAATTAAATCATGAAATTTTACAGGTGTAATCTCTACACCTAAATGCATCGTTTTATGCAATAAAATTCTATAAGGGGTATGTGGGGGGGTGTCCATCATGTGAGAGGTAGGGAACCTGTCCTATTTTCTGTGGATTTCGATAAAGGATTTCAATGACAGTATATTGGAATTAAGATCTGGAATTTTACTAGCACAATCCATAAACATAAATACACACACTTATGCAAGAATATCCAATTTACAACACATGAATAGCATAGTAACTTACTAACTCATATCAGTTGTATGTCGAGTTACACACTAATTCTCCATACAATATTGAGTTGATATGGTTGACATATTGCTCCCACGACATGTACATTATGTAAGGTTTGTGGTATGAAGTTATGTGTTGCTCATACATGTCATGTACAATACTACATAAGTGTATAACACTCGTTCATATTATATAATTAAACACGATATGTTTTAGAATTTTACAATACTATGTCTCCACATGCATCATATTAGATTTTGAAAGAAAATATACACCAGGGCTTTCTATTGCTCTTCTTTAATGTGACTCTGACGAAGTTACGCACCATCACTATTGTGACACATTTTCTCTGCCGTTGTTTATTACCACATGATCTTGATATGCAGTAGTGAGTTTCTCCATGGATTATGCACAATAGCGGGATAAGTATAAAAGTCATTATTACCATGCCCACCATATGTATGTCGTGGGGATGCGATAATATAAAAGTATAGTTACCATGTCAACCATGTCCATGTTGTGGGATATATGTAGCAAGTGTCATATATAAACAAATATAAGACTAGAAAATTACAAAATCTATATTTTTTTACAATATTTGTTTGTTGTGTTGCGAAGTAGTACATTTTCTTCCTTTCTATGATAAAAATACTAGTAAGAAGAACATATGTATACTAATAAGCTTACTAATAAAAATGATAGCAAATTATACTTATATTTCATGGATTATTTAGGTATATTATATGATTATAATGTAGATTTATGAGAAAGTGTTGTAGATCTAAGAACACATACAATTAGGAAGACATAAAAAAGCAGATGGCGGGATCTTTGCCAATTTGAGGCATTTTGGGATCAATTTACATTTTAATTGAGATAGATGAAGTGTAAATGAGAGAAATGGTAGAAAACATAAAGGCATACCTTAGATTAGACTTATTTGAGCCCTAGTTGTCAGATCCCTTTGCTCTGCCATTTCCTCCTCTCAAACAACAGAAACAGACTCAAATACGAAAAAAAGGTATTTCTGTCGGTATACCAGTACATTTCGTCGATATTTGGCGGTATTTGGCGATATTTGACGGTATTTGGCGATACTTGGTGGTATACCATCGGTTTACCGATATTTGCAATCCCAACGATAGGTTTGTGTGAACCGATGACCGATGCCATCGATATCGGTATACCGGTCGGTATACTGACAGTATCGTCGATATCTCTTTCATTGGTTCTAAGTCATTCTATGGTTAGAGGAGAGATCAACTTAAAGATCCTTAGAATTCTTCCAAAGAGGTAGGAACCCAAGGTGACTTCCATTGAAGAAGTAAAGTCTCTTGGTGATGTCCCCACTGAAGAACTCATAAGAAATCTACAAGCCCATGAAGTGAAACTCAAGATGAAGAAGAAAGAGAAGAAGAGAGAGCTCAAAAGAATAAAGAAGGCTAAAATCAAAGTACAAATTAAAGCTATTGTTGATCAAGCCTCTCCATCCTCTCAAGTTGAAGAGGCCATGTACTCTAAGGTAGACTCTACAAAGGCAAGTCATCCTCCTTCACCCGGTGCTTCAAGTATGGAAAGAAGGGTCACTTCAAGGAATATTGTCCACAAGGCAAAAAGACTCATTATCACAAGAGAAGAGAATAGAAGTACAAGAAGGAGGAGAAACTCTACAAAAGCTCAAGTGACTCCTTCAACTCAAGCTCAAGTGAAGAATCAAGTGGAGGATCTAGCTCAAGCTCCAGTGATGAAGAAGAATGTCATTTTGCTCTCATAGCGTCAACAAATGAAGACTCAAATGAGGTAAATCTAAACTCTTTAGATAAAGAATCTTTAATTGCTATTATTCATGCTACTCGTGCCTCTTTTAAGTCTTCTAAAAAGAAAAACAAAAAGCTTGCTAGAATTCTTGATAATTTGCATATAGAAATAGATGATCTTAAACATACTAATATTTACTTTCTAGATAATAACAATGCTTATCTTAGTCAAGTAGACTCTCTTAAACTTGAAAATGCTAGTTTGCTTGATAAGATTAGATTTCTAAAAGCCCAACCTCTCATGCATAGTGTTAATGTAGAGCATAGTATCATTGTGAATTCTCTCATGCTTGATATTAATGTTCTTAAATTTGAAAATAAGAACAAAGATTGTAAGGTTTAGAATCTGAAAATAGGATATATCGTTCTAAGATTGCTATTTTTGAAAATGAAAATGCTTCCTTGCTTGCCGAAATCAATGTGCTTGAATCTTGTTCTAGTTTTACTAGTAGAGAGAATAGTGTTGTCACTCTTCACATTGATAGAGATTCTTTTTTTACCAAAGCTCTTTGCTTAGAAAATGATCTTTTGCATGCTAGAGATAATATCAATCATTTGTCTTCTATTTCTTCTCTTATGCATGATAATCATAGTTTGAGATCCTCTTTGCAAAGATTTTTAATTGGTAAAAAGAATCTTAATGATATCCTACACCATACTACTAAACAAATTGGTAGGCATAGTTTGGGATATGATGGTAGCCAAAGGAACAACACAGATAAAGGACCACCAATTTTTCATGGAGAATCCTCTAGGTCCAAGGCTATGGGCACATGCAACTATTGCAATGTTATTGGTCATTATTTTACTTGTAATCCTTTTAAGAAAGCACCCAAGAGAAAAAGGATTTGGGTTGCTAAGCCATCCCATCTGGACCTAAAAACATGCTTGGGGACCATTTCATCTTTCATCTTGTAGGTATCTTGCTAAAGGATTGACATGAGCTATTGAATTGCGAATTGACTTCAAATCCACATAAAGGAAGAAAGGTGAGATGTGTAGGGGGTGGCAATAGGTGGAAAAGCAATGGTAAGCATTGAGTAATGTTATTCTTGCTCATATTCGATCATAGTGTTTTTGCCAAGTTAATATGCGCTATACATATCGTTCTTGAGTCAAAGGTGATATATTGTGATTCTCTTCACTTTCTTGCTCAAAAATTGTTTCTAATGTTTTTATAGTGCATTACTAACTTGCTTACACATGTTTAGATATAACTTATATTTTCATCATGCCTCTAGATTTGTTTTTATGATATATATATATATATATATATATATGTTTTTTACAGAAGTTGTTTCAGTCGAGTTTGTCATGTTAGAAACTAGGCCTATATATATATATATATATATATATATATATATATATATATATATATATATATATATATATATGTTTTTTACAGAAGTTGTTTCAGTCGAGTTTGTCATGTTAGAAACTAGGCCGACTAGCATCAATGGGTGTTGTCAACAGCTGTTGTCGGTCGAATTTTCCAAACATAGAACTCGAGCGACAACACTGTGCATAGAATATACAGTTGGCTTTTTGGATGAGAAATGCACTCTCAACTAGACTTTCTCAACCAATAGTCTTATTCTTTGGCACTCCCTTTGGCACGTTTATATATACATATTGACATGTTTTAAATTGTCTATCTTGTATACAACTCTAACTTTTAATTGCTATATTTTGGTATCCCAGAAGTGGCATTCCTATATCTTGCAATCACTTGTCTTAAGTTGCTATGCAGGCAAGGCAGCACAGACACGTTTCTAGACACGGACACTGACACGGATACGGACACGGGATACGGCAAATTTAAAAAATGTAGGACACGGACACGGCATTGGATGAGGGGAAAATGTTTTTTTAATATATCAATATGTGTGGATGTATGATGTATGAACTGGAATTTATTTTTAAGTTTGTCCAGATTAAGGTATCTATGTATATGTAATCTTGTATGCATGTAGAGGTGTGTCTTTGTGTGTGTAGTAGATATAATGTGAAGAACAAAACTAAACACGTAGTTTTTGTAAATATAGTATATTACAGAATATTTATATATATGAGGTTCATATTACTCATTTAACCAGCTTATTAGACCATAATTTGATTCATAAGATCTGATTCAGTGCTTAGACTTTACATATTGTTTTTTCTTTCAACAGATTTGCTTGTAATTGTGATCAGATCTTAGCTCTATGTGACATTTTCTCAGTGATAGGACATGAATAGCAGCTGTATATTCAAAATTTGCATCGTCAAATATGGTATTACAACAGCATCTGCTGTAGTGAAGTGTCCAGGAAGTGTCCAGCAGTGTCCGGTGTGCTGAAAAAAACTAAATTGAACTAAACACGTCCCAGCCGTGTCCAAAACGTTTTGGGCCGTGTCCGGGAAGTGTCCGTGTCCCAAATGTGTCCGACACGGACACGGGGGCTGTCTAGAAGTGTCTGTGCTTCCTTGTATGCAGGTTATGATGATGATCTTTTTGGATCTCTTGGTTGTCTTAAAATTGCTTCCATTGTGCTCTAACTTGCGACATCTATCTAGTTGTATATCTTGTTTTGATACAATCTTGAGGTTCTTAGTGGTAATCATCTTTTGGTAATGGCACATATTTGTTAGTAGGTTATATTCTTCCATGCTTCTGAAACTGCATATTTGCTTGCTTAGATATTTCTCTACATCTACTCATGGCTTGCTCTTTAACTTGTGCATCTTTTGTTATGATCTAGATCCTACTAGTAGTCCTAATTTATGATATCATCTACTAGCAGTTCATATACATGTAATTCTAGCCTTGTTTATCTTTTCATCAAGTGGTATTTAACTATATGCTATGCTTGTTTCATGTTTCTTTCCTACTCAAGCTTGTTCTTTAACTTGCATATCTACTATCTTGAGTTGCTTGCATAGAATTGTGTGGCAGTATATATAGATCTACATTGTATGTAGAAATTGGAGCATCCTTGGAATTTATGCAGATTTTGCTCCAGTGTCAGATTTTGATGCAAAACTAGTGTTTTTTATACAAAAACGGCCTTCTGAGCAAGACTCATTGCTTTGCAATGAGCCCTGACGATTTTTGGGCGAATTCCGTCATCTTTAGGGTCAAAATTGTGATTCATTGTTTTTTTTTGCAGCACTTTATCTTGCCTTGATCTTTGACTAGAATTACATCTAGGGTTGTTCTAATGCATGTCTTAATTTTCTTTACATACTATGTTTGGACAAGCCCCTACTTGTGCTCTTCTACTCTCCTTTATAACTTTGGTAAACTCCTTTTGCTAACAAGTTGCGTTTTTATCTCTTCATACCCCCACCTTTTTGAAATGACAAAGGGGGAGAAAGCATGTTTTCTTATATAAGCCAGGGGAGAAGGTATGTCTTACATGAACGTTAAGGCATGTCTTACATGAAGAGGGAGAAAACATGTCTTATGTAAAGGGAAGAAGACATATATGTCTAGAACATATATGAGTAGAAGACAGCCACATCATATTTTCTATAAATGTTATGAAAGCTAACAATGCAGGAGAAATAGCATCAATTGAGGGGAGTATGAGAACTCGACTAGCATCAAATGAGGGGGAGCATATGAACTCAATTCTATTGAAACTCCTAGGTTTCTCCAAAGGTATGACTTTACTTAAGTGCTTTCAATACATTTATGGAATGATTTGTAGTCTTCAAAAAGGGGGAGAATGCTGACTCTAGGTCAATGTTGACTCTAGGTCTAAATTGACCACACTCTTGTTTTGATGATGACTAAACCATTTCAATTAATTGTGTCTAATATCTCTACTTGAGTGAAATCAGAGTAGGTATAGACACACTCCAAATGCCCTAACTTGCGCATCTCAACTTGGAGAAAAGACAGGTCAAAATCAATGCAAGTGCACTTTTGTGGAATATGATGTAAATCCATTAGAATCATGTTCTGAATCACTTGTAATGATTGTATGGCTTGTAATTAGACTTAGAAAAAATCAGGGGCACTTAAATCGAATATTTAAGCACTTTAATGACATTTTTCAAAATTTATTAGAGGTTGTTTGTCGGTCGAGTTACAAACTCGACCAATCCCCTGATGGATCTTGAAAATGTCATGGTTCGGTCGAGTTGCACACTCACAGAACTCGACCGATCCCTGCGATGACCAAGACTGATTTTAGTGATTCGGTCGAGTTTCATCTAGGACATACTCGACTGATGCTTCAAATTAGTTTTATCGCATAGTGCAATCGATCGAGTTACGTTTATCAAAACTCGATCGAAAAGTGCAGAAAAGTGTTTCTAACCGCTGGAGTGTTGCGAAACTCGAAAAAATATCTGTTGCAACACCCCAAACGGCTAGTATTCGTCCTTAAGTGTTCCCAAAGGCTTCTAGGCATCCCTAACTATAAATAGGACCCCTAGGGCTTCATCCCATGGTAAGCCAAGCACTATGAAGTTTCCTATTCTATAGTTGAGTGCATCCTACAACCTCCTCTCTCTGTCTAAGCTTAATCACTTGCAACATCCATTAGAGTGAGTAGGAGATTTGTAAGAGAGCGAGTCCTACATGCATATCTTGTGAGGCTCTCACTTCCACCACCTCCCAATCTCTCATTCAGCCATGAAGATGAAGGTTCTCTCTCTTGGCTAAGAGAGGTGAAGAAGAATAAGGTAAGGAGTCCCTTGGTGAAGAAGGCAAGACCGAAGACTTCGGGCAAGAGTGGGTAAGCCCTTGGTGAAGGCAGAAGACTCCTAGCTCAAGTGGGTAAGTCCTTGGTAAAAGCTTCTCCTTGGCAAAGGTGAAGTCAAAGGCTGAAGATCCAAGAAGAGTGGATAATTCCTTCAAGGTTGGAGACTTGTGCGAGAGTGGGTAAGTCTTTGGTGAAGAAAGAAGACTCCTTGCAAAGTGGGTAAATCCTTAGGTAGGTTGAAGACTCTTGGCTTGGATAGGTAAGTCATTTGGAAGGTCATGTATTGTATGTCTTATGATGAATATAAGAGTGAAATGGTTAAGAAATCCTAGAGGTTGACCTCTCTAGGTAGTGAATTGACATACTTCTAGTTTGAAGTATGGAACCACTCTACATGGCTTGTTATTTGGTGCATGGTCAATCTCTCTCATCCTTGCTATGTATGTTTAGTTCCACATCAAATTTCCCATATTAGCAACCTTATATTGTGAAATATCTTGAAGGTCTAATGAGTCTTGTTTAAGCGCATTCAGCTCTATTCACGCCCCCCTCTAGAGTAAATTGCCCATCCTAGATCCAACAATTTAGAACCTCAGCATCATCTTCAATCTTCTGCCATCTAGGTATGGTAGGCTCTTCCTCAACGACCGTATCAATCTAGGCTCTCGCGAGGGTGACATCCACCGCAGGATCAGCCCAAGTGAGGCCATTCGAAGCAGTAGGGGTGGTTTGAGGTGGGGGAACCAAAGTTGGGTTAATCTGAAGGGTGGAAGAGGCAACCCAACCCCCCGTCATGGCGAGGAGGCGTCGCCTGGAGAGGTCTGACCCTAGAGATGGAACGGAGTGCTTTGTTGTAATTGTTTATTTTGATGTAAATGAGAAATGTTGTTATGATATAAGTAAATAAAATTATGATGATTCCTTGTACTTTGAATGTAACTCAATGTAGCATGAGTTACTCACTTAACCTTTATCTTTTATGCTCATAACAGTAGTTGGCTGCCCTTAGCTTTAATTTGCATTGCTTGAATATGACCTATGTTTTAATGGAATAAGGAAATCAAATGCACAACTATGCATAGTAACTAATGGTGATTAGCCAAAAAGCCAATTGTTGCTTTTATAAACTTGTAATAATGACCAAATTAGTTGTTTTACACCAAGACTAAAGTTCCATAGCACTAGTAGTTTTCACTCTCAAGCATGTATAACTAAGAATATGCGTCCTATCTATCTGTGTTTTTTGAATACGACCCAAGTTTTATATTTGCAAAGATACTAGGGATAACATTTATCTAGGTTTTAGAAGAACCAAAATGATTTTTTGTACAAAAGATATACATTATAGAGAAATGAAACAGAGGGTTTATTCGCCTTCTATTTCTCCTTTTCTGTGGTATTTTACAAGGCTCAATGCCTAGCTTTTACCAGTGACGGTGCAGTCAGGTGATGTTTTCGACATGGTCACATTGTTGTACACCCGTTGCTAGAATGTGGTTGGTGGCTTGTTGCTTTTTCCCATTCATTAACCATGGGACCAAAGAGCAGTGACTTTATGTAACATCCCAGGATTTGAGTCCTCGGATGGAATGATCCTAAAGGGAATGATTGGACTACCTATATCACCAAGGTGCACCTCCTTTTCAAGGAGCCCATCGCTAAAGAACTTTGTGGTTAAGTTTTTTTCATCCCAGAGTAATACTAGGATGAGTGATCAGTTGGGAAGTTTTTTCCTGACTTGCGCGTAAGTGGGGACAAAGTGCGCAGTTAAGGCTAATGGTGGTCTGTGGGCCAGTCGTTATTCCTAAAACTCTACTAGAGCCTTAGGCAGTGGGCTCAGGTGTTACAAATGGTATCAGAGCCAATGCTCCTCTACTAGGTGGGGCTCACTTGGGTCTATGGCATGCTAGTCTTTGAGTTGTGCGGTCCAGGCATGTTGGAAAGGGTTATCCTAGTTGATGGAGCCACCCTTGCACTGGTAGTCGTGGTCTGGAGCTTGGTGCACACGGGCCATTTGGGTCTACACTGACATATCTATGAGGCCATATTGTTGCGCCTTGACGAGGACGTCGAGAGTCTAAGTGGGGGATATTGTAACGTCCCAGGATATGAGGCCTCGGATGGAATAATCTTAGAAGGAATGATTAGACTACCCATATAACCAAAGTGCACCTCCTTTTCAGGGAGTCCATCACTAAAGAACTCTATGGTTAAGCGTGCTCAGCCCAGAGTAATACTAGGATGGGTGACCAGTCGGGAAGTTTTTCCTGGCTTGCGCGTGGGTGAGGATAAAGCGCATAGTTAAAGCTAGTAGTGGTCTATGGGGCCATTCGTCATTCCTAAAACTCTACTTAAGTCTTGGGCAGTGGGCCTAAGTGTTACACTTCGGCAAACCGGATGTATAACCTATAGTGATGTCCTTTCTTAGGTTGTCCTGAAACCCTACAAGGATATAGGTCTCCTGTGTAACCTCCTTTCCCTGCATCGCTTCCTCCTCATCTCCTCCCTTGCCATCTTCCTCATTTCCATCAGGTGTGGCTAGATGTGATTTACGGCACTAACTCTATTTGTATGCCCTCCTTGTATAATGGCATCTATTCTTCTCTTCACCAACTTGCTGGTCTTGCTTATCCTAGTAAATGACCCTCTTTTACTTTCATTTGACCACCATCGTCTCTCTAAACAGCAAAGTCACAATATGATTAGAATCTAATGGGGCACCGGGTCTCATATATAGGAGTCCAGGAATACATGGGTACACTTAAGTGGGTAAACGGATCCTCACTTAAGTGTACGTATATCATAACAGAGAATATAAATACAATGGGCCTAAGCCCAAGTTAACCATTGAAACACTTATACTAATACTCCCCTCAAGTTGGAGAGTAGACGTTGTGCAGTCCCAACTTGATACCAATACACTGAAAGAGAGTTCGAAAAAGAGGTTTGGTCAAGATATAAGCAACCTGATCACTGGTATTTATGTGAGGAGCCACAATCTTATTAGCTTTGACCAGGTCCCGTACAAAGTGGCAATCCAACTCAATTTGTTTTTGTCGCTCATGACCTATTGGATTATTAACGATGTGAACAGAAGTCTGGTTGTAATAGTATAAAGTAATTGGAGTCTGAACAAAAATTCTAAATTCAATTATGTACTTACTATAGGTGACAACACACATGGGCCATAGCTCAATTTTCGACTTCAGTGGTAGAGCGAGCAACCACAAATTATTATTTGTTCAGACCAATAGATGATTGCCTAACATAATAACAAAACCAAAGGTGGATTGGGCATCTCCTGCCCAATATGCATATGTGTATCTAGAGATAGCAACTCTTTTCTTTATGATGTTTGTAGAATAGTCCTCTTCCTGGGGCGCTGTTGAGATAGCGTAGGATGTGTTGGTTGTTGCGCTAGTGAGCTTGAAGTGGTGCACTCATATGTAGACTAACTACTACAACAACATAAGTGATGTCACGTCGAGTGATTGTTAGATAAATCAATTGTCAACTACTCGACAATTCTTTTTGGATCCGGGAAGAGCTCCCCCTCATGTTGAGCCTTTGTGTAATAATCCCATTGGAATAAAAATGGGTTTAGCATCTATCATCCCGATTTCTGAAGTAGGTCCAAACCATAGTGTCTTTGGGACAAAATGACCACTGTGGTGGAGCATAGGACCTCTATTCTGAGAAAGTTTGCAGATTTCTTAAATCTTTTGTATGGAATCGGGTCTATAATGATTGCTTCAGCCTAGAGACGCAGGTTTTGTCACTGCCAGTGATCATAATGTCATTAACATATATAACAAGGACAATGTGTCCTCTTGATGATCTTGAAAAGAAAAGTGAATGATCTCTAAAAGCCCAATTTCTCAAGGATTGTGGTGGTTTATTGAACCAAGTTCTTGAAGATTTCTCAAGGCCATATAAAGAGCGTAGAAGATAGCAGACTTTGAGGGAAGGCTCCCCCTCAGCAACAAAGTCTGGAGGTTGCTACATATAAACTTCTTCTAGGAGATCGCCATTCCAAAAGTCATTCTTGATATCCAGCTGGAAAACAGTCAGTCAAAATGAACTGCCAAGGAAATGAAAATGCAGACAGAGACAATCCTTGTCACCACAGAGTGTTTTGAAATAATCCACACCAAAATTTTGAGTAATATTCTTAGCAACCAGTTGCGCGTTTAGTATCTCAATAGTACCATCAGAGGAGTGTTTGACTAAGAACACCCAACAGTAGCCAGCAATGTTCTTGTCTGGTAGAGGATCAACTAGGTCCCATGTATGATTGTCACGTAAGGCTTGCATCTCATCCATTATGGCAGATTTTCATCTAGGATGTCGGAAAGCATCTGTTGGATGTTTTGAGATAAAAGTGGTATCCAAATGGTGGCAAAAGTAGAAGCAGTCTCAGAGAGGCGAGCTAGACAGCCTGTTTTAGAGATGTGATGTTTGATGGTGTAGGAACGTATACCTTTGTGAAGTACCACTAGTAAGTTGGTTGGACTAGAATAGATGATGATTGTGGGGTTGCTGGTTGGGGATCAACGTCCATGCGCCAATGATACTCTTGTGGTGGTAGTGATGGGTTTGAGGGATAAGGTTCACAGAGCGAGACCATTTTATCAGTATGATCAGAGGATGATGACAACAAAGGAAAAAAATTGTCCTCGTGAAAGTTGACATCAGCAGAATTATAAACGCGACCTGATAGATGATCAAGGTATTTATACCCCGTTTACGAGTAAGGGTGTCCTAAAAAAACATTTTTATAATCGGGAGGGATAGTTTGTCTACCTTAACATCAAAATTATGGACAAAGGTGACACATCCAAAAATCCAAGGTGATAAAGAAAATAGTTTGATTTGCAGATAAAAATCGAAAAAGGAGTCTATTCTTTGAGAACTGAGGATGGTTGACGATTGATTAAAAAGCATGTGGTGAGAACATTAGACTAAATAATATTTGGAATATTCACATGAATGTAAGGGAGCGCGTAACATCATGAAGGTGACAATTTTTATGCGCAGCAATACCATTTTGTTGAGGAGAATAAGCCCAAGAGCGTTAATATATTATTCCCATATCACAATAAAAGGAGGAAACTACACGTTGGGTGTACTCAAGAGTATAATAGTACGAAGAATCTTAATAGAAATGGAGAATGGAACGAAGATCATTTTATGAAACGTGTGGATAAAGAAAACACCCTCCTCACGAGTTTGAAGAAGATAAAATCATCCTTGATATATCATCCATAGAAGTAAGAAAATATTTATAACCATTCTTAACTTTTTTTTAAATTAAACCAAGAGGTCATCTTATTCATCCTACCCTCTTGTAGACAAAGTCATCAAAAGAATACAACTCTACTTGTCTGTTTGTAGTATGATCCCGAACAAAACCCAATAACAAACCTCAAATAAAACTGATACACACATATACCCAAAACGTACACTCTATCTGTCTAGCTTGTATCAATGTATGGTAAGCCTTTCTTCTCCAAAATTATGATACCTCTGAGTCGTATGGGTAGGAGGGTTGGTTCGGTGCAGATCAGTGTGTCATCCAGGTGGCAGCCCCATCTATCGAGCACCCTTGGGGTGTTGATAACTTTGGGAACGTGGCTGCCTATAATAGCAAACTCCTCCAGGATCTGCTTGATTTCTCTAATGAAGTTGATCGCTCTCCATGGTCTTACCAAGGCCCTCACAAAATGTCATAGACTTGTATGTCATCCACTTCGATTATGGAGATATTGATGTTTTTCTTATATGCGATTTTTCAGTGCCATTATGCATCCTTGAATGTATGCCTGAGTGAAGTCTGATTTGTTCAACCGGTACCTGAATGCCAATCTGACATAGTCGTGATTGTTTCTGATAATCCCAACAACCCACCTTCTATTGGAGCCTTGTGTGCATACTTGTTAAGGCGGCAAGGCGACGCGGCGTTGGGGTTGGACGCCTTGCGCCAAGGCGCGCCTAGGCATCGCCTAAGCGACCTTTAAAAAAAATTTATGTATATATTTTATGTATATATACATGTGTCATGGTTTTTCCCCACTCATATACACACATTGTATAGTTATATATGTAGTTATCAACGGATTAGATTTTCAAAAAAAAATATTGCATCATGAAAAACTACTTGAGTGTATTCCGCTTCGGATACACTCGAGTGTATTCTAGCCTGACTCTATATATATATATATATATATATATATATATATATATATATATATATATATATATATATTAGTGTATGAAAAAATAACCAATTACATTTCTAATATATTATCATTGACAATAATGTCAAGGACACGAAAAGAATTATTATAAAGAATGTAAGAGAGTGATCAACAAATTAATATATATTTATTGTCATACATAGCTACAAGTATTAAGCAATGTAATCACTATCCTTCATAGCATAGCTACTTAATTCAATATGAATTGAAGGTGCAAACTAAGAAAAATCAAATGTGTACTATGAGTATTAGATCCAGTCAAACAAAAAAAAGAGTAGTAGATCCAGTCAAACCCAAAAAAGAGTATTAGATCCAATTAAAAGTGATATTTGGCACATAAAATAGGAAACACCATTAATTTTGAACATTAGTGTAGCCATATCAATAAAATATGTGAATGTACAACCAGACCCACAAAACTAGGTCACTGTAGCATTATAAATAAAGCGTCCTCGCCTAGGCGCAACCCTGGGATGCCTTGCCGCTTAGGCGGCCGCCTAGGCGAACGCCTTGACAAGTATGCTTGTGTGTCTATGCCTTTACCATTTGTAAGGTGCAGCTTAAGGTTGGCAATGTTTGGCGGGATCCATCTAACAGCCGAATCTGTCTGATCTTCAAGCATGGTTCCACGATCCGGTATTCTTGAAAGATCTGGTAAAACCGTGGGATTTCTAGATGTTTGAAAAATCTTTTTCTAAGTCCACGGTTGATGACGAAGAGGATGGAATCCCATAGATGTTATACTCGGATTTTGCGGCCTTCAAACCTGGCATGAGCATCTAAACCTCCAGATGGACCAGTAGATGAGTGAAGTCATCTCGTTGTGAATCCATCCTTTAAGGGTTACTTGTTGTCGAAGAGCGCATACCTATAAAAGGGAGGAAGGTGGAAGGGGAGTTGTCGTGACCAAAACCATTATAACGTGTTGTCCTAAACGGATCAAAACCATCATTATGAATATAACAAAAAAACTGATTGTTTAGTAGCATAAGACGTGAAAGACACACGAAGGTGTTTCCCCAACTGACAAACATCACACAAAATCAAGAATAAGATGAAACAAAACTATCTAAAATCTTGAGTTTGTCTAGTGAGGGATGGCCAAAGCATAAATGCAGTTGTAGTGGAGAGGCAACAACACGAACATTGTTCGGAATCTGTGGGGACGGAGAAGTATTATAGATCACCAAAGCACGCTCCATGCCCAATCATCATCAGATTCCACCAATCCTGCAAGACAAAACAAGAAGATCCAAAAGGTTACGAAACATCATAGAGAATCAACTAATTTCGTCAATCACGTGAGATTACAAGAAAAATCTAGAACAAAATGAACATTAGACAATTTTAATTTAGATGGGAGAGGGACAGTGCCACTCTTGGTAAGTCATTTTACCGACTCATCCGCCAGAGTGACGGTAAAATGCGGAATAAAGGAGTCTGAAGAGGCAAGAAGGTGTGGCATACCTGTCATTTGTTGAATAGCACCTGAGTCCACAATCCAATTAGAATTGGCGTCAAGCATGGAAGTCGTAGGATTACCTTGATGAACTATTGCTAGGTCAATTGAAGATGATGCATTGGATGAGTCACCAATGTGCTAATTAGGGGAAGACTATGGTGGTGACATACTGTTGTGAAGCGGAGAGTCACCATACTGATTTGAAGATTGAAGAAGTCGTTTGTATTCCTTGGTTGTCAGTGAGACATGATAGGGATGTCCATTCAAAGGAGGAGCCACATGCAATGGAGAAGGGCCTTGGCCAATGCCAGAGTGGGAGCCTGAGCCACGTGTGCAGAGCTCGTGCCACGTCCTCTACCATAGTGAGTAGGGTAACCATGCTCTGAGTAACACATCCTCTGTGTGACCTAGTTTGTCATAGTATGTGACCTAATTTGTCCATAGTAACACGTCCTCTGTGTGACCTAGTTTATCTTCTTGTGTATAGAATTGCTTCATTTTGTCCCACATGGTCTTTGCATTCATGTGCCACATGCATTTGACCATAACATCAGGCTCATACACCCCCATAGCCAAGAAAGACCTGGTTGTTTCTGATGGCCAAAGCGTACTAGGGTGTTGCAGGTGCATCATCCTTGATATATTTGAGTTTACTATGTGATTTTAGAATATGGACAACATTTTACTGCCCAAGGCTCTAGTACACTTTCAGGAATGACAATTGGCCAACAAACCGCTACTAGTCATGGAACTTTTCTACATTCAATCCACCGCGGTTGCCTTGATCCCACCTCACTCGCACTATCAATAGGGTGATCGTCCTCTATCCTATATGAGTGGCCCTAGGAGCCCCTCGTCCCTCCTATTGTGAGCATCCTTGAGTGGTTTTGCCTGTGTCACCTATCTGCCATCATTAACAAGCCTCATAAAAATGATGACTAGTAGAAATCTCCAACTATTGCAGCAGAACGTGACCCGTAGTACGATTCATTGCTGAATAGTCAAGAAAGTGTCATCATGTTTCTATGGGTAGGTAGAGACAGCACAGACAAGAAGCAGCATTTATCATGACATGGAGGGTAGTGGCACGATGCAAGAAAATGGTGATGTGATGAACCCTTCGAGTGGAAAGCCGAGCGGTATGGTCCCTAGAATTAAGTGTCATGTAGGAACAAGCATAGGGTTCCAATAATCTTCGTTAACAAAAAGGAAAATACTGCCTTTATATAGGGCCAGTTTCGGGCTTCACTTGCACAACAAGGAAAACACATGAAGGATATAAAAGGTAAATAAACAGGTCCATAAGAAAAAGAGATATTAGAGAATACAAATTTGTAAACTCGATTCAAATTGTGTTCTTGTCTTACTTCAAACGATGAGGTCGTTTATCCTTTCTAATAATTTAATGAAGATGCCTATTGATATAGGCATCTGAAGAATCAAACTAATATGAATTTCAGTCTTAAAATAATTGATCTTTAGAAGTATAAAGAGAATCCAAAAATGCAAACAATGAACATACCTTGATATCTTTGTTCATCAGTTTCAGATAGTGTCCTGTTCCGGTAATAGTACCACCTGTACCAATGCTTGCAACTAATATATCAACACCACCCATAGTGTCTTCCCATATTTCTGGGCCTGTGGTTTCGAAATGAATCTGTATATTGTTCAGCATTTGTCGCATAAAAAGACAATAATAAGCGGTGGTAAAATATATGGTAACATTCATTTTCAATTGTGATTAAATTATGAACCTTTGTGTTAGCAGGGTTATCAAATTGCCGAAATAAATAAGCATTTGGCGTCCTACGAAAAATATCAGTGGCTTTATCGACAGCTCCTTTGAGTCCTTTAGCTGGATCAGTGAGAATGATCTCTGTTCCAAATGAACGAAGGAGTACACATCTTTCGACATTTATGGAAGCAGGCATAGTCACAATAAGTTTGTATCCTTTTGCTGCAGCAACAAAAGCAATGCCAACTCCAGTATTCCCAGTTGTCGGTTCAACCAAAACACTCTGCATAGTAAAGATGTGCAATACAAGAGAATTCAGAGAGCTAGCTGCTTACAATGGAGTAAATTGCTTCCACCTCAAACATGTTTTCATTAGCAGGAAATCTCGTTACCTTGCCAGGAGTAATAGCTCCACTTTCTTCCGCCTCAGTGATCATACTGTATCCAATCCTGCAGAATAGATGATAAATTACTATAATCTCTTACACAATAGAGAGAGTGACCAACAAATAATAATTATAATAATTGTATTGTACCTGTCTTTAACACTTCGGCAGGGTTCCATTGACTCAAGTTTTGCAGCAATGTTAGCCACACAGCCTTCAGATACTTTGTTTAAATAAATCATCGGAGTCTTTCCTATCAACTGTTAATATGTTCAATTCAAGAGTTCACTGGATGATATCTTTCGGTGTTAGCAAAAAATTGTATAAAAACTGTATAAAAATTGCAGAAACGTTGTAGAAGAAAACAATCAAAACAAATTTCTTCAAAATCATGGACCAAATGGTCATCAGCACCGAACACCTGATAGGCTGGCCAGTGCAAATCAAGCCAGTGTGGAGCACATAATGCAGAGTGATTTGGAGTAGAAGATCCTCAATGCCTAAAATTCATGAGCACACCCCCCTGTCTCTGTTGTGTGCCATAACTCCGTCATTTCCAACAAGTTTCATACCATAATCTGTCGCTGACTGCTCGTGAAGCTTTCAAGTTCATGGCATCTAGGCCTGGAGTCGCAGCCCTGTTTGGAGGCTGGAGTGCAGCATTGGACGCTCCGTTGGCCCCTCACCCCATTGTCGCTTAATGCTCACTCTAGATGCCGCTAATGAGCTACCTCTTTTCAGCATCTCCTTCTCCTTCGTCCTTTTGGTGAGTTTTTTCCTTTCCTCCTCTCCCTCCTATTCCTCGTCCTCCTCCTTGTCCTCTTCCTTCTGCCTCTCTTTCTTCTCCTTCCTCTTCTACTTCTGTGTCCTGTGAATCAAGAAGTTGAAGCATTCAACCAACCACTTGAACACGGGAACCAGGAGCCTCATGTATTTGAGCTTCACTTCAGATCAGAAAATCTTGAATTCTATATTATTTTACTTATGTAATGCTAACATCACATATATACTGGCACTTGGAAAGGGCTATGTATAAATCTCTATGGACTAGCTTGAGTAAAGGGTTAAGGCTAGGCCAACTATAACATTACATTCACTCTAATATTTTGTCAGACTGCCCTATATCAGCTAGCCTTTCAATGGATCTTGTAAGATGCTAAATATAGGATCAGCCATTTGTAAAAAATATTTTAATTAATTTTTATTACTGCAAAATCTCAGCTTGGAACATTGACTCGGCTGTACATTCTCAAGGGAAGTATACACCAGTACTCATGTTTGCCTGAGTTCTGTATATTTCAGCTGTGGCTGGCTGAAACCTGAAAGAAAGACCACAATGCAGCTGCATATCATTAACCACGTGCAGTATCATTGTGCTTCACCAGATAGTGTGAGGTTGTATATTGCATTTTCCTTTATCCGATATATCTTAATTGTGAAAAACAATGAGATTTGGAGAGCTTAGGGTTGCACAATGTGTGCACCCTTCTATTTATAGTAATGTAACAATTACAGAAAGATCCACATATAATGGAAAATAACATAACAGAAATAAAACAACACATATATTAACACTCCCCCTCAAGTTGGAGCATAGATGTCAATCATGCCCAACTTATCCATCAAGGCGCAGAAATGCTTCTTAGGCAGCAGTTTGGTGAAGATATCAGCAACCTGGTCTTCAGATCGAGTAAAAGGTGTGCAGATCTTGCCAGTAAGAATACTCCCGAATAAAATGACAGTTGACCTCAATATGCTTGGTTCGTTCATGATAGACAAGATTGTTGGCAATAAAGATAGCAGCTTTATTATCACAGTGCATGGATATGGCAGAAGAAGACTCAACACCGAAGTCTTTTAGAAGGGAGCGTACCCAAAGAAGCTCACAAGCAGTATGGGCCATAGCCCTATATTCAGCTTCAGCACTAGATCTGGTAAATACATTTTGTTTCTTGGATCTCCATGTGACTAGATTGCCTCCAACATAGGTACAGTAACCAGAAGTGGATTTCCTGTCAATCCGACTTCCTGCATAATCAGAATCAGAATACCCTTCTAGAGAGCAGTGCCCATTTTTCCTGTAATGAAGTCCCTTCCTAGGAGACTTTTTTAGATATCGCAGAATATGACATAGTGCATCCCAGTGGCACTTAAGAATACGACACCACCTATGCGGCTTCCTCGGATCTACTAGTCCAGATATGCTACTGCTCTTTGTTGCCCCTATGTGGATCCCTATGATCTGTCGATCCAGATTTGTTATTACCATTGTTGTTGTTGATTCTTCTCTGTGTATGTCATTGCTCTATTTCAAATGGCTACTACAAATCTCCCTTGGTCTTTATGTGTTACGACCGTGAAGCTTGATGGATTGAAATATCATCTTTGGTCGGCATCTTTTGAACCCTATCTAAAAGCTTAAGGGCGGTATTCCCATATCTCTACTATTGATAAAATCCCTCCTAATGTCTCAGCTAATGAAAAAGCTAAGCAAGCCTACGCTCAATGGTTCAAAAATGATTCAGGAGTCACGACGTGGATGGTGAACAGTGTCGAACCAAAGATCACTTGGTCTCTCCTCCACCTTCAGAATGCCAAAGCCATGTGGGATCAATTATCGCATGTGTACTCTCACCAACAGAATCTGAAGGTCATCCTCTCTCTTTTGACATCAAAGAAGTTCAGGGACAGCGCAATGAACTTCCATTGACATCAAAGTGTTTGGGTGCTGTATTTGGGGGCGGTATTGTAGTTCATTAGGGGATTTCAACTGCGGCAATTACAAATACATCGTTTGGCTAACCGTACGTGATTTCATGATATCAGCAGTTGGACCGATGCATTTTTGCCCGCTTGCATTCCACAAACATCCCAAAAGACGCCATATTTCGCGAGATTTCCAATCACACAGACGAGGGTTCCGCCTCAATTGCCCCCAACTCCCCCTGAAACCCCCCTCCCCCCGAAACCCCCATCTCTCTCCCAGTTATCTCCTCCCCAACATCATCGCCGCTCCTCGTTCCTTTCGTTAATCAGTTCCTTCCGGTCCCTCTCCTCTCCCCGCCTACGCCTCTTCTCCTTCCTTTCACCCTGTCCTCTCTGGGCTAGGGTTTTCATCTTCCCCATCATCTCCTCCTCCCCCGACGACGGCGCTCGCTCGCTCACTCGTGCTCCATGTCAAAGGCTTCGTGGCTTGGTGGCTTCGGTGCTTGGAATCGACGCTCCTGCTCGACGGCGGAGCTTGGTGGAGGCTCCTGCTCGACTTGAACCTAGTATGGATCCCCCCTTTCTCTCTCTCTGGTTCTGGTTATGGAAACGATGGATTTCGCCCTTCATCTGCTGCCAACTGGGTTTCCCCTCACCGCCTCTGCCTCTTCGTCTTCCCTACTCCGAATCCTACTCGCCGTCTCATTCTCGACCTTCCATTCATCTCCCACGAATGTTTCCCGTGACTGCTCGTTTTCCAATTCCACCCATTTCCCCATCCCATTTGGGGGGGGGGGGGGGGTTACTATAGCTTTGTGGTTCCTTCTGGCCTCCAAATCTTTCTAGTCCTCGCAACCCCCATCCCCAAACAAATGTTTCTGTTTTCTTACCTTCTATGTTTGTGTATGTCTCCTGCATCTCCTGCAGAGTGGAACTGGACAACGAAACATGCGATACTGCAACCTTGTTCAAGGTATGTACCAATCGTTGGCGGATTTCAACTTTATGGTGGTGTTGGTGGTGGTGGCTGGTTGTGATGCATGGCATTGGCGGCTGCTGGTGGTGGTAGCTGTTGGGTGTTGGCTGGTGGTGTTGTGGGTGTTGTGGGATTGGGTGTTTGTTGGTGGTGTTGCAATGACACTGGATGGTTTATGGTTCTGTAGTCTGTGGTATGTATCTACTGCATGTGAAAATTGTGGTGGAATGAATAATTTGTGGTTTGAGACATGGATATATTGGGTTATAAGAAGAATGTTGTGGAGTGAATGATTTTTGTCAATCAAATTTGACCATATTTGATCTATATATGTAGTTTTGACTCATGTAATGAATGTTTTGAAACAGAGTTTGTGTATTTGAAAAATGTGATTTACGTGTGAAACGGGATTTGATGGATATGCGCCATTTGAAACGATCACGTGGAAGAACATCAAAAACAAATTAAATTTAATAGATACAATATATCACTGTAATGAGACAAAATGCATAATTTTATATTAGCTGTAGCCAAACGGAGTGGTTTAGACGTCAGGTATTTAAGATCGCTGCATTTCTGAATATGCAATCACCCAAACGATGTGATCAGAATGTCTGACATTTTCGAACGGTGTTAGTCTAAATCCGGTTACTGCTAATTACCATTGTAATCTAGAAGTGGGCGCCCAAACGGCCCCTAATTCTTCTGAAGACTCCTCCGCCGCTACCTCCAGTTCTACCCATCCCATCGTTGAGTGGATCCAATCGGGATTTGAGAAACTCCTTCAGGCTCGTCTATCGCATCCGCCTACTCAAGATGGAGGTCATTCTGCTTTACTTGTGTCTCCTGCACCTTATGGTAAAAATTAGGGTTGTACATCGGTCCGAACCCGGACAGGATTGAGACCCGATTGGTGGAAAATATTTGGACCGAGGATCGGACCGAATAGGACCCGGTCCGGTCTATAGACCGACCAACAAAATCATGGACGGGATCGGGGCCGGACCTAGACTGGACCAGGTTACTTTCGTTTTTCTGCTTCATTATGGTGAGCATTGTAAGAACATAGTTAAAATTATTTATTTATTTATTTCCCTTGTGTTATAAGGCTACACAAATCATATGTAACAATAATATAAGAGTAGAGACTCAAATGTTGCATGCCTACAATACATGAGTGGACACTTAAGGGGTTGATGATTTGACGATTAGTCTAATGATCATGACCAAATAAAGTTGTATGTTACTTAAAGTAAAATCATAAAGGTATGCATGAGCTATTCATTTTCATATTCAAAAACTCTTTACACAAATACACTATCAACAATCCATTCCGGGTCCTTATTGTTTTGATCACTCATTGCAATAAATACTTTTTCAAGCAAATTATAGGGTCAGTAAAATTATGAAAAATAATAAGCATTGTAATATCATCTTCAAGGTGTAAGTCATTAAGTTAATAACCTATTAGAAAATTTTAGAAGAATAGTACAATACACTTACGTATAACTCTTAGTATACATTGAACTTAATTAATACATGTAAATAAAAAATTTATGTGGTTAACAAAGCTCTTTAACAAGATCATGAAGACCAAGAGAAAGCAAAAGAGATCTTCATATAGTGTTTATTGATTTGGATAAGGCCTGTGATCGAGTACCCAGAGAAGTGTTGTGGATGGTTTTGAAGAAAAAGGGTGTGTCAATCCAATACATTGACTTGTTCAAAGACATACATGATAGCTCTACCGCAAGTGTGAAGACTCCTGGAGGAGAGACACCAACTTTTCCTATCACAGTTGGGGTTCACCAAGGATCCACACTCAGCCCATATCTGTTCGTTCTTGTTATGGATGAGCTGACAAAGAATGTTCATGATGATATCCCTTCGTTTATGCTATTTGTTGATGATATTGTTTTGATTGACGAAACTAAAGATGGATTAAATGATAAATTTGAACGGTGGAGAGAGGCATTGGAATCAAATGTATTGATGATTAACAGGAGCAAAATTGAGTATATGCATTGTAATTTCAGTCAATCCCGCAGTGTGAATGGAGCCAAGTTGGACAGAGTAGATATACCAAAATGTGATAAACGTCGTTACTTGGGTTCTATTATTCAAATAGATGGGGATGTCCAAAATGACGTTTGTCACAGGATCACTGCATGATGGTTGAAATGGAGTGCAACTGGAGTTTTATGTGATCGGAAGATCCCTCTCAGGTTAAAAAGTAAGTTTTATAGAACAGCTATACGGCCAGCCACGCTCTATGGGAGTGAATGTTGGGCGGTAAAGAAACAAGGTCTCAACAAGATGAACGTGGCTGAAATGTGTATGCTGAGATGGATGTGTGGGAAGACAAGAAAAGATCACTTGAGAAATGATTATAACGGGAATAAAGTGGGGGTGGCGAGCATTGAGGACAAGTTGCGTGAGGGCCGACTCAAATGGTATGGACATGTGCAACGCAGACCGACTAATGCGCCTATATGAAGCAATGCCATTGAGTCAAGCACAATAAATAGAAGAAGAGGAAGACCTAAATTAACATGGGATGAGCTTAAAAAGAGAGATTTTCAATCTCTACATCTCAACCAGAATATGGCCCATGATAGAGTTGAATGGAAACGAAGGATCCATGTAGCCGACCCCAACATAGTTGGGACTAAGGCTTAGATGATGATGATGATAAACCTGGTCCAGTTGGTCCAGATTGGTTTTTACCGATTTTGGACTGGACTGGACCGAGGACCAGTTTTGTGGAAAACATAGGACCGTTGACTGAATCAAAATTCAAGTTAGTCCAAGACCGGACCGGATCAAATAGTCGGTCCGGTTCGGTCCACCGGTCTGGACCGATATATGTACAGCCCTAGCAAAAATATATAGGTTATTGACTCTGGTGATTATGCTCGTATCTCTGGCAGATCTGAACTATTTTCTACTTTATCTAACAATTAGAGTTCTACCAGTACTAGCGGTGGATGGAACTCAATCCCCAGTGCATGGCATCGACGGTATATCTCTCTCCCATAACTTGCCATGAAAATTTGTGTTATATGTTCCAAGATTTCCTCTTAATCTTCTGTCCGTCAGTAAAAATGTTAAGAACCTTTAGTATTCAATAACTTTTAATACCGAGGGTTGTAAGAATTAGGATCTCCCCATGAAGACGACGATTGGTTCGAGCCATGAGGGACCAGATGGACTGTACTACCTAGACGTGTCGTGATCAAATGTTGCTCTGCAATCTTCTTCAGTAACTCGCCTACAATGGTACTGCCGTCTGGTACATCATTCTGCTGCCAAACTACGATGCCTATTTTTTGAAATTTCTGATAAACATTTTTTGTATGAATCTTGCCAATTTAGCAAACAAACTCAATTTGTGTTTCATAAGAAAAAAGATATCGGTTCTAAAATCTGTTTGATATTGTTCATGTTGATATCTGGGGATCGCGTCTGTTACTAGCTTATCCGACTTTCGCTATTTATGACTTTTATTGATGAGAAAGGGGAGTGGTCCTTCTATTAATGAGAAAAACTACACACAAAGGGGATTTTCCTCATTATATCATTTTTCCACAAGGTATCAAAGCAGGCAATCTTGTGCTGCCCCCAACCCTAAGAGAGAGAGCGTAAAGGAGAGAAGCCTCCCCTTGCGGACGGTCGTCGCTGCTAGGCGTTGCTTGGCTGCCCACAGGGATCTCCCATCCCTGCTTCTTGTAGTCGTTTCCATGAGCCGTCTCCATCTTCAACAACAAAAGCATCCACTTTGAAGTTGTTGGTACCAGATCTACAAGGGCCGACATGCCTCCGTCAATATTACTTGCTAATGGAGCCGCCGCTATCCTATTCAGTGTCATCATCACAAATCTACACCGTCATTATCTACTCCGCCACTGATCTAATCCATGCCACCTTTGAGATCTAATCCAAAATTTTGGACAAGATCTCACTTTTCTACTAATATTGGGGATACATCATCCCTATATTGCTATTGTGGGGATCCGGAAGAATTTCCCCCTCTTTTGTGGTCATGTCTAGGGTTTTTCTATTATTGTTCGCCACTAACACGTGTAGGTGGTGTTCTACTTCCTTCGTGACTTCGTTCGTAAAATCTGCCCGACGACCTCGCTTTCTAAAATGGCGTGTTGACTGCATTGACATGGCGGGTCGCCTAAAAGACACGGCGTGTCACTTGCGTTCTGTCCTGAGATTTTGCCTCGAGTCCTGTCAACTGACACGGCGTGTCGCTCCACGACACGACACGACTGCCAGCACTGACTTCTATTGTTGCACCTCTGATGTGCAACCGAGCGTATCTCTTCACCGACACAGTGTGTCACCTACTACTACTACAACTTTTTTAGCATGCTTCACTATCTATAATGATTATATTACATGGCGGAGACATCTATACATGGTGAGTCCCTTCTTTATCTTTACCAGCAACAGTTATCTTCTTTTTCAGCACTTTTATTTGTCTTTTGTTCTTCCACACCCCCTTCCCTTCCCAGCCATATATACCTTTTGCCTACCTCCTCAATACTTGTACTACTCCCCATATACATATTGAACCTAATGCATAATCGGATCCTATAAAAAATTGACCTTGCCCAAAAATTCCGGTCGTAAAAAGATCAATTTATTGTTCTATCCGGATCTATATATAATCGGGTCATGTTGCACATTGACTCAAGTTGTCAGTTACCTCCACATATTTGTCTACATAAACACCACCTCTACCATTGTTTTTTACTCTCCACCCTAACCACTCTCTTAACTCTTTTCGCGGTTGACGTAAGGGCGAGAATAGATTATGATGATGATGAGTAGAGAGAAGAGATGAGATGGAGTGAAGAAGACTTTCGTTTTGTTGTTCTATGGATCTTCATGATACATTTACTATAAGGATCCTTCTGCTACTATGTGGTGTTCATTTTGCTTCTATGTGGATCCTTCTATTATTATGTGGACTGTTCATGCTAGTTTTGCTACTGCTTTTTCTGTTATGTAGAGATTTCTGTTGCTAGTATTGCTTATTCATCATCATCTCGATTGATATGGAGTTGTCTACTTCACTGATGCTATTTGTTGATTGTTTTTCTATCCGGCGATGTCATGCTTGCTACTTGTGCTATGATTAGCACTTTTTAATTGTTGTTTTGTGCATTTGCACTATATGTTGTCTGTGGTCTGTTCACACGTTGACCTTGTGTATGTGCCTTGCACATGTCTACTACTATTGTTGATGTGACCCAACACTCTGGACTGTGACCCAGCACTTTCTGGACTGTGACGTATGCTACTAGGATAGAAATTATATGATGAAATAATGATGGTACCTTGGGTGACTTACATGCGTATGATGAAGTTTCATGCTTTTCTACTACTATTGTTCATCTTGAAGTTTTTTTGTTGCTTCCTATTTTAGGCGCAATGGTCTTTTATCCGGCTACGTCATCTATTTTATGCTATTGTGTTCCAGCACTCTCTGGCTTGTTTGTGCCTTCTGCATGTTGACTCCTTTCTTGTCCATGCCTTGTATGCACGTTGACTTCTGCTTCCGGTGTTCCAGGACTCTCTGGTTTGTTTCTTGACAATAGCGACTGCGATGAAGACTATGATGTCTACCTGTTGTTGTTTAAATTGCTCTAAATGCTACTTCATATTGGTCAAGAAGCTGGTGCTACTTGTTTTTGTATTATCTGCTTGAGAGGGAATATTTGAGCGCTTGAGTAATTTATTGTAACGTTGAGGGGGAGAGATTCTTGTATGGGATTGGTTATCTTTTTATTATGTTTAGTCTGTTTGTCTATTTGCAAGATGACTTGAGATTCTCCCAAGCTCCAGCTTGAGGGGGAATGTGAGAGAGTCTATTTAGTATTTACTTAAGTTGTTTAGTCTATTTGTAATATGGGCCCAATTGTGTGTTGGCCCATTAGGGTTTGTCTTGTGTCTGTATGCTTCAATCTCATCATATATATAGGAAAGGGGAGATGCCCTTCTATTAATAAGAAAAACTACACACAAAGGGGATTTCCCATCATATCGTTTTTCCATATACACTTTTGTTCTCAAACACTACTCTAGTGTTGAGAACAAGGATGCAGACTCTCTCACTCGTTGCTTGACTACCCTACAGTCTATGAGCGTTGAAGTTGTGGGCTTTGATCGTCTAAAAGATCAATATTCCACCTATGTAGACTTTGGAATTATACATTCCGATCTCCTCGGTAGCACACCCAGCCAAGTTTCTAGTTTTATCCTACGTGATGGATTTCTCTTTCGTGACACACCCGGCTAAGTTATGTATCCCTTCCTTTTTAGTTTACGATTTTCTCATTTGGGATTTACATGTTGGTGGCCTCACTGGTCATTTTGTTAGGGATAAGACCACCGCTCCAGTGACTGATAGATTTTATTGGCCTTACATTGTGATGTCACTCGCATCGTGTCTCAGTGTCGTACTTGTCAATTGGAAAAGACCAAAAGACAAAATACGGGCATGTGCACTCCTCTCCCTATTCCCCTTGAGCCTTGGAAGTATTGGATACCAGATGGGTGATTGGATGCTCTAGAGGGGGGGTGAATATAGCTGAATGCACTTAAACAAAATTCATTAAACCTTCAAGATATATCACAAGATAAGGTTATTAAATAGGAAATTTGAGTGCAACTAAAGCATACATAGCAAGGGAGAGAGAGATTGAACATACACAAATTAACAAGCTATGTAGAGTGGTTCCACACATCAAACTAGGAGTAAGTCAGTCCACTACCTAGAGAGGTCAACCTCTAGGATTTCTTAACCATTGCACTCTTCTATTCATTCATAAGACTTACATTACATGACCCACCAAAGGACTTGCCTATCCAATACAAAGAGTCTTCAACCTTACCAAGGACTTACCCACTTTGCAATGAGGCTTCAGCCTTCTCCAAGGACTTACCCACTCTTGGACAAGTTTTCAGCCTTCTAGGAATTACCCACTCTTCTTGGATTTTCAGCCTTTGACTTCACCTTCACTCAGAGAAGTTTTCACCAAGGACTTACCCACTTGAGCAAAGAGTCTTCTGCCTTCACCAAGGGCTTACCCACTTTTGCTCCAAGTCTTCAGCCTCGATCTTCACCAAGGGACTCCCCTTGTTCTTCTTCACCTATCTTAGCCAAGAGAGAGAACCTTCATCTTCATGGTTGAAATGAGAGAATGGGAGGTGGTGGAAGTGAGAGTCTCACAAGATATTATATGTAGGACGAGCTCTCTTACAGATCTCCTACTCACTCAAATGGATGTAGCTAGGGCTGTCAATGGGGAGGGTATTATCCGTTTACCCTTACCCATAACCTGGAGGGTATGGGTAAGGGTAGAGATTTTTATTACCCTTTACCCGTTTACCCGTTCCCCGTTTCCCCGCTATACTATAAGGGGAGGGTAAGGTATAGACATTATCCATACCCTTTTACCCGCACATGATATAAAGGCTATGCATACTTATGCAAAGGAAAAAAATGATTTATGCATAAAAAATTGTTATTGTGTGAATTGACTTAACTTTACATGGAGAAACATATGATTTTGAATTGGATATAATGTTTTAAATGTTGTTATGAATAAATTAGTTATAAAATTATTAAAAATCAACACACAATGTGTATACAATTCTTTTTTGTCAAAATTACCCGCTTACCCTTTACCCTCCCCGTTTACCCTGTGGAGAAGAGGGTAAGGGTAAGGGAGGGTAAGGGGATTGCTGAGAAGGATAATAAACCTTACCCTTACCCGCTACCCAAAGAGGGTAAGGGTAAGGGTAAGACTTTACCCTCCCCATACCCTCCCCATTGACAGCCCTAGATGTAGCAAGTGATTAAGCTTCGAGAGAGAGAGGAGGTTGTAGAATCACTCAACTATAGAATAGGGACCTTCATAGTGCTTGGCTAACCAATGGATGAAGCCCAAGGGGTCCTATTTATAGTTGGGGATGCCTCTTAGCCTTTGGGAATACTTAAGAACAAAAAATAGCCGTTTTGTGCCTTGCAATGGATATATTTGCGATTGTTGTAACTCTACAACGGCTAGAAACACTATTTTGCACTTTTCCGTATAGTGTTATCGGTCGAGTTTCTATAAAAGTAACTCGACCGAATGCACTATGCAACAAAGCTAATTTGACTAATCGGTCGAGTTTATCCTGGATGAAACTCGACCGATCACTGAAATCAGTTTTGTTCCAGTATAGGGATCGGTCGAGTTCTATGAAGTGGAAACTCGACCGAACCATGACATTCTCAAAATCCATCAAGGGTCGGTCGAGATTGTAACTCGACCGATAAAGTGCCTGTAATGAATTTTGAAAAATGTCATTAAAGTGCTTAAATATTCGATTTAAGTGTTCCTGATTTTTTCTAAGCTTAATTACAAGTCATACAATCATTACAAGTGATTTACAACATGATTCTAATGGATTTACATCATATTCCAAAAATGCACTTGTATTGACTTTGACTTGTTTTTTCTCCAAGTTGAGATGCGCAAGTTAGGGTATTTGGAGTGTGTCTATACCTGATCTGAAATCAGTCAAGTAGAAGTATTAGACACAAAGAATTGGAATGGTTTAGTCATCATCAAAACAAGGGTTTAGTCAATTTAGACTTTTGAGTCAACAGGAAAGACCTAAGTATGGATTTTATTCTGGGCTTTTCCCGCACTTCATGTGGCCATGACTCTGTGTTTGTAGCTGTGGATCGTTTTTTTAAGATGGCCCACTTCATTGCATGCAGTAAGATTTTTGACGCCTCTTGTATTGCCCGCCTTTTCTTTAACGAGGTATGCTAGAATAATTAGTTTATTATGTACATGGACCTTATTGTCTTGACCCATTAGGGTTAAGTTATGCTTCCTTGTACTTGATTCCTCTCCTATATATAGGAGGGGATTTTACCTTGCATTTAATAACAAATATCTCATCTAGCCTCCTCCATCATTTTGTCTACATGGTATCAGAGCATTAGATCCTAACCCTAGAGAACAACGAAAAGCCTCTGCCTACGGGCAGCCACCCCTTCTTAGCTTGTCTGCCCTCCAGGCACCATTCCGACCTCCACAGTCATCTTCCTTCTCCTTCTTCCATAAAAGTCGAATCTTATTGCGGGTGCCATCCATCCCGGACATCACCTACTTCTTCCTGATGACGTTTGATTGTGGTCATGCATACATTTCGGACTGAGCATGATGCCTATCAAAGAGGCCGAGCGAGTCCCACGTACGAACTGAGAACTCCTTCTCACAAAGTGTTCTTCTGATACTGCCTTTCTCTAGTACTTCCATCCACCAGATTCTTGGTCTACCTGCTACGTGCATCTCCCTCATCTACTATCGATGGCTCTTCATCTACGCTCATAGCCACCAACTCATCTCTCAAGCGCCTGCATGGGAAATTGGCCCTATAAAACCTTCCGCTAAGACTCACGACAGCCACAGATTAAATCCATTGGTTGCTTTCTCAAAAGGGTTCATGACCTCAAGATAATTTGTTGCTTTGGTGAGTGGGACAATGGCATCTTATTTTCTAATTGATTAATGGCGTAACTCGGTTAATGCCAAAGGTATACACTGAATCAATCCCCGAAGTACTAGCATCATGCACACAAGGAGCGGTTATTCACAAAAATTGCAGATCGCAGTCTATGATGGTCCTTTCTAATGCATGATGTCTCATGAAGACTTGGTCATTGCCAATTAACAAATGATCGTTTCCTTTTTTGGTAAATTCCTTTTGGAGACTTGGCAATACGTTACAATAATTTGTTCCTAGCAAATAAATTACTCCCTTTGATCAGCCTTTGACTAGCCTTTGACCAGCATAATCAAGTTCTTGCCAAAGAAAAAAAGACCCTGTGTTAGCTTATAAAGAACAAAAAGAAAAAGAAAATGGGTAATGTATTAAACTTCTTTTTCTTCCTACCGTGCTTATTCTGGTAGTGCTTTTCTTTTCCTACCAAAATCTATTCCAGTGCGCTACTCCTCTGTCTACCGAGTTTCCATTCTGGTAGTACATCTCTTCTGTTATTTGTACCGTGTTTATTTCGGTAGTGCTTTGTTCTTCCTATCGTGCCTTTATACTGGCGGTGATTTATTTTTGTACCACCATCTACCAATGTTTATGACTCTCCACCCCAACCATTCTCATGATCTTCTTCATGGTTGGAGTGAGGGGGAGAATAAAGGAAGATGAGTAGAAGAGGGAAGAGAAGATAACACAAAGACAAGAAGTCATATCATCTGACCATGTTGCTCAATTTTCGTATATTCTATAGTGCATATTCCTATAGTGGTGCATCTCAAGCATGTGCCCACCTACTATGGTGCAATATTCCTGTAGCAATGGCCTTATCCCAACTACTGTGTATTATTCCGGTGTTGGTGCTTCTTGTACGAAATACTTCAACAACAATGGCAAATTAGATGACTTCTATATATGTTCTCCGCCATCTACATTGTTTCAGTTGCTCGTCAAGGATTCAAAATTTACTCACGGTTGCTTCAATGAGTCTGGCAATCTCAAAAAATGATTTGTGATTACTTCAATTGTTTGATTCACAGGGAGTGCAGTCTGCAATTACTACTTCAGCATTGATCTTATCATCATCAAGGGGAGAAGACTTATTGCTACGTGTTATTTTCTTCGAGGGGGTATTGGAATGCTTCAATTTATGTATTGCAAGATTCAGGGGGAGATCATTTTTTTATCAAGGAAGATCAATTTTTGTATGGGCTATTTTATCCTTTTCATGTATTAACAAGTTGGACATGTGTTTCACCCATGCTCGAGTTTGAGGGGGAGTGTTAGAATAATTAATTTATTATGTACATGGGCCTTATTGTCTTGACGCATTAGGGTTAAGTTATGCTTCCTTGTACTTGATTCCTTTCCTATATATAGGAGGGGATTTGCCTTGTATCTAATAACAAATATCCCATTTAGCCGCCTCCATCATTTTTTCTACAAGGTAGTCAAGCTACATGGACTTCCCACCACCATTGTCTCCGACTGTGATGTGAAATTTGTTAGCTACTTTTCGAATACTTAATGGAAAATCTTTGGCACCAACCTCAAATTCTCTTCTGCCTTCCACTCTTAAACTGATGGTCAAACTAAGGTGGTTAACAGGAGCTTGGGTAACCTCCTGCGATGTCTTGTGGGTGAATGTCTAGGCAAATGGGACTTATTGCTACCCACTTCTGAATTTGCTTACAACGGTTCTATTAGTCGATCCGCAGGATAGAGCTGTTTTGAAGTTGTTAATGGTAACAAACTCCGCCAGCCTAGAGATCCCTTTCTTATGTCCACTATTGACCGCCCTTCCCACACTGATGAGACCTTTGCCCAACACATTCATGATTTGCATGCCAAGATTCGCCGAAAACTTACTTTGTCTTATATAACTACAAGCTTTCTTCAAATGTGCACCGCAGGTTTCAAGAATTTAATGTGGGAGGTTATGTATTAGTGCGCTTGTATCCTCAACGCTACCCCAAAAAAAATCTTTCAAGAAGCTTCATGCCAGAGCGTCAGGACCTCTCCAAATACTTAGTCGACAGGGATCTAATGCCTATGTACTGGATTTGCCAGTAGATTGGGGCATTAGTGCAGTATTCAATGTTAAGGAACTTTCTCCTTATCGTGGTACATTCGAGGTCCCTCCACCACCAGCGGCAAGTTCTTCATATTGTCATTGTGCTTCACTGTCTTCAGCAGCTATACCTTATGTGCCTCAACTTCCTCAACAGCCACCCGAGCGCATTGACATCGTCTTGGACGACCAGAACGTCTTCACCAACCAGAGCATCGTACATTGTTTCTTGGTTTCCTTGATAGGTCGTTCTCTGGTAGACACCACATGGATCACCGAGGAGGAATTCTACCGCATTGATGCGGATCTTCTTGAGCTCAACCTCAGCACTGACTTGACGGAGTCGAGTCTTTTGCAGCTGAGGCTCCGTCTTTACTCACAAGTGTCGGCGTCGCCATGTCGTTACTTAGGCCTTTTTTTCATCTTACTTTTTTTATTTGTTCTTTCCTTATTTTGGACATCATGTGGTTTAATCCCACATTGGTTACCGCATGTTTAGTCTTTCTTTTAGAAGCCTATATAAAGGTTCTATTGTATCTTTGTAAAACAACAGCCAACTATAGGTGTCCAGACGACCAGGCGTTCCATATGGACGCCCAGGCGTTTCTAGACATATATATATAGAGAGAGAGAGAGTCAGGCTAGAATACACTCGAGTGTACGGATCGCACGAATACACTCAAGTGTGTTTACATATCATGACTGTTTTTTGCAAAATGTAACCCGTTGATCTTCACCTTCATACTATAACTAGGCTACATACAAATTTTGAGCCCATTTGGATGAGTGTAAGTCACTCATCTAAGGGCAACAAAATCGACGCGCGAAACTAATTTGAAATGCATAATTTTTGCGGTCTTCATAACATGAGCTATACATATCCAAATGTGTTCAAATTTTGCGTATGAGTTGTTCACGAGATGTTTAAGAAGATTAACGGATTAGATTTTCAAAAAAAATATTGCATCATGAAAAACTACTTGAGTGTATTCCGCTCCGGATACACTCGAGTGTATTCTAGCCTGACTCTATATATATATATATATATATATATATATATATATATATATATTCAAAAACCTGAATTTTTAGTACTTTTTTAGGAGATATTTGCCATTTTCCTTTATTGGGCTTTTGTATAGCCGATTTGAGTTAATCACAAATTGATTACTCATAAATTAGAAATGTTATCTATAATTGTATTTCTATTCACGAGGCAGTACATTTATAAAAAAAAGTAGTTTAATGAAGTCAAATAGTAGACAAGTTAAAACAGTACTGTTAGAGAGTCTGTTTATTATTGTTGTTATTGTCTTTGTAATATGGGCCCAAGTATGTCTTGGCCCATTAGGGTTAGGTTGTGTCATGTACGCTTCCCTGTTCTCCTACATATAGGAGCATGGCTTCTCTTATCTAATACAACAACTAGTCGTCTTTTACTCTCTAAGATGGTATTAGAGCAGAGATCCAAAACCCTAGCCGTCAAGTAAAAGGGAGAAAAGAGAGAGCCACAGCCGGCGGGCGGCCACCCCTTATTTTTTCTTGGCCGCCCGCAGGCCCTGTCCACTCTTCATTTCATGGAATTTGTCGCTCTTTCCTCTCCTTTTTTGCTGTTGTTGATGCTCCCTTTCAGTCGTTGTTGTGCATGGTTTCCTATTCCTTCACTTCTGATGTATTGCTACAGTACGTTACTGTAGCACGGCAGGATTGATGGAGCTTCCAACCCCTTTGTGGTTTCTAACTGCCTCAAGCAGTTTTCTTCTCTTCCTTCAGCCCCTAGCGGCATGCAGGAGAAGAAAGGTCTCTTCTTTGTGCCTTGAAGATGGGGTTATGTTCACTTTTCGTTCTCCTCATTGGTGGCATGTTCTAGTAGAGATTTGATTCGAAAGTTGTTGCATGGATTTAGGGATTCTAATCCCTACGAGATCCTCTTCCAAGGGCCGCCCTGGATCTCTCCATCCTCCTGTAGTACCCTTCTTTGCTCTAATGAGTAAAGAGGAAGAATTCTAGCATGTTTTTCTGGTCATCTAAGGCGCAATTACAGTAGCGGCTACAGTACATATGGTTTCAGGACTGCAGTTGTTGTATTCTCGAATTTCTTGAAATACCATGCTACTCCCTCCACATGCCTGCTGCGATTAATAAAAATTTCCTCTATAGCAGCCATTGCAAGTCTCTTCTCATGCTGCTGAAAATCAAATCTCTTGTCCTGTAGCTGAAAATGTTGTGTCGTTTGTTTCTTGTTTCCATAGAACTTGTGTTTGTCCACTCCAACCATTGATCATGTTTGTGGTTGGTGTGAGGGGAAGAATAGAAGAGAGATTGAAGAGAGGAAATCTATTCTTTTTTTTCTGTTTCTATCTATGAGGATCTTCTGCCTCTATATATTTGTATGGTTTTTGGAGCTTCAATTTCTACTACTACATCTTGAAGTTGTTTGTTGGCTACTGATTTGCGTTGATGGTATTCTATCCAGCTACGTCGTCTTTACATCTTGCTACTTGTCCGTGCTTTATTTGCATGTTGACTTTGTCCGTGCTTTGTTTTGCACGTCAACTTTCTGCTTCTGTGTGCCAGCACTCTCTGGCTCATCCGTGCTTTGTTTCGCACGTTGACCCGTCCGTACTTTTTTGTACGTAGACTACTACTTCTACTGTGATCTGGCATTCTCTGGACTTTTCTACTGTGATCCAGCACTCTCAGGACTTTTCTACTGTGATCCAGTACTCTCTGGGCTGCGACGTTAGCGACTATGATGAAGACCATGAAGCAATGTTGTTTCTGCTTATTTACCCTCCAGATGATCATAAAGCTTCTGCGACTACAACCTGCTTGCTTGGAGTATCTACTTGAGGGGGAATGTCTGAGTGTTTGAGTGCTTAATCGTAATATTGAAGGGGAGAAATTTCTTGTATGGGTTTGGTTTGTCTTTTTGTTTTGTTTATTTATTTTCTAGTTTGACTCTTTGTTTGCAAGCTGATCTGGGATTCTCCCAACTTCAGCTTGAGGGGGTGTGTTAAAGAGTCTGTTTATTATTGTTATTATTGTCTCTGTAATATGGGCCCAAGTATGTCTTGGCCCATTAGGGTTAAGTTGTGTCATGTACGCTTCCCTGTTCTCCTATATATAGGAGCAGGGTTTCTCTTATCTAATACAACAACTAGTCGTCTTTTACTCTCTAAGAAGTATATTAACACTAATCAGTAGATAAATAAACAAAAAACAGTAGATAATAAATACAAATCAGTAGATAAGGAAATACTAATCAGTAGAGAAATAAATACAAATCAGTAGATAAAAAAAAATTAAAACATTAGATAAGTAACTACTAATCAGTACACAAATAAATACAAAGCATTAGATAAATAAATACAAATCAGTAAACAAATATAAAGATTAGATTAAAAAGTAGAACTCAGTGGATAAACAAATATGAATCAGTAGATGATTAAGTAATTTTAAAAAGTAGATGAACAAATACAAAGCCCTAAATTTAAATAATATGATGAATCAAAAATGAGTAGATGAACAAATCAGTAGATAAGGATATACAAATCAGTAGATAAGTAAATACAAATCAGTAGACAAGTAAATACAAATCAGTAGATAATCAGTAGATACATAAATACAAATCAGTAGATACATAAATACAAATCAGTAGATAAGTAATTCAAATCAGTAGATAAGTAAATACAAATCAGTAATACGTAATACAAATCAGTAAATACATAAATACAAATCAGTAGATACATAAATACAAATCAGTAGATAAGTATATTCAAATCAGTAGGTATGTAAATTCAAATCAGTAGATAAGTAAATACAAATCAGTAGATAAGTAAATATTAAATACAAATCAGTAGATACATAAATTCAAATCAGTAGATAAATAAATAGATAAGTAAATTCAAATCGGTTGGTACAAATCAGTAAAATTAATAGCTTAGTTACGTGTATTACTTTTGGGTGCCCAGATTGGGGCGGGCTTGGGCCTCCTGGGCGGACGCCTGTACAACACAGCTTTGTTTACACAGTTGAAGAATGAAAACTATTTCCTTAGTCATTTAGCCACTTTTCTTTTATAGTTCCATAGATTTACATTACCCTCGCTCCACTAAGTGTTTTTTGGGATATTCAAGAACTTAAAAGGATATTGGTGTTATGATCCTGCCAAAAGACAGTGGTTTGTTAGTGTGGATGTAGTTTTTTTCCGAAAGAGGTCTTCTTTATCTAGTGATCTTTTAGATCTCATTCCCCTACCTCAAGTGGTAGAAAATGATCCTATTTAAGTAACTGAAGTTCTTCCTCCTATATAGGTGTACAAGAGAAGACCCAAAGTTATAGTTCCCTCCATGGCCCCTCAACAACCAACTCTTCCTTCGTCGGCAGATCACAACACCTCCCAAGTAAATTCTGACCTACATCTTCCCATTAGTCAAAGGAAAGGTGTTTCTTCCTGCACACAGCATGTAATTAGTAATTTCTACTCAACAACTAATTTTAGTGCTAGTTTTTCCCATTTTACTGTTGCTATCTCTGTTGTTTCTATACTGAAGACTGCTACTCAAGCTCTTAAGTATCTTACCTGGCGTGAAGCCATGGAAACTGACATGGTTGTCTTCGCAATAGCAAGACTTGGGATCTAATTGATCGCCCTCAAAAATGCTACAGTTGGTTGTTGTTGGATATTCACTATTAAATATCAGTCATATGGTTCAATTGAACGACTAAGGCTCGTCTAGTAGCAAAAGATTATACTCAAACCTATGGGGTGGACTGTTTAGAAACCTTTTTCCATGTTGCCAAACTTAATTCTGTGCGGGCGCTTGTATCTATTGTTGTGAACAATGATTGATCTCTTTTTCAACTTGATGTTAAAAATGCTTCCCTATATGGCAACTTGCATGAGGAAGTTTACATGGAGCAACCACCTGGTTTTGTTGGAGTGTTCCAAAGTCTCCAGACTCATGGAAGCTACTTATGGCCTAAAACAAAGCCCACGGGCGTGGTTTGATAATTTGAGCCAGATTCTTCGAAAGTTTCAATTTCGGCACTCACAGTCGTATCACTCTATTTTTATAAAAAAAACAATTTTGGGTTGTTATTCTTATTGTATATGTGGATGATATAATTTTGTCTGCTAGTTATAATGATGGTATTTTGGGATAATGTCTCTTATCCTATTTTTTAGGATATTAGATATTGTTTAACGATATTGGAAAAGTTCAAAATTGGATAAACTTAGAGTCCAAGATAATGTTTAGCATTATCCTCTCCTCCTGTCTATTAATTATTGGCATTATCTCTCCATTATCTTTTTTAATAGATTAGCCTTATCCTCTCATACTGCCTTTTTGTGGGTTGACATTACTTTTTGAGATGGTCTTATCAAGTACTACGGGAGTACTATAAATAAGACATAGTGTTGTATGATACGGTATGTCAATGTGTGGGTTTCTAACGTGTGGCAAATTTGGGTGTGTCAATGTGGGACAACATTGCGCGCCAACATTGTGGGCAAAAGGGGAAACCAAAAAAATAGCCAAAAGGGGAGAGAGTTAAAGTGGGTTAACAAATTCTATTGTGGGTAAAGGATTGTGAGAGAGAGGTAATCGTTGTAATCTTGTGACGGTTTTTGCTTAATAGAATGTGCGGTCTTCTTCGCCAAATCTGTTCTCATTGGTTATTGCTTGGTGTTTGGCCTTGTCGATGGGGGGTGTTATTGTTTTTGTTGTGCGTGCTTGGGTTGTATCTCACGTAAGGGGATTTCTTGGGTTTGAAGGCTTTTGCAACATCAAATGGTTCTTTAAGTGGTATCAAAACAGGGTTCACGCGAGACAATTAGAAAGTATGGGAAGCAGATAAAAATATGACAACGTCGAAAGCTACCGTTGGAAGCCATCCAGTAGAAAATCTTGATGACAACATTATTATAGAATCAGGAGGGCGTGAATGCACTGGTTGTGAAATATCAATGCGAGGTGAAGTCATGTTATTCACTTGTAAGGGGCAAGTGACCACGGAGGCTACCTGGTTCTATCGACTGGTTGGATTTTTTCTAACCAAAAGAGGAATGACTGACGAGAGATCTACCAACATAGGAGGCATAAATGAAGTAGTAGCATAGGTGGCAGGCTTCATGAACCTGAATAGTGTTACGTGTATTCAACTCTCAGGAGTAGTCTGGTGCGAGACTGTAAATCCAACAGCAAATTTCAACAGATTCAGAGTTGAAGCTATCAACTGTTGGAAGGAGGAAGACGTAGTAGGATCAACCATGTTGTGCCATTGAACAAGCGCGGCTCCGAGAAGGCACAACCCTAAGGCATGGGGGTCAAAGGTGCGAATGATGCGGTTCTTCCGACCACCGGTGGAGGCGGTATAGTTTTTCAGACTGTACAACATGAGGAGCTCTCACATGAAGGATCCGAGTAGCCAGGCCTGGACACTCACTCCATGCAGGCGTGCATGGTAAAATGCTTCCGGAAACGGAAGCAGTTTCCAAGGGCGGAAGCATAGAAGAACGGGAGCGAATTCTATGGGAGAAGCAATTACACTTCAGCAGATAAGATTCAAGGTGGAGATTGTTGGGATAATGTCTCAAATCCTATTTTTTAGAATATTAGATATTGTCTAACAATATTGGGAAAGTCCAAAATTGGATAGACTTAGAGTCGAAGATAATGTTTAGCATTATCCTCTCCTCCTGTCTATTAATTATTGTCATTATCTCTCCATTATCCATTTTAATAAATTAGCCTTATCCTCTCATACTGCCTTTTGTTGGTTGGTATTACTTTTTGGGGTTGTCTTATTGAGTATTGTGGGAGTACTATAAATAAGACATGGTGTTGTATGATACGGTTGTGCTAATGTGTGGGTTTCCAATGTGTGGCAGCTTTAGGTTTGTCGATGTGGGACAACATTGTGCACCAACATTGTGGGCCAAAAGGGGAGACCAAAAAGACAGCCAAAAGGGGAGAGAACAAGAGTGGGTTAAGGAATTCTATTGTGGATAAAGGATTGTGAGAGAGCGGCAATCCTTGTAATCTTGTGAAGGTTTTTCTTAATAAAATTTTCCTAGAAAGCATGGACACTTCCCGGAGGTTGTCGTGTCTGTGTCCAACACGTGTCCAACATGGACACACCTTGGACACACCTGGACACGTGGCGGACACGTCTCCGACGTGTCCACCTTGAGTTTTTTTATTGCAGCGTCAAACACGTCTTGGATAATCCGTAGACACATCCAGGACGCGCCATCCCGACCTACTTAAGCCTAAGTGTATGAGAAAAACCTAAGCCTTCTCCAAATCCCCACCCCATGCCCTCCACTACTCCTTGCACTACTAACATCAGGTGGTTAGGCTTCAGCTGCTACAGGCAAGTCGTCGACACCCTTCTTTAGCAACTATAACAACCATCATCAGTTGTATCATCTCCACCAACTATAGCAGCATTCAGGGATCTGCCACATCAACTCAAGGAGGAAAGTAGTTGGATTTACAACTTTCTCTAGCAGTTCCATATAACTCTTCCCCTTTGCTTCTCTCCACTCCTCTTCCTACTTCTTGTCCCCCTCTTCTTTTTCCTACTCTAGAGCTATAGTAGCAGCAAAAATGTACCTCCACCTCCTCTTTTTACTGCTCCTCTGAGTTGGCTTCTCCCTCATCTACTTTTCCTTCTCCCCCTCTTATTCCTCTTCTCATTCCTGCCCCTCCTCTTTTTAAAATTGGATGCAGCAGTAGCTGGAACATTGCTCCCCATTCCCCTCCTCTTATTTCACATTGGTCCCCCATGTCTCCTTCTACCTTTTCTTGCCACTCCTTCCCCTACTCTTCTTCTTGCTCCTCCAGGCAAAAGTAGTAGAGTATTGTCCTCCCTAAGCCTACTCTTTTTTCTTTTTCTTTCTTCTCTACATCCCCATCTCTCTTCTCTTGCCCCTCCATCTAAGTAGCTCTCAAATGTATCCCCCTTCCTTCTATTCCCTCTCAACCTGCAAGACACCTTCATTTTCCATCTCCTCCACCAACAGCAACAACATATTTTCTCATCTCCTCGCCTTCTTCCTCTTGATACATGTTGTTTGCCATTACTTGTACCAACAATACAAAAACTATTGTCCCAGAAATTCTATGACACTCAAGTTTTACAATTCCATATATATACTGCAACAATTTTATAATCAAGCATCTTACATATTGTACTTAATCCATATTGTGACTTGTGGATATGATGATATATCTCAACTGCTTGTTGGATTTCATGGTGATTGCCCTGTGTATAATCTATTTAGATCATCTTGTGTGTTTATACATATAGCATATTATATTTCAAAATATGTGATATATATGCATATATATATATATATATATATATATATATATATATATATATATACGTACATATATATACATATATAAATGTATGTCATGTCCAGTGTCGTGTCAGTGTCCTGTATTTTTGGAAATCGTCGTGTCCCGTGTCCGTGTTCATATCTGTGTCTGTGTCTGTGTCCGTGCTTCCTAGGAATTTGTGGTCTTCTTCATCAAATTTGTTCTCACTGGTTATTGCTTGGTGTCTGGCCTTATCGACGGGGGTGTTATTTTTTTGTTGTGCATGCTTGGGTTGTATCTCGCGTAAGGGGATTTTTTAGGCTTGAAGGCTTCCGCAATATTAATATGTCAACTACTAAATGATATCTAGAACAGCACTTTGTTACAAAAGATCTTGACAAACTCAAGTACTTCTTGGGAATTGAAGTTTCCGGATCTTCTTCTGGCGTCTGTCTTTCACAACGCAAATATGTTCTAGATTTGCTGACAAAAATAGGCATGTTTGGTACTTAACTTGCTTGCACTTCTCCGGATCCTAATACCAATTCACATGATGAATCATCACCATCCTATCCAGATAACCCCAAAACAGAAGATTGGTTGGTAAGCTTGTTTATCTCACTATGACTAGAGATGATATAATTGTTGTTGTTGGACTTATCATTAGGTGTCTAGATAAACCTCAACACTGTGATGATGTATGTCATATCCTTAAATATCTGAAAGATTCTCCATTGAAAGGATTATTGTATCGTAGACATAGGCACTGCAAACTCACTAGATATTCTGATTCTAATTATGCCGGTAGTAGATGTGACAGGAAATCTACCTCTAGCTAGTGCAGTTTTGTTGGAGGGATCTAGTTACATGGGGTAGTAAGAAGCAGAGTGTGGTTGTTTGGTGTAGTGATGAAGTAGAATACAGAGTTATGGCTCATACTACTCGTGATTTAATGTGGGTCCAAGGACTCCTCAAGGAATTTGATATCTCTTATCTCATCACAGCGACAATAAAGCCTCCTTTTTTTATTGCCAGCAATCCCACTTTTCATGAGCGCACCAAGCATATCGAGGTGATAAGTTTCGTTACTTAGGCCAATCAAGAATTGTGAATGGTGGGTTCAAGTTGGATGGAATGGATGTCCAATATGTGATAAGTTTTGTTATTTTGGCTCTCTATTTTTTAAAGGGAGGATGACGTTCAAGATGATGTTTGTCACAGGATCACAACAGGATGGTTGAAGTGGAGGACTGCAATTGGAGTATTATGTGACCATAAAATCTCTCTCAGATTAAAAAAAAAGTTTTACATAATAGCTATATGGCCAGCCATGCTATGTGGAAGTAAATGTTGGGCAGTGAAGAAACAAGATCTCAACAAGATGAATGTGGGCGAGATGCGTATATTGAGATGGATGTGCAAGAAGACGAGAAAAGATCGTTTGAGGAATGAATATATTAGAAACAAATAGGGGGTGGCGAGCATCGAGGACAAGTTCTATGAAGGTCGTCTAAGATAGTATGGTTATGTGCAATGAAGACCGGAAAATGCACCTATTCGAAGCATGGTTATTGAGTCAAGCACAACTAAAAGAAGCAGAGGCAGACCTAAATTAACTTGGGAAGATCTTATAAAGAGAGATTTTGAATCTTTACATCTTGATCAGAGTATGACTCATAACAGAGGTGATCAGAAAAAAAGGATCCATATAGCTGTCCCCAACATGGTTGGGATTGAGGCTTAGATGACGATGATGAAGATGACCAAGCATATCGAGGTGGATTGCCACTCTGTTCGAGAATCTGTTTTCTCTGGTCGCATCTGCACTCCTTATCCTAGACAGAAGATCGTGTTGCAGAATCTTTACCAAGATACTTCCCGAAACTCGCTTTGCTACACTGGTGGACAAGTTGGGCAAGTTGACATCTATGCTCCAGCTTGAGGGGGGTATTATTATATCTATTTTATGCTTTATGTTTTATCTATGCTTTAGACTTGTCTTTGTCTTTAGCTTTTCTTTTATCCCATATTGCCTACTTTTATTTCTCACTTACTCTCTTATCCTATAAAAGAGTGTCTTGCACTTGTTTTAGACACATCAAACAAAGGATTTTCTTAATCTATAATAACTTCACAAAGCAATAATCTTGTTCCACCTACTTCAAATTTGGCGGCAAACCCTCTATCATCGAACATGATTAAGCTAGAAGGGAAAGAGAAATTTGGGCAGGATCTCAAATTTGCACACAAGAGATGTGACAACCGATGGGCCTAGATCTAAATAAATGGCAGGGTGGTTTTGTGGAAATGTACGCCTTTCGGTCATAGAGCTATTGGAGAAAGTAGGCAAATGCGATGATGGGGCTCTAGATTTATTGGCTGTGACTGCATTAAAAAGAATATGCAGATGTAATATATATGTGTAGACATGTATAGTCTTCAATGTTAATATATGCAGTGGGGCCCTTTATATTTATGATTTATGCTCATGGTCATTTCCGCAAGTTTAGATTCTCATTTGTCGAGTCTCTCCTTATCAGTTTCAACCCTTGGCATGCATAAGCTAATCAGCCACAAAATCCTCCACATAGGAACTATTGAAGCAGGGCCTCCTCTTTTAATTAGTACAGTTCTTAACTTTTGAATTCCTCTTAATTTCTGGTATCACTAGTTTTTTTACAGTGTAGACAGATAGCTGTTTAACAAGAAAAAAAGGACAGCTCTTGATCTTCTATATAGTTACATTAGAATTGTATTCGTCTCCTCCCATGTGCGCAAACAACAATCTGTAGGCCGAAAATCCTAACTTAATATCAGTTAGTAAACTCTTATCGACACCTTATCACAATGGGACTAACCTTTTCCAGAAAAATTACCAAACACCATAAACTCTTCCGCAGAGTTGCGAATCCACTCCAGTGCATTTCTGCACTGTATGGAGATGTACAACGTGCATCGGGCAGCACAACGCAGATGAACACTTCAAATAGAGGCGGCGCAGAAAAAAGTATTTTGAAGAAAGATATGGCGGAAGAGCCACAAACCTGTGTAACGTTTTCAGCAATGTTAACGGCTTCGACTCTTACGGCTTCTCTCGTCGGAAGGGAAACAGCCCTCGACTGGACACAGAATCGTCGTTTCGAGGAAATACAAGCAAAGAATGGCCGCGAGGGGAGGCCAGAGGAGCGCCGAGGTAAAAGGGGAAATGAAGGAGAAGTAGGGGAAAGGACTACGGCATGTGCTGCCATTGTCACTTCGAGTTTACAGGGGTTTTAGGCTGTGGTCTGAGAGCGGTTACGACGGGGGCGGGAGCTGCAAAGAAGCTAGGCAGCGGGATAGGAAAAACAGGATAAAGCGCACAGTCAGGTGACACGGTTCTTAACATGAACCACTGACAATTACATCATTGACCCTCGCCTCTTCAACCAAAACAAATTGAATTCAAAACTTCCGAGACCAAGACTCGGGGATTCTCTGATGTAGACAGGAGTGTACTCTTCTTCGGTGCATTGCATAAATATGAGAATATTTGATCAGACACGTGGGCCGTTAAAACATGAGCCGGTCTTATACAAAACTAGGAATGTTCGGTGCATTGTATAAATACGACAATTTTAGATTACTTTGAAACTCGTATATACGATATCGCATTATTGTCTAATTTAGCTAAAGAAAAAAATGAAATTAGAATTAATATGCAATTATATTGTGATTGTGAGTAAGGTAGATTGGAAGGGAAGATATGTATTGAGATTTGTTCGGCTAATTTTGTACCACACATGGTGTTAAGAAAAAACACTAAAAAGAAAAGCAATGAATACAAGTGTTATAAAATGATTCTCAATTTGTACTTATCAGTTGATTCAACCGATAGTTGGCGGTTTGCTAGCTGCAGGTTCCAAGTTTGATACCGCCGGGGTTAAGGTTTATAATAATAATTAAAGATTGTTTTACAGTTGTTATAGAGTTGTACTTCCCCTCCTCACAATTATAAATATATCCAAAAAAGCTTCCCATGTTAGGTTGGAACTTCCATGTCTTCCACCTCCTTCGGCCTTAGTTTCACTAGACTCGTAATCCTAGTAAACGCAAAAGGACTTTGCAAGTTCGAAGATCCGTGCTCAGCTCCCACTGCGTGGCACATTACAACCTTATCAGAATGCACACTGCCAATTAGTAATTCAAAATACGAGTGTTAAAAGTTATATGCAACCTTTCCTATGAACTTTCAAACACAATTACAATTGCCAATCTATTTGAAAAAATAAAGGAAAAGATTACATTCAATCACTCTTGTTTCATATATCATTATTAGAGGAGCAATTTGCAACCCAAAAGATTAAGAAAAAAATGCACCAAAACCCTTAGGTTGCCTTATTAGAATAAAAAAATAATTTATCCCTAAAAATATATAACTAGTTGCATAAAATGCCTCACACACTTTGCATATATAAAAAAATGTTAGAATAGAAGAACTATACTGTAATTTTGAAAACTAGAAGAAAGTATTGCAGAGGAAACTCTCTACGGGCTTCTTATATAGTATAGCTTACATATACGTCGTTTAAACATGTCATCGGCCCACATCCCCTTCTTCTCCTCATAATAATAAGGGGAAAAATCAAAATATTTAAAATATTTATTCGATGACTAATTTACACTCAAAAATTTTCAAATTACAAGGTATAGAATCTACACATGCACAGACACAATATGTATTTTGCATACAGCTAATACAAACAAAAGCCATACATAAGAATATAAACAGTTGACTTTTGAAGAACTTTTAAAGTCCCTATAGAGCCGTTGGCCTATAATGATTACATTTTCTACTATACATAAAGAACAATGTAAAAGATTATATGTCGGGTCGTTGTGTTGAGTTATTTCCAAATGACGAATATATTTTTGAGGTACGCATTAATAAAAGTAGTAGTGCAAAGAACGGACACGTATGCACAAATTATATATGTAAATACATATTAGACCTTTAATCATGATAATATAGTTGTTAATGGGTTTATAAAAGATATGTATATCATTGTTTTAAAGCTAACCCCTAAAAGGAATTGTAACATTTGTAAGCTGGCATGAGAAAGACGGAACAAAAATCATCTCTTTTTTACTTTACTAAAAGGAACATGGCATGTTAAATAGTGAACAAATATATAAATTGAATTATATACATATTTGTAAGATATGCATGATGAGGTGGCCACGAATGACATGTTACACATCGATCTCAAAATCGTAATTAGATCATGTGATTAGGTCATTAATGTGAGGTCGGCCAAGATTATATGTATACTCTTTACTTTTTCTCTCTCTATCTAATTAGTATAACTATAAAGTCTATAAAAATTGATTCTACAAAACAACAACAACTAAAGTCCTTGAATTCACTGTAAATATATATCCTTGAACCAAATGTAATGTTATTGAAACAAATTGGAACATACCATCAGCTTCATATTTATATGTATACAAGAACTAACATTGTTGTTTATAGACTTGATATAAAAGATAATTCAACACCTAAATATATAAAACACTCTTTACTTTTCTCATGGGCCTAGAGTGACAAGGACTGACTTAAATTGAACTCTTCTAATGAGTAACTATGTGGCAGGACTCCTTTGTTGCATGTTAGATTAACATCCATTGTCACCTAAAAAATTGATAGATCATGGCTCCATGAGTAAGTATATCTTCATTTGAATCTAGTGTACTTAAATAAACAATAAAGATCTTGAGAAGTTAAGTATAGATATAAATTAGCAGCGCAACTTGGTAGCATCAAATGAAAATTATTTAAGATAAAGGCAAAACTGCATTATGAACTAGAAATAGAATTGAAGATCAAGATTACAATTTTCTTTAATACATGCTTTGATCATGCAATGACATTTTCCACAACTTTATGACTGAGCCGACTACTGCCACTCACTAACTTCTTTTTTTACTTTTCCCATAAACTCATTGGGATTGTAGCATCAGAGTGAAAGTCACTACTCTATGACTTATGTATGTGTCTTAAGGTGAAATCTATGGACCTTAAAGCTGCTAAGAGAATTGAATCTCAGTCTATAGCGAGGTTTCCATGTCGAGCTATCATTAGCTAATTGTGTATGTAACCCTATGGTTTTGTTTCTCAGTTACTTAGGAAGGGTGCTTCTAGCTAAAATGTCACTCACTCCATGTAAATATGTCCCCAATGAGTTGACACAGTAAATAGTGTAAACTAAACTAACATGAAGGAATGGATATTCAAGGGTTGTCTCACTCGACTATATGTATCTAGGATATCACTTGGCTCTTTAATTCTTTTAGATACCACTGCTAAAGTGAAGTATCCTAGGGATCTCCAACCATTGTTGGATACTGGCTATATCGATTACGGGCCATGTCTTCCTTGAAATCTCTAGAGGGTGGCATGTAGAGATAATACCAATTTATGTAATATATAACATAAGAAAAAGGTTATTTGCAACTTATAAAAAGTATATATATATATGGGTATGTATGTATGTATGTATGTATATAGTGGAAAAGAAGTTAAGCAACAATCAACAAGAGTGGCAAAACACACAAATATGTATAGTAGTTTCATCTTGAAATGTCATAGATCCACTACCTAGTAGTTGTATACTATGATCTCTTAACTTGTACTTTATTACTTTTTCTATATAGACATAAATTATACTTACCTTTGTCATTTACGGATCAAGATCAACCTATTTTCTCACTTAAGGATAATCAATGTCTTCTTTGTTCGACTCTATATGATCACTAGCACATCCTTTTTATGGACTAGAGAAGGGAACACTCGACGAATATCATATTTTTCTCATGTTACTTGTGGATGCAACCTTCTCACAGGAAGTAACTTCAAACTCTTGAACCAAACAAGGAACAAGAAAGAAGATCCATCGGATTCAAAATAAAATTTGTAACACTAGTACAATGTTGATTATGCTTTTTTAAATTTAGACATCATATTATGTAGCATATTTAATTTTCTTTTAACAAACAACTTCCATTAATTTCTTAAATAATTACTACATCTGACATTACTAGTATTGGAAATAAATGTGGTAGTACTAATACCATTACAAGATTTGTGATTAACTAAGTCTTGGACTCCAGGAAGAGGGGAACTATACTCGTAGTTCCAGTGTGGGGGATTTTTGGTGAATCTTCATGTCAGATACTTTATTTGTCTTGTGTCTTACATGTTTAATCGATCATTGTGACTTCAATTGCTTCTCGATCAACGTTATCCAATAAGCATACCTAGGGTTATTGAGGTTCTCCTCGAAAATCAGATTGCATGCTTCAAGGCAGTTTGTCTCGACTATCAATCTCTCCATCCTCCTTACTTCAGCTGACTATAGAGATAATGCTACCCCGTTAAGTTCAACTTCCAATACGTCCTTTGTTTTGATCTTGTTGTCGATCCCCATAATCACTTACCATTGGCATCCTATGCCACTGCAACTGCAACCGCACCATGGTTATTTAGGGTTGCATCAGTGTTGATTTTTACTTCCCCTCCTTGTGGTGATTCTCATTGTTCCATGTAATCTAGTTGTACATTGGGATCCTCTTCTTGATGCTACCATGCTGGTAAATACAAATGAGCCTCCTTTCTAATGTATCTGACCTAATGCTCCTTCATTTTGATGGTGGATTCAAAGATTTGTACATTCTTGCACTTCCACACATACCAGCATCCTACTGCAAAGGACGAGATTTCCCCCCGGTTTCCTTGTATGAATTTGCTAATCCATTCAATGACACTCTCTATTACAAAGAGTTCATTCTATCTATCGTGAGGGATTAGACCCTTCCAGATGTCCCACACTCTTGTATAGTCCTACAGAGAGTGTAGCTTTAACTCTTCCTCCTCGTGGCATCTATCACAGATAGGATTGTTCATTATGTGTCTGGTCATTCGCCGTTGGTTGGTTAGTAGAGCCTCATGGGTAACAGTCCATAGGAATAACTTGATTCTTGGAGCCACCTTCATCTTCCAAATTCTCTCCTAGTCTGCATTCATGTTGGTGTCCTAGACTTGCTTGAGCATCAGATATGTAGATTTCGTTGTAAAAATTACCCTTGAGTGTGTGGTTCCACACCCTGATATCACCAAGTTCTGTGTATATGGATTTATTAACCTTTTTGATGTCATCAAAAATTTCCTTTGGAAAGCAATGCATTAGAAAGTCATTGTCCCATTCACCATGGGTGTTGATTAGGCTACATAAGGTCAGAAATCTCTTTCGAAATTGGTCTCAAGGCAACATCCTTTAGCATAGGGCCTTGTTTGCACCACCTATCTTTCCAGACATCGGTATTGTGACCATTCAAGGGGATTACATAGGAGTTCTGTAGAATTCTTTTCCTTCCTTCAATTGCAACTTTTGCCAATCGAGAAACATTTGGTTCTTCCCTAGCATTATTAAATCGGCTCAATCTCTCTTTTAGTCATATGCACTAGATTGATTGTCTTTGCATCAATAGGTCCCATGCGTTCTTTAGTACAAGTGCTTGGTTTCAGTCCTGCTCTTTTAGTCATATGCACTTGATTGATTGTCTTTGCATCAATAGGTCCCATGCGTTCTTTAGTACAAGTGCTTGGTTTCAGTCCTGCATCGATTTGATACCTAGCCCTCCATTATTTTTCAAACTAGTCATGTTGAACCACACTACAAGGGATAGCGGATGAGCCTTATGGTCCCCCCCATATGAACCTTCTAATAGATAAATCAATATCATCACATAGCTTAGCTGGGAGGATAGTTGTTTGCATGGGGTAAGTAGAGATTGCAGTAAGAGTTACCTTGGCCAAACAGACTCAGCCATCAAACAATAAAGATTTAGTTTACTAAGCATATTTAATTTGGTATCAATGTTTTATTTTAATTTGTAATGCATAATTTTCCAAACTTGAAGATTTCCATAGCAAAAATCAAATTCATATTTAAGGTTTACTTGTATTCTCTTTTACTTAGTGCATCAAAGTGAAATTTGACATCTTTTAATCAATCCATCTAGATCATGTCCCAATGCTTGAGCTTGATTATTTTTATTGGTAGTTGAATAACACAAAAATAAGTCTTAACTTAGTGATTATTAATATTTTAATTTATATATAAGGGTACTTAAGTTCAAGGCTTGAAATTGATAAAAAAAATATGTATTATGGTTATATAAACTTAAAACATTAATTTGAATGACTAGTTGCAATCCCATATTAATTGGAGTTTGAATGCACTCTAGAGAAAATCGTGGAGTAATTCCTTTCTTGTCTTTTTTTATTGTTCATTTGGTATATGAGCCAATAATTTTCTTGCCTAGACAAAATGTGCAACCAATTTGTCTTATTGACAACTAGCTATCGTTATAGGGGATGATGGCAAGTAATTTCTCACATTATCCTCCACCTCATCCCCCTTTATCTTTTCCCTCACCTTCAATGCTCATTCATCTTCCCTAACAACCGCTTATAAGGAATTAACTTATTACTATGTACATAAGGCCAGTAACCTATATACAGTAACAATCGGTGAGCTCCAACCAATAGCTTCACCTCTACCCATCAATTTGATGCCCATAATAGCTTCACCTCTACCCAACATATTGATGGGTGGTGCCGTGCCGCCTCCCATCATATTGATGCCTAGAGTGGCTTCGCTTCTACCGCCAGGACATAAACCTAACCTAGTTCACCATTTTTAAACCCACCATCACCCTTTATGAGGTAGCACTATCTCCAATTTCATGATGAGCTCCTCCACTTCATGAGCTTCCTCAAGCCAAGCCAGTCACACCAAAATGTTTGCCAACCTCCCACAAACTCTTTCCCTCAATCTTGAAATTGTGAATTTATCTATATTTTTATGGCCTAAATAGTCACCATCTTTGACTGCCTTGAGTTCTTTGATGAGATCTATACCTCGATACACCTCGTCACTGCAATCACTACATCCCTTTTCAATGCGACTACATCTTAAGGTCATTGACCACTACCCATTAGCCCTCACACTCCTTGTAGATATCTCAACCTTCCATGATATTTCTAAGAAGAGGACTAGTGACAAGATGTCATTCTTTCGTGCTTCCAAACTCACAAACACCTCATCCGCCAAACTCATCGGAGGCTGGAAAACCCAATGGTCATACAGCTCATGGCCAGGAAGCCCAGAGCCACAAAAAGCACCCTTTAGACAAGATCCCTTTTTGTCTTTGAGTTATCCTCCTTCCCTCCCCTTCTCTTTGATTTTCCTTTTCGTTGGAATTAGTTATCTAACGAAATAGGTAATAAGATATCAAAAAATAGTGCTATTTGGATATTAAATAACATAATTTTTGAAGTAACAATAATATAAGCACATTACTTTCATATAGTTTGGTCAACTGCCTTTATCAAAATGCCTTTGTAATTAATGTAATGATGTTTGGGTAGTTAATCAAGAAAAATAATGAGTGGCTACAAATTAGAAAAAATTAGGGAAAATCTCATATTTGTTTTACTCTTTTAAGATATATTTTAATTAATTTTTTCCACTTTGACTCTTTTTATATTAGCTCACATTTTAGATTTAATAACACAACTTGATGAAACAAGGAATAAAAAATGGTTTTAATTAATAAAATTAGGAGATCAAATAGATGGTCTTATGATCTATTTCATGCCTATAGTATTATTTCTTGAGCTTATATGCATGCAAATTATGAACTAGTGGAACAACACCCTCACTTTACCACATGTATGTGATGTCATGGTCTGTGCATATATTCACATTTGTAACATGTATGCTTGTATTGAATGATTATGATCCTATACAGATCGTGAATGGTATATTCAAGAATATAATAACCTAAGTTGAACCTAATCATAATCATGAGATAGTTTGACAACCTAACATATAAATCAAGAGCAAGATTGATAAATTTTCACCAAATGACATTAAATAAATGATTTACTAAACAATGACTCTCTCGTGACTTAGAAATGTTTATTCTTTCTAGATCTTGAAACTTTAGAGCTCTTTGAATTTTGATTGTGAAAACCTTGGAATCTTGTTTTGATTAAGGTGCTTAAATATTCAATTTAGTTATTGTTTCATATTTCCTTCTTTGCAATCATGCATAAAATGATTGAATGTGCTAAACCCAAAATTTTTACTGAAACCCTAGATCGCCTTTTTTAGGATCACCACTATATTTTTAAATATTGATTATTTTGTATATTTACATTGGTAGTAATTGATTATATAATAGAACTTTGTCTCCTTTATTTGTTGAACTACATTGCCCAACCTTGCGCAATGGGTAATGGATTAGTTATCCCTCAGTACTTGTTATAATAGTAGATGACATTGTCTTTATCTCCTAGATTGTGAGGACACTAGGCACCTAGTCCATGAAAATATAAATGTACTAAGCATATTGATGCTTTTGATATCTTAATATAGGACATTCTAGAAATCTTTGTGTCATACTAGTTGCCACCTTGAAATTGTGATATACTTGAATCACTTGAGAATAATGATTTACTTGTGGTAAATAGAAACCTTCTCACTATATAAATAGTCCACAATATAGTTGTTACCCAATTTTATTTCATTAAATCCTTTATTACTCTTGTATATTTTAATAGATCAAAAATCAAATTTCGTACCAACTGTTATTGACTTATTTTCCTCTTTTGCGTTCATGTACGTATTCTTTATAGGGATGTTTATAGATAGAAGGACCATCCCACTTTAAAACTTATTCTATCTTGTATCAAATATTAGAACTAAGGAGAAATATCTAGTTGTCCTTTGTGATCTTGCTTATCCTTTTTTCTCATATGCTTTATAATATCTATGAGGACAAAGTAGTTTATCTTATGCTTGTGTCGAGAAAAAAATATTTGAGCTTTTACTGTGGTAATGAATAAGATGATTTTGTATCATACATAATATACTTGTATTTGAACTATAGAGTCACATGTTTAATTTTATTTGAGGTTTGATTCCATATTTTGATGAAAAGGAAAATTTGACTTGTGTTTCTTTTTTAACGTTTGAATTGTGATTTTCACAAATCTATTGTTAGTTTTCTAATAGGGTTTAGGTTTAGATATTTTCTCTAATGGTTAGTATTTATTATAACACAAAATCCATGTCTCAACAAAAATTAACATGGATTCAGTTTTCATTTTACAAACATGAACAATGGACAGATTCCAAATTGTAGTTCTAAACTGCTTTATACTATCAAATTCACTAATTAAATAACACAAAGGTCACTTTGACAACCAATGTATATTTTCCTTGTCACCTTGATCCTACTCAACTATATATGACATATTATGATCAAACTTCATAGGAACATAAATCTCATTGCTAAGTATGTGGTGAAATGGACGACTTCATAAGAATAAACTTTAGCATTGCATATAACAATGATAGTTTTTACACAAGATACTAAGTTTCCACAATCATGTTACAATTATTGCCAATCACCACAGATACATGTAGGTACACATATTTGACATGTCAATACATGAATAATTCAATTGGGGTCATTGTCAAAGGTGGGTATGTCAACATATCAAAATCAACAACTTGGAAACATAATTCCGGTAGTCATTCACTATTTAGTCTAATTCAACATCCATCATATAAAATTCTCAAAATTGATAGGAGTGCCTTGGGAAAAAATCCAAATACAAGGCAACTTGTATGTTTCATGACACTTTGACACCAAAATTTCTTCTAATACAACTTGATAAATATGGGGGTCATAGTTCAGTAAATAAGATCTGTTGACATGAATCATAAACTCACTATTTCCTCAACACTTGTGAGTATCACAATAGTATGTTTTAAAATTTAAACCCTAACGACAGTTTATTTGTAAAGATACCATTTTTGTCCCTTTTTGAGGTGATTGTGACACATTTTAAAACAAATGATCTTAAACACCACCAAATTAGATAGTTACATTTCTATAACAATCCTTGAGGTGGACCATGTTTCATTTGATAATGTATACATCAAAAGTGGTCAGATAAGATCCAACCCCTACAACCCCTTCTACAAGCATATCATCTGAATTCGTATGATGAAAAATCTTCACTACAACCTTAAACCCAACATGTAAAATATGATCGTAATGACCATTACCCAATTCAGCCTTTGAAAATATAAAATTAAATTCAAGCAACAATATTAACAATAGTAGTCAAGATGAAATTAGTGTAATCATTTTTAATGTTCCTATGCACAACCATGTGAGCACATTAGACAAATATTTTCTACAAAGCATGCCAAATGTGAAGAAAAATCAAGATATGCTACTCAAGAATCTCTTTTTGAAGAAAGATAACACTGAAAGATCTAGAGGGGGGTGAATAGAGATATTTGATAATTTAAAGAAAATAAAAAATTAAAATACTCAACCAAAGAAGGAGGAGGAAACAAGGAATACACTTCGATTGGAGTGGTTCCAACCTTTGAATCAATGGTTGTCAGTCCACTACCCAATTATTTCCAATTAGGATTTTGAAAGCAATTTATTTTATTACCTCACAAGGATGTTACATAAAATACAATCACCTTCCACGTGAATTAGCCTCAACCCCCTTGAAGTAGCCTTCTTGAAGTAACCACGAGCAATCCTTGAAGCAGCCTTCACCACCTTGAAATAGCTCCACCACCTTGAGATAGCCTTCACCTAGAAGTAGCTCCAACCTCCTTTGAAGCAGACTTCTTGAAGTAATCTCAAGCACACCTTAGAGTAGTCTTCACTTTGTTGAAGTAGCACCAAGCAACCTCCTTTTAACAACCTCCAACCCTAGGATTAGTTAAGGAGAACAAAGTACAACAAAGAAGAAATAGATTGGAAGAAAGAAAATACTTATCCAATGAAGTACAACGATTTGATCCTATATCAAGCGTTTATATCTCCTATCCACTTAGGATGGATGTGGCTATATGTGGTGGCTAGGAGATTGTAACTATAGGACACAACTCTAGAGCACAAGGATGAAGATGGCAAGTGAATTCTAGCTTTGTTGCTCTCAATAGTGGATGCTCAAGTGCAACATGTGTATTGTGTATGCAAGTGGAGATGTGGGTGTCCTAAGGCCTCTCCTATTTATATAAATGGTTTACAAGTGATTAGGTATTTTTTAGGGAGTGTCTAGAGTTTTCTTAGTGCTTAACTAGTCGTTAGGTGTGTATTAGTTGGCTAGCAATTGCTAATTTATTCGTGCTTAAAAAGAACAATCCGGAACCCTGCTCGGTCGGCAATTTGGTTGACTGAACTGTGTCTCAGTCGAGATTTTCTTTGACCGAGCCTGGGTTTAAGGCAAAAGTGTTGCAACATCTATTTCCAACTCCCAACTACCAACCACTCAGTCTAACAGTCACAAGCTTTAGACCGAAGCTTATTCGGTCGAGATTATTTTCGACCGAAGACTATTTTAGAGCACAATTGTGTAAGTTCTTGAACAGTGCTCTCAAGTTTGACCAAGGTGGTTCGTGGTCGACACAAACTTTGACCGAGTGTGTCTCGGTCGAAAAGTTCTTCGACCTAGGGTGTCCTTATTTTAAACTTTTGAATCACCTACTAAGTGTGTGTTTCCATGTGTGTTGGTGACTCTAACTTTGGGGGAAAACCTATCTAAGGGTTATAAGTGGGTAGGGAAGATCTAATACTTTATTTACATGATATATAAGTACTTGTACATTATATTTTTGTACAAGTGTTTACATTTGAGTACAATCATGAACATTTATACAATTAAGTGCATTTGATCTTCAATTTGTATTGATCTTCATCTTCCCACTTAGTAGAATTTCCTTATTCCTTTGAGCCCTAAAATACTCAAATAACATGTTAGATCCACAAGTGTGAAATGTTTGTCATCATCAAAACAAAGTGTATATTAATATCCAATTTATCCAACAATCCCCCCCCCTTTTTGAAGATGACAAACATTTCTAAAATATAATCAAAATGATTTAAAATAGATGAGTTTCATACCTGAGATTTACCTGAGATGAAGAGTATTTTCTTTTTTCATAAATTGTGTGCTAATTACTCCTACAGATATATGGAGCATAGTATCCATCTCTTAAGGAATATAGCATCAATTAATGTCAAGCCAAGATAACATGAGACTCATTTATTTTGATTTATATTATTTCTCCCCCTTTGTCATTTAAAAAAGATAGTCATACAATCATATGTGTAAATCAATAAGACTCCCCCTTAATTGATTATTCCCCCTTAACTGTTTGTTTCAAAAATAATGTCAAATTTAGCCACAACAAAGATTAATTTCTCAATCATTTGTAAGGGATGTTAAACCCTGAAATGATATGAGATTCCTTTAGGATCATGGTGGGATCAATGAACGTTATTAATTTCTCAACCATTTGCAAGGATGTTAAGCCCTGAAATGATATGAGATTCCTTTATGCTCATAGTGGAATCAATAAATGTATCTCTAACCAAATACAAGGGATGTTAAGCCCTGATTGGTGTAGAGAGAGAAAGATATACATTATATCCAATAATTATGTGATCTCCCCCTTAATTTCATAACAAAAGATACTAAGGTATTTCAAATAATAACCAACTTTAAAATCAATTTGATTAATTAAGACTATAAGTCAATTATTATAAGCAATCTTGTTTCTTGCATTATCTTAAAAAATCTTATTCTAAGTATTTGACATGATAAGCAACTTACAGATTTAATATACCAATGTTGGGTTCAAGTGAATGTTTTGATTTACAAATAAGCATTTTTTTCCAGGCTTATTTTTGATCGACCATGACTTCGATAGGGCTCCCCTTGGTCAAACTCCTGTATGATCGAGAGGCATTTCTACAGATATCCCATTAATGCATATTTATTCTTAGAATGAACCAAGATGTAACATTTTCTTTTATGAACAGTAATTTTATGCCATAAACAATAACTAGTGTCCATAAAGTAATAGGTTCACAATCATTTTTCCTTTTGATATTTTCTTATGAGTCATATACATTTTCATAGCTCTTATGATGTAATTCTTTTCCACATAGCATAGAGAAAATTGTACCAAAATTACCTTTCTCCAAATGTGACCAATACGTTTGCCCTTTTCTCCATGTGTGTGGAGATCTTCTTATTTCTAGTTGTATGCTTGTTGGGTCAATCTCTATAGGCCATCCAACTTGTAAAGTATACAGTTTTGGTCCCCATATAATGGTCCTTTTGGTTAGGATCATTTGTTAGGACATTTTGTAATGGCTAATTGGAAAGAGTTTAACAAGATTGATTATAGTCACAAGTTTATTGATAATCCATTTTCAGAACAACACTCGGTCGACAATTTATTCGATTGAATAATATTTCAGTCAAGCTATTGTGTCAGCCGCAATAATTTGCCATAAAATACATTTTTGATAGAACCACTCTTGGTCTACTATCTTTTCGACCGAAGAGAGTCTCGATCAAGAACTTTGTCGATCGAGAGGGTTTCTATGTGTTGTATCAATTTTAAGCAAAGCATGTTGTTATTTCCAATCAAATCATACCAAAAATATGCAAGTTAAAGCTTTGTTTAGTTGAGATAAGATGATTTGATTTTCAAATTAAGTTTTAGGTCAAATCTCAACTAAGTGTTCCATATTTCTAAGTTTGAGGTTTTGGAACCCAAACTAGATCCTTATCCTTATTCTTCTTGTAAGAGCATGAAAATGAATAATGACCAAGACGTAAGCAATAATGACAACAGATGAAGTCAATTTCATTTCTCTTTTTATCATTGTAGTCATGAGCTGGATAGTTTTTAGGTACATACATGACTTTGGTTTTGAGTACTTGAGTCCTTTTAGGTCTAGGTTTTTGATAGGATTTATCTTCAGGCACATAACCTAGACCTCTCTCCCAATTTGGCCAGATGAGTCCTTTAGGATTTTATCAAGAATGTCTTTACTTTTCAAGCTACTAATATCCTTTTGCAACTTAGAAATTTCATCCATTCTCTTTATAATGTCTAATTTTTCTTGATCTAGATTAGATAACAAACTATCTCTTTCTTTGACAATAGCATCATAATCTGAATGAGTACATAGAATAGGTTGAGTTTGAAGATCATTTATCTTGGAAAGCAATTCAACCTTTTCTTGGCAAAGAAAATTATTACTAGTTTCTTGATCAAGAAACTTAATATCGCAATCATTAATTGATGATTTCAAAGTAGCTTTTTTAGACATATGACTTTCCTTTTCAAAAGTAAGATCATTCAATTTAGCATACAAATCTTCATTGGTTTTTGTAAGCCTTTTTAATTTCTTTGTACAATCAACATATTTATCATGTAATTCTTCAATATTGGTGACTAACTCTTCTTTAGATAAGTCAAGAAGATGTACCTCATTTTCTTCTTCATTTTTTATTGCAATGAAACATCTTACTGTGTCTTCTTTGGTCATGAGACATTCCACTTCCTCCTCACTCTTGCTATCATAGCTTGAGTCATCCCAAGCTGCTTTGTAGGCTTTTTATTTCTTCTTGAGAGAAGATTTCTTTCCCTTCTTGACTTTGAGACACTCATTTTTTAAATGTCCCTTCTTACCACATTCAAAGAACCTAAGCAAAGAAGAAGAAGTAGAAGAGTTTTTGTTAGTTTTAAACCTTCTATATTGCTTACCATTTACAATGAGTTCCTCTTCTTCACTATCTTCTTTACTTGTTTCATTAATTTCTTTAGTTGACACCCTAAAAGCAATGTCCTTCCTTTTCTCCTTCTTGTGTTTGGCTTCCAATCTTTCTTCTTCTTCAAGAGTGACTTCATGAGTTTCTATATTACCGATGAGTTGCTCCATCTTCAAATTGGTAAGGTCGTTGGCTTCTTCAATAGCCGTCACCTTTGGCTTGTATTTCGGAGGCAAGGACCTAAGGATCTTAGAGACTTGATCTTCCTCACTTATAGATTTACCTAAGGCATTCAAGCTGTTAACAATAAAAGAAAACCTTGCATACATTTCACTAATAGTCTCATTAGATAACATTTAGAATTGTTCAAACTTTTATTTAAGCATGTTAATCTTAGTATTCTTTACTTGAGTTGTACCTTCATGTGTAATTGAAAGTTTATGCCATATTTCATAAGCAGTATCACATGAAGATATTCTATTAAATTCACTTATAGAAATAGAACAATATAAAATACTTACCGCCTTTGCATTTAATTGAACTTGTTTTACCGTATTTGGATCCCATGTTGCATATTCCGTCGTTGGAAGTACATTGGGTGTAGATACCACCCTCCAAAGGTCCAAGCTAATCACTTGGAATTAAAATTGCATCCTTCTCTTCCAATAAGTGTAGTTTCTTCCATCAAAGGGTGGTGGCTGGCTCACATAGGTTCCTTCAAGGTTGAGGTTGTGAAGTACACCACCCCCATTCTTTAATACCTATTATGGCTCCTTGAAGACCTGCTCTGATACTAATTGAAAGATTTAGAGGGGGGTGAATAGATATTTTTGATAATTTAAATATAACTAACAATTAAAACACTCTACCAAAGAGGGAGGAGGAAACAAGGAAGACACTTCTGTTAAAGTGGTTTCAACCTATGAATCAAAGGTTGTCAGTCCACTACCCAATTGTTTCCAATTGGGATTTTGAAAGCAATTTATTTTATTACCTCGTAAGGATGTTATATAAAATACAATCACCTTCCACTTGAATAGCCTTCACCCTGAAGTAGCCTCAACCCCCTTGAAGCAACCTTGTTGAAATAACCATGAGCAATTCTTGGAGCAGCATTCACCACCTTGAGATAGCCTTCACCTAGAAGTAGCTCCAACCTCCTTTGAAGTATCCTTCTTGAAGTAATCTCAAGCACACCTTGGAGCAGCTTTAACTTTGTTGAACTAGCACCAAGCAACCCCCTTTCAACATCCTCCAACCCTAGGAGTAGTCAACGAGAACAAAGTACAATAAAGAAGAAATAGATTGGAAGAAAGAAAATACTTATCCAATGAAGTACAACGCTTTGATCCTATATCAAGAGTTTATATATCCTATCCACTTAGGATGGACGTGTCTATATGTGGTGGCTAGGAGATTGTAACTATAGGACACAACTCTAGAGCACAAGGATGAAGATGGCAAGTGAATTCTAGCTTTGTTGCTCACAGTAGTGGATGCTCAAGTGTAGCTTGTGTATTGTGTATGCAAGTGCTGATGTGGGTGTCCTAAGGCCTCTCCTATCTATAGGAGTGGTTTACAAGTGATTGGGGATGTTGTAGGGAGTTTCTAGAGTGTTCTTAGTGCTTAATTAGCCATTAGGTGTATATTAGTTGGCTAGCAATTGCTAATTTGTTCGTGCTTGAAAATAACAATCCAGAACCCTACTCGGTCGATAATTTGGTTGACCGAACTGTGTCTCGATTGAGGTTTTCTTTGACCAAGCCTGGGTTTAAGGCAAAAGTGTTGCAATGTCTATTTCCAACTCCCAACTACCAACCACTCAGTCTAACGGTCACAAGATTTAGGCCGAAGCTTGCTCAGTCAAGATTATGTTCGACCGAAGACTATTTTAGAGCACAATTGTGTAAGTTGTTGAACAATGTTCTCAAGTTTGACCGAGGTGGTTCTCGGTCGACATGAACTTTGACTGAGTGTGTCTCGATCGACATGAACTTTGACTGAGTGTGTCTCAGTCAATAAGTTCTTTGACCGAGGGTGTCCCTATTTTAGACTTTTGAATCACCTACTACGTGTGTGTTTCCATGTGTGTTGGTGACTCTAACTTTGGGGGTAAACATATCTTAGGGTTATAAGTCGGTAGGGAAGGACCAACACTTGATTTACATGATATATAAATACTTGTACATTATATTTTTGTATAAGTGCTTACATTTGAGTACAATCATGAAAATTTATACAATTAAGAACATTTGATCTTCAATTTGTATTGATCTTCATCTTCCCACTTAGTAGAATTTCCTTATTCATTTGAACCCTGAAATACTCAAATAACTTGTTAGATCCACAAGTGTGAAATGTTTGTCATCATCAAAACAAAGTGTATATTAATGTCCAATTTAGCCAACAAACACCTTCATTGATCTCTTCATCTTCTTGATCTAAGAAGAAGAGCTTGCATGTTTCAATGGGTCATAGACTGGACTTGGATCTTCCTTCATGTCCCTATTAGCTGGAGCATGACCTTCATCATCATCATTATCACGAAAACTATGCATTAGTGAAGGACCTAGTGATAACATCCAATTATGTGGATGTTACATGACTATTTTATCCTCATTTGTTTTATCATTCTTGCTTTTATATTAATAAATCTCATTTTGACTTGCATTTTAGGAATACTTCACTCCTTTTTACAATTTTCCATCTCTTTTGTAGGAAAATGGATAAAACTTAGAATTTCCAACAATTACAACCTGATGACCGATTGGGTGGCCTAAGTTAGTGTGGAGGGATTCTCACAAGAAATCCATTAGTCACCCATTGAAAAATCCAATTCAACTACTCAACATCGGCAAGAAATGATACCCATACTAGCCATACACAATGCACTAATGGTGATCCTACCTTTAGCTCCCGACATTGATGCTCAACAAGAGCCTAACACCCAACCTCATTATTCATCAAACACATCAATTTCGATGCTCAAGACAACCATTGGACCCCTAGACCAATGGATAAGCAGACTTTCCATCACCCACTAATGTCAAAAAGACCAACAGTAGCATGAAGAAAGATCAGCCTTGATGGTTGACCTACATGAGTTGGATGCTCCTCATGCACTTAACATTGATGATCGTGCACGAAATCCACCAATGGTTCAATTGAGAACCATCTACCAATGAAGACATTGTGAAAAATTGAACTCAATGTACTCTCAATGAAGCACACCACCATTGTGATTAATTAGATGAGCACCTCAACGTATGTGCTTTTAGACTTGGGGTACAAGCAAGGTGCCTGCTGCTCAGGTGCCTTGGGTACATGATGAACCATAAAAATAAAGATTGACAACCTCCATTGAGAGAACCTCTGATCATTATGCAAAGTCCTTCCCAACTACACACTTGTCATTAACTATCAAAGACCAAGGATGAGAGTCAAAGGTATTAATCGCCCACCTTAGATTCCATCTACATCGAAGACCCTCTTCAAGATAAGATGGACTGTTGGATATGCCATCTCCATCGCCATCTCCGTCACAATGAAGAAGGAGGTCATCATCGACCATCGATATTCCATGTGGATATTGTTTGTTGTATTTTCTTCCTTCTTCCCCCATTTATTCACTCCCCTTCATTCATCCATCTAGTTATGGATTTGTTCACCTATAAATGTAAATTGTGTTTCATTGACATGAGTGGCTAGACAATCTTCGTGGGTTTGGTGTAACATCCCTGACCTGGGTTATGCTTTAACCCTTAGAGTTTTTCTAGGTAAAGTTAATTAAATCCTTAATTTTATTTGGTGAAAAGTAATTAAGGCTCAAGAGGAACTTATGTTTCAATTTTAGTCCATTTTGAATAATGTTGAAGCAATGTTTGCTTATTTTGGACTAAAGTGAAAATTACCCAAGTTGAGGGGTTAACTTGTAAATGTTACATGACTAAATGTTCCTCATGTGTTGAAGCATCATGAGAATGAAGATGATGCAGAGGTATGTCTTGTGAAATCCTGAGTACCAAGAAAGAGCTGATAAAGCAATGTTTGTGCATTAAAACCTAGTTTTGGTATGATATGCAAATTACCCAAAACCTAGGGTTCAATATGCAAATTACCACTTCAATAAGGTCCCTTATATTTCTTGGCATCATGAAGAGCAAAGAAAATGAGAGGGGCGTCTCATTTGTATTACTTTGAAGGAGAGAGAATCTTGATACTAAAATAATCAAGATTTAAGCCTAATTGAAAACCCTAATTCAATTTAATGCAAAAATAAAAATATTAATTGAAGCGCCCTTTAACCAAAATGTGAGGGATGAATTTGAAAGATAATGGACGACCATGTTCCTTGCAAAGGCACGAAAATATCCAAAGGAAGTGGATAACTCACTCACATTATTATAAGAAAAAGAAATATCCACTTACTTATGGATATTAGTATAATATGATTTAAGGTGCTTAATTTGCTTTTCTTTAAATCATGGATAATTGAGAGGAATAAGAGGCAAAAGGAATGGACTCATATCCAATGAATTGAGGGGGAAGAGGTGGCACTAATTTTGGAATTAAAAGAATTTTTATAAGGCATTTTCTCTCTCATTGATTTTCTTATAAAAACACCCTTCACAACCCAAACCAAAGGCTTTTCCCGAATTCCCTTATTCTCTTTGCTTGGAAAACGACCAAGGGATCTTTGTAGGATCAGGAGGACGAACCCCAACCTGTTGGTAAGCTTCTTGACCTTCTTTCACCTTGAATCCATGGTGGAAATCACAAATCAATGCATGATTTCTTCTTATCTCGATCCCCTCTTCAATTCGAACCATTCCTTTTCACTCAAAGCTTGAGGGCGAGCCTTAGGATAGTGAAAGGAGTTGCATCCACCATTGTTGACGTGAGATAGAAGCTTTGGAGCTCAATTGGAGGCGAGTTTTATAACTTGAACCCTTACTATTATTATTGCGTTCAATTCCTTATTAATTGTTGATCATTTCTTCTTCTTGAAATTCACTTGATCAAATCATTAGAACCACCATGAAAATTATAGAAAAATATGAAGGATCGTAGCTTGATGATGATGACATCATCCTAAGCACACACCTCCAAAATATCCTAGGAAAACGGTTTTAAGAGCTAGGTCCAAACGGTTTCACCAAACTGTTTGGAGACCAAACGGTTTGCAAACCGTTTGGAGGTTTGGGTTCCAAACCGTTTGGATGGGTTGACCGTTTGAGGTTAGGACCCTAGTACATGTTGGATTTTGATCTAATGGATCCAATTGATTAATTCAATATATGGACAATCCTCCAATTAGAAACCCTAATCGAGTTAAGTGTTGAATTTTCAATTGGTTGACTTGATGTTTTGGGTTGATTAACCCAAATGATTTCAAGACCATTTGGAGATCACCCAAATGGTCTCAAGACCATTTGGAGGTCAACCAAGACTATGTAGAGGTCTAGGGTTGAGTATGGTTGAGTAATTGAATATCTAGAGATATCAAATTGAAATGCAATCAATAGCCAATTTGATGATCAATCCAATGATCCAAACCCTAATTGAATGTCATAGATTTTAATGAATGATGAGGCAAACGGTCTCAAGACCATTTGGAGGTCATCCAAACGACCTCAAGACCATTTAGAGGTCATCCAAACGACCTCAAGACCGTTTGAGGTCAGGTCATATCATAATTGGATGCTGATTCATTAATTTCAATTGAATTGGTTCCACAATGTTGACCATTGATGGTTCCTTGAATTCAAAACCCTAATTGATGGTTCTTGATTATAAATCCTAGTTCAATTGGGTTCAAAACCCTAATTTATGGTCCAATTTAAGGATGATTCAATAGTCCAATTGATGAATGAATCAAAGATTCAATTGATAGGCTGTTCAGTGATGGAAATCTTGAAATCGATTAAGTGTTGAAAGACTTTTTGGTCCATTCGGTTTTGAGAGGGTTTGGACCAAATAGTCTTAAGACCGTTTGAGTCCAAACGGTCTCAAGGCCATTTGGGTCCAAACGACCCCAAACCATTTGGAGACCCAAGCCCATTCGGTTTCAAGGACAATTTGCCCAAATAGTTTCAAATCGTTTAGAGATCAAATGGGGTGAAGATCGTTTGATGACTCAATGTGATCAAATCAATTGATAACTCAAGGTGATGAGGGATCAATTGACCCTATAATTAAAACTGATTTATCTCAAAGATAATCACTAGGGTTGTACTTTTAAGATACCAAGTGATTGGTAACCTTAGGTGAGTTAATCTTTGAAGTTTAAATAAGCAATACTTCAATATACTATGTCAACCCTAATTGAATGTACGTAATTGAAGGGTTGGTTGACCTAATATAACCAAGTTTGATTTAGCCAACATACTAGAGAGGGTGAAAGAGAGAAGAATTCATACATGTAATATAATCATGTAAAGGTCAAGCATTAACACCTTCAACATGAATAATTATGTAATTAGGGTATGATCCTTAATAAAGAGATCATGAAACCCTAATCAAGAAGATTGATGAACCTTAACCCTAAGTTAGGGCAATGCTAGGTGTAATCCTAATATAAGGTAGGGAAGTAACCCAAATTAAGGGTGATGACATGAGTAGCCCTAATTCAGGGTAATGTCATACAAAACCCTAGTTGGGATGAATAGTAAACCCTAATTATGGGCAATGTGATGTGAAACCCTAATCTAGGGTAATGCCATGTGAAACCCTAATCTAGGGTGATGCCATGTGAAACCCTAATCTAGGGTAATGCCATGTGAAACCCTAATCTAGGGTAATTCCATGTGAACCCTAAATTATAATGATGCTATGTGGAACCCTGATGTAATGATGTGATGTGAAACCCTAATCTAGGGTGATGCCATGTGAAACCCTAATCTAGGGTAATGCCATGTGAAACCCTAATCTAGGGTGATGCCATATGAAACCCTAATCTCGGGTAATGCCATGTGAAACCCTAACCTAGGGTGATGCCATGTGAAACCCTAATCTAGGGTGATGCCATGTGAAACCCTAATCTAGGGTAATGCCATGTGAACCCTAAATTAGAATGATGCTATGTGGAACCCTGATGTAATGATGTAATTTGAAACCCTAATCTAGGGTGATGCCATGTGAAACCCTAATATAGGGTAATGCCATGTGAAACCCTAATCTAGGGTAATGCCATGTGAAACCCTAATCTAGGGTGATGCCATGTGAAACCCTAATCTAGGGTGATGCCATGTGAAACCCTAATCTGGGGTAATGCCATGTGAACCCTAAATTAGAATGATGATATGTGGAACCCTGATGTAATGATGTGATGTGAGACTCAAATCCAGGGTGATGCCATGTAAGGATATATGAAACCCTAGTGATAGTATAATGGCCAATACACTAAAGTAGGGTGTGCCTAATATGATTAAGGAAGATGAGAATGTTACACCCATGAAGGGTGAAATTGATAAACCATATAAATGATAATGTTGATGCTTTAATGAGTAAGGGTATAAGGGACAAGATGATGCCTAGATCATTATATACCTAATTCTATATATGTGTTACAACCCTATACACTTTACAAAGATGAGGACAAGAAACTCTTAGGAGTAATATATGCAACACTAAATAATGGAGTGGATAATATCCTAAGAGTTGAAATACCTAAAGTGGTTGATAATGGTTTACTCTATATCAACAATGCCTAACCATTAGATAAGTCCATATCATTAAAGACAACTGGACAATCCTAATATGTGACCCATGCTCTACATGATAAAAGTGATAGGTTAGAGGTTAAAGTATTAAGAGGGAAATACCTTAATACAAAGTCCGTTAATTAACTTAAGTAAAATGGAAATGAGGAGAAAAGTGATACATCAAGACATGATAGATATCACATTTAGCATTTCAGGGTTGATATACCTTGATGCATCTCAATCCAACATACTTGGATAAGAAACACATGAAGTGTGTGTTATGTAGTTGTTACAATAAGATTGTAATGAGTTTGATATACTTTGATAAGTATAGGCTTATATATCCTGTGAAAGGAGTTAAGCCAAACTAATGAGTATGATGTAATCATACCATGGTAAGGATGAGAGATGAACTTATACCTTGAATTGATAATCCTTAAATGATATATGATGAGAGTAACAAGCATGAGTGAATACTTGTGATATCAATAGATGCTCCTAGAGGAGTGGAGCAATAAATTAGGGTTGGATAGATAATATAAACATGAAACCCTAATTAATGTGAAATGAGAACCCTAATCCCTAATTTTTGGGTAAAGGGATGAAAATCATATTTGATGGTAAACCCTAATCATGGTAAAGGATTAATGGTGTTACTATTATACTGCATGGTGTGATGTGAAATTGTCATGACTGTTATCATGTCTATTAACCATGCAGATATCATGAGATGATGAATATAGCCAGATCTGAGCTATGATATTTATATAATAAAAATGTTGATTGGCCTTGTATTCCCTAATGTTATTGTTGCTTAGTAAAAGTAACAAAATGTGCATGGACTTTATGAGCCATATGAGTAAGTTGTTGCCTAGTGAAAGGTGACAAGACACTTAATGGGCCTTGTGAGACATGTGAGATGCTTGTGTAACAAGTATCATGTATACCTCGGTCTGAGGACCTAGAGGTAATAGTTACCTAATAAGTGGTAACAGTGATTAATGATGAACTGAGGGTATGAATTCCTAGTTTTGATAAGTAAGATAATGATGTTGCTGTGAGATGTGAACTTTTAAGTGATGAGATAAGGGATTAAGATCCCAATGTATTATAAGTTCTGGTAAGGCAATAGATAAGAGCTTTCATGTTTCTTTGTAGCATTTGTCATAATAATTCCTGATTGAGAACTTGACTGATGCTAAAAGAATATGCTAATGTACTTAATTAATCAAGTGAAATCATATCATGTAGAGCCCTTACCATAGATCCATCATCGTCAGTAATTTGGTGATGGTGAAGCGGGTGCTCCGCGGCAAAACCCGGAACACATATTTTTGAATATGTGGGGGTTGATGGGCGAACATATCCTTACGTCCTAATGAGGGAATTGATGGAAGGTAAACATTACACCTCTCAATGCTTCATTATTTGTATCAGGATGGATGTATCACGAATCCCCCGATGATTGGGATAGATGTAATATACATCTCCCAATGATATTAATGTCAGATCGATGGAGGTAAACATGAAACCTCTCGATTGCGAAGAGAGTATATGCTACAGGCTATAACTCTATAGCGAAGTTTCCAGTATACCCTGGAAAGCTATGTAGCAGAGACACAAGATGTCCTGCATGTGGTCTCGCACTGATCGAGATGTGGGAGGTCTTGGAAGCCGGCTCTTCCATTGACCTTGTATGGTACCGATTTTGACTTTGCAGTGGTCAGTTGGAGTATGAGTGGTATACCTCATCTCCTCAGGGCATAAGTGTGATTGTAAAATGTAATCAGCCATATAGCATGTTTGCTTAAGGATTGAATACGAAAACTTATTGGATGATGTTTCATTTCTTTTATGCATCTCTAATTAATAAATGATTATTCATATTTCTTTATATTCATTGCAAGTAGATGGGTGAACTATGATTCTACCATGGATAGATGCAATGTTCTCCTTAGGAAAGGAGATTACTTTACTCTGTTCATATAATGATCAATACTGTTGTTAATATGCAAGAACTCCTACTCAGTTTTATTTTAGTAAACCGTAATAACAATGTTTTGGTGGAGAGTTATATCTCTCGCTGGGGCAATTTACAATTGTATCACCCCCGTGGGATCCAATGTTTTTAGGTGGATGTCGGACAAGGAAATAGAATTCTCACAGTAGTGAAAGGACAACATTAGCAGGGACATCAGTAATATCTCAGGTGGAGATACTACCTGTCAAGTCAGATAGATAGTAGTCCTATGTGTCGTCTCTGTACTCTCAGGTCCTCGGAGTCAGTAGATAAGTGCTTTTATAATCGATCTGAGATTTTGGCTTGAACGCCTCGAGGTTTTATGTTGCTAATGTATAGTGTGGCAAAGTAACTGTTGTATGTAATCCTCGAGAAGAAATGGTACATGGAATGTACTTGCGAACCAGGATGTATATGTAATACTTTGGTTCTTATTATAAGAGTTTCCTTGAATTGGATCTCTTTGCAAAAAGTTTTAATTTTTAGTGATTTTCAGTAATCCGCTGCAAATGATTCGCTTCCGCTTAAGTAAATCTTATTTTTGTGAGTTGGATGCCACAATTTAGTGGTATCAGAGCTCTAGGTTCGCTGAGTCTACAGAGACATATGACTAAGGTAGTAGAGTCTGTTCTAAGTGTCTTCTAGTCCATCTGATAGTGTCTTCTGCCCATATAGGAGAAGAAGAACTTGATGATATCTGGATCACACACAGAACATGATGATGAGAGCAGCAATGTTGCACCAAGAAGGGGTGCATGGGATAAGGCAAGAGAGGAACAATTGCCTGAGAACCCTCAAGCTGATCCAACTATGATAAGAAATCCTTCTTTAGGTATCACTGTTGGGCAATTTAGGGCAACAGTAATGTATATAACATATCAGATATTGGAAATGCAACCTAGATTACCAGCCCCCAATGATTATGTTTTAGATATCAACATGATTTGTAATCAACATCAGCAGGTTGAAGCAATAGGAAATGATGAAGTTCTGGATTTAAATTGAGTCTGTGCTCAACCTCAACCTGTTGAATAAATAAATAGTGATGGAAGGAATAGGTTACAACCTCAAATCAGGGTCTGTCACAAGTTTAGGAAACCTGGACATATCAGAAGGTATTGTCCAGAGAAGAAAAATAAGGTGATGATTGAGAAAATGCCTAACCAAACTCAGGAACAGAGGCCTAGTAGTTCCAAAAAGAAGAAGTTTTTGGTACCATCGGTACAACCAGGGCCTAGTGCACCAAGGCAATGGTTACCCGGAAAGGGTAAAGAACCCTTTAGACCACATCTAGCACCCAAAATTTGTTACCAATGTAGATAGGTAGGACATATGGCAAGAGATTGCTCAGCCAGAAAAGTTATGGTGAATCAACCTCTGAGGTAGAGTCAGCCTGAGGCAGTAAACTATCCACGAATTATGATAGGTTAGACAAAATAATGTCACTCTAATATGTCATTTTATGATTCCCCGAGTTAAACTGAGAAAGTAATTGATTGAGCTTTCCTTGATTAGTCCTATGAGGACTTACATTTTGTACAACAACATTATAGATGTTTTATATTGTTCTTACCTCTATAAGAGAAGGTGAGGTATAGAAGAGATACCTGGATAAAATCCTGGAGTGTTAAATCTTATGCTTGTCATAATATGAAAAGGAAGGAATATGATAGTATACAAAGTGCATACTACTTAATCTCAGTATTTATATACCCTGGCTAGGTATACAACTATTGATGATAAAGTAAGTATGGAAACTCTTAGATTGTTATCTTTTTGATTGCTCTGATCAAGTAGTCATTCTGAGACAATCTAATGAGTATCATGAAATTAGAAATATGGTATGGATAAATCTGTCATATCTTAAGTACAAGAAAGAGAAATCTGAGATAATCTTAGATGAGTATGTGTATATGAGGAAGTAAAAAGTATACTCCTCATAAGATAAGAGTGAGAACAAGGGAGATGATCCCTGTCCAATAAAGTTTGTAAGTATAATAAAGATCTTTTCCCATAATGTGGATATGGGAAATTTGATGAGATCATAAGATGCTCATGAATAAGTTAGATAATAACAAAGAAAGGAATAATATTATGTGATCATCCTTATAGATTCCTATGCTGAGGGCAAGGAACCTAGGATGAGATAAAGAGTAAATGAATCAAGAATAGTTGAAAATACATGAAATAATAAGAGGAATATGATTCTTTGTTTTCTTTCCTTCCGGGGACATGGAAATCAAGTGGGTCTTAGGACACTTGATGTGCATAATTAAAAAAAAATGTTTATGGATACTTAGATAAGTATCAGTGTATCTTGGACTTTGGTTCCAAGAAAAGATTTGGTGTAACAAGTGATGTCCCAAGATGGAAGGAAGATAAATATGTGATGTGTTTTCAACACATGTGACAGATACCAAGGTAAGAAATTCTGATATCTAAGAAAGATCAAATGATTTATGTTAACTACCTGGATTGGTCAACCATGAAATCAGTTTAATTATACATAAAATAATATGAACATCATATGTTAGGGGTTTATGCTTCACATAAACATAATGATTAAAGATATCTTTAAAAATAAATTATTATTTGATAAGTAACTTCTCTTTATGATGAGAAAATGTAAAACTAATGAGATAGTTAGTGCAATTAATAAGGAAAACTAGTATTGTGTCACCAGGTGAGATGGCACAATCGAGGAATGAAAAGACTTATAGTCCCAAGAGGGTGACAGAACATAATCGTGATCATGAAAGTGAAATGTTGAATTAAGTAAGGAGCATGGGAGACTCCTCAGAAACTAGGATCTGTCACATGCACTACTACATAATATCCTTTTAGCGTCGGTTATTTAAGCTCTTTAGTGTCGGTTTCAAAGTGACACCCAAGTGGGCGCCGCTAAAGGGGGACACCTTCGACGTCGGATTCCAATCGACGCCAAAATGTTTTCCACCACCAAAAATGCACCAGCAAAGGGACTATCGGCGTTGGTTGTTTAGTAAAAACTGACGCCCAAACCCTTCCTGCCACTGAAAACGCGCCAGCAAAGGGACTATAGGCGTCAGTTGTTTACTAAAAAACCGACGCCCGAACTCTTTCCACTTCCGAAAATGCGCCAGCAAAGGGACTATAGGCGTCAGTTGTTTACTAAACAACCGTCGCCAAAACTCTTCCCGCCACCAAAAACACGCCAGCAAAGGGATTATAGGCGTCAGTTTTCTAAAAGAAACTGACGCCACATCATCTGAACTGACGTCGGTTTTGTGATAATAACCGACACCATATCCCCTACCTGCCACCACAACTGTACTTCCCAGCACGGCCGTGGTACCTGGTCACATAGACGTCGGTTTTAGGTGAAAACCGCCTTCGTATGTCTTAGGTGTCGGTTTTGTTCAAATAACCGATGCCTATGTTTTGATTTTTTTTTTCTGTCAGTCTGCAGACCTGCTGTGGCTGGTCGCAGGATGAGAAACCTACAGTTCAGTTATGAACTACATGTTTTATGACATCCATTGATATCAGCCAACAACAGGACACAAGCCTACAAAATTAACATGATGGACAATAATATATATATGTGATTCACACTCATGTATAAGAACATTTAATTTATATTATTTTTTCATCACACGCATGTAGAAACTAGTAGCAACCTGCAGTTCTATTTATTTCATCTCTTTTCACATTCAGACACATGTAGAAACATTCATGTATTGATGATTTTCACACACATATGACAATTCATAAAAATTCATTCACATTCACACAAAATTAATTATGAGAACAAATTTATTCTTTATTCATCATTGTCATCATTGTCAACAAAATCATATTGAAAAATTCCCACTTTTTGCCAGGCTTTTGCCCAATCTTCTCTTACAACATCTAATTCATCTCTCGTATAGGGAGCATGTACATCGAAACACTTTGCACCTATGTTGAAGTCCTCAGTTTTAAAGACCTACAAAGAGAATGTCGTATATACATAATTATATTAATATATAATAAGATTCATATATTTCATATTATCTAATGAGACTATGTATAATACATGTTGTATGTTATCGATTTCCAATACAACATGTTTGATGATTAGGTCCATAAATCGCATCACATAGTAGGCACATGCCCAGCCGTTGTCTTGTGTAGCATAAATTGAAACATATAAAATATTAAAAAATACAAATAAGCACAGTTCACATAAATAATATATACATTGGAGTCAGGAAATTACTTTCACATTCTCCTAAATGAGTGTCAGATTTTTTTTCCTGGGGACCTTTCCTCCAGCCTTTTGTACTCTTGTAAAGTCCTATATATGTTAATGTAACACATTAAATTGCATAATTAAATAGTAATGCAGTAATAGATGTTAATAGATATAAAAACATAAAATGTTTCTCACGAGAATAATGGCCTTTTAATTGCATGTCCATATAATACATCCAACTCACTCCCTGCAGGATCTAGATAATAGACGGTGAATGTCTTGGGGACAATAACTAATAACTCCCAATGCTTAGCACTACAGGTAAGAAAGTAGAAAATTAATAACTCAATATCCGCAATAAAAATGTAATTTGCTTAAGTCCAAATTACAAGCAAAGTAAACTTACTCGACATTGAATGGAGCTATTATCACCATCTTATTATTTTTACCAAAATATTCAAAAGCATCACAACAGTATGAAGTAACTGAAGAAACATCTGTATCTACAAAACTAATCAAAGATGGAACCAAAAATCCCATGTGGGAAAACCCAAAATCTGTACATGTCTTGTATAAGTGGCTGCAAAACATGTATTACGTATGCATTAATATATAAGAAACCAGATTGCCGTATATAAAACAAGGTATATGGATGTATAAACCAGATTGCCATATGCATTAATCTCACCATATCCACAGCTCTATCATAGATGTGTTCAGCCATTCATAACTAAACAACTCCAAAATATCTTGTATAAATATGTTGTTTCTGAATGTTTGACATGCATTAATACGTATCCAGAACTTCTATTACGTATGCATTAATACGTATGCTAAACTTGTATAAATAGATTGTTATCGTATGATTTACCTACAATATTCTCCAAAATAGTAACATTTATAGGGTAATTTGGATTATGTTCGCCGATCCATACTGCCACACTCCTACAATTAGGACCTATTGAGGTGTGTAGGTCCCCTGGAAGCCAACTTGGTAGTCGAGGAGGTGGAGGTGGAGGCCGAGATGTAGCGGGTCTCATCTTTTTGACTTGTATATATAATTTCATATCAATTGACTCATATATATATACACACACTAACAAATTTAAGTAATGAAAAATTATCATGGAATATTAGTATAGAGGACATCCGCTTCGGGCCACAGTCGATGAGCAAGATATACAGTCTTGCCGCCGTGTTTTAGTCGTATTGAATCAGTGTTCTCTTCACATATAGGACACACTTTAGATCCTTTGACACTATATCCAGACAAATTCCCATATGCTGGAAAATCATTCACAGTGTAAAACAACATAGCGTGCAAACAAAATGTCTCTCTTCGTAAAGCATCATAGGTCATCACACCTTCACCCCATAGCTTCTTCAAGTCATCAATCATAGGTTCAAGATAAACGTCGATATCATTTCCATGTTGTTTAGGGCCCGATATCAAAGACGACAACATAACATATTTATTTTTCATACACAACCAGGGAGGAAGATTGTATATAACAAGCATAACTGGCCAAGTGCTATGTTGGATGCTCAATGTCCCGTACAGATTCATCCCATCTGTATAAAGCCCAAGTCTTATATTCCCGTCCTTTTCACCGAATTCAGGGTACAATAAATCAATCTTCTTCCACTGTGGGGAATCAGACGCATGTCGTAGGATCCCATAATTATTTTTCTTAACATCCGCATGCCACCTCAAATTCTTCGCATCTATAGGATTGACAAACAAGCGTTGAAACCGTGGTATTATAGGTAGATACCACATCACCTTGGTGGGAGAACCAGTTTTGGACTCCACCAAAGTCGTCAATTTATACCTTGACGCACCACATTTTGGACAATCTTTCAAATCCACATAGTCCTTTTGAAATAATACACAATCATTCTTGCATGCGTGTATCTTCTTGGCCTCCATTCCCATTGGGCACAACAATTTCTTTAACCGGTATGTTGAGATCGGCAGCTCATTTCCTTCAGGAAGTATTTCTTTCAACAAAGACAACAATGACGTGAAGCTTTTGTCGCTCCGTCGATTGTTAGCTTTTAGTTTATACAATCTCAACATAGCACTAAGCTTCGTAAACTTACAACCCGTGTATAATGGTATCTCAACATCATGCACAATGTTTCTAAACATAGGAGGTAGATCAATTTTGGTGTGCTCTACCCCACAACTATCCAGCATCGCATCAACGATGTCTACTGGAACTTATTCGTTCACATCTACGTCATCGAAGGAAATTTCTTCTTCCACACAAGCACTGCTATCGACATCCACTAGTTTTGGGTTTGAAATCTCTCCATGCCAGTACCATTATGTATAGCCTTGTACAATCCCGTTGCACATGCCATGACTTCTGATTTCATCACCAGTGCTGACTTTCAAGTTGTTACCGCAATGCCTACATGGATAGTAGAACCTATCTCCAGGTTGTTTCCTTTGTTCCTCGGAAAATCTAATAAACTGGTCAAGACCAGATATAAACTCTGGGGTGCAGTGATTGCGAATGGACATCCATGATCTATCCATTCTATGATCAAAGAGAAAACAAGCTATATATTACAATAAGATTAGGGTCTAGGGTTAACAAATTAGAGTTTATGCATGGTTAAAACTTTAGGCCAACAAATACATGTGTTGTCATTCTTATATATAATAAATGTGTACCACATATCCCATTCTTGAACACCTAATCTCACTAGTAAGTGTATAGTGTGTATTGGATTTTCAAGAAAATTTCGGCAGCATTTCCCCGCTGTTCTCTAAGTACATATGTACTTAGAGAACAAACGGGGAAATGCTGCCGAAATTTTCTTGAAAACCCAATACACATTATACACTTACATCCTAAGTGAGATTAGGTGTTCAAGAACAGTCCCAAACCGGGGTCTATCTAAGATTTACTCCTAATGAGTAAATCTTGGACGGGTTTCTAGGCCAACAAATACATGTGCTGTCATTCTTATATATAATAAATGTGTATAAACTACATGCAACATGGTTAATCCTAATCTATAGAGCATTATTAAATAATAAATCAAGAAATAAATAGTTTCAAACACGCAATAATTCACAATGCAATGTTATAAACTACAGGCAACATGGTTAATCCCCACACTCTAGTAGACAGACTAACCTTAACATATAGTGATGTATAAGAGATTAAGAAAAAATTTCTTAGGTAAGAGTAAGATGAAACTCAACATATATGCACAATTAGCATCAAATATAGGACAAAGGGGTAGATTAGAACCCTAATTTACTCAAACATGTATAAAAATTACCCTAATGACAAAAGGTCTAGGAATCTTTACTAGACATTATATGTATAGCCCTAATCATCATATTTAACATACTAAGTTATTATTAACATCCATATCAGATTAAGATCATACTATGTTATAACTATTGGTTTAATAACCTTATTTCCACATGTACATGATTATCAACTTTAAAACCCTATAATTCATTGAAATCATTCTAATTCAATATAAGATGTTGGGATCGCATAATTATATACTGACATCAGAATAAATAAAAGAATCATAATTAACATGATTAACAACATGCTCATCAAACTAGGGTTTTCTTGAATATCATAGGTCATAATAATCCACTAGAATGAGCAAAAAAGGTCTTATGGTGTTAAAATAACATAAAAGTATTAGATCTTGATTCTAGAGTATACAAGACATAATAGTGACTACTGATTTTGTGGGGTGATGTCATTTCATGGGATTTATAGATTCAAACTTAACAAGTGTACACGTTGCATCATTTTAATACTCTAAAGGTGACTAGTGGGTCATAGCACATAAAATATACATTACAAGGAAAGTAAGCAAGCTAGCTCAATTAACACTCATCTCAAGGGAACATTAGTTACTGAGGTACCAGGAAAGAATGATTTTAATCACTAAGATCATACAAGTAGCAATGTTGATTAAGTCTATGTGATTTAAGATCAAACAGTGTAATAAAATAGGGTTTTGGGGGATGTTTACCTCTATTTGAGCCCAACCCGGCGTAAGTAGGGAGAGAGGGCGAGATGGAGGGCAGGCAAGCAGGCAGGGGGTGAGCAGGTAGGCGACGGTCAACAACTAGGCGAGCAGGGAGCCGGCAGGCAGTTGAGCGGGCAGTCGACGAGCAGGAAATAGGCAGGTAGCCGACGAGCGAGCAAGGAGGAGGGAGCGGAGCAGCAACCTACGACCTGGAGAGCAGGGAGCAGAGCCCTAGGAGTCGCGGCCGACCTGGAGAGCAGCGGCCAAAGAACTGGCGGCGGTTGGCAGAAGCAGAGGCGGCGGAGGCGGAAGTACAGGTGTAGTGACTGGCGGCAGCGACGACCAAAGCACCAGCAAACGGCGGTGGATGCAGAGGAGCAGCGAGCGGCGGTGGAGCAGAGGAATCGCCTGACCAGCAAACCCTCAGCTCAATCACGGAAATGAATGAAATAGAAGGGGAAGAGTCTGGCTCGTGCGGGTGATCGACTTAAGTTAACATTCGGGGTCGGTTATTAAATAAAACCAACACATAAAACTAAAGGTGTTGGTTCTACACAAAAATCGACACCTGTTCTCATTGATAGTCGTCGGTTTTAACTAGAAAAAAACCGACGTCTATCTACATATGCCGATGAAAAAATTTATTCTCGATTAATGACCGTGGTCGTCGGTTTTTATAAACATCCGACGCTCAAAGGGTGTGAAAAATTCCCCACGAACAGCGTGGGAAAACCCATAAGTGTCGGTCATTGTTGTAAAACTGACGATCAAAATGTGCCTAATTTCTGTTTCGCGAATAACCTTTAGTCGTCGGTTTATTAGTTAATGACCGACGTCATATGTTAAATTTTGGAGGTAATTTTTTTCGCTAGAAATTTTGGATTTGGCGGTTAATTTTAGGCATCTGTTTTTTATTAAGGAACCGACACCGAATAAAAGTGATACCCGTGTCTAGTCGCCCTTCACAGATTGATGTCAGTTTATTTTATAAACCGACACTTTATTGTTTAGGTGTCGGTGTACTTATGCAACCGACGCCTTTAAAAGTGACGTTATAAGCCATTTCTGTAGTAGTGATGCAACTGTAAGTTAAGAAAAAGTGTTACCTGACACAGAATTAATCCCACAATTAATTATAAAAAGGACAGTGGAGTATGTGTTCCGTGTGAACCATTCTATGATAAACTTGTATGGAATAACTTTGTGTTGATCAAAGCTGTAACATCCCTGACCTGGGTTATGAATTAACCCTAGATTGTTTTGCTTAATAAGGTTAAGTAGATTCTTAATCTTATCTTGTGAAAAGTAATCAGGGCTCATGAGAAACTTATGTTTCAATTTCAGTCCTGTTTGAACAATGTTGAAGCAATGTTTGCTTATTTTGGACTAAAGTGCAAATTACCCAAGTTGAGGGGTTAATTTGCAAATGTTGCATGATAAGATGTTCCTATGATGTTGAGACAACATAAGAATGAATATGATGTAGTGGTATGGTTTTCACAAGCTTGGGCACCAAGATTAAGCTTGTAAAGCAATCCTTGTGCATTAAAACCCAGTTTTGGTGTAATGTGCAATTTACCCAAAACCTAGGGTTCAATAAGCAAATTACTACTTAAATAAGGTCCCTAATGTTTCTTGGAATCATGTAGAGCAAATAAAATGAGATGGGTGCCTCATTTGAATTAAGTTGGAGGAGAGAGAATCTTGATATTAAAATAATCAAGATTAATGCCTAATTGAAACCCTAATTTGATTTAGGGCAAAAATAAATAAAAATAATTGAAGGGCTTTCAACCAAAATGTTTTGGGTTGATTTTGAATAAGGATGGACGTTCCTTTGCCAAGATAAGGAACGAAAATATCCTAAGTAGGTGAAATTCCACTCACCTTATTATAAGAAAAAGAAAACCCACTCACATATGGATATGAATATAATAAGCATTAAGGTGCTTAATTTGCTTTTCTTTAAATTGAGGATAATGAAGAAGAATTAAAGGCAAAGGAAGGTGCCTCGTCCTTAAGGGATTTGAGGGGGAAGAGGCGGCCATATTTTTGGAATTTAATGCATTTTAATAATGCATTTTCTCTCTCATCAATTTCCTTATAAAAGTGCCTTTTTCAAGCCAAATGAAAGGCTATTTCGGATTTTCTTCTTTCCCTTGCTTGAAAAACCGACCAAGGAGATAGGGAGGAGCAGGAGGACGCCTCCCAACCTGTCGGTAAGCTCTTGACCTTAGTTTTCCTTGATTTCATGGTGGAAATCAAAAATAAATTATGGATTCCTTCTTATTTCGATCTCCTCTTCAACCCTAGCCAACTTTTGCAATCAAAAGCTTGAGGACGAGCCTAGGGGGAGTTTCTAGAGCTTCATCCACCATTAATGGTGTGATCTTGGAGCTTTGGAGCTCAATTGGAGGCGGGTTTTATAACTCAAACCCTTAATCATTGCTATTGCATCAATCATCTATGCTTTGTTCATTGATTTCTTCAATTTGATACATACTTGATTCTTTGCTGCAATTTCCATCAAGAACGGTTGTTGTTCTTGGGTGCACGAAGGAATATGATGATGACATCATCATAATAAAGTACCTCACCAAATATCTAGGGAGCAAATGATCTCATTGGTTGGGACCAAACGGTTTCACCAAAACCGTTTGGTGACCAAACAGTTTGCAAACCGTTTGGTGGAAAACGGTTTCAAAACCGTATGAAAGAGTTGACCAAGCGTGGACCGTTTGGGAATCTCGTTCCTAATTATGTAGGGTAATGACCCTCAAAATTTGAGGGGTTAACTCCAAAGGAATAGTGAGTTGAAGCCTAATCAATTAGGGAAACCTAATTGGATTAAGTGCTGATTTTCAACCTAATCAACTTGACGTGCTTGGGCAAACAGTTTCAAGACCGTTTGAGTGCGTTGACCAAGCGTTGACCGTATGAGATTTTTGATCCTAATTATTTTGGCTAATGACTCACCAAGTTTTATGGGTTAACTCCAAAGGAATCGTGAGTTGAAGCCTAATCAATTAGGAAAACCTAATTGGATTAAGTGCTGATTTTCAATCTGATTTAATTGAACTTTTTGGGCAAACGGTCTCAAGACCGTTTGAGTGCATTGACCAAGCATTGAACGTTTGGGATTACTGTTCCTTATTATGTGATATAATGACTCACCAAATTTGATGGATTAATTCCAAACGAGTCATGAGTTGAAGGCTAATCAATTGGGCTAACCCTAATTGAAATCAGTGCTGAAATCACAATGAGCTAATTTGAGATTTTGGGTTGATTAGCCCAAACGGTCTCAAGACCGTTTGGGGGATCATCCAAACGGTCTCAAGACCGTTTTGGGTCACCTCAAGACCGTTTGGAGGTCTGGGGTCAAGTATAGTTGACCAATTGAAGGTCCAAAGGTACTAATCATATTGCAATGTAGTGCTGATTTGTTGATCAACTTGATAGACCAATCCATGATGATTTTTCACTAGAATCCAAAGGTTGGATGGGCCAAACGGTCTCAAGACCGTTTGGAGCTCATCCAAACGGTCTCAAGACCGTTTGGTGGTCACCCAAGACCGTTTGGAGGTCTAGGGTTGAGTATGGTTAGGTGTTTGAAGGTCTAAAGGTACCAAGCTGTTATACAATGCAATACTGATTTGGTGATCAATCCAATGATCCAAACCTTAATTGGATGGCTTGTATTTGAGTGATATGATGGGCAAACGGTCTCAAGACCGTTTGGAGGTCATCCAAACGACCTCAAGACCGTTTGGTGGTCACCCAAGACCGTTTGGAGGTCTAGGGTTGAGTATAGTTCAGTGGTTGAAGGTCTAAAGATATCAAGTTGATATGCAATAGATTGCTGATTTGGTGAGCACTTCAATGAACCAAACCCTAATTAGATTGCTTGGATTTGAGTGATATGATGGGCAAACGGTCTCAAGACCGTTTGGAGGTCATCCAAACGACACCAAGACCGTTTGGGGTCAGGTCATACCCCATTTGAATGGTGGTTCAATAGTTATGAAGTAACTAGTTACACATTGATGAATATTGAAGGTTCATTGATTCTAAACCCTAATTCAATTGATTCCAACCCCAATTGATGATCAATTGAGGGTCAATTGAGGGTCAAATCAGTTGAAGGTTGACCTATTAAACTCAATTGAAGTATGGGTGAAGGTCCAATTGATGAATGGTTCCATGAATTCAATGATTGAAGGAATCAACATTAAAAACCCTAATTCAATTGAATACCTTATGTAATGGAGGTCCAATGTAATTTAATTTTTGAGAATTAAGATGATGAATGTTCTATTGATCCAATTATGATTAGTAATGGTAATAAATGAAGGTACAAAGGTTGAAACCCTAATAGTACCTAAGTGATTAAATGCCAATTAAGGGATGAATCCCTAATTGCTTATAGGATCAATGACTTGATACACTATGTTAATCATAGTTGTATGTACTCGACTGAAGAGTTGATATGACCTAATCAAGTTAAGAAGCTGATAGCATGAATTCATACATGAATATGAATCATGCGGTGTATAAGGGTTATGATCCTTAATCAAAGAGATCATGAAACCCTAAACATGAACATAAACCCTAATTGACAGGGTTATTGAATTCAACCCTAGTTGAGGGTGATTCAATGTGAAACCCTAGTTGAGGGTGATTCCATGTGAAACCCTAGTTGAGGGTGATTCAATGTGAAACCCTAGTTGAGGGTGATTCCATGTGAAACCCTAGTTGAGGGTGATTCCATGTGAAACCCTAATTGAGGGTGATTCCATGTGAAACCCTAGTTGAGGGTGATTCAATGTGAAACCCTAGTTGAGGGTGATTCCATGTGAAACCCTAGTTGAGGGTGATTCCAAGTGAAACCCTAATTGAGGGTGCATCCATGTGGAACCCTAATTGTGGGTGATTTCATGAGAAACCCTAATTGGGAATGCATCCCTAATTGCTTATAGGACCAATGACTTGGTACCCTATGTTAATCATAGTTGTATGCATATGATTGAAGGGTTGATGTGACCTAATCAAGTTGAAAGGATCAAATAATAGAATTCATATATATAAATATGATTCATGTGATGATCCTATGTAGCACGACCGTGCAAGGCAGCACGGCCGTGGTGACTTTACTCTGCACGACCGTACAGGGTAGCATGGCCGTGGTAGCTTCACTTTGCACGACCGTGCAAGGTAGCACAGCCGTGGTGGTCTATGCTTGACTTAGAGCTGAATTGAAAGTGACCTAACATGGTCGTTTTGTTAATTCTCAACTTAAGGATGAGAGAGATACTCATACCTTGTGATGATAATCATTTAATGATAATTGATGAGAATAAATAAGTATGATTGAATACTTATGGTATAAATGTTGGCTCCTAGATGTGGGGAGCAATGAACTAGGGTTTGATCATTGATAATATGATCTTGAAAACCTAAATGGTTAATAATAAAAAACCCTATTCTTAATGAATGGTAATGATATGTGAGAGAAATCCCTAATTGATGGTAAACCCTAACCCTGGTAAGGGAATAGTGGTGTTACCATGTATTGCATGATGTGTTGTGAACTTGATAAGTCTATTATCATGTGTGACAATCATGCAGGTCTCATGAGTTGATGATCATAGCCAGGTATGAGCTATGATGTTTATTTGATAAGAATTGATTGGCCATATGTGCCATTATGTTTTTGTTACTGAGAAAGAAGTAACAAGATGAGTTGGGCTTGTAAGCCTTTGTTTTAAGTTGTTGCCTAGTGAGAGGTGACAAGATGTGAATGGCCTTGTGCGCCATGTGAATAAAGTTGTTGCCTAGTGAGAGGTGACAAGATGTGAATGGTTTTGTGCGCCATGTGAATAAAGTTGTTGCCTAGTGAAAGGTGACAAGATGTACAGTGTTCTGATGAGCTATGTGTGATGGAAATCCAAATCCTGGTAAAGGATTAAGGGTAATACCCTTGAATTATTAATACATTGTTTTTGCATGGTATTGATAGATAATTGATGTACAACTATTATATGTGCTAACCATGCAGGTATTATGAGATGATGAGCATAGCCAGGTATGAGCTATGATGTATTATTAGTTTGAATTCTTAATTGGGCCTTGTGTGCCATAATATACCTTGTGCCTGGTAAGAGGCGGCAAGAGAGTTAATGTGCATCAAGTGCCATGATGGATGCTTGTGTAGCAAGTATCATACGTACCTTGGTCAAATGACCTAAAGGTGTTAGTTACCTGAGAAAGAGGTAACAGTGCTCAAGTGATGAACAAAGGGTTTGAATACCCAGGATTTCATGGTTATGGTATTGAAATTGTGAAAGGATGAGAAAAACCTAGTGATGAAGTGAGGGATTAAGATCCCAACACTTATGAAAAGAGTATGGCTACGGGCCATGACTCCACATTGAAAATGCCAGGCTTTAGATATATGATCTAAGCCTGAAGAAAGTTAATGCAGTGGTAATGATTCTGTTGTTTGAATAGATGTTATACATGTTCTTCCTATTTATTAAAGGATAAGTGACATGTTAATTCTATCAAGTTATAACTGCAATGCTTCTGATATAGAAAAATGTTCTAATCTGTTAGACATCAAAATATCTGCTGCCAAATAAATATGATTCTCATGTTCATATTCATCTTCTCAAATTGCAATAATAATGTTTCTGGCGGAGAGTTATATCTCTCGCTGGGGCAATTTTTATAATTGTCTCACCCCCGTGGGGACCACATTTTTAGGTGGACGCGGACGAAGAGACAGGAATCCTTCAGGAGGCGAAGGACAAGAACAACAGCAGCAGGGACAGCAGTGAAGTCTCAGGTGGAGACATTGACTGTCATGTCATGTTCAGTTGTATATAGAGTCCTATGTGTCGTCTCTGTACTCTCAGGTCCTTGGAGTAGTAGTTAGTGATTTCGAGATTTTGGTTTAGTGCCTCGAGGGTTTTATACTACCTGTGTACAGTTAAGACAGAGTAGTTAATGTTTGTATTCCTCGAGAAGCAAAAGTACATGAGATGTATATATATATATGAACCAGGATGTAAAGTTTTACTTTGGTTCTGAATGAAAGAGTTTTCCTATGAGTGGATCTCTTTGCAAAAAGTTTTAATTTTTAGTGATTTTCGCTAATCCGCTGCTTAATGAACGCTTCCACATTAGTTAATTATGTTTTTATGAGTTGTATGCCACAAAAGCTTTATGGTGTCTCCATAACAATGAAATGTTATGTGGAGACTAGATAGTATGATGAATGAATAATATCTATTTTCCTTTATCTTTGATTTCGGGGACGAAATCCTTATTAGGGGGTTATAATTTGTAACATCACTGACCTGGGTTATGCTTTAACCCTGGGAGTTTTGCTTGAGCAAGTTAATTAAATCCTTAATTTTATTTGGTGAAAAATAATTAAGGCTCAAGAGGAACTTATGTTTCAATTTTAGTCCATTTTGAATAATGTTGAAGCAATGTTTGCTTATTTTGGACTAAAGTGCAAATTACCCAAGTTGAGGGGTTAACTTGTAAATTTTACATGACTAAATGTTACTCATGTGTTGAAGCATCATGATAATGAAGATTATGCAGAGGTATGGCTTGTGAAAGCCTAAGTACCAAGAAAGAGCTGATAAAGCAATGTTTGTGCATTAAAACCTAGTTTTGGTATAATATGCAAATTACCCAAAACCTAGGGTTCAATATGCAAATTACCACTTCAATAAGGTCCCTTATATTTCTTGGCATCATTAAGAGTAAATAAAATGAGAGGGGTGTCTCATTTGTATTACTTTGAAGGAGAGAGAATCTTGATATTAAAATAATCAAGATTTAAGCCTAATTGAAAACCCTAATTCAATTTAATGCAAAAATAAATATATTAATTGAAGAGCCCTTTAACCAAAAGGTGAGGTATGAATTTTCAAGAGAATGGATGACCATGTGCCTTGAAAAGGAACGAAAATATCCAAAGGAAGTGGATAACTCACTCACATTATTATAAGAAAAAGAAATATCCACTCACTTATGGATATTAGTATAATATTATTTAAGGTGCTTAATTTGATTTTCTTTAAATCATGGATAATTGAGAGGAATAAGAGGCAAAAGGAATAGCCTCGTATCCAAGGAATTGAGGGGGAAGAGGTGGCACTAATTTTGGAATTAAAAGAATTTTTATAAGGCATTTTCTCTCTCATTGATTTTCTTATAAAAACACCCTTCACAACCCAAGCCAAAGGCTTTTCCTGAATTCCCTTCTTCTCTTTGCTTGCAAAACGACCAAGGGAGCTTTGGAGGATCAGGAGGACGACCCCCAACCTGTTGGTAAGCTTCTTGACCTTCTTTCACCTTGAATCCATGGTGGAAATCACAAATCAATGCATGATTTCTTCTTATCTCGACCTCCTCTTCAATTTTAACCATTGCTTTTCACTCAAAGCTTGAGAACGAGCCTTGGGATAGTGAAAGGAGTTGCATCCACCATTGTTGATGTGATCTCGAAGCTTTAGAGCTCAATTGGAGGCGGGTTTTATAACTTGAACCCTTACTATTATTATTGCATTCAATTCCTTATTAATTGTTGATCATTTCTTCTTCTTGAAATTCACTTGATCAAATCGTTAGAACCACCACGAAAATCACAGAAAAATATGAAGGATCCTAGCTTTATGATAATGACATCATCCTAAGAACACACCTCCAAAATATCCTAGGCAAACAGTTTTAAGAGCTAGGTCCAAACGGTTTCACCAAACCGTTTGGAGACCAACACTACTACAGAACCTACCTTTAGTGTCGGTTATTTAAAGCCTTTAGTGTCAGTTTCTAAGCGACACCTATGTGGGCGACACTAAAAGCTCACCCATTAGGCGTCAGTTCCAAAACTGACGCCCAAACTCTTCGCGCGCCACTGAAAACGCGCCATCATGGCACTATAGGCGTCAGTTATTAGATACGAAACCGACGCCCAAACCCTTCGCGCCACAGAAAGGGCGCCATCTTGGGCACTATCAGTGTCGGTTTTTTACAAATAACCGACGACATATATCTCCGCGCCACAGGAGGGCGCCAACTTGGGCACTATAGGCGTCGGTTATTAGCTAATAACTGACGCCATATAACTCCCAACATGGCCGTGCTGGACAGCACGGCCGTGGTGTTAAGGAAATAGACATCAGTTTCTATTAAAAACCGACACTGTAACCTTTTTGGCGTCAGTTTTATACAAATAACCGACGCCTATTGTATTTTTTTTTCTGTCAGCCTGCAGACCTGCTGTGGCTGGTCGCAGGATGAGAAACCTGTTCAGTTCAATTATGAACTGTAGGTTTTACGACATCCATTGATATCAACCGACAACAGGCCACAAAACTGCAAAATTAACAACAAAAATATTCACACATGCATTTAGCAATGCAACATGTAGTTCCATTTTATTTTCACACATTTAGAAACATTCATGTAGCTAGCAATTTGTAGTTCCATTCATTCACATTCACACATGTAGAAACATTAATATAGCAACCAACACTTTCATTCATTTTCACTCAGACATATGTAGAAACATCCAGACATGTAGAAACATTCACACATATATTATAATTCAGAAATTCATTTACAAAATATCATTGTTTAGTCATTATTCGCTATCAGGATCCCAATTATATTTTAAAGCCCCCACTATTTGTATGGTTGTTGCCCATTCTTCTCTTACTTCATTTAATTCTCCCATCGTATATGGAGCATGTACATCTGGTAAGTTCGTTCCTGTAGTGGGGTCAGCTTTAAACACCTGTAAAGAGAATGATGTATATATATAATTAATGAGATATAAATAAGATTGATATATTTCATATTATCTAATGAGACTATATAATACCTGAGCAATACAATCGATGTCCATACAACATGACAGACTAACACATATATAGTACATAACAACAGCAGCGTCGAATTTACATACAACACTAGCTTAGTACATATATAGTGGGACTTATAAGGTGACGATCCCACCTGGTAAAACAGGTTACCGACAACTACATGTTACGACTGGGAGTTTGTGATTCAGCAACAGTATGCATTAGCATGAGGACAAACAGATCACCATATGTTTGTCCTCATATGGTGACCTGTTTGTCCTCCTGCTAATGCATACATTGCTGAATCACGACCTTCCAGTCGTAACATGTTGTTGGTAACCTGTTTTAGCAGGTGGTATCGTCACCTTAGTCCCACTATATGTGTACTAAGTTAGTGTTGTATGTAAATTCGGCACTGCTGTTGTTATGCACTATATATGTGTTAGTCTGTCATGTTGTTATATGAATCTGAACCACTTGTGTGTGCTGCACTTTATGTATTGTATCTGTATCCTGCTTCTCTTCATTGGGGCTTCTTCCTGCATATCCTGCATATCCTGCATAGCTATGTCATGTCCGTCCTGCATAGCCTTCTTCCTATATTTATTTTTCAAAGAGAATACAAACAAAAATTATTAGTGTAGAGTTAGTGAAATACTGATCAATGCCTAGAATTGGAATAGATCAAGAACCTACTCTCAGCATCGCGTATGTAATCTCGGGTGAGATTGGTCCTATAGTTCTTTAGCACCCTCCCACAATGTTTAGCATTTGTATTAACTAGAAGATAATGAAACATCAAATCAGAAAATGATATTCATATTAAAAAAGTAAACATTTAGCTTCAATAAAAAAATATAAACATGCATGCCTCTAAAATTGTGATCTTTTATCAATTAACCATCCTTCATTGTGATCTCCGCGCACATATAAGTCATCATTAGCTTCAATATTTTCTGGAGTTGGCAACCCAACTGAGAATGGACTGGAGTCATCATATTTATCATAGTACTCTTCTTCATCTATAGGATCTTCAATGAACTGTCTTTTACCATGAAGAACAACCGACCATTTATCATTTGCAGGATCATCGATATAAAATACTTGTTTCGCCTATGATGCCAATATGAATGGTTCAGCCTTCTCGCCAATCTTTTCAAAGTTCACTAAAGTGAAACCCAATTCATCCACTATAACTCCTTTGGTGTTATCAACCCAATTACATTTGAAGAGCGAAATTCTGAAATCTATGTAGTCAAATTCCCATATCTCTTCAATGACACCGTAATATGACATTTTAGCTTCACGTGGACTCTTATCCTTTGCACTTGCAAAAAACATAGTCGATGCTTGAAGGGTGACCCCACTGTTTTGGACGACACTCTTATCATCTTGGCGCTTTGTGTAATATGTGAATCCATTAATGTCATACCCTTCATAAGACATAACAGTCAACTTTGGTTTAAAGGCGGGGCATTTGATAGTTTCAGTAATATCATCTGGTGTTTGAGATAGTTGATGTAAGACTTTATCTTCAAACCACTTAATAAAAGTCTTTTTATGCTCTCTAGCAATCCACATTGTATTGGCTCGAGGATATTGTCTTTTAATGAAATTGGTATGTTCCTTGATATAAACGTTCACTTCGTCCATGTTGTGTAAAATATACAAATGACCTTGTTCCAACTGCTCACGGCTGATTACTTTCACACGTGATCCCAAAATTCCTTTGCCAAATAGCTCGTCAATATTCTTGTCATTATCAGGAGTGTCATTACCACTGAGAAAGTCATTGCAGAAATCCATAACCTCTCTCGCCACATAACCTTCAATAATACTCCCTTCAGGCCGATAACGGTTTCGAACATCACCTTTAAAAACGCTCATGTATCGTTCAAAGGGATACATCCAATGCAAGAAAACCGGGCCCAAGATTTTCACTTCCCTAGTCAAGTGGACAACAAGATGTACCATGATATCAAAGAATGAAGGAGGGAAATACATCTCAAGCTGACATAGGGTAACAACCACTTCTCTTTGCAAATTATCGAGAGTCTCAGTGTCAATAACTTTGCTGCAGAGACTGTTGAAAAAGAAACAAAGTCTGGTGATTGCAAACCTTACATGCTTCGGCAATATAGATCGAATTGCCACGGGCAATATTTGTTGCATTAGAGTGTGACAATCATGAGATTTAAGTCCTATCAACTTTAGATCTTTCATTGATACCAATCTTTGGATGTTGGATGAGTAACCATGTGGCACCTTAACATTTATCAAGCATTCACAAAAAGCTTTCTTCTCTTTTCTAGACAACGTGTAACATGCAGGAGGTAAGTATGTTCTTTTACTACCCATTTCACGTATTTTTGTTAATTCTGACCTTATTCCCATTTCACGTAGGTCCAGTCATGATTTTATCCCATCTTTAGTCTTACCTGGTATATTTAACAGAGTACCAATGATGCTATCATAGACATTTTTCTCAACGTGCATTACATCGATACAATGTCTGACTGTCAAAGAACTCCAATAAGGAAGATCCCAAAATATTGAATTCTTCTTGAATGAAGAATTGTCACTCCGTGTAGTACATTGTGATCTCTTACCAAATTCATTGACAAAGTCTTTTATTCTTTCATAAACAACCTCCCCTGGTATAGGTTTAGGTGCACTGCGTTCCTCATTCAATCCATTGAATGCTTTGCACTTCCTATGATACAGATGGAATTTTGGAAGAAACCTTCGATGACCGAGATATACATTCTTACCGCCATGTTTTAGTCTTGTTGAATCAGTGTTCTCTTCACATATAGGACACGCTTTAGCTCCTTTGACACTATATCCAGACAAATTCCCATATGCTGGAAAGTCATTAATAGTGCAAAACAACATAGCATGCAAAAGAAATGTCTCTCTTCGTGAAGCATCATAGGTCATCACACCTTCACCCCAGAGTTTCTTTAAGTCATCAATCAGAGGTTCAAGATAAACATCGATGTCATTTCCAGGTTGTTTAGGGCCCGATATCAACAACGACAACATTACGTACTTATTTTTCATACACAGCCAGGGAGGAAGATTGTATATAACAAGCATGACTGGCCAAGTGCTATGTTGGCTTCTCAATTTCCCGTACGGATTCATCCCGTCTGTACAAAGCCCAAGTCTTAGATTCCTGACTTCTTCACCAAATTTAGGGTACAATGCATCAATCTTCTTCCACTGTGGGGAATCAGACGCATGTCGTAGGATCCTATCATTATTTTTCTTAACATCTGCATGCCACCTCAAATTCTTCGCATCTATCGGATTGGCAAACAAGCGTTGAAACCGTGATATTATAGGTAGATACCACATCACCTTGGCAGGAGAACCAGTTTTGGACTCCCCCGAAGTCGTCAATTTATACCGTAACGCACCACATTTTGGACAATCTTTCAAATCTGCATAGTCCTTTTGAAATAATACACAATCATTAGGGCATGCGTGTATCTTTTTGGCATCCATTCCCATTGGGCACAACAATTTCTTTACCTGGTATGTTGAGATTGGCAGCTCGTTTCCTTCAGGAAGCATTTCTTTCAACAAAGACAGCAATGACGTGAAGCTTTTGTCGCTCCATCTATTGTTAGCTTTCAACTTATACAATCTCAACACAGCGTTAAGCTTCGTAAACTTAGTACAACCTGTGTATAACGGCATCTCAGCATCATGCACAATGTTTCTAAAAATGGGAGGTGGATCGGTGTGCTCTACCCCACAACTATCCAGCATCGCATCAACGATGTCTACTGGAACTGGTTCATTCACATCTACGTCATCGTAGGCAATTTCTTCTTCCACACAAGCACTGCTATCGACATCCACTGGTTTCGGGTTTGAAATCTCTCCATGCCAGTGCCATTCTGTATAGCCTTGTATAATCCCGTTGCACATGACATGAGTTTTGATTTCGTCACCAGTGTTGACTTTCAAGTTGTTACCGCAATGTCTACATGGACAGTAGAACCTATCTCCAGGTTGTTTCCTATGTTCCTCGGCAAATTTAATGAACTGGTGAAGACCAGAAATAAACTCTGGGGTGCAGCGATTGCGAATGGACATCCATGATCTATCCATTCTATGATCAAAGAGAAAACAAGTATATATTAGGACAAGATTAGGGTCTAGGGTTAACAAATACATGTGATGTCATTATTATATATAATAAATGTGTACCACCTATCCATTCTTGAATACCTAATCTCACTAGTAAGTGTATAATGTGTATTGGGTTTTCAAGAAAATTTCGGCAGCATTTCCCCACTGTTCTCCAAGTACATATGTACTTAGAGAACAAACGGGGAAATGCTGCCAAAATTTTCTTGAAAACCCAATACACATTATACACTTACATCCTAAGCAAGATTAGGTGTTCAAGAACAGTCCCAAACCGGGGACTATCCAAGATTTACTCCTAATGAGTAAATCTTGGACGGGTTTCTAGGCCAACAAATAATGTATTGTCATTCTTATACCTAAAATCCTAGTTCTTCAAGTTAGGGTGATTATTGATGTCTTTAAAAGCATGATTGGCAATTTAGGAAAAAGTTCATCATTTACATTCCAAGCATGTCACATGTGTGCATTACAGTTCATCATTAAGCAAGATATAAGCAAGTATGTCATATTAAAATAGACTAAACAATATGAGAAAATAGTAGTGTAATCATGCAAATGGGAACATTCATGGGAACACACACTTCAGTTATAAGCATTCATGTAGCAACTTTCAGTTCCATTCATTAATCTCTTTTTACATCCACACACATGGGTGTACCCCTAAATAATAACTAAACAAAGGGGTTGGTGTACCCCTAAACATGCGCATAATTAAAAAAACTATTAATACAGACAAGTCAAGATAGATAGACAACTAAATACTACACCAACATGGTCCCGCATCAATAACTTCTTTTTGATGATGAAGCTGTGTCACGAAGCTCCTCACTGTATTTAGACAAATCTGAACTGACAGGGGCCTCAGATTCAGATTCCTCATAGATGATATCCGACGTCGTGCGCTCATACCGCGGTAGATGATCGGGGGTCTCGCAGTTGTTGTTGGTTATCCAAACTTTGATGGAATTATGGCCAACTGGACGGAGAAAAAGCCTATTACAATGGACCACATGCATCTCTCCAATCCAATCATGCCAACTGGATTTTGATACAAGATTCCCTGCCAAATCATACTCAACCTCGATAAAATGTGAATAATTGCCAAAAGTTATGGTCACTTTACCAGGCATGTAGTGTCTTCCTTTTAGAAAACGCCAATGTTTGGGTATGACCAATTGGTTTAAGGAACGATCATCTAGGATGATGTCCAATTGTTCTTCAATAGGGAACATTAACATTGACATAGAGGCCCAGTTCATAGTGACTGTTATGGGTGGACAGAGACTTCACAATATTAGTATTAACAAAGTGTAAGTACATATAACGATGTTATATATTTTCAGAAAAAGTTGTATAACATCAGTTAACCTTTTATTGCTTGTCATAACCAACTTTATTGTGGTAGACATGATAGCTTGAAAAGAAGTCTACAAATGTACTTAGAGAACAAATGAGGAAATTCTCCTAATGAGTAAATCTTGGACGGGTTTCTAGGTGCTTACTAAAATAGAACCATTATATGGAACTAATCCTACATTATACACATACTTTTCCTGAGTAAGATAATGTGCACTTCATGGAATTATTAAGATCTGAATATATATAAGTTGTTTCTACCTACTTTGATGGGATTTTATAACTTTCGAGTCTTCCATTTATAACATTAAGATCTGAATATATATAAGAATCCCATTTGATACACACGATTGAGAATCTTTCATGATACTAGGAAAATACACTAACTAGATATTCATTTAGGTGTTAGACATCAATATGTGTATGAGCCCTAATTAAAACTGATTCTCATAGGAAGTAAATAAATTTAAAAAAAAATGCCCAGCAGCAGGGCGGCACCTTGAGGGAAGACGAGCAGAGGAAGAAGAAGAAGGAAGGGCGGGCACCTTGAGGGAAGAGGAGCAGCGGCCGGAGTAAGTCCTAGCAGCTTCCGGTGGCGAAGAGAGGAGCGGCGGAGAGGGCGGCGAGGCTAGGAGACCTAGCTGCTACCGACGACGGCGGAGAGGGAGGCCGACGGGCGGAGAGGGAGGTCGGCGGGCGGGCGGGAACTGACAGCTTCTCGCACGACGGCGACGAGCGGCGAGCACGGAGGAAGGAGCGGCGGCGACGGAGCACGACGGCGGAGCACGAACGGCAGGGAGCGTCGACGGTGGCGGTAGGGAGCAAGAAATCGCTGGAGCTAGGGAAATCGGGAACGAAATAGGGAAATGGGAAGAATCGTTCGGGCAGGGTGAGCTATTAAGTTGAAAATACGTGTCAGTTATTTAAAAAACCGACAACTAAACCAACAGTGTCGGTTCGTTTGCAAAAACCGACACCTATACTATATTATAGTCGTCAGTTTTTGATTAAACGACAACCGACAACTATTCCTATCTCACGAATACCATTTAGTCGTCGGTTATTTAGTTACGAACTGACGCAATATGTAAAATATTGGAGCCAATTTTTTCGCTGGAATTTTGGGTTTGGCGGTTGAGTTTAGGTGTCGGTTCTTTATTAATTAACCGACACTTAATAAAAGAGGTACCCATGTCTGGTCGACCTTCATGGGTTGGATGTCGGTTTCTGTTAAAAACCGACACAGTAGGGTTTATGTGTCGGTTTTTGTATACAACTGACACCTTGAAAACCGACTTTATAAGCCATTTCTGTAGTAGTGCAAATGGTTTGCAAACCGTTTGGAGGTTTGGATTCCAAACTGTTTAGATGAGTTGACCATTTGGATGGGTTGACCGTTTGAGGTCAGGACCCTAGTACATGTTGGATTTTGATCTAATGGATCCAATTGATTAATTCAATATATGGACAATCCTCCAATGAGAAACCCTAATCGGGTTAAGTGTTGAATTTTCAATTTGTTGACTTGATGTTTTGGGTTGATTAACCCAAACGGTCTCAAGACCATTTGGAGAACACCTAAATGGTCTCAAGACCATTTGGAGGTCAACCAAGACCGTTTAGAGGTCTAGGGTTGAGTATGGTTGAGTAATTGAATATCTAGAGATATCAAATTGAAATGCAATCAATAGCCAATTTGATGATCAATCCAATGATCCAAACCCTAATTGAATGTCATACATTTTAATGCATGATGAGGCAAACGGTCTCAAGACCGTTTGGAGGTCATCCAAATGACCTCAAGACCGTTTAGGGGTCATCCAAATGACCTCAAGACCGTTTGAGGTCAGGTCATATCATAATTGGATGCTGATTCATTAATTTAAATTGAATTGGTTCCACAATGTTAACCATTGATGGTTCCTCAAATTCAAAACCCTAATTGATGGTTCTTGATTATAAATCCTAGTTCAATTGGGTTCAAAACCCTAATTGATGGTCCAATTGAAGGATGATTCAATAGTATAATTGATGAATGAATCAAAGATTCAATTGATAGGCGGTTCAGTGATGGAAATCTTGAAATCGATTAAGTGTTGAAAGACTTTTTGGTCCATTTGGTTTTGATAGGGTTTGGACCCAAACGGTCTTAAGACCGTTTGGGTCCAAACGGTCTCAAGACTATTTGGGTCCAAACGACCCCAAACCGTTTGGGTCCAAACGATCCCAAACTGTTTGGAGACCCAAGCCCATTCGGTTTCAAGGACAATTTTCCCAAATAGTTTCAAACCGTTTAGAGATCAAATGGGGTGAAGATCGTTTGATGACTCAATGTGATCAAATCAATTGATAACTCAAGGTGATGAAGGATCAATTGACCCTATAATTGTTACTGATTTCTATCAAAGATAATCACTAGGGTTGTACTTTTAAGATACCAAGTGATTGGTAACCTTAGGTGAGTTAATCTTTGAAGTTTAAATAAGCAATACTTCAATATACTATGTCAACCCTAATTGAATGTACGTAATTGAAGGGTTGGTTGACCTAATATAACCAAGTTTGATTTAGCCAACATCCTAGAGAAGGTGAAAGAGAGAAGAATTCATACATGTAATATAAACATGTAAAGGTCAAGCATTAACACCTTCAAAATGAATAATTATGTAATTAGGGTATGATCCTTAATAAAGAGATCATGAAACCGTAATCAAGAAGATTGATGAACCTTAACCCTAAGTTAGGGCAATGCTAGGTGTAATCCTAATCTAAGGTAGGGAAGTAACCCAAATTAAGGGTGATGACATGAGTAGCCCTAATTCAGGGTAATGTCATAGAAAAATCCTAGTTGGGATGAATAGTAAACCCTAATTATGGGCAATGTGATGTGAAACCCTAATCTAGGGTAATGCCATGTGAAACCCTAATCTAGGGTGATGCCATGTGAAATCCTAATCTAGGGTAATGCCATGTGAAACCCTAATCTAGGGTGATTCCATGTGCAACCCCAATCTAGGGTGATGCCATGTGAAACCCTAATCTAGGGTAATGCCATGTGAACCCTAAATTAGAATGATGCTATGTGGAACCCTGATGTAATGATGTGATGTGAAACCCTAATCTAGGGTGATGCCATGTGAAACCCTAATCTAGGGTAATGCCATGTGAAACCCTAATCTAGGGTGATGCCATGTGAAACCCTAATCTAGGGTAATGCCATGTGAAACCCTAATCTAGGATGATGCCATGTGAAACCCTAATCTATAGTGATGCCATGTGAAACCCTAATCTAGGGTAGTGCCATGTGAACCCTAAACTAGAATGATGCTATGTGGAACCCTGATGGAATGATGTGATGTGAAACCCTAATCTAGGGTGATGCCATGTGAAACCCTAATCTAGGGTAATGCCATGTGAAACCCTAATCTAGGGTAATGCCATGTGAAACCATAATCTAGGGTAATGCCATGTGAAACCCTAATCTAGGGTGATGCCATGTGAAACCCTAATCTAGGATGATGCCATGTGAAACCCTAATCTAGGGTAATGCCATGTGAACCCTAAATTAGAATGATGCTATGTGGAACCCTGATGTAATGATGTGATGTGAGACTCAAATCCAGGGTGATGCCATGTAAGGATATATGAAACCCTAGTGATGGTATAATGGCCAATACACTAAAGTAGGGTGTGCCTAATATGATCAAGTAAGATGAGAATGTTACACCCATGAAGGGTGAAATTGATAAACCATATAAATGATAATGTTGGTGCTTTAATGAGTAAGGGTATAAGGGACAAGATGATGCCTAGATCATTATATACCTAATTCTATATATGTGTGACTACCCTATACACTTTACAAAGATGAGGATAAGAAACTCTTAGGAGTAATATATGCAACACTAAATAATGGAGTGGATAATATCCTAAGAGTTGAAATACCTAAAGTGGTTGATAATGGTTTATTCTATATCAACAATGCTTAACCATTAGATAAGTCCATATCATTAAAGACAGCTGGACAATCCTAATATGTGACCTATGCTCTACATGATAAAAGTGATAGGTTAGAGGTTAAAGTATTAAGAGGGAAATACCTTAATACAAAGTCTGTTGATTAACTTAAGTAAAATGGAAATGAGGAGAAAAGTGATACATCAAGACATGATAGATATCACATTTAGCATTTCAGGGTTGATATACCTTGATGCATCTCAATCCAACATACTTGGATAAGAAACACATGAAGTGTGTGTTATGTAGTTGTTACAATAAGAATGTAATGAGTTTGATATACTTTGATAAGTATAGGCTTATATATCTTATGAAAGGGGTTAAGCCAAACCAACGAGTATGATGTAATCATACCATGGTAAGGATGAGAGATGAACTTATACCTTGTATTGATAATCCTTAAATGATATATGATGAGAGTAACAAGCATGAGTGAATACTTGTGATATCAATAGATGCTCCTAGAGTAGTGGAGCAATAAATTAGGATTGGATAGATAATATAAACACGAAACCCTAATTAATGTGAAATGGGAACCCTAATACCTAATTTTTGGGTAAAGGGATGAAAATCCTATTTGATGGTAAACCCTAATCATGGTAAAGGATTAATGGTGTTACTATTGTACTGCATGGTGTGATGTGAAATTGTCATGACTGTTATCATGTCTATTAACCATGTAGATATCATGAGATGATGAACATAGCCAGATCTGAGCTAAGATATTTATATAATAAAAATGTTGATCAGCCTTGTGTGCCCTAATGTTATTGTTGCTTAGTAAAAGTAACAAAATGTGCATGGACTTTATGAGCCATATGAGTAAGTTGTTGCCTAGTGAAACGTGACAAGACACTTAATGGGCCTTGTGAGCCATGTGTGATGTTTGTGTAACAAGTATCATGTATACCTCAGTCTGAGGACCTAGAGGTAATAGTTACCTAATAAGTGGTAACATTGATTAATGATGAACTGAGGGTATGAATTCCTAGTTTTGATAAGTAAGATAATGATGTTGCTGTGAGATGTGAACTTTTAAGTGATGAGATAAGGGATTAATATCCCAATGTATTATAAGTTCTGGTAAGGCAATTTATAAGAGCTTACATGTTTCTTTGTAGCATTTGTCATAATAATTCTTGATTGAGAACTTGACTGATGCTAAAAGAATATGCTAATGTACTTAATTAATCAAGTGAAATCATATCATGTAGAGCCCTGACCATAGATCCATCATCATCAGTAATTTGGTGATGGTGAAATGGGTGCTCCGCGGCAAAACCCGGAACACATATTTTTGAATATGTGGGGGTTGATGAGCGAACATATCCTTATGTCCTAATGAGGGAATTGATGGAAGGTAAACATTACACCTCTCAATGCTTCATTATTTGTACCGGGATGGATGTATCACGAATCCCCCGATGATTGGGATAGATGCAGTACACATCTCCCAATGATATTAATGCTGGATCGATGGAGGTAAACATGAAACCTTTCGATTGCGAAGAGAGTATATGCTACGGGCTATAACTCTATAGCGAAGTTGCCAGTATGCCCTGGAAAGCTATGTAGCAGAGACACAAGATGTCCTACATGTGGTCTCGCACCGAGATGTGGGAGGTCTTGGAAGCCGACTCTTCCATTGACCTTGTATGGTACCGATTTCGACTTCGTAGTGGTCAGTTGAAGTATGAGCGGTATACCACATCTCCTCCGGGCATAAGTGTGATTGTGAAATTCAACCGTATAGCATGTTTGATTAAGGATTGAATACGGAAACTTATTGGCTGATGTTACATTTTTTTATGCATCTCTAGTTAACAAATGATTATTCATATCTCTTTATATTCATTGCAAGTAGATGGATGAACTATGATTCTACCATGGATATATGCAGTGTTCTCCTTAGGAAATGAGATTACTTTACTCTGTTCATATATAGATTAATACTGCTGTTAATATGCAAGAACTCCTGCTCAGTTTTATTTTAGTAAACTACAATAACAATGTTTTGGCAGAGAGTTATATCTCTCGCTGGGGCAATTTACAATTGTCTCACCCCCGTGGGATCCAATGTTTTTAGGTGGACGCGGACAAGGGAATAGAATTCTCACAATAGAGAAAGGACAACATCAGTAGGGACAGCAATAATATCTCAGGTGGAGATACTGCCTGTCAAGTCATATAGATATTAGTCCTATGTGTCGTCTCTGTACTCTCAGGTCCTCGGAGTCAGTAGATAAGTGCTTTTATAATCGATATGAGATTTTGGCTTGAACGCCTCGAGGTTTTATGTTGCTAATGTATAGTTTGGCAAAGTAATTATTGTATGTAATCCTCGAGAAGAAATGGTACATGGAATGTACTTGCGAACCAGGATGTATATGTAATACTTTGGTTCTTGTTATAAGAGTTTCCTAGAATTGGATCTCTTTGCAAAAAGTTTTAATTTTTAGTGATTTTCAGTAATCCGCTGCAAATGATTCGCTTCCGCTTAAGTAAATCTTATTTTTGTGAGTTGGATGCCACATTTGGAGTAGCCATTAAGGTTCTCCCAACATGTAAATATTCATGTCGATTGATAGTACATACTCTTAGTAATGTTTATCTTCATACTCTTGCTCATTAATCACTTAATATGCATGAAAGGCTACCATCTTGTGTTGTTTGACTCTTAATACCTCAAAAGAGTAATATTACTATTGATATAGAGTCATGGAGTAGTATGAATGCATGAGAATGTTGGACTACTAGAGATAATGATCATATGGTTGTATTCTAATTGTATCTTTGCCATCTCAAGAGAGAGACATTCATATGATATAGATCTACCCCAATCTCGATATAGGAGGGAATATAAACTATTGATGATTGCTCGTAAACTATTATAAGGGCATACAATGGATGTGAGTATTGCATGTTGGTGAGGGTTATTAATTGGCGAAACCCGATCCAAGTTCCATCCATATATTTGAAACATACCAAAAAGATATACATCCTAATTTTGTTTTGTTAACTTAGATTTAATCATTTTTATTGTCCTATTATTTATTTGGTTACCCCGGTTCCGTAAGGAACTCTTATCTCTCCTTTTGGTTAGATGGAAGTAAGACAAGACATCAAATCATAAACACTTGTCACCCCATGTCCATGGCTTCAATATCAAGTTCTTCTAAAGTACATGACTGGCTGCACTCAAAGGACTTCACATAGGAATAATGGCAAGTCATCTACTCCATCACCTTATAATAGATTAAGTAGCTCGTATTAGTGCTTCCAAACTATGACAGAGGCACATAGAAGTCACTTTGGAGTGTTGAGTTATAAGGAATGAGACATGAGAGGGGATACAATCCTTACTCATTTGAATAATGGGAATAATCCCAGTGCCACACCCCAACATAAATTTTCATAAGGGGATATGATCCAATATGTTCAATTAAGTATTTCAAAACACACATTTTTAGCAGTGTAAGATATATTTTTAATTATATGTTTGAAGAAAAAAGTAGAATGGTTGAATACATGAGGTAGAATATATGTCCCTGATCCTAAATGCATAAGGTTATCCAACCATTTCAATTATGTCTCCCAAGATATATTTTCTACACATGTGCTAGCCATGATCAACTTAGTCATTCTTCTGAAGTCCTTTTTACCTAATGGACTGGAAGCAAACCACACGGAATAAGAAAGGTGAAAATTTATCAATAAATGATGGTTGTGCATATAATAGGGGGTTAGGCAATGATGGTATATGCATATATTAGGGAGTTAGGCAATGATGGTATGTGCATTTAATAGGTAATTAGGAAATAGCAAGGAAAAGGAAAACAAGTAATATATCAATGCTCCCAACAAAAGAGATATATGAAATCACCCAAATGGATTTACAAGAATATTGATACCAAAAAGGTAATTTATTTGAAGAAGATGATTAAAAAGAGAGATTCTTTTCTTTTAAACAATTCCACAATTATGAACAAGTAAAACCAATGCATGTTTATTTTAACAAAGACTAGCATAATCGAAAATGTAGGGATGGAACCCATCTATTACAAACCAAGGGCGGGAGGACTAAAACCTCTCTGCTAGATAAATACAACATCATCACAAGACTAAAACCTCATTGTGTGGTAGGAGTAATAAAACTCAAAGCACACATGGGGAACAAAACCAAATTCCATTGTATCTGCTTCTAGATATGACCAGTCAAATCACACATGCATAATAGATTAGGCAAGATCATAAGTTTAGTACAAATAATATTCATGTACCAAGAGGAGAAAAGAACATTCATGGCATAAAAAGTGGGTTCAAAGCATCCATTAATAAATATCCAACAATTTTAGTAGTCTATGAGAGAGAAACAAATAGAAAAAGGTATCTTTCAATAAGAATTTACAAAATAGATACAAATGAAAAATGAATTTAGCATATAATGCCTCATTAAAAGAAACTAGGTTTCAAGTCCACAAATATATCAAGAGAGGAAAATAGATGATTGCCAAATATGTCTCAAGGAAATGCAACATAATTGATTCATCATCCTAAAAGCATCCATAGTTCTCAATTCACCTATTAAACATTTATATAGATTTAGAGTTGAACTCTCATATGATATGTAAACCCTAAAAGCCAACTTTTTATATTTACTAAATTAGACCATAAAACTTACATAATCTTTGTAGAGTATTTTTTCCCTATTCAATAGCATATATATTTGTTAATTTTTTATTGGAAATAATCAAATATTAATTTTACAAGTTTTGGCCAATCAGAAAATACTAAAAATCACATTTATGATTTATTAGAACTAACTTATAGACCTAATTTGTTGGATGGCAATAATTATCTGATTCCAAAACATATTTTATTTCATTTATCTAACCTACCATTATTTTATTAAGAAATGTTTAACTTATAACACTACTGATTTTATTGCAAAGAAAATGGTAGAAAGACTAATATGCCACAACCCTCATTTATTGATTAACTGAGTGTGGCAGACCTTGTTCATCATGTACACCCCTCCAAGTTTTTGTCCTATTTTCATTTAAGTTTTTATCCATGTTTACATTTCTCATTTTTCCCTACAATTAACTTCCATTTAGCCTTCCTTGTATTATATTATTTTATAAGGATTTTGATCCAATTCCTTGGTTTACATGTAGGTTTGAGCTTCATTCCCTACACACCAACATAGGATAGGGGGTCCTTGAAGAAAGTTTCAATATTGGATGGGATTTTCACCAATTTTCCTTTATATTGGTTAAATCTATTGAGGACTTTATCAGTGCAAGCCCTAAGACCAAGCCAATAGCCCACACATATGCATTTCCATTGGTCTATGTTCTCATCGGCATCACTCTTATTGATCGGTGAAACCATTAATCAATGCCACATACTAATGGAGCAGCCACTGCCAAATATCAATGAAACTCCTAAAATTGTCAAGCGATGGCAACATCGCTCGGTGGGCACCAACTGATGAGAATCCAGTGGCCATCGACCCATGGGAATCTAATGAGTCATTGACCAATGAGAATACAACATGTCAAAGATCAACAAAACCAAGACTAATGGGGATTCAAGGACTCATACAGACTCCTCATCTTCCTCCCACCTCTCTCCTTTTACTCATGGCATGCAATGCCATAACTCTAGTGGTTGAATGATTGAAAACCCTAAAATAAGCCTATAAACATGAGACATTGTCCCCATGGAAATGGATCACCACCTACACATTGCTATCGGTGGTTTCCATGGGTTTACGACCAATCAAATGATGAAGCATCCACCTCCACAAAGGCTCCAAGGTCCTGGCCTTGAAAGAGGCATGATTGATGATGCTCCTTCACCATAGATGGTAGTCTCCATTATCATGGACCACCTTCTACTCCTCCAACATCAATAGACAAGTTTGTAAAGAAAGAAGATGATGCCTTCAAGACCATCATTGATGAATGTTAAGGAGTGATCTTGTTGCCGTGTTATCTTAATATTCTACTATGATGATGTATCTTTCCTCACATTTCCCATTAATCTTTTTCATGTTGCCAAGAGTAAGAAGTCCCTTCGCTAGGGTGTGAGGAGTAGCCTCACTACCCAAACTTGTTCTCTTTACTACATCTACTCTTATGAACCATACTATATTTGAAATGGTTGCATTAATGTTATAAAATCCATAAAACAAATTCTTATAGACTTTAAGAAATGCCATCACAGAGGCCCCATCTAGTATGTTTTGAATCAGACATTTTATTTTTATAAATCTATTTTTTCAACTATTTTTATTGATTAATAGATCTTGGATTTTGATAAATTCATAACCATAGATCTAAAATGTCTTTTGTTTCATGTTAAACACCACGATGAGAACTTCAGATAGCTTCTATATGTGGTGATGGGTATATGACTTCTAGGTAACGTGAAATTGAGGCTAGAGTAATATTTGTTAGGGTTATCCTAATTTTGAAATGGTGGATTTGTATGGACTAAACATATGTATTCATACTTATTACAATTAAATTAGAGAGTGGCTATTGGTAGAGGTTGTGAAACCCACTCACCCTAGTATTTTCATCCATTGATAAATCTAGAACTTTAGATCCATCCTTTTAGAATCTTAGTATAATCAAACTCTTGTAATAAATACTAGTGCTTACATTGTTACTTTGATCATACTACTTATAAAAGATGTTGTCTATAACAACCCTGCCTTTCGGTAACTCCCAATCAAGGGAGACCAAAAGGTTAGAGACGCTATCCCAATAATTCAGGATCTATGGTTTGACATTTTATCTAAAATAATTATCAAATTCTACTATTTCGAAACTGAAAAGCTGGAATAAACAAATAAATATTTTTGCATACCTTGAAAATTCGGATTTAGACTTCTATCCACTGAAGAAGTCTATCTAACTAATCCTCCTTGAACATATTATTTTTATTTTCACAATATTTCAATTTACTATTTGTCCTTTCTCAGAAATGTACCTAAAATGTCGACAAACAAAACATCAGTCAATATATTTCTATACCGGTATGTGGGGAACAATCACAATTTCACAAATAGTTTCTAACAACCTAATTATCACAAATTATTTATTAACAATCCAATTTACGCTTTCAATGTGACTTTTCAACCGCTTTTGCCCTAAACCCTGGATTACCCTCTCTTAGAGTTTTGTCCTTGCAATGGACATAAGGCCACCTTCTCCATCCTAAGCTTGGTGCATGGGGTCACCTCTCATGGTGCCCAATGGTCTTCCCTCCAGGGCTTGACCAACTCATACCTTCCCTCCGGGGCTTGGTCTTGTAACTTACATCAGGGTGGCATGTAGGTTCGAGAATACACATACATAATTAATTGTGATACTCATAGGGACTTTATAGGATTGCATAATTTAACATCTAATAGTTTAGGTGGCAATCATTTGATAAAAACATATGAGAAACACCGTGAAACTAAAGGCGATTATTCATAATTAACCACATACATGTCCAGTCAAATCAACAAGCTAATAGTAATCCAAGCAAGAAAGTATCCAGGCAAGTAGTTCAATCCACACATGCAAGCAAGAATACTGAAAATTACATGTAACTAATTACCATTCACTTTCTCAGATTCTATTCATTTGAACTCACTTCCTAGGGTTTCCTACTTCCTTTTAGGGTTTCATTAGGGTTCATCTTCATTATTGGCACCATAAACCCTAAAACAATAAATCTCATCTCAAACCCTAACTATCTTGTTGATTCCTTCCTATCAGGCTTAGGTTTGACTCACAACAACATTATTCTAAAGAATCTCAAATTAATCATGTTAATCACCCTTTTTACCCTAGATTAGGGTTTATATGTGCATTATCATTAATTTATGGGTAAACCCTAAAACAAGAAATTCATTATCTAATATCGGGTTCAAATCTTACTTTGCCTCTCAACAGGTTATTATAACTCAAAATAACCTAATTCAGACATTAAATCCGATTTCCAATCATAATTAGGGTTTTATCATGATTTAATGCATAAACATGGGTAACTTAATACACTTTTAGAATTACGATCAGATTTAGCTATAAAACTATTTTTATTGGATTCCTTGTGTTCTCCTGATCAATTTTCATATATTACATGTATTAATTCAAGCTACCATTTATTTTCTAAGAATTTTGCAAACTAGTTACCTTTGGGCCAATGGCAGCACGCCACCTAGCGCCACGCTGGGTGCGGCTCTCCCACTCGCGGATCGGACAGAAGGTCCCTTCTGCCCTTCTCTTTCATTCACAAGGCCAGAGGCAAAGGGGTCTTTTCCCCTATTTCTTCTTCAACCTCGCGAAGGCTTGCCTCTTGCGAGAAGTACCCCACCACTGTCAACCAAGTTGTTGACTCTGGGCTCTATGGCGTCAGAGACCAAGCGAAGTCGGCCACAGCTCCGCCAAGACCAACTAGAGTCAGTGGCACTCCTAGATTTGTCGAAGGTGCACCAGATCACCGGGTTGAAGGATCTCTCCTCCGGCGGGGAGTGCGGCCTAGTCAAGGTACCTGACAGAAGTTTTTCCCTCAATTGGTTGCACAGAGCAGTGTGGTTCCTCCTTGTGAACTCAACCAAGTAACCAGCAATCACACACATTGTTCATGGCTCCCCCCTTATATAGGGTCAGCACTCGACCTCTGGAGATTTGGGGTTTCCCTTGTTTCACCATGAAACCTATGGAATACTGGGATGATCAAACTTAGAAAGATCTCCCGAATTCAATGGGACAACTTCCATCCAGGCACATTCTCTCGATCTCAACCAAACTTGGAAATGAAAAACATCTTCCCTGTTCCACTATCCCTCGTGATTGGGACTTGGACCCAATCATTAGATTCCCAATCTACGGTCCATGTTTATTCAAAATATCCAAATATCCTATTTTCATTGTGACATTTAATACGATTCAATGATTATCCATCCACTTTAGGAATCTTCTAAAAATCGTAACTCATCATCCCTTTATCCTTTTTCAACCAAATTTTAGGTGAAACTTCATATTGGGTTTATCTACTTGTGTACCAAGTTTGAGTCCCAAATTCCAAAGGAAAATGGTATTATCTTCATGTGCAAGTTTTCCTTTAATAAAACCTATTTATTTGGTATTTTCTCCTTCCTATTCCATTACCTTGGTAATTTGGACATCTTTGGAACCTAAGGAATCTCAAAGCTACGAAATTCACCTTTGGAGGATACTTCCTAGCCTTCTAGAGGCTTCTACCTCATTCCTTTCTCCTTTTCTTAATTATTCTTTTATTAACTGAATTTCTTTTTCCTTTTATTCCCTTTTTCTTGTTATTGGGCCCAATAGCCAATAAGGCCCACAAAACAAACAAGAAAGGCTATTATAAACGAAATCCATTCATTCAAATCAAATCACACAATTATTTATTCATATGTCTTTAATAGGAGAAATTACATTTACCACCAGAAAAACCCAAAAATTGGGGTTGTAACATCCTTGCCCTCTTATAGGAATTTTGCCCTCAAAATTCCACTGAACAAACAAGCAAACATGATAAGACTATCTCATGTCCATCATTGGATCCCATGTGGCTTCATCCTCTCCATGATGATTCCAAAGAACCTTTATAATCTTATATTCTTACATCTGAGTTCTCTCTCACCTTGGTACCACATACCCTCATAGGTGACTCATGATATTTTAGCCTCCCTAGAAGCTCAATAGGTTCATGGATAAACACATGGTTTGGGTACATCACATAGTGCTCTAGATCGGACACAAGGAACACATCACACATCATGTTATCATGAGGGGTAAGGATAAACATAAGCATCTCCACCAATCCATCTCAAATGGACCCATGTATCGGGGACTCATCTTTCTCAGCTATAGCTCTGAGGGGTCAGGTTTTCATAACACAAGTCCTCCCACAGTGCATTGCATGTCAGTCTGCTTCACATCAGCTCACGACTCTTGTCGCCCCTGGGCTTTCTCAGCCATTGCATGATCGAAGCGACTTCATCTGCACACACTGTGGTTTCTCTGATCTTACAAGGTCCTCTCACCGACATCATCCTAATGAAGCGGTGACCGACGTGACCTTCCTTACAGAGCTTCTTACACCCTGATACTAGCTATGGTGGCTATCATTACAGGCAAACTCTCTTAGGGCAAGAACTGCTCCCATGTATCACCCGAACGAGCACATACGCTCTCACCAGACCATCTAGTCTAGATCATACTCTCTTGACTGTCTATCAGTCAGGGGTGATAAGTTGTGCTAAACTTCATGCTGGCATTGAGTTCTTCATGTACCTACTTCCACTTAATGGAATAGATCTTGAGGTCATGCTCCAGATATTAAACTCGATCTTGGTGTAGTTGAACTATCTCTCTCTCATGCATATAGTTCAACCTGATTTGTCACTTTGACAACACTCTCTCTCTCTTAGGCAAGGGGTTAGGTCAACTTGCTAAGGCGATCTACCATAACCCGTACTGCATCCTGACCTCTCTTGGTCTAGGGGAGACTCACCACAATGTCTATGGTGATCCCCTCTCATTCCCTCTCGGGGATTTTCATTATCTGTAGCAACTCACCGGGTTACGAATGTTCGTCCTTTACCTCCTTGCATGCATGGCGAGAAGTCACATGAAACTCTATATACTCTTCATCTCAGGTACTCAAAGTAATATTGCAACCTCTGACTATCTTAGTGGTACCACGGTATATGGTGAACTTATAATCATGATCTCCTGCATGTCATGATTTTCTCAAGGTTGACTCCTCAGAAACCCTAAAACACTCTAATAGTGGGTTCCATCACCTTCCTTTTCAGAGAGGTGTATCTGAAGTTCTTACAACCATCCTTCTATCTCATCAAACTCTAGGCTGGCTAACCAAACAACCCCTACTCGACCAACGGGTTGGGTTGTATCTTGGTGTTAGCCAAACATGTCTCACAATCTTAGGGTTCACCCAACTACCTCTTCTAACCTCTCTACTGGCTAAACTAGACAGTTGCGTCTCGACAAATAGCATCCATTACCACCTTACATCCTTATGTGCTAGGTAACGGTGAAAACATAAACCTTCATATATTCCATTTTTCATCCTCATCTCAGATTTAGGTCTAATCGAGTCAAGAAAACTTGGAGCTCATCATCTTGACTATCCAACTCAAGCTTATAAAACTCATAAATTCCATGTTGCTCTTGATAAAATATCTTCATGATGACTACTCTAGTTCTCTTCGTGTTTGTAAACCATCCATACATTGTACCCTCCACAAAGGTACGCTACTATCTCTATCCTCATACATCGTAGCAATATTTCAACTCACATCATCTTTACCCTTAGTGTATGACATGTGTATTGCCCTATCTCTCACCTCCATAACGAGAGGAAATAAGCATTTGGTTGCAGTCCAAATATAGAGTTCTTTCCATTCTAAGAGTAGAGTTGGTGCATCCCACATCACTAGTACACTTTTCCAAACTAAGTTGAAACATGCATCTTATGTCTCCACATCATGAACATCTCGATATCAGATTTACATCCATGGAAAACTATTCCCAAACACACTTGGGTTGTCACACAATCCTTACTCATCCCCTCTAGGTTTGTAGGGTGCCGGTACTTTTGGGGTCATCCCTCTTCCCTTATGCATCCAGTGAGTGCCTACCTCGTTTGCCCTTTTGGGTCCCATGAGCTCATGAAGGTGATCAATCTCCTAACCCATGGTCTTCAAACAACGATAACTGTTACCTCCCGACACTATGGTCTTGTACAACTAGGGAATTAGGCAACTCCTACTCCCATCGGTCTTATCCCCGCCTGACCTTAGTATAGACTTAGGATTATATCATGGTACATATCAAACTTGAATCCCTACATGAAAACTCCATCATATCTCTGGGCATATGTGGCCAAACTTACATCCTTACATAGGGATCATGGTGACCTATCTATGGACCCATATAGGTTCCCACCATGGCAACCTATCATCATGCCCTTTAGAGATGGTCACACAAGGGTCTATAGATCTATGCTCATACCATGTATTCTCCACTTAGATCATCAAACTCTTATAAGAGAGACCTCTATTGGTTACCTTGACCCTAAACAAAAGCTGATACTCACCCTATAGAAGGGTCCCTCCCCAGGATGGGAGAAAACTATCTCTTGATAGAAACAAAGGTCACAAACATCCTTATGTCCAGGGTTTACATCATCATGTGCATGCTTAGCCCTATCTTGCTACTTAGGCACGTAGCTAGCAAGAAGACAACCCACAAAGCCACTATGGGTTCCTTAGTATATCATACTTGCTTATATTCCTCAACATTGGACCACAATCATACTTGCGTATGTCTCTAACATGGGTGAGAGGTTCAACAACATATACCTTAGTCCAAGGGGGTTTCTTTTTCCTCTCATCCTGAAGGGTGCCATGCTCAAATCCGTAGGAACTCAAACATCTTCAGGAGCATCAGGTGCAATGGGTACTACTACTTCCCCTATTAGGTCTAGGAACCCTAGGTTCACTTCTTATGCATCAACTGCCCAACCACAAACCAAACATGCACAAGGTAGGGCATACACTTCCCACCATTCTTCCACGTGAACAACACCTCAGAGCCCTACATAAGAACAACCAACTGGGTGCGAGGCCTCACAACTCATTACCATACCTCCTCGGTCTAAGGAACTCTCTTCCTCTACCTAAAAGGTAGGCACCTATAACATCTATACATCGACTCTAAAAGCATATTCCTCTTTCTCGGGTTTGGTTCCTCTAAGGGCAACCAAGGTACTACATGCCTCCAAGGATTGTGCAAGAGGCAACCACATACATCCACTTAGGTCGTCCATTCTAGGCCATATCCAACCCAACTTTTTATGATTCCTCATGTCTCATAGTCCACGTCTCCAACCTTCTTCATCGAGTCTTACCCTCTATCTCTCTAGAGCAAACCCTACAATGGGTCCTACCACTGGAGGTTCTCTCATAGAAGAGGGATCAAGTTCTTAAGGATACATGCATACACCTACATGGGTGAAGCATATGATCCAAACCTACGTTCAATTATGATTATCCAAGGCTCTGCATGTCCATCTCCTAACCCGTTAGGCATAACTCTTATGGCCTAAGTCTCAACCTACTTCTAGTACTGATGACGTTCTCTCCTTCATAGGTGCATGCTCTTCTATGCTCGCATATGCCCATAAGGGTTTCCATATGGTCACCACTATCTTCTTTAAAGAAGGAGCTATCTTTCACCCTAACATGCACGACCCTTCCAAGGTTGGGTCACTAAAAGGCACTAGGTCAACCAACCTCACATAGCTCATGGTTCTCACTGGTACTCAAAACCAATATGCATGTCAACCCATGTACATGGTCGACTATGATATCTAACTCATCATGTCATCTCTTCCTCAAACTCCACGTAGGGTTAGGGTTAGCATCATCTTCAGATGATGCACCAGGTATCTACCTCTTCCTGGAGGCCTCTGCCTCCAAGGCTAACTCTCTTCACATCCTCCTACAAAAGGGTCTAACCTCAGGTCTCTCCTGAGGGCACGACATCAAACGTCATCCAACCTTAAGCATGTAACTAATCTTTAGTTTACGCTTAAACTATTAAACTTATGTCCATGACATCTTGTTTATATGCTTTTCATTGATTTGGTGGAGGATTCCTTAATCCTTATCATACTTACCCCGACCTCAAGAGGGTGAGGATGAGAGAGAAAAATCCTAAACCTTAGAACCTTAATTGAATTAGGGTTGAGAAGGGACGAAATAGATGAGAGAGTCATAAAGGTATCTTATTTCGAGTTAAGACCTCAGACTTTGGCCAGGCAGTCACACCGCATCTGGGAGTCCTCGTGACTGACTAGCGCGTGGAGGAAAATATTGCCAGCCTCCGAACCGTGATCCTTTTCTAGACACCTCCGTCTTTGGAAAATCCTCTAATAACTCCCTTGGTTCTACAAAGTTTGTAAAATTTAATAATTACTAAGGATTAAATGAGAAACCATGGCTCTGATACCAAATGTAATAACCCTTCCTTTCGGTAACCCCCAATCAAGGGATACCAAAAGGTCAGAGAAGCTATCCCAATAATTCAGGATCCATGGTTTGACATTTAATCTAAAATAATCATCAAATTCTACTATTTCTAAACTAAAAAGCTGGAATAAACAAATAAATCTTTTTACATACCTTGAAAATTAAGATTTAGACTTCTATCCACCAAACAAGTCTATCTAACTAATCCTCCTTGAATAGATTATTTGTATTTTCACAATATTTCAATTTACTGTTTGTCCTTTCTCAGAAATGTACCTGAAATGTCGACAAACAAAACATCGATTAATATATTTCTATACTGGTATGTGGGGAACAATCACATTTTCACAAATAGTTTCTAACAACCTAATTATCACAAATAATTTATTAACAATCCAATTTATGCTTTCAATGTGACTTCTCAACCACTTTTGCCCTAAACCCTAGATTGCCCTCTCTTAGGGTTTGGTCCTTGCAAGGGACATAAGGCCACCTTCTCCATCATGAGCTTGGTGCCCGGGGTCACCTCTCATGGTGCCCAATGGTCTTCCCTCCAGGGCTTGACCAACTCAGACCTTCCCTCTGGGGCTTGGTCTTGCAACTTACATCAGGGTGGCATGTAGGTTTGAGAATACACATACATAATTGATTGTGATACTCATAGGGACTTTATTGGATTGCATAACTGAACATCCAACAATTTAGGTTGCAATCATTGGATAAAAACATCTGAGAAATGTCGTGAAACTAAAGGCGACAATTCATAATTAACCACATACCTATCCAGTCGAATCAACAAGCTCATAGTAATCCAAGCAAGAAAGTATCCATGCAAGCAGTTAAATCCACACATGCAAGCAAGAACCCTGAAAATTACATGTAATCTAATTACCATTCACTTTCTCAGATTCTATTCATTTGAACTCGCTTCCTAGGGTTTCCTACTTCCTTTAAGGGTTTCATTAGGGTCCATCTTCATTATTGACACCATAAACCCTAAAACAACAAATATCATCTCAAACCCTAACTAGCTTGTTAATTCCTTCCTAACATGCTTAGGTTTGACTAACAACAACATTATTCCATAGAATCTCGAATTAATCACGTTAATCACCCTTTTTACCCTAGATTAGGGTTTCTATATGCATTATCATTAATTTATGGATAACACCCTAAAACAAGCAATTCATTATCTAATATCGGGTTCAAATCTTACTTTGCCTCTCAATAGATTATTATAACTCAAAATAACCTAATTAAGACATTAACTCTAATTCCCAATCATAATTAGGGTTTTATCATGATTTAATGCATAAACATGGGTAACTTAATACACTTTTAGAATTACGATCATATTTAGGTTATAAAACTATTTTCATTGGATTCCTTGTGTTCTCATGATCAATTTTCATATATTACATGTATTAATCCAAGCTACCATTTATTTCCTAAGAATTTTGCAAAATAGTTACCTTTGGGCCAATGGCAGCACACCACCTAGCACCACGCTGGGTGCAGCTCACCCACTCGCAGATCTGGAAGAAGGTCCCTTCTGCGCTTCTCTTTTGTTTGCAAGGCCGGGGGCAAAGGGGTCTTTTCCCCTATTTCTTCTTCAACCTCGCGAAGGCTTACCTCCCGCGAGCAGTACCCCACCACGATCAACCAAGTTGTTGACTCTGGGCTCTAGGGCGTCGAAGACCAAGCAAATTCGGCCACAGCTCCTCCAGGACCAACCAGAGTCAGTGGCACTCCTGGATTTTTCGAAGGTGCACCAGATCACCGGGTTGAAGGAGCTCTCCTTCGGTGGGCAGTGCGGCCTGGTCAAGGTACCTGACGGAAGTTTTTCCCTCAATTGGTTTCACAGAGCAGTGCGGTTCCTCCTTGCAAACTCAACCAAGTAACCATCGATCACACACACAGTTCATGCCCCCCCATATAGGGTCAGTCCTCGACCTCTGGAGATTTGGGGTTTCCCTGGTTTCACCACGAAACCTATGGAATCCTGGGATGATCAAACTCAGAAAGATCTCCCGAATTCAATGGGACAACTCCCATCCAGGCACAACCTCTCGATCTCAACCAAACTTGGAAATGAAAACCATCTTCCATGTTCCACTGTCCCTCGTGACTGGGACTTGGTCCCAATTGTCAGATTCCCAATCTACAGTCCATGTTTAATCGAAATATCCAGATATCCTATTTTCGTTGTGACATTTAATACACTACTAAAAATCGTAACTCATTATCACTTTATCATTTTTCAACCAAATTTTAGGGGAAACTTCATATTGGGTTTATCTACTCGTGTACCAAGTTTGAGTCCTAAATTCCAAAGGAAAAGGGCATTATCTTCACGTGCAAGTTTTCCTTTAATAAAACCTATTTATTTGGTATTTTATCTTTCCTATTCCAGTATCTTTGTAATTTGGACATACTTGGAACCTAAGGAATCCCAAAGCTACGAAATTCACCTTTGGAGGATACTTCCTAGCCTTCTAGAGGCTTCTACCTCATTCCTTTCTCCTTTTTTTAATTATTCTTTTATTAACTAAATTTATTTTTCCTTTTATTTCCTTTTTCTTATTATTGGGACCAATAGCTAATAAGGCCCACAAAACAAAAAAGAAAGGCTATTATAAATGAAATCCATTAATTCAAATCAAATCACACAATTATTTGAACATATGTCTTTAATAGGAGAAATTGCATTTCCCACCAGAAGAACCCAAAAATTGGGGTTGTAACATTGTCCCTTAGGTTTGTTCCTAACTATACTATGATAAGATCTCTCCACTTGTGGATGGGTTTGATGTACACATGATTTAGGTAAAATATAGGGATTTCATACCTAGAGAATTTGCATGTGCAATTAATTCTATAGCTTCCACACAGTTAAATAATGTCAAGATGGAAAAATAACTCCTTTGCCCTTGTGGGCCAATCTAGACCATACAAACTTGTGAGGTCAAGGTGGGGAAATAACAGAGGATATTGACCCCTACCGACCACCATCATGGGAATAATACTAGAGTTCAACTCCAAGGAAGGAATTCACTGTACAAGTTTCCTCGCACTGGGGGTTACTCCCATCACGATCGCAAAACTGTGCTAGATCTAGAGAGATATGGCCTGAAGCTAATAACCGTTGGGAAGGGTAAAAACCTCCTCAATCAAGAATGTGGGAGGGTTGAGGGAAGGGGAAACACAAATGGTGAAAGTCATGGGAAATAGAGTGTGTAGAAAGAAAGAGAGACTTGTGGGAAATCTTATTGCGGGTGGAATTTCTATGCGATGGTGAGAAGAGGTCATGTCATAAGAAAATTTCCAAAGACAAAGGTGCTCGTGGGCAAGGTGAAGTGAGGGCAACCAGAAGAAATTGACTATGAAGGAGGATGTTAAAGGTCCTAAAGAAGGTAGCTAGTGTTAAAAATAAAATTAGGATTAAGGTTGAAGGCCAACAAGAAACTTCTCCCAAAACAATGGATTAAAGTTGCTAGTGTTGAATTGGCTAAAACCCCAAACCACCACCAAATTGTCATAAAAGGCTCCTTGGTTGCAAAAAATGATTTGTGATTCTTTGGTGAAATAATTGTGCCAAGAGATTGACTAGCGGGAGAGAGAGAACATGAGTAAAGTTCCTTGAGCGATGTCATTGGGAACAAAAGAGGACGATGTTGGAGAAAACTTCACAACCATTCAATTATATGGACCGGGTTTGGGGGAAGGAATCCATTTGTCCATCTAGTTTATGTGCGTGTGGGAAATGAAGAAGTATGCATGGCATATAATATGAAGGAATGTTTAGACAAATTGATATGTTACATACATTTAATGTATGTAATTAGTATTTTTCTTTCCTAGTCAAAATTATTGAATGTCTAATGTTTGATTTACTTTAAATTTGATATATGATCTAGTTTAGTGGTCAAAGAAACCAAATTTAGAGTTAGTTTCAACTTTTGACACTTTTATATGAAATCATGCTTGTACTATGTGTATTCTTCTAATGTATTTATCTCTTCCTCTAGTCAATTAATTCCCAATTTTCATTATGTCTCTTTCTTTTCATCATCTAGTCATAGGAAAATTTTAGAAAACAAATTTTAAATTAGCATCTATTATGATGGTATATTTAGACTAACTCCTATATAAAAACATCATTCACATTTATTATAGTTAAACCTCAAACTAAGACCTACTAATATATATATATATATATATAATTTCTTTTTCGGACTACGAATACATTTACATTATTGTCACTTATATGCAGACGTTCAAACTCACTTTAAACATTCTTAAGTCATTATTTGAATTAGATATATCATTGGGGGTAGTGGCATATTAATACATTGATTTACATGTGCTTTTCCTTATCTGAATTTTAAGGGTGGGTATGCCATGCTATCTCTAAATCATGTGTTACCAATTTATAGATTACACTTTATTTGTTCAGTAATCAAGTGAGTTAGGTTAAATATGCAATATGTTCAATATTATTTATCCATTTAATACTACTCATCAATGATCTAATCTTATTATCATCCCATTAAAGTACATACATGTATAACTTAAATCATGTTCGGGGTTTTACTCTAAACTGATCGCAAAGGCATCAAATCTTTAAGATTTGGGTTTCTAGTACTAGGAAGCCATATTTTGATATGTTATGACATTTCACCCCTTAGAGAGGGTTTCTTCCTTGAAATATTCCTATCCATAGATTACTAACCAACTACTCTCCACTCCTTAAAAAGGTCCAACCTAACAAGTCAAACTAAACACTCTAAATATATGAGGGTTATATATCTATATTATAGATCTCTTTTAGTCATGATTAGTACATTTTTTAATGATTTACATAGAGCATGCCTCCAACTAGATGATCTCAACTATCTAGGTCTGACTCATTATGTATTGTAGCAACTATAGTGTTCACAGTAGAATCTACTAAGTAAGTGGGTACAACTCTCCATAACCTAATGTAGTAGAGTTAGATATGTCCACTAACCATAGGCACAAGCCATGTCTTCCTAGTAATCACTCCATTGTCAAAACTAGGTTTTGCTACTAGAACTTCATACATTTGTTTATTATGACTTAATTTGAGAAAATGTCGATTAAATACAAAAAAATGTGTACATATAGTTATATAACAGAAAGTAATTTTTAGCTATGGAAACTATAAAATATATGATGAAAGATGGATCCAAAATTAACAACAAGAAACAAGTAAAAAAATACTATATTAACATCTTCTTATCCATAAACTTTATCCTCCAGATCACCTTATTCCACCCTCAAGCATATCTAACAACAACACAAGGAAACATGGATTTCTAATACTAATTCAATGTGTATAGGTGATGGAGCCTTGGTTTGGTTCTCCATCTTGTGTCATTTTGCCTCTAATTCTCAACATGATATGCAGAATGCTTGTTATTTTCTAATTCATATCATTTTATAGCAAATGCACTATGGTTTCTCTTTCATGTTTTATAGGTACTTTGACACTTAATTATAGAAGGAAGAAAGGATGAATATAGGATTTCTCCAGCTATACTGGAGCCTAAGTGAGCCCTAAAGCTACCTCAATTTACCACCAAGTGACCAAGGAACATGAAGGAGCACCATAGAAGAACATTTAGAAGGTCAAAGTGCAAAACAAAGCCCCCAAAACAACCATGGTACTTTGCCAAGTTCGTGCTACTATCATAAAAATCATAAACTCGGTCTAGTTTAAATTATACAGTAGGATACCCAGCTAGCACGATCATTCTCACCACCACAATTGTGGTGACAAGGAACCAGCACGACCATGCCGTGCAAAACAATTGCCCTAGAATCCCTCTAAACCCCTCTCCTATCTCCTTCATCATGTACATGCTACCCTCAAGCCACCATGACAATGGTGCCCACCATAGTCGGCTACCCCACTTCATTTTGCCAAAATTTTATTTGACATTTTTGTACTTCACATCAAGACCATTTCCATCCACCACAACCATTATCACCTTCACCCAACATGGTCGTTTTACCCACCTAACCCTAATACTTCCTACCTATCATTTTACCATCCTACCACCACTTAACCCCAGACCACCTAGGCCACTATGTATAAAATAGTGGCAACTAGGAATCTAAGCATATCTGATCTAAGCTTCCATAGATGCCATCAACTCCTTTCACTTCATTTCTTTCCACCTTCCACCCAAAAATCCTAGTATTCTAAGGTTTTGGCTATATCTCTTTCATGTTTCGTGCCACTTCACACCCTTGTACGAGGAGGACCTTAGATCTATTAGAGATGAAGAGTGGAGACCCTTCATCCAAACTTATGAACTTTCCACCCTCTATTTCCCTTTATTTTGTTATTTCCTTGAATATGAGTAGAAAATCTCCTTTGTGGGTTTTTTAGGGGCAATAATATGTTGGCATTGACACCCATTTTTCTCACTCATAAAAAATTCATGAGTAATGTCAATTCTCTAGCTAATAATGGAATATGTTCCACATTCTATCCAATCACTAGTACAGAAACTATATATCTCTGGCGTCGGTTAAAACAATCCTATAACGTTAGTTAAAAACTGACACCTAAGTGGGAGACACTACAACCATATGTCTATGATGTCAATTCTTTGAGGATGGAAAAACTGATGCTAGAGATCCAACATCAGTTGTGTGGATAAAAGAAACCAGCATAAGTAGGAGTCTTAGGCATCGGTTGCATGCCTAAACTGACGTCAAAAGAGCCATACCAGGTCACATTTGTAACTGGTAAAGGACCCTACATCATCGCATCTGTATAAACCAACACCTATCATGATATACTATGTTGGTGGCAGATCAAATAATTGATGATTTTGATGTATAGTGACAGTTGTATCTAATAAACCAACGACTATGACATGCTACCTAATGAGGTCGTATTATCCAGCTTGACCGTTTTGGTTTTGTCCTTTAATGTCGGTTGTTTTACTAAAACTGACAACTTAGGCATGTAGTGTCAGATTGTTTGATACAACTGATGACTGAATTTTTTTAAATAATAGGCCTACAACCTTCTGCCCAACTAGTCAGTAGGATGCAGAACCTGCAGTTCAGTTCTGATCTATAGGTTAAGAACATCATGTGAGTTCAGCTTAACAACATGCCACCAAACCTGCAATAACAAACATAATATGCACATATTTTTATTCATTTTCCAATTCCATTTCATCACATGTGCAATCATAATTCATTCATCTTCACATATATTCATACATATGTTACTTCATTTATATATATACCAATTTCATTCTCATGACATGTAGAAACATTCATTCATCTATCTTCACATTCACAGACATGTATATAGATCATCATTCACATTTGCATGCATCAAATTTAGAGTTGCAAGAAGTCATAAGCACCACATGTATAATAGAATTTATGAAATCAAACTTTAGAAAAATCATTCTTCTTCATCCCAATCAAATTCAAAGTTCACTTTCCTTTTGAAGGCTTCTGCCCATTGTTCTCATGTCTCATCTAGTTGTTCTCTCGTATAGGGCATGTCTACATCTACTGGATTTTATAGCATATCGAAGTCTTTCATTTTTAAACACAAGCAAAGATAGTGACATTTATAATTAATAAGTGTGATATGTTCATATTATCTAATGAGACTATATACTTATGACGATCAAAACTATATATATATGGATTACATTATGCATCTCGTCGATGTCTACTACCGCATATTTGATAATCATGTACATATATTGCATCACGTAGTATGCGCATGCCCAATTGTTGTCTTGTACAAAACACTATAAGTTTCAACATACAAAATGTTAATAAATAAAAGTAAGCATAGTTGGCATAAATATGCATTGGAGTCTATTAACTACCTCAACATTCTCCCAAACTATCACTTTCTTTTTCGTGACCACCTTTCCTCTAGCTTTTTAAAAAACTTTTATAGCCCTATATGTTAATTAACACATTCAATTAACATTAGTAAATAGTCATGTAATATATATGTTAACAAATATAAATATAAAATTTACCCACGTGAATAATGCCTTTTCAAAATGTGTCCCTCATCATCTGTCACCCTTAGGATCTATACAATAAATAGTTAGTGTCGTGGTGAGAACAATCAAATAAGACCCAATGGTTATTCCTAAGTGATAATAAGGTAAAAAATATAACTCAAAATCCATGATGAAATGTAATTTGTGAAGTCAAAATTATAAGCAAAGTAATTAAACTTACCCAACATTGTATGGAGTTAATATCACACTTTTTTCATATACTAAAATATTTAAATGCGGTAGAGAAGTATAGGATAACAGATGTTGGGTCTTTAAATACATGGCTAATCAAGGATGGAATTAGAAATCCTACATGGGTTATTGAAAACTCTGTATAGACCCTATGTAAGTGGTTGCAAAACATATATCATGTATGCATTAATATATAAAAAAAATAGATCACCATATATAAAATGAGGTATATAGCTATATAAGATCTCACCATATCCAAAGTTCCATCACAGATGTATTCAACCAAGCATAACGAAACAACTTTGAAACATCTTATAGAAATATACTAGACCTATAGTGTCCTCCTTAATAGAAATCATCATAGGCAAATCTTCTTCATGTTCTCCTATAAATAATGCCATACCCCTACATTGAGGATCTATTGAGTCGAATAGGTCTTATGCAAGCCAACTAGGTAATTGAGGAGGAGTTGGAGGTGGAGGAGGATGAGCTCTAAGGGGTTTCTTAGGGCCAGTGTCCTGCATATATATAATTTCATATCAATTGTCATGTATATATAGATACAAATGTAATGTAAATTTACCATACATCAAGATCAGTATAGATAACTCTTACTTTGGGCCATGCGACCACGCTGCCTTCTACTTTACCTATCGTCTCAACATTGGGGTGGTCATATGGCAGTGGATACCTCTTCCAAGCTTCGCAGACAAGCCTCGAGCACACACAAACTGCATTGGTAGGTAACGGAGCACCATGAATCGTGGCACATGCAAGCAGTGGGTAAGCCTCACCCACAAAAACGACATATTCTTGTAATTTTAGATGGCATGGCCTCAACCCATACAAATTTGCATAGAATGTTATATATATATCTAAACATATCATCTTGAAAAGACTACTATTTCATAAAAATACTTACAATGGACATGCTAGGTGTTGAATCCACTTGATTACTCCCAACCATCTCTGTCGTAGGGGGGTCACCTCATATGAAAAGTGAGGCGGCATAGCTAAAACTGTTTGAGTAGCTGACTAATAAGCCTCCCACTGGCTCATTGCTTCCTGAATTCCCTTTGCAATTCACTCTTTTACCACCTCTTTTGAGAATCCCCCTTTCTGGATAGATTTGCTCTCTGATGGCCCAAATAATGCTCTTATCCCATACTAGTGCCTGCATCCCTAACACATCCAAGATGATTTGGGTTACCTAGAGCAACTGTCAATTCATCCCTTGTGCCCTCAGGGATGAACTTTCCTTGTTTCCTTTGCTTGTGGAGCTCCCGCTAGTCATCATCAATAGTAATTAGTATGTAAAACATAACAATTATCAATACTAATTGCTTTGAGAGATGAATTTTACCATTTTTACAGTCGCCTCAACAGTTGTGGGGTTAGTTATTTCTCCAGATTTGGATTGCCTCCCAGCTATCCATATATCATGGTGAAGTAGAGGTTCAGTAGTTGTAGTAGAGGAATCAGTGGTCCCAAGAGTAGGTTGTTGAGAAGAAGACACCCATAGTAGCTTTTTGCGAAGATTTTCATAGCCACCTCGACCAACTGTGTGGTTGTGCACATTCTTTGCATGCCTTTCTCTTTGAGCATTGCTTGTAGCCTGGTTAGTGACAATCATCAATAGTAATTGGTAAGTAAAACATAACAATCAAGGTCAAGGTAAATTGTATTCAAATTGGGGGTGAGGCTTAATACCTTGAATTCATCAGTGTTAATCATAGAAACAAACACCTCCCATGACATCAGATCAAGATAACTCCATTGCTCAGTGGCTGACCTCTTCTATTATCAACTTCCCATATGTATTGTCTTGTGAGAGTTGTCCTATAATTCCTCAGTACCCTCCCAAAGCGTTGCATCACCTTTTTGTGATGCAGTTTTTCATCTAGGTCATATATGCTCTGTAAAAGTTCATATACTTAATGGAATATTCTTAAAAATAGAATTGTAAATAGTTTTATGAATAGAATTACAAATGATAATATCTCACACATAGTTCTTTCCATTTGAAGTCTTTCTCACTTTTATCAATTTTATGCCAAGATTCTATTGCTATACTAATGCCTACGAGTAAGAACCCCTAGATATGAAACAAAATAACTCTGATTCTTTCCAATAGGATTTAATGCATGATGAAACTCAACGCCCAACTTCGGTCTATTACCCCTTTGATATATCAACTTGTTCATCATGGTGATGCCCCTTATTTCTTATGTTTTCATGCTGCTCATCAAGCTAAATAACATCCTCATGACATACATCCTCAACCTAAAATTGACAAAAAACACATATAGGTCATAAATAGATATAGCTTATAAATGCGATAAAACAATACAATAAGATAGACATATTGTAAAATGCACAACTTACACTAGTGTCAAGGTGCACATCGTGATTCTACTCATCCTCATGGTAATCATCATCACAGTCATCATATTCATGGCCAGATACCATCTGAAAAAATGTCATAAAAATAGTCAAACAATGAAATATAAGGTTGTAAAATGAACATCTAACATTAAAAAAATAAAAGCATGCTTCGAATATTGAGATCTTTTACCAATTAACATTCCCTTAATGTGATCTCCACGCACATATAAGTCAACATCTGTTTCAATATTTGGTGTTGGCAATCCAACTAAGAAAGGACTGGAGTCATCATACTTGTCATAATACTCTTCTTTATCTATAGGATCTTCAATGAAATGTCTTTTACCATGAAGAACAACTGACCATTTTTCATTTGCAGGATCATCGATATAAAATACTTTATTCTCATGTGAAGCCATTATGAATGGTTCACCCTCTCACCAATATTTTCAAAATTCACCCATGTGAAATCCAATTCATCTACTACAACTCCTTTGGTGTTATCAACCCAATTATACTTAAAGACCAGAATTTTGAAATCTATGTAGTCAAACTCCCATATGTCTTCAATGACACTGTAATATGTCATTTTAGCTTCACGTGGACTCTTATCCTTAGCACTAGAGAAAAACAATGAAGATGCTTAAAGGGTGACCCCGCTATTTTGGACAACGCTCTTATCATCTTGACACTTTGTGTAATATGAGAACCCATTTATGTCAAACCCTTCATAAGACATAACATTCATTTTTGGTTTAAAGGAGAGGCATTTGATATTTTCTGCAATATTATTTGGAGTTTGAGATAGTTGATGTAAGACTTTATCTGCAAACCACCTAATAAATGTCTTGTTATGCTCTCTAGAAAGCCACATTGATTTGGCTCGAGGATATTGTTTCTTGATGAAATTGGTATGTTCGGTGATATAAACACTCACTTCGTCGATGTGTGTAAAATATACAAGTGAGCTTGTTCCCACAACGCAAGATTGATTACTTGCACTCATGCTCCTAAAGTCCCTTTGTCAGAATAGTCCTCAATATTCTTGTCATTTATAGGAGCTTCAACAGTTTCAAACATCACCTTTAGAAACACTCATGTACCATTCAAAAGGATACATCCAATGCAAGAAAATTGGTCCCAATATTTTCACTACCCTAGTCAAATGGACAACAAGATGTACCATGATATCAAAGAATAAAGGAGCAAAATATATCTCAAGCTGGCATAGGGTAACAACCACTTCTCTTTGTAACTTATCAAGATTCTCAGGTTCAATAACTTTGTTGCATAGAGTGTTGAAGAAGAAACAAAGTCTGGTCATTGCAAACCTTACATCTTCGGCAGTATAGATCAAATTGCCACAAGCAATATTTGTTGCATTAGAGTGTGACAATCATGAGGTCTAAGACGTATCAAATTTAGATCTTTCATTGATACCAGTCTATGGATATTGAAAGAGTATCCCTGCGGTACCTTAACATTAAGCAAGCACTCACAAAAAGTTTTCTTCTCCTTTCTAAACAACGTGTTACAAGCAGGAGGTAAATATGTTTTTCGATCACTCCTAACTACTTATGTTACTTTTTTCCATATTCCCATTTCACGTAGGTCCATTTTGGATTTGATGTCATCTTTTAGTCTTACCTGGTATATTCAACAGAGTACTAATGATGCTATCACAAACATTTTTCTCAACATGCATGACATTGATACGATGTCTAACTGCCAAAGAACTCCAATAAGGAAGATCCCAAAATATTGACCTCTTCTTGAACAAAGATTTGTCACTTTGTGTGAGAATGGTACATTTTGATCTCTTACCGAATTCATTGACAAAGTCTTTTACTCTTTGATAAACAACCTCCCCTAGTATAGGTTTAGGGGAACTCCGTTCCTTATTTGATCCATTGAACGCTTTACACAACCTTCAATAAGGATGGACTTTTGGAAGAAACTTCAATGATCAAGATATATAGTCTAGCCACCATGTTTTAGTTGTAGTGAATCAGTGTTCTCTTCACATATAGGGCATGCTTTGGATCCTTTTACACTGCATCTAGACAAATTTTCATATGATGTAAAGTTATTAACAGTGTAAAACAACATAGCATGAAAATGAAATGTCTCTCTACGTGAAGCATCATAGGTCATCACACCTTCACCCCAGAGTTTCTTTAAGTCATCAATCAAAGGTTCAAGATAAACGTTGATATCATTTCCAGGTTGTTTAGGGCTCGATATCAACAACGACAACATAACATACTTATTTTTCATACATAACTAGGGAAGGAGATTGTATATAACAAGCATAACATGCCAAGTGCTATGTTGGCTGCTCAATGTTCCGTATGGATCCATCCCATCAGTACAAAGCCCAAGTCTTAGATTCATGACTTCTTCACCAAATTCAGGGTACAATAAATCAATCTTCTTCCACTATGGGGAATCATACACATGTAGAAGGATCCCATCATTATTTTTCTTATCCTCTACATGCCACTTAAATTCACCGCATCCATAGGATTAGAAAACAAGCATCAAAACCATGGTATTATAGGTAGATACCACATCACCTTGGCAGGAGAGCCTATTTTGGACTTCGTCAAAGTTGTCATTTTATATCTTGATGCCCCACATTTTGGACAATCTTTTAAAATTGACATAGTCATTTTAAAATAACACACAATCATTTGAGCATGTATGTATCTTCCTAGACTTCATTCCCATTGGGGATAACATTTTCTTTAATGCGTATGTTGAGATTGAAGCTTGTTGCCTTTAGGAAAAATTTCTTTCAACAAAGACAACAATGACGTGAAGATTTTGCCGCTCCATCTATTGTTAGCCTTCAGATTATACAATCTCAACACAACACTCAGCTTCATAAACTTAGTACAACCTATGTATAAAGGTCTCTCAGCATCATGCACATTGTTCCTAAATAAGGAAGGTGGATCAGTGTGCTCTACCCAACAACTATCTAGCATCGCACCAACCATGTCTATCAGAATCGGTTCGTTCACATCTACATCATCGGCATCACTTTCTTCTTCAACACAAGTACTGCTATTGACATCTACAAATCTCAAGTTTGGAATCTCTCCATGCCAGTACCATTACGTATAGCCATGTACAATCCCGTTGCACATGGCATGACTTTTGATTTCATCACTAGCATCGACTTTCAAGTTGTTACCGCAATGCCTAGAGGGATAATAGAACCTATCTCCAGGTTGTTTCCTATGTTCCTCTAAAAATCTTATAAATTGATCAAGACCAGTAATAAACTCTGGGGAGTAGTGATTTGGAATGGACATCCATGATCTATCCATTCTATGATCAAAGAGAATACAAATATTGGGGTTTAGGGTTTACATATTAGGTTAAGGATTTACATATAGATTAGGATTTATTATTTTAGATTTAGGGATGAGGGTTTATAGATTAGGGTTAAGGGTTTAAATATTAGGGTTTAGGGTTTAAAGATAAGGGTTTATGATTTATAGATTAGGGTTTAGGGTTCAGTAATGAATGTGTGTACCACCTATCCCATTCTTGAACACCTAATCTCTGTACTTATGATTTACATATTAGGGTTTAGGGTTCAGTAATGAATGTGTGTACCACCTATCCCATTCTTGAACACCTAATCTCACTAGTATGTGTATAATGTGTATTCAGTTTTCAAGAAAATTTCGGCAGCATTTTCCCGCAGTTCTCCAATTACACTGACATAGATGGGCAAATGTCCACCAACATACCTACTTAGAGAACAAATGAGGAAGTGCTGACAAAACATCTTGAACACTAAATATACATCATACACTTACATCCTAAGTGAGATTAAGTGTTCAAGAACAGTCTCAAACTGGGGACTATCTAAGAAATACTCCTAATGAGTAAATCTCAGACGGATTTCTAGGCCAACAGATAATAGATAAAGCAAGGTTCAATTTCATCAAGACATGTTAAATCTTAGAAACATCAGATATTTATTGATATCCAACATAGTTAAACACACTAATTATTTATCCATAAAACATTCAAACTGATCAATGCACCCAAATATACAAGCACTTATATCCAAATTGAACAATGTACCCAAATAGTTTCTCCAATTCAAAATTAAAATCCTAGTTACATTTCATCATTCAATTTTAGAAGTCTTTTAACCTCATATAATTTAAGAATCATTTTGAATCAATGTATCATTAAGAACTAACTGATTTATCATTAGGCATATTTATCATCAATCAAATGTTAAAAATATATTGCAAGTATCAATGTTGATAAAGAGAAGGAAGACAATCACCTAGATCTAAGGAGAGAAGTAGAGCAACATGGCTAAGAAGAGAACTCCTCTTCTGGGGGAGGTTGGAGGTGGTATTGGTGTTGACAAGCTCATGTCCACTGGACTTGGGCAACAACCAACACAATAGCTGGAGGTAATGGAGGCAGAGCAAAGTTTAGCACCAGCGACGTCCAACATAATAGTTGGAGGCGACCAACACAACAACGACGACAGTGGAAAAGAGTAGCAGTAGTGACTCTGGCATCCTTTGAAGCGCCATCATCCTCCCAAGTGAGCAAAGGTGAGCAACGACTGTGGTGATGGCTGGAGGAAGAGTGGCGGCAGCGACGACGATGGTTGGAGGAAGAACAACAATCGGCGAGCAATGAAGTGATGGTGGTTGGAAGAAGAGATATGACGGGGAAAGTCGCCAGAGACCTAGGTGAATCATGATGAAATAGAAAATGGGGAAATTTTTTGTTTCCTGCGGGTGCTATTAAGTTACCCATAGCCGTCAGTTGTTGTGAAAAACCAATGAATAAGTACATCGTCGCCGGTTAAGAATATAAAAATAATGACTAAGATATAAACCAAATAAAAAAAATAGACACTGCTTTAGGGCTATAGTTATCGATTATGTCTGTAGAAACCGACAACTAACTAAATAACCAAACCAAAAAAAATTCCTGAGTTTGGGGTATAGTCGTCAATTATGAATACAAAACTGACGACTAATTCCTGAACCAAGCAAAAAATAGACACCAGTTTAGGTCCATAGTCGTCAGTTACGTCAGATAAAACTGACAACTAACTACATATCCAAACAAAAAATTGTCATGGGGTTAGGGGTATATTCGTCAGTTTAGCACAAAAAACCAACGATGAAGAAACAATTTGGGGGGAAAATATTTTTATGAGAACATGGCGTGAAAACACCTAGTTGTCGGTTTCTTGTAAAAAACTGACGATATAGATCCATCCCTTTAGTCGTCGGTTATTTGGTACACCTGATGACTAATGTGGGGTTAATTTTTTTTTGCAAGGACATGGCACGAACACTTTGTCGTCAGTTATATATAAAACTGACACCATATTGAAAATTTTGGAGGCAAATCCCCCCCTAAAAAGTTGTATTTTGTAAGCAATTTTAGACGTCAGTTTATATAAAAAAACCAACGTTAATGTGAAGCGGTACCCGTGTGTTTTCTAAATCATCACGACTTCACATATGGTGATGGTTGGCATGAAGAACCGACATTGTTGGTAGATTGGTGTCAGTTTTTTAAGGAACCAACGTCAACAGAAGTGACATTAAACTTCAAATTTGTACTAGTGAATTTCCACATATTTGCTTTTTTCTTTTCATATTTTCTCACAATTTAATACATCCATCTTTGCCCACTTTCAACCAGTTTGAGCTCTTATGCAAAGCAAGCTTCTTTCAGATTGAAAGTGTAATTTGTCATTCAATTCTGCCTGAAATAGGTTATCTTTTTACAAATTGCCAAGTTAATTTGTCTGGAACTAAATATTCCATCTTCAACTACCTTTTCTAGACAGATCTGAGAGATAACCCCGACTTATCTTCTTGTGCAAGTTTTCTCCATTTTTGTCAGAACATTCCTAAAATTACTGGGAAAATGAGAAAATTCTTTTTTTCACCCGAAGGACACCCTGGCAGACCGAAGCCATTTGTCGTTGCCACGCGGGAGGATCGCCTTGTTCTACTTTCCAAGGGTGGCTTACTAGAGAGATCTTCTCACTCTTATAGAAGATTCTGCCTAGAATCACGAACCCTAATCTGACTATATATAGACCCCCATACCCAATGTATTTTTGGTCTGTGCCATCCCTCATGATGTCTAAGAAACGATTCCCTCTCTATTTATTTTCATATTTGTTGTGATCAGAGGATCCTTCCTCCGACACCACCTGCTGTGCTAGATCTGTAGAATGGTAGAATGCTCTAACTATTGCGCCTAACTGCTGACTCTACTATTTCTGTCTCTCATTACTTCTTTGTTGCTCTTTTAGTTATTGCTTTTTTACTATTTTTGAAAGAATCATATCTAGTTTTCTAAACATACGTCTTCTAGTCATCCTCTAACGTCCTACCATTAGTCCTAGTCACCAATGACAGATTTTTGTTGTGGGAGGTTATGAGGTGATCAGGACCACAATACACCTAAAAATTAGAACTTTTAGGGCCATGACAGAAAAGTCACGGACATCTTTAACCCCAAAAGTCCGCCTAAAATAAAAATTGCCTTTTTTTAATCTTGTTTTCATGTTTTATTTAACTTAACCATACTAAATCGCTCAATTTACTGGCAACCCAACAATGTTTTGATACCAATTATCAGGTAGGATGGGGATGCTAATCCTTCCCCACTCATAACTATATCACTAAATCTAATCTCTATTTTTTTCTGTTTATCTTCTATTTGCTTATTCAACATGGATAATCACTCAGTTTACACCATGTCTCTCATGATACATCTTTTTTCCTTTTTTATACAAAATCTGGCGGTGACTCTAAACACTTTTTTATTTGCATGCAACGTTCACTAACAAAAAATGATGGAGCTTTATTCCCCAAATATCTCTCTTTATTCTCTTTTTTGGGTAAGGTGCGACAGACTGGTGACTCCGTTGGGGACTATAGCCAATTGATCTGAGTCAAACTCGCGTTGTTTCGTGTCAAGCACAGAGCATTCTCAGGATTGCATACTTTTTTTGCCATTTTTCTTACCTATTGGGGAAAGGGTGGCAAATCATCTTGATCTGCCCACTCTGGGCATGCAGATCGAGGTGATCCTCCATCTCTGGCCCCTTTATTTTTCATTTTTCTTTTCTATCTAACTTTTTGTGGTCTCTTGGGCTTGATCATGTTTTGCCATGTTGGACACCTCTGTCCCCTAGTGATCAGGTTTCCGGCCGCACTTCCTATCTAGGGTTTCATTTTCACTTCCCTCATTTTTATAAAAACAAAATAATAACAAAAAAAGAAGGATGAATAGAACAAAATTTTGATCTTTTCTAGAAACATGTTGTCCTTATTTCTTTATATGCATATCCGTTAATCATTGGCTTGCTTATGAAATTGTTATAACCCAACACACACACTTCACACTCCTACAAACCCACATGTCATAGAGCAGGTGCCAACCTCACATTTGATCCTTATAAATGCTGCATGATTCCAGTAAAGGTACCAATGCAACATCAACCTGGACGTCTAAAACCTTGAAAACATCCCACTCTCCTAGCACTCATGACCGATTATGTCCGCTATAGTCACAAGGTGTATTGGAGTAGTAACTTTGTCTACTGAACTCGGGTTACCCCTTAATGAGTGCCACTTACTTATAAAGAAGATATGTACCCACCCCTCCTATACTGGTCATGATTGAGTGATAACATAACATGGACCTAAACTCATGGGCTAAAAGGGGGGATATCTACTGCCTATGCATATATCTTATCTTCACTGTTTAAATAAAATTGAGATTGTTGCGAACCCTTTTTCATGTGTAGATTGAAACAATCTTTTTTAAATATTAACAATCTCGAATGATATTTTCAAAGATTAACAATCTCAAATGATCTTTTTCAAAGATTAACAATCTCAAACATTTATTTTCAAAGATTAACTATATCAAACAATCTTTTTCAAAGATTAAACAATCTCAAACAATCTTTTTTGAGGGTAGCAAACAAAAAAGAGGAATATGTACTTGAAACTTGGGCAAATAGGGCGCTTCCTCCACGCTGTAAAAATACACCATTCACTAATGCCTGGTCCACCCCACAATGGTCCTAGATTACAACCTTAAACTAATCCCACTTCTACTTTCAAATTCGCGTGGGTCCTGGACCACAACTAAAACTGGCTCAATCATATACTTCATCTTCCTAAGCATGGTACTGGATTACAACCTAAAACTAGACCATAACCTATTTTTGAACGTCACATAAAGAAGAAGCCAAGCCGACCCCCCCTTGTCAAATGGTCCTCACAAGAACTATACAGATAAACCCCTCAATCTAGGAGGAAACTAGGGTGTCATGGATGTTGCCAAGGGTTTCAGTTTGATAAACTCGCTGGATGAGGATGCCCTCAGAAAGAAAGATGATTGATTAAGCACAATCAATGACTCATAAAGGGCCACCTTACTCTTGATCAACAACTTAAACCACCAACTTCCATCCCACTTTCAATGATTCTTTTGGAGCACTTCCCAAAGGAACAACACTTAGATCATCTTTCTTTTACTCACTAGGGTATTGGAAAAATGCATCTCGTAAAAATGTGGATAAGTTTCCTAATATAGTCTAAGCATGGGTAAGACAATCACCCAAAAAGTGATAACAAGAAAGAACTATAGGTGTTTTTTATCGCAAAAGAACAAGAAGCATGATATGACCACCATCATCGCATGGGCTAAGATGACTGAAATATTCATTGATCAATATGCCTAGAATCTAGAACAAGTCTAGACCAAGGAGTACCTAGAGGCATTGCAACTAGAGATGGACAAGAACTTCTCTGAGTTCATCGTGTGGTGGAGGGAGCTTGCCACTTAGATAGAATTCAAACCTATATATATGGGAGCCCTAGACATGATGATCAAAGCTGCCTCACCATCTCTCACTGCCTTCTTATCCTTATAGAGGTACCTTCTTAGAGTCTCATACAAGAGGTTTATGGATCAAAAATTCAATCAAAAGAGGGGGTCTATCAGAACATAGGCCTCACTTTCCAGTCATAGCCTACCTTGTCAACGACTAACTAGATGTCTAAATGGGAGAAAGTGAAGTCATCGGATGCCATAACTGGAGTAATACTTGTCTCCTTTGGGATGGGAATGTGGCAACTGCCAACCATATAGGTCTTCACAACACAAACATCAACAACCCAAGATGTCCACGCCCATGTGCCTCAACCACAACAAGCTCATGTGATGCCACCCATTTATCAACCTAAATGCATGCCCCCATAGTATGAGTGGCCACCAAACAACTACTATGGGTATGCACCACCACCATTCTAGACAACCATGCAACACACGACCGAAGTCACTCCTATGATAATGAGTAATTTGACATCTCATGCTGAGACAACAACTACTCTAATAGCAGAGGAGCCTTCCACACCAAAGAGGAAGTTCACACCCTCGAGGGCTTCTCTCAACACTATCCTGCCAGATATCAAGCATCTTCTCAAGTTTCCAACCATAAGGGATCCACTAAATCGCATATCTAAGATCTATAATGCCAATGCCTTTTGCAACTACCATAGAGCAAAGGGTCACAAAACCAACTCATGCATCACACTCAAACATGCCTTGTAAAATCTCATAGATGTTGGGGAAGTCCACATAGTCACTTCAGAAGAGGCAATGTCGTCCTCTAACATAGTGGATATGATATCATTAATAAAGGAATCACCTTGCAGACTAGTTCTTCCACTGGATCAAGCAATCGAATACTGGTCTCAAAGTACCCAGATCATTGCTTCAATCCTGGAATGGAAGTCGGTCATTCTAATTAATGTCCAAAAGTTGAGTAGCATGCCAACTGTCTTCCATGGGGAAAAAGTGCTATCCATCATCATACCAATGGCATGACAAGGGCAGAAGATACAACCAATCAATTGTGCTAAAGGTAAATCTGGAGCTAAAAGTACAAAAGGTCTGGATTCTAAAGGTGGCAATCCCTAAAGATACTCACCCTATAGTTGTGATATCAGACATAATGACTTCACCTATCACATCAAAGGGAGATCAATGCTCTACCTCTCCAGAGGTACCACCACCCATTGACACAGGCAAAGAGAAGGTGACTAATTACATAGGAGTCCCTACTAGCATTATAGAAGATGGGACCAACAAGGTCTCCATCTCGACTATGGATACCAAAAAAGTGTCGCTGATGCCTAAGCTTTGGAAAGAGACTAATCCTAAAGATTCAGACACCATCCAATTCCTTAGTGAACCAGAGGGATAAGTATCTCTAGTAGAAGAAATGTAGAACTCTCTGGCACATTGAGATGTTGCCATGAAGACTCTTGAAGGGACCTACATCTCCAAGCACGTACGCTAAGAAGCTCTTACAACTACCATAAGGTTGATTACAATCCCACACTTGATCTCATTCTCTGAGAATGAGCTCCCAACGGGTGAGAATCACGATAAACCCTATTAAGTACTGCAATATAAAATAGCCTCAAGATATCCTCCTGCTTCGTCGACAATAACACATGAAGTTGGTATGTATGCCCAGAGAGTCAATCATATGATGGTTGGAATGTGGCATTAGATAACTGATTTGATAATAATAAAGGTAATTATGTTTATTATTTCTGTTTTTATCATGAGATTATGACACAAACAAAGTATATGTCTAAAGAATGAAAGACAAAACTAATACAAAATTTGAAAATAGGTCCCTGGACTTTTGACAAAATTTCCATAACCTATCAAAATATAGAAAAATACCAAAAAATGTAAAATATTAGAAAATGTCAAATCTTGACTCCAAATAAAAAAATCACTATTTTTCTCAAAATGTTCATCGAATCTACCTACAATCTTCCAAGGTCCTCGACTATGACTCCAAACTATTTGAAACACATTTTTAACAAACAATCTTTTAGCTGCTTTTAATTAACTCTAACAATATTGGTGGACACCCTAATGGCCGCACGCTCTGGCGGCTGACGTGGAGAAAGACAACCATCACCACAACAAGGAGGTCGACCTTCACGCCCCAGAGGTGATCTGGTTAGGGTTGCAGAGGCAACTAAGGAATGGGCTAACGTTTGCAAAGCTCCTGTAGGTGATATCAACACAAGGATCTCATCAATAGAGCTCACCCTTGAGGAAGATACCATAATCATCCCTCAGGCGGAGGTCGATGAAAACATGGCCTTATGAAAAATATGGTTGCCGGCTATATCATTGGGTTCAAACCTCACATCCCCACCCTTCAAGACCATCTCATTCGCATCTAGAAGCCAGCATGCTCGCTAGAGGTGATGGGTCAGAATAACAGTTGCTTCTTTATCAAGTTCCAGTTAGAACAGGATATGAACAATGCCATAGAAGGAGGACCATGGCTTGTGAAAGGAAAGCCTATGATACTGAAGATCTGGGAGAAAGGAGAGCCTCTCGAGCAGGAGAAGTTGGTCTCAATCCCAGTCTAGATATAGCTTCACAACCTCCCCCTTGAACTCTGGAGAGAACTGATGATTGCGAGAATTGCTTTGTTCCTGGGTAAGCCCCAATGTCTGGATATACAAACAAAGGCCAGGGTGAGAGTTGATTACACATGAGTTAATGTCCTGATGGTAACCTCACTGACATTCCCAACTACTGTAAAACTTAATACAGACAAAGGGCACCCGTATGAAGTGCAGGTGGAGTATGAGTGGAGGCCGGAATGCTATCCCCACTGCGGTACCTTTGTCCATGATAAAAGCTTATGCAAACCAGAGGCAACCTCTCAACCGAAGCCCACAACATAAGAAACAGATCCCCAACCACCACAAAGCTCTCAATCTGCCCAAAGCGAACAACATGTTCGATAGATGGCCCAGGAAGCAACTGAACAACAAGAGGACGAGAGCTTTTCTCAACCCAAGAAGACTGCTAGTCCCCAGGGGAAGAGACATACCTGAAGTCAGAATCCAAAAAAGAAGGAGAAGACCAGTAATCGGTACTAATATCTAGAAAACCAAGGCTCAACTGCAATAGTGGGAGGCAGGACAACTCCCCCCATCCCCAATGGTTGAGCTCCCAACTATCCTAGCCTGGAATGTTCGGGGTCTCTCTCAGCAAGAGAAACTAAACATGGTCCGAGCAGAGTACAGAAGAGCCAATGTTGACATTGCTCTCCTTTTGGAAGTAAAGTTCAAAAGAAATAAAGCATTCAAACTACTCAAGAAAGGATGGCCGAATAGTCGCTGGATTGCAAACGATTCTAGTTGCAAAAAACTTAGACTACTTATTATTTGGGAAAATGATGATTATAAAATCACCCCTTTATATCAATCTAGACAATGTCTTCACTTCAATATCCATTGTGAAGGGAAGGACTTTGAAGTCACAACTGTATACACAGAAAATGATGAGGCAAAAATAATTAACCTTTAGGAGGACTTAAGATACATAAACATGCAACTGCAATCACCTTGGTTCATATTGGGAGATTTCAATGTTGTTCGTACTACAACTGAAAGACTAGGGAGTTCAACACCATCCACAAGATCTATGTTGGATTTCAACTAGATCATTACTGATATTGATGTGGTGGAAGTCCCGACTAAAGGACCTTTCTACACTTTGAATAATCAACAAACTGGTCTAAACAACACGAGGTCCAAGATAGACAGAACTTTATGTCATCTACAACTATTCAGTGATCTACCCCATATGTGGCTTGAGGTAATGCCTACGATCTATAGTGATCATCACATCCAAGTGTTGCACCTAGATGAGGTCAAACAAACACAAAAGTTCCCTATCAGATATTTTAATGCTTGGACAAAGCTACCTGGATTTAAAGAAATAGTGCCTAAAGCTTGGGCTCAACCACACAGTGGTTGTCCAATGTTCGTACTTTACCAGAAACTTAGAACTACTAAAAGAGCCTTACAAACCTAGAATTGGGAGCATATTGGAGACATGTCTGACTCTGCAAAGAACAAGGAAAGGGAAGCTATTTGTGCTCAAATTCTTTCTGACCAAGATCCTACAAATGAATTACTTTGGGAGATTGCCAAATCCAAAACAGAAGATGCGTTGAAAGCTAGAAGCACTGAAGAATTGATCATTCACCAGAAATCAAGAGTACAATGGTTGAAACAAGGAGACAAAAACTCCAATTTTTTTTATGCATCAATGAAAACAAGGAGAGCAAGAAATCAGATCAAATCGATTTTGGTCGAAGGTAATTGCATCCAGGGAGATGAGGCGATCAAATAGAAGTTCATGGATCACTACATAAATCTCTTCAATGATTCCACTGTCAGAACCAAACATAAATGGGAACTACTAAATAAGGTTACTAAGGAGCAGAAAGTCCATATGTGTAAGCTAGTGATAGATGAAGAGATTCACAATGTCGTTAAGAAAGCAAACAATGACAAGTCTCCAGGCCCATATGGGTTTAACACTCACTTCTTCAAAACTACCCAGTATATAGTTAGTGGTGATGTAACCAAAGCTATCAAAGATTTTTTTCTTCTAAAGGGTAAACTTCTTAAGGAGACAAAAAACGTTTCTTACCCTTATACCTAAAGTGAAACAACCAGAATCGATAAACGAATGGAGGCCTATCTCACTTTGCAATTTTGTTTACAAAATTATTTCTAAAATTATGGCTAGCCACCTTAGGGATGTTATGCCACACATTATCAGTCCTCACCAATCAGCCTTTGTGAAAGGTAGATGTATCTTTGATGCCATCCTTCTAGCAAATGAAGTTATCAGTGATTTCAATCACGACAAACACAAAAAACTATGTCTGAAGGCAGATCTCAGCAAGGCTTATGCCATTATTGATAGAACTTTCATCCTCAACATTATGGAAGTTATGGAGTTCCCTCTCTACTGGTTGCACTAGATAAAAGAGTGTATGTTCTCTGCATCTTTTCAAGTGTTAGTCAATGGAGCCCCCAATGAAATCATTCAGGCTTCAAGAGGCATTAGACAAGGGGATCCAATCTCCCCTTATCTTTTTGTCATCGGTATGGAAGGGCTTATTGCAATGATAAAAGAAGTTGTGTTTGAAAAGAAATTCACCCCACTTAAAGTTAAAGGTGCTGAGATTTCACATATTCTTTTTGCTGATGACCTCTTCATATTTGCTCAAGCCACTGAAAGTGATGTTAATGACATAAAGGAGTGTATGCAAGATTTTAGCAACTGCTCTGGCCTTAAGATCAACCCCACCAAAGCCAGTTGTTTATCAATGCCCCTACTCCCGAAGATATAGGCATGTCTATTGGAGTTGTAAAAATGAACTACCAGTTAGATACCTAGGTCTTCCCCTGTTCTTGGGCAGACTCACCAAACAAATGTGTTCCCCCCTGGTGGATAAGATTAAAATAGAGATGGACTCTTGGAAAATGAAGTTGTTAAGCATGGCTGGGAGATTAGAGCTTATCGTCTCTACCCTATCGGCTTATCACCTATTCTAGACTGGTACATTTCCTCTACCAAAAAGTGTGATGGAGGAGATCAATAAACTATGTAGAAACTTTCTCTGGGGTGACACTGAAGGAACAAGTCACTTTCATACAGTCTCGTGGGACAAAGTATGCAAACCAAAGACAGTCAGACAAGTTGAGGATTGGAGCCAGGCAGACCTAACTCAGTTAGTTTGGGATATTGCTAATAGAAAAAATAACCTATGGGTGAAATGGATTCATAGTGTTTACCTTAAAAAGGATACTATCTGGTCATATAGCCCCAAATTCGGTGATAGCTGGATGTGGAGGGCAATACTCAGACACATAGACAAACTACTACCTCTAGTCCGATACAAGATCGGAGAAGGGAGCTCAATCTCCATCTGGCAGGACCCATGGGTGAACGACTCTTTCCTCCAGTCTCATATTGGTGAAGGGCTCAAGCTCAAAAAAGGTTTCACACCAGATCTAAGGCTAAACTCCCTAATTAATGAAGGGTAGTGGAAGATACCCCTAGTTCGTGGAATGGAGGAGATTTTAAACATTTGTGCAGAAATTAAAATCCAATCCACATACCTTTTCTATTTTGATGGTCTAGATACCTATTCTCTCAAGAGCGCCTGGAACTTATGCAGAGAACCGAACACTAAGCCTTTCTGGGCCAGATGGCTATGGAACTTAAAGCTCCCAAATAGAATGATGATATTTGGGTGGAAAATGTTTCAAGAGAAACTTGTCTCTGAGCAGTTTCTACAGTCCAGGGGTATACAGATTGTGTCCAGATGTTAGCTTTATAGGTAGATGGTTGAAGATGAATCCCATGTTCTGTGGGAATGTAGGTTCTCAAAGGAAGTATGGCACTATGCTAGACACCACTTCACCATAATCCCAAGTAATACTACAAAACTGATGAATCTCGGTACGTTAAAAGAAAAGCAGCTGGGTTTGCTCATTTCATAACATGTTTGGTATATGAGAAACACCACCTGCTATGAAGATGCTGAACCCCAGCCTAAACTAGTCTGGAAGAAGGCCATCACAGATTATTTTCTAATGCACCAATAGGAAGCTCTGAATAGATAGGCTTTCGTTTACACTTTTTTTAGTTACGTACTACACTTCTTGTACATGCTGATTTTGTTGATTTGAATAGAAGAGGCTCGCTTAATGATTAAAAAAAACAATATTTCAGGGTCCTGGCTCACGACCTAAAATTGAACCAAGTCAAACCTTATTTTCTAATCTTTTATGGTCCTGGACTATGACCTAAAACTGGGCTGATCATGCTCATCAATTGCCAAAACCTTCTAGGGACCCGAATCATTAACTTAAATTGAACCAACACAAAGTTAATTTTTCCAATCTATTTGTGTCCTGGACCAAGACCTAAAACTAGATCGCCAGTATTATCTTAAACAAGATCCCATACCCTCATTTCATCTTTTCATTCGAGCTCTCTACTCATGACCAACGTCCAGAATCTAGATTGCATCTCAATGAGAAACCTTAGACTAATATCAAACCACAAACATGGTTACCAACTTTGCTTTCACGCAAACATCTCTCAAAAATCTCAGATAATCACTTGAGTAGGATTGTCAACCTCGCCTCATGACCTTTAGTTATGGCACAAATCTCAATTTCCCAAGACTGAGAATTAGAAAGTTGAGGAGCATCAATGCTCTAGAGGATGGAAGACGAACCCATAGAGGAACATGTCAAGAAGGCTAAATTTCATTGGATAATACTTTAGGCATCCAATCTCAATTTAGTTTCCGATGCCTAAATCACACATACAACTAATTGATACCGTCACTAGCCCAAAAGGTCACCTTAAATCTAAAAAGCTTGTCAAAAAATCAAAACCACCAAATTCTAATGATCCAAGCCCTATCCTGATAGGAAAAATCCCCATATTGACCCTTTTAAGAGTTCTAATCATGACTCTAATTGGCACACTATAAAAAAACTAACGATGCATAGGAAAGGGGGTGAATACTATATTTTTCCAAGATCTAGTTTTAGGCATAGAAGTTTCCACTATTATCAAAAATCACATACTCCTGATATCAACGTCTCACTGACAAACTATAACCTACATTTCACTTTTTCACATTCACCTTTTTCTCACTAAATCACAAGTTAGTGGGTGAATAAGGCACACTAATTTTAAGAACTGAGGCTATGATGAGATATAGTTTTGTGGTCTATAAAACTCTTCTGACTCATCAAAACTTCAGGGGAACGAATGATGGATCAGATATAGGAAACTGCCTAAGTCATAGGATGCCCTTACTATAAAGAAACAACTTATTTACAATTTTCCCTCACTAATTCAACTTTAGAAGGAAGAGACATCACACTCGCTTTCCACCCTGCACAAGGTTTGACCGTTTTGGCCATCTATGAACAAAAATGGGGGTCATACTTGGCCTAACTACTCTAACTGCTACGCCTAACTGCTGAATCTACTATTTCTATCTACTACAACTGCTTTCTTTCTCTTATAGTTGTCACCTTTTTACTATTTCTATAAGAATCACATCTAGTTTTCTAAACATACTTATGCTAGTCATCCTCTAACATCCTACACATCAGACCTGGTCAACAATGACATCTCTATTTTGGGAGGTTCTGAGGTGATCAGGATCACAACACACCTAAAAATAGGACTTTGGGGCCATGATAGGAAATTCATGGACATCATCGTCCCTGAATGTTTGCATATAATACAAATCACCTTTTTAATCTTGTTTTCGTGTTTTCTTTAACTTAGCCATCCCGAATCTCTCATTTTCCTCACAACCCAATAGTGTTTGGATACCAATTCACTGGGTGGAATGGTGGTGCTAATACTTCCCCACTCATAACTAGATATCCGGATCTGATCTCTGGTTTTGCTTTTTATTTTTTTCTTATCCAGCATGGATAATCATTCAATTTACACTATGGTTCTTATGATACATCTTTTCCCCTCATTTTTCAAACAAAATGTAGTGGAGACTTCTAAAAGTTTTTTATTTGCATGTGAAGTTTCATTACCGAAAAGGATGAAGCTTTATTCCCCAAATATCCCTCTTTTTCCCCTTTCTTGGACATGGTGTGATAGTTACGAAATATCTATGCATCAAACTATGAGTTTTTAATGATAAATTATCACTTGTTCTCCTTCCCTACCTCTTACTATGGTTGTTCGAGCTATGGAACCACCAAAGGAATGGGAAATAGGTGATTTTGGACTTTTTGCTGGAGAAACTCCTAAGTTCCCTTAATGAACCTTAACTAATTTCTCCGCCATCCCCTTTTTCTCTTCATCCCCCTAGTCCTAGGTGAGAGATATAAGTGACTAGGCATGATCTTCCATTTACAATTAGTCAATTGGCTTTCGTAGTGGTTAGATGGAGTTAGTGATAGGGGAAACACCCTCCCTTTATACTCTAAACCACTCATTTCCCCTATGCGCATTAGGAAGATCATGTCTAGAAACCTAGATTTGGGAAATGTAGGCCTATCCCTATCTTTCATTTAGTAATAAAGATTCGTAAGGAAAGAAGGGAAGTGATAGGGACTAGTTCCGCTATAACCATGCCATCACGTGACACCACTACTACAGAAATAGCTTATAACATCACATTTAGAGGCGTCGGTTATTACCAAAAATCAACGCCTAAACCCTACAACGTCGGCTAATTACATAGATCGACATCTATATTTGAAGACCGACCAGACATGGATATCACTTTTTATTTAGTTTCGGCTCCCTATAATGAATCGACGCCTAAAATAGCCCACCAAATTCAATTTTTTGAGCGAAAAAAATTACCCCCAAAGTTTCACATACGGCTTCGGTTGTTTGACCTAATAACCGACGCCTAAAGACAAAAAACATTACCTCCAAAGGTCATCGATTTTTGTGGAAAAACCGACACTGATAAGGTTTCGCGCGCCGTCCCTGCGAAATTTTTTTGGGTTAAGATTGTTCAATGGACGTCAATTTTTTCTGTCAACTGACGCTGATGGATATTAGGTATCAGTTTTTTAAATAACCGACGCCTTTGTTAACTTAATAACCCCTGATCGATCGAGAAACACAAACTCTTCCCATTCTCTCTGTTTCATTGCGAAATAGCTAGCCCCTGCCTGAAGCTGCTGCCCCCTGCTCGTCGCCGCCGCCTGATCAAGCCACCGCCCGCTGCTCCTCACACCGCCGCCGCCACTGCCCCCTGCTATCTTCTTCCTCCCGCCCGCTAGCTCCTCACACCGCTGCTGCCGATGACAGGGACGCCTAGCTACTCTCTTCTTCCTCCACACCGCTGACAGGTAGGCCGCTGCCTCTTCTTCTTCCTCCACCCCTTCTTCTTCCTCCACCTCTTCTTCTTCCTGCTCCCTCCTTACCAAATGGATAAAAACAAGGCCACGACCATGTGGGCTGACCACGGCTGTGGCTGTGTTGGCCGATCATAGCCGTACTGGCTAGCACAACACCACCAAACATTGAAGCTGGGGATCACAATGACTTGTATGTTCACGGGGATCACAATGAAGGACTGTTAACTAGTATTTTGAGATTGGCAGCTTGTTTCCTTCAGGAAGAATTTCTTTCAACAAAGACAACAATGACGTGAAGCTTTTGTCACTCCATCGATGGTTAGCTTTCAGTTTATACAATCTCAACACAACGCTAAGCTTCGTAAACTTACAACCTATGTATAATGGTATCTCAGCATCATGCACAATGTTTCTAAACATGGGAGGTGGATCGGTGTGCTCTACCCCAAACTATCCATCATCGCATCAACGATGTCTATTGGAACTGGTTCGTTCACATCTACGTCATCAAAGGCAATTTCTTCTTCCACACAAGCACTGCTATCGACATCCACTGATTTCAGGTTTGAAATCTCTCCATGCCTGTGCCGTTCTGTATAGCCTTCTACAATCCCGTTGCACATGACATGACTTTTGATTTCGTCACCAGTGCTGACTTTCAAGTTGTTACTGCAATGCCTACATGGACAATAGAACCTATCTCTAGGTTGTTTCCTATGTTCCTTGGAAAATCTAATAAAGTGGTCAAGACCAGAAATAAACTCGGGGGTGCAGCAATTTGGAATGGACATCCATGATCTATCCATTCTATGAAAACAAGTATATATTAGAACAAGATTAGGGTCTAGGGTTAAAAGATTAGGGTTTATGGTTAAAACTTTAGGGTTTAAGGTCTTATATATAATTAATGGTTAAAACATCCTAAGTGAGATTAGGTGTTCTAGAACAGTCCCAAACCGGGGACTAACCAAGATTTACTCCTAATGAGTAAATCTTGGATGGGTTTCTAGGCCAAAAAATACACGTGCTGTCATTCTTATATATAACAAATGTGTACCACCTACCCCATTATTGAACACCTAATCTCACTAGTAAGTGTATAATGTGTATTGGGTTTTCAAGAAAATTTCGGCAACATTTCCTCACTGTTCTCCAAGTACATATGTACTTAGAGAACAAACAGGGAAATGCTACCGAAATTTTCTTGAAAACCCAATACACATTATACACTTACATCCTAAGTGATATTAGGTGTTCAATAACAGTCCCAAACCAGGGACTATCCAAGATTTACTCCTAATGAGTAAATCTTGGACGGATTTCTAGGCCAACAAATGCATGTGCTGTCATTCTATAACATTGATTTCAACATTTCAAGTGTCCATGCATGTTCATCATCAAGATAAAGATTACACATAAATTAGTATGACCTAGGGATGGAGAGATTCATAATTGATTTCAAAATTTCAAACTAGCTCATGCATTATCATCAACCTACATCATACAATAGGGATTCATGTAGATTTTAGGGCGACACATCACTACAAAATCAGAGATTTAACATTAGGGTTTTAATATCTTAGATAGATTGATCACAAGATTTCAACAATATAGTTAATTCAAGATTATAGTGAAATGTGTATTAGGGCTTTAATATCTTAATTCAACATGCATCAAAATTTACAGAATTGGGTCAAGCATTAGTATTCAATTGCAAATGTATCTTCTTCTTCCTTCTCCCTCCTTACCAAATGGATAAAAGCAAGGCCACGACCGTGTGGGCTGGCCACATCTGTGGTCGGCCAACACAGCCACGGATGTGGCCAACCCACACGGTCGTGGCCTTACTTTTATCCATTTGGTAAAGAGGGAGCAGGAAGAAGAAGAGGTGGAGGAAGAAGAAGGGGTGGAGGAAGAAGAAGAGGCAGTGGCCTACCTGTCAGCGGCGTGGAGGAAGAAGAGAGCAGCTATGTGTCCCTGTCGTCGGCGGCGACTGTGTGAGGAGCTAGCGGGCGGGAGGAAGAAGACAGCAGGGGGCGGCGGCGGCGGCGGTGTGAGGAATAGCGGGCGGCGGCTTGATCAGGTGGCGGCGACGAGCAGGGGACATCAAATTCGAGCGGGGGCTAGCTATTTTGTGATGAAACAGAGAGAATGGGAAGAGTCTGTGTTTCTCGATCGATTGGGGGTTATTAAGTTAACAAAGGCGTCGGTTATTTAAAAAACCAACACCTAATATCCATCAACGTCGGTTGACAGAAAAAACTGACGTCCATAGGACAATGTTAACCTTAAAAATTTTCACAGGGACGGTGCGTGAAACCTTATCAGCGTCGGTTTTTCCACAAAAACCGACGACCTTTGGAGGTAATTTTTCCATCTTTAGGCGTCGGTTATTAGGTCAAACAACTGACGCCGTATGTGAAACTTTGGGGGTAATTTTTTTCGCTCGAAAAATTGTTTTTGGCGGGCTATTTTAGGCGTCGATTCATTATAGGGAGCCGACGCTAAATAAAAAGCGATACCCGTGTCTGGCCGGTCTTCAAATATAGATGTCGATCTCTATAATTAGCCAACGTTGTAGGGTTTAGGCGTCGGTTTTTGGTAATAACTGACGCCTCTAAATGTGACGTTATAAGCTATTTCTATAGTAGTGTGACCTCAGGAGAGAGAGACTCCGCTTCCATTGGACCGGGGTGGGTCAATGGTAGACCTCCATCCTAGGGTCGCAAATTCGGCAATCCCCACCACCCTTGGACCATCAGGCATTGGGGCGGGGGGGGGGAGCCATGGTGGGCGGAGCACCCCCATCACCACCAACCACTCATGTAGTGGCCAAACTTGATGGTGCATCACAGGTGAACCGATCCAGCTCACCCACTTTCACCGGCCCAATTCTGGCCCCTTTCAGGTATAACCCCCCCAACTTTGACTCTCATAGATATCTTCAAAACCTCATATCTCCCTAACCACAAAAGCAAACCATATCATATTATATATCATTTTGTTTAGAAAGATGCCCTCTTTACAATGATGTTACTTACCTGTGTTAATTTTTCTTGGTTCTTCCTTGTTTTTACTAAAAACGTGTCCTTTATGACTTTTGAGTACTGGTCACCATCTACCTTGCTTAGCTTGTATATTTAACGATCTTGGACCTTATTCTCATGCAACTCTATAAACTATAGCTTCCTTTTTCTGTGATTGACGTCTTGGACCATCTAATATACCATAATGACCATCTTGGCCCCCTTTGACTAGCTTTGCTATATTAATGGCTTTTATATGCTTAAATGATGCAACTTGATCATAGGTGGAGTGTTGTACCTAATGTCTCATTATCTAATGGTCCCACTTCGAAATCAGTAATCTATGTATTGTTGTTTGACATGTTTGACTAATGTCCCATGCTTTTTTGCCTTGATGTAACCATTATGTTCTAATGATTCACTTTTGAACCTTGTTATGCCCTAAAGTATGATGATTGGGTAGTTCATGATTGGATCTTAAATCCTTATGCAGAAGTGATCCTAAGGTGTTGAAACATATATGATGACCTTCAAATCAGATCCTATATCATTATGTAACTCAAATATCTACGAATCACACTCTAATACACTCATGAACCCTTGGATACATGTGACATATGTATGACCCCTAATATGTACTTGATTGCACAAAATGCTTGTTGGGATCTAACTTTCTAGATCTTGGTCTATTACTATCCACAGTATATTAATGACTCTAAATCAGTAAAATCATCATGTTTTAGATCTACATCCTAACTTGTTCTATTGAATGCTTCTATGACTTGGATCTATGACCTAGTTGCATGGTATTGATCTAATATGACTTAATCATGATATTGCATGTTTACCAATGATGATAATCTAAATATCATGCTATCCCTATTGCTAAATCAGATCTTATATCTATCTTGTAGTACACATAATGTGGATGGTTCACCTAGACCTAAGGTTTAGTGTTAATGCTTATACTATGTTGAATCAATGTATGCATTTTTGACAAGATGGGACATCACTTGAACTATTTGGTACCTAGGTTTAGGAGAACATCCACATGACGTGTTTCATGTCACTTTAACTAAATCCTTCGATCTAAGATACCATGCTATATCTTTTCCTTGCGAGGCACCCTTGGTTCGGATAATCTCTAGGATCTTACTCAAGAATGCTTAAAATTTTGTACTCTACTCGCTAGGTACGCTTACTCTCTTGAACCTACTATGGTATTGACTTGTTTGTATGTATGATCATATAAATACTTGGCTAGTTAATTACTTGTTTGAGCTACTTATTACCTACGATTCGTATGTTCATTTTTCTTGAAATATGTTGAACAAACCTTGAACATAATTGAACTTGTCCATTATATAGACCTAGTGTACCTTCCTGTATTCTTGGGGTAAGGGCACAAGGTTGGGCATCTTACTTGAGATTTTAAGATAAGGTGGACCATGACGATAAAAGGGTAGCTAATCTTGAGCACCCTTATAGACCCTTCCAATGGGAAGTTGGTCAATGGCTATAATATGTTGTTGAGTATAATGGAAATACACCTAAAACATGCTTTGGATAAAAGAATGTCGTTAGTTATTCTCGCCTTGTTTCGTCTTCTTTCATATATGATGTTTCTAGCTAAGCAAACTTTTATAATACTCTTAAACTATTTACTTTCTTTTTCATAGCATACTTAATGATTTAACATTAATATGTTTTATTTATTGATTTTGTAGTTGCCAAATAAAGATCTGCTATGCTCAAGACTCTAATATATCAAATGAAACACCAATGGGGTATCTTGAATATAGAAATGGGTACATGTTTCTCTATCCCCATTCTAGTATCTTGTTATATCCTGTTGTTACTGCTTTTACATATATATTGCCTGTGTGAAACATTCGATCCATTCTAGGGACGGGCGCCCAGGTCCACTCATCTTTGGCTGTGTAGCCATTAGGATTGTGGACTTAGGGTAACAAATGGTTATGTGACATAGATATTCTGCTTCTCTAAATCTGAATCACCTTCATGTTATCCTGTGAATTCTTACACACTTCCTATGGACGTCACATCCATAGACATGCAAGAGGGAAGGAATTCTAGGATTAGAGTAAGCTGCATTGAATTCCATAACATAAAAGAAATATCTATGTTATGAAAACTTGACATCAAGAACTATAGTATCCATCTTTTATTTAGATCATTTGTATTTCTGTTGCCACTATTATACAATAAGTCCTCTTCTATAGCACAGTGTGACTTCTGTGGCATGAATTGCCTTCTATGGCACAATGTGCCTTTGTTGATGCTACACACCTTCTGTGTCATTATATGCCTTCTATGGCACATAGTTCCCTCTATTTTGTGTATTGTAATACTTTATTTCTAGGAGGACTTATCGTACATTATTAGGCTATGTTCTGGTGTTTTTCTACTCTTTTTCTATTTTTATATTTGTTTCTAATTCTGAAATAAATTCTGGTATTCCATAATTTAATCTAAAAAAGCAACATTATAAATTCTACCCAACAATGCTGAAGTAAACATAATCTAATGTGGTTCTTAATTTTTAAAGTTCTATTAATGATGTGCAGAAATTTTGACTAATATGTTATAATGAGGATTGGAATCTGATAATTCTAATAAGAAGATCTGGATTCTTAAAGTTCATGGCATGCAAGAGAAGATTATTGAAAGGCTATAATGTCCAAGATATCACTTTACATGTACATGAAAATAAAACATTTGTGAAGTCCTACATTATAAGGAACATTTTTTATCTAATGATTTAGACCAATCATCCAAATATGATAAAAGGGACTAGAATTCAAAGGTCACTGTCACTTACTTGTCATAAGCCAAGTCCTATTAAGAAGACACTGCTTGCTAACCCAAATCTAGCTTTTGCTATGAAAGAAAAAGTTTTATTATTGTACATGTATTTTTTGAAAGTCGAGTTCTAGGGTGATTAGTTGATCATTGGAGGTGCAAGATAGGGTGGTTGAGGGTGCTTGGGTTTAATTAGGATCAAACGAGACTTGAAATCCTTTAAAGAAGCTTCCCCAATGTTGACAAAATAATGGAATTTGCTCATTTGTTTATTCCAAGATGCCTCCTAGGAGGAAGCTGGCAACATATTTGACTTTTTGAGTAGGGTAAATCTTAGGGTAGTTCTAGGTCTTAAAAGGAGAGCAAGTTATCCCAATGATGATGAAGAAAATTGTTTCCAAAATGTTTGAGTAAACTGTAAGATAATTTGATTGATTAGGGAGAGAAGTCTAGTGTGAGAAGAGTAGAAGTTAAAGTTAGTCAGCAACATCAGAGATCACATTTTTCTATCCTACACAGTGATCTAACGGCCCAAACAAAGTCCAATAGAGCATAAATTCAGGAAATTGCATGTATCTTAATCTAAAATGTCTTTATCTTGTGTATATTAATTTCCTTCTCAAATGACCTCCAAATAAAACTATATTGCAATCACTTATTCGTTTTAGTGTCTAGAATATTCCCATGGAGTTAATTTCTCATTAAGTGACTAGAATTATTAATATAATTGAAATAAGATAAAGTGTAATATCTAATAACTAATTATACAAAGGCAACAAAATCCTAAAATTTTGTTAGTACTATATCACTATGTTTTCCCTTAATAAAAAAATTCTCAGTGCATGTTAACAACCCACACTAAATCAAAATATATTTTTATCTATTTCATGACCATGAATACTATGTACTTAAGAAAAAATAATAAAGCACTAAAAAGAGGAAGTTACAATTCTACCCACCTTAAATGAAATTTTGTCCTCAAAATTTTCATGTACTAACCACCTTAGGGTTTAATTTATTCTTTTGTTGGTGATACATAATCAGACCAAAGTTCATAATTCTATACTAAACTATACATGGCATAAGGATACTTCCATATAATTAATACTATCTTGGGTTAGGTCATACCTTCTATTATCTAGTCATCATCTATCTCTTCTGCATCCATGCCAAACACTCCTACCTGACGGTTCTCTCTCTTATTGTTCTAGTCTTGCTTCTACTTCTTTAGATAGATGAATTTGAAGTGACCTTCCTCACCTTCATTCCCCACCATGAGGATTTTGAATCTTGGGGAAGATTTGGCCAGGCACTCTGTGAGTCCTCTACCTGGGGGTTTACTCTGAGATGGTGTTCCTTATAGGGTCTTTTATTATTATTTTGTCCAATGTTTGGAACCTTACGTTGATGGTTGCCTCCCAAAGATCCTCCTTTCTTCTAGTGTCGCCATGGTGATCCCCAAACTCTTGGGCCGCCTCTAGTGCCTCCTGTACTATCCAAATGCCATGTCATGTAGCCAAGGTTTGGATTCAGATCACACATAAATTTCTTGTCTAGACACACCTCATCTAACTCATATATGTATTTTTGCAACACATGCCACTTTACTATGTATCGATTATGTTGTATCCTCAATTTTGGTAAAATTGGATTATATAAATGAAATTATTTGTCAATTCCCCAATGGTATTATGGTGGAATAATAAAAAATTTGATCACCTTTGTGATAGGGGTGCTTGTATCACAAGTTAAATGAATAGAAGGTACTCATACATGAATAAATAATAATGTCTCTTGTTATGATAAATGAAGTAATAGCCAAGTTTCCAAAGGAGAAATAAAATACATGGTGTTTTAGATAATTAAAATGACAACTATCTTGCCAAGTGTGGCAGCACAATGTTTGAAGCATCACAAATAACATTATCTTGATTTAACTTCTGTATACTTGAAAACAATAAAGAAAAGAAAGAGAACTACAAAATTTTGGGAGAAAAGGGATATTCCCTAAGATTGGCATTATTTCAATAAGATGTCCAAAGGAGAAAGTTTTATATATAAAAGACCCCCCGATGAATTACAATTACTAAATATAATCGAGAACGGTTGTTATGAGTTGCCACAAAATGAGGATAATTGGTTTAAAGGATATACCAAAGAGAAATAATGACCAATGTGCAACATATAATTATGAATATTCCTTAATGGATTTTGTTTTGCTAATAAATTTTTGTGCTTTCCTTGATGGCTTTTTGTTGCCAAATTCAAGCCTTAATAATATTATAGTAGTGTCTTCTCGTAAGTTTTGGTTTTATAAGAACACAAGTAAGAGTTTTCACATAAGGAAAAGTAAGGGAATGGTAAGAAGAATATAGAGTTATGCCTTGTCTTTCCCCATAATTTAGTCGATGTTAATTTGATTTATATCTTATGATAAATATGGAAAGGAGCACTGTTTCATGGTGTAGTTGGTTATCACGTCAGTCTAACACACTGAAGGTCTCCGGTTCAAGTCCCGGTGAAGCCATCTTTTACTATTGAGTCAAGCACAATAAATAGAAGAAGAGGAAGACCTAAATCAACATGAGATGAGCTTATAAACAAAGATTTTGAATCTGTACATCTCAACCAAAATATGACCCATGATAGAGCTGAATGGAAATGAAGGATCCATGTAGCCGACCCCAAAATAGTTGGGATTGAGGAATAGATGACGATGATGATAAATATGGAAAGGGGGAATTGTGTTCTTAAGGAATATTATAAGGTGTCATATATGGGTTTTTGTGCGTCAACCAAGTAATATGGACAATTGATTTAGTAAACATATTAATCATAGATGAAGAGAGAAAGATAAGAATTTTGATATGCCCAGTGGACATCATAATAAACCTCTCCTAAATTAATCAACAAGTTAACATATGGTAAGGAAAAGTTGCCAAGACATTATGATTTAGAAAAGGAAATCATTCCCCAAAGTGTTTTGACATATGGGGAGGGGTTTCTGTTGGGTTTTAGAGGAGACAGAGAAGGCAGCGGAAACTAAAAATTTTCTTCTCCCAAACCCAGAATAAAGGAATCACGTCAACGTCTATACAATAGGAAGGATGGTTTGTAGAGGCGTACCTTGTCCCGAGGCTTGCTCGACGACGTTACCTCGCGGATTGCACGGTCTTCACCTCCGAAATTGGACGGTGTCTATGCAGCTCTTGGTCTCACCGGGACTGTTGGGATTGATAGCTGTCCTCCGAGCGACAGAAGTCTCCCGCCTCTGCAGTCGTCCACACGGACTGCCTGGAACTCCAATCTCCTTATCCCACAAGGAATCGGAAGGAGTCGTACCCTCCTGTCAGCGTACTAGTCACCGACACACTCTCCTGCAACCAGTCACTTTTCTGCAGTTGTCTTTCCCTTGTTGTGCCTCCCTTATCAGGTAGCACTTGCTCGGGCTCTCCTGGTTACCACAACCAGAGAGAACGAAAACTTTGCAGAGCAACTGGTGTTCTGAGTTGTGTCTTGAGAAGCCCCCAATACCCCTATATATATAGGAGGGTCATGGGATAGGGTTCTCTACCCCGAGAAATGCGGGATTAAAGTAGGAGTAGAAGGGTTCACAATTTTCCACAAAACAACCAATTGTGCCAGCTGAACTGATCATTTCAAGTATGAACCGATCGGTTGGGGACCTGAGCCAATTGGTTCACACCTGAACCAATCGGTTGGGGCACCTGAGCCGATCGATTCACTTCTAAAACGATCGGTTCACTGCCCTAGTCAGTTCCTGATTGACTTTTCCTCTTTTGTTTCGAATTGATCCAAATACCAATCCTTGTTCCAATCAAATTGGACAAGTGAAACAAAGAGAAATTTCTTACCAACCTGACTTTCCCAACTCACTCGGTTGGACTAGTTGAGCCGATCAATTCAACCCTTGAACTGGTCGGTTCAGCCTGTCCTGAGCCGATCGGTTCATCACATGAGCCGATCGGTTCACCAACCTGAGCCGATCGGTTCATCAAATGAGCCGATCGGTTGGGAGTGCAGACTGTACAAAATCAATCAATTGCAGTTTCAATCAATCTGATACTCTAATCAATCGGTCCAACACCTTGAACACTATGATATTGAGTGTTTAATTGAACTACTAAAATCCTTTAGTAATCAATCTAAACATCATTTGTGGATAAACTCCTCTTCCAGGTTAAATCCTATGTGTGTGACCCTGCAGGTCCATTTCACGTTGGCAGTGAAAGTCCATAACACTTATGATTTCACAAACAAAGAGCGGTGCCTAGTCGCACATCAGTGCTACCCAAGTGAAAAGGAAAGTTGGAGAACAACTTTCAATCCTACAATCTGTGAATGGTGTTACAACGAATGTATAATTCCTTTGTCACTGATGTTTTGAATGAACTCAAGGCATGGTACAATCATCCTTTCAACGTTCATCCATTTCCTTGATCTCAGAGTAGACTGGGTGAGATGTGTGTGACATCCATATCACATATTGATTCACACATGCATGCACATACCTTTCTCAATCCTACTCATCAAGTGGCCATGGACATCAAACTCCCTTAGGAGGGGACAAATCCCATATCTATCACTCACCCCTCAAAAGCCCCATGTGTCAAAGTCACCCAATCATCACCTTTATAACAACCCATGTTTCAGGACTGCGTTTGATGATGTCAAAGTGTACCCAACGACATGTGTTGAGTGTAGTGATTTTAGGTCAAAGAATCACACTCACCACCATCACTGTGAGAGCTGACTATGACTACCAAATCATGGTTCCATGTGTCACTCTCACGGTGGGTCTGTACGGTACACATGTTCTCTAACAAGTACCTATGTGCTTGGTTTGATATCACTATATCATGACTAATGAGATTCTGTCATCAACCAAAACACAATCTAGTCTTAAGTGTTATTGATGTCTATGGTTATTTCCACAATAACAACCGACTAGGGACTAAACAAGAATGTATACTCTTAACATCCGTATGATCTCATCGTTTAGGTCCTGAACCTAAAACATATGTCATCGAGTAAACAATTCTTTAGACATCTATCATGATACACTATCATCTCAGAAACAGTTAAAACATATAGATCGGAAATTGCCTTTATTCAAATCATTTACAAAGTATCCCATTACAATCATCACATGACTTGCTCTATGGGCATACATACCAATAGACTCCCACTTGCACTTAGAGCCAGTCACCTAGGAACCTCAATCCTTGTGCCCTAGCATGACCATCATGCTTCTGCTGAGAAAGGGCCTTAGTCAGTGGATCAGCTATGTTGTCTTCAGTTGGTACTTTGCAAATCTTCACATCTCCTCGCTATACGATCTCTCATATGAGATGGAAGCGCCGCAATATGTGCTTGGACCACTGATGTGATATGGGCTCCTTAGCTTGAGCAATAGCTCCATTATTGTCACAATAAAGCTCAATTGCATCACAGCTACTGGGAACTACACCAAGTTCAGTGATGAACTTCCTGATCTACACAGCTTCCTTTGCTGCATGTGAAGTAGCAATATACTCGGCCTCTGCAGTAGAATCGGCAACTGTTTCTTGCTTGGAACTCTTCCAGCTCACAACTCCATTGTTTAGGCAAAACACAAATCCTGATTATGATCTGTAATCATATTTGTCGGTTTGGAAGCTTGTATCGGTGTAACCTCTTACAACCAGTTCTTCCTTGCCGCCGTATATAAGGAACTGATCCTTAGTCCTTCGCAAGAACTTGAGGATGTTCTTTATGGCTGTCCAGTGAGCATCCCCTGGATCTGACTGGTACCTGCTCATCATGCTGAGGGCATACGAGACATATGGGCGTGTTCACAACATAGCGTACATGATGGATCCTATCGATGATGCATATGGGATCCCATTCATACGCTCCCTCTCTTCACAAGATTGGGGACATTGAGCTCTAGAGATGGTAACTCCATGTAGCATGGGGATGTTGCCTCTCTTTGAGTTCTCCATGCTGAATCGCTTCAGTACTTTGTCAATGTACGTGCTTTGACTTAGTTTGAGAAGCCTTTTAGATCTATCTCTATAGATCTTAATACCTAGAATGTAGGATGCTTCTCCTAAGTCCTTCATTGAGAAAGTATTCCCTAGCCAAGTCTTTACCTTCTTCAAGGCTGTGACATCATCCCCCATCAATAGTATGTCATCCACATACAATATGAGGAATGTGGTCGTGCTCCCACTAACCTTCTTGTACACACAAGGTTCATCTTCATTTTGAATAAAGCCAAACACTTTGACTTCCTCATCAAATCGAAGATTCCAACTCCGAGACGCTTGCTTCAATCCATATATTGACCTTTGTAGCTTACAAACTTTATTGGCATTCTTTGGATCTACAAAACCTTCAGGTTGTGTCATGTACACATCCTCATTTATATTCCCATTAAGGAATGCAGTTTTAACATCCATTTGCCAAATCTCATAGTCATAGTAAGCCGCAATAGCAAGCATGATCTTGATGGAATTAATCATGGCAATTGGATAAAAAGTTTCATCATAGTCAATACCTTGAACTTGTCGGAAACCCTTTGCAACCAATCTTCCTTTATAAGTTTGCACATTGCCATCCATTTCGGTCTTCTTCTTGAAGACCCACTTGCACCCTATGGGTTTTACCCCTTCAGGTGGTTCCACCAAAGTTAATACTTTGTTGGAGTACATGGATTCCATCTCGGATTTCATGGACTCAAGCCATTTCTCAGAATCTGGTCCCTCCATAGCCTCTAGATAGGTAGTTGGATCATCATCTATGATCAACTCACCGCCTTCCTGAGTCACAAGGTATCCAAACCTCTCAGGTTCAAAGCATGTCCTACTAGATCTATGAGGTCCTTGTGTTATTTGAGGAGACTGAGATTCCACAACACCTTGTGAATCTCTATGTTCCTCTTGTACATCTATTGGTTCAATGTTTTCTTGTTGGGCTTGAACCTCTTCAAGCTCTATTTTCCTCCCACTGTTTCCTCTAGAAATAAATTCCTTTTCTAGGAACACAACTGTCCTAGCAACAAACACTTTGTTGTCAGTAGGGTGGTATAAATAATATCCCCTCATTTCCTTGGGGTATCCAACAAAATAACATTTATCGGACTTGAGTCCAAGCTTATCAGGAAACATTTTCCTGACGTAAGCCTCACAACCCCAAATCTTAATAAAAGACAAATCGGGGCGCTTCCCGTGCCATATCTCATATGGTGCCTTTTGAACCGATTTAGATGGTACTCGGTTAAGTGTAAACACGGTGGTTTCAAGAGCATGACCCTAGAAGGAAATCAGAAGATCAGCAAAGCTCATCATTGATCGCACCATATCCAGTAAAGTGTGATTCCTTCTTTCAGACACACCGTTATACTGTGGTGTTCCAGGGGGAGTCCATTGTGATACAATACCACGGGCTCACAGAAGGTCCTCAAACTCCAGGCTTATGTATTCCCCACCTCGATCGGATCAAAGTGTTTTAATACTTTTACCAAATTGGTTATGTACTTCATTCATGAAATCCTTGAACCTTTCAAGGGTTTCTGACTTATGTTTCATCAGGTACACATAGCCATACCTACTGAAGTCATCAGTGAAGGTAATGAAGTACTGACACCCATTTCTGGCATTAGTTCTAAAAGGCCTACATACATCAGTATGTATGAGTCCTAATAGATCACTATCTTTCTCACCTTTACCTAAAAAGGGAGTCTTGGTCATCTTGCCCAACAAACAAGATTCACATGTATCTATTGATTCATAATCAAAAGAGTCTAGATAACCATCTTTATGGAGTCTAGAGATGCGTTTCTCATTTATGTGCCCTAGACGACAATGCCAAACATATGTTTTGTTTGAGTTGTTGAGTTTTTGCCTTTTGGTGTTTACATTGTATACACTTGTCTCTAGATCTATCAAGTATAGACCATAAGACATTGGGGCACTTCCATAAAAGATCCCATCTTTTGAAATAGAACACTTTCCATTCTTAATAAGAAATTCAAAACCATCCTTGTCCAAACAAGAGACGGAAATGATATTCCTATTTATGGTAGGTACATAATAGTAGTTCTTCAACTCTATTATTAGCCTACTAGATAGAGTCAACTCATAGGTTCCTACGGCACTGGCGGCAACTCTTGCCCCATTGACAACACGTAGTTCAACCTCGCCTTTCCCCAAAGGCCTACTTCTCTTAAGATCCTTCACATTTGAACAAATGTGAGATCCACGTCCGGTATCAAGTACCACTGACAAAGAAGTAGTAAAGTTAATCTCTATCATGTATACACCAGAAGTAGAGATCTCTATCTCTCGCTTCTTCTTCCATCGTTCCTTCCATCCTCTCCATGTTTTGAGCGTAGAAGATTCTGACATTGGTTTGGCGAGAGAACCCTTCTCTCCCTCACCTTTGTCCTTAGACTTTGTTCTATTGATCTCCATCAATGAACTATCCTTCTTCTTAAGCAAACATAGAGTGGATTCAAAGGCTACTGGTATATCTGGATTGTACAGAACACTTCTCACAATCCCCAACCAATTATGGAACTTATTCTCAATTAATTTTCCCATTTTAAAAGATGATTCTTTTGCCATTCTACAAGAGAAAATTGCATTTGTCAAAACTCCTTTTGATTTGATTTGATTTAAATAAAATTTGATAGAAGTTAATTTGGCCTTTAATTAATTACTGCTCCCACTATTTCGATTCAAATTGACATCCCTCACCATCAATTCAGAAGATTGCAACGTACAATCTTCTAGTAGATCAAGATCCTGAAATCCTCTGATTCATGGACCAGCTAGGGCTGTCACCCACAACTCAGATCTTCCAGGTAGGCAACTTTTGCCAATTGCATCATATGCAACTCTTGAAAGATGTCATATGCAACTCCTTGCCATGATCACCTCCATGCCTCAAGGTGCTAGATCCTATCTAGGTCACCTTGTTAAGTCCAACCTAAAGCCAAAACGATGAATATGCACCCTGCTAGGGCAGACCCACATATCCATCCTTCACGCTTCCATGAGATAGACGGTGCACCATGCTAGGGCGTGCCCACACTTGGTCGATCAAGCTTTTTACATGTATCGCATTTGGAAGGAATCTAAAACTTTAATATTTAATGAGGGATTTGGTTTTTATAGGTACATATACATATCCAATCACCACAATATAGTAAGTATCATATACATTCTATATCCCACATAAAACATGCGAAACGATAAAAGCAATGATTATGGTATCCTAATGCGATTCCTCGAGCCAAGAAGAATCACAGTCATCTAGGATCACATCACATGCAACCTGTACAAGATGAACTCTGTGCTTCTCCATTCTGGGTTTGATGAACTCATCTCCATGATTGATCAGCTCACCATCAGGCCGGTCGGTTGGGTGCCACCAGCCGATCGATTCACTGGTCGTCGTCCATCTCCTCATGTCACCACCCGCTCGTCTTGATCGCCAACCGATCGATTCACACCTTGAATCGATCATCTCAGTTGTCGTCAGATTGTCCTCCGTTCTTTGATATAACAAGAGATAAAATATCTATCCTATTTTACATTTGAAAAAGGGAAACCTCGAGTTACATTCGGGGGAGCAAAGGTAGGAAAGAAATCTCGATTTATCTCGAGTTACATCAGGAATAGGAGATAGGGAATCGGTGCACAGACCGAGATGCAAGCAACCACATTCAACCAAGTACACATACATAGGGTTTATTGGCCATAACCATGCTATACATCCACCACAAAACTCATTTAAGGGCGACACACATCGAGTACATTTTTATTACATATCATATATGTATATTGGAATTTGTGGATTTAGGATTGGACATGCATAAAGCCAATTTTATTCGCATAGTATGCAATAAATAAAGGCGACAAACTAAAATCGATCACATCGATAATCCTAAAGTATAGAGAAGTTGACGTGGCTCTGATACCACTATTGGGTTTTAGAGGAGACAGAGAAGGCAGCAGAAACAAAAAATTTCTTCTCCCAAACTGAAATGTCCCCGATTCAACCACCTGATTTTATTCCTTCGAAAATCAAGTAGCTGAATCAGAGCTGTTAATATGGCACCAAGAATCAAAGAACAAGTGTGAGATGAGCAATATTTCATTTCAATTTATTACACCCTTACAAAAGGTATTTTTACATTATCTCCTATATCAATAAAGAAATGATACATGAGTTTAAAATTAAGCTTGATCCGCCTTTGATTCTTGACGCCCTTCAGGATCTTTTCAAGATGAGTCTTCCACAAGCAAAGGTCCTACAAATAATATAATCTGCAAAATGGAAGAATATGTCGCAGCCCAAGTGGGAGAGTATGGGTTAGACAATTGTCTAAGTATGGACAAATAGAGATAAGCAGCAAGACACTATTAATATAGCTATATTCTTAATGTATTACTCAGATAACTAAAGTAACAAAAGTCCAAACCAAAATTATTGACCATCTACTAGCATGAAGCATAAGGAATGTGTATGCACATATATTTATAAAGCATTTATCAGATGACAACTCTATTAAAATGTTAGACTGATACTGTGCAACATAATCATGATTATTGGTATAATGATAACAAAAAGGGAGACCTTATTCCATAAACGAGTTTAACTACAACTCCCAGAGAAGGTGTCAATTCACCTTAGGCAACTGGCCTGCAACCACAAAAACTTACTTAGCCAAGACTTTAGTCCATTAGGGTCACCAAAACACCTATAAGTACCCTGGCACATCCCCAACCACTCGTGCACACTACATGCTCTATTCAATGAATCAGATTACCACATGCAGCCACTGGTCACCTTTCCAAGACCATAAGAGGGTGCTCCTTGCACAAAATGCCACATGGATAATCATTAGCTAGCATGCTTAATCCTTGCAGGAGATTATTCCCCATTACTAACTTGATCATTCCTGACTCTACATGACCAACCCAAGTGTGGGCCTGAGTATGGTAGAGCATTATACTCATCCATCCCTGACTCCAAAGGACTTAGATCCGGATCCCAAATGTATCAGTCCCCGACCAAGACATTCCGACTCTGTTACCAACACATCTCCCAATATGAATTTTAGAATCAAAAGGACATCATCAATGATATACAACTATTTGATGGATATTTAGAGTTGGAGAGATCAAAAGGTAGTCAAGTAAATGAATCATTGATTATTATTTCACTATGAAACCTAAAATGTAAACTTGTGGGATTGTGGTTTTGAATCAGACAAGTCTATGGCCAGGAGTGTGCAAGAGGTTAGGGAGTCCCCCCGTGCGAACACGGAACCAATTAAATAACCTTTCCTCTTTACTGGCTACAAACATAAGTGAAACAGGCTCCTAGTCACCTTAGAAGTGTCTGATAGAATTCCACTTTCCAACAATATCACATGACACAATTGATAGAGAGAAATAAAGGAAAAGGGAACCAAAAGACAATAGGAATGGAATCCAAAGAAATGTTTGATTAACATCTAAAACCTTTAAACTCAATTTTGAAGGATAATATGGACGAATATATGAAAGTCATACCTAGATTATTAATAAAGAGTTTGTGTATAGTTGATCCCTTATTCATTATTTAGGAAAGTATATGAAGTATGCCTATACTCTTACTACATATAATACCAAACCATTCTATACCATACCTTTCATTGATGTTGATATAATAGATTGCGATAGGAATTGAATATCATATTAAACAATACTAAACCCTACTTTTTGGATGACAAAACGTGGGAACCATACCTTTAGATGTACATTGATACATAGTTCCACAAGAAGACCATAACATCATTAAATATACCCAGTCTTGATATATTTCGGCAACATTCTGTTGCATTTTCCATTACCCCAATCATCGTTCCTAGCTAGATCAGCTTCTAGGGTTTCTCTCACAAGGATAGAAGAGAGATGGCTTATATATTATTAGAGAAAGGATATTTTGGAAGACATAGTATTGGGTTTCTCTTACTATGGTGGAGGAAGGAGGTAGTAGGTTTCTATAGAGAGAGTATTTGTTGGGAGGTGGTTCCTTTCACTAACATAAAGAAAGAGAGAGTGGTTTGCTAATCTAGACAGAGATTGGAGGTTTATGGTGAAGGAGATGGGAAAGGAGGGAGAAGGGACGTTCACCTTTGCTTTGGGATGAAGAGGAGAGAACTTATGCTTATGTTGGGGGTGGATGGGGGCTCTTTATATAGGAATGGTGAAGGGTAGCATGGTCCTAATAGAAAAAAGGTGTGTGGATGACACATGGGTGCAAGGTGTCATCTTTAGGTGGATGCTTACTAGTTAGGTTACACATGGATGGTTAGGTGTCATCTCAAGAATTGCTAGATGACACATGGAAGCATATGTGTCATCTCAAGATAGCTATTAAAGGGTGGTTGACACATGGTAGGATAGGTGTCAACTTTTAGAGGTGCTAGGTGTCAAGGGAAGGAGCATACCACTCATCTACTTGCTTCACCAACTAATGTTCTTGCTCAAGCTACCTACTTGCTACCCAGCTACATGCTTGCCTCTATAAGCAACTTGCTTGCCACCCAGCTACCTGCTTGTGTGCTTAGTTGCTTACCCACCAATATATATATATTTTTCCAAAATTTGGCAAAAGTACATCAATTATATTTTCAATATATAAAAGCTTTTAAATTAATCAAAATGAATTATTTTAATATTAAAATTGATTTTACAAAAAAGCCCTCAAAGAAGCTTGTTTTTATGAATGGCTCTAAATAAGGAGTTTTAACTTAAGCAGGAGATCAGGACGTTACATATATTAAAATTGATTTTACAAAAAAGTCCTCAAAGAAGCTTGTTTTTATGAATAGCTCTAAATAAGAAGTTTTAACTTAAGCAGGAGATCAGGACGTTACACAAACCCAGAATAAAGGAATCGTGTCAACGTCTATACAATAGGAAGGATGGTTTGTAGGGCGTACCTTGTCCCGAGGCTTGCTCGGAGACGTTACCTCGTGGCTTGTGCGGTCTTCACCTCCGGTCTTGGACGGTGTCTGTGCAGCTCCTGGTCTCATCGGGACTGTTGGGATTGACAACTGTCCTCCGAGCGGAAGAAGTCTCTCGCCTCTGCAGTCGTCCACACGGACTGCCTGCAACTCTGTTATCCTTGTCCCACAAGGAATCAGAAGGATTCATACCCTCCTGTCGGCGTACTAGTCACCAACACACTCTCCTGCAACCAGTCACTTTTCTACAGTTATTTTTCCCTTGTTGTGCCTCCCTTATCGGGTAGTACTTACTCGGGCTCTCTTGGTTAACACAACCAGAGAGAACAAAAATTTTGCAGAACAACTGGTGTTCTAAGTTGTATCTTGAGAAGCCCCCAATACCCCTATATATAGGAGGGTCATGGGATAGGGTTCCCTACCCCGGGCAATGCGGGATTAAAGTAGGAGTAGAAGGGTTCGAGATTTTCCACAAAATAACCAACTGCGCCAGCTGAACCGATCGTTTCAAGCATGAACTTATTGGTTGGGGACCTGAGCCGATCGGTTCACACCAGAGCTGATCGGTTGGGGCACCTGAGCCGATCGGTTCACTTCTGAAACGATCAGTTCACTGCCCTGGTCAGTTCCTGATTGACTTTTCCTCTTTTGTTTCGAATTGATCGAAATACCATTCCTTGTTCCAATCAAATTGGACAAGTGAAATGAAGAAACATTTCTTCCCAACCTGACTTTCTCAGCTTGCTCGGTTGGACCAGTTGAGCCGATCAGTTCAACCCTTGAACCAGTCGGTTCAGCCTGTCCTGAGTCGATCGGTTCATCACATGAGCCGACCGGTTCATGTTACAACCCCAATTTTTGGGATCATCTGGTGAGAAATGTAATTTCTCATATTAAAGATAATTGAACAAATAATGATATAATTTTCTTTCAAATATATGGATTTTGTTTACAATAGCCTTGATGTCTGTGTTGTGGTATTTATTGGCTATTGGGCCCAAATAACAAAGAAAATTCAATTAGTGAATGAATAATTGAATATTTGAGAAAAGGAAGAGGTAGAAACCTCTAGAAGGCAAAGAGATGTAATCCAAGGATGGATTTCGTGCCTCTTGGGTTCCTTGGGTTCCAAGGAGTCCAAAGTTGCATAAAGAAGGAAATAAGAAAAGAAAAGTTTAATTAAGTATTTCTTTATTAAGAAATAAATTGAAAATAATGATAAAATATGGAAAACAAGTGAAAAGATGTATAATTGAGTTATCCTTAGTGGATTTTCATATCCCAAGGATTCCTAATGATAAAAGGAATACCAATGAGGAAAATAAATGAAAAATAAAGAGAAATCCTCAAAAAGAGATATTTTAATAAGAAATACACATGATAATGAGAAATAATGCATATAGATGCATCTAGAAGGATAATAAGTATCCTTATGAAGGAATTTCGAAAATATAGAGTTTCTTGGGGTACAAGGAGCCCCAATAAAGAAAGGGGAAAGAGAAAATGCCAAAAATTGCAAATAAAAGGATGACGTGATTCATTATTAATGAATTTAGTGATATTGATACAAAGGGAGTATTTTCTATTAAAAGGAAATATAAAGTTCGTGGATGATGGATTAAAAGCCAAGGATAAAGAGAATAAGGGGAAAGGTTTTCGAGTTTCTAAATACCCAAATAATATAGTTATGATAGAAGATAATGATGTGAGAAGAGGTTGCTTCTTAACTAAGGAATATAAGTTTCCTTTTGGGAAAAAGGGCTTGAGTCCTCGTGGAGGCATACTTTAGGGCTTCGTTGCCCACCCCTATATAAGGGGGTAGATTCTCCAGTTCGAGTCCAGGAACAATTTCCGTGCACCTCTCTTCCTTCCTTCTTCTTCTTCTTCATTCAAACCCTAGACTTTGTTAGACGATCCTCTCTCTTTCTCTCACCATCAAGAAGTACGCAAGAGGGCGTGAGGATCTTCGAGTGTGGGGGGGGGGGGGGCGAAAACAGAACCCCTACTAGCATGGCAAATCGTACGGGAACTAGAGGTATCCCTGAGGATGCTGAAAGCACTCACCTTCATCTTCATGGTGAAGCGAGTTCACAAGGGAGTCTCATCGACTCCAGAACCTGGGGGAGGATGCAGGAAGGTTGCTGCAGGTCTCTCCTACCTAACCGGAGCAGGAAGGTGCTAGGAGGAGGTCTCCTATAGATCCGAGGATGCATCTTCCTCTACCACAGCCGGCGGGCCTGGAAGGTTGTTCCAGGTCGCCGTGCTTAATCCCAGCCACTGCGGCCTGGGATTTGCACCTCTGTAGATATGACGGAGGGAGGCGGAAGCTTTGGGACCATCGCTGGCACCCTGGAGCACAAGGAGGGAGGATGAGAACTCCCCCGAGCCGCTGCAGGCGGCAACTTAGGGCTGATCGTGAGGAAGAAGGAGCTTGGGCGACTTTTGATGCTTTTACCCCTCCGCGTGTTGAAGCGCCTTGCACTTATGCGAGGGGCGGTATCGACAAATCAAAATGTTTCCAAAATCAATCGCCTGCATGCAAGGGTGACGTGGCGGCTTACTATTGGCTCAAGTAAGTTGTTTTACCATAAATCATATCTCATGATTCGTAACTCGGATTAAAACAAGTCTTATATGAAAATTTATACTCAGAACGAGAGGAATACAAAGAAATTATGTTTGAAGCCTAATTTTGCATGCTATTCAAAAAGTAGTGTAAGTTATCATCTTTAATGAATTAAACCCTATTTTGAAATGAATAAAGTGTTTAATAGGGTTTAATGGATCATTAGAGTTGATGTTAACCTGTTAAATATAAAAAGGTACATTATATTAAAAAAGGAAGAACTTTGCACATGATTAGTCTAATTTAGAGTTTATGTGCATAAATATGCTTGAAATTTGAAAAGGGCATAAAGTTATCATCTTTAATGATTTAATTAAGGAAAAACCCTTAGATTTGATGATAGATGGACTTAATGACGTTATTTGGATAATTCAAGCTGAGATTAACTTGTTGTTAATAAAAGTGAAAATATGATCTAAAAAGATGAACTTTTTATATAATTGGCTTAATTTAGGGTTTCGTGCATGATTATGCATTAATGAGCTTAAAAACCCTAATTTAGATGAATATGTCTTTTAATTGGTTTAATTGTTCAAATCCATGAATAAATAGGGATGTGATGATCCTAAGTCAATTTGGGTATAAAAGACTATTAAAATGGATAGTTGAGCAATTAAGGTTCATATAAATGGAAATGAGTATTTTAGGGTTTGTTAACCTAAAAGGGATAAAGTTTGAGAAATTGATCTAAGAAACCCTAATGAATATTAATGAAACCTTAATGCATATTAGAAACCCTAGAAAGAGAATCCAAGTCAATAAAGTAGATTCTTGATAAAGTGTGTAATAAATAGAGTACATATTCTTTTCAGGAATTATGTGATGATTGATTTACTTGCTTGGATCTGTTGATTGTCTTGATTGTATATACATGAAGTATATGTTGAATAATCTGCATGACTCATCAAATCAGGTATGTGGTTACACTTATGAATACTCACTCTAGTTTCACGACGATTCTCGAATTTTTAATCGGTTGCTTGAAAATAACTGTTGGATGTTTATTTATTTCATGCAACTATAAAGTGACTATGATTATCACTATAAATGTGCGTATATAACTGAATAGATCTGGGTCCACCTCTATTGCTTTGAAAAGGGCTAAGAAAAAAAGGGGTAATCCTAGAGCAAGGTCTAGGTTACCGAGAGTTAGAAAATGGGCTACCTACGTGTAGTGCCATGAGACTCATTAGCCTACCATGAGTTAAGGAGTGGGCTACTTACGAGTAGTGCCATGTGACTCAACCCTAGAAATTGGTTCACTTATAGGTGGATCATGAGGGGTTTAATGGGGAGAACATAGAGGATAGGGTACTCTTGGATCGCGGAGTTATATCTAAAATGTAATCTTGGTTGTTAAATGATTAATTGAATGATTACATTGTTAACATATTTACATAATTATTGTTTCCCCCACATACCAGCTTCGGCTGACCGACGTTTTGTTTGTCGGCGTTTTAGGTACAAGCCAAAAGGACAAACAGTAAATCATCATATTGTGAAATACATGAAGTTAAATACATGGAGGATTAGTTAGAGTAGAATCCTTAAGTGGATAGAAGTTTAGAGATCCAAGTTTTCAAAAAGGTATGCAAAAATTTATTTTTCTTACAGCTGTTCAGTATAGTAGGTTAAAATTTGATAATTATTCTTGGTTAATTGCCGAACCTTTGATCCGGAAGTTATGGGTGCAGCTTCGACCTCTCGGTCTCCCTTAATTGGCGGTTATCGGGAGGTGGGGTCATAACATTTGGTATCAGAGCTTAGGTTCCTCAGTTAACCATTAATAATTATTAAATTTTACAAACTTCATAGAACCCAAGGGAGTTATTAGAGGATTATCCGAAAGGCGGAGGTGTCTAGAAAAGGATCACGACTAGGGGATGGCAATAGTTTCCTCCGCACCGCTAGTCAGAATACGAGGACTCCCATATCCGTGTGACTACCTGGCCAAAGTCTTAGGGTATGAATCGAAATAAGATACCTTTAGGACTTTCTCATCTTATTCATCCCTTCTCATCACGAGTTATGTTAAGGACCTTAAGGATTAGGGTTTTCTCTCTCCTCCTCACCCTCTTGAGGTATGGGTAAGGTTAATAAGGTTTAAGGGATCCTCCACCAAATTAAATGAAAAGCATGTAAATAAGATGTCATGGACATACGCTTAATCGATTAAGCACAAATTAAAGAATAGATACATGCTTAGGTCGTATGACATAAGTTGTGATGTCCTCAGAAGAGACCTGAGGCTAGACCTTCTTGTCAGGAGGATAAGTTAGTCTTGGAGATAGAGATCTCCATTGCAAGTAGAGACCTGGCACATCCTCTGAGGATGATGCTAACCCTAACCCTAAGTGAAGGTTAGAGAGAGATGAGTTAGACCAGGTGTTTGAAAGGACATACCTTTGGGATGTCATATAATCCATGGGTAACATAGCACCTTTGGCAACCCAATCCTGGAAAGGGTCATGCATGTTAGAGTAATGATAGCTCCTTCATAGATGAGGTTAAAGAAGAACCTATGGAAACCCCATGAGCTTATATGGGCATAATAGGCACCCAGGATGTACCAGTAGTGTGAGTTAAAGGGTTGAAACCCTAACTAGGAGAGTAGAAAGTATGGTTTATGAAATAAGCATAAAGAGCTATAGATAACCTTGAGCGAACATGAGCTGAACATAGGCTTCATCCAGGTAGGGGCATGCTTTTGAGGTTGACCTTTCATGAAGAGAGGACCTCTAATGGTGAGGTTGGATGTAGGGTTAGCTCTAGAGAGAGCAGGAAACCCAGCAAGAAGGTTGGAAGCCTAAAACCCCGAGATATGAGGAACAATGGATGATAGTGGTTGCCTCATGATCGATCCCTGAAAGTTGATGATATCTTGGTTGCCTTTAAAGGGACCAAACCCTAGAGAGAGAAGATGAAGCTTCTGGTACCTATGTGCCTATGGTATAGGTGTTTACCTTCTGAGGTAGGAAGAAGAGTTCCTTAGACCTAGAAAGGTTTAGTAGCAGGTTATGAGGCCTTGTACCTTGTTGGTTGTCCTTAAGGAGGGCCCAACTCTATGTGTTGCTTAGGTTGAAGGATGACAAGAAGTGCATGTCATGCCTTTTGCATGCTTGGTTCGTGGTTAAGAGATAGAGCATGCATTTGGACACCCAAAGGTGAACCTAGGGATCTTAGGCCTAAGAGGGGAAGCAGTGTACCTAATGCTCATGATGAGAATTAAGTTGCTATAGTGTCGAGCATGGTACTCCTCATGTATAGAGGAAAAGGGAAGCCTCTTAAGTTTAAGGTATGTTTGATGAACCCCTCACAACTAGGTTGATGATAAAGGAAAGTATGATCTCAATCCCGCATCGAGGAAAGAGGACAAGTATGACTTAGCATGGTTCAATATGTGATCTGCTTGTGCCTTGATAGCTTTCTAGGGTTAAGTAGTCTCATGTGGATGTAAACCCTAGACCTAAGTGCTTTTGTGACCTTGTTGTCAAGAGATAGTTTTCCTCTCATCCTGGGAGAGGGACCCCTTTGGTAGGGTGTATACCAATTTTGTGGGTGGTGAGGAAACCTAAAGAGGTCTCATAGGATCTTGAGAAGCTAAGTGAAAAAAGTACATTGTATGAGAATGAACCTGTAGACCCATAGATATCCATCTCTTTGTGCATGTGGATGTGTTACCATGAAGGTAACCGATATGGGGCTTGACCAGGGTAGGCAGGTTGCCATGATCCCTATGAACGGATAAAAGTCAACCCATGAATGCAGAAAGAGAGATGATGAAGGCTTGGGTAAGGTTCTAAGTTGGACATGTACTATAAGAGAATCCTAAGTCTATCCTAGGGTCAGGTAGGGATAAGACCGATGGAAGTAGGAGTTACCTAATTCCCTAAGTTGCACATGACCATAGGGTCGGGAGGTAACATCTATCATTGTCTGAGGGCCATGGGTAGGAGATTGATCACCTTCATGAACTCATGGGACCCAAAGGGAAGATGGCACTCTCTCGATGCATGAGGGAAGAGGGATGACCCCAAAAGTGTCGGCACCCTATAGACCTAGAGGAGATGACCACGGGATGTGTGTAAACCTCAGTAGGTTCAAGACTAGTTTTCCATGGAAGTAACTTTGATATCAAATGATTGTGATGTAGAGACATAAGTTGCACATTTCAACTTAGGTTTGAAGGTGTAATGGCAAGGTGGGATGTATTATCTCTACTCATGGAACAGGAAGAACTTTGTATTTGGGACGGCCGCCAAATGCTTATTTCCTCTTGTTATGGGAGTAAGAGATAGGACAGTACGCATGCCATACACTAAGGATAAAAGATGATGTGAGTTGGAACGTTGCTACGAGGTATGAGGACAGAGAAGATAGCATACCCTGGTAAAGTGAATGATACATGGATGGTTTACAAACACTAAGAGGAATGAGGTCGTCACCTTATGAAGATGTTTTTATCTAGAGATATGAGTCATACAAGGTTGAGTTTGATCACGAAAAAGATGAGCTCAAAGTGTTTTCAATGAAGATAGACTTAGAGTTTGAGGTGAGATGATAAGTGAAATACATGGAAGTGCATGTCTTCAACGTTACCTAATACCTAAGGATGTGAAGGGGTAATGGATGCTCTGGTTGAGATACATCTAACTTGTTTGACTAGAAGCTAGAAGAGGTTGTTTGGCTAACCCTAAGTTTGAAAAGGAGAGGTGTTTGGATAACACTCAGATGTAACAAGATACGTTGAAAAGTTAAGGGTTGTTTGGTTAGCCAATCTAGTCCTTGATGCAATGAAAGGATGGTGGTAGAACCTCAGATGCACTTCTTTGGACAAAAAAAATGATGAAACCCCGACTAGAGTGGTTTAGGGTTTCGGAGGAATCGATCTTGAGGAATCATGACATACAGGAAATCATGATTGAAGATCACCATACACCGTGGTAAATGGAAATAGAACTTTGGATGCTTAAGATGAAGTTGCATGTGGTTTATGGTCATGAAAGCCAGGAGGTAAAGGACGAACCCCAGTAACCCAGTGTATCGATATAGAGGACAAAAGAGTCCCTGAGAGGGAATGGGAGTTCATCACTATGGATGTTGTGATAGGTCTCCCCTAGACCAAGGAAGGTCGAGATGCAATATGGGTTATGGTAGATTGCCTTACCTAGATGACATACGAAAGAAAGAGTACTGTCAAGGGAAAAATCGGGTTGAGCTACATATGAGAGAGATGGTTCAACTACACCATGACGCGAGTTCAAAAGTTCATGAGTATGACTTAAAGGTTCACTTCCGTAAGGGGGAAGTACGTACATGAAGAACTCGATGATAGTACAGTTTATCACCCCTAACTAAAGGTTAGTATAATCCAGACTAAAGGGTCTGACAAGAGCATGTGTGCTCGTTCAGGGTGATATCTAGAGACAGTTCTCCTATGAAAGATGTGATGATGACCACCATAGCCAGTATCGGGTTTTGTAGGAAGCTCTGTAAGGGAGGTTGTGTCGGTCACCACTTCAAAAAGGTGATGTTGGTGAAAGGGCCACATGATGGTTAGAAAAGGACCACAATGCGTGTAGATGAATTCACTTTGATCATGTAATGGCTGAAAGGAGCCTAGAGGTGACGAGAGTCATGAGAAGATGCAAAGTAGACTGACATGCAGTGCATTGTGGGAGAATATGTGACATGAAAATCCGACCCCTCTAAGTTATAGCTAAGAGAGCTGAGTCCCCGATGCATGGGTTCTTTTGATATGGTTTGGTGGAGAAGGTTAAGATTGACCTTACCCCTCAGGATAAAGTAATGTGTGATGAGTTCCATGTATCCAATTTAGAGCACTATGTGAGGTACACCGACCATGTGCTGAGCAATGAACCTAGTGAGCCCCAAGGGAGGCTGACATGGCCTGAGTCACCTGTGCAGTTTATAGACGCCAGGATGAAAGGACTCAGAGAAAAGAATATGTGATGATAAATGTTCTCTGAAAGCGTTGTGGGTAAGGTAAAACCACATAGGGGCCAATGGTGGACATGGAAAGGTCTTATCCTGAATTGTTTGTTTGCTTGATAGAATTTTGAGGACAAAATTCCTATAAGAGGGGAAGGATGTTACAACCCCAATTTTTGGGATCATCTGGTGAGAAATGTAATTTCTCATATTAAAGATAATTGAACAAATAATGATATAATTTGCTTTCGAATACATGGATTTTGTTTACAATAGCCTTGATGTCTGTGTTGTGGGCTTTACTGGCTATTGGGCCCAAATAACAAAGAAAATTCAATTAGTGAATGAATAATTGAATATTTGAGAAAAGGAAGAGGTAGAAACCTCTAGAAGGCAAAGAGATGTAATCCAAGGATGGATTTCGTGCCTCTTGGGTTCCTTGGGTTCCAAGGAGTCCAAAGTTGCATAAAGAAGGCAATAAGAAAAGAAAAGTTTAATTAAGTATTTCTTGATTAAGAAATAAATTGAAAATAATGATAAAATATGGAAAACAAGTGAAAAGATGTATAATTTAGTTATCCTTAGTGGATTTTCGTATCCCAAGGATTCCTAATGATAAAAGGAATACCAATGAGGAAAATAAATGAAAAATAAAGAGAAATCCTCAAAAAGAGATATTTTAATAAGAAATACACATGATAATGAGAAATAATGCATATAGATGCATCTAGAAGGATAATAAGTATCCTTATGAAGGAATTTCGAAAATATAGAGTTTCTTGGGGTACAAGGAGCCACAATAAAGAAAGGGGAAAGAGAAAATGCCAAAAATTGCAAATAAAAGGATGATGTGATTCATTATTAATGAATTTAGTGATATTGATACAAAGGGAGTATTTTCTATTAAAAGGAAATATAAAGTTCGTGGCTGATGGATTAAAAGCCAAGGATAAAGAGAATAAGGGGAAAGGTTTTCAAATTTCTAAATACCCAAATAATATAGTTATGATAGAAGATAATGATGTGAGAAGAGGTTGCTTCTTAACTAAAGAATATAAGTTTCCTTTTGGGAAAAGGGCTTGAGTCCTCGTGGAGGCACACTTTAGGGCTTCGTTGCCCACCCCTATATAAGGGGGTAGACTCTCCAGTTCGAGTCCAGGAACAATTTCCGTGCACCTCTCTTCCTTCTTCTTCTTCTTCATTCAAACCCTAGACTTTGTTAGACGATCCTCTCTCTTTCTCTCACCATCGAGAAGTACGCAAGAGGGCGTGAGGATCTTTGAGTGGGGGGTGAAAACAAAACCCCTACTAGCATGGCAAATCGTGCGGGAACCAGAGGTATCCCTGAGGACGCTGGCAGCACTCACCTTCGTCTTCATGGTGAAGCGAGTTCACAAGGGAGTCTCGTCGACTCCAGAACCTGGGGGAGGATGCAGGAAGGTTGCTGCAGGTCTCTCCTACCTAACTGGAGTAGGAAGGTGCTAGGAGGAGGTCTCCTATAGATCTGAGGATGCATCTTCCTCTGCAACGGATGGCGGGCCTGGAAGGTTGGTCCAGGTCGCCGTGCTTAATCCCAGCCACTGCGGCCCGGGATTTGCACCTCTGTAGATACGACGGAGGGAGGCGGAAGCTTTGGGGCCATTGCTGGCACCCTGGAGCACAAGGAGGGAGGAGGCGAACTCCCCCGAGCCGCTGTAGGTGGCAGCTTAGGGCTGCTCGTGAGGAAGAAGGAGCTTGGGTGACTTTTAACGCTTTTACCCCTCTACGTGTTGAAGCGCCTTGCACTTACGTGGGAGGCAGTATCGACAAATCGAAATGTTTCCAAAATCAATCGCCTGCATGCAAGGGTGACGTGGCGGCTTACTATTGGCTCAAGTAAGTTGTTTTACCATAAATCATATCTCATGATTCGTAACTCGGATTAAAACAAGTCTTATATGAAAATTTATCCTCAGAACGAGAGGAATACAAAGAAATTATGTTTGAAGCCTAATTTTGCATGCTATTTAAAAAGTAGTGGAAGTTATCATCTTTAATGAATTAAACCCTATTTTGAAATGAATAAAGTGTTTAATAGGGTTTAATGGATCATTAGAGTTGATGTTAACATGTTAAATGTAAAAAGGTACATTATATTCAAAAAGCAAGATCTTTGCACATGATTAGTCTAATTTAGAGTTTATGTGCATAAATATGCTTGAAATTTGAAAAGGGCATAAAGTTATCATCTTTAATGATTTAATTAAGGAAAAACCCTTAGATTTGATGATAGATGGACTTAATGACGTTATTTGGATAATTCAAGTTGAGATTAACCTGTTGTTAATCAAAGTGAAAATATGATCTAAAAAGATGAACTTTTTATATAATTGGTTTAATTTAGGGTTTCGTGCATGATTATGCATTAATGAGCTTAAAAACCCTAATTTAGATGAATATGTCTTTTAATTGGTTTAATTGTTCAAATCCATGAATAAATAGGGATGTGATGATCCTAAGTCAATTTGGGTATAAAAGACTATTAAAATGGATAGTTGAGCAATTAAGGTTCATATAAATGGAAAAGAGTATTTTTGGGTTTGTTAACCTAAAAGGGATAAAGTTTGAGAAATTGATCTAAGAAACCCTAATGAATATTAATGAAACTTTAATGCGGATTAGAAACCCTAGAAAGAGAATCCAAGTCAATAAAGTAGATTCTTGATAAAGTGTGTAATAAATAGAGTACATATTCTTTTCAGGAATTATGTGATGATTGATTTACTTGCTTGGATCTGTTGATTGGCTTGATTGTATATACATAAAGTATATGTTGAATAATCTGCATGACTCATCAAATCAGGTATGTGGTTACGCTTATGAATACTCGCTCTAGTTTCACGGCGATTCCTGAAGTTTTAATCGGTTGCTTGAAAATAACTGTTGGATGTTTATTTATTTCATGCAACTATAAAGTGACTATGATTATCACTATAAATGTGTGTATATAACTGAATAGATCCGGGTCCACCTTTATTGCTTTGAAAAGGGCTAAGAAAAAAGGGGTAATCCTAGAGCAAGGTCTAGGTTACCGAGAGTTAGAAACTGGGCTACCTACGTGTAGTGCCATGAGACTCATTAGCCTGCCATGAGTTAAGGAGTGGACTACTTACGAGTAGTGCCATGTGACTCAACCCTAGAAATTGGTTCACTTATAGGTGGATCATGAGGGGTTTAATGGGGAGAACATAGAGGATAGGGTACTCTTGGATCGCAGAGTTATATCTAAAATGTAATCTTGGTTGTTAAATGATTAATTGAATGATTACACTATTAACGTATTTACATAATTATTGTTTCCCCCACATACCAGCTTCGGATGACCGACATTTTGTTTGTCGGCGTTTTAGGTACAAGCCAAAAGGACAAACAGTAAATCGTCATATTGTGAAATACATGAAGTTAAATACAAAGAGGATTAGTTAGAGTAGAATCCTTAAGTGGATAGAAGTTTAGAGATCCAAGTTTTCAAAAAGGTATGCAAAGATTTATTTTTCTTACAGCTGTTCAGTATAGTAGGTTAAAATTTGATAATTATTCTTGGTTAATTGCCGAACCTTTGATCCGGAAGTTATGGGTGTGGCTTCGACCTCTCGATCTCCCTTAATTGGGGGTTATCGGGAGGTGGGGTCGTAACAGTTCACCAACCTGAGCCGATCGGTTCATCACATGAGCCGATCGATTGGGAGTGCAGACTGTACAAAATAAATCAATTGCAGTTTCAATCAATCTGATACTCTAATCAATCGGTTCAACACCTTGAACACTATGATATTGAGCTATCAATTGATTGAGTGTTTAATTGAACTACTAAACTCCTTTAGTAATCAATCTAAACATAATTTGTGGATATACTCATCTTCTAGGTTAAATCCTATGTGTGTGACCCTGCAGGTCCATTTCACATTGGCAGTAAAAGTCTATAACACTTATGATTTCACAAGCAAAGAGCGGTGCCTAGTCGCACATCAGTGCTACCCAAGTGAAAAGGAAAGTTGGAGAACAACTTTCAATCCTACAATCCATGAATGATGTTACAGCGAATGTATAATTCATTTGTCATTGATGTCCTGAATGAACTCAAGGCATGGTACAATCATCCTTTCAACGTTCATCCATTTCCTTGATCTTAGAGTAGACTGGGTGAGATGTGTGTGACATCAATATCACATATTGATTCACACATGCATGCACATGCCTTTCTCAATCCTACTCATGAAGTGGCCATGGACATCAAGCTCCCTTAGGAGGGACAAATCCCATATCTATCACTCACCCCTCAAAAACCCCATGTGTCAAAGTCACCCAATCATCACCTTTATAACAACCCATGTTTCAGGACTGCGTTTGATGATGTCAAAGTGTACCCAACGACATGTGTTGAGTGTAGTGATTTCAGGTCGAAGAATCACACTCACCACCATCACTGTGAGAGCTGACTATGACTACCAAATCATGGTTCCATGTGTCACTCTCACGGTGGGTCTTCCCGGTACACATGTTCTCTAACAAGTACATATGTGCTTGGTTTGATATCACTATATCATGACTAATGAGATTATGTCATCAACCAAAACACAATCTAGTCTTAAGTGTTATTGATGTCTATAGTTATTTCCACAATAACAACCGACTAGGGACTAAACAAGAATGTATACTCTTAACATCTGTATGATCTCATCGTTTAGGTCCTGAACCTAAAAGCATACGTCATCGAGTAAACAATTCTTTAGATATCTATCATGTTACACTATCATCTCAGAAACAGTTAAAACATATAGATCAGAAATTGCCTTTATTCAAATCATTTACAAAGTATCACATTACAATCATCATATGACTTGCTATATGGGCATACATACCAACAGTTTCATGAATTTTATATATATATATATATATATATATATATATATATATATATATATATATATATATATATATATATATATATACACTATAAAAAGAGCGAGTTCACGTTGCGCTCTCCTTGATTCTCTCTCTTCTCATAATTTTCTGAACTTTTTTATATTTATTTAATTTTATATTTTCTCTTTCATGATAAAAGACCTAAATGATTATCATTATCCTTTTGGAAAGTTACGAGGATTATCATTATCTTTTTGGAAAGTTTTATTTTTCAAATGTTTAATGTAAGATAAACATGTTTAATGGGGCATGATTACCATTATCCTTTGGGAAATTTTATTTTTTAGATATTTAAAATAAACATGTTGAATGGGTCACGTGCATATGCACGTGTGTGTTGCTAATATATATATATATATATATATATATATATATATATATATATATATATATATATATATATATATATGGCTAAAAGAATTGCGTACCCAAGTACATGTAGCTTACATGTACCCATCTTCATTTATGATGATTGTAATATTCTACTGAATATTCCAGCCTTGTGGATGTAAAGCATACCCCTTTGATAAGGTGTGTACAAAAAATCACCACAATATGATATTCATAGATCATCCAACAAAAGAAAATATGTTTTTTTCTAATCAACGGTAAGTTGTAAAAATTACAGTCACCGTTGAATTATATATTGTTATACCTCATGATCTATATGATATATGGTTATGATATTCTAAACACATCTAATCTATATAGTATTGAATCAATCCATATGGTTGTATTTTATCAACATACTCCACATATCTTTTTTAATGGTCGATACACGTAAGGCCGGTACACACTTCCTAACCTCTCTCTCTTTCTCTCTCTCTCTCTCTCTCTCTCTCTCTCTATATATATATATATATATATATATATATATATATATATATATATATAAAGATGCACATCCTTCTCGTGCAATACAACCCCCTCCTACTTTTTCCGTCATCTTCCTCCTCTTAAACCCTAAGGCTTCCTTCTAGCAAACAACGGAGCCCCTTCCCCCATCTGGACGCATATCATTGTCTCGATAATATCTGGAAAGGAGATCTGCATATTCCCTTTTCTGGTGGTCTCCTGGACTGATGAACCACCACCCTGTTGTCCATTATAGCAAGCTTAAGTACAGTGGCGAAGCCAGGAATTTTTTATAGGGGGCACCGTATAAATATGAATCTAGAACATATGTCGATTATCTATTGGCAGTTTCAAAAAAACAAAGAATTATATCTATTGGCAGTTTGAGAGGAGCAAGGAGTTAGAGGGAAACAGGGAGTCTTCGTTGGGACTTGGGAGTGGACGTACGTGGGAAGCCGAATGGACGCAGAGACGGCTGAGATCACGCATACGAGTACGTTTCCTGCGGATCCGGGACGGGTAGGGCACTCCTATTGACGTTTCTCTTGCAGTCGCTAAAATTGGAAATTTTACATGCAGATTCTTTTTTTTAACTTGACAACGGGTAGGGCATGTGTCCTCCCGTGCCCACATATGGCTACGCCACTGCTTAAGTAGACGATAGCCTGGTCTGATGTTTCTCCTAACAACCGGAAACGAGTGGCCATGTTTGAGAAGTAGATCCCCCCGAGAAGCTCGCAGGGTCTTAGGCTCCGTGAGAGCAGAGTTGTATCACTACAGAACAGGTCATCGCATCCGCAGGCTAAGTTGAGGATGTCCTACAGCGTCCTCACATCACTAGAAGAAGGCAGCACTATCTTTGCTGGATCTGACGTCTGTGCGCATAACTGGGTGTTAGGAGAGTGAAGTTGCGGGTTGCGCTCGCTGGAGCGAGAACTGGGGACAGTTCTAGCCATCGGAGCCGCGGTGTATGACATTCGGAACCTGCACCTTGCGGACGTGTGTGTATGCAAGAAGGGAGGAAGGGACGGTGTCCCGTTTATGCAGTAGAGCACTTCTCGGCTGGGCCGAAATCGGAGCCAGCCCAATAAGGATTTCACGACAGAGAAAGAAAAAGGTAAATCAAATACTATACCTGCTGACGTGTCACTACATGATTGGCTGATGTCTTCATTACTTGAAATGATCTTAGAAAATGATTGGTAACTTGGAATTAGACAAGTAATATATGAAAAATGATCGGGAAAATGAGAGGAATACTAAGAAAATATATTTGAAACTTGATAATGCTTCCTTTTCCAAAAATAGTGCAAAGATGGGGTTCAATGATGATTAGTGTATTAAAACCTTAGATTCGGTATATTAACTTGTTAGATACATTAATGCTCTCAAATCGTGTTATACTCTAATAATGTTAAAGAAAATGATGACCTAAGATAATTATGACCGTGCTGATAATACTTAGGGTTTCTAATGAAGAATAATTTTGTATAGGAGTATGTAGGGTTTAAATGATCCTAACCTACCATGATGGTAATGAAGTTAATATGATCTTAGTGATCATAATAAAGGTATGTGTAGATTTGATGATCATGGTTACACTTAAAACGACTTAGGGTTTTTAAGTCATTAAATTAATGAATGTGGGATATTGGGGTATCAAAGCATGACCCTAATGATAACTAGATACCAAGAGAATCTAAACCCTAGATCACAACCTAAGTTAGGTTCAACATGAATAACATGAATATATAGTGACACATATGTAGTATGCATGTTTCAGATACTATTGATTGACTGTGGATCGCCTCGATGATTGGATATCATAAAAAGTAAACTTCAAATATTATACACGAATTCTATATGGCAAAGGTATGTTATTACTCTTATGATTACATGTATGGTCTTCTCACTTTTGCCTAGGTTTCTTGAAGATTGAACGAATGATATCTATTGGAGGTTTATTTATTTCATACAAATTATAAAGTCCCTATGAGTATTACATAAAGTAAATAATGATATTTTGAACCCTAGGTTTAACTGATTGAAGGGTAACACACACATAAGTCCAATGATGGATAGTGGATACACCTGAGATGGTAGACCAGACATGGGTTAGAATATGAAATAAAATACATATTATTATGTGCAAATTATTGATGATGGTTGATTATATGTACTTGTGATTATTTTATGAACCCACATACCCGTATTGAAATATGTTGACCATGTTTTGTTTGTTGACATTTTAGGTAGTTGATACTCAAGATACAAACATGAAGATAAACATGAAATCCATGGAAGGTAATAAAACTATGTAGGAGGATTAGATAGTTTAATATTTCTTCTCTCATGTATAAGGTAGTTTCTTCTATTAAAAATTCATGTAACTCATTTGAGGAGTAAAATTCGAAGTTATGTATTCATTTAATGTTAATTTAATGGAAATTATTTGTTGTTATTTATTATTTATTAAATCTTATCCTAGAAATTAGAGAAATGATCCTCCACTTTAAGGTCCTTTGGACACTCAAAAGTGGGGGTCGTTACATTTGGTATCAGAGCGCAAAATTTTCAAATAATATTTAATACTTTATAATTTTGAGTAATATGTAGAAATATGAGGGCATTATTAGGGTATTTTCTAAAGACTGAGGTGTATAGAATGAAGCATGACCATGGGCTAGAAATTTTTTCCTCTGCACCGCTAGTCTTCTGATGAGGACTCTCGGACCCGTTCATCCTGACTGGAAAAAGTTGAAAGTCTTTGCCTAAAGTAAAATATTGTTAGGTTTCTTCTCATCTTGATTCATCCACTTCTCACCCTTTTCCTTATTAAACCCTAAAAAGATAGCTCTCTCCTCATCTACAATTAGGGTTTTGAGAAGAAGTAGGATTAAGACATCCTCTGCCAAATAATATATAGGTAATATGAAAATAGTAATGTACATGTAATATGGAAATATTAATGTACATGTGGAAATAATAACAATGTACATGCTAATGTGGAAATGATATTGTACATGTAAGGAGGAAATGATAATGAACATGAAATGTGGACAAAGTGAATATGGGGCTAGGGTTGGTCAAGGGACATAGAAACCCTAACATGTAGGGTGTAGATTGTGTGATCCCTAACCCGAACCCTAAACCCTAATCATGTAAAATGGGAGTTTCCTGGGTGAGAGAATAATCCTACCCATATGAACCCAAACTAGGGTAAGAGTAAAGAGAAGAAATAAAAATATAAATGAGTTACAAGACCCAGTCTCCCATTTATGAATGAGGAGAAATCCATGCATGATGCATGTAGAAAAAATTGAATATACATGGGATATATAAAATAACCAAGGGTTATACATGAAAAAGTAAACATGGATATAACTTGATCATCATCCTAATGATATCTTGGAGGCAGGAATAGATAATGGATAGCCCCAGTGAGTGTGCATGCTACCCCCAGTGAGTGGGTATGCCATTGAGAATACTTCTAGTGAGTGAGTATGAATACCCCCAATGAGTGGGTATAGCACATAGATTGAGAAAATAAAGGTTGATAGGTTATAATATAAAATGTACAAATGAGTTAGATAACTCACTCTCCCATGCATATGAGTATGTGGAACAAGGCATTTATAAGGAAAAGTTTTAAGAAACATAAGCAACCTATGAATAATGTGTTTATGGATGTAACCTGCTCAAATCCTATATCGATCTCTGGTGAGTTAAAGAGCATGGGGTGAAATAAAGTTTTTTTAAAAATGACTATGAACCTAGCCTGGATGGGAAGGTTACTAAGGGGCCAAGCTCGGATGGGATGGTCGTATAAGGTGTCAATCCCAGATGGGATGGCCGATGGAATTCCAAGCCCAGATGGGATGGTCATATGAGGTGTCTAGCCCGGATGGGAAGATCAGATAAATACCAAGCCCGGACGGGATGGTATGAAAGTCCACTAGGACTAAAACCCTAAGGAGAGGGTTCCACTCAAAGAGGATCCCCTAAAGAGAGGGCACACCATTGATAAAAGAGGATAAACATGGCAAGGTTAAAATAGGAAATGCTTATTTAGGTTGCATAAAAAGATGATAATATGAAGAAAAAAAATCTGAATATAACATGCTTGAACCCCATGCTATCTCTGGAAGTTTGAATATGGAAAGGAAAACATGACCAAGCCCTAGAGGGGAAGGTCAGTGAAGATCAAGCCCTGAAGGGGATGATCAAGAAAGGTCAAGCCCATGGATGGGAAGGCTGACATGGCACCAAGCCCTAAGTAGGGAAGGTGACCTTAGTTTGCAGTGTAGACGACCAAGCCCCAGATAGGGAAGGACACAAAAGGTCAAGCCTCAGATCGAGAAGGCTGGCGAGGCACCAAGCCCCTGGAGGGGAAGGTGGACCAGGTCTAGTAGGGACAAAACCCCATAGAGGGTATCCCCGAGACTGAGCAAAAAAAGGTCGAGATGTAATAATATAACCAATGTATAAATATGAAACCTTTAGGGCTAGTGTGCTGACCCAGGGTGGGTCAACCCAAGAGTGGGAAGATGACCTATGGGGGAGGCAAAACCTCAGACCTTGGCGTCTGGTTGTGGTTAGAGAAGCCTAGTTCCTCATATGATCCATTAAGGCAACCTAGGTTAGGACCTTCCCTAGAAAGGTAAGTTGACCATATCAATTTAAAGATTGAGGTAACCTTAAATGTCACCTAAAGTGTAAAAGATTGAAAAATAAGGATATAATATATGAAAGCACATGTATTGAGTATGATTATTTGAAACCCAAGTATGCCATCTCTAAGAAACATGAGGAAATGTCACTGTGGAAGTGGTTGACCGTATGCGACTGAGCCCGAAAATAAATTTTCCATGAGTCCATTGAGGGGAAATAAAGTGAATAATGAGCATTATAAGAGATGGAGGAAATCTGATTTGAAGATTGCATACGAAAATAATGTGCTTGAAAATGGTTAAAGTTGTGACATCTCAAAAAAACCCTTGGGAATGGTAGAGTCCTAAGTCAATCCTAAGGTCAAGTATGGTGTATTTTTTGGGTTTTAGGGGAGACAGAGAAGGCAATGGAAACAAAAAATTTCTTCTCTCCGAGCCCAGTCTAAAGGAATATTCGCGTCAACGTCTATACAGTAGGAAGGATGGTTTGTAGAGACATACCATGTCCCGAGGCTTGCTCAGAGAAGTTACCTCACAGCTTGCGTGGTCTTCACCTCCGGTCTTGGATGGTGTCTGTGCAGCTTTTGGCTTCACCAGGACTGTCGGGATTGACAGTTGTCCTCTGAGCAGCAGAAATCTCCCGCCTATGTAGTAGTCCACACGGACCACCTGAAACTCTGATCGCCTTGTCGCACAAGACACCGGAAGGAGTCGTACCCTCCTGTCAGCGTACTAGTCACCGACACACTCTCCTGCAACCAGTCACTTTTCTGCAGTTGTCTTTCCCTTACTGTGCCTCCCTTATCGGGTAGCACTTTCTCGGCCTCTCCTGGTTACCACAACCAGAGAGAACGACAACTTTGCAGAGCAACTGGTGTTCTGAGTTGTACTTGAGAAGCCCCCAATTCCCCTATATATATAGGAGGGTCATGGGATAGGGTTCTCTACCCCGAGCAATGCGGGATTAAAGCAGGAGTAGAAGGGTTCGAGATTTTCCACAAAACAACCAACTACGCCAGCTGAACCGATCGTTTCAAGCATGAGATGGTCGGTTAGGGACTTGAGCCGATCGGTTCACACCTGAACCGATCGGTTGGGGCACCTGAACCGATCGTTTCACTTCTGAACTGGTCGGTTCACTGCCCTGGTCAGTTCCCGATTGACTTTTCCTCTTTTGTTTCAAATTGATCCAAATACCAATCCTTGTTCCAATCAAATTGGACAAGTGAAACGAAGAGAAATTTCTTGCCAACCTGACTTTCCCAACTTGCTCGTTTGGACCAGTTGAGCCGATCGGTTCAACCCTTGAACCGGTCGGTTCAGCTTGTCCTGCGCCGACCGATTCACCAAGCTGAGCCGATCGGTTCATCATATGAGCCGATCGGTTGGGAGTGCAAACTGTGCAAAATCAGTCAATTGCAGTTTCAATCAATCAGATACTCTAATCAATAGGTCCAACACCTTGAACACTATGATATTGAGCTATCAATTGATTGAGTGTTTAATTGAACTACTAAAATCCTTTAGTAATCAATCTAAACATCGTTTGTGGAAAAACTCCTCTTCCAAGTTAAATCCTATGTGTGTGACCATACATGCCCATTTCATGTTGGCAGTGAAAGTCCATAACACTTATGACTTCACAAGAAAAGAGCGGTGCCTAGTCGCACATCAGTGCTACCCAAGTGAAAAGGAAAGTTGGAGAACAACTTTCAATCCTACAATCCGTGAATGGTGTTACAACGAATGTATAATTCCTTTGTCACTGATATCCCGAATGAACTCAAGGCATGGAACAATCATCCTGTCAACATTCATTCACTTTCTTGATCTCAGAGTATATTGGAGGAGATATGTATGACATCAATATCACATACTGATTCACACATGAGTGTGCACGCCTATCTCAATCCTACTCATCAAGTGGCCATGGATATCAAACTCCCTCAGGAGGGACAAATCCCATATCTATCACTCACCCCTCAAAAAGCCCCATGTGTCAAAGCCACCCAATCATCACCTTTATAACAACCCATGTTTCAGGACTGCATTTAATGATGTCAAAGTGTACCCAACGACATGTGTTGAGTGTAGTGATTTCAGGTCAAAGAACCACACTCACTGCCATCGCTGTGAGAACTGACTGTGACTACCATGTCATGGTTCCATGTGTCAAACTCACGGTGGGTCTGTCCGGTACGCTTGTTCTCTAACAAGAACCTATGTGTTTGGTTTGATATCTCCATATCATGACTAATGAGATTCTGTCATCAACCAACACCACAATCTAGTCTTGTGTGTCATTGTTGTCTATCTACCTTCCACAATGACATCCGACTAGGGACATAATAAGAATGTACAAACTCTTAGCATCCGTATGATCTCATCGTTCAGGTCCTCAACCTGAAAGCATATGTCATTGAGTACTGTCATTCTCTAGACATTCAATCTATTCTATCATTATCTCATATGACTGAATCAGAAAGAATTGGAAGCTTGTCTTTGATGTTTATCAAATCAATCTTAATGTATCCCACCAATCATCCCATGATTGTCTCTCAGGGCATACATACCAATAGACTCCCACTTGCACTGCGAGCCAATCACCCTTGAATCATATTCTTAGTGATCTTCAAACGTCCCACATGTTACTGTGCTCTAGTGATGACATAGTGAGTTATGACAACACCTTGCCAAAGTCGGTATTAACTGCATGTCTCTCATATCTTCGTTGTACATCACACGTATGAGATGGAGTTGTCGTAATATGTGATCTAGTATTCCTTTGCTAACCTTTATCCACATTGCATGACCAAGCGATCCTAACTTTGTTGGATCCTAGATGGGTGATTAGATGCTCTAGAGGGGGGTGAATATAGCTGAAAGCACTTAAACAAAATTCATTAAACCTTCAAGATATATGACAAGATAAGGTTGCTAAATAGGTAATTTGAGTGCAACTAAATCATGCATAGCAAGGATAAGAGAGATTGAACATGCACCAATTAGACAAGCTATTTAGAGTGGTTCCACACTTCAAACTAGAAGTGTGTCAGTCCACTTGCCTAGAGAGGTCAACCTCTAGGACTTCCAAACTATTGCATTCTTATATTCATTCATAAGACTTACAATACATGACCAAACAAAGGACTTACCTATCCAATACAAAGAGTCTTCAACCTTACCAAGGACTTACCCACTTTGCAAGAGTCTTCGGCCTTCTCCAAGGACTTACCCACTCTTGCACAAGTCTTCGGCCTTGCAGGAATTACCCACTCTTCTTGGATCTTCCGCCTTTGACTTCACCTTCACTCGGAGAAGCTTTCCACCAAGGACTTACCCACTTGAGCTTGAGTCTTCTGCCTTCTCCAAGGGCTTACCCACTCTAGCTCCAAGTCTTCGGCCTTGATCTTCACCAAGGGACTCCTTCCCTTGTTCTTCTTCACCTCTCTTGGACAAGAGAGAGAACCTTCATCTTCATGATTGGAATGATAGAAGGGAGGTGGTGGAAGTGAGAGCCTCACAAGATATACATATAGGACTAGCTCTCTTACAGATTTCCTACTCACTCTAATGGATGTAGCAAGTGATTAAGCTTAGAGAGAGAGAGGAGGCTATAGGATCACTCAACTATAAAATAGGAACCTTCATAGTGAATGCTCAACCTTGGAATGAAGCCCAAGGGGTCCTATTTATAGTTGGGGATGCCTCTTAGCCTTTGGGAACACTTGTGAACGAAAACTAGCCGTTTTGTGGCTTGCAACGGATCTATTTTCACTTGTTGCAACTCCACAACGGCCAGAATCACTTTTCTGCACTTTTTCGTACAGTCTGATCGGCCGAGTTTATATAAAGGTAACTCGGCCGAACCACTAAAAGACAAGGCTGAAAGCTAGACTGTCGGCCAAGTTTCCTTTGAGAAACTCGACCGATCGGTCCATTTCCAGACTTGGACCGATCAGTGGATCGGCCGAGTTTCCTAGCTAGAACTCGACCGAACGGTGGATCGACTGAGTTTGTAACTCGGCCGATTCCAACAAAAATCCCAGAATATATGGATCGGCCGAGTTTGGAATTTGGCCGACAAAATCCCTGTTGTGGGTATTTTGGAATTTTCGTTTAACCGTACAAATGATGGATTTTTGTGTCCCAATAATTTTTCTAAGCTTAATTACAAGTCATACAATCATTACAAGTGATTACAAAGCAATTCTAAGGTCATTTACATAGAGATCCCAAATTGCACACTTGTAGCTATTTTGACTTGTCTTTTCTCCAATTTGATATGCGCAAGTTAGGGCATTTGGAGTGTGTCTAAACCTAATCTGAAATCACTCAATGTAGAAGCATTAGACACCAATATGTGGAATGGTTAGTCATCATCAAAACAAGGGTTTAGTCAATTTAGACGTGAGTCAACATTGACCTAATTGACCTTGAGTCAACAAACTTGTCATCAATGATCGGAATAACTATAAGTTCATCTCATGAACTTCCATATCCATATAGTATCCACTAATGTTCTCTAACACACGGATACTCAGCTTTTCCTTTTAAACAGCTTTATTGGAATGTTTCCATTTATCAACAAACATTCACTTATATATATCTCATATATATTTTGCGATTAATTTTCTGTCCTTTTCGGAAGTTCGCATGAGTGTAACTCTTTACAGTGAACCCTTCCTTATTTCCATAGAACTAGTACTTATCAAGTTCTTATGGTATTCCAATAACCCTTACTGGAACTAGACAGACATCCACTCATCATGTCCCACATACGAGTTATCATATCATATTATCATGTCCTACATACAAGATGATAAATGCATTTTGTTCTTTCCATGTCCATACATGCAAGATGATGGGATGATTACATACATGATAGATCCTTACTTCTTAGTGTTCCCATTCTTCATAAGAATTGGACACTTGGTCTTGGGATACTAACTCCATGTAACATGGACAAGTTTTCTCCCACTAAATCTATGCACACTGAACCCTTCATTATATATTGCCAATGTATGCTCTCTCTTTTCAGGTCAAGAGGTTTTTGAGAACTATCTCTATAGATCTCTATTCCTATCACATAGGAAATGTCTCTATCTTCCATAAAGATAATTTCCACAAAGGATTCCATTCTAGAACATCTCATTCCTCATCGACATGTGGAATGCAAATACGCTCCCACTAAATCACAGATCCCTTCTTTATCTTTGTCATATCAGTCAAACCCTTTGACTATATTATCAAAGTAAAGATCCAGCTCTGAGTTGCTTGTACTTAATCAATCACATTGATTAGTCCATTGTAACTTATAGACTTTATTTACATTAATGGATTCATAAACCTTATAGGTTGTGTCACGTACACATCCTTGTTTTATTCCTCATAGGAATGTGGTTTTAGTATCCATATGCCAAATCTCTTAGTCATTAAGTTGCAATCAACAAGCATCATCCTTCTCAAAATGTTATCCATGTGTATTAACGCTTAAGACTCATTCACACTTATGGATTTCATCCCAATGGGTGATACCATCAAGGTCATGCCTTATGGTTTACATGGAAGTCTTTTAGGATGTAATGGTCATAAACCATAACTCAAAATCTGGTTCCTCATATTCATCTAGATAGTTGACTCATCACATGACCAACTCATCACATAGATAATCGGGGTGTATCTGTCAAGGATATAAGAACTCACAACTCTTTGTGATTCTTAATGTCATTTATTAGTGTAGGGTATTCTTTATTTAAGAAGAACTTAGTTATTTGATAATCATCCTCTAACTCCTTAGAGTATGACTCCTTTTGATTTAGACATCACCATGCCTTAATCATGAGTTCACTATGATACACTATCATAATCACTCATAAGGTTCTCAAACATTTGGTTTAAGTATCCTTATGCCTTGATCACATCAAGAACTAATACTTTTACCAAATTTGTACTTCATCTATGATATTCTTGAACACTTCAAGATATTCATATTGGTATTTCTTTAAACACCATTTGAAGTATCAGCATTAACTCCAATAGGTATGTAAATACATCGCATGTATTATACCTAATAGGATAATCATTCTTCCACTACCTTAGTGAAGATTGATTAATCATGTCCAAGAGATTCATGTCTCTTACTGGTTTTCTAACCAAAAGAGTCTAGATTTATCCATCATATGGAAACTAGAAATGAATTTCTCATGATTTATGCTAATTTGATTGTTTAAGTTATCAACAACTTTTAGGTATCATTTTATCTTATGCATACCAAGTACCACATGATAAACAAGGCATTGCCACAGGGAAACATCAACTTTATTGATTGCCATTATTGTCATGCAAAAATAAGGTGTTTCAATCCATTGGCAAATATGAAATAGTAGTTCATAACTCTATTACATGCCTTCAAAGCTGAAAATAAACTAAAGTACTCCTATCTATGGCGGAAACACTTGCCCCCATTTATTGGGTGCTTTACACTTTATATCTTGGTATCATATACCTCAAGAAGTGTTACAAGTTTATTTCATGACACCTTCAGGTGGAGACGTATGTCGCCTCCTTCTTCTTTAGTTCTTCCAAATAGAGTGGACAAATCCTTTTCCAATGTCCTGGCTTTTGACAATGGTGGCAATTGCCTCTCTTGGTCACACCTCCCTTGGCCTTGAGATTTGAAGACAACTTGGGTTGTTGGCTAGCATCAGAACCATTCTTAGCCTTGCCCTTGCCCTTGCCCTTGCGCTTGGACTTGCCTTTCTTGTTGTTGATCATCATCACAGACTTAGGCTTATCCTTCTTCATCTGCGCCTCGGCTGTCCTCAACATGCCCAACAACTCTGTTAACAGCTTGTCAGTGTTGTTCATGTTGTAGTTCATCACAAACTGACTGTAGGATTCTGGAAATGATTCCAGTATCATGTTAGTAGCCAACTCTTGGCTCAGGGGAAATCCCAGTCTTGTCAGGTTCTCTACATACCCAATCATTTTGAGCATGTGAGGACCAATTGGATCTCCTTCTATCATGACACACTTGAACAATGCTCTGGAGATATCATATCTCTCTTGTCGTGCTTGATCTTCATACATGTTCTTGAGATGTTGAATCATCTCAATGACACCCATGTTCTCATGTTGTCTCTGCAACTCGTGGTTCATGGAGCACAACATCAAACACTTTGCATCAATGGCATCTTCAGAATGCTTCTTATAAGCATCCCTTTCTGCCTTTGGTGCGGTAGGAGCAGGTTCCTCTGGAGCTGGAGTATCCAGGACATAGAACTTTCGCTCCTGAGTGAGAACAATTCTCAATGTCCTAAACCAGTCATGGAAGTTAGTCCCATTCAGCTTGTCCTTTTCAAGGACCGATCGCAATGAAAAGTGATTGTTGTTTGTTTTCATTTGTACTACAAAAGGAAATATATGCAATTTAGTCCAAAACTCAATTTTGACTTATTTGATTGATTTGAAAGGTTGACGATATAATTAGGACTTTAATTAGTTATCGCTCCCACTATTTTGATTCAAATTGATAGCCCTCACTATCAATTCGGAAGATTACTACGTACAATTTTCTAGTGGATCCAAGATCCATATTTCATCCAATCATGAGTCAGCTTTGGTTGATCGCCCATAATATAGATTATTTAGGTAGGCAACACTTGCCAATTGCATCCTATGCAACTCTCGGATGGATCAAATGTGCAACTCCTTGCCATTCATCCTGTGCCTCTGGGCTTAGACGCTCTAAGAATCACCAGTTAAATCTAACCCAAAAGCTGACACGGTAAACATGCATCCTGCTTTGGCAGATCCTACATGTCTACCCTTCACACTTCCGCAAGATGGATGGCGCACCACGCTTTGGCGTAACCTACGCTTGGTCGATCGATTTTTTCATGTGTGTCGCTAATGGAAGGCGTATAAGACTTAATATTTAATGAGAGATTTGGTTTTTATAGGTACATATACATATCCAATCACCACAATATATAGTACGTATCATATACATGATATATCCCACAGAAAACATGTGAAATGATAAAAGAGATGATTATGGCCATCCTAATGTGATTCCTCGAGCCAAGAGGAATCACGGTCATCTAGGTCCACATCACATGCAATATGTACAAGATGAACTTTGTGCTTCGTCGTTCTGGGTTTGATCAACTCATCTCCATGATTGATTGGCTCGCCATCAGGCCGGTCGGTTGGGTGCCACCAGCCGATCGACTGGAACCTCCAACCGATCAGTTCACTGGTCGTCGTGCATCTCCTCAAGTTGCCACCCACTCGTCCCGCTCCTCGAGCTGGTCGTCTGGATCACCAACCGATCAGTTCATGCCTTGAACCGATCGTCTCAGTTGTCGTCATATTGTCCTCCGTTGTTTGACATAATAGGAAATATAAAAAGATCTATCCTATTTACAGTTAAATTGGGAAACCCCGAGTTACATTCGGGAGAGCAAAGGTAGGAAAGAAATCTCGAGTTATCTCGAGTTACATCAGGAATAAGGAGGTAGGGAATCGGTGCACAGACCGAGATGCAAGCAACCACATTCAACCAAGCACACATACATAGGTTTTATTGGCCATACCACACTATACATCCACCACAAAACTCGTTTAAGGACAACGCGTATCGAGTGCATTCATATTACATATCATATATGTATATTGGAATTTGTGGATTTAGGATTGGACATGCATAAAGCCAATTTTATTCGCATCGTATGCAATAAATAAAGACGACAAACCAAAATCGATCATATCGATAATCCTAAAGTATAGAGCAGTTGACGTGGCTCTGATACCACTGTTGGGTTTTAGGGGAGATAAAGAAGGCAGTAGAAACAAAAATTTTCTTCTCCCCGAACCCAGTCTAAAGGAATCGTGTCAATGTCTATACAGTAGGAAGGATGGTTTGTAGAGACATACCTTGTCCCGAGGCTTGCTCGGCGACGTTACCTCATGGCTTGCGCGGTCTTCACCTCCAGTCTTGGACGGCGTCTGTGCAGCTCTTGGATTCACTGGGACTTTCAGGATTGACAACTGTCCTCCGAGCGGTAGAAATCTCCCGCCTCTGTAATAGTCCACATGGACCACCTGAAACTCCGATCGCCTTATCGCACAAGGCACTGGAAGGAGTTGTACCCTCCTGTCGGTGTACTAGTCACTGACACACTCTCCTACAACTAGTCGCTTTTCTATAGTTGTCTTTCCCTTGCGGTGCCTCCCTTATCGGGTAGCACTTGCTCGGGCTCTCCTGGTTACCACAACCAGAGAGAACGACAACTTTGTAAAGCAACTGGTGTTCTAAGTTATACTTGAGAAGCCCCCAATACCCCTATATATAGAAGGGTCATGGGATAGGGTTCCCTATCCCGGGAAATGTGGGATTAAAGTAGGAGTAGAAGGGTTCGAGATTTTCCACAAAACAACCAACTGCACCAGCTGAACCGATCGTTTCAAGCATGAAACGGTCAGTTGGGGACCTGATCCGATCGGTTTACACCTGGACTGATCGGTTGGGGCACCTGAATCGGTCGTTTCACTTCTGAACCGGTCAGTTCACTGCCCTGGTTAGTTCCCGATTGACTTTTCCTATTTTGTTTCGAATTGATCCAAATACCAATCCTTGTTCCAATCAAATTGGACAAGTGAAACGAAGAGAAATTTCTTGCCAACCTGACTTTCCCAACTTGCTCGTTTGGACCAGTTGAGCCGATCGGTTCAACCCTTGAACCGGTCAGTTCATCCTGTCCGGAGCCGATTGATTCACCAACCTGAGCCGACCGATTCATCATTTGAGCCGATCGGTTGGGAGTGCAAACTGTGCAAAATTAGTCAATTGCAGTTTCAATCAATCTGATACTCTAATCAATCGGTCCAACACCTTGAACACTATGATATTAAGCTATCAATTGATTAAGTGTTTAATTGAACTACTAAACTCCTTTAGTAATCAATCTAAACATCATTTGTGGACAAACTCCTCTTCCAAGTTAAATCCTATGTGTGTGACCCTACAGGCCCATTTCACGTTGGCAGTGAAAGTCCATAACACTTATGACTTCACAAGCAAAGAGCGGTGCCTAGTCGCACATCAGTGCTACCCAAGTGAAAAGGAAAGTTGGAGAACAACTTTCAATCCTACAATCCGGGAATGGTGTTACAGCGAATGTATAATTCCTTTATCACTGATATCTCGAATGAACTCAAGGCATGGAACAGTCATCCTGTCAACATTCATTCACTTTCGTGATCTCACAGTAGATTGGAGGAGATATGTATGACATAAATATTGCATACTGATTCACACATGCGTGCGCACGCCTATCTCAATCCTACTTATCAAGTGGCCATGGATATCAAACTCCCTTAGGAGGGACAAATTCCATATCAATCACTCACCCCTCAAAAAGCCCCATGTGTCAAAGCCACTCAATCATCACCTTTATAACAACCCATGTTTCAGGACTACGTTTAATGATGTCAAAGTGTACCCAATGACATGTGTTGAGTGTAGTGATTTCAATTCAAAGAATCACACTCACCACCATCACTGTGAGAACTGACTGTGACTACCATGTCATGGTTCCATGTGTCAAACTCACGGTGGGTCTGTCCAGTACGCTTATTCTCTAACAAGCACCTATGTGTTTGGTTTGATATATCCATATCATGACTAATGAGATTCTGTCATCAACCAACACCACAATCTAATCTTGTGTGTCATTGTTGTCTATCTACCTTCCACAATGACATCCGACTAGGGACATAATACGAATGTACAAACTCTTAGCATCCATATGATCTCATCGTTCAGGTCCTCAACATGAAAGCATACGTCATTGAGTATTGTCATTCTCTAGACATTCAATATGTTCTCTCATTATCTCATATGACTGAATCAGAAAGAATTGGAAGCTTGCCTTTGATGTTTATCAAATCAATAGAATTGGAAGCTTGCCTTTGATGTTTATCAAATCAATCTTAATGTATCCCACCAATCATCTCATGATTGGCTCTCAGGGCATACATACCAACAGTATTCAAGGCACATAGGACCGATGGTATTAGGAGTTGATTGTGCCCTAAATGCATAAGACCATGTGTTCAGGAGGTAACAAGTAGGTTTTCCCAAGGTCCATGACTCAAGAGATTAGCTACCTTCATGATGATCATGTAGCCCAATGGGTGGATTTGAGAGGCACTCCCTAGATGCACAAGGAGGAGATCACTCCAAAAAGTTCATATACCCCTAGAGACCTCAAGGAAGTGGCTAAGGCTCATTAGACACGAGGCGTAAAAGTAAGAGATACAAAGAAGTTATGTAATAATAAGATCTTAAATGGAAGATTGCACAAACTCCAGAGTGAGAAAGGCATTTGACTTCATGAAATATAAAATTATTATGGAATTAAAAGCAAGTGTGGTGTAGAGTCATGACGAGAATGATTCAACCTAAGATATGAAATTTTAATGTATGTGCATACCATCTCTACTCTTAGAACGGGATGAACTTTGTATTTGGGCTGCAGTCAAGTGCTTATTTCATCCCATTATGGGGGGGAGAGATTGGGTAGACACATGTTGTGCTTAAAATTTACATATGATAATGAATACCACAATTTGAACTTAATGACATGTCCTAGGGTTGGAGGTGTTACCTCACCCGTATGTGGATATAAATGAATAATAGGTTGGAAATCTAGGTGAAAAGGTAGTCACCAAGTGAAATTAAAATAAAAAAAATGAAGATGTAGTCATAAAAAAGATGATAATATGTACTAAGGATGTGGTTGTACCTTGAAATTGAATTCAAGTACCAATCTTAGTATAATGTGAGGAATTTGCATGTCAATACAAGATGTTAAAGATAACTTAAGACGGGTTGCTAACCCTAAGTTTTGAAACTATAAGGAGTTGTCATTCACTAGAACCTTACTAAGTTTGAATTTTGAGGACAAAATTCCTTTTAAGGATTGGTAAAATTGGATTATATAAATGAAATGATTTGTTAGTTTCCTGATGGTATTTTGGTGGAATAATAATAATTTTGATCACCATTGTGGCATGGGTGCTTCTGTAACAAGTTAGATGAATAGTAGGAATTCATACATGAATAAATAATAACGGCTCTTGTTATGATAAATGAAGTAATTGCCAAGTTTCCAAAGGAGAAATAAAATACATGGTGTTTTAGGTAATTAAAATGACAATTATATAACCAAGTGTGGCAACACAATGTTTGAAGCATCACAAATAACATCATCTCGGTTTAACTTTTGTATATAATCCAATTTTAAAGGATAAAGAGAACTACAAAAATTTGGGAGAAAAGGGATATTCATTGAGATTGACATTGTTTTAATAAGATGTCCAAAGGAGCAAGTTTTACATATGAAAGACATCCCAATGAATTATAATTACTAAATATAATCGAGAACGGTTGTTATGATTTGCCATGGAATGAGGATAATTGGTTTAAAGGATATACCAAAGAGAAATAATGACCAATGTGCACCATATAATTATGAATTTTCCTTAATGGTTGTTGTTTTGCTAATAAAGTGTCATGCTTTCCTTGATGGCTTTTTGTTGTCTAGTAGTGTCTTCTCATGAGTTTTGGTTTTTTATTAGAACAAAAACCAAGAGTTTTCACATAAGTAAAAGTAAGGGAATGGTAAGAAGAATATAGAGTTATGCCTTGTCTTTTCCCATAATTTAGTTGATGTTAATTTTATTTATATCTTATGATGATTATGGAAAGGGGGCAATGGTGTGCTTAAGGAATATTATAAAGTGTCATGTATGGCTTTTGGTGCGTCAACCAAGTAATATGGACAATTTATTTAGGAAATGTATTAATAATAGACGAAGAGAGAACGATAAGGATTTTGATATGTCTCGTGGACATCGTAATAAGCCTCTCCTAAATTAATCAACAAGTTAACATATGGTAAGGAAACGTTGACAAGACATTATGATTTAGAAAAGGAAATCATTCCCACAAGAGTTTTGACCCGTGGGGAGGGGTTTCATGAACAATGTATTTACACATATATATGGATGAAGATGCACATCCTTCTCGTATAATACAACCCCCTCCTACTTTTGTCGTCATCTTCCTCCTCTTAAACCCTAAGGCTACGTTCTAGCTACCACCAGAGCCCCTGCCCCCATCTAGACGCATACCACTGTCTTGATAATATCTGGAAAGGAGATATGCATATTCCCTTTTCTGGTGGTCTCCTGGACTAATGAACCATTGTCCCGCAGTCCATGATAGCAGGCTTAAGTAGATGATAGTCAGGTATGATGTTTCTCCTGACAATCGATAACGAGTGACCATGTATGAGAAGTAGATCCTCCTAAAAAGCTCGCAGGGTCTTAGGCTCTGTGAGAGCAGAGTTGTATAACCTCAGAACAGGCCATCGCATCCGCTTGCTAAGTTGAGGATGGCCTGTGACGTCCTCACATTGCTAGAAGAAGGTGACACTATCTGTAAGGACCCTGACCTTCGTTTAGGGTTTACCCTATTTGTTTTGCTTAACCTTGATGCTTTGATGCTTGCTAATCACCTTTAGTGGTGATTAGGGTTTGGTTGTGCTTTGTTGAGAGTTGGAGGTGCTACTTGCAAATAACCCAAGTCTAGGTTTTTATGGGCAAGTTTGCCACCTTGTGAGGTGTTCCTCTCTCTCTCTCTCTTTGCTTCCTCTAGGGTTGAGAGGAAGGCTTGGGCTCGTTGCTTGAGTTCTTTTGGGTCTGGTTGAGCTTGTTTGGGCCTTGAGGTGCCTTGTTTGGGCTTAGTTGAGCTTTGTGTCGCCCAAGAGAGGTGTGTGTCGACCTAGAGGTGAGTGTGTCAGCCAACATGTGAGGTGTGTCACCCATGGGGAAAGTGTTGTGTCGCCCATGGTGTTTGACCCAGCTTTGACCTCGTTTGTGTCACCACTAGTGGACACTTGGAGCTTGATGCATGCATGTGGCAATGACCTTGGACAAGTGTATAAGGCTTGCTAGAGTGGTGGCTTGAGCTCTAGGACAAGTGTCCTTAGGTGGACGACACCTTGCCTTGCTCTACCTTGTTTTCTCCTCCCTTTCCTTCTATATAGGTGGTTCTTTTCCTTGCTTTGAGTTCCTTTGATCCCTTAGCCTTTTCTCCACCTTGAGTGCACGACACTCCCTTCTTCCTTGCTTGTGTCGGCCGATACACCCCCTTGAAGGAGCAAGTAGTGGTCGACATCCCTTGAAGCTTGGAGCTCTTCTTCTTCTTTGGAGCTTGGAGCTTAAGGCGGGTTGCATAACTTCTAACCCTAGCTACATTATCTCCTTTGTTGCTTATATGTTGTTGATTAGTTTTGTATCTTGCTTAGTATCCTTGTTGGCCGATCCTCTTGGTAGTCTTGGGTGAGAAATACTCCTTTCTCTCTTTGGTCTAGAGGAGTGAGTTTAAGCTTCTAGTCTCATGAGCAACACCCCTCTTTCATAGTCGATTGAGGTGAGCTTGTGTCCTAGTTGCTTGAGCAACACTCTCCTATCACCATGGACTAGAAGGGTGAGCTCGGTTGTAGTGGACCTTGTTTTGGTTTGGTGTTTGTGTTGCCCTATGGGTGATAGGTGGTGTGTAAGACCCCTATTTCTTGGTTGATTGAGGTGAGTCATCTCCTTGACCCTCTAGGGTTTTGGGTATCTTTGGCTTGAGGTAGAAGACGACCTTGTGAGATGTATCTTGGTCGAGATGAGGATGATGAGGTGCTGCCCGACAGCCCTCTAGTTTAGTTTTTCTCGACATGAGTATGTGTGTGTAGGGCGACACGTTTGCTCTTATATTGGGTGATAGGTTGAGGTGTCGGGCGACACCCCTTGCTCCTGTGATGGGCGTCACGCCCTTTCCTTTGCTTTGTGTCGTCCGTTAGGCCTTGACCAAGTTGTTGCACGTTTTGTGGAGTGTGTTATCTCTCCTGGACGTTATCCTTTTGTGGGTTGTCTTGGTCGACATCACTCTGTAACGGGCGCTTCCCGGTATGGGAGGAATGCCCGACACCCCACTCCTATCACGCGTTACCCTTTCCTTGTGACGTTGTGTCGCGTGCTGGTTGCCTTGGTGGCAACGCAGCGTTGCTGCTTATTTATATCTGCCGTTATGCGTTGAGTTTTTGGGTGAGGGCAGGTGGCCGATACACCCCTTTTTTGTGAGGGTTCATGGTGATCTATAGTGAGGGTTCGTGTTATCCTTTTGTGATGGTCCCTCGTATCATGGAAATAGACTAGTTGTATGTACATATATACCCTTGCCTAAACGTTGGTGACTCCTTGCTCACTTAATGATAATGATGATGGTAATAGTCATGATAATGATAATGGTAGTGGTAATGATAACGCTTGTTCTGTATATCCAACAGGGCTATATGCATGAAGTAATCATCTTGATTATCTATATAATACTGAGATGGGGATAAGCATAGATATGATTTGCTTAATAATGTGTCTTACGCACATGATCACCAGATGATGTATAATCGATAGGTATAGCATCTTGAATGTCATCTAATGATAGTAAGCATATTATTTATGTTGAAACTATGATTATTGAGTACACTAACCATGCAGGTGATGCTTAGCCATGAAAAGGCTATGAAAAATATGTGATGAGAAACATCACTCGGATAATTACTCTTGTTGATGAGATTGCACATGTGATGTGATTGTTCCATGATGATAATGTAAGCCTTGAGAGGCAGTGGAAATACATGATGAGGGATTGAGATCCCACGGTATGTGATGATCCTTGAGATAGATCTGGATGGTTGGAAAGAGGCCAAGTGATAACATGTGACATTGGATCCTTGAGATGGATCAGGTTGATGTGATTACAATAAAAGCATAATGTTTAGTTTTATGTTGTTTATTCTGTTATAGTTTGCATGTTATACAACTTGGTTGAACCTTGCAATCCATCTAAAAGACACTAAATAATCACAGTGAAATATATCATGTAGTTTGCCCTGGCCATAGATCCATCATCGTCAGGATTTGGTGATGGTGAAACGGGTTCTCCTACGGGTTAACCCGGAGCGCATATTGTTGAATATGCGAGGTTGCTCCTAGCCTAAAGTGAGGAGGTAAGAGTGCAACTTCGGTTGTAGACTCCAAGGTGCGGATTCAGGCCCGTAGCCCATATATGTGAAGAGCATGATGAACAGGCCCATGGCTCAAGTTATGTGATATGAGGAGCATGAATGCGTTCATGACTCAGAGCACGGTGAACAGGCTTGTGGCTCCGTTTCACTAGCGCTGATACCTGTACTGAGGCAGGCTAGGCAGAGGGTAGCCTGACCCTGTGGCTAAGACCACTTCAACATGAGACTGCAGTCCTGCTTGTGTTGTACTCGTACACTGACTACGAGGTGGGAGGTCGTGGATTTTGGCTCTTCCATGTGACCTTGTATGGCACCAGCTCCGGGTTTCGCAGTCGTCGGTTGGATTTGAATGGTACGGTTCACTTCCTCAGGGCATAAGAATACGTAATCCAGCCATATAAGTATATATTGCTTAAGGCAAAACACGGAACATTGGTTGAGGCCTTGCTTGTGTAGTTACATCTTGTAGTTTCTTATATGTTTCTCAGGATATGTGGCGATATATCTTATATGTTCCTCATGCAACATAACAATATATCTTATCTTATCAATCATGTTCCATTGAGAGTTACTTGGTTACATGCCCTTTGTACAGCTAGTAAGCTTGTCAGTAAGAATAGCTTTGCTTTACATAAAATGCTCCTGTTATATCTCTTATCGGTTATCTGCTGTTATAAGATCTATCTTTCTGAGGTTATGTAGTTGTGGTGGGGAGTTATGTTTCTCGTTGGGACAATGTTCAATTGTCTCACTCCGCTGGTTTACACCCTTTTTAGGTGGTCGAGCTAGACGTGGTGGTGGTCGTGGTGTTGCGGTCGAGCAGCTAGACGAGTAGTAGAAGGCAAGCGATGGATATGTTGTTGTTTTGGATGTTTTGTAGTAGAGTCTAGAGTCATCCTTGTACCCTCAGGTCCTTGGCAGTGTTTTGGCATTGTTTCACGATGTACGACCGATAATGTTTTGTATATCCTGTTGTTGGCCAGATGTGGGCCTTTATGTATATGAACATGTGGTGAACTCATGTGATGGATAGACAGTTGTTCCTTTGAGCTGTGGACACGTATCAGATTTTGTATATGTATATGACTTGTTTTCTTGTAGGATGTGGACTGAAACGTAATAGTTTCTCAGTTTATCAATTTTCCGCAATCGGTTTTAATTAACTCGTATTTTTGGTAATCTGTGGTTATGGTGATTTCCGCACGTTTTCGCGTAACACCTCATTGTCTGTTTGATAGTGGGATGTGTTGCCACACTATCCTTGCTGGATCTACCGTCCGTGCACAGAAGTGGGTGTTTGGAGGGTGAAGTTGTGGGTTGGGATTGCTGGAGTGGGAACTGGGGACGGTTCCAGCCATCAGAGCTGTGGTGTCCGACCTGCGGAACATGCGCCGCGAAGGACATGCATATACGCAAGGAGGGAGGAAGGGACGGTGTCCCGTTTCTACAGGAGAGCTCTTCTTGGCTAGGCCCAAATTGGAGCCAGCCTGATACGGATTTCACGGCTGAGAAAGAAAGGTAAATCAAATACCATTCCTATTGACGTGTCAGTACGTGATTGGTTGATGTCTTCATTACTTGAAATGATCTTAGAAAATGATTGGTAACTCAGAATTAGACAAGTAGTATATGAAAAATGATTGGAAAAATGAGAGGAACACAAAGAAAATATATTTGAAGCTGGATAATGCTTCCTTTTCCAGAATAGTGCAAAGATGGGGTTGAATGATTATTAGTGTATTAAAACCCTAGATTCAGTATATTAACTTGATAAATGCACTAATGCTCTCAAATTATGTTAAAATTTGATAATGTTGAAGAAAATGATGACCCAATATAATCATGACCATGTTGATAATACTTAGGGTTTCTAATGAAGAATAATTATGTATAAGAGTAAGTAGGGTTTAAATAATCCTAAGCTACCATGATAATAATGAAGTTAATATGATCTTAGTGATCATAATAAAGGTATGTGGTATATTTGATGATCATGGTTACACTTAATATGACTTTGGGGTTTTAAGTCATTAAATTAATGAATGTGGGATATTGGGACATCAAAGCATGACCCTAATGATAACTCGATACCAAGAGAATATAAACCCTAGATCACGACCTAAGTTAGGTTCAACATGATTAACATGAATATATAGTGACACATATTTAGTATGCATGTTTCATATACTATTTATTGATGGAGGATTGCCTCGATGATTGGATATCATAAATAGTGAACTTCAAATATTCTACGTGAATTCTGTAGGGCAAAGGTATGTGGTAACGCTTATGATTACATGTATCGACTTCTAACGTTTGCCAAGGTTTCTCAAAGATTGAATGAATGAAATCTTTTGTATGTTTATTTATTTCTTGCAAATTATAAATTCCCTATGAGTATCACATAAAGTAAATAATAATATTCTGAACCCTAGGTTAATTGATCGAAGGGTGAGACACACATAAGTCCAATGATGGATAGTGGATACACCTGAGATAGTAGACCAGACTTGGGTTAGAATACAAAATAAAATACATGTTCTTATGTGCAAATAATTAATGGTTGATTATATGTACTTGTGATTACTGGATGAACCCACGTACCAATATAGAAATATGTTAACCGTGTTTCATTTGTTGGTATTTTAGGTAGTTGATACACAAGATACAAACATGAAGATAAAGATGAGATCCATGGAAGGTAATAAAGCTATACATGAGGATTAGATAGTTTAGTATTTCTTCTCTCATTTATAAGGTAGTTGTTTCTGTTAAAAATTTATGTAACTCCTTGAGTAGTAAAATTCAAAGTTATTTATTCATTCAATGTTAATTTAATGGAAATTATTTACTATTATTTACTATTTGTTAAATCTGGTCCTAGAAATTAGAGTGATGATCCTCGACTTTAAGATCCTTTGGACACTCAAAAGTTGGGTCGTTACAGGTTCACAGAAACATCAAATTGCTTTAGACACTAGAACTCAACCTCTTTCTTCTCGACCATAACCTCTGAGATGTAGCCATTATGGAAGGTGGTGGCGAATTCCTCTCTGGTAAGTGGAGCAACATCAAGTCCTCAGGGTGTTGGTGAAGTTATCCCACTAAGTACATACAATAGTCTTTAATAGGTGCATCCCAAAGTGGACCTTGGAGTGCTTAGGGCATACTAGATCATAAAACCAGTGTTCAACATTCAACAACCACTTCTCTGCATGAGTGAATACATATGCCTTGGCTTCACCAGAGAAGGTAGACCCTCAAAAAATCCACCAGGGTCAACTTCGGTACCTTGGTTGTTGGGGCCTCCCATTTTAACCGTTCAAGGCATATATAAGAGCTTTGACATGAACATCAAGAGGTGCATTATGTTTACTATCATGTTTAGTCCCTTCATTGGCTTCGTGACCACTCCCCACACTGTAGGATATTTCCTCGTCATCCATATTCTCTCTGCCCTTATCAGACCTCTTATTGGAAGCCATCTGTATAAAAAAGGAATCTATGAGGATTTATCTAGGGATATCAATCATTATTGGTTATTTAGTGGCTCTGATACCATATTGTGACACCTACCCATTCATTCAATCTAGAAAATAATGCACAGAAGTGCCAACACATGTGGCATGAATTAGTATGCAAAATAATGATAGGAACTGAGTAGAAGGAAAGTTCTGCATAACTAACAAGTTTGGAAGTACAACATCTTCCTAAAATAATTGGAAAGGAAATGATGAAAATATCCTATGATGGAAGGATCATATAAGATAATGATGTCCCACCAGTGATGGAGATCTTTCTTCTTTGAATCTACAACACCTTCAAGTTATTACTGGAACGACTATTCACTTCTCATAGACATTGCATCTCCAACCATGCATGAAGGAAGGAATTCTAGGGTTAGATTAAGTGACACCCAATTCCATAACATAAAGGAAATAAGTATGTTATAAAAACTTGACATAGACAACAATAGTAAACATTTTTTATTTACAACTTGTATCATTGTGGACAATGTTATACAATAACTCATCTTTTTTGTCACAACACACCTTCTGTGGCATGAATTGCCTTCTATGTCATGATGTGCCATATTTTGGTGCAACACACCTTCTGTGACATTTTATGACTTCTACGGAACAAAGTTCCCTCTATTATTTGTACTACAATACTTTTATCCAGTAAGGAGTTAGAATATAATGTTAGGTAATGTTTTGGTGTCTTCTCTTGTTCTCCTCATATTTCTGTCTATATTCCTTATTTTGAGAAAAATTCAAACATTCCACATTCTATTTTGATATATTAACAGAATTTTGGAACTACTCAACAATGGAGAAGTAAACATAATGTAATGAGATTCTAAGTTCTGATAGTTTTATTCATGATGTGTAGAAATATTGACTAATATATTATATTGAGAATTGAAATAAGGTAACTCTAACAAGAATATCTGAATTCTTAAAGTTCATGGAATGCAAAAGAAGATTGTTTAAAGGTTACAATGTCCAAGATAAACATATCGCTCTATATGTACATGAAAATATAAATTATGGTAACTACTACATTATAAGGACTATGATATGTCAGGCGATTGAGACCAACCATCTAAATATAATAAAGGAACTAGACTTCAAAGGGCATGGCCATTTAGCTATTGTAAATCAAGCTCTACCAATAAGATATTGTTCCAGGCCCAAATCTAGCTTTCTTCTAAAAAATCAAAGTTTCTATTATTCTTCATGTATTTTCTTAAAGTAAAAAAGGTCTAGGGTAGTTAGGGTCCTCGATTAGGATCTCTATGTACATGTATTTGATTCTTGAGTACATTGTAGGAATATACATGTTATATTGTTCTACTCATTACTAGGGTTTATTCTCCTAGTACCCAAGTTAATGAATTAAAATCAATGCATTGGTCATATATACTTCTTTATATCACATCTCAGTAACTCCACTCTTATTTTCTAAGTGGGATCCTCTTGGTCACTTTAGTGTAGTAAATAATATTGTTGTCACAGCAACATTAGGTTCATTAGTTCTACTTCCCCATAGTTGTAAGGGAGTTAAGTATCTTACTAATATCAGTCTTATTTTATATGTATTTATCTATAAAGTGATATTATATAATGTCCATATATTCAATTTTATACATAAAATGGTAATATTTTTCCTTAAACTTATATTTAGTAATTTTTTATCTTTAATAGGGTGATTGATGTCACCGGTTTATTTTTTATACTAGCTCAGTATCTCCCAAAACTAATACATGATTCATTAGTATTGGTTTCTTAATTTGAAACATATTAATGTATAAATGCACTTGTATATACATCAGACCTTAGGGTCATAATTTGGTCTAGATAATTGTTCCATTAGGACTGATAAAATTGTCTAAAGCTACCACTAAATGTTCGTATTAATCTCAGTAAATGTTTATTTGTTAAGGATTTCTAAAATTTTAGCTATGAACTAACAAATCATAAGGAATAAAAGATGCATTACTGGGAAAACTAGGGTGAGGCCCACACCTCACAAGATTCATATGGGTACAAATATGAAAGTGCCCTTAGTGTGAACAACAAAGACAAAACCTAGCAGGATCAAAATCAGTAATCTATTTAGTTGAGGTTAGACTCTCATTTTCTGCTTTGAGAAACAACTCCAACTAGTTAAGATCTTAAAGACCAGTCTTTAAGTAGAGAGGAGCTCAGGTAACAAGAATTAATAGGTTGGCTTCATTGTGCCAGGCCGAGCATGATGACCTCTTGCATGAGGTCTGAAGATGGTTAGAGTGGCAAATCCAACTCGTGCGAAGAACAATAGAAAGTAGGTAATATGAAGGATAGAAATGTGTGAGGAAGAATAGATAGGCTTGCACCCTCAAAAAAATTAGGGGACATTGTGAGATCAAAACAAATTCAATGGGTAGGTTGTGCTGTCAGAACTGAGGAAAAATCTCCATGATCGATGACGATAGGATGAACTAGATCAGTGAGGAGAATGATTAGCGTCAAAAAAATGCCTCTCGATATGCCAAGGTTTGTGTCCAGGAAGCTTCAGCCACTCTCACAATGCCTCGTTGGTCATTTTCTATGAGCTTCGCACAAGCCAAAGTTTCCACCAGTAAGGCTTTACGTGGTAGTCGTCAAGTGGTCTTGTCAAGAGACCAGTATGATGGGTCGCACTTGCAACCTTGGATGGGGTTGGGTTTGTGATTGTTAAGAGATGGTCTTCATGCATCTAATTGGATGGATGTGAGGTGGAGGCTGTGAAGGTGAAATATAGGATGTTTGAGGGTGCCCGAGTTATGAATAAGTTCAATTGGGATCAAAGGAGGCTTGAAAATCCTTCAAAGAAGCTCTACCAATGTTTGCAGAGCAATGTACTTTGTTGGTTTGTTGCCAGGAAGATGCTTCCCAGAGGAAGCCAATGGTGCTTTGGTCATTTCAAATGGGGTGAATCCTAGGGTTAGATATAGATTTTAAAAGGAGCACAAGGCTATCCTGATGATGATGGAGAAAAATATTTCCAAAATGGTTGAGTATACAATGATATTTTTGTGAATGGTCAGGAATAGAAGTTTGGCGCAAGAAGAGTGGAGGTTAAAGACAGACAATGATGACTGTAATCAGGTTAATCTATACTAGGCACCTATCTAACGGCCCAAAAAAATCCCAATAATATAGAAATTAGGGGAATTACATGTATCTTTATCTAAAATGCCTTTATCTTGTGTAAATAAATTGCATGCTCAAACAACCTCCAAATAAAACAAATTTTAATCACTTGTTCATTTTAGTGGCTAGAATATCCCTATGGAGTTAGTTTTCCCATTAAGTGATTAGAAGTATTAATATATTTGAGACAAGACAAAGTGTAAATATATTATAACTAATTGTCCAAATCAATTAAATCCTAAAATTTTATGTAGTATTGTATTATTGTGTTTCCCGCAACAAACAATTCTCAGTGCATGTTAACAACCCAAAATAAATCAGAAGACCCTTTTATCCATGTTATAGCCATCAACAATAAGTACTCAAGAAATATACTAAATTACTAAAAATATGATGTTACACATCCATGGTCAACTAATAGGATAGAAGCCATACCCTACAGATCCTTGTTGTTTGGTTTAGTAGATACTTATTGGATGTATGTTCATAAATAAGACCCTCTACATAGTTGATTGTTACATGTCCCCTCAAACAACTCACTACTCCATCTACTTTCTTAAACCCTTATTTTCTCTCTTTCTTGTCCAGTCTACTTTCTTGCCTTGTTCATGCTAATTAGCTCTTGTTATAGTAAGTAGTTCTTGATTATTTACTTGTGTTAGGTTTTTTAGTTAATTGCTTCATTTTGTTCTCTATTTATTCCTCAATGTGATTGCTATACTAGCTTAGTTAATTGTCTTTCTCTCTCTCTTGTTAGTGATTGGCTTAATTTAGTTTAATTTCCCTTCTAATTTGTTTATTTAGCATTGATAGAGTAGTGTTACTTGGGTTTTTATTCTTGCTCCCTTCCTTTCATTTTGTTTTACCTTAGTATAATCTGAATCCCACCAATCCAATCCTAAAAACCCTAACTCCTTGCTCTATAAACCTAAATAAACAATCCTAGATAAGTCATCCCACCCCATTCCTCGTGGACTGGCCCCTAACTTTCATGTTTTCTATGCTATGGTACGGACACATGAACTTGCATGATAGTGTTTTGTGTATTTGAGCATGTTTATTAGGGATCTTACAAATATTGTTAGGCCAACTTTCCTATGCATACATGTGCAAGTCGAGTTTAGCTTTCTGGTGTTGTTTTCAGGGAATGGCTTTCAGGACCTAGCTTCTTGTTTCTTTTTTACTATTTTTAGTAGCTCTTATCCTTATAATTCTTTATTATTTTATATTTTTCTCCTAACTTGCTTCTATTTGCTTGATTGTTCCTTGTGCAAGTGACAATGCATGTTTAGATGTTGCTCTTTATCTATAGAATCTTTCTTTATAGATCCTAAGATAGGTAGGAAAATGAGGAGGAATAGGGGTATCATTCAAGTATAAGATCAAGCAATGGTGAATCATGAAGAAGAAGATTTGCACCAAGATGACCCACCCATTACACCCATACCAAAGCCCCTCCATGATTATTTCATGTCAGGAAACTACACATATCCAATTTCTACAAGAGGGAGAAAATGTTGGGGCAAATATTCTCTATTCTGCTAGCCCTTTTGGAACTTCTTCCCAACTCCTATGTACTAGAGAACGAAAAACCATATAAGCATATTGACACCTTCTTGGGGAGATGCTATACATTATACACTCCCATCACAACCAATGACTATGTCTACTTTACATTCTTACCATTCTCATTGAAGGGCAAGGCCAAAGAATGTTATTCCACAAAGACTGTGGTGATGATTTGGGAAGATATAAAAATGAATTCCTTAATTAGTTTTATCCAATAGAAAAGCTTACTCAAATGAGAAGGATTATCACTTCTATTAGCCAAATGGGCCATGAAAAACTTCATGATAGTTGGGAAAAGTTCCAAAAGCTTCTAAGGGATTGCCCTCATCATGAGGTACCATTGTGGAAGCTAGTGCTATCTTTCTACTCTGAGTTTTGTCAATATGGGAAAAATGGTAGTAGACTCATCTTGTCATGGCACCTCCATGGAAAAGTCCCCCGAAGAGTCATGGCCCCTATTTGAGATCTTAAAGAAGAATTTTAGACATAAAGATCGAAGTGCTACAAGTGAATATGATAGAAACATTGGTGCTTCTACATCTACCTACTACATTCTTCTTCAAGTGAGGCCAACCATAAAATTAAAAAAAAAATCTTGTGAATACGATGAATTTGATGCAACAGTCAAGTGGGAGGTCCTTCCAACCATTATGTGCAATCCATTGATTCACTTGAGGAAGAACTTAAAGCTATGAAATCTTTTGGGAACTGCAACAACCATGGTCCCATGTCCAATTCTCATACACCTGAGTGGAGAAATCATCCAAACTTTATATGAAAACAACAAGGTGATGATGTACAAGAGCAGCTAAAGTAAAATCAAGATCAAAGATATAGTTGAATATTTGAGAGTGATGTTTTTGGGAGAGCGAGAAGTATTCAGGAGGTTAAGAAAGATGTGTCCACCCATAGATAAAGCATATATAGGTTTGGACAAAAGCTAGATCAGCTAGCTTTGGCACTTGCTCTCTGAGAGGAGGGGAGGCTTCCTTCCCAAACCTTGGTAATCCAAACAATGCCAATGGACAAGTGGTAGCCCATAAAGGATGATACAGTCCACCACATATGCAGCTCCAAGATGTCCAACAATATCAAGACCCCCCCCCAATTTAAATATGCTCCCCACCAAAACAAACCCAATTCAATTACCAATGCCCTCCTCAACCTCAACAACCACCAAAACAACCCTAAGTCCCTCCGCCACCACTTCAACAACATCAACCACCACAACAACCATACATCCTCCAACACCCATCTTACCACCAAAAACACCTAAGACCATCACCATGACCACCACAAACAGCACAAGCTCCCCTCCTCTCCATGAGAAGATGAATATGGTGACCGTTTTGAGGAGTGGAAAGGTTATTTAGAAGCCCAAAAGGGGTAGAGATCAATGTAATGAAGGTTATCTTGATGTTTTCATTGTCATAAAGGCATTTTTTATGATGTTATGAGTACAAATACATATGATGTCCCACCTTCTTTTGAATATGTAATACCAAGTGAAAATTATAGCACTTATAGTGCTTGAAGCCATAAAGCATATTACAACCTACTCAAAATTCTTGAACGATACTTTCAATTCAAAAAGCAAACTATAGGAAGAATGTCAAACAAAGTGAAGCTCATTGAGAAAGTGAGGTCTATCTTGCAACATACACTCCCCCTCAATAAAGATGCTAAGAGACCCACCAATCCAAGTCACATTTCTGGTCATTTATTCAAAATCTTTGATTGATTTTGGTTCAAATGTGAACATCTTGCCCTATAGCGTCTATCTTAAGTAGGGCTTAGGTAAGCTAAAGCTGACAAGCTATACAATACAATTGGTTGGTCAGTCTATCAAAGACACAAGGGGCAGGGTCGATGATGTTCGTTTGTTTCTAGACATGAAGACAATAGAGGTTTTCCCAATAGACATCATAGTGCTAAATATGTAGTTGGAGGACAAGAAGATTCCCATCATCTTGGAAAGCTCTTCTTAGCTACAACTGATGTTGCATCCATGTGTCTATGAGTACAATGATAGTCAGCTTCATGAACTTGAGGTTGACCCTCAACATCTTCAAGATATCATCACCCATAGAGGATAATAAGAAGGAAAGAATTAATGAATAAAGTTGTGAGGATCCTCATGGCCCTTGGATGGAGGATAAATTATTGAATGCTACTAAAAAGGAATTATACTTCAAGAATGCCACCTTGCGTTTCACCAATGGATGAGGAAGAACGACAACTGGCCCTGACTAAATGAATTAAATTTGGCACTTGTGGGAGGCAACTCACCTCAGTTTAAGAACTTTTTCACTGAAATCTCATTTTGTCTATAGTTTGTTTATACACTTCCAAGAAAAACACACACAACATACATGATAAATTTTTTGTTTGTAATTCATTTTAAAATAGAAACATAGCTGATAGAATGATACATGAAGTGTCCAAGTCATGATGTATACCAAAGTTGTAAAGAGGAGAAGTGGACTGAATTGGAAAAGTAATAGGAAAGAAACCATCACAACCATTTTCTTCATCATTACCTTGGTGCCTACAACCTAAAATGGTCATTCTCCATAAAACAACTATGTTGGCTCAATGACAGTCAGTTGAGTGACACTTAGACTTCCCTCCTCTTGATGATTATCCACTAAAGATCCATAGTCATGACCCCATCATTCTAAGCTTCATTTTCATGTTGAGGACAACATCATTAAAGTGAGGAGTGGTAGGGAAGTAAGCCCTTATCATTTCTCATGTCCCTTATTCTAATTTTTTCTTATGATAATCAAATAATATGACTAACATGTATACTTGTACAACTACATTTTCTAGTTATACCTTACCCACTTGCATGCCATTTAGCTTGTTTCCTTGCATTTATTTTGTAATTTTACTCCTTTTTTGAACTTTTTGCTATACCACCCACCCACCTTGCATCCCATGCAAATTTTGATAATATCTTGTGTGTGATTAGTTCGAATTTTCTTTCATGTCATTCTTTTATTTATATATTAGATCTTGTTCTAAATAGAGGCACTTGGCACCATTTTTCCAACTATTCCCAGACTTGAAAGATTTTGTTCCTAAATGTTTGTTCCAGCTTAATCTCAACCCTTGTTGATTGAGAACTTGAATTGAATGGCTAATCATAATTTCACTCCTATTTGTATTTGATTGTGACTAAATGATCTCAAGCTTTGAACTTATACAAGTTTTCCACCTCTTATAAATTGTTGGACTATTTGTTTGAAATGCAATTGAGGAAAGCCATAGACATTTAGGTATGTTTAAGTCTTAGTGAAAAGAATGTTGGTTCCATAGTTTCTCATTCATCATGGTTTTGTTGATTGCATGTAAAATATGATTGGAATATCGTACATGAAGGAAGTTGATGTTAAGGTCCACATTATGTGACCTCTCACTTGAACCACCATACCTCCATCATATCTTATCCTTCCATCCCACAAAAAGATGTTAAAAGCACATAAATAGTAAGCCTTGATCACCCTCCAAAATCTTGGGGTGGTCAACGTTTCCTCCCCTATGCTTCACTCCTACCACTAACCAGGCTACACAAGGCAAAGAAAAAGAAAATAAACATGCTCCTATGTAATAGCATCTAAGAAAATTAAAGAAGAGTGTTCCTATGTAATATCATTCCAATCTTCTTTACACAACCCCTTTCTTCTAATTGCATGCACATTTGGCTAGGGGACAACAAGCTATCCAGTCTTTCCCTTACACATAGACATGTGGGTCATGTGAAGTGGATTTACATATAAGGTTAAATGCATGCAATTGAAACAACATATTCCAAATATGAAATGGCACTAGTACATATCTGATGTTTAATGTCACTTTTGGTGACGTTGATTCCTTAGAAAAATTGACACCAATCTACCAACAATGTCGATTGTTCACGACAACTGTCACCATATGTGAAGTCCTTCCGATTTATAAAGGACACAAGTACCGCTTTCACTTTAATTTCAGTTTCTTTTCATAGAAACAGATGTCTAAAATTGCCCACAAAATACAATTTTTCAGGAAAAAAATTGCCTCCAAAATTTTCTGTTCGGTGTCGGTCCTGTATATAACTGATAACAAAGTGTTTGTTCCATGTCCCCACATAAAAATTATCTCCCCATTAGTCGTAGGCTTTTCCAAAAAACCACAGATTAAGTCCTCTTGACGAGACACTTTTTTTTGGAGATGGGGCTATGTCATTTTTTTTAAAAGAAATTAACGACTAGGTGTTTTTGCGCCATGTCCCTGCAACAATATTTTCTCCCCAAATTGCTTTCTGCCATCAGTTCTTCTTGCTAAACTGATGAGTATACCCCTAACCCGAGGGCATTTTTTTTGTTTAGTTATGTTGTTAGTCATCGGTTTGTTCAGACGTAATCGACGACTATGGACCTAAATCGATGTCTTTTTTTGTTTGGTCTAGGAGTTAGTCGTTGATTTTGTCTTCTTAACCGACGATAATGGGTAACTTAATAGCACTGAAAAATTTCTTTCCCCTTCCCATTCTTTGTTTCATTACCCGATACCTAGCTCTGGTGATTTCTTTCCCCAAGCTCATCATTGTTGCCACCTGAGGAGCTGGTCTGCTCATCGTTGTTACTATTGGACGCCACACCGCTATTGGAGCTTGCTGTGATTGCCGCTGTTGTTGCTGGACGTCGTTGCCGCTGTAGCTTGTTGTGCTCACTGTCAGAGCTTGTTGTGATCACCACCAGTGCCATTGTTGTTGCTGGACATCGCTACTGTCGCCTCGACGTCTATTGGAGCTTGAACACCAGAGTCGCTAGACGTCGCCGCTCGTTGCCTCTAAAAGTTTGGGGTTCTTGTACCTAGGTGCTTATATGGATCCTTTTCTATTGTCTTTCTCTCTCTAATAAAAGTATACTCAAATGCCTAGACCACTTGATATGAATGTGCCACCTAATTCTTATGTTGATCCCAAATGATTTAAGAAACCAATGGTTTGATTGCATGCATGATTGAATGTTGGTACCTCATGTTGGTTTTTTGATGGCTAGACCCTAATAGACTTTCACCTATTCTTGAATGTGTTTATTATGACCTATCTTTCTGATCTAAACTCATGTCTTTCCCCAATCATGTTTATGATCTTGGTTTCTCTATTATGAGTCTTTTTGCCCTTAAGTGCAAGTAAGTCAGTTGATATCCATATAGAATGAATGGAACCTCAAAATGACATGCAACTTGAACCCCAACTTTATTATGGACTCTAAATCAGTATAAGATCATAAAAAATGTAATTAAGCAATTTTGAACCTAACTTGGTCAAAACCCTAAAATGAAGCTAATTAGGGTTTATGATGAGAATATAATACATGTATGAAATTGTGTGCTTATCCAGGTGTTGCTTGAGATCAATTAGGTGAAAGAACTGATCCTCATGGGTATGATTAAGATTAGAAGATGTTTCTATTGTAAATCAACTCATACATTGTTTTTAATCTTAGGTGGTGTTGCTTTCTTACTTTATTTCTTGCTTGTTTCTTTATTTCAATTACTAGTTTATCTTAATTAATTAATATTGTTTGCTTTCTCTCTTGATTAACTGATCCAAATGGAAGAATGAATTGAATTAAATGATGTTACATAAAACCTAGGATATGGATGATGAAACTAGGATCATAGGTATAGGAATTGACAACATACATATATTCTGTTGGCCTAGAAACCCATTGGAGATTAACTCATTAGGAGTAAATCTTGGATAGTCCCTGCTTTGGGACTATTCATGAACACTTAATCTCACTAAGGATGTAAGTGTATAATGTATATTTGGTTATCAAGATACTTTGTTAGCACTTCCCTATTTGTTCTCTAAGTTCATATGTTGGTGGACATTTTCCCATCACATCAGTGTACTTGGAGAACTACGGGGAAATGCTGCCAAAATTTTCTTGAAAACTGAATACACAGTATACACTTACTAGTGAGATTAGGTATTCAAGAATGGGATATGTGGTATACACATTTAATATTGAACCCAAAACCCTAATATGTAAATCATAAACCCTAATCTTTAAACCCTAAACCCTAATCTATAAATTCTTATCCCTAAATTCAAAATAATAAACCCTAAACTATCTGTAAATCCTAAACCCTGATCATGTAAACCCTAAATCATAATACTTGTTTTTCCTTTGATCATAGAATGGATAGATATGGATGTACATTCCAAATTGATGCACCTCAGCGTTTATTGTTGGTCTTGACCAATATATAAAATTTGCGGAGGAACATAGGAAACAACCTAGAGATAGGTTCTACTATCTATGTAGGCACTGTAGTAATAACTTTAAAGTCAACACCATTGATGAAATCAAAAGTCATGTCATGTGCAACGGTATTATACCGAGATATACAGAATGGTACTGTCTTGGAGAAAATCCAATGGTCAGATTAGTAGATGTCGATAATAGTACTTGTATTGAAGAAGAAATTGTCATCGATGATGTATATGTGAATGAACCGATTCCGATAGGCATGGTTGATGTGATTCTAGATAGTTTTGGGGTAGAGCACAAAAATCCACCTTCCTTATTTTGAAACATTGTGTATGATATTGAGAGATGGTTATACTTAGGTTGTACTAAGGTTGAACATTGTCTTGTGATTGTATACTCTGAAGGCTAACAAAAGATGGAGCAAAAAAAACTTCACGTCATTATTGTCGTTGTTGAGAGAAATTCTTCTTGTAGGCCATGAGCTTCCAATCTCAACATACAAATTAAAGAAAATGTTGTGCCCAATGGGAATGCAGGCTAAGAAGATATATGCATGCCCAAATGACTATGTGTTATTTCAAAAGGAATATGTTGATTTGAAAGATTGTCTAAATTTTGGGGCGTCAAGGTACAAAATGATGACTTTGGGGAAGTCCAAAATTGGCTCTCCTGCCAAGGTGATGTGGTATCTACCTATAATTCCATGGTTTCAATGCTTGTTTGCCAACCCAAAGGATGCAAAGAATTTAAGGTGGCATTCAGAGGTAAAGAAATATAATGATGGGATCCTATGACATGCATCTAATTCCCCCATAGTGGAAGAAGATTAATTTATCGTACCCTGAATTTGGTGAAGAAGTTAGGAATCTAAAATGGGCTTTGTACCGATGGGATGAATCCATACAACACATTGAACATCCAACATAGCACTTGGCATGTTATGCTTGTTATATACAATCTTTCTTCCTGGTTGTGAATGAAAAATAAGTATGTTATGTTGTCATTGTTGATATCAGGCCCTGAACAACTTGGAAATGATATCGATATTTATCTTGAACCTCTGATTGATGACTTAAAGAAACTCTAGGGAGAAGGTGTGATGACCTATGATGCTTCACGTAGAGAGACATTTCCTTTGCATGCTATGTTGTTTTGCACTATTAAAGACTTTCCAACATATGGAAATTTGTCTGGATATAGTGTAGAAGGATCCAAAGCATGCCCTATATGTGAAGAGAACACTGATCCAATAAGACGAAAACATGGCGGCAAGATTGTATATCTTTTTCATCAAAGGTTTCTTCCAAAAGTCCATCTTTATCAAAGGTTGCACAAAGCGTTCAATGGATTGAATGAGGAACGGAGCGCCCCTAAACTATATCAGGGAAGGTTGTTTATGAAAGTGTAAAAGACTTGGTTAATGAATTCAATAAGAGATCACAATGTACCATTCCCAAATAGAGTGACAAATCTTTATATAAGAAGAGATCAATATTCTGGGATCTTTCTTATTGGAGTTCTTTGGCAGTTAGGCATTGTGTCGATGTCATGCATGTTGAGGAAAATGTTTGTGATAGCATCATTGGTACTCTGTTGAATATACCATGTAAGATTAAAGATGGCATCAAATCTAGAATGGACCTGTGTGAATTGGGAATAAGGAAAAAATTAATAGAAGTAGTTAGGAGTGGTCAAAAAATATATTTACCTCATGCTTGTTACACATTTTCTAGAAAGGAGAAGAAAACTTTTTGTGAGTGCTTGCTTAATGTTAAAATACCATAGGGATATTCTTCCAATATTCGTAGCTTGGTATTAATGAAAGATCTAAAGCTGATAGGTCTTAAATCTCATGATTGTCACACTCTAATGTAACAAATATGTCTGTGGCAATTTGATCTATACCGCCGAAGCATGTAAGGTTTGCAATCACCAAACTTTGTTTCTTCTTCAACACTCTATGCAGCAAAGTTATTGATCTTGAGAATATCAATAAGTTACAAAGAGAAGTGGTTGTTACCCTATGCCAACTTGAGATGTATTTTCCTCCTTCATTCTTTCATATCATGGTACATCTTGTTGTCCATTTGACTAGGGAAGTGAAAATGTTGGAACCAGTCTTCTTGCATTGGATGTATCCTTATGAATGGTACATGAGTGTTTTCAAGGTGATGTTCAAAATTGTTATCATCCTAAAGGGATTATTATTCAAGGTTATGTGGTGAGGTTGCAGTGACTTTCTGAGTTGTAATGAAGCTCCTATAAATGACAAGAATATTGAGGACTATTCCAACAAAGGGACTTTAGTAGAACGAGTGCAAGTAATCAGTCGTGAGCTGTGGGAACAAGCTCACTTGTATATTTTACAAAACATCAACAAAATGAGTGTTTATATCACCAAACATACCAATTTCATCAAGAAACAATATCCTAGAGCCAATTCAGTGTGGCTTGCTAGAGAGTATAACAAGACATTTATTAGGTGGTTTGAAGATAAAGTCTTACGTCAACTATCTCAAACACCAAATAATGTTGCTGAAAATATCAAATGCCTCGCCTTTAAACAAAAAGTGAATGTTATGCCTTATGAAGGGTTTGACATTAATGGGTTCCCATATTACACAAAATGTTAAGATGACAAGAGCATCGTCCAAAATAGTGGGGTCACCCTTCAAGCATCTTTATTGTTTTTTTTCTGGTGCAAAGGATAAGAGTCTGCATGAAGCTAAAATGTCATATTATGGTGTCATTGAAGACATATGAGAGTTTGACTATGTAGATTTCAAAATTCTGATCTTTATGTGTAATTGGGTTGATACCACCAAAGGAGTTGTAGTGGATGAATTGGGTTTCACATTAGTGAATTTTGAAAAGATTGGCAAGAAGGGTGAACCATTCATAATGGCATCATAGGAGAAGCAAGTATTTTATATTGATGATCCTACAAATGAAAAATGGTCGATTGTTCTTCACGGTAAAAGACAATTCATTGAAGATTCTATAGATGAAGAAGAACACTATGACAAGTATGATGACTCCAGTCCTTTCTCATTTGGCTTGCCAACACCAAATATTGAAACTGACTATGACTTATATGTGTGTGGAGATCACACTGAGGGAATGTTAATTGATAAAAGATCTCAATATTAGAGGCATGCTTTTATTTTTTTAATGTTAGATGTGCATTTTATAATCTTATATTTCATTGTTTGACTTTTTTTGTACGGCATTTTTTCATATGGTGTCTGACCATGAGTATGATGATCATGATGATGATTACCATGAGGATGAGCAGCATCCTGCTGGCACTGGTGTAAGTTGTGTATTGTTTTATGAACACTCTATGCATTTTACTGTATGTCTATCTTGTTGTATCACATTTAATAAGTTATATTTGTTTATGACCTATATGTGTTCTTTTTGTCAATTTTAGGTTGAGGATGTACGCCCTAAGCATCTTGTTCATCTTGATGAGTAGCATAAAAAAGGGGAATCACCGTGATGAACAAGTTGATACAACAAAATGGGTAACGGACCAAAGTTGGTCATTGAGTTTGATCATGCAAGAAATCCTATTAGAAAGAACCAGAGCTCTTTTGTTTCATATCTAGGGGTTCTTACTCGTAGCCATTGTAGTATAGCAGTAGAATCTTAGCATAAAATTGATAAAAGCAAGAAAGACTTCATATGGAAAGAACTATGTGTGAGATATTATCATTTACAATTTTATTTTAAAACTATTTACAATTCTATTTTTAAGAATATTCCATTAAGTATATGAAATTTTGTAGAGCATATTTGACATGGATAAAAATCCACACCGCAAAAAGGTGATACAACGTTGTGGGAGGATTTTGAGGAAGTAAGAACAAATCTGACAAGACTATACATACGGTAGGCTGAGAAGAGAAAGAAGTCAGCCATTGAGCAATGGAGATATCTTGACCCCACGGTGTGGGAGGTGTTTGTTGCTATGAAAAACACCGATGAATTCAAGTTATTAAGCCTCACTCCCTATTTTGAATACATTCTTATGAATTCATTGTTTTACCTTCACATAGTAGGTTATGCTTTACTTACCAATTACTATTGATGATTGTTACTAACCAGGCTGCAAGAGATGTTCAAAGAGAAAGGTGTGCAAACAATGTGCACAACTACACAATGGGTCGAGGTGTCTATGCAAATCTTCACCAAAAGCTACTCCATGTGTCTTCTTCTCAGCAGGCTACCACTGGGACTGTTAAGTCCACTACTACTATTGAACATCTACTTCGCCATGATATATGAATGGTTGGGAGGCAATCCAAAGCTAGATAAATAACCAACCCCGCAATTGTTGAGGCAGCTGCAAAAATGATAAAGTTCAACTCTCAGAGCATTTAGTATTGATGATTGTTATGTTTTACTTAACCATTCACTAGTACAAAAATGGTTTGTAGCGTCGGTTTTTTTAAGCCTGTAGCATCACTTTATAACTAAATCCTAAGTGGTCGTCGCTATAGAATTTGCTCTATAGCGTCGGTTTTCTTGACCAAAGAAAACCGACCTTACAGAGTAAACACCAACGTAAGAGGTTGTAAAAAATCTGACCCAAGTAAAAAAGAAGAGCTTGTAAGGTCGGTTATTCCAAAACAGCCGACCATGTAAACCGTCTCGGTCGAGAAATATTTTGACCGAGATTATTTCAAGCAAGAAAGAAGAGCCTGTAAGGTCAGTTATTCCAAAAAAGCCGACCTTGTAAACTGTCTCGGTCGAGAAATATTTCGACCGAGATTATTTCAAGTGAGAAAGAAGATCCTGTAAGGTCAGTTATTTCAAAAAAGCCGACCCTATAAACTGTCTCAGATGAGAAATATTTTGACCGAGATTATTTCGATCGAGAAAATTGTCGACCAAGAAAGTACTGTCTGGAGCATCAGAGATTTATTTGGTTGAGAAAATTGTCGAACGATAGACCTTCGGTCGAGAAAATTGTCGACCAAAAAGATTTCGGTTGACAAAATTGTCGACCGAGGAGTGTACACTAAAGTGGTTATTCAATCTTTAGGGTCGGTTTTTTTATAAATAACCGACCTTATAGAGGACCTATTAGGTCAGTTATTTAGTAAAATCGATGCTAGAAGGCTAAGGGTCGGTTATTTAAGAAAACTGACGCTAGAAGTTATAATTTTTTTAATTTTTGTAGAAATAGAAACATAACAGAAGAACAAGAAGATTCATATATTTTGGGAGAGGGGAGCATTGATGTTCAACCGTCACCATTCAAAACCACACATTCATAACAAAAATGATTCATATATTCAGTTGAGTTACACATAATCACATCATAATTTACAAAATGATAGATTGTAAGTCAGAGATGATATTAAATGTCAGATACAAAAGTAAATATGAAAGAGTACTAAAACCACATAAATAAATGGAGCAGACATATTTAATCCAATGCTATATTGACTTCATTTAGAAAAGCATCTGACCACTCTTCTCAGAATTCATTTAAGTCCTCACGTGTGTAAGGCTGAGTTGTAAAGATCTGTAACATAAAATGCACATGCTAATATTTTATAAAATGACTACAATCACTTGTAAATTTATGATGTTATTCTTTATTACCTGATCTATAGTCTGAATGTCATGTAATGCTTGTTTGAAAATAGCTTGCATATAATTCATTACATAGTAGCCACAAGCCCAGTCATTATTTTGTATAGGACACTACAAATAATGAATTATACTTAATGTTAATAAACTACTATAAATAGGAGTTGAGATAAGACTATAAGAGTTGACATATAAGAGTTGAAAATTAATACATATAAGACTAAGCAGTTGTCAAAGTAGCTACCTTGACATTTTTCAAAGTCAATGTCTTTAATTTTATGGGTATTTGTCCTCCAGCTTCACGAAAAGCCTTTATACCCCTATCAATTAAACGATAGTTGGTAAAATAGAAATTCTAAATAGAATATCATGTTGAAGCATTGACTAAATTTATGCTTACTCCATAGCTGGAAATTTCAGTTTGTGACCCCTTGTTGTTTTACCCATTGGGTCAAGATAATAAAGAGTCGTCAATTTTGGGACAATCACCACTAATTCCCAATGTCTAGCTCTGAGTAAGTATAAAACAAACATTAAAATAAATAATTTTATTCATTATTAAAATTATATTGAATAATAATACTTAATGGACGTTAAAAGGAATTAGGATAATTTCCTTCCCCTCACTAGCAAAATATTTGAATGCAATAGAGAAGTACTCATTCACATCCTCAATATGTGTCTCCACTTGACTAGTGATTGAAGGAACTAAGAATCCAACATTTCTTATATCAAAGTTTGTGGCCTCGGTATATAAATGGTTGTAAAACATTTGTAATTATTTCCATATATAGAAATAAGCTAAAAATGTGTATTGGAATTTTCTATATTGATAGATCCTTACCTTATACATACTTCTATTATCGAAGTATTCATCCAATCATACCGTAACAACTCTATAATATCATCAAGAAAAATATAACTGTCAAAGTCCCTCCCAGTTGCATCTTCTATTAAATTGATCAACATTTGTAATCCAGAGCTTTGGTTGGCTAAGTATCGACACAAACATTTACATTTACTTCCCAACTCATCGAATGTGGATTCTGGAATAAAAGATGGCTTGGGCATAGGAGGACGACTAGTAGAATTTTTACTTTTTGGTTTGAAAACATGTTAATTAAATTACATACTTATATTACACGAGTTCATATATGCAGTCAAATATGAAAAATATGGTAGAATTAAGGTATACCTTGTCATTGATAACCAAGTGTCTAGGCCAACCCACCATAGCACCCTCAGTTTCTTCAACTGTACTATATTCAGGACTAGGTATGGGTAGTGGTTTGTCTCCATTCCGTCATACACAAGATGGATGGACACACGACAAATGTCAATAGTAATTTGTTGGCAATGCAATGTACCACCAAGGTTGTATACCTTGCCCGCTGCCACAACATTATATTCTAGAACCTCCACTGCAAGTTTATAGTTCATACCAACCTAGAATTGAAATAAAATAAGTTATATATGAAGCAGTAAACTAGATACCTATTACAACTATATATATATATATATATATATATATATATATATATATATATATATATCATACTAATAACACAACATATAGAACAAAAACTTACTACAAATTGTTGTGGTGGGTCATTGGGAGTGCTCCCATGACCTTCTACAACTGAAGCATGGGCTTGTACCTCATCACTTGAGAGACGCATAGTATGAATAGGTTGAGAAGGTTGAGTAGGCTGAAATGAAGATATTGTTTCTTTTACTTTCTGTGCTACTAATGTTTCAACCTTCACTTGTGTAAGACCTCCTGCACGACCTCTTTTATATTGTGAAGGGCCAAAATAAGACTTGAATCCTATGCCAACTCCTAATCCCCTAACACGGCTAGGATGCTCCTTCATACAAAGAGCAACTGATAGTTCATCCATGTGGCCAGTTGGGATGAACTTTTCTTCCTTCCTTTGCTCGTGGAGATCAATCTATTCATAGTTAATAAAAATATTAAATCACAATATTAATTAGATATAAATAAATCTAAGTTTGTGGGAGTTACTCTTTATTTAGTTGGGATAAACCTACCATCTTTTGTGTCACCTCCTTAGTTGCAGGGTTGACAATTTCACCTGCTTGATTCTTTCTAGCATCAATCCACTGCAAGTGTCGGGGTGGACGCTCAGCTTGAGTTGTATCAGACTCTTCTCCAGAAGAGAGTTGCTTCTCTTATAGTTGGCGGTGGAAGGCATAACCACTGGGCCCCAAGCGATGGTCATGCACATTTTTGGCCCGTCTTTCCTTTTGGGCCTCGTGAATAGCCTGATCATTTAAAATGAGGTATTGCAATTTAGACTTGGCAAACATATATAAAAAGATTCACCTCCTTAATTGTATAAAATTAAAGATTCATACAATACATCACAATATTTATTACTTGAAACTCTTCTGTGTTCCTACCTACAAAAAATCTTTCCCATGCCTCAGGATCTATAAAAATATACATATATGTTGCTTTCTTCTTTTGTTTAGGATTATCTATAAATTCCCTTTTGAGATATGTCTTAAATCCCTCCATCGTACACCACAACGTTGTAGCACTTTTTTCTTGTGATCTTTTTCATTTAGATGAAAAACACCCTATACATGCAAAAGAAGCAATAATGTTGTCTTAAAAAGGATATATCTTTCCAAGAAAACTAAATTAGAATCAATAAACAAAAACATATTAAAATAATATCACTTCCACTCACAGATATATCTTTCCATAGGAGGTCTTTTAAGGAATTAGAAACATCATGCCAATTTTCTATATCTATTGGAACCTTACTGTGTGTGGTTGCCCCTATGTAATGCTTGAAAGCACTAGCATGTTCCCCAATAGGTGCTCCTGTGACATCAAACTGGACTGCCAATTTCTCCCCTTTGGCCCTGAGCTCCTACAACCTACGCATCAGTGTGGGACCTCTACTTTTCTTAGCATCACCACTACCATCCTCATGGTGCTCATGCTCAGAATGTTCATCTTCACTTGCCATTTTAGATACTGCAAGTATACATAATAAAAGAAACATAAGTGATAATAAAAGTATAAGTGGTTGAATGATATATGATGTATATTTAAAAGATTACGTGCCTGAATGATAATAAAATAAATAATTCAAAGAATCCATGCCTCTAGTATTGGTTGAGTTGTTAGTCAAGTAAAATTCCTTCAGCATGGTCTTGACGTTTATAGTATTCATCGGTGTTATCTTCAACATTTACACTTGGCAAACCAACTGAGAATGGGCTGGAATCATCATACTTTTCGTAGTATTCTTCTTCATTTATAGGATCTACAGTAAACTGTCTTTTTCCATGAAGAACGACAGTCCAATTTTTATTTGCTGGGTCATCAATATAGAATACTTGTTTTGCTTGGTCTGCCATGATGAATGGCTCATCTTTCTCACCAATCTTTTCAAAATTCACCAATTTGAAACCCAACTCATCCACTAAAACTCCTTTGTTGTTGTCAACCCAATTACACCTAAAGATAGGAACTCTGAAATTTGTATAGTCTAATTCCCATATGTCCTCAATGACGTCGTAATATGACATCTCAGCTTCGCATGGTCTTTTATCTTTGGCACTAGCAAAATACAACGAACAAGCTTGAATAGTGACCCCACTATTTTGAACTACAGTACTTTCATCTTGATGCTTTGTGTAGTATGAAAATCTGTTTATGTCATAACCTTCATATGACATGACATCCATTTTTGGCTTAAAGGCAAGCCATTTTATGTTCTCAGCAACATTATTCGATGATTCAGATAGTTGATTAAAGACTTTCTCTTCAAACCACCTAATAAATGTTCGATTATGCTCTCTTACAAGCCACATTGAACTGGATCGCGGATGATTTTTCTTGATAAGATCATTGTGTTCTGTGATGTAGCTACTAACTTCATCGATGTTGTGTAAAATATACAAATGTGCTTGTTCCCACAACTCACGACTGATTCCTTTCACTCGTCCTCCCAGAGTTCCTTTGATACAATAAGATTCAGTGTGATGGGAATTTTTTAGATCGCTAGAATTTTCATTGCAATTCAAAAAATCATTGCAAAAGTCCATAACCTCCCTAGCCACATAACCCTCAATAATACTCCCTTTTAGACGATAACGATTTTGAACATCACCTTTAAAAACACTCATGTAGCGTTCAAATGGATACATCCAGTGTAAGAAAATTGGACCCAACATCTTCACCTCCCTTGTAATATGTACTACAAGATGAACCAAGATATCAAAAAATGAAGGAGGAAAGTACATTTCAAGCTGACACATGGTAACAATTACATCTTTCTGTAATTTATCGAGAGTATCAGGATGTATCACTTTGTTGCATATTTCATTGAAGAAGAAATAGAGTATTGTGATTGCAAACCTTACATGCTTTGGCAATATAGATCGAATAGCCACAGGTAAAATTTGTTGCATTAAGGTGTGATAATCGTGAGACTTGAGACCTATCAACTTCAGATCCTTCATTGATACCAACCTATGAATATTAGAAGAGTATCTTTGTGGAACCTTAATATTATACAAGCACTCACAGAAAGTCTTTTTCTCCTACTTTGACAAAGTGTAACAAGCTGGTGGTAAATATGTGCGGCGACCCCTGATCTCCACTAATAATTCTTTTCTTATACCCATTAATTCTAAATATTTTCTAGATTTGATGTTGTCTTTAGTCTTTCCTGGTATATTCAATAGTGTACCAATTATGCTATCACAAACATTTTTTTAACATGCATAACGTCAATGCAGTGTCTAATTGATAAGAATCTCCAATAAGGAAGATCCCAGAATATTGACCTCTTCTTGTATAGAGATTTGTCACATGCGAGAGTATGACTACTTGAACCCTTTCCAAATTCATTAACAATATCTTTCACCTTGTCATATACATCATTTCCTGGTATAGGTTTAGGAGCACTTCGTACCTCAGTTGATCCATTAAAGGTTTTTCATTGCCTTTGATAAGGATGCACTTGTGGGAGAAATCTCTGATGACCAAGATATATGATTTTACCACCATGTTTCAGTCGGATTGAATCAGTATTTTCCTCACAAATAAGACATGATTTGTATCCTTTTATGCTATATCCAGACAAATTTCCATAAGCTAGAAAGTCATTAATCGTGCAAACAATATAGCACGCAAACTAAAGATCTCTTTACGTGAAGCATCATATGTCATAACACCTTCTTCCCATAGTTTCATTAGGTCATCAATTATAGGTTGAAGGTAAACATCAATATCATTTCCAGGTTGCTTGGGCCCTGATATCAATATTGACAACATGACATACTTATTTTTCATACACAACTAAGGAGGAAGATTGTATATAACAATCATAATAGGCCACGTGCTATGTTGGTTGCTTAATGTACCATAGGGATTCATTCCATCTGTACAGAGTCTGAGTCTTAAGTTTCTTGGTTCTTTACCAAATTGAGGGTATAATAAATCAATTTTCTTCCATTGTGGTGAATTAGATGCATGTTGTACGACGCCATCATCATTGGCCTTTAACTCCCCATGCCAAGACAAATTTTGTGCATCTTCTGTACAGCAAATAAGCGTTGAAATTGTGGTATTATTGGTAGATACCACATCACCTTGGCAGGAGAGCCATTTTTAGCCTTAGCTGAATTTGTGATCTTATACCTTGACGCACCACATTTTGGACAATTTATCAAATTACTGTAGTCCTTCTGAAATAACACACAATTATTTGGACATGCATGAATCTTCTTAGCCTCCATTCCCATTGGGCACATTATTTTCTTTGCTTGATATGTTGAAATTGGAAGCTCGTTGCCTTCAGGAATAATTTCCTTTAACAAAGACAACAGTGAAGTGAAACTCTTATCGCTCCACCGATTTTGAGCTTTAAGAGTATATAATCGCATCACAGCACCCAACCTCATGAACTTAGTACAACCCTTATATAACGGTCTTTCAGCATCATGGACAATGTTTGCAAATAAAGAAGGTGGATCAATGACATTGTCCCGACAACTACGTACCATCTCATCAACCATATCATCCTGAATCGGGTCATCCTGAATCAGTTCATCATTGACATTATCATCATTATCTATATCTTCTATGCCATAACTATTAGTATCGACATTTTCTGATCCATAATTAAATTTCTCTCCATGCCAATACCATTCATTATAACCTTGTATGATCTCATTGCATATGACAAGATTCTTAATTTCCTCAACAGTATCAACTTTCAAATTGTTACCATAATTTCTACATGGACAATTGAACTTATATGTATGTAGTTTCCTGTGTTCCTCAGCAAATCTGATAAATTCATCAAGGCCTTTGGCAAACTCTGGATTGCAACGGTTCTTGATAGACATCCAACTTCGATCCATTTTCTAGATCACATTAAAATTAATTATAAAACTGAGAATTTTATATTGATACTATAAGTTGTAAGTTTTTATTAATAGGAAGTTAATTACTTTTATACTAAAGTGTACCACCTATCCCATTTTTGAATATTTAATCTCACTAGTAACTGTATAATGTATATTTAATTTTGAAGAAAAATTCAGTAGTATTTCCCCTAAGTTCTCTAAGTACACCGATGTAAATGGCAAATAACCACTCACATATGTACCCAGAGAACAAATGAGGAAATCCTACTAAAATTTTCTTCAAAACTAAACATACATTATACAATTACATCCTAAGTGAGATTAAATATGCAAAAATAGTCCCAAACCAGGGACTATCCAAAGTTTACTCCTAATGAGTAAATTTTAAACGGGTTTCTAAGTTAATATATAAATGTATTATTTTCATATTTATATATTAAGTTAAACATCATGCATCGATGATTCTCATCTATAAACCCTAAAGTGTCAATCTGGGAGTACACATGTCTAATCTCGTATTAATTTATAGAATTTATATAATGATTACATATGAAAAAATACATGTTTTTATTATTGGTTGGGTTATCAATCATATAAAATGGAAAAATAATATAACTGTCTACTTAAAGGTGCTCAGGTGGACTCTCAGTTGACGAGTTCTCGACCAAGAGTGGACTTGGACGCTACCGTGGTCGTGGAGGCGGTACCACAGCGGGCATAGATAGACCTATATAAACGGAAAGTCTTACCTCTGCGACCGTGGCGGCGGCAACTTCGAGCTCCACTTTGATGTCGGCCACTTCAAGCTCCACTCCGAGCTCCTCTTCTCTCGGACGAAAACAATGGCAACGGGAGAGAAAGCTTTGGCGGCACAGGAGAGAAAGAAGAAAGAGGTCTCGATGGCGCGGGAGAGAAAGAAGAAAGAGGTCTCGGTGGTGTGGGAAAGAAAGAAGAAGTAGGTCTCGCGGGAGGCAAAGAAGTAGGTCTCGACGTGGGAGAGAAAGAAGAAGTAGGTCTCGGAGGCACAGGAGAGAAAGAAAACTAGGTCTCGTGGGAGAGAAAGAAGTAGGTCTCGGCCACTTCAAGCCCTGGGCCAGACCTGTAGGGTCAGTTAAAACAAAAAAATGACCCAAGAGATAAGCAGTGCCCGTGTCGGGTAAATCAAAAACACCCAAACTTCAACTCGGTCGAGAATTTCGTCGACCGAGGGCACCTACAAGGTCAGTTAAAATGAAAAAATCGACGCTAGAGATACTTATTCACGTGCGAATGCAAATTGGATCCAAAATTTAACTCAAACGATGATTTTTTCGACCGACCGAGAGGACCTACAAGGTCGGTTAAAAGGGAAAAATTGACCCTAGAGGTTCTTATACACGCGCGAAGGCAAACTGGATCCAAAATTCAACTCGGTCGATGATTTTTTTGACTGAGGTGACCTCGGTTGAGAATTTCATCCACTGAGAGGACATACAAGGTTGGTTAAAAGGGAAAAATTGACCCTAGAGTTACTTATGCACGCGCGAAGGCAAACTGGATCTAAAATTCAACTCAGTCGACAATTTGGTCGACTGAGGGGACCTACAAGGTCAGTTAAAAGGAAAAAACTGACCCTAGAGGTAGTTATACACATACGAAGGAAAACTGGATCCAAAATTTAACTCGGTCGACGATTTTTTCGACCAAGGTGACCTCGATCAAGAATTTTATCGACCGAGAGGACCTACAAGGTCGGTTAAAAGGGAAAAACTGACCCTAGAGGTACGTATACATGTGCGAAGGCAAACTGGATCCAAAATTCAACTCAGTCGACAATTTGGTCGACCGAGGTGACCTACAAGGTCGGTTAAAAGGAAAACACTGACCCTAGAGATACTAATACACGCACGAAGGAAAACTGGATCCAAAATTCAACCCGGTCGACAATTTTTTTGACCGAGGAGACCGACAAGGTCGGTTAAAAAGAAAACCGACCCTAGAGGTACTTATACATGCACGAAGGGAAATGGATTCAAAATTCAACTCGGTCAAGAATTTTTTCGACCGAGATGCCCTATAAGGTTGGTTTTTTAAGAAAACTGACTCAAGAGGTCTTAAATGGTGCCTGCATTTTTTGTAGACATATAAATTCGGTTATTTGGAAAAACTAACCCAGTAGATCGAGGTGTGAAGCCAAAATCGAGCAAATTTTTGCCGCGGGAAACTTTAATGGGCTTTCTAATCCCATTGTCTATAAGGTCGCTTATTTTATGAAAACCGACCCTATAGATATACACTACAAGGTCAGTTATTTTAAGAAAACCAACCCAAGTGGTCTTAAGTGGTGCCCGCATTTTTATAGACATATAAGGTCAGTTATTTGGAAAACCGACCCTATAGAGTTACACTACAAGGTTGGTTATTTTAAGAAAACTGACCCAAGAGGTCTTAAGTGGTGCCCACATTTTTTGTAGACATATAAGGTCAGTTATTTGGAAAAACTGACCCTACAGGCAGCGACGTTATTGGCCAAAAATGTAGTAGTGATTACTATTGATGATGATTAGTGGGAGCTCCACAAGCAAAGGAAACAAGGCAAGTTCATCCCTGGGGCACAAGGGATGAATTGACGGTTGATGTAGGTAACCCAGAACATCCTAAACGTGTTAAGGTTGCAGGCACTCGTGTGGGTTATTTGGGCCATCAGAGCGCAAATCTATCCAGAAAGGGAATTCTCAAAAGAGGAGGTAAAAGAGTTATTTGCAAAGGGAATTCCAAAAGCAATGATCCAGTGGATACCTTCTCAGTAAACCGCTCAGATAGTACCAGCTGTGTCGCCCCGCTCTTCATACAAGGTGGAACCCCCCTACGACAGAGTTGGTTGGGAGTAATCATATGGACCCAACACCTAGCACATCCACTATAAGTATTTTTATGACATAGTAGTTTTTCAAGATGATATGTTTAGGTATATATATAACACTCTATGCAAATTTGTAGCAGTTGAGGTCATGTTGTCTAAAATTACAATAATATGTCGTTATTGTGGGCAAGGCTTACCCACCCCTTGCAGGTGCCACGCTTCATGGTGTTCTATTACCCGTCGATGCGGTTCGCATGTGCCTAAGGCTTATCTATGAAGCTTGGAAGAAGTATCCACTGCCATATGAACACCCCGATGCTGAGAGGATAGGTGAAGCAAAAGGTGGTGTGGTCTCATGGCACATAGCGGGAGTTATCTATTCTGATCATGATGTATGGTAAATTTGCATTACATTTTTTATATACATGACAATTGATATGAAATTATATATATGTAGGGCATACGACTTAAGAAACCCCTTAGAGCTCATCCTCCTCCACCTCCACCTCCACCTCCTCCTCAATTACTTGGTTGGCTTGCACATGACCTATTCGACTCAATAATTTCTCAAAGCAAGGGCATGACACTATTTATAGGTGAACATGAAGAAGATTTTCCTACAATGGTTTCTAATAAGGAGGACGATGTAGGTCAACATTATCATACTAGTATATTTCTACAAGATGTTTTGGAGTTGTTTCGTTTTGCTTGGTTGAATACATGTATGATAGAACTTTGGATATGGTAAGATCTTATGTAGCTATATGCCTCATTTTATATATGGAGATCTATTTTCTTATATATTAATGCATACATGATATATGTTTTGCAGCCACTTACATAGGGTATATACATAGTTTTCAATGACCCATGTGGGATTTCTAGTTCCATCCTTGATTAGTCGTGTAATTAAAGACCATGCATCTGTTATCCTATATTGCTCTATCGCATTTAAATATTTTGGTAAAAAGAAAAAGAGCATGGTATTAGCTCCATACAATGTTGGGTAAGTTTACTTACTTTACTTATAATTTGACTTAAAAATTATATTTCATTATGGATTTTGAGTTATATTTTTTTGCCTTCTTATCACTCAGGATTAACCAGTGGGTCTTATTGGTTGTTGTCCCCATGACGCTAACTGTTTATTATCTAGATCCTAAGGGTGACAAAATAGATGATGGGGGACACGATTTGAAAAAGGCATTATTCACGTGAGTGGGTTTTTATATTTATATTTGTTATCATATATATTACATGACTATTTACTAATATCAATTCAATGTGTTACATTAATGTATAGGGCTATAAAATGTTTCAAAAATGCTGGAGGAAAGGTGGATACGAAAAAAAGTGATAGTTTGGAGAGTGTTGAGGTAGTTTTCTGACTCCAATGCATATTAATGCCAACTATGCTTACTTTTATTTATTAACATTTTGTATGTTTAAATTTATAGTGTTCTGTACAAGACAACGATTGGGCATGTGCATACTACGTGATGCGGTATATGGACATGATTGTCAGATATGCGACAGTAGACATCGACGAGATACATAATGTAATTCATATATACATAGTCTTTATCCTCTTAAGTATATAGTCTCATTAGATAATATGAACATTTCAAACTTATTAATTATATATGTCATTCTCTTTGCATGTGTTTAAAATGAAAGACTTCAATACGCGAGAAAAGATACTATATGTACATATGCCCTATACAAGAGAACAACTAGATGAGACATGAGAACAATGGGCAGAAGCCTTCAAAAGGGAAGTGAACTTTGAATTTGATTATGATGAAGAAGATGAAGAAGAACTTTTAATTATATTATACATGTGGTGCTTATGACTTCTTGTAACTCTAAATTTGATACATGCATATGTGAATGATGATCTATATATACATGTGTGTGAATGTGAAGATGAATGAATGAATGTTTCTACATGTCATAAGAATGAAATTGATATATATGTAAATGAAGTAAAATGTGTGTGAATGAATATGAAGATGAATGGATTATGATTGCACATGTGATGAAATGGAATTGGAGAATGACTAAAATTATGTACATATATACTATGTTTGTTATTACAGGTTTGGTGGCATGTTGTTAAGATGAACTCACATGATGTTGTTAAACTACAGTTTAGAACTGAACTATTGGTCCTGCATCCTGCTGACCAGTCGGGCAGCAGACTGTAGGCTTGCCATTAAAAAAAATTTAGTCGTTGATTGTATCAAAAAAATGACAATATAGGCCTAATTCATCAGTTTTAGTAAAATAATTGACATCAAAGGACAAAACCAAAATGGTCATGTTGGACAATACAGTCTCACTGGGTAGCATGTCATAGTCGTTGGTTTGTTAGAACTAAAATGGTCATGTTGGACAATACGGACTCACTGAGTAGCATGTCATAGTCGTTAGTTTGTTAGATATAACTGTCACTTTACATCAAAATCATCGGTTATTTTGGGCTACAACGGACACTCTACATCATGATAGGTGTCGATTTATTACCAACCGACAATGTAGGGTGACACGACCCGACAACAAATCGGATAATTAATTAATGCGGAAGAAAACATTAGCAGTGGATTACTGAAAATCACTAAAAATTTAAACCATTTACAAAGAGATCCATTTCCAGGAAACTCTTATAACAAGAACCAAAGTAATATATACATCCTGGTCCACAAAGTACATACCATGTACCTCTTCTTCTCGAGGATTACATACAACATTTGCTCTGTTTAAAACTACACACAAGCAACATAAAACCTCGAGATATTCAATGCCAAAATCTCAGATCGATCATGAAAGCACTAACTACTAACTCCTAGGACTTGAGAGTACAGAGACGACACATAGGACTCATATCTACAAGACATGACAGTCAGTATCTCCACCTGAGATCTTACTGATGTCCCTATTGTTGTTGTCCTTCCCCTGTCGTAGGGTTTCTACCTCCTCGCCCTCGTCCACCTAAAAAGGTTGGATCCCACGGGGGTGAGACAATTGAAATTACCCCAGCAAGAGATATAACTCTCTGCCAGAAATATTATTATTGCAGATAAATAGTAAAAAACTGAACAGAGGAATCTTTATTAAATAGTAGGATTTAATCATTATTAAACATAATAGAGCAATATCATCTTTTAAGGCATTACAGCTACAAATGATATAGCAATAAATCATCTATTCATTTTAATAAGGAATAAGAAGAGTGTGTATAATATTTATCCACTTTAGTATACAATAAGCAATGTAACATCAACCAATGATTTCCGTATTTCATTCTTAAGCAAATACGCTACACGGCTGATTATATTTTTCAATTATTCTTATGCCATGAGGAGATGAAGTATACTGTTCATGCTCCAACCGACCATGATTACGTAAAGCATCGGTTCCATACATAGGTCAATGTAAGAGCCGGACTCCATCACCTCATCTGTCTCGGTCAGTACGAGACCATATGCAAGACATTGAGTGTCACTACTAAATAGCTTTTTAGGGTATACTGGAAACTTCGCTATAGAGTTATAGCTTGTAGCATATACTCTCTTCAAGGTATGGCCCGTAGCCAATGCCTGGTATTGTGGAGTTATGGCCCATAGCCATACTCTTATTGGGATATGGTCCATAACCATTCATGTGCATAGCATATGGCCCGCAGTCATTCCTATGAGGTGTAAGGATATATTCGCCCATTACCCCCACATATTCAAAAATATGCATTCCAGGAGTTCCCATAGGAAAACCTATTTCACCATCACCAGTTACTGACGATGATGGATCTATGGTCAGGGCTCTACATGATAATATTTCACTTGATTATTTAAGTATATTACCATATTCTTTTAGCATAAGTCAAGCTTTCAAACAAGAATTATTATGACAAATGCTACAAGGAAATAATACTCTTATCAAGTACTTTTCAAAACTTTATGAAGCGTTGGGATCTCAATCCCTTTTCTCATTGTTGGGAATTCACATCCCTCAACATCATCATCATCATTTTTACTGAATCTGAGTATTCAAACCCTTAGTTCATCATTGAATATGGTTACCACTATCAAGTAACTATTTACCTCCAAGTCATATGACCAAGGTATTCTTGATACTTGTTATACAAGCATCTCACATAACTTACCAGGCATATTCAGCTTCTTGTCACCTGTCACTAGGCAATAAATAGAGTAATGGCTCACAAGGCCCATTACTATCATAATTTGTACCTGGTTATGCTCATCATTTCATGATACCTGCATGGTTAGTATACTTGATAAAAACCATATTAATTTCATATCTATATCATGAAATAAATGGATAACATCACTATTCCCTCATTAGGGTTAGATTTTCCCATCTTTATCATTTAGGATTTCTCATTACATTACCCTTTATTAGGGTTTCACATAACATCACCCCTTTATTAGATTTTCACATAACATCACCCTATATTAGGGTTTCACATAACATCATCCCATAATAGGGTTTCGTATAACATTACCTACAATTAGGGTTTCTCAACCCATCGCCCAAAATTAGGGTTAGGGTTCTCATCCTTCTCGATTAGAGTTTCCATTCTCCACTAATTAGGGTTTTATGATTATCTCATTAATCCAAACCCTAAATCAGTGCTTCCACATATCTTGGAACATAGCATTATTTAAGTATTAAATCATACTTATCAATGTTCCATGTACTTAGGAACACACATAACATCATCATCATACCTTATTAGGTTGATTTAATCTCTCACTAAGGACATACACCTATGTTTATCATGGTGTATTGGAATTATTACTTTCATAGGTATCAAGTGATAATCACATTAATTATGATAATCACCTAAATACTTTAAAAGTTCTTCCATTGAAATCATCCTTGAAATACTCTTCAACCACTTATGGGGTTATTAGAACTTACATTATTGAGTCAATTGGACCTTCAAACAGTTTGGACCAATTGCACCTTCAAACGGTTTGAGACCGTTTAGACCTTCAAACGGTCTTGGACCAAACCTCCAAACGATATGAGATCATTTAGACCTTAAACGGTCTTGCCCTAAAGACCTCAAACGGTTTTGAAGACCGTTAGACCCTAAACGGTCTTGATCTACACCTTCAAACGGTCTTGGAATTTCTTAACCTTCAAACGGTCTAAGACCGTTTAGACCTTAAACGGTCTTGGTTCAATTAAATCTCCAAACGGTCTTGAGGTGCTTGACCTTCAACTGGTCTTAAGGTGCTTGACCTCTAAACGGTCTTGGTCTACACCTTCAATCGGTCTTAGTACCGTTAGACCATCAAACAGTCTTGATCTCAAAATCCCTAAATGGTTTGAGACCGTTTGAATTAAATATTATTTAACCCTAAACGTTTTGAGACCGTTTGAATTAAATATTATTAAACCCCAAATGGTTTGAGACCGTTTAGTCCTCAAATGGTTTGAGACCGAATGGTCCTCAAATGGTTTGAAGACCGTTTGGTCAATTCAGCAATGAAACTGATTGAACCTAAGTTAGGGTTTTGACTTCAATCAATCTAGGGTTTTAAATTAAGGAACCATCAAATGTTGAAAACTTTGGGACTAGATCAATTGTAACCATTGGATCTCCATCCAACCATGACACCACTAGACCTAAAATGTTCTTGAGACCATTTGGTCTCAATCGGTCTTGAGACCGTTTGACCTCAAACGGTGACCAAACGGTCTTGAGAACGTTTGGTCACCAAAAGGTGAAACCGTTTGCTCATGATTTTTATTGAGGTGTGTGCTAAGATGAGTTCATCATCATCAAGCTTCATACCTTCGAAATCTACTGCCATTCATATGGTGATTTCATCAATTATCCAAAAGGAATGTCAAGAAGAAAGAAATGATCAACATGAAATGAAGAATTAAATTCAATAATAACATTTAAGGGTTCAAGTTATATAACCCGCCTTCTAAGTTGTTTCCAAGCTTCAAGATTCATGTCTTTAATGGTGAACGAAGCTTCCTCAACTGTCCAAGGTCCGTTCTCAACTCTTTGGATGCAAAGGATGATCAAGGTTGAGTATTGAATGGAGAAAAGAATAGAATGAGTGTTGAAATTCAATTTCCACCATGAATTCAAGGTTGAAGATGACTATGGAGCTTACCTACAGGTTGGGGCACGTTCTCCTCTTGCTCCTAAGCTCCTTAGTCTTCAGCCCAAGCAAAGAAAGAAAGTGGATTCGAAAAAGAGTCCTTCAAGTGAGTGGAAAATGGGGTATATGTATGTGAATTTTTAAGAGAGAGAAAGTAGTAGAAAAATCCTTCAACTCCTATTTCATGTGCCACATACCCCCCTCCCTTCCTTGCTTCCGAATCCAACATCTTTGCCTTCAAAAACCTCTCCCACTTAAGCACCTCAATTAATATAATATTATTAACCATTTTTAGTGGACAATTCTTTTTAATTAACAAATGCAAGTGGATTTCTTCACCTACTTAGGATATTTCGGTGCAACTCAAGGCATTTGGACGTCCTTGCACTATAGGATTTCAACCAAAGCCTTTTCAGTTGATGGGCACTTCAATTAATATATTTATTTTTGCTACAAAATAAATTAAGGTTTCAATTATGCTTAAGTCTTGATTATTTTATTATCAAGATTCTCTCTCCCCCAAAGAGATTCAAATGAGACGCCCCTCTGATTTTCTTGTCTCTAATTGATACCAAGAAACATTAGGGACTCTCTAGAAGTGGTATTTTGCATATTGAACCCTAGGTTTTGGGTAAATTGCACATTACACCAAAACTAGGTTTTCATGCACAAACATTGCTTAATAAGCTCTTTCTTGGTGCTCAGGCTTGTGGAAGCCATACCTCTGCATCATTTTCATCCTTATTATGCTTCAACACTTTAGTAACATTTTATCATGTAACATTTGCAAGTTAACCCCTCAACTTGGGTAATTTGCACTTTAGTCCAAAACAGGCAAAACATTATTTTCAACATTATTCAAAAAGGACTAAAATTGAAACATAAGTTCCTCTTGAGCCTTAATTACTTTTCAAAATATAAGTGAAAGTATATAATTATCTTTCTTAAACAAAACATCTAGGGTTAATGTGACATCCCCAGATTTTCTAAAACTTAATCTGATGTGTGACGTCCAAATTGAAACCCTCACCTCAGCGAGAATCCCAATTTAAACATCCCACACTAGGCTAAGAAGAAGAAAATCAAGGGAGTCAAAAGGAAACACAGTAGCACATGTACATGAACAATAATAAAACCATACAACACATGTTCACTATTCAACATATAATTACAACATGAATTGTTACAACATTTGATATTACATATTGAACAGCAAACTTATACATATACATGCACTACCACTAAACTACAGGATCTTAAGACAACATGTCCAGTTGTACATCAGCTCGCCACACAACTCTCACTATCCTGGATCTTCAAGAGCATAACCAAAACCTATACAAAAGATTACATGCGGTACACGTCAGCACAATATTCAAGAATATTGTACTGAGTACGCCTACGTGTCTTTTATTTACCTCTCATCATATCTTGGCAATAAGATAAAACTAATACTTGGCAGTTATAAAGAAATATAAGGAAAGTGTATACTTGCACAAAGATATTCATCATCAAAAGAGAACACATATTTTAAGCACATTTTCCATTATATCATCCATGCATTTACTACCTGATAGTTGAATGCATTAAGGCCTTTATGATCTACTACCAAAGAGTTGGATCATTTCACAATGTGATCTACTACCAAAGAGTTGGATCACTTCCAATTACTTTACTACCAAAGAGTTGAAGTACTTATTTCCAGCACTTTACTACCAAAGAGTTGAAGTTCTTTGATATAATGGAACAAATATATTATGTTTCATGTGTTCATAGCAATAAGTATGGAAAATCATGCAACATATCATACAAGAACAATCATTTCAATCAATACCATATGCCAAGTCTTTACTACCATATAACACAAGCATATTGTATAATAAGCCAAGTAAGAGGTAATGGCGTACCTTGATCAAGAACAAACCTAATCATCATATCCTCATATTCCTGATGTCATCTACATCTTGGTCAAACCCCTGGTTAAGACAAGACCACATACTATCATCGGGTTCTTATCATCATTAACCCTATTTATATCCATTTTAGGGTTTGCCTATCTCATTAGGATGTTCCCATCATTACTTGCATTCTTATCATAGAATTATTTTACTGATGTCATTTTCCAGATTATGATTCATTATCTGAACATTAGGTTCCATATCCCTTTTGTGCACATATTAACCTTAGGTTACATCATTAACCTAGATTAGGGTTTTATAACATGTATTATGATTCATCTTCATATAATATGAATTCTATGCACATGATTGATATTCGAGTTACATCTTAGCTTCATATTACTGATATGAACTTACTCTGTAAATTTCATCATTTATTGAGCATGTATGTATTTAATACATTTTATTTAGGGTTATTAGCCCTAATTAGCCATTCTAAGCAAATTACATATTTTCGTACATCATCATGACCATAAATGACATCATATGCATTATAAACATGAAATATGATTTACAGGTATTTTCTCATAATTTTATGGCATCGTTTGATATTTATTATCCATCATATGAGCATTTCACATCTTACATGATATTAGTGTTATTAATGCATCAAAAGCAAGATATTATGCTTCCATCTTGTTCTATGCATTTTTCTGAATAATTTGGTATATTATATGTATTTTTATGATGCTCGAGCTATTTTCTATGAATTATAGAAATTCTAAGAATATTACCTTTATGGGCCAATTCCCAGCCGACACGTGGCTTCTAGGACGCGTTGCTCCTTTGATTGAGCTGGCCGGTTCAGCACGGCTGGACCATGAGTTAACTAGCGCAGACTGATCTGATTTCTTTGGTTTATCTATCAGGCAATTGGGCCCAGTCCGCCTCTTCTTCTCCACTTTCTCGCGTTCTCACGATCATTCTGATCACGACGACGTTGCGGTCCTCTGACCTATTCTTCCACTGCCATGGCCTCAGATCCAGCAAGCGACCGGCAGAGCCAAGGTGCTCCTTGTGCCTTCTTGACGCCTCCATCCTCTAGGTCGCTACTATGGTGGCTCCTCCTTATGGAGCATGCGGCATCAGCTTCTCCTGCGATGTGCTGCCAGGATCAGCTTCGAGCTGCCCTCTTTGTTCCTCTCACATCTGCCGTCTACAGGATCCCGTTCACGATGCCATCACTGCTAGCAGAGTAGTTGTTCCTGCGATGAACCTCCTCATCATCATTACAAGTCTCTCTCTTTCCCGTCCATGATTCCAGCCTTGAAGCTACTGCTTCTGAGTCTACTCCTTGTGGACGGAGGAGCTTGAGATCCTCTAAACTCCCCTCACGGTCTAGCGTGTGTGTGAGAGAGTTTGCTCTTTTGTGCGTGAGCCACCCCCGTTTCCACGGCTCTCCTCCATGAAGACTCGGTAGCCGGTCTGCTTACTCCTTGCCCGACGCGGCACGCCTAGGCCCCGATATCTTTGATCTGGAACGGAGTCACCGCCGCTGGCTTGTGTACTCCGGCGTGGATGGTGCAGGCCCTTCTCTAGACAAGGTGAATAGATGAAAGGAGCTGCTCTAGTGGGGATTTGGTCTCCGTCTTCACGTGATGCGAGTCCTCAGGACTCTGCTGTGTGGCCACCGCCGCTGCGAGACTCCACCATCGGTGTTGCAGGTGCCTCCTCCAGCAATGTTTAGAAGTAGAGATGAGAGGGAAAACTGGTGCTCGTTCTCCCTAAACACTCGATAACTGGAATGAGGGGCCTGACGACCAGTCTAACTTAGGGAAGTAAAACTTCTTGTTCAGTTCCTCAATTGAACCACGATCAGAACGTGGGATGAGTTGGGCTCATGGTCGTAGTTGTCCCACAATCTCCAGCCGAACACAAGGTGGGCAATGAACATGTGCCCCAACCATCCGATCCCAATCTAGGTCCAGCGCCAACTCTCCCCAACTCCAAGGCCAAACAGTGGCTTCTCATAGGGGCACCAACTCATATATGCTGGAAAGAAGCAGCGTGACACATATGCTAATCAATACTTAGGCTAGAAACCTATATCCTTTCTCATTCATACATCCAATTAAATACTTCACAAAGGTATAAACTTAGAGAATCTTAATCAGGATATCAATCATCAAATCAACACACAAACTTGTTAAAACCTTGGAACTCTCAATATAACTAAACTATATGATTTCAGTTATGTCATTGGACATTTTAGGATTCCAAAAGTCCACTCCATCACATCCTACACACCTTAAAAGATATTCCGTCCTCAGAATTAAGCCAGAAAAACCGCTTTGTCACATCATATACATCTAAAAAGAACTTTCATCCTCGAAAGTAAGCCATAATCATACTTATAGGGAAAACCTTATCTTGCCTTCATCCACATGTAGGCACTATTCTATTTGTAACATATTCGTGAAGGTTACCTAGAACCATGTGTCCAAAGCACTATTAGGAGGGTCTAAAGCATCCAGGGTGAAACACCCCCTTCATAGAAGGCTCAAACAAGGGCTTAGAAGCTTAGTTTATGTCATTCCATATCTCATATATTAGGGTTGCATCCTTATCTTAACTCATGCGTTATTATTCAACATCATATTACCATATTCCCAAGGAGTTAACCCAAGTTAACCCATACATCAAGGTGTCATCAACATTTTATTGAGGTAATTTGTTAGAACATGTTCAACATTAACATATGCCTTTTAGGAGGGAGTTAATTATCATTAACTCACTTTATCCATCTAGATCATAACAAGGTGTCATAATTGTTATGTTGTGCTAACATTAAAATTACATTTTGCATCTTTATTAAGCACTAAGATTAACACCTCATGTAACATGTTTCATTCATGTAGTCTTATTTCATTACTCTTAATTGATTTCAACATTTACTAGTGATTTCATCACAAGATTAACCAACATTATTCATGTATATGGTTAACCATTTATGCATTGATATTTATTAAACCATTTATAGATTTTCATCACATCATGTCTATATATCACATCTCGAGATTAGATCACATCTTGCATATATTATATCATGGTTGTGCTAAACAAACTTATGCAAGTGGCTCGTGAAACAGGTATCAAAACTTTATGTAGTCCAATGAGGTTCCTCTAACCCATACCACGAGGGTAGTGTCGTGCTCAGTCTCTCTGAGCTAACTCAACTCTATGAGTATATCATAGGTGCAAACTATATCTTTCCTCTTGGTCTAGGGTTCTCATGTATACCTCATTGGCACTAGTGATAGCTTTACAAGCTCTAGCCACATAAGCATCAACCAAAACATCATATGACATACTCTTCATAGGCCTTTACCCATGAGACATCATACCCAAAGCTCTCTTATATACACTACTAGATTCCTATGTGGGAAACCACCAACCCAAGCATGAGGCTTCACATAAACTCACACAGATACCTCCTCCAGGGTCTTGGGCTCTCTCCCTCACCCAGATGGCAGGCACTCATATTCATGTTCACATGCACATATATAACCAGCCTCTCTCTGTCTTTAGGGTTTGGTCCTCCCAAGGACATCTAGGGTTCTACAAGACTATAGGAATCATGCATTAAGCAACACAACTCATTCACTCAGGAGTAGTCTAGTTTAGGACATATCATATCACATATCTCAGAATTCACATATCTTGGAGTGTAGGTTCTCTGACCTTCTCCCAATGGGTCTCACTCTCTCTGGAGTTAACCCTAACTGGTCCTAACACTAGAGGTCCTCCTTTGTAAAAGATTTTGAGGCTCATGCTGACTCACAACCTTATCTTAACTTAACATATCTTATCTCATAAAAGAAAGCATACTTGCATCATCAAAACTCATCTCAAATCCTCAAAACTGAACTTGAATCCTCGAAGACAAACATAGGTCATCATAACCATCGTATGTCATCTATATAAGACCTACATCATACCATCAAAACTTATTTCATCTATTCCATCTATCATATATATCAAAAAGGCTCTAGACATCTAATCTAGAACTACTCTCTCTTCTAGACTGATGTCATTCACTTTCACTTAGGTTGCATGACCACCTCCTACTCGTACATGTGTGGGGACACATTTTTGTAATACATATACATAATAAAATATTATATAGTTTTTCTCCGATAAAACAAGCGTCAGAGAAAACTATCGAGGTTCGATCCGAATGGAATCAAAAACCAAATCCTGAAAACGAGTGTCCCACACATAGTAGAGAGTACAGTGCCATGAAAACTAGTGAAAAGGGTGAGAACAAAGTGTAGACTAGTGTAGCTACTCTAGACAACGAGCGCCATATGTCTAGGTTTCTCTTCCCTTGATGTACGTCATTTCAAAATAATGCAACGTCCCATACCGCTGCACTATAAGGAAAGAATGACATCTAAGGACCTACTATACCACAAGCACTAGTCTAGACCTAGTTCTCAGACATCTAGGTGCTAACCTAGAAGCTAGGTCAGATCTAGTCTCTAAAAGACAACTAATCTAACCCTAAAAGATTATTAAGTTCAAGGTTCTTTAGTTTTGAGTTGCATAATGAGCAAATGTCAGGCTTTGCTATTGTTCATGCTCTGATACCACCTGTGACGTCCCTAGATTTTCTAAAACTTAATCTGATGTGTGACGTCCAAATTGAAACCCTCACCTCAGCGAGAATCCCAATTTAAACATCCCACACTAGGCTAAGAAGAAGAAAATCAAGGGAGTCAAAAGGAAACACAGTAGCACATGTACATGAACAATAATAAAACCATACAACACATGTTCACTATTCAACATATAATTACAACATGAATTGTTACAACATTTGATATTACATATTGAACAGCAAGCTTATACATATACATGCACTACCACTAAACTACAGGATCTTAAGACAACAGGTCCACCTGTACATCAGCTCGCCACACAACTCTCACTATCTTGGATCTTCAAGAGCATAACCAAAACCTATACAAAAGATTACATGTGGTACACGTCAGCACAATATTCAAGAATATTGTACTGAGTACGCCTATGTGTCTTTTATTTACCTCTTATCATATCTTGGCAATAAGATAAAACTAATACTTGGCAGTTATAAAGAAATATAAGGAAAGTGTATACTTGCACAAAGATATTCATCATCAAAAGAGAACACATATTTTAAGCACATTTTCCATTATATTATCCATGCATTTACTACCTGAGAGTTGAATGCATTAATGCCTTTATGATCTACTACCAAAGAGTTGGATCATTTCACAATGTGATCTACTACCAAAGAGTTGGATCACTTCCAATTACTTTACTACCAAAGAGTTGAAGTACTTATTTCCAGCACTTTACTACCAAAGAGTTGAAGTGCTTTGATATAATGGAACAGATATATTATGTTTCATCTGTTCATAGCAATAAGTATGGAAAATCATGCAACATATCATACAAGAACAATCATTTCAATCAATACCATATGCCAAGTCTTTACTACCATATAACACAAGAATATTGTATAATAAGCCAAGTAAGAGGTAATGGCGTACCTTGATCAAGAACAAACCTAATCATCATATCCTCATATTCCTGATGTCATCTACATCTTGGTCAAACCCCTGGTTAAGACAAGACCACATACTATCATCAGGTTCTTATCATCATTAACCCTATTTATATCCATTTTAGGGTTTGCCTACCTCATTAGGATGTTCCCATCATTACTTGCATTCTTATCGTAGAATTATTTTACTGATGTCATTTTCCAGATTATGATTCATTATCTGAACATTAGGTTCCATATCCCTTTTGTGCACATATTAACCTTAGGTTACATCATTAACCTAGATTAGGGTTTTATAACATGTATTATGATTCATCTTCATATAATATGAATTATATGCACGTGACTGATATCCGAGTTACATCTTAGGTTCATATTACTGATATGAACTTACTCTGTAAATTTCATCATTTATTGAGCATGTATGTATTTAAACATTTTATTTAGGGTTATTAGCCCTAATTAGCCATTCTAAAAAAATTACATATTTTCGTACATCATCATGATCATAACTGACATCATATGCATTATAAACATGAAATATGATTTATAGGTATTTTCTCACAATTTTAGGGCATCGTTTGATATTTATTATCCATCATATGAGCATTTCACATCTTACATGATATCACTATTATTAATGCATCAAAAGCAAGATATTATGCTTCCATCTTGTTCTATGCATTTTTCTGAACAATTTGGTTATTATATGTATTTTTATGATGCTCGAGCTATTTTCTATGAATTATAGAAATTCTAAGAATATTACCTTTATGGGCCAATTGCCAGCCGACACGTGGCTTCTAGGACGCATTGCTCCTTTAATTGAGCCGATCGGTTCAGCGCGGCTGGACCATGAGTTAACTAGCGCATACTGATCTGATTTCTTTGGTTTATCTGTCAGGAAACTGGGCCCAGTCCGCCTCTTCTTCTCCAGTTTTTCACATTCTCACGATCATTCTGATCACAATGACGTTGCGGTCCTCTGACCTATTCTTCTTCTGCCATGGCCTCAGATCCAGCAAGCGACCAGCAGAGCCTAGGTGCTCCTTGTGCCTTCTCGACGCCTCCATCCTCTAGGTCGCTGCTATGGTGGCTCCTCCTTATGGAGCCTGCGGCATCAGCTTCTCCTGCGGTGTGCCGCCAGGATCAGCTTCGAGCTGCCCTCTTTGTTCCTCTCACATCTCCCGTCTGCAGGATCCCGTTCATGATGCCATCACTGCTAGCATAGTAGTTGTTCCTACGACGGAGCTCCTCGTCATCATTACAAGTCTCTCTCTTTCCCGTCCATGATTCCATCCTTGAAGCTACTGCTTCTGAGTCTACTCCTTGTGGACGGAGGAGCTTGAGATCCTCTAAACTCCCCTCGCGGTCTAGCGTGTGTGTGAGAGAGTTTGCACTTTTGTGCGTGAGCCACCCCCGTTTCCACGGCTCTCCTCCATGAAGACTCAGTCGCCGGTCTGCTTACTCCTTGCCCGACGCGGCACGCCTAGGCCCCGATATCGTTGATCTAGAACGGAGTCACCGCCGCTGGCTTGTGTGCTCCGGCGTTGATGGTGCAGTCCCTTCTCTAGCCGAGGTGAATAGATGAAAGGCACTGCTCTAGTGGGGATTTGGTCTCCGTCTTCACATGATGCGAGTCCTCAGGACTCTGGTGTGTGGCCACCGCCGCTGCGAGACTCCACCATCGGTGCTGCAGGTGCCTCCTCCAGCAATGTTTAGAAGCAGAGATGAGAGGGACAACTGGTGCTCGTTCTCCCTAAACACTCGATAACTAGAATGAGGGGCCTGACGACCGGTCTAACTTAGGGAAGTAAAACTTCTTGTTCAGTTCCTCAATTGAACCACGATCAGAACGTGGGATGAGTTGGGCTCATGGTCGTAGTTATCCCATGATCTCCATCCGAACACAAGGTGGGCAATGAACATGTGCCCCAACCATCCGATCCCAATCTGGGGCCAGCGCCAACTCTCCCCAACTCCAAGGCCAAACGGTGGCTTCTCATAGGGGTGCCAACTCATATATGCTGGAAAGAAGCAGCGTGACACAGATGCTAATCAATACTTAGGCTAGAAACCTATATCCTTTCTCATTCATACATCCAATTAAATACTTCACAAAGGTATAAACTTAGAGAATCTTAATCAGGATATCAATCATCAAATCAACACACAAACTTGTTAAAACCTTGGAACTCTCAATATAACTAAACTATATGATTTCAGTTATGTCATTGGACATTTTAGGATTCCAAAAGTCCACTCCATCACAGTTAAAGCATAACCCAGGTCAGGGATGTTACAAATTATCCACCCCTAATAGGGATTTCATCCCCGAAATCATCAAGAGAAAAGAGAAGGGTACTTCCTCCTCATCTCTTCCTCTAGCTCCCATGTAGCTTCTTCAATGCCACGATGATGCCAGAGAACTTTCACAAGACATATGTCTTTCTTTTTCAGCTTTTTAATTATTTTATCAAGGATCATCACAGGTCCTTCAACATATGATATATCATCATTTAATTCTACATCCACATGTTGTAAAACTAACTCTGTGTCAGGATGACACTTTCTCAGCATGGAGATATGGAACACTAGATGCAACTTATGCAGGTCAGGTGGCAACTCCAGCTTATAAGCTACCTTTCCAATCCGTTCAATGATTGGATAAGGCCCCATAAATCTAGGAGCTAACTTACCTTTCTTCCCAAATCTAAGTACACCTTTCTAAGGTGAGACTTTGAGATATACTCTGTCTCCAACTTGGAATTCTAAAGGTCTCCGCTGTTTATCAGCGTATGACTTCTGTCTATCCTGTGCAGCTTTTAACTGTTGTTGTATTACTTTAATCTTTTTAGTTGTCTGTTGCACTAACTCAGGACCCAAAAGTTAGTATTCACCTGTTTCATACCATCATAATGGAGATCTACAATGCCTACCATATAATACTTCATATGGTGACATATAAATACTATGATGATAACTATTGTTGTATGCAAATTCTATTAAGCTCAAGTGTATATCCCAACTTCCTACAAATTGAAGGACACATGCCCTAAGCAAATCCTCCAAAGTTTGTATAGTCCTCTCAGATTGTCCATCTGTATGTGGGTGAAAGGCGGTACTAAACCTTAATTGTGTACCCAAAGATTTATGTAGTCGTTCCCAAAAATGACTCATGAACTGGGGACCTCTATCAGAAACAATGGTAGCTGGAACCCCGTGCAACCGCACTATCTCATCTATATATACCTGTGCAAGCTTCTCAGCAGTGTAGGTTGTTTTGACAGGAAGGAAATGTGTTGTCTTAGTCAACCTATCAACTATCACCCATATGGAATCATGACCTTTGGTTGTTCTAGGCAAACCAACCACAAAGTCCATGGTCACATGATCCCATTTCCACTATGGTATATGCAAAGGTTGCATTGTTCCTGCGGGCTTTTTATGTTCAGCTTTAACTTGCTGACACACTGAACACCGCATAACAAACTCAGTTACATCCTTCTTCAAACCAGGCCACCATTACATATCTTTCAGGTTATGATACATTTTGGTGCTCCCTGGATGCATTGCATACATGGATGAGTGAGCTTCCTCCAAGACTAACTTTCTTAAGTCATTGGCATCAGGTACTATAATCCTACCATGGTAACAGACTACCTGATCCTCTGACTCATGAAATCCATCTCGTTTCTCACTACCATACTCTGACCTGATCTGCTGAACCACAGTATCAACTTGTTGTGCTTCTTTAATCTGTTGTCTCAGAGTAGGTTTCACTTTCATCTTAGCTAACAGCCCGGCTAACAACGATACCTTAAGTTGTATATTGTCTTGCCTTAAAGAGACAAATATGTCTCATTTAAAGCACACTAAGGAGTTCAATTGTGCTTTACCTAAGGCTGGTGATGATGATTTCCTACTTAGTGCATCAGCCACTACATTAGCCTTCCCTGGATGATAATCAATTATACAATCGTAGTCCTTGATTAACTCCATCCAGCGGCGTTGTCTCATGTTCAACTGATGTTGTGAGAATATATATTTTAGATTCTTATGGTCTGTGAAAATCTGGAATGTTTCTCCATAGAGATAATGTCTCCATATCTTCAAAGAATGGACCACAACAGCTAGCTCTAGATCATGTGTCAGATAATTCTCCTTATGTTTCTTAAGTTGTCGAGAGGCAAAAGAAATCACTTGATTATCCTGCATCAACACACATCCTAGACCATTTTTAGATGCATCATAGAAAACTATGTACCCCTTCCCTTGTTCAGGTAATACCAGCATAGGTGCACTTGTTAACCTTTCTTTCAACAGCTGGAAAGAATGTTGAAACTTGTCATTCCATACAAAGGGAACCTCCTTCCTGATCAACTTGGTCAGGGGTAAAGCTATAGAACTAAAGTTCTTAATGAACCTCCTGTAATAGCCTGCCAGTCTTAGGAAACTGCGTATCTCCGTCGGTGTCTTTGGTTGTTCCCATTGCAGGATAGATTCTACCTTCTTAGGATCAACATGGATACCTGAGGTAGATATTATGTGTCCTATAAAAAAACTTTTGGTAACCAGAACTCACATTTGCTAAACTTAGCATACAGCTTATGCTTTCTTAGAAAAGTTAAAGCCTGACGGAGGTGCTGCTCATGTTGTTGAGCATCTCTACTGTATATTAAGATGTCATCTATGAAGACTACTATGAATTGATCAAGAAAAGGCCGGAAGATTCTATTCATGAGTTCCATGAATGTAGCTGGAGCATTAGTTAGTCCAAACGACATAACTATGAACTTATAGTGACCATACCTTATCCTAAAGGCAGACTTCGGTATGTCACTCTCCTTGATACACAATTGATGATATCCTGACCTCAGATCTATCTTAGAGAATATAGTTGCACCACGCAACTGATCAAACAGGTCATCAATCCTTGGTAAAGGATACTTGTTCTTTATGGTTACTTTATTTAACTTTCTATAATCAATGCATAACTGCATCGATCCGTCCTTCTTCTTAACAAAGAGAACCGGAGCACCCCATGGTGAAGTACTCGGTCGGATAAAACCTTTCTCTAGCAACTCCTGCAGTTGTTTCTTGAGCTTTGTCATCTCAGTAGGTGTCATTCTATACGATGTTTGTGCTATTGGTTGCGTGCCCGGGATTATATTAATCTCAAAATCAATCTCTCGGGGCAGAGGAACACCTGGAAGTTCCACAGGGAGCACATCTTCAAATTCCCTAACTATCGGAACTCCGGAAAGATTAGGGCTCTCCATTGTGGTGACTACCACATGTACCAAGAATGCAAAGCATCCTTGTATCATTAGTTTCTCAGCTACCATAGCCGACACTAGATAGGTTGGAAGAATCTTTCTATCTCCTTGAAAGATCCATGTGTCACCGTCATCTACGAACACAGCTTGCTTGAAATCACAATCCAAGACAACCTTATATTTTTCTAGGGTCTCCATCCCAAGAATTATATCAAACCCATGCATCTCAAGTGGTATAAGATTCACCTAAATGTGATGTTCAGAAAAGGAAAGAATGCAGGGAGAACATACCTCCTGTAACACTGTAGATCCAACTAATGGAGTTTCTAGTAACAGACTATTCGTTCTATGACTGACAGTTATATTGCAGTCATGGATCACTTCTCGAGTGATAAAGGAATGTGTAGCACCCGAATCAATCAAAATAGATACAAAGCAGGATGAAGACATATCAGAAAGAAATAGTTCCATCTGATCTGTCACAACTCGAGGGTTGACTACTACTTCAGGTTGATTCATCGCATAGAATCCTGTTGTTACTTATTGTTGACCCTGTGCTAGGTTGTTGGGTGCCGATGAACCAGCTTGGGACGCTTGTCCACGTCCTCGAGTACCACTATACAATTGTTTCCTCTGATGACCTTGTTGACTCTGCCTCGGTGGTTGGGTTACCACTGTGTTCCCAACTGGACAATCCCTTGCTAGATGTCCTACCTATCTACACTGGTGACATGTTCTATTCTCTTGATATGGTCTATAAGGTCCAGTCACTGACGTTGATGATATATTGGGGGCTCTATTCGGTGGTAAACTATGACCCCTACCCCTACATGACGTCCACTGCGTCTGAGTATTGAACCTTGGTGGTGTTGCTGGTGCAGAAAACCCTAGTTTCTTAAAACTCTCGGACCTCTGTCCTTGGAACAGTGTATACACCTTTTTACTGTGGGCCTGACGCTTCTTAGTCACGGACCTTTCTATCCGCCTAACTGACTCCACAAAGGTGGCAAACCTCTCTCTATTCTCTAGATCAGACACTGGTGTGGTTAATTCAACATTCAAGCCCTTCTCAAAATGTTGAATCCTCTCCTCATCTGTAGCAGCCATGTGCGGACAGAACCGTAGAAGCTCCATGAACTTAGTTTCATACTCACTAATGTTCAGTGCTCCTTACCTTATCTGCTCAAACTGAGAGATTTTCTCATCCAGGTAAGTCTTGGGAAAATATATACTAACAAACTCTCGTCGGAACTCTTCCCATCCGACTTCAACACCTGGCCTTTTGCCTTCTTCTATAGTTCACCAATGGCCAGCACTCCCCTTCAAAAGGTACACCGCATGTCTAACTTTCTCGGCTTCTGGGATATTAAGTATTCTGAAGGCCTTTTCCAACTCGGTCAGCCACATATCTGCATTTGTTGGGTCAGTTGTACCAGCATAATCAGTGGCTCCTACCTGTCGAAATCGTTCAAAAGTTTTGCCATCTCCATGTCCCTCATTGTGAGCTAGTGCCCTAGGTGCATGTGGTGGCATCCTATCTGCCATATGCGTCATGGTTGTCATGAACTGTCCAAATAGATTATGAAAAGTTGAGTTTTCCAGTGCAGCTTGGTTAAGCTGGGAATGTTCAGGTACCGGTTCTTCCCAATCATGATCCCTTGCACCTCTTCCTGGTGCAGCAATGCTGATCTCAGCAACATATTCTTCATGTGATCCAAACATCTTTAAGTTCTTCTTCTCCTCCTATATGAGCAGAAGACACTATCAGATAACTGTAAGACACTAGAACAGACTCAACAACCCTAATCATATGTCTCTATAGACTCGGTGAACCTAGAGCTCTGATACCAACTAAACTTGACACGACCCGACAACAAATTGGATAATTAATTAATGCGGAAGAAAACATTAGCAGTGGATTACTGAAAATCACTAAAAATTTAAACCATTTATAAAGAGATCCATTTCCAGGAAACTCTTATAACAAGAACCAAAGTAATATATACATTCTGGTCCACAAAGTACATACCATGTACCTCTTCTTCTTGAGGATTACATACAACATTTGCTCTATTTAAAACTACACACAAGCAACATAAAACCTTGAGATATTTAATGTCAAAATCTCATATCGATTATGAAAGCACTAACTACTAACTCCTAGGACCTGAGAGTACAGAGACGACACATAGGACTCATATCTACAAGACATGACAGTCAGTATCTCCACCTGAGATGTTATTGTTGTCCCTGTTGCTGTTGTCCTTCCCCTATTGTAGGGTTTCTACCTCCTCGCCCTCATCCACCTAAAAAGGTTGGATCTCACGGGGGTGAGGCAATTGAAATTTCCCCAGCGAGAGATATAACTCTCCTCCAGAAACATTATTATTGCAGATAAATAGTAATAAACTGAATAGAGGAATCTTTATTAAACAATAGGATTTAATCATTATTAAACAGAATAGAGCAATATCATCTTTTAAGGCATTACAGCTACAAATGATATAGAAATAAATCATCTATTCATTTTAATAAGGAATATGAAGAGCATGTATAATATTTATCCACTTTAGTATACAATAAGCAATGTAACATCAACCAATGATTTTTGTATTTCATTCTTAAGCAAATACGCTACACGGCTAATTATATTTTTCAATTATTCTTATGCCCTAAAAAGATGAAGTATACCGTTCATGCTCCAACCGACCACGATTATGTAAAGCATCGGTTCCATACATAGGTCAATGGAATAGCCGGACTCCATCACCTCATCTGTCTCGGTCAGTATGAGACCATATGCAGGACATTGAGTGTCACTACTAAATAGCTTTCCAAGGTATACTGGCAACTTTGCTATAGAGTTATAGCTTGTACAATATACTCTCTTCAGGGTATGGCCCATAGCCAATGCCTGGTATTATGGAGTTATGGCCCATAGCCATACTCTTATTGGGATATGGTCCATAACCATTCATGTGCATAGCATATGGCCCACAGTCATTCCTATGAGGTGTAAGGATATATTCGCCCATTACCCCCACATATTCAAAAACATGCATTCCAGGAGTTCCCATAGGAAAACATGTTTCACCATCACCAGTTACTGACGATGATGGATCTATGGTCAGGGCTCTACATGATAATATTTCACTTGATTATTTAAGTATATTACCATATTCTTTTAGCATCAGTCAAGCTTTCAAACAAGAATTATTATGACAAATGCTACAAGGAAATAATACTCTTATCAAGTACTTTCTAAAACTTTATGAAGCGTTGGGATCTCAATCCCTTTTCTCATTGCTGGGAATTCACATCCCTCGACATCATCATCATCATTTTTACTGAATCTGGGTATTCAAACCCTTAGTTCATCATTGAATATGGTTACCACTATCAGGTAACTATTTACCTCCAAGTCATATGACCAAGGTATTCCTGATACTTGTTACACAAGCATCTCACATAACTTACCAGGCATATTCAACTTCTTGTCACGTGTCACTAGGCAATAAATAGAGTAATGGCTCACAAGGCCCATTACCATCATAATTCATACATGGTTATGCTCATCATTTCATGATACCTGCATGGTTAGTATACTTGATAAAAACCATATTAATTTCATATCCATATCATGAATTAAAAGGATAACATCACTATTCCCTCATTACATTACCCTTTATTAGGGTTTCACATAACATCACCCCTTTATTAGATTTTCACATAACATCACCTTGTATTAGGGTTTCACATAACATCATCCCATAATAGGGTTTCATATAACATTACCTACAATTAGGGTTTCTCAACCCATAGTCCAAAATTAGGGTTAGGGTTCTCATCCTTCTCGATTAGGGTTTCCATTCTCCATTAATTAGGGTTGTATGATTATCTAATTAATCCAAACCCTAAATCAGTGCTTCCACATATCTTGGAGCACATAGCATTATTTAAGTATTAAATCATACTTATCAATGTTCCATGTACTTAGGAACACACATAACATCATCATCATACCTTATTAGGTTGACTTAATCTCTCACTAAGGACATACACCTATGTTTATCATGGTGTATTGGAATTATTACTTTCATAGGTATCAAGTGATAATCTCTTTAATTATGCTAATCACCTAAATACTTTAAAAGTTCTTCCATTGAAATCATCCTTGAAATACTCTTCAACCACTTATGGGGTTATTAGAACTTACATGATTGAGTCAATTGGACCTTCAAACAGTTTGGACCAATTGCACCTTCAAACGGTTTGAGACCGTTTAGACCTTCAAATGGTCTTGAGGTGATTTGACCTACAAACGGTCTTGAACCAAACCTCCAAACGGTCTGAGATCGTTTAGACCTTAAACGGTCTTGCCCTAAAGACCTCAAACGGTTTTGAAGACCGTTAGACCCTAAACAGTCTTGGTCTACACCTTCAAACGGTCTTGGAATTTCTTAACCTTCAAACGGTCTGAGACCGTTTAGACCTTAAACAGTCTTTGTTCAATTAAATCTCAAAATAGTCTTGAGGTGCTTGACCTCCAACCGGTCTTGAGGTTCTTTACCTCTAAACGGTCTTGGTCTACACCTTCAATCGGTCTTAAGATCGTTAGACCATCAAACGGTCTTGATCTCAAAATCCCTAAACAGTTTGAGACCGTTTGAATTAAATATTATTTAACCCTAAACGGTTTGAGACCGTTTGAATTAAATATTATTAAACCCCAAACGGTTTGAGACCGTTTAGTCCTAAAATGGTTTGAGACCGAATGGTCCTCAAACGGTTTGAAGACCGTTTGGTCAATTCAGCAATGAAACCAATTGAACCTAAGTTAGGGTTTTGACTTCAATCGATCTAGGGTTTGAAATTAAGGAACCATCAAATGATGAAAACTTTGGGACTAGATCAATTGTAACCATTGGATCTCTATCCAACCATGACACCACTTGACCTCAAACGGTCTTGAGACTGTTTGGTCTCAATAGGTCTTGAGACCATTTGACCTCAAACGGTCTTGAGACCGTTTGGTCACCAAACGGTCTTGAGACCGTTTGGTCACCAAAAGGTGAAATCGTTTGCTCATGATTTTTATTGAGGTGTGTGATAAGATGATGTCATCATCATCAAGCTTTAGACCTTAAAAATCTACTGCCATTCATATGGTGATTTCATCAATTATCCAAAAGGAATATCAAGAAGAAAGAAATGATCAACATGAAATGAAGAATTAAATTCAGTAATAACATTTAAGGGTTCAAGGTTATATAACCCGCCTTCAAAGTTGTTTCCAAGCTTCAAGATTCATGTATTTAATGGTGAATGAAGCTTCCTCAACTTTCCAAGGTTCGTTCTCAACTCTTTGGATGCAAAGGATGATCAAGGTTGAGTATTGAATGGAGAAAAGAAGAGAATGAGTGTTGAAATTCAATTTCCACCATGAATTCAAGGTTGAAGATGACTATGGAGCTTACCTACAGGTTGGGGCACGTTCTCCTATTTCTCCTAATCTCCTTAGTCTTCGGCTCAAGCAAATCAAGAAAGTGGATTCGAAAAAGAGTCTTTCAAGTGAGTGGAAAATGGGGTATATGTATGTGAATTTTTAAGAGAGAGAAAGTAGTAGAAAAATCCTTCAACTCCTATTTCATGTGCCGCATACCCCCCCCCCTCCCGTCCTTGCTTCCGAAGCCAACATCTTTGCCTTCAAAAACCTCTCATTTATCCTTAAATTAAAAGCAACCACTTAAGCACCTCAATTAATATAATATTATTATCCATTTTTAGTGGACAATTCTTTTTAATTAACAAATGCAAGTGGATTTCTTCACCTACTTAGGATATTTTGGTGCAACTCAAGGCATTTGGACGTCCTTGCTATAGGATTTCAAACAAAACCTTTTTAGTTTATGGGAACTTCAATTAATATATTTATTTTTACTACAAAATAAATTAAGGTTTCAATTATGCTTAAGTCTTGATTATTTTATTATCAAGATTCTCTCTCCCCCAAAGAGATTCAAATGAGACGCCCCTCTGATTTTCCTGTCTCTAATTCATACCAAGAAACATTAGGGACTCTCTAGAAGTGGTATTTTTCATATTGAACCCTAGGTTTTGGGTAAATTGCACAGTACACCAAAACTAGGTTTTAATGCACAAACATTACCTAATAAGCTCTTTCTTGGTGCTCAAGCTTGTGGAAGACATACCTCTACATCATTTTCATCCTTATGATGCTTCAACACTTTAGGAACATTTTATCATGTAACATTTGCAAGTTAACCCCTCAACTTGGGTAATTTGCACTTTAGTCCAAAACATGCAAAACATTGTTTTCAACATTATTCAAAAAGGACTAAAATTGAAACATAAGTTCCTCTTGAGACTTAATTGCTTTTTGAAAGATAAGAGCAAGCATATAATTATCTTTCTTAAACAAAACATCTAGGGTTAAAGCATAACCCAGGTCAGGGATGTTACATATGGTCCTTTACTAGTTACAAATGTAAACTGGTATGGCTCTTTCGATGTTAGATTTTATCATACAACTGACGCCTAGGACCCCGATCTACGTCGTTTTCTTTTATCCACACAACCAATGTTGGATCTCTGGCATCGGTTTTGTCTTCCTCAATGAACTGACATCTTAGACTTGTGGCTACAGTGTCGCCCACTCAGGAGTCGATTTTTAACTGACGTTATAGGGTTGTTTTAACCGACGCCAAAGATGGTTTCTATACTAGTGATGCCATAATCTATAATATTTTCATGTCCATTTGTTGGTCCCAATTATCACATATGCATTTTTTCACTCCAAAGACTTGGTCTATTTTGAACAGACGGTTACTAAAAAATTACCATCCACGAATTCATTGCAAGTGGCCTCTTCTAATAACAACTAGCTATCTTTGCTTCTCTCTGAGCCAACCATGCATGATATTTCATGCTTGTTTCTCTCATTGATGGTATTGGTTTGTCCATGTCGCCTATTAAGTATTGAGCTATATTTTGATATTGGCTCATGATTCCCTTGTACCCAGGTGATGAAAGTTCCTAGCTTGCAACATGGGAGACCTCAATGCCTTCATTCTCATGTTGTATATTATTGCTCAAGACATGGCTATAAGTTTCAAAATGATGTAGTTTATGATATTCTTTTTTACATTGTCTCTTGAGTTGGGTAGAAGTCCTAAAGGAAGCTCTTGGGGACTTCCTTGGTACACGACATGATAGTCTCCACTCCTAACATCATGTTACCTTCTTGATATTTGATTGGACATATGGCAAGCACATCCTTATTGACCTCTTTGGAGTCTTTCCCTTCATAGGTTCTCTTTCAAGTAGCTTTAAAATGGGCTATGCAGCTTGCGACGATGTTGCATAAAAGATGCAAAAGTACATAGAAGCTTGTATGGCAAATCATTGTTGTTATTTACCTTTTATTTTTGATACTTTTAGAGTACTTAACGATGACACAACCTCTCTTTTGTGGCACATTCAATACTTAAACAATAATAACATTATGATGCCATTGTCTACATCTTATTGTTTTGTTTTTAGATTTGTAGGCTTCACCAGCTAGAATGGGTTGGCAGTCCAATTCGTCAATCGTGCCTCTATGAAGGCATTTTTGTAAATTCCCATATTTAATTGTGCAATATAGGTAGAGAGATGTACATAATAATGTATATAAAGAGGGAAGTAATTAAATTTTAGAGAGAGGTGGGAGAGATAAGAGTGTGTAGTGGATATAGTGGGGACAACTGTAGAGACAATAAATGGGGGGAGAGAGAAAATGAGAAAAATATATAAATGACATTATTATTATGTTTCTTTTTTTAGGAGTACTATTAAACAAATTGTATACCTTCATGTATAAAAGTTAGTAGTGTTGTTCAAATAGAAAAAATGTGGATTATGTATGCTTTGTATAGTATATTCATGTGCATTCTATTTTTTTGTGTAAAAAGTGTAAATATTACATAGTACTCATTTTATACAAACACAGTCCACATTATATGCATAGACAATACATAAATAGCACACAACCATACACATAAAATTCAATTCTTACAAACCATTATAAACCTTTAATTAGATCATGATTTAACATTAATTTCCTTAAAAAGAATTATATAAAAATAATACATAATATATATTGTATTGTGATTCATAAAGTGTTTATGATAATTCTCAACATAAAAAGGATAGCAAATTTGCATAATACTAATATATATTAATTATTAGATTACTCATAATTATAAAACACAACGCACAAAATATTTATAGTAGTACTCATCATTAAAAAAATATAGTAACTTCATGTAACAAAAACAAATATACATAACTTAGAGCACTTATGAAATAAATAATACAAAACAAAACATATGTATGATAACACTCAAAATAAAAAATATTATTAATACAGATGTACAAGGTACTAATAATATGCATAACTTTATCAAAAAAAATGCTCCTAAATAATAACATAATAAATAATAGTATAGATAGATTTGCATAGTAATAAAATAGTAATAATATAGATCACTTTACAAGACGTTTTCATAAATAAAAGAATAACATACGTATAATATGTATGCTAATTCTCATGATAAAAGGTACAAATAAATTGATATAATAAAAATAATATACATAAAATACTCATAAATAAATAGTATAATACAAAAAATATGTGATACTACTCATAGTGGTGTATCTTTCAGTATATTATAAAGTATTTGTTTCGTATAAATGTCGGCCATGCAATAAAAATAGCGATATTTTTATATATCATATTAGTTGTTGTTAAATCTTTATATCATTCATATCTATAATTATAACCAATTGTTGGTATTCTTCTTTCTCTTCTTCCTTCTTGTCTCTCCCCTCCTCTCGGAATGCCCTCTTTTCACATGTTCTCTATGTATAAGATTGTGTTCGTATAGGGGTGTGTGTCATTACTCATTTTTAAGCCGCTCACTGAAGGTCATGTCGATACATGTGCGCTAATGAAAGCGTGCGACTAATATCAGAGTTATGTGTGTGGATTCGATCGCCATCCAATTATCATAGTCCCTACATATCAGTCTGGTCATGTTAGTATTCGCTACATTAAAAATCCTAAAACTGGAACCCAGATCACCATCGACTTTTTGTTTGCCTTTGTTTAACTACAGCCTTTTGTTTACCATTGACGTGAGTACCCACATAGTTTAGATGACAAACAATATATATGTAATGTAATTTACACAACGAAATTCACATCTTGCGGTCCATATACACTGTACCAAACTAGCCTTTAGTGTTTGTTAAATGATGAATCATGGGGAGGGGAATAATGGGTGAAAAAAAATGTTGTTTGTTTGTCATAGTGATAGGGAATCATGGTGAATCTTTGATGAAATATAGTCTGCTTTTGTCACCATGGAAAAGCATGATTAATAACGGTGAAAGAAGTTTCTTTTAAGGCTCCACTACTTATTTACACACATACAAAAAAAATCTAATCAATATGATTCTTACTTGTGTAAGGTATTTTTTTATTTAAAAAAAAATCTCCACCATCCTTATAATCATGTAGCAAATAACACTTTGAAATTTTTTTCTCAATCCCTATCCCTATCACCATACACATGTTACCAAACAACACATTTTAACAATTTCCACATCGCCATTATTGTTTCCTTCCCCATCACCATCATTATCCCATCACCATCAATTTTGTACCAAACACAGCCTTAGTAGACAAAATTGTGACCGCACCTACCCTGACCACCGCGCCCACTCCTATGGGCTGTCTCAAGGCATAACTATATGTTCAGTGTCCCCAAATTATTATGAAAATGGTGTTTTTGTACTAATATGGTCGCAATTGCATGTGTATGCATGCTTTGACAATTAAAATTGACCAAATATAGTAGTTTTAGTTTTTCAAAGAACCTCTCCCAGGAACGGTGGCATGAAATGTAAGCTAGTAGAATGAGCCTGGCGGCCAGACCTACGGTGATCCGTCACCCACACATCCAATGGCAGATCTCTTGTAAGACTGGAGGGCCACAGCCCTCCAAGATTTTAATAAATTAATGAATATGGTTGTGTTAAAATTTGTTAATTAATCTACTTTATTGTATTTGACCATTTCTAATTTCATACCCCTCCAAGATTTTTCGTTGATGATTCTTTTATACTTTCAAGTTAAACATACAATAAAAATTCTTTATTTTTAACCCTTTTCTAACATTTACTCGCTAAATTAAAGCACTTGTAGATTTTTTTCAGTTTTTACTAATTACGAAAATAATTTCTTGTGTTATTGTCTATTACAATTTCAATTTCTATTCCGTTTTAGTTTTTTTTTAATTAATGAATATAGTTTAGTTAAAATGTGTTAATTAATCTACTTTATTGCATTGACATATTCTTATTTGATAAGCTCCCCCCCAAGAGTTTCCATGGATGCTTCTTCTATACTTTCTAAGTTAAACAATACAATAAAAATCCCTATCATTTTGACTCGTCTTTGACAATTATTCGATAACTTAATGCGTTGGTAGATTCCTTTTCAGTTTGGTTTGCTTTTACAATTGCAAAGAAGATTTCTTATGCTATTACCTTTTATAATTCCTATTCTATTTTGCTCTCCTCCTCTGATCTTTGGTAATTATCATTATCCAAAATCATAAATAAAGGAAACAATCAACTTCTATAAATCTATCCGTAAACTTCCAACATTGAATGTGTCAAACTCTATATTTTGATAAATAAACATCAACATGACTTGTTAGATATTGGTAGGCATTTTTCAAACAGAGTTTCACATCATTGCTCAAACTCCGATGTCAACATTGTTTAAGCGACCAACACAATTTTGAAAAGTGGTTGTCTCTACCTTTTTCGAACACATATAGGTGTCCACAACAACATAGATCAAAGAGAAACAAAGACAATTCTCGTGTCCAATTCTTGGCTGGTTTTTTCATTATTCACCGTCTACGTATCATGGACTTACGGAAACATCTTGTAAGTCATCTTGTCATTGATTTTATTTATTTATCATACGTGTGATTTTATATAATTTACTTATTTGCCTCTATAACGGTTGAAAATGTGTTTATATTAACTATGCATCGTAGTAGCATAACTTACAAGATATAACTGTTGAAATTTTGTCTTTTATTTAAAAGTATTACTCTGATTTCAATGATCAAGAAAAAGTTGATTTGGGATATCAACTTTGTCATTTCATGCTCCTACCAATCCAGATTTCATGAACATTTTGACTATTTCAAATTTATGTTGTGTTGTAACAAAAACTGAAAAGAACAAAATTCACATATTGCTACATATTGATTGATAGATTGATCCGTCTGATTTTGACCCTTCCAGTCTCCATAGCCACAACATAATGTGCATTCTCAATGATGAAACTTACTAAAATAAAATTACGCAACAAAATAGAAGATGAATTTCTCACTAATAATCCTATTGTCAATAGTCATTCGACAAATTATTATTGTGAACTCCAAGAACATTAAAGAGAGAAATGCAATATTTTAAAATTTTAGAATTATAGTGCCATTAATTGTATTATATTTTCTTTTGTAATCTAATCTATCATTCACTTGAAGTAACAAAATTAGTTTGACTCTTAATTTTTTATAAATTTGGGATGAATACACTAGACTACTACATAGTATATTATAACCCCACAATATTTCACTCCAAGATCCGCCACTGCACACATCACATCCAATAGACACCGGATGTCACGATACTAACCATGGTCGGTAATCGGTATGGCTCCTGGGGGACTTTTTGTATGTGTTCACAGAGATTTCAAATACAATATCTCATATGTAATAGAATTCCCCATTTACCGGCTGAACTGACCCCGGACAGCTATATCAATGTGTCGTATTATACAGCAGCAGCTGAGACTGTCAGCTATATGAAAAAATGAAACAAGGATAACGTACACCCAATTTTGCTACAACCACAACACCTTTTATGCAGCTATCTCTTACCGATTGATGTGGTGTTTCAATCAGCGTCTCTCTACTTTCCTCGCATGCCAAGTATTACCTAAATTTGTATAACACTCCAATGTGGCAGGTGGCATAGAAAACGGTGCAACGGAAGCCATCAACTTAGGCAAATGTGAGATTCACTGTGACATATCATGCATGATTAGAGGTTGTGAAACCAAGACATCAAATAGGCGCACAAATACTTTTAAATGTCACAGTGGAGGCATCCATACATATTTCACAACTATGTTCATGGTCAGCAATATCTGTAAACCGTGGCATTTGGCCAGCATAAAATAAATAAAAAAAGGCTTCTGTGAAATATTTTTATATTTCCAAATTCAGACAAATACTAGGCTTATTCTGTCGAGCAGGGTAAGCTGTTTCACGATCAAACTCTCTTCTCCTAACAATCAGTTCAGTCATGGACTACAAACAGTAAGAGTTCAAATCGAAAACATTAAGCCCCTCTTGGTTGAGGGTGCAATAATAAAGATTTCTCAAACAATATCAAAATTGGAATTGCATCTCTTTGGAATAGCCAAGGTCGTCCAAATTCGCAGCCATAGCCTTGTTCATCGGTGGAGGACCACACCTCAAGATCTGCATATCATGAAAGGGTAGGGATTAGTAAAGGTATTAGTCAACGGCCACATATGCACCACCACTATTACAGCTAATTGAGTAGTCAAACCTGGATGTCTGCGGCTGGTGCTGGACAATGAGTCTTTATCATCTCCTTGGACACAAAGCCAACCCCACCATTCCAGTTATCAGGAGGCTGATAGAGGTTGCATGATTCAAATGCAGAGAGAAACGGCAAATTAATAACATTTTCAACTATTAGCTAGAATAGTTTAGGCATTCTAGACAGAAATGGAATGGAAAATGACCTGATTCAAGACATAGTGTATTTTAAATTGTTCAGGGTAATTCTTAGCAAGACTGTCCAGCTCTTCCTGAGATATTCAAAAAAGACATCATTGATGGAGCATCCAAATTAGAGAATATAACTAGAACTACACAACTGATATAAGCAATGGTAGGCATACATTTTACAAAAGACTTAGACAAAGATACCTTAAGAAGAATGTCATCATAAGTGACATTAGCATAGACTAGATGAACCTTTGTGTTATCCTTTGGGTTCTCCAATATTGCACGAGTAACCTAAATACAATCCAGAGATATAAATTCGTATAAAATCCTAGGATGAAAATTTTAACAGAAAGTATTGACAGCACAATCTTACCTGAAACATAGGAGTTATTCCCGATCCTCCAGCAATCATACCAAACGCTCTAACTTGACCTGGCTGATATCTAAAACGTCCCTGAAAGATTCAAAAAGACATCGGTCTAAGAAGACAAGTTGAATTATATCAGCTGGCAAAGGTATTGTCTTCATAAAATTTAGTATAAACAGCCAGTACATCAGAAAATTAGCATTTAGTAATTGTGAAATTTCAGAATAACGATCATTACTATTACTCTTTTCAGTCATGTTGATCGATAAATTCAGCATACAAGCATATAGATGTGTTAGGTTTGACATTTACATCAAACTGTTACTAAAAACACAAGCCAGCTCATTTCAATAAAGGGTGCATAATCCGAACTATTTGTGTTAAGTGTTAATAATGCAGACAAGAAAACCTCATATTGAAAACCCTATTATGTTATTTAGGTGCATATGTGAGGCTAGCAATTCCACTTGAAAGGGGAGCTGATACATCAACAGTTAACTCTATTTGTGACGTCAAAACAAAATCAGAATGAAATCCTACAAAAGGGGGTCCTGTAGTGGATCCTCTTCCATCCGAAAATGTCGTGTCATGTCGCATGCATTCCGATAAGAAGAAAAATGAGAAAGAAAATAAGAGGCGTGAGAGCTCTCTCAGTGTTGTATAGTTGTGTTCACAGAAAGTATATAAACTATTTATGTTAAGTATGTTGTTCTCAATAATGCAGACAAGAAAACCTCATACGGAAAACCCTATTAGGTTATTTCGGTACATATGTGAGGCTGACAATTCCACTTGTACAGGGAGCTGGTACATCAACAGTCAATGATAATCCTGATGACAAAAGTAAATAAGCATTGAATCCAACAAATGGGAGTCATGTAGTGGACACTCTTCCATCCAATACCGTCTTGTGTCATGTTGCATGCATTTCGATAAGAATAAAATTGAGAATATAGAAGATAAGGTGTGAGAGCTCTGTCAGTGTTGTATAATTGTGTTCACAGAAAGCATATAAACTCCATGCATTTTCATGCTCATTATAGAATTTTCAGCAGTTTGTTTTATGATGCTAAGGAATAACAGGAATTTACATCTGCTTCAGAAACCTGCAGCAAGTGTCGGCACATTTAATAGGTGTTTTTTGTTACTATTGTTCAGACTAACTTGACTATAAACTTGTGAGAGAAACATCATAGTAACAGATAATGAAAGAGCATTTTATTTACTTATATTTATTGTCAAATAGATTAGGCTGGTTTTGAAGGTTTCAGAGACAGGATCATAACAGAGTCTTCTAACATCGCATTGCTTACAAAGTGTAATCCATCTTTGCAATGATGGGTGGCTAGTCAAGCAACAGTACTTTGCCGAACTAGTTGGTATTCACTCATATTCTGGTTTTCGATGGAATTGTGTGCGCATATCATTAAAACTAGGGGTGAGCATCGGTCCAGAACCGGACCGGACCGGACCGAGGACCGATTTTGTATAAATGTATAGACCGTAGACCGGACCGTTTGGAAGCGGGACCGGACCATTTTGAGGTAGGACCGGACCGGGTCGGATCGTTTGAACCGTAATCAGTCTTTTTTACATTTTTTACAACTTGTTTAATTGTAAAAAGTTGATAATCTTAGTCACTTCTAACAATTATATAACATTAATAGCAAACATTTACATTACTAGTGCTTATACATGTACTTTATTTGTACTTGTTTCATAATATACCTACAAATATACATGTATTTTATATAAAAGTCGGTATGCGGTCCGGTCCACGGTCGGACCGGTTTTTTACCAGACCGGACCGAAGACCGAACTGACTAAAATTCGTGGACCGCGGACCAGACCGAACTCATAATGGACCGGACCGGACCGAATTGAACAGTCCAGCCCGGTTTTGCGGTCTGGACCATTATTTGCTCACCCCTAATTAAAACCACAAATGTTGACATAAAGCTACAGATTTTGACATAGTGGTGGGGATACCACCAAACTTCACTGCTATTTGTCGGTGTGATACCGACACAAATACTTATGTTTGCATGTGAATTTGCTACTGTGGTTTCAGAGGAGAAAAGGGAGAAGCAAGGGGGGTTTAAGCAAATCGCGCCCAAATCAACCCAGCCAAAAGCAAGTTTTATATTTTATACCATTAGCTTTTGTTTACACTCCCCTATCATAATTAAACCTCTATTTCACTAAAAAAAAGAGTTTAAATGGCAAGCATCCCCCCCCCCAAAACCCTAAATCTGCTCCAACATTTTCATTCCTATTGGCATCTAACCATAGAACTACTATGTCATATACCACAATACATAACTAGATATTCCACTGTATACTACTAATATCTAGTTATTTGCAATTATTAACTACAATGTTATATACCACAAGACATAACTAGATATTCCACTGTATACTACTAATATCTAGTTATTTGCAATTATTTATGGTAGTAAACAATTTCTGCATATATATTCTAGTTACAACTATTACTTAGCTAAGGGAAGAAAACGTACTCATTAGTAAGATAAACACAGACAAACAGTCTATTGTGAAAAAATGTATATTTGTGTTGCTAATTCTATATTTGGTTATGCATTGCACTTGCTGCACAACCCCCAAAATATGCACACGGTGGACATGGTAAGTATGCTGCTTATATTTATCCAACTACTTATCTATACGATTCATTGGAGGACTCTGCTATGTGTATCAAGATCATGCAGTAATAATGATGGTTTTGCATTAAAGATGTTACCCAAGCTCCTTCCCATGAGATGGAGAGTGTCAACATTACAAATTGACTTTGAAGAAGAGCAAGTGAAAGGCCCAGGAGAAGAATCTCTCATAATTTGGAATGAAGCATATAGAAATGACATAACTGGGAACAACATATTGATCGAATTAACCAGCATGTATGGATAAAAACTACCATGGCGATTGATTACCATGCCCACCATGCTGTCACTTTTTCCTTTGTTTCAACCAATTTGAATCGAATTAAATAATGTATATGGAGTTGTATCTAGTTCCGTCTAAATGTGTGATAACGGTAATATTTGCACTTAGTCCTCCAAACTCGACCTTCTCTCCACTGGTAGATAATACAAGAAAGACCCCCCTTATATATCCAATATATGACATTACACAAATAAGTGCATACATATGAACAGATTGTGCTTGTAAAATTAACTTAATTCCTTCATTTTCCCATCAAAACCCATTCATTGAGATCCCCAGGAAACCCGTCAATTTCTTTAGCTCACAACAGTAGGAAGCCCCTTCCCCACATCCGATATGAATCATTAGTACATAAATAAGTGTATTTATGCCTAGAGACTCCACCTCAGTAACTCAGCACTTAATTCCTTCATTTTGGTGTCAAAACGGCTATGAATGCATATGATAGTTTGAGTCAGTATATTGGTAATCTCTTATTCCCACACCAGCAAAATTATATCAAATTTTAAATACCTTGTGTCTTCTTCCTAGTACCAATTAAAGTTAAAAATATAGCCAACATGTATTTTGTCCTTTAAGTGCATTGTAATTGGAAACTTACTCAACTGGGTGATTTTTATATAACAATTGGTATTGGTTAATAACAGTGTTTTAAAAATCGTCCTATGCGGCCGCTTAAGCGCCACAAGGTGTTGGACAATTAAAATGTACTATAAGCGGCGCTTAAGCATTTTTGCCCGCTTAACCCGCTTTTTCCCCGCTTTTTGCCCGCTTTTTTCAGAAAAACTGTTGTAAGCATATAGCATTAAGTACATTATATGCCACGTTTAGTATTGACTATAATATATTAAATTAGCATACATTAAATGTTCTATGATATACTTAGTTCTAATTTAGAATGCATACTTTGTATGTAAGCTGTAATGATATGGTACTTTTGTGATGTATCCAAGTGAATTATAGGTAACTATTATCTAATTTAGAATGCATACTTTGATTAAATGTACTGCTGTAATGTATGACTATTTGATGATGTGCGAATGTAACAATATGTTTGTTAGCTAACTATGATAGGTCTATTATTTACTGTTTAGCTATGTAAGCATGATACAAAATTGTTGTTTCATCTTGTATATACACTTATTATTTTATGTGTAGGCTGCTTTATCTATGACAAGTATATTGTTTACTATATTATATAGATACAATCATTGTTGTATAGTTGTATTCTAAACTATGTGGGTGTTTTATATTGTCTTGTACAATGTTTAGATATGTATAAAAAATTCAAAAATATAATATTTATATACATATGTATGTAATTTTGCATAAAAGTTTATAGGAATTGGAAATCCACTTTTCTAAAAAGCGCCCTCCTGGCGATTAATCGGCTACAAGGTCCCATCCGCACGCTTCCCGCTTCGCGCTTTTTAAAACCTTGGTTAATAAAAAAGTTGAAGACAGCAGATTTTTATATAAATGATGAACTTGATGTCTCGCCTTCTTTTTGTCTTTGAATGTGCTATTAACATTTCATCATCAACACCAACATACTTTTTATGTGCCTAGGCACTCCTAGGCAACAAGGGGGGCCAAGGGGAGTGTGCCTTGATTTATATGCACCTCGAGTCTTTTTTATGGATTAGGGTATTATATTCTTTTTTAATCATCATCATCACCTAAGCCTCAATGCCAACCATCTTGGGATCGGTTACATGGAATCTTCATTTCCAATCAACTCTGTTTGATCAAGATGTAAAGATCCATAAAAACTCTCCTTATAAGCTCTTCCCAAGTCCCAAGTTAATTTAGGAATCCCTCTACTTCTTTTGATTGTGCTCGACTCAATTGCATTGCTCATAATAGGCGTGTTAGTCGGTTTGTGTTACCATCTCAGGGAATCCTCACAGGTTGTCCTCAATACTCACCCATCCCTACTTTGATCATGATATAGTCATTTCTCAAGCGATCTTTCCTTGTTTTCCCACATTCTATCCAAGGATATGCATTGTAGACACATTTATCTTGTTGAGACCATGTTTCTTTATTGTCCAACATTCACTCCCATATAGCATGGTTGGTCATATAGTTTTCCTATAAAACATACTTTTTAATATGAGAAGGATCTTTCAGTCACATACTACTACAATTTTACTCTTCCATTTCAACCATCACGCGATGATCATGTTAGAAACATCATCTTGAACATCGTCATTTATTTGAATAGTAAAACTCAAGTAATGAAACTTGTCATATTTGGTACATCCCTTCCATGCAACTTGGCCCCACCATTCACAACTCTAGACTTGCTAGAATACAATGCCTTAACTCATTTTTGCCTCTACTGATCTTAAATCCATTAGATTCCAATGTATTTCTTTGAACTTTAATTTTAAAATTGTATTGTCCTTCGTATCATCAATCAACACGATATCACCAGCAAATAACACGCACCAAGGAACATCATCCTAAACATGCTTTGTCAACTCATCCATAACAAAAACGAATAGATAGGGGTTTAGTGTTGATCCTTGATGTATCCTAATTGCGGTAGGAAATCTTGATGTCTCTCCTCCTGCAGTCCTAACACTTGCAGTTGAGTTATCATACATATCTTTAATCAAGTCAATGTATTGGATTGACACACCCTTTTTCTCTAAAAACCCTTCACAACACTTCCATGAGTACTCGGTTATAAGCCTTTTCCATATCAATAAAAAACCATGCGAAGATCTATTTTGTGCTCCTTGTACTTCTTCATAAGCCTCCTTATTAGAAAAATGACATCTATTGTGGATCTTCCAGGCATGAAACCAAATTAGTTCTTTGATATGTGTTCTAGTTTAGGAAGCACGAACACTTCAATGCATCCCTTTTGTCCGTGTTAGACACATTTTGGACACAAACACTTACTGAACACGGCCCAAAACGTTTTGGATAGGCTGGGGCGTGTCCTGTCCATATTGGTCTTTTTTTGCAGCCCAAACACTTCTTCAACACAAGCTGGACACTTTGCAGACACGCTAGTGTAATAGAAGCTGCTACAACAGGGTATTTCAGAGTAAATTCTGAATAAACAGCCACTATTCTAGTATCTCGTCTCATTGACAAAATGTTATACAAAGCTGCAATTAATCAAAATGTCACAAAGAGTCTATATGTATAAATTTAAGATGCATTAATACCATGAATATTGAATCCAAATTATTTCTAATTACTTGATTAATCTAGAAATGTTGTTTCATAGACACAAATCATGTGTTTTTAGATGGCAATATTCATTATGATGTTGACAAACTTCCTTGTTAGAGATGCCTCAACAATATATACGTAAAAGATCGAGTTTTTTTTAGATGAAATCTAGAAAATCATATTTTTAATCTCTGCATGGTATTGCAAACCATTGATCTCAAGAACTTCCTAGCCACCATGTCTTTGTCCCACTCCCTTCTTTATCCCTCATCAAATACGGTACCTTCTGCACCACTACATTCTCTAGATGATAATATGCTTGGTTGTTAACAAATTTAAGAAATGTTATGTAGCAAATTATAGTGATTCAATATTGGGGAGGTGAATGTTTTGCTCAATTCAAACATTTCCTAACCAATGAACAACAGTGAATTATAATTCTAAACCATTAAAAATAGTTTGATTTGATTTGAGGGTTCGTAAACCAAACATTCTAGATACATTTATTCCATATATCCCCTGACGTTCTTGATTGTCTGTTTGCATTAGCCAATCGTAGTTCTAAATTTGTGCAGTTGCATGGTACATAGTTATCCAGGCTTCCGCTTGGGCTTCGCCTAGGCGTGCCCAGGCCCCCTAGCCAATGAACAACAGTGAATTCTAATTCTAAACCATTAAAAATAGTTTGATTTGATTTGAGGGTTCGTAAACCAAACATTTTAGATACATTTATTCCATATATCCCTTGACGTTCTTGATTGTCTGTTTGCATTAGCCAATCATAGTTCTAAATTTGTGCAGTTGCATGGTACATAGTTATCCAGGCTTCCGCTTGGGCTTCGCCTAGGCGTGCCCAGGCCCCCTAGGCTCTAGGCAGGCCGCCTTAAACTGGGAGCCTAGGCTTTTATATAACTGAAGTGGATTCCTAAGGCGTTTTAGGCCTAAATTAAGACACCTAAAGACCAAATTAGCATGTATTACGTCTGAATTTAGTCAAATTAGATACAATTTAGTTATTTTATGGAAGAAATAGATCTTGATTTAAGCCAAATCAGATCTAAATTAGATCTGATTTAGGGAAATAGGTCTGATTTGAGGAAAACATGTCTTAATTTGCGGAATTAGGTTTTGGTTTTGCCAAATTAGGGCTCATTTATGTCAATGTAGGACAAACTAGGGGAAGTTACGTCTGATTAAGTCATATTATGCTAAAATAGGTCTGACTTAGGCCAAATTAGGGCAGACTAAGTTAAACTAGGTCCAATTTAGATCATTTTAGGTCAAATGAAGGTCAAATAGGTCTAGCCTAGGTCATGACAGATGTGATGTAGGTGAAGTCATGATTTATTAAGCTTAGGATAACAAATACAAATGTACATAGTGATGTATATATTTGAATATAGCTAAACATATACATAATAATCATTTATATATATAAACAAATATGAAGATCACCTAGAAACGCCTAGGCTCCCACCTAGGTGCCTAGGCCCCCTAGGCTTCCCCTGGGTGGGAAAGACCGCCTAGCCGCCTAGACAAGTATGGGCCATGGCATGGTATTATGAGTCTTATTGTGTTAGATTCCTATGTACTAGTGTAGATGCCTAGTATATATGCATGTTGGTATCCCTCAACTTGGTATGCAATTTGTCATTAAAATATATTTACTTTACGAGTTGGGTTGTTTTTATGGCAATTTGAAGATGTAAGCTAGAGCATTGGACATGACACCCAATATCTTCACTTGCACTTTTGTTGTTTCAAGGATAATAATTTGAAACAGAACCACATAATAATAGTTTGGTTTGTTTCAAATTTGGACTAGTTAATGGTTTAGTTCGGTCTAGACAGTTTCCAATCAGATATGATCTGTTCAATTTGCATTTTTATTAGTGAATCAAACCAAATCAGAAATGTCTTACAAATATGTAACATGCATACTAAAAATCTAAATAGATATTGCATAAAATCAAGAGCAAGTACACACTCTACATATCATTTAAAGATTAAGTAATCTTTACGCCGAGCCACTTCCAAAGACATCTTTCTCTTTGTTGATACCAAGTTGAGCATGATAGACATCTATGTTACAACCAGTGTTTTGAAAATCGTATTGAGCGGCCGCTTAAGTGGCCACTAAAACGCCAACAGGTCTTGGCCGATTAATTATCCCCCAAAAGCGGATATGGAGCGGATTGAAGAAAAGCGGCCGCTTTTTGCCTACTTCACCTGCTTTTTCCCCTTTTTTTCCTCTTTTTGCCCGCTTTTTTTTAAAAAAAAACTGATGTAAGCATGTGACATTAAGTACATTTTATGGTCTAATTAGTATTTGACTATAATATATTAAACTTGCATACATTAAATACTCTATGATATACCTAGTTCTAATTTAGAATGCACGCTTTGTATCTAAGCTGGAATAATAGGGTACAGCTGTAATGTATTATGTATCTACATAGATTATATGTAACTATTATCTAATTTACAATGCATACTTTTAGATGTACTGCTGTAATGTATGACTAATTGATAATGTGAGAATGTAACAATATGTTTGTAAGGTATTTTTGATAATTGATAAGTCTGTTGTTTACAGTGTACTATTTAGCCATGTAAACATGTGATACAAAAAAAATGTTGTTGTATCATGTATATACACTTATTATTTTATAGGTGCAGGGTGCTTTATCTATGACAAGTATATTGTTTACTATATTATATAGCTATAGTCATTGTTTTATAGCTGTGTTATAAACTATTTAAGTGTTTTATATTGTTGAGTACAGTATTTGGATATGTATAAAAGTTCCAAAATATAGTAATTATATAGATATGTATGTAATTTTGCATAAAAGCTTATAAGAAATTAAAATCAACTTTTCAAAAAGCATCCGCTTAATCGCCCACCTGGCGATTAATCGGCTACAAGGTTCCGTTCGCACGCTTCTTACTTCGTGCTTTTTAAAAACCTTGGTTACAAGTTACAACATAATTAATGTTCACATGTATGTTGTATTTATTTGTTGAACCTATTTATTTGTGATTTCCTTTATGTCGTTTCCTTTATTTTCGTATTACAAAAGTCTCTATTTGCATTTTTATTAGTAAATCAAACCAAATCAGAAACATCTTACAAATATCTAACATGCATACTAAAAATCTAATTAGATGTTCCATAAAATCATGAGCAAGTACACAGCTACTCTACATATCATTTAAAGATCAAGTAATCTTTTCACCAAGCCAATTCTAAAGACATCTTTTTCTTTATTGACTACCAAGTTGAGCATGATAGATAGATATGTTACACCATAACTAATGTTCACATGTTGTATTTATTCATTGAACATATTTGTTTGTGATTTCCTTTATGTGGTTTCCTTTATTTCGTGTTACAAAAGTCTCTATCCTGGCATATATAATCAGATATAATTTGTTCAGTTTGCATTTTTATTAGTAAATCAAACCAAATCAGAAACATCTTACAAATATGTAACATGCATACTAAAAATCTAATTAGATGTTCCATTAAATCATGAGCAAGTACACGGTTACTCTACATATCATCTAAAGATCAAGTAATCTTTAAACCGAGCCACTTCTAAAGACATCTCTTTCTTTGTTGACTATCAAGTTGAGCATGATTGATCTATGTTACAACATAATTAATGTTCACAAGTATGCTGCATTTATTCATTGAACCTATTTATTCGTAATTTCCTTTGACTTTCTTTATTTTCGTGTTACAAAAGTCTCTATCTTTGGTATATATATATTCAGATATAATTTGTTCAGTTTGTATTTTTATTAGTAAATCAAACCAAATCAGAAACATCTTACAAATATGTAACATGGATACTAAAAATCTATTTAGATGTTCCATTAAATCATGAGCAAGTACACAGTTACTCTATATATCATCTAAAGATCAAGTAATCTTTTCGCTGAGCCACTTCTAAAGACATCTTTTTCTTTGTTGACTACCAAGTTAAGCATTATAGATATCTGTGTTACAACATAATTAATGTTGACATGTATGTTGTATTTATTAATTGAACCTAATTATTTGTAATTTCCTGTATGTGGTTTCCTTTTTTTCGTGTTACAAAAGTCTCTATCTTGGTATATATAGTCTTGCACTCTCTTTGTACAAAAAGGCATATGGAAAAGCCTGTTTTTTTGTCTCTATATTAGTAGGTTTTAGTTATAAGCATTTAAAAGTTGTGTAGGTAACACTGATTGTAACAGTATGCTTGCAACTATACATAAACAATTCTAGAACATGTAGGTGGAGTGATCAAAAGAATTGACAAAATTTGAAATTTAAAACTCATTTTTGAAATAGTGGCATGTATAAGAATGTGTGCACACGGTAACACATACTATTGAAGATAATGAATAGATGATATGTTAACAATGTGTTCAATACAAAGAACCCCTTCGTATATATAGGAGTGGTGGACACAATCCCAGAGCTGATTGGATTCTATTGGATCTATGACATATTGGACTCTGACTTGATTGGCCAATAGACACGCGCCCATCTTACATATGACTTGATATCTCCTTTTACTTCTAAAATTAACATATACAAAATGTGAGGAACAGGAAATGTGAAAGAAGTTCTGGCGCATCAACCGAAATTTTAGATAAGAATACAAGGAAAGAATCACGAAAAGTGGTTGTTTGCGACATACCAAGTTGAATTAGAAGGGTTAAAATTATAACGATGAAACCTTAAATCAATTTTTCTGAAAGATAAAACTTGGAAAATACACAGAAGTTAGCAAATGTCGTGAACATATGCTAAATAGTAGTTGAAATGTAGGTGCAAATGGCCAAGGTTGAAAAAGGCATGAGGCGTAACAAAGCGTTTTTGTCTTGGCGAGGCGAGGCGTAAGCCTCAAAATATACCGAGGCGGTCATATATATATATATATAGGGTAGCGATCCAGTGAGAAACATCCTACGGTGAGAGCATGAGAGGCATTTGAATAACTACAAATTCGGAACTGTTTTTAAAAATCCAACAATATAGAGTGTCGAAAAGTATTCTGTTGTTGTGAATGATCTACAAATCAGATGGTGATAAGATTTTGCAGGAAGGTAAATATTAAGGTATACTCGTAATCTATACGGTTGAATTATGAAAAAATAATCTATGTGAAGAGTTATTCAAATGCCTCTCATGCTCTCACCAAGATATGTTTCTCACTGGATCGTTACCATATATATATATATATATATATATATATATATATATATATATATATATATATATATATATATATATATATATATATATATATATATATTAGAGAGAGAGAGAGCGAGAGTCAAGCTAGAATACACTCGAGTGTTCAGATCGCACGCTACACTCAAGTGGTGTTTACATATCAAGACTATTTTTTTGCAAAATGTAAACCACTGATCTTCATTGTCGTACTATAATTAGGCTACATACAAATTTTGAGCCCATTTGGATGAGTATAAGTCACTCATCCGAGGACAACAAAATCTACGCTCGAAACTAATTTGAAATGCATAATTTTTGTGGTCTTCATAATGTGAGCTATAAATGTTCAAATGGGCTCAAATTTTATATATGAAAGATGTTTAAGAAGATCAACGGATTTGATTTTAGAAAAAAATATTGCATCTTGAAAAACTACTTGAGTGTATTCTGCTCTGAATACACTCGAGTGTATTCTAGCCTGACTCTCTCTCTCTCTCTCTCTCTCTCTCTCTCTCTCTCTCTCTCTCTATATATATATATATATATATATATATATATATATGTATATATATATATGTATATATATATATGTATATGTATGTATATATATATATATGTATGTATATATATATATATATATACTCGAGTGTCCCGGGGACTGAATACACTCAAGTCGTTTTCCACCATGCAACGTTTATTTTGAGAATCTAAACCGTAGATCTTCTTAAATATTATATGAACATAATACATATAAAATTTGAGCTCATTTGGACACTTATAGGTCATGCATCTAAAGGCAACAAAAAATATACAATTCAAAGTAGTTTTGTACGTTGATTTTGTTGGTCATGAAAGAGTGACTTAGAAAATTCCAAATGAGCTCAAGTTTTGCATGTAGCCTGTACTTTTTATGACAACAACAATCGACGGTTTGAATTTTGTCAAAAAATTGTCTAGATGCTCTCTCTCTCTCTCTCTCTCTCTCTCTCTCTCTATATATATATATATATATATATATATATAATGTACATATATGTACATACAAGTATGTACATTCACATTGGCATACACAAGAGTACACATTTTAAAAATTATATACATATAGATATATAAACATGTCAATATTTATATACATGTAAATCCATTACATATACACATAGACATAAGCAAGTACATCCAATATACAAAAGAATACAAAATATAGACACATATACATGTAAATCTTGACATACCTTACAATTATATACATATACAAATATATATATATATGCACAAATATATACATGTAAACATATACCATGTGTGTCATTACATGTATATGCATATATATATATATATTATAGATACATACACAAATACATAAATATAAAAACATAAATATGCATGTTTATATACATATATACATGGTTGAAAAATGCGTGAGAAGTAACGAGGCATTTTTTCCTCAGTGAGGCGAGGCGTAAGCCTCAAAATATGTATGAGGCGGTAACAAAAATGAATTAATACATGTAATTATATATATATATATATTTATATATGCTATCTATATGCATCTGTATAACAAAAATAGGTATGTACAAGCACGAGCAAGTGAAATAGAAATTAATTGTGAAACTTAGTAGTGATAGAATAGACTAAAGACCCACCACAACACTAAAATAAATATGTAGAAAAATAATGAGATATCAATTCTTTATACTATTAGAATAAAAGATGTCAATGACAGAAAAACTAAAGGAGATGGAATTTATATTAGTAGGAACAAGAAACCAAAGTTAGTTAACAATGATGCAAAATTCACCAACATAGTGAATAATAAGGTAGCAAACAATGATAAATTTAACAATGAAGATTGAAAATAACTTAGATAATGATGATTTAATGTTCATTATTAAAAAATAATAAAGTAAATATAAGAACTAAAAGACTTTTTTGAAGAAAGTGTTTGTAATAATCTTAAAAGTACACAATTTGATGGTTAACATAAGACTTTTTCACCTAGAATTGAGGCATGCGCCTCAGCTAAGCCTCAGAGCCTCAGTGCTTTGAGGCGGGCCTCAAACAATGTGAGGCGTAAGCCTCAGTCTAGGACACTGAGGCCTAAGCTTCGAGGCGCATTGGGATAGCCTCACCAAGAGGCGTAAGCCTCGAGAGCCTCAAGGCGGGTTTTTTATTACGATGCATATATATGTATATATACACACATATATAGATCATACACATAAATATATATGTTTAGATACATATATATGTATATTTAGACATATATATATACATTATACATGTGCATATGAGGCTTAAATTGAGGTCTGAATTGAGGCTTACGCCTCGGAAACGCCTCAACGCCTTTTTTACACCTCGCCAAAATGAGGCGCATTAGAGGCCGCCTTGCCTCGAGACGTACGCCTCTGAAGCCTTGAGGCGTGCCTTTTTTTCCATGCAAATGGCCAAAGAAATAAGCGACAGTGGAGATTATGGATAATAAGTTAATAACATGAACAGCCTGCTGATATGTGATAATCCCTGAAAAATATAGACAATGAGGGAGGAGGCGACTGGAATAAGCTGATGATGGTCAAAACGGGAGGAATTTTTCACCCCTCCAAAAATTATTTGAAAGAAAATACTCAATTTTTTATATCTTCAGCCAAGTAATCGATGATCGGTGAGGATACAGTTGAAAGACCCAACAGCCTGACAAAACTTTCTCTGCAATGAAGTGAAATGGGTATCATTTCCGGAGTTTGGTGGTACATGAGTGCTTCGGCATTTAGAGGTTTGTTTTGCCTATGGCGTTAGCCACTAGCAACTTCAAAGCTCAAAGCAATAGATTAGGCTTTACTATTTCGTAATACTTGAAGGACACAGGGCAGTTGTGAAAAGTCAGCATCTAAAAGAGTCTATGACCTCTCCTGTTCATGTTCATAACAAGATGAATCTTCCAGTAGCAACACTTGGCTTGTTGGTCCACATAACTCTAAATAGTTTGACCTCTAGACATGGTCCACATAATACCTCTATGTGGCTGCATACCCGGTTTGCCTAGCGTTTGCATCACATATGCATATGCGGCCTCCTGATATGGAGTCACAGACTGCATAAGTTGGGCTATGTAGTCTTGTATGTGTGCATATGTAAGGCTGCGAATGATACATCCAAATCTGGGAACCGGATTCCGCCCGACTCAGAAGAAACCAATTTCGGGTACTAGTTTTGACAATCGAAGTCAGTTTCGGGTCCAAACAAATAGACCAAAATTCAGGTCCGGATTAGTTCCAGGTTCTGATTTTCACAATTCAGGTTTGTTTCATGTTTAGACGCAAACGGGTCTGGATCAGTTCCAATTCTAATCAAAATCCAGGATGGGTCAGTCCGGGTTTTAAATTAATCAAACCGAATCGATTTTGGTTTCTAAAGTTGACATTGTGGGTAGTTGGACATAGTGATCGAGATCCGTGTCCAGGGTGTTACGGGTATGACTATGGAAAAAATTCGATCAGCCTTTTCTTACCCGGAATGACCCAGACCTGGAATTTTGACAACCCTATGCATATGCGGGACATACGCAGCTGTATTTGAGAGAGAATGTGTTGGGTTTATGATTCTACACCAACATTTGAGTTTTATAATATGTCCATAACAACTTATAGATGTGCCCAAATAAATATGTCTAGTTTGTCTTATACGAGCATGTTTGTTCTATGTTAATTGTTATCTTTTTTGGAAGTGCTTGTGCCAATAGCAATTGTCGAGGTAGTCCCGAAATAACACTTTGTTGCTTGGCTTATTTATTTCAGGGCAAGTATATTTTGTGTTTAATCTTATGCTTCTGGAAGTGCTTGTATTAATATCTTCAGCAGAAAGAAAAAAAAAACTTTTCTGGTCATGCTCGGAGATAATTTGATGAATGTTTAATTCTTGTTATCTTGCCTCAAGGGACACAATAGAACTAAACATCAAATAACAGTATGTACACATACATATATTTGACTCTGTACATAATACATATTATATGTGTAAGTTTGTATATGCACACACGCACAGTCAAAAGCCACGTGTGCATGTACATGTGTGTGGAAAAGTGTGCAAAATCCTATCTGCCTCACATATGTGGCCAAATACCGTCTGTTATCTATGCAGTACCCTCTCTATGTGTGTAGTGTTTTCTGCTATTTGGATAGTTGATGATAACTGGAACAAGCTGGTGTCAGTAATGTTGTTGTTTTTTTCAGGAATTGCTTCATGCAGGCTTAGATATATCAGCCAAGCAAAAAACAGAGCCAGAAAGTGTTAAGAAAAAAGTATAAGCATGGTAACTGTTACAGATCAAAAGGGCCTACATATTTGAAAACAGATACAAATGAAATCCCAATACCTTAGGTCCTTTGACAGAGAGATAATCGCCAACTTTCAACTCACGGAAATGATGTGACATTCTACCTTGAGGATACATCTGTGGTAAAGCAGGTACAATAAAGAAAAAGAAAGGTGATTTAGAAAAGGGCAAAGAAATACACACCTGGGCCTATTCCTTGGTATTGAGAATAAAGAAAAGAATTTGTCATATCTCGGACCTAACCTTTATGACGATCTCAAAGTAGCCAAGGTCAGTGTCTAGTGTGGTTGGCGTATAAGGCTTGAGCACTTCTTCACCTGTAGTATCCTTGCCTCTGTTTGACAATATATGAGAGGGTGTCAGAACGATGGCCCCTAAAATCGTGAGCTGCCATTCCTGAACTACTGGAGAAGACCTTATTCTGGAAGAGAGGAGAGCGGCGGAGTGGTGAATCGACGAACTCACCTGCAACTAATATGCTGGCCAATGGGGAGCCCCAGCACGGAAGTGGGTGTGGGGAGAGCAAAGCGGAACTTGCCGACATTGTGGCTGAGCTGTTTCTTCTCCACGAGCTTGAAGTCCCTGAAATTCTCGGGGTCCAGGCAGCCTGCAAGCAGTGCTATTTCATCTCAGTCACCTGATTCAGAAGAAGCTAGCCACTATGAGGTGGACAAAACCCAGTGATTTTTGAGACCACAAGGGTGACAAAATCGAGCAATCACACAGGTGATATGCGCTGGGTATGCTCCCATCTTGCGGAACTAGCAGAGCACAGCAGAAACAATAAAGACAAAATTTCATGCAAACTGAAACAGGGCTTCATGGAGCGGAGAAACTATATTGACTCTGTGGTGTCTCCGTTTAATGGCGGAGAAATCGTCAGGTTTTGAAATCTCATTGCGGATTCTTCGCGTACAAATATATTTTAGAATGGATGGGGATGGAGGACCCAACATTTGAACCGTAGAACCAGTGACTGCTAATCTCAAAATCACTGAGGCAAAGGGAATAAAAAAGGGCGAAAACCCCACAGCGCCGTCGCGCAGCTGCGGCCGGCAACGTAGATCCACGGGCGGAAAGAGGATTCAAAAGGAAGGCTCCCAAAGTGATCGTTAGCGGTAAGGGGGGAAGAAAACCCTGAACAGTTTTTCCTTTTCTATGGCGGCCGGCGCTTGGCAGCGGGCATGCTCTACTCAGAAGAAGAAACAAGGAAAGAGGTGGTGGTGGAGGGACGATTATTACCCTTGGACTTCTTGCTGTAGATGTACGCCGCGGTGATCCCGACGAGGACGACGGCGACGGCGATGCCGATGACCTCGACGCCGTGCGCCTGCAGCAGCTCCATGGTGGCTAGCCTGTCGAGGGCAGTTGGTTGGTGGTGAGGGTGGGTTTGTGACGAGAGGAGCCAATCTCGGGCGGACAAGCAGCAGTGGGAGCGGGTGAGGAAAGGGGGTTATATAGAAATTGTCGCGCACTACAGTCGAGTGTGGAATCGTGTGTGTATAGCATAGATACATATAATAGAACAAACGAGCTGAGAAGGACGATCTACAGTTGCGGCAGACCGGCGGATGGGGCCGATGGTGGTCTTTTGCGCCATCCCACCTCCAAAGTTTTTCCTGACCTTTTGTGGGGGTGGAGTGGTACTTAGTACCGGGTTGGTTTTGGGTTGGGTTGGGTTTGGTGGCGGTAGGTGGTTTTGGTTCTCTGGTTGAGTTGTTGTGGACTTCGTGGTAGGTGTGCTTCAAGTTTGGACTTGGGGGACGGTCTCAATCTGACGTGAACTCCGTGGGAGTCCCACTGTGACTCGTGTTAGGTGTTGAAGATGGCAGCAAGTAGAGAGCTCCTTCCGGTCTATGTGGTCCGGGTCAGTAGGCTGTTGGGCTGGACCGTTTCGGCTTGGCGACTGGGATTTGTGGTGAAGCCGCGCTGGCCCGTAGATCATGAGCTTTCACCGTTTGGGCCCCGGTTTATTTAATCGTTGCGGGTTCGGTTCGTACTTCCCAGCAGCCACAGAATCCAGCAAATCCGTCCTTCCCTTCCCTGTGTGCGCGCCACTGCGGGGAGTCTCTGGTTTTCAGAAAGCTCACGTGCATCCCGGTTCTGTACGGGATCCCCATGCCTAAATTATCTAGGCCATGCCTCTTACTCATAACTCTGTTTATTGTTTGTTATTATCATCGTTCAAAATGTAGTACCTGATAGTTTATTAAGTTTATATACGGCATGCTTCATCCATTGAACACCAGATAGGAGCGTGGAGCGGTGGAGGGCGACAGTTCTTCTTCTGTTTAAATAATTAAGAACGATGGCCAGCGGATGTGAATATCAAGGGTGGAAAGTAATCGAGACTTATTTAGTAGGGTATAGTCGGATGATAAAGTATGAATCACTGCTCCTGATTTACACCTAATAAAATTGTAGTATCGTCATAGATGATATATCCATGACAGCCATCTGATTTATACCCAACAAAATTATAATATCGTCATAGATCCATGACAACCATCCAAAGCCGGAAGAATAACATGAGGAGCTCAAATAAGAAAGAGTCATTCGGGGTACTTTGTTCTGCGGCAGGCCAACCCAATAAGCACACCCTATTAACCTAAGAGAGCAATAGGGCATGTAATATCCGGAATTTATTATAAATAAATAATCAAATACATGTACACACACACGATATCCTCTTGATTGCTCACAACTCGTTTATTGTTTATTGTCATCGGTCAAGATGCAGTTGATAATTTATTAGGTTTATACGGCACGCTTCATCCATGAACACCATAGCCTGGAGGGCGACAGTTCTTCTGTTTAAACAATTAAGAACGGCGGAGAGAGGTCATGCCACGCTGACTCACTTGTTGAATGTGAATGTCAAGGGTAGAAAGTAATCAACACTTGTTTGGTAGGGCATAATCAAATGATAAACTGGGAGTTTATTGTGTATTTTTATATTGCGAACTCACACACTACTTTTGATTTATACATAGTATTGTCATAGATCCATCCGAAGCCAGAAGAAATAAATTAAAAGGATCTATAGCATGAGGAGTCCAAATAAGAAAGAGTCATTTTATGTACTTTGTTTTATGGTGGGCCAACCCAATAAACACACCCTGAGAGGACAACAGGGTGTGTAAGATCCATAATTTATAAATAAATAAAAATCAACTAGAAAATATATATTTACACGAGATCCTAAATAGAAAGTATAACAAATAAATCAATTAACTTGACAAGTTGTAGACCCACTTTGGGACCGTTTGGAGCCTAAGGAATATATTGGGATAAAAATATAAATTTTATCTTGCAAACATGTACGAGAATTAGCCAAATGTTTTATTTGATAGGATATCATAAGAGTACACTTTGATTAAATTTGGTTTAGAAAATATGTTGCTCCTTACAGACATGAAGGTGCTAACTTTTATGCAATTTTCTCAATTTCAAAATATAAAAGTTGAAGTATCCTTGTGTTTATAAGACAAAGTGCAGTTCGAATCCCAAATATCTATGAATTTGGAGTTTGTAATCTAAGAAAGTTAGAAGGGAGGTGATTAGGTGATTGATAATGTGTCCATAGAAGCGGTTCAGTTGGAACGGCCCAGTTTCATCTTAGCTAAGCAACTAGGATATATTCACTTGGAAAATAGTAAGATTACTTGCCTATCCTCACTTTAAGGTTGTTTGAAGAACTTAACTTAAATTGAGGTTTTCATTTTTTTTGAGCCAATTGAATTCGCCCTAGCAAAAGCGAAAGTGACCAAAATTGACCTCAAACAAAGCCTCAATTTTGATGAAGATATTCTAGGCGACATAAGGTCTGAGCAGAACATGTCATTGGACGATGTAGAAACAATTCAGTTGAACTCACTATACATGTTATCCAAAACACATGGTATGTTGAAGTAGTGGATGCAAAATTGAACTAGAAAAATAAATAATACAACCTTTAGATTGGTTTATAATTTTTTTAAGCATTGTATATTATGTAATTTGTTAGCTAACAACTCCAAACCAGAAATTGAGAGAGAAAGGATAGAAGGTAGGACATGGAGAAAGAGAGAGTTAGGATTTTGATGTTTTCACTATAAAAAATATGGTAAGGGTCATGGTTGAATCGTTGACCACATGTATATGAATCCCTAACCCAACTTGTTGATCAGGACCTGGCCCTAACCTTTGATCCCTAAGTGGAGACTTGGTAAGTAAAAAGTTCTGGTCAGGGCCATCTCTAAGGACATTAGGCCAAGTCTTTGATCAAGGCCTAGACCTTCAGGATAAGATGTTATTTTACTATAGATGTGCCTTTATAACACTAGGTTTAGTATATTAAATGTACAACCAATACGTTACACAAAAGTACATGTTATTTTGGGGTCATATATAGTATTCACAATTTACCTCAATTCGGTATTGCTCTCGTGGCCCACATAAAAATTGTGCTTTACCCCTAGATGTCCAGTCAATTGAAGTGCTTTAATGCCTTTCGGGGAGAATCAACTAGCTCTAGGTTTGAGTGACATTCACCCCTAACCGCAACTCATTTTCTGATTCCCAAATTGTCAAAACCAAGTTATATATGTTTATATTCATTTTTCAAACATGTACACAATTGTTCATGCACAACCTAAACCATACACAAATGATTATTATTCTTCCAAAAATAAATATTGAACATCCGTGTTAAATTTTATGAAATCTTTTTTTGTTCTTTTCCCTTGACAAAAAATACAACCAGGATCAAAATAAGAAGCTTGCAACATCCTCTAATATATGTTGCCCCATAGAGTTTTTTTATGATGACCCAATTAGTTGATACTTTAGCTGATTCCACCATAAGGATTGTCTTTATTGTCATCATTGTTTGCACTAAGAGTGTTGTATCTATTATACTAAATGAACAAGCATAAATATCAAGTGTTAATCATACTAAATAACTCAATTGTGCCTATGTAACATAACTAATGTTACTAACTTAAGCTAACATTTAGAAGGGACCAATATGAAAATAAGTATGGCACATGTTACTGTTTGGATGCACTTTCTTTTACAAAGTAAAATTAATATTTTCTTATTCAAGATAGAAAAGATAAAAAAAGAGTAAAAGTATTCATCACCATATGTTAGTTAGAATCAATTTTTAAAAAATAATGATATTGTTTTCTGCTTGTTGAATACAATATTTACAAGTAATTAGATGTATGAAAAAGTGGTGGATGATGAATTGGTCATGCAATGTAAAAGCGAAGAATAAAATAGAGATATGAGTGGATAATAATCAATATATACTTCTAAAACTTAAATGAAAAGTATAGATGCCTTCCATTTATGTTGTTATGTCAAGTAGAATCGAAGCAAGGAGTAGGCATATGTTGTATAGAATCTAATCACTTGAGACACCTTAAAAAAGGAATATTCCACCTTTACACGTCATATTGGAAATTATCCTCCTTAGAAGTCAACTGTGTTTCAGTTGCTAATTTCCTTATTTGATATAATTGGCTAAGCAATTAAGAAAAAAACAACAATAATTTAAAAGAATAGATGGTATTAACATTTTTGTTCTTAATGCGGCAATGAGTAATGAAGAAGAAAAAGAAAAAATAGCAATCAGTATAGTTCAACTCTATAAAAAAAATGTTGATGTAACACGAGAAACAAGAGTTGAGAGCACAAGAGTGATGCCTTCTCCCAGCCCTATACACACATTGTTTAAAAAATTAACAAGATCCATAAGGATTGTCTCTAAATGCTTTTTAGATTGAGCTAGATTTGACCAATTGTGTGACAAAGTAGTTTTTTTGGCTTAATTCCGAGGATGGAATTTCTTTTAAGGTGTGTAGGATGTGATGGAGTGGACTTTTGGAATCCCTAGATGTCCAATTACATAAGTGAAATCATATGGTTGAGTTATATTAAGAGTTTCAAGCTTTTGACAAAGTAGGTGTGTTGATGTGAGGTTGACATCATGATTAAGATATCTCTTTTAATGCCTTCTTGAGGAATTTAATTGAATGGTCTAACGATTGAGTTTTGGTCACCAAATTTGAGTAGAAGGTAGATCGAGAGATAAAGAAGCTATGGTTAAAATTTTGTGGCAATCAGATATTCCTATAGAGAGTTGTGAAGGTTTGGAGTTTGTGATAATATGTGCATTTGAGGATTAATAGATGAAAGTTTAATTGTTGGGGTGTGTCACGCCCATGTATCTTTGATTGGGTCTGTGCGGCCTAATTCTGGCCTTGCATCTCAAATCTGATGGTTTCGACTTTTCCCCAAGTTGAGAGTCACCCATTCACATAGTGGTAGCTTGGGAGCAGTCTGACGGTTGTTTTGGACGACTATGGTCTTTGGATGCAGACTGAGAGGTGGAGAACTGCCACGATTTTGCTCCAGCACGATAGAGGTAGTGGGATAGAAATGGTCGTGTGCCTGGATGCATCACGATCTCCCACCATGGGTGGAAGTGGGACACAAATGGGGCAGTTGCCCTTGCATCCACTCTGACCCTCGGCTCGGGTGGCTTTTAGTGCCGCAAAAACAAAGAAATCGAGCAACCTCTCCACCTTTCTCCCTGTCCATCCGCAACAGAGAGTCCCTTTCCAGGAAGTTGCCCCACTGCAACTCAGGAGTCGCAGCGGCTGCTGAAGCGGATCGCAGCAGTGGTGTAGGCATAACAGGCGTCGGGCTCTGAGCAGCGATGGCAAACGTCGGAGGAGCGCCTCGTGGCGGCGCCTTGGGAAGAAAGGGCTACGTCTCCTGATGATGGCATCACCGCCGCCAGGCCGGGCGGGGTGTCTCCAGCCCCAGGCAGGTGATAGGATGCGTCAGTGGGCTAGAGAAGTGCAGAGAAAGATGGAATCTGGTGGCTTCGTGGAGACTGGTCTCAGACCAGGAGAGACGCACGGCGGCGCCGAGAGCGGCTGGAAGCAGGCTCTGTTTCACAGAGGAAATAGAGTCCCGCGGGGACTCGCGATCGGGCGAAAGGGGGAAGCCACCCCGGGTTATCGGGTCCAGGGGTTCACAGATCCCGCCCCAGATCCAGTCGACTCAAAGCTAGCTGAGGAGCCAACAAAAATGCCTCAAACGCCACGTGGTTGACTCCTATTGGCTTAAAGGTAAGACATTTCCAGAAAATATGTATACCTTGGATAATGCATAGAAATTAGCCTGTTCATCAGAAAAATACAAATAAAAGTACCAAAATTCTCATAACATTATGTGGAATATTATAAAAGTATAATATCAGGCCTTTGATGCACAAATATCAGTGATATCATGTAAGATGCGTAATGCTTAATTGATAGATAATAAATATCAAACATCGACCAAAAATTATGAGAAAATACCAGTAAGTCACTAATCATATCTATAATCCATTTGATGTCAGTAACCATGATGTTGATACACGAAATCATGTAATTTGATTAATATGTCTAATTAGGGCTAATAACACTAAAGATGATGCAATTAATACATTCATGCTCAATAAATGATGAGATTTATAGAAAACCCTCATATCTGTAACTGGAAGATAATATATAAATTTGAGATCAGTTATATGTATGAAATTCATGTTATATGAAGAGAACCCTTAATACATGTGATGTAACCCTGATATGGTTAATGAAAGTGACATAATGTTAAATGCGTTCACATAATAATGTGACACATGAGTATATCCAGTTGATGAACTATAATCTGGAATACGACATCAGTAAGATAATTCTAAGACTAGAATACAAGTAATAATGCACGTATCGTAATGAGATAAGGTAAACCCTAAAATGGATTAACTAGGGTTAAGATGATAAGAACCTAATGATAGTATATGGTCTTGTCTTGATCAGGTTTGACCAAGCTTATAGTTGACATCAGTGGTATGTGATTAGGAATATCTCTTTGGAAGGTACGCCATTACTGTAAGGACCCTGACCTGCGTTTAGGGTTTACCCTGTTTGTTTTGCTTAACCTTAGTGGTTTGATGCTTGCTAATCACCCTAAGTGGTGATTAGGGTTTTGTTGAGCTTTGTTGAAGAGTTCGAGGGGCTACTTGCAAATAACCCAAGTTTAGGGTTTTGTGGGCAAGTTTGCCATCTTGTGAGATGTTTTCCCTCTTTGCTTCCTCTAGGGTTGAGAGGAAGGCTTGGGCTTGTTGTTTGAGTCCTTTGGGCCTGAGTTGAGCTTGTATGGGCCTTGGAGTTCCTTGTTTGGGCTTGCTTGAGCCTTGTGTCGCCCAGGGTAGGTGGTGTGTCGCCCAGCAGGCTGGTGTGTCGCCCAGCAGAGCTGCTGCCTGTGTCGCCCAAGATGCTTGGCTTGGTTGGTGGACACAAGGTGCACATCTTGGACAAGTGTCTCTTGGCTTGCTAGTGTGTTGGCTTGAACCCTAGGACAAGTGTCCCTTGGGTGGGCGACACATATCATGGTTGTACCTTGGTTTCTTCTCCCCTTCTTCCTATATAGGTAGCTCTTCTCCTTGCCTTAGTCTCTTTTAGTCCTTTGGTCTCCCCTCCACCCTTGGTGCACGATACCCCTCTCCATCCTGCTTGTGTTGGCCGATACACTTCCTTGGAGCTGAAGTGGTGGCCGATACACCCTTCTGGAGCAGCTTGGTGGACGATAGCTTTGGACCATGGAGTGCATCTTCTTCCTTGAAGCTTAAGGCGGGTTGCATAGTTTCTAACCCTAATTCTCTTACCTCTAGCTTTAACCTTGTTACATGTTAGTAGACTAGCTTAGCTCCTTGCTCTTGTACTTTGCTAAGTGTACCTTAGTGGCCGATATCCCCCTTAGGGTTGTAGGGTCCCTTTGTGTACCTTGCTTTCTAGGGTTTGGGGCTTCCTTGAGTTGGAGATCGATAGGTTGACCTAGCTTGAGTGTTGGCCGACATGGTGACCATGTTGGGCGACATGGTGCTCTCTCTGGTGGTCGACATGGCACCTTTATGGGCGATGGAGTGAGCTAAGGTCTGGTTGGCCGATATGGTTGAGGGCATGTTGGACGATAGGCTTGTGTCCCGATGGCCGATAGCCCTAATGGCCGACACCATGGTGACCGATAGCCCTAATGGCCGACACCATGGTGGGCGATACCCTAATGGCCGATAGCCATGTTGGACGATACCCTACCCTATGTGCTTGAGTGTGGTGGCCGATAGGGTTGGTGGGGTGGCCGGTACCATGTTGGACGATAGGTCTTGATAAGTGTTAAGTGAGGGTTGTGAAGCTTTAGTGAGGGAATGAGGTTCCTTTGGTGACAGTCTCATATGTGATGGAAATAAACAATGGTAGCGTTTGTGATATCATCAATATATATATATATATATGATACCTTGCAAATAAATAGGATGCTAATGATAGTAACAATGATGTTAGCCCTAATGTATTAGGTGCATGATGTGACCTTTATGCTTAAATTAGTAATGATTGTGAGGATGATGATAGTTACACTAGTAGTTTGTTTTATTATAATAATGATTGTCATAAAGATGCTAAGTGACAGTTATATTAAAGGTTGCTTCATGATAAAGATGACAATAGTTGATGGCATAATAATGACCTTGTTAATACTAGTGTTGGTTTGGTAAACTCAACATGATTTCTATATACCTGGATTGCTTGTATAATCATGAGATTGAGGGTAAGCATCAGTATGGTTTGAATAATGATGTACTTGATACCCTTGATTACCAAATAATTGTAATATTGATGAGTAGATTATCTTGAATGATATTTCATAATAGTGAGCATATTCCGTATGTTGAATCTACAATTATGATGTACCCTAACCTTGCAGGTGATGTTTTAGCCATGAGAAGGCTATGAGATGTATGAGATGAATATCATTATTTGTTAATTATCCTATGAGGCTGTATGTAGGATATGTTGGTCCCATGATGATGATGTGAGCCTTGAGAGGCAGTAACAATACATGATGAGGGGTTGAGACCCTGTGGTATGTGATGATCCTCGAGATGGATCTGGATGGTTGGCAAGAGGCCAAGTGATAACATGTGATGTTGGATCCTTAAGATGGATCAGGTTGATATGAATAGATCATGATATAATGTTCCTTACTTTCTGTTATATCTTGCATGTTATACAACTTGGTTGAATCCTGCAATCCATCTAAAAGATACTAATTAATCACAGTGAAATATATCATGTAGTTTGCCCTGGCCATAGATCCATCATCGTCAGGACTTGGTGATGGTGAAACGGGTTTTCCTACGGGTTAACCTGGAAGCGCATATTGTTGAATATGTGTAGGTTGCTCCTAGCCTAAAAATGAGGAGGTAAGAGTGTAACTTCGGTTGCAGACTCAGATATGTGTGTAGAGCATGGTGAACAGGCCCATGGCTCAGGATATGTGATGTATGGAGCATGAATGCGTTCATGGCTCAGAGCACGGTGATCAGGCATGTGGCTCAGTTTTACTAGCGCCGAGACCTGTACCAAGGCGGGCTAGAGAATGGGTAGCCTATGGAGCTAACCCTGTGGCTTAGACCACTTCAGCATGTGACTGCGGTCCTGCTTGTGTTGTACTCATGTACTGACCATGAGGTGGGAGGTCGTGGAGTCCGGCTCTTCCATTGACCTTGTATGGCACCGGCTTGGGTTTCGTAACCGAAGGTTGGACTTGAACGGTACGGTTCAAATCCTCAGGGAATAATAACACGTAATACATCCGTTTAGTATTTACTGATCAAATCAAACACAAAACATTGGTTGAGGCCTTGTTTGGGTAATAGTCTGTTATACCTTGCAGGTTATGTGGTAATCTACCTTATCTTGATAATCATGTTATGTGACATTATACCCTGTTCTAATAATCCTGTTACATGTTGATATATCTCATCTTGCTAGTCATATTCCTTTGAAAGACATCTGGTCATAAGTTTTAATACAGCTGGTATGCTTGCCGGTAAGAATGATCTTGCTATATATCTATATAACTGCTTCTGATATATCTGCCCATGTTATAATTGCTGTTATAGTTTCTCTTGCTGAGGTTCTATGGTTGCGGTGGGAGCTATGTTTCCCGCTGGGACAATTGTTCAATTGTCTCACCCCGCTGGTTTACAACCTTTTTAGGTGGTCGAGGTAGACGTGGTCGTGGTTGTGGTGTTGCGGACGAGCAGCTTGAGGAGCAGTAGAAGGCAAGCGATGGACATGCTGCTGTTTTGGATGTTTTGTAGTAGAGTCTAGAGTCATCCCTGTACTCTCAGGTCCTTGGCAGTGTTTTGACGATGTTTCACGAAGATCGTTCGATGATGTCGGTATATCCTACTGTTGGCCGGATGTGGGCCTTTATGTATATATGAACAGGTGGTGAACTCATGTGATGGATGGACAGCTGTTCCTGAGCTGTGGACACGTGTCAGATCTTGTGTATGTACATATTTATATTACATGTTTCTGTGCAGGATGAGGACTGGAAAGTAATAGTTTCACAGTTTATCAGTTTTCCGCAATCGGTTTTAATTAACTCGTGTTTTTTATAATCTGTGGTTATGGTGTTTTCCGCACGTTTTCGCGTAACACCTCGTTATCGGTGTGATAATGGGATGTGTTGCCACAAGTTTTGGTATCAGAGCCTTAGGTTCGCTGAGTCTACAGGGATCTAGGACTAGGTTGAGTCTGTTCTTATGAGTTTCCAGGATACCTTACAAAAATCTTCTGCCTTCAGCAGAAGAAAAGCCAAGATGTCTGGAAACCACAAAGAACATGCTCCTGAGCATAGTGATGCTGCATCGGTTGATGGAGCAGATGGACGGGCACATGAAGATCGGGTGCCTGAGGTCCCCCAACCAGACCCAGCCATGCTTGAACACCCTGCCTACCAACAGCTTATGGGGTAGTTAATGGCTACGATGAATCTCATGGTTGAGCGATTACCAGTGCCTCCTCCGCGAGCACAGGTTCCCCATGGAGAAGCATCGGGTATTGGGAAGACCTTTGAGCGGCTTCGCCGAGTCGGAGCTTCGGATTATGCTGGAACGGCTGATCCAGCGGATGTAGATCAGTGGCTGACGAGTCTTGAAAAGGCTTTCCGGATCCTCGACATCCCCGAAGCAGACAAAGTAAAGCATGTTGTCTACCTTTTGAAGGGTAGTGCTGGTCACTGGTGGACCATCGAGGAAGAGAAGTGGTCTGGTGAGGTGATCTGTTGGGAAGTGTTTCGGTGCGAGTTCGTCACCAGATACTTTCTGAAGACGTACCTGGATGAGAAGATCAGTCAGTTTGAGAAGTTGCGGCAAGGAACAATGAACATCACCGAGTATGAAGCTAAGTTTATGGATCTGTTGAGGTTGTGTCCTCACATGGCGGCGACAGATGATGAAAGGATCAGACGTTTCGAGAAGGGTTTGAGTGCTGAGTTGACAACCCCTGTGTCTGCGCTGGAAAATCGAGAGCGGTTTGCTACGTTTGTGGAATCAGTTCGACGGATCGAGAGGACAGAAAGGGAGAAAAGAGAGTCGGTGTCTCTTAAAAGACCTGCTCAGTTTCAAGGCCGAAGGTTTGGTGGCTTCAAGAAACCCAGGTTTTCAGCACCGTCAGAGATGAGAAGTGCTGGTGTACCATCTCAGTGGTCTCCGAGTAAGGGAAAAGGTTATGTTTCTTCACCATCTAAGGCGCACAGTTCAGCTTCGGTGGCAGTGACATGGCCATCTAGGCCACGAGTTGACAATAGAGCATGTCATCTCTGTGGACAAGTCGGGCATTGGAAGTTCAATTGCCCGAATAGAGATGTTGAAGTGACGCAGCAACCGAGGCAGAGTTTCCAGAAGTCTGAGAGACCACAGCCCAGTGGTAGCAGAGGACGAGGACGCGGTCAAGCGTCCCAAGCTGGATCGTCTGCTCAAGGGAGCAGAGGTCGTGGACAGCAAGCTACGGCTCGATTCTATGCCATGAATCAGCCGGAGGCGATAGTCAACCCGCGAGTGGTGACAGGTCAGATGGAGTTATTTCATTCTGATATGTCTTCTTCTTGCTTTATATCTGTTCTGGTTGACCCGGGTGCTACACACTCTTTTATCGCCTATAGTATGCTTGAAAACTGTCATCTACATGTTAGTTGTAAGAAGGATAGCTTGTTGTTAGAAACCCCTCTTGATGGTTCCTCTTTGCTTCGAGAAGAGTGTCCATCTTGTGTTTTGTCTTTTTCGGGACACATCATTCAGGTGGATCTCATACCACTTGATATGCATGGTTTCGATGTTATCCTTGGGATGGATACCTTAGAGAAGTATAAGGGTGTCTTAGACTGTGGTTCCAAGCAGGCGGTGTTTGATGTTGCTGGAGAGAAGTGGATCTTCCAGGGAGATAGGAAGATTCTTCTGACATGTCTGGTGTCAGCTATGGTGGCAGATAGGTTGTTGCAACAAGGATGTGAGGCGTTCTTAGCTCACGTTGTGGATACCGTTGTGGATACCAAGGCGAAAGGCCTTAACCTTGAAGAAGTGTCTGTGGTCCGAGAGTTTGCAGATGTGTTTCCCAAGGAGTTTCCTGGTGTTCCTCCACCCCGAGAGGTCGATTTTGAGATCAATCTGGTTCCGGGAACGCAGCCGATTGTACAGACACAGTATAGGATGGCTCCAGCAGAGATGGTAGAGTTGAAGAAGCAGTTGCAAGATTTGTTGGAGAAAGGTTTCATCAGACCGAGCACATCACCTTGGGGTGCTCCCGTGTTGTTCGTTAAGAAGAAGGATGGTTCGATGCGGTTCGATGCGGTTGTGTATAGACTACCGACAGTTGAACAAGGTCACGATCAAGAATAAGTACCCGTTGCCGAGGATAGATGACATGTTCAATCAGTTGTGTTGTGCTACAGTATTTTCAAAGATCGATCTACGGTCTGGATATCATTAGTTGAGGATAAAGGCGGATGACATGCCAAAGTCCGCCTTTAGGACGAGGTATGGTCATTTTGAGTTTGTGGTTATGCCGTTTGGATTAACCAATGCACCTGCTGCTTTCATGGACCTGATGAACAGAGTGTTTCGTCCGTTCTTAGATCAGTTTGTTGTAGTTTTTATAGACGACATCTTGATCTATAGTCGGAACCGGCTAGAGCATGAGCAACATCTTCGTCAACATCAGTTGTATGCTAAGTTTAGTAAGTGTGAGTTCTGGTTGGATGAAGTGACTTTCTTAGGTCATGTGATATCTGCTGAAGGAGTCAAAGTAGATCTGAAGAAAGTGGAATCCGTTGCGGATTGGGAACAGCCAAAGACGCCGACGGAAGTTCGTAGTTTCCTTTGTCTAGCAGGATACTACCGGAGGTTTATCAAGGACTTCAGTTCGATAGCTCTACTGATGACGAAGTTGACCAGGAAGGATGTACCTTTTGTTTGGAATGATCAATGTCAGCAAGCTTTCCAAAGTTTGAAGGAAAAGCTAACCAGTGCTCCAGTGTTGATCTTGCCAGAATCTGGAAAAGGCTATGTTGTTTTCTGTGATGCGTCCAAGAAAGGTTTGGGTTGTGTGCTGATGCAGAAAGATCATGTGGTTTCTTTTGTTTCGCGGCAGCTTAAGAAACACGAGGAGAACTATCTGACCCATGACTTGGAGCTGGCAGCAGTGGTTCATGCGTTAAAGATCTGGAGACACTATCTTTATGGGGAAGTATGTCAGATCTTTACAGATCACAAGAATCTGAAGTACATATTCTCACAGCAAGAGTTGAACATGCGACAACATCGGTGGATGGAGTTGATCAATGATTATGATTGCACTATCGAGTATCATCCTGGTAAGGCGAATGTGGTAGCAGACGCGCTTAGCAGAAAGTCTTCTACTCCCAAGAAGGCACAGATGAGTTCTTTGGTATGCCATAGGCGGGACATGTTAGTCTCCTTACGGCAGATGAACGTACAGATGGAGGTTTCCTCGTTAGCTGGACTTTTAGCACAGATGCAAATCAAGCCCACGTTGAGACAGCAGATCAAGGATGCACAGCAAACGGATGATACAGTACAACTAATCAGATCAGAGTTTGGCAGCGAAAAGCGTGATGGGTTCCATGAGTCCGAGGATGGAGTGGTTTGCTATCATAATAGGATGGTGGTTCCAGATGCTGATAATCTAAGGAAGTTGGTGCTCGAGGAAGCACACACGTCGATGTATTCTATGCATCCAGGTGTCACCAAAATGTATCATAGTCTGAAGGACTTGTACTGGTGGCCCGGCTTGAAGAAAGATGTAGCTGAGTTTGTGGCTAGGTGTGCGGTGTGTCAGCAAGTCAAGGCTGAGCATCAAAAGCCGGCAGGTACGTTGCAACCTTTGCCTATACCACAGTGGAAATGGGATCATATTACCATGGATTTTGTAGTTGGTCTACCCAGGACAACTAGGAATCATGATTCCATTTGGGTGATAGTGGACAGATTAACAAAGTCTGCCCATTTCATACCTGTGAAGACCACGTATACAGCTGAAAAGCTCGCTCGAGTATATGTGGATGAGATAGTTCGTTTGCATGGTGTGCCAGCAACGATAGTTTCTGATAGAGGTCCTCAGTTTACAAGTCGTTTTGGGAACAGTTGCACAGGGCGATGGGAACGCAGTTGAAGTTCAGTACCACTTTTCACCCGCAGACAGATGGACAGTCTGAGAGGACTATTCAAACTTTGGAGGATCTTCTTCGTGCTTGTGTTTTGCAGTTCCTAGGCAGTTGGGACGTACATCTCAGTTTGATAGAGTTTGCCTACAACAATAGCTATCAGCGGAGCATTGACATGGCTCCCTATGAGGCTTTGTATGGGAGGAAGTGCAGATCTCCTTTGTGTTGGTATGAATCAGGTGAATATCAGCTTTTGGGCCCTGAGTTAGTACAGCAAACGACAGAAAATATCAAGGTGATACAACAACAGTTGAAAGCGGCACAAGACAGGCAGATGTCTTATGCAGACACTCGTCGACGACCTTTGGAGTTCCAGGTGGGAGACAAGGTGTATCTTAAAGTCTCTCTGTGGAAGGGTGTGCTGAGGTTTGGACTGAAGGGTAAGTTAGCTCCCAGATATATGGGGCCTTACTCAGTCATAGCACGTGTTGGCAAGGTGGCTTATGAGTTAGAATTGCCTCCAGAGTTGCACAGGTTACATCCAGTGTTCCATGTCAGTATGCTGAAGAAAAGTCATCCGGATACAGGAACAGTGATACAACCAGTGGAAGTTGAGCTTGACAAAGATGTGACTTATGAAGAGGGTCCTATGATGATCCTTGACAGAAGAGTCAAGAAGCTAAAGAGAAAGGATCTGGTTCTTGTGAAGGTCCTTTGGCATCACCGTGGCATTGAGGAAGCCACGTGGGAGCTTGAGGAAGAGATGAGGAGGAAGTATCCCTCGCTTTTCTCTTCGTATTTTGGGGACGAAATCCTTTTGTAGAGGTTTATGGCTGTAAGGACCCTGACATGCGTTTAGGGTTTACCCTGTTTGTTTTGCTTAACCTTAGTGGTTTGATGCTTGCTAATCACCCTAAGTGGTGATTAGGGTTTTGTTGAGCTTTGTTGAAGAGTTCGAGGGGCTACTTGCAAATAACCCAAGTTTAGGGTTTTGTGGGCAAGTTTGCCATCTTGTGAGATGTTTTCCCTCTTTGCTTCCTCTAGGGTTGAGAGGAAGGCTTGGGCTTGTTGTTTGAGTCCTTTGGGTCTGAGTTGAGCTTGTATGGGCCTTGGAGTTCCTTGTTTGGGCTTGCTTGAGCCTTGTGTCGCCCAGGGCAGGTGGTGTGTCGCCCAGCAGGCTGGTGTGTCGCCCAAGATGCTTGGCTTGGTTGGTGGACACAAGGTGCACATCTTGGACAAGTGTCTCTTGGCTTGCTAGTGTGTTGGCTTGAACCCTAGGACAAGTGTCCCTTGGGTGGGCGACACATAGCATGGTTGTACCTTGGTTTCTTCTCCCCTTCTTCCTATATAGGTAGCTCTTCTCCTTGCCTTAGTCTCTTTTGGTCCTTTGGTCTCCCCTCCACCCTTGGTGCACGATACCCCTCTCCATCCTGCTTGTGTTGGCCGATACACTTCCTTGGAGCTGAAGTGGTGGCCGATACACCCTCCTGGAGCAGCTTGGTGGACGATAGCTTTGGACCATGGAGTGCATCTTCTTCCTTGAAGCTTAAGGCGGGTTGCATAGTTTCTAACCCTAATTCTCTTACCTCTAGCTTTAACCTTGTTACATGTTAGTAGACTAGCTTAGCTCCTTGCTCTTGTACTTTGCTAAGTGTACCTTAGTGGCCGATATCCCCCTTAGGGTTGTAGGGTCCCTTTGTGTACCTTGCTTTCTAGGGTTTGGGGCTTCCTTGAGTTGGAGATCGATAGGTTGACCTAGCTTGAGTGTTGGCCGACATGGTGACCATGTTGGGCGACATGGTGCTCTCTCTGGTGGCCGACATGGCACCTTGATGGGCGATGGAGTGAGCTAAGGTCTGGTTGGCCGATATGGTTGAGGGCATGTTGGACGATAGGCTTGTGTCTCGATGGCCGATAGCCCTAATGGCCGACACCATGGTGGCCGATAGCCCTAATGGCCGACACCATGGTGGGTGATACCCTAATGGCCGATAGCCATGTTGGACGATACCCTACCCTATGTGCTTGAGTGTGGTGGCCGATAGGGTTGGTGGGGTGGCCGGTACCATGTTGGACGATAGGTCTTGATAAGTGTTAAGTGAGGGTTGTGAAGCTTTAGTGAGGGAATGAGGTTCCTTTGGTGACGGTCTCATATGTGATGGAAATAAACAATGGTAGCGTTTGTGATATCATCAATATATATATATGATACCTTGCAAATAAATAGGATGCTAATGATAGTAACAATGATGTTAGCCCTAATGTATTAGGTGCATGATGTGACCTTTATGCTTAAATTAGTAATGATTGATGATGATAGTTACACTAGTAGTTTGTTTTATTATAATAATGATTGTCATAAAGATGCTAAGTGACAGTTATATTAAAGGTTGCTTCATGATAAAGATGACAATAGTTGATGGCATAATAATGACCTTGTTAATACTAGTGTTGGTTTGGTAAACTCAACATGATTTCTATATACCTGGATTGCTTGTATAATCCTGAGATTGAGGGTAAGCATCAGTATGGTTTGAATAATGATGTACTTGATACCCTTGATTACCAAATAATTGTAATACTGATGAGTAGATTATCTTGAATGATATTTCATAATAGTGAGCATATTCCGTATGTTGAATCTACAATTATGATGTACCCTAACCTTGCAGGTGATGTTTTAGCCATGAGAAGGCTATGAGATGTATGAGATGAATATCATTATTTGTTAATTATCCTATGAGGCTGTATGTAGGATATGTTGGTCCCATGATGATGATGTGAGCCTTGAGAGGCAGTAACAATACATGATGAGGGGTTGAGACCCTGTGGTATGTGATGATCCTCGAGATGGATCTGGATGGTTGGCAAGAGGCCAAGTGATAACATGTGATGTTGGATCCTTAAGATGGATCAGGTTGATATGAATAGATCATGATATAATGTTCCTTACTTTCTGTTATATCTTGCATGTTATACAACTTGGTTGAATCCTACAATCCATCTAAAAGATACTAATTAATCACAGTGAAATATATCATGTAGTTTGCCCTGGCCATAGATCCATCATCGTCAGGACTTAGTGATGGTGAAACGGGTTTTCCTACGGGTTAACCTGGAAGCGCATATTGTTGAATATGTGTAGGTTGCTCCTAGCCTGAAAATGAGGAGGTAAGAGTGTAACTTCGGTTGCAGACTCAGATATGTGTGTAGAGTATGGTGAACAGGCCCATGGCTCAGGATATGTGATGTATGGAGCATGAATGCGTTCATGGCTCAGAGCATGGTGATCAGGCCCGTGGCTCAGTTTTACTAGCGCCGAGACCTGTACCAAGGCGGGCTAGAGAATGGGTAGCCTATGGAGCTAACCCTGTGGCTTAGACCACTTCAGCATGTGGCTGCGGTCCTGCTTGTGTTGTACTCATGTACTGACCATGAGGTGGGAGGTCGTGGAGTCCGGCTCTTCCATTGACCTTGTATGGCACCGGCTTGGGTTTCGTAACCGAAGGTTGGACTTGAACGGTACGGTTCAAATCCTCAGGGCATAATAACACGTAATACAGCCGTTTAGTATTTACTGATCAAATCAAACACAAAACATTGGTTGAGGCCTTGTTTGGGTAATAGTCTATTATACCTTGCAGGTTATGTGGTAATCTACCTTATCTTGATAATCATGTTATGTGACATTATACCCTGTTCTAATAATCCTGTTACATGTTGATATATCTCATCTTGATAGTCATATTCCTTTGAAAGACATCTGGTCATAAGTTTTAGTACAGCTGGTATGCTTGCCGGTAAGAATGATCTTGCTATATATCTATATAACTGCTTCTGATATATCTGCCCATGTTATAATTGCTGTTATAGTTTCTCTTGCTGAGGTTCTATGGTTGCGGTGGGAGCTATGTTTCCCGCTGGGACAATTGTTCAATTGTCTCACCCCGCTGGTTTACACCCTTTTTAGGTGGTCGAGGTAGACGTGGTCGTGGTTGTGGTGTTGCGAATGAGCAGCTTGAGGAGCAGTAGAAGGCAAGCGATGGACATGCTGCTATTTTGGATGTTTTGTAGTAGAGTCTAGAGTCATCCCTGTACTCTCAGGTCCTTGGCAGTGTTTTGACGATGTTTCACGAAGATCGTTCGATGATGTCGGTATATCCTACTGTTGGCCGGATGTGGGCCTTTATGTATATATGAACAGGTGGTGAACTCATGTGATGGATGGACAGCTGTTCCTGAGCTGTGGACACGTGTCAGATCTTGTGTATGTACATATTTATATTACATGTTTCTGTGCAGGATGAGGACTGGAAAGTAATAGTTTCACAGTTGATCAGTTTTCCGCAATCGGTTTTAATTAACTCGTGTTTTTGATAATCTGTGGTTATGGTGTTTTCCACACGTTTTCGCGTAACACCTCGTTATCGGTGTGATAATGGGATGTGTTGCCACAATTACCTCTTACTTGGCTTATTATATAATATGCTTGTGTTATATGAGTAGTAAAATACTTGGCATATGGTATTGATTGAAATGATTGTTCTTGTATGATATGTTGCATGAATTTCCATACTTGTTGTTATGAACACATCAAACATAATATATTTGTTCCATTATATGAAAGCACTAACTCTTTGGTAGAGTGCTTGGAAGTGACCTAACTCTTTGGTAGTGGTCACATTGTACATATGACCTAACTCTTTGGTAGTGGTCTGACCTAACTCTTTGGTAGTGGTCACCTTGTACAAATGATCTAACTCTTTGGTAGTGATCATAAAGGCCTTGAGATATAATGGAAAATAAGCTTAAAATATGTGTTATCTTTTGTTAATGAATATCTTTGTGCAAGTATACGTTTTTGTTATATTCTTCTGTTACTTCCAAGTATTAGTTTTATCTTATTGCCAAGATATGATGAGAGGTATATAAAAGACACATAGGCGTACTCAGTACAATATTCTTGAATATTGTGCTGACGTGTACCGCATGTAATCTTTTGTTTAGGTTGTGGTTATGCTTTTGAAGATCCAAGATAGTGAGAGTTGTATGGCGAGCTGATGTACAGGTGGACCTGTTGTCTTAAGATCATGTTGTTTAGATGTAGTACATGTATATGTATAGTTTGCTGTTCAATATGTAATATCAAATGTTGTAATAATTCATGTTGTAATTATATGTTGAATGGTGAACATGTGTGTATGGTTTTATTATTGTTCATGTACATGTGCTACTGATTGTTTCTTCTGACTCCCTTGATTTTCTCTTTCTTAGCCTAGTGTGGGTGTTTAAATTGGAGTTCTCGCTGAGGTGAGGGTTTCAATTTGGATGTCTCACATCAGATTAAGTTTTAGAAAATCCGGGGACATCACAAATTGCCTCCTAAATGTAGTCAGCAATTGTATAGTCATGTTGAATACACATCGAGTATATACATATTTAATCAATATAGACAAAAGTATGATATTTAAAAGTAAAAATAGCATATGATGGGATGCTTGTCAATAATATCCTAGATCTTGGAGTGGACTTAATGCTTACAATGATATTTAAAAGTAAAAATAACATATGATGGGATGCTTGTCAATAATATCCTAGATCTTAGAGTGGACTTAATGCTTACAATGATAAGAAGATTGGTTAAAAGCAAAAAATAGTTACTAAAAAAAGTGGCATAATATGTCAAACGGGGAGGATGACTTGCGCAAAGGAAAAGCAGTGATGGTGGAGAAGGAGAGATGGTAAAATGTCATTGAGGACATACATAGAGATAGAGAAAGAGGGTGTAAAATATGAAAAAGCAAACAAATGTGAAAGATGGAGAATAATATGCAGGGGAAGGAAGGAGAAGGGCGGTTTTCATCGACATAATCTGATTAAAATTTTAGTTTTTTCACCTCAAGATGTGCAAAAATAAACATATTTACAATGTTACTTTTTGGATCATCTATATCTTTGTGTGTATCTTGCATGTTTTAACAAAACATCTTGTTGAATATTAGTTTTCAGATTATGATTTGAACTGCTTTGATAAAACTAAGCGCTTACTCCAGCTTTATTTGATTGTGAACTGAGCAACATTTTAAATTATGTTGCCATCAGATCTTAGTTGGATGGAGGAACAAGCAATAGAAGTTGATCTCATCCAACCTCACTCGAGACCATGAATAGATAATAGGCAATTAGATTGGAGGCATGTCACCTGAAATCTGGTTGTGGATGTATTTAACAATGAACAAAGCATTGTTTTTAATTGCATGGCCATTGGATCTCAACAGACGGGCAACATATGAGAGGTATCAGATAGTGATCTCAACCAGTTGCTTACTCAAGGCCATGAATAGATAAAGGCAATTAGATTTGTAGCCATGTTGCCTGGAAGCTAACAAATGAAGGTGACTAGACTACATGATGCTAGGCAAGCAGATTGCACGTAGTAAGGATATTGAATCAGAGAGGAGTTCCCCCTGTGAAAAGATGGTTTATGTGCTAATAGGCAATGCAGCCATGATATCTAATAGGGTGTAGGGTTTTTAACACTACAAGTAGAGAGGGAGGGCGTGAGAGGAAAAAAAACATTGGACCAAAGATTTGTAAAATTACAAGAATAATAATAAATGAACTAAATGAAAGGAGACATTAAGAGAGAGATCAATTTTTATAGTCAAGGTGTTATTGTTAACCAGTCACAGATAAGCCTTAAAAATTAGTTAAATCTGGTGAGGGCCTTAATCCTTGACCAAATATCATTGACCCGTACCATATTTTGTTGTAGTGCAATCTAGAGTCCTGTCTTGCTTTAGATGGTTGGATCAGATGGAAAGCTAGGGTTTATCAGTAAGTTTCTTATCTTACTACTCATACTATCTGAATATCTAAACTTTCTACAATCTCCCTCTTCTAAAACCTAAGAACCCTAAGTCTCTCTTTTGTATCTACCTTTAACAAGTTCTAAACTTGATCAAGTGGAAGAGGAGAAAGATCACAGTGTTGATTGATTTTGTTGAAGTTCATGTATATTCACAATCGAAGCATGTATTGATGCCTTTATATATAAAGGTGTGTGGTTTAATCCCTTATCATATATTTAAACATATTTAAGTTGAATTATACCAAAATGAATCCAATCTCATTTATTGGTTTTATTGTAGGGTTTATATGTGATTTTTGGGAAACATAAGGGGAATTGGATGCCTACTAGTTTAAATATATTTTCAAATGAATAAATTCATTCATCTACATATGACATGTGAATTTATGTTTATTGCAAAGTAACTTATAATAAAACATAATAAAATAAAATCGTTAAATTAGACAAATTGATCAAAATTGTCATAAGAATGAGTACTTATGAAATGAATTGGTTTGAACTATCATTTCGTATGGTTTTCTAGATATAAATGTAAGAAGTGTTGTTTGAGGTTTCTCATATCATAAAAGCATTCACTATCTCATGACATAAAAGGATTTAAATCTATGATAAAGGAGGTGCATTGAGTATCTCAAGCATTATGACTTCACAATTACAAACCACCCAGGAAAGGCAAATGTTGTCACAATACCCTAAGTGTAACATACTAGATTTTTGGTACAAATTCTATTTTGATATATAATTTACAAATTCCCCTAAATAACGTTTCAATTACAACCAAGTCCTTCCTTCCAACTTCTATGTGATCCTTTTGATTTATTTTCATGGTCCTTAATACAAATTAGCCTCCTTTTGAGCCTCTTGCATTCATTATCCTTGATCGCTATTGCAGACCTACAATCAAGTGCATCACAGTCGCCTGTAGGTGCACCTGGGGAACACCCATTCTTGTAACCAATATTACCTAGCTCTTGTATTTGGCCGATGGCAATCATTAGGTCATCCCTTACCTGAAATGGATGCTTGAAACCAACCCCTCTCACATGCTCGTCTACAGCTAGCCACTACGTAGCACCCTCTATGAGTTTCAAATCATGACATAGACCCATGATGGTTGAAATCAGAAATCTCGGACCAAGTCTGAAACAAATCCACCCCCCCTTGACCCATGATAGAGTATCTATCGTGATGCATGATGATCCATGAGTCTGAGAAGAAGGAAGACCTCCTCTTTCCATGGCCAATGTACCTAAAGGGGAATCAGTTCCCATAATGGCCTAGGCACACATCCAACTATTGTGTCTCCTCTTAGATTCCAAGAAGCACATGTACATGAAAGGAGTCCACTTTGATCACAGAAAGTAATCTTAGGTATGATATTTCATACATGTCTACTATCATCTTTTTCAGCTAATAAGATCCTAGTTATGAAAATGAGAAGATGGGTTGGGTTAGCATTATATGAACATCACAATGCATCACAATTAATCATATTTCATAATATATACATGATTCTATACATATGTATTAGTAAGCCAATAGTTAGGAAGGATGAAATTTACCATTAAATTGTGCCCTTAATATGTATCTACAAAAGGATTTAATATATATAAACATGATTGTAATAGAACTATAGTCTAAATTGTCTACAAGCTTCGTAGTTGTCATATCAGTACTGAATTACATGTGGGTGTGTGAACCAATACGAAATTTAGTGTTGATTCAAGAATTTTAATAGTTACTAAACTCAACTACTAATCTCATCCTTCACAAACTAAGAATCATAGATGTATGAATATTTTATGGTGACTAGAAATATAAATAGATCTTATAATTATAATTGTCCCTATATGTAACTCAAACATATACGACAAAACTTATATATATGATAGATAGAGAAAGAACAAAATTGTAAGGCCTAATTCAAGGAAAGTTGGTATTGTTTAACGTATGAGTGAGCCTAAATCTATTTGGTAAATGTGTAGGTAACATGGACCAACTCTAGTGAATATAGTTATTAGAAAGACAAAATAGGTCGAAGGACTCAAATTATAATTCTTGACCATTATCAATATATAGACACTAAACTATATTGCTATTTGACTACTTATTTTGGAATACTCTACCATCAATATAGAAGTTATTACCTAATGACCATAATCAATGTAGTAATGGGAGATCAAATGATCTTAACTTAATATTAATGTACACATGTACTAATTTCCCCTATGAATAGAATCAAGTATCAAAACCCTAGAAAGTAGGATGGTGAGGAAATGTGAAATAATAACCCTAATTGGAAAACATGGGCCACCTATAACACTAATTGAGTGAAATTTGATCAACACGTGATTCATGACATATAGCAACAAATATTTCTCTAAAGTTGTAGATATCTCTATTTTTGAATTAATTTCTCGGAGGTGAAATATTTGGAATTCACAATGTTGCATACTTTGATCCATAGGTACGGAATTTCTATTTCAATTTGGAAAGTTAAAAACCCTCATTGATTGCATGCATAATTATATAGGTTGGTTGGCTTAAAATTTTTTTAACCTTAGCCCTCTTTCTTGAAAGCCACCAACAATAAATCTTAGAAAAAAGTAGCACATTGTTTAAATGTCAAAAAGGGCAGGCTAGTGCCCAATGATTTAGTGGAATAATGCTTCCCTGAATCTATGCAGAGAGAAGGACATGAGGTCCCTTAGTATACTTGGAAACATAGTTGGTGTTTTGTCGTTCTCATGTAGAGAACATATGGCTTCCCCAACAACATAGACATTAACATGTGCTAACTATTGAAAATTGAATTACAAGTTTCAAAAATTGAATTTTGAATCTTATTAAAACTTGAAAACCCTTTACTACCTTTTCATATTTACCTATGTTGTTCATTCATCTACATTTTTCCATAAAAATTCTTTGTTCATAGGTTCAGATTGTTTTACTTTCCAAATACCAATTTCGTGCCAACTTTGTTGACCTCAATTTCCCTTATTGGGGCCCATATGTGGTTTTTGTTCCTTTTGGAACTCAGGGGCAGGCGACCAGAGAAGAAGTAGAACAGACTGCATGAGGTAGCTGTGGGCTCTGATCTCCAAACCACGATATAAACACGATTTAAACGTAGTGGAAACGGTTCGATTAACAGCAGAAGACAAAAATCACGGAAAATTAAAACTTTTCAAGATAAGAGCTTGAATCCATAAAAACTTCTTTCATAAAAGGAGATAAACTGTTTACATCTTTGATAATTACTTCTTGAGTAATTATATACAACATAAAATCTCAGACCAAAAGAGTCCAAGGACCTGAGAGTACAGAGAACACATAGGACTGACTATCTAACTATACAACTCAGCAGTCTGAATCTCCACCTGAGATTTACTGCTGCTCCTGGTGCTGCTGCTGCTGATACTGTCCACCTGCAGACTGATTCCTTCGTCCTCGACGACCACCTAAAAAGGTTGAAATCTACGGGGTGAGACAATTTTAAATAATTGTCCCAGCGAGAGTTATAACTCTCCGCCAGAAGCTTTATTATAGCAAATCAAGAACAACATAGGTAATAAAAGCTTTAAGGTAATCAACAGCAGATTGTTATCAATTAGAACAACAACATTTAAGGAATATGAAGAACATGTATACTAAGTAATGTATCTTCAATCAATGTATCTCGTGGATCAACCTAAGCAGATATGCTACGCGGTTGATTATGTTTTACAAACATCATTATGCCCTGCGAAGATGAGGTATACCGTTCATACTCCAACCGATCACTATTAAGTCGCATCGGTATCATACATAGGTCATCAAAAGAGATGGATTCTTATGACCTCATCTTCCTCAGTCAGTGTGAGGTTCAACATGCAGGACATCTAATGTCTCTGCTACTATAGCTTACCAGGGTATTCTGTTACTTCGCTATTAGAGTCACAGTGGCATTTTGTACTCTCTTCGCCATCGAGGGATTTCTTGTTTATCTCTCATCGATGCGGTATAAAAGACTTTCTCGGGAGATTAGTGTTACATCACCCCGGCATAACCCATAGTGAAGGATTGATAGATTAAGATACATCTGCATCAATTCCTACACTAGGATGTAAGGACATTCACATCCATTTTCCCCACATACTCAAAAGTATGTGATCCAGGAGTTCCCTTAGGAAAACATGTTTCACCATCATTTAACTCCTAACAATGATGGATCTATGATCAGGGCTCTTCATGGTATGATTATACTTGATTAGTTAGGTACATTTTAGTATTCTTTTAACATCATACATGTTTTCAAACAATAATCATTAGAACAACAGTTATGAAAGTAGAATACTAAATGTATCAAGTCTAACTCACATAATCATCATTTCTCAGTACTCTCATCACAAGTCATCTCTTATAGCATGACCTTGATGGTATTCATGGCTCTCACAGCCTATCAATCTCATAAGATGCTATTAACAAGGCATCAGGATAAATCACTATTCATAAAGCTAACAACATGCTTTCAATGAATATAGTATCATCATCCATACCTAGATATGATCATCCTCATATAGGAACCTGCATGGTTAAATCAACTGATAACAATAAATAACTCATTTAAAGAAGTTGTATCTCCCTACTCATACAAGAGCTAGGTTTCCTTGATTTTCATCAATTAGGGTTTACTATTCACAATACATGTCATCATCCTAGAATTAAGGTTTACTATTCACCTATTGGTGAATTGATCTCATAACATCACCATGTATGAGAAACATCATCATTAAAGTCCTCAGATAAGATTAAGATTCATTAATGATCATAAATAGGGTTTTCATGATCTCACATAGGTGGATCATACCCTAATCATGCACATTCATATATATATTGAAGGTTCGTTACTTGGATTTCAACCATAATTGGGATCTTCTGTCTCCTCTTACTCATAGGTGATGATTACATCACTCTAGATTAGGTTGGGTTAAGTCCTTATTGACTATCATAAGCCAAATCACCACTATCATGTGATTAGGGTTTGATTAGAACAAGGTATTACTCAATTGAACCCTTCAAGGACATTTTGGTAAATTACCCATTGATCGTCATCATGGTTCAATTCATTAGTCATTTAGTCCCTTAATGTCCTAAGTTACCATTAGGGTTTAGATTAGATCACCATTGAACCATTTACACCTTCAAGTGATTAAGTATAAACAACCTTGAAAACCTTCAAACGGTTTCAACCTTCAACCACCAAATGGTCTTGAGACCATTTGACCTCAAACGGTCTTGAGACCTTTTGGTCTCAAATGGTCTTGAGACCGTTTGGGTGTGTTGACCGTTTGGGGAGAGTTGACTTTCAAACCGTTTGAAGCTTATGCGGTTTGAAACCGTTTGATCTTAAATGATCTTGAGATCGATTGGTCCAAACGACCTTGAGATCGTTTGAGCCCAAACGGTCTTGAGACCGTTTGGATCCAAACGGTCTTGAGACCGTTTGGTCCAAATGGGCTCAAACCGTTTGGACCTCAAAAGTGGATTAAAGGTTATAAACGATTGGGGTTTTCTATGTTGAAGCCTTCAATTGGCCAAATCCTTGTTAGCCACTTATCAATTGAGACAATTAGGTTATCCTTAACCAATTGGTCACTCAATTGACCCTCAATTGATATCCAATTAGGGTTGGAGTTGGTTCAATTAAGGTCTATAAACATTCAACCATCAACACTCAACAATGTGAATCAAATCGAAGTTGATCCCATCAATTGACCTCCAATCGGGCTCAAACTTGGCCCAAACGGTCTTGGGATCGTTTGGATAACCTCCAAATGGTCTTGAGACCGTTTTACCAAGAATTCATCAAAATATAAGTTGATTTGATAGGGGTTGAACCTTAATTAAGTCACAAATCAGCAATTTGATTATTTCAATAACCCACTGTAATTGGGCCCTCAATTGATCAAATTACCTTAACCCTAGACCTCCAAACGGTCTTGGGTTGACACCAAACGATCTTGAGACCGTTTGGATGAGTTCCAAACGGTCTTGAGACCATTTGCCCATCCATCCTTTGGACTCTAGTGAAAATTCATCAAGGTTTGATCTATTGAGTTAATCATCACATCAATACTTAATTGCAATATGATTTGGTACATTTGGACCTTCAATTGGTCAACTATACTTGACCCCAGACCTATAAAAGGTCTTGGGTGATCCCCAAACGTTCTTGAGACCGTTTGGATGATTCCTCAAACGGTCTTGAGATCGTTTGGGCTAATCAACCCAAAATCACTAATTAACTCATTGGAATTTCAGCACTGATTTCAATTAGGATTTGCCCTATTAATCAACCTTCAACTCATAACTCGTTTGGAATTAATCCATAAAATTTGGTGAGTCATTAATCAACATCATTATGAACAGTAATCCCAAACGGTCAATGCTTGGTCAACCATCTTAAACGGTCTTGAGACCGTTTTCCCAAAAAGGGCAATTTAAACAGATTGAAAGTCAGAACTTAATTCAATTGGATTTGCTAATTGATTTGCTTATATCTCACGATTACTTTGGAGTTAACCCCTCAAATTTTTGTGGGTGATTAACCTACATAATTATAAAAAAGATTCCCATACGGTCATCGCTTGGTCAATGCAACCAAACGGTCTTGAAGGCCGTTTGCCTTCATACGACCCTGAAACCGTTTGCCCACCAAATGGTTGTGTAAACCATATGGGCAATTGGTGGAGGTCGTTTGGTAAAGTGGAAATCCGTGGATAAGCATAGGAATTAACGCCCTTATCTTCTACCTCAAGAACAGTAGCAGTTCTTCACGGTTTTGCTTGCAAGGATGCAAGGGAAGATAGGGAAGAATAAGAACTAGAAACTATATGCATAGAAAAAGATGTATAATCAAAGCATAAGGTTTAGAGTTATAAAACCCGCCTAAAGGTTGTTCCTTGAGCTCCAAGATTCCAAGATTCAGGTCTTTAATGGTGTCTTTGAGCTCCACAGGTCGGCCAAGGTGAATTATCCAAGGAAAAGTTGGAAAGGAATGGCTAGAAAGATAAAGCTAGGTGAGCTAGCCATGAATTCAACCTTGAAATCGAGTTTCCTCCATGAATTCAAGCAAAAGGGATGATCCAAACTTACCTTGAACTCCCTGGTCGTTCTCCTATGCTCCAGAGCTCTGACTTAGTCAGTTTGAGCAAGGAGGATAAGTGAGGGAATGAAAGAAACGTTCCTTTGCTTGCAAAGGAAGTGGTATATATATTTTGGGTGAAATTTCTCCATAAAGCTTCTACTTTATCCCATTTCTCATCTAAGTCCTTCCTTTCTTCTTTGCTCGTCCCTACCCCTTATTTCTAAGGACAAACTCCTTCTAAGGTCAAGAATTGAAGGCAAAGAAGATCAACCCATTACTAAAGTATACATATAAAAGAGCTATTATACTTATTCCTTGATTATTTAATCACAAAGGTGTTTATTTATTATATGATTATTCAGATGAAGTGCCCTCTTCATCATTTCTACTCTAAATGATGACAAAAGTTATAAAAGATATTTTCGAAGATAAAATTTACAAGTTGCACTCCAAATTTTGGGTAAATTGCATTTTACCCCAAAACCAGGGTTTCAAGCACACGGATTGCTTCCACAGCTGCACCTTGGTGCTCAAGCTTGGGAAATCCTTTAAACTTTACCATAATCATTCTTATGATGCCTCAACATCAGAGGAACATCTCAACATGTGCAAATTGCAAGTTAACCTTTCTAACTGGGTAAATTTCACATAGGTCCCTGTATTACAAAACAATACTAAAACATTGTTCAATTAGGGCAGAAATGGAAATATGTGTTCCTCAAGAGTTTAATTACATGCCAAAAGATAATCACCAGTATCTTAATTACATAATTAGGCAAAACACCTAGGGTTAACTCATAACCCAGGTCAGGGATGTTACAAATTATCCACCCCTTACAAGGATTTCGTCCCCGAAATCGATACAACGTTTTAAGAGAAAAGAGCAGGGTATTTCCTTCTCATCTCCTCCTCTAGTTCCCAAGTGGTTTCTTCAACACCACGGTGGTTCCAGAGGACTTTCACAAGGCTTATATCTTTCTTCTTTAACTTTTTAGTTCTACTATCAAGGATTGACACTGGTCCTTCTTCATAAGTTATATCTTCATTCAATTCTACTTCCATAGGTTGTAGAACTGACTCGGTATCTGGGTGGCATTTCCTCAGCATAGAAATGTGAAACACATGGTGTAACCTCTGTAACTCTGGTGGCAGCTCTAGTTTATATGCTACCTTTCCAATCCGTTCAATGATTGGATAAGGCCCCATAAATCTAGGAGCTAACTTCCCTTTTCTTCCAAAACGAAGAACTCCTTTCCAAGGCGAGACTTTGAGATACACTCTGTCTCCGACCTGGAACTCTAAGGGTCTACGACGCTTGTCAGCATAAGATTTCTGCCTATCCTGTGCAGTCTTAATCTGTTGTTGTATTACCTTAATCTTTTCTGTTGTTTTCTGCACAAGATCAGGTCCTAACAACTGATGCTCACCAGTCTCATACCAATACAAGGGTGATCTACAACATCTACCATACAAGGCTTCATAAGGTGCCATATCAATACTATGCTGATAGCTATTGTTATAAGCAAACTCTATCAAGCTTAGGTGTAGATCCCAACTTCTGGTAAACTGGAGAACACATGCTCTCAACAGGTCTTCCAAGGTCTGTATGGTCCTTTCCGACTGTCCATCAGTCTGTAGATGAAAGGCCGTACTAAACCTTAGCTTGGTGCCTAAGGATCTGTGTAACTGCTCCCAAAAACGACTTGTAAACTGGGGACCTCTGTCAGAAACTATAGTGATAGGAACTCTGTGCAAACGCACTATCTCTTGAACATACAACTGTGATAACCTCTCCGCAGAATAGGTTGTTTTGACAGGTAAGAAATGCGCTGTCTTAGTCAACCTATCAACAACTACCCAAATGGAATCATGTCCTTTGCTTGTCCTGGGTAGGCCAACAACAAAGTCCATGGTAGCATGGTCCCACTTCCACTGTGGTATGGGTAAAGGTTGCATTGTTCCTGCAGGCTTCTGGTGTTCAGCTTTAACTTGCTGACACACAGGACACCTCAGAACAAACTCTGCAACATCCTTCTTCATTCCAGGCCACCAATACATATCTTTCAAGTTTCGATACATCTTGGTGCTTCCTGGATGCATGGCATACATCGAAGAATGAGCTTCTTCCAGGACTAACTTCCTCAAGTTGTCCACATCCGGCACTATCATCCTCCCATGATAACAGGCTATTTGATCATCTGAGTCATGGAGACCATCTCGTTTCTCACTACCATACTCCGATCTAATCTGCTGAACTACAGTATCACCTTGCTGTGCTTCCTTAATCTGCTCTCTAAGGGTAGGTTTAATATGCATCTCAGCTAACAACCCGGCTAACAATGACACCTTCAACTGTACATTGTCTTGCCTTAAAGAGATAAGCATATCTCTCTTAGAGCATACTAAAGAGTTTAGTTGTGCCCTTTCCATGGTTGATGTTGCTGATTTCCTACTCAAGGCATCAGCAACCACATTAGCCTTCCCCGGATGGTAATCAATCGTACAATCGTAGTCCTTGATTAATTCCATCCAGCGGCGTTGTCTCATATTAAGCTCATGCTGAGAGAAGATGTACTTAAGGTTCTTATGGTCAGTGAAAATCTGAAACGTCTCTCCATAAAGATAATGTCTCCAGATTTTTAGGGCATGAACCACAACAGCTAACTCTAGATCGTGTGTCGGATAATTCTCTTCGTGTTTCTTAAGCTGTCGGGAAGCAAAAGAAATTACTTGTTTATTCTGCATCAACACACATCCGAGTCCATTCTTGGAGGCATCACAGAAAACTATGTATCCTTTGCCTTGCTCAGGTAACACAAGTACTGCTGCACTTGTCAACCTCTCCTTCAACAACTGAAAAGATTGCTGGCACTTATCACTCCAGTAAAAAGGAACTTCTTTCCGGGTCAACTTTGTCAAGGGTAAGGCTATGGAACTAAAGTTCTTAATGAACCTTCGATAATAGCCTGCTAACCCTAGGAAACTTCGAATCTCCATTGGCGTCTTCGGTTGTTCCCACTGTAGAACAAATTCTACCTTTGTAGGGTCAACACGAATTCCCGAGGCAGATATCACATGTCCAAGAAAAGATACATCCGGCAGCCAGAACTCACACTTGCTAAACTTAGCATACAACTTGTGTTCTCTTAGCAAGGTCAAAGCTTGGCGAAGATGCTGCTCATGCTGCTGAGCATCCTTGCTAAAAATCAGAATGTCATCTATGAAGACGACAACACACTGATCGAGGAAAGGTCGAAAAACTCTATTCATGAGTTCCATGAATGCAGCTGGTGCATTGGTTAGTCCAAACGACATAACCGTGAACTCATAATGACCATATCTTATCCTAAAGGCAGACTTGGATATGTCACTATCCTTAATACAGAGTTGATGATATCCAGACCTCAGGTCTATCTTTGAGAAGATGGTTGCACCACGCAACTGGTCAAAGAGATCATCAATCCTCGGCAGAGGGTACTTATTCTTTATCGTTACTTTATTGAGTTGTCTATAATCAATGCACAACCGCATTGACCCATCTTTCTTTCTAACAAACAAAACTGGAGCACCCCAAGGTGAAGTGCTCGGTCGGATAAAACCTTTCTCAAGTAACTCTTGAAGCTGTTTCTTGAGTTCTGCCATCTCAGCAGGTGCCATCCTATATGGTGTTTGGGCTATAGGTTTTGTGTCTGGGATCAAATTGATTTCAAAATCAATTTCCCGAGGCGGTGGTATACCTGGAAGTTCTTCAGGAAACACGTCCTTGAATTCCCTGACTATAGGAACTTCAGCAGGGTTGAGACCTTCTTTGGTAACATCTACCACATGGGCCAAGAATGCATAACATCCTTGCCTCATCAGCTTATCAGCAACCATAGCTGACACAAGACAGGTGGGCAGAATCTTCCTTTCTCCTTGAAAGATCCACGTGTTGTTTTTATCAGCAAACACAGCAAGCTTGGATTCACAATCCAAGACAACTCGATACTTTTCCAAGGTATCCATCCCAAGGATTATATCAAATCCTTGCATATCAAGTGGTATAAGGTCCACTTGAATGCGATGGTTAGAAAAGAAGAGGATGCAGGGAGAGCATACCTCCTGCAACACAGCAGATCCACTCAACGGAGTCTCCAAAAACAAGCTATCTGCCCTATGACTAATTGTCATATAGCAGTTACGAATCACTCTCCGAGTGACAAAGGAGTGTGTAGCACCCAGGTCAGATAGAACAGATACCACACAGGATTTAGACATATTAGAATATAAAAGTTCCATCTGACCTGCCACTACTCGTGGATTGACCACTGCATCAGGTGGGTTCATAGCATAGAACCTTGCTGTCGCCTGGTGTTGAGGTGGTGCTGATGATCTAGCTTGAGACGCTTGTCCACGTCCTCGAGCTGCTCCTTGAGATTGCCTTCTCTGAAATCCCTATTGACTCTGCCTCTGAGGTTGTGTCATAGTGACAGGCCTAGATCGGCAGTCCTTCATTAAATGCCCCACCTTCCCACAGTTGTAATAGCTCCTCTCCAGTTGTTATGGTCTGTGTGGTCCTATGACTAACATCGATGTTGAACTACGAGTCTCTTGTTGAGGTAGGATTCGTCCCCTGCCTCTACTTGGTGACCACTGTGTCTGAGCACTCGTTCTGGGTGGTGGAGGTGTAGGTGCAGAGAATCTAGGCTTCTTAAAGTCTCTAGATGAAGAACTCTGGAACTGCGGATATCTTTGATGGGTTTATCTCTTCTCGACTACGGATTTCTCTATCCTTCTGACTGACTCAACGAAGGTAGCAAACATCTCCCGATTCTCTAGGGCAGACACGTGAGTAGTCAAGTCGGCGTTTAAACCCTTCTCGAACATTCAGATTCTTTCTTCTTCTGTGGCAGCCATGTGCGGACAAAACCGCAGTAACTCCATGAACTTAGCTTCATACTCGCTAATGTTCATCATGCCCTGCCTCAGTCTCTCAAACTGAGAGATCTTCTCATCTAGGAAGGTCTTTGGAAAATATATATTGATAAATTCCCGACGGAAATCTTCCCACGAGATCTCCACTCCAGGCCTCTTCTGCTCTTCCATGGTCCACCAGTGACCAACACTTCCCTTGAGAAGATAGACAACGTGTCTAACCTTCTGAGCTTCTGGGATGTTGAGGATTCTAAAAGCTTTTTCCAATTTGGTCAACCACAGATCGGCATCTGCAGGATCAGCTGTTCCAAAGTATTCGGTTGCTCCGACACGACGAAGTCGCTCGAACGTCTTACCGATACCTTGTCCTTCAGGCTGGGTAGGTGCCCTAGGTGCAGGCATGGGCATCCTGTCGGTGATGTGTGTCATGGCAGTCATAAACTGCCCGAACATAGTTTGAACAGCTGGGTTTTCCATGTCAGCTGGGTCAAACTGAGGTGGCTCTCTGGGTGGCTTAGGTACAGGTTGTTCTATCTCTAGGTTTCTTGCACCTCCTTGGGGTGCAGCAACACTACTTTCTGCCACAAACTCCTCGTGTGGTTCAGACATTCTTAATTATCTCCTTCTCCTGAGGAGCAGAAGACTCTATTTATATAAGAAAGAAATACTAAGGATAGACTCGACATCCTAATTCCTATGTCTCTATAGACTCATCGAACCTAGAGCTCTGATACCACTAATTGTGGGCTCTGATCTCCAAACCACGATATAAACACGATTTAAACGTAGCGGAAACGGTTCGATTAACAACGGAAGACAAAAATCACGGAAAATTAAAACTTTTCGAGATAAGAGCTTGAATCCATAAAAACTTCTTTCATAAAAGGAGATAAACTGTTTACATCTTTGATAATTACTTCTTGAGTAATTATATACAACATGATACAAAATCTCAAGAACTCAAAATCAAAATCTCAGACCAAAAGACTCCAAGGACCTGAGAGTACAGAGAACACATAGGACTGACTATCTAACTATACAACTCAGCAGTCTGAATCTCCACCTGAGATTTACTGCTGCTCCTGGTGCTGCTGCTGCTGATACTGTCCACCTGTAGACTGATTCCTTCGTCCTCGACGACCACCTAAAAAGGTTGAAATCTACGGGGTGAGACAATTTTAAATAATTGTCCCAGCGAGAGTTATAACTCTCCGCCATAAGCTTTATTATAGAAAATCAAGAACAACATAGGCAATAAAAGCTTTAAGGTAATCAACAGCAGATTTTTATCAATTAGAACAACAACATTTAAGGAATATGAAGAACATGTATACTAAGTAATGTATCTTCAATCAATGTATCTCGTGGATCAACCTAAGCAGATATGCTACGCGGTTGATTATGTTTTACAAACATCATTATGTCCTGCGGAGATGAGGTATACCGTTCATACTCCAACCGATCACTATTAAGTCGCATCAGTATCATACATAGGTCATCAAAAGAGCCGGATTCTTATGACCTCATCTTTCTCAGTCAGTGTGAGGTTCAACATGCAGGACATCTAATGTCTCTGCTACTATAGCTTACCAGGGTATTCTGGTACTTCACTATTAGAGTCACAGTGGCATTCTGTACTCTCTTCGCCATCGAGGGATTTCTTGTTTATCTCTCATCGATGCAGTATAAAAGACTTTCTCAGGAGATTAGTGTTACATCACCCCGACATAACCCATAGTGAAGGATTGATAGATTAAGATACATCTACATCAATTCCTATACTAGGATGTAAGGACATTCACATCCATTTTCCCCACATACTCAAAAGTATGTGATCCAGGAGTTCCCTTAGGAAAACCTGTTTCACCATCATTTAACTCCTGACAATGATGGATCTATGATCAAGGCTCTTCATGGTATGATTATACTTGATTAGTTAGGTACATTTTAGTATTCTTTTAACATCATACATGTTTTCAAACATTAATCATTAGAACAACAGTTATGAAAGTAGAATACTAAATGTATCAAGTCTAACTCACATAATCATCATTTCTCAGTACTCTCATCACAAGTCATCTCTTATAGCATGACCTTGATGGTATTCATGGCTCTCACAGCCTATCAATCTCATAAGATGCTATTAACAAGGCATCAGGATAAATCACTATTCATAAAGCTAACAACATGCTTTCAATGAATATAGTATCATCATCCATACCTGGATATGATCATCCTCCTATAGGAACCTGCATGGTTAAATCAACTGATAACAATAAATAACTCATTTAAAGAAGTTGTATCTCCCTACTCATACAAGAGCTAGGTTTCCCTGATTTTCATCAATTAGGGTTTACTATTCACAATACATGTCATCATCCTAGAATTAGGGTTTACTATTCACCTATTGGTGAATTGATCTCATAACATCACCATGTATGAGAAACATCATCATTAAAGTCCTCAGATAAGATTAAGATTCATTAATTATCATAAATAGGGTTTTCATGATCTCACATAGGTGGATCATACCCTAATCATGCACATTCATATATATATTGAAGGTTCATTACTTGGATTTCAACCATAATTGGGATCTTCTCTCTCCTCTTACTCATAGGTTATGATTACATCACTCTAGATTAGGTTGGGTTAAGTCCTTATTGACTATCATAAGCCAAATCACCACTATCATGTGATTAGGGTTTGATTAGAACAAGGTATTACTCAATTGAACCCTTCAAGGACATTTTGGTAAATTACCCATTGATCGTCATCATGGGTCAATTCATTAGTCATTTAGTCCCTTAATGTCCTAAGTTACCATTAGGGTTTAGATTAGATCACCATTGAACCATTTACACCTTCAAGTGATTAAGTATAAACAACCTTGAAAACCTTCAAACGGTTTCAACCTTCAACCACCAAACGGTCTTGAGACCGTTTGGGTGTGTTGACCGTTTGGGGAGAGTTGACTTTCAAACCGTTTGAAGCTTATGCGGTTTGAAACCGTTTGATCTTAAATGATCTTGAGATCGATTGGTCCAAACGACCTTGAGATCGTTTGAGCCCAAACGGTCTTGAGACCGTTTGGTCCAAATGGGCTCAAACCGTTTGGACCTCAAAAGTGGATTAAAGGTTATAAACGATTGGGGTTTTCTATGTTGAAGCCTTCAATTGGCCAAATACTTGTTAGCCACTTATCAATTGAGACAATTATGTTATCCTTAACCAATTGGTCACTCAATTGACCCTCAATTGATATCCAATTAGGGTTGGAGTTGGTTCAATTAAGGTCTATAAACATTCAACCATCAACACTCAACAATGTGAATCAAATCAAAGTTGATCCCATCAATTGACCTCCAATCGGGCTCAAACTTGGCCCAAATGGTCTTGGGATCGTTTGGATAACCTCCAAACGGTCTTGAGACCGTTTGCCCAAGAATTCATCAAAATCTAAGTTGATTTGATAGGGGTTGAACCTTAATTAAGTCACAAATCAGCAATTTGATTATTTCAATAACCCACTGTAATTGGGCCCTCAATTGATCAAATTACCTTAACCCTAGACCTCCCAATGGTCTTGGGTTGACACCAAACGGTCTTGAGACCGTTTGGATGAGTTCCAAATGGTCTTGAGACCGTTTTCCCATCCATCCTTTGGACTCTAGTGAAAATTCATCAAGGTTTGATCTATTGAGTTAATCATCACATCAATACTTAATTGCAATATGATTTGGTACCTTTGGACCTTCAATTGGTCAACTATACTTGACCCCAGACCTCTAAACGGTCTTGGGTGATCCCCAAACGGTCTTGATACCGTTTGGATGATTCTCCAAACGGTCTTGAGACCGTTTGGGCTAATCAACCCAAAATCACTAATTAACTCATTGGAATTTCAGCACTGATTTCAATTAGGATTTGCCCTATTAATCAACCTTCAACTCATAACACGTTTGGAATTAATCCATCAAATTTGGTGAGTCATTAATCAACATCATTATGAACAGTAATCCCAAACGGTCAATGCTTGGTCAACCATCTTAAACGGTCTTGAGACCGTTTGCCCAAAAAGGGCAATTTAAACAGATTGAAAGTCAGAACTTAATTCAATTGGATTTGCTAATTGATTTGCTTATATCTCACGATTCCTTTGGAGTTAACCCCTCCAATTTTTGTGGGTGATTAACCTACATAATTATAAACAAGATTCCCATACGGTTGTCGCTTGGTCAACGCGACCAAACGGTCTTGAAGGCCGTTTGCCTTCATACGACCCTGAAACCGTTTGCCCACCAAATGGTTGTGTAAACCGTATGGGCAATTGGTGGAGGTCGTTTGGTAAAGTGGAAATCCGTGGATAAGCATAGGAATTAACGCCCTTATCTTATACCTCAAGAACAGTAGCAGTTTTTCACGGTTTTACTTGCAAGGATGCAAGGGAAGATAGGGAAGAATAAGAACTAGCAACTATATGCATAGAAAAAGATGTATAATCAAAGCATAAGGTTTAGAGTTATAAAACCCACCTAAAGGTTGTTCCTTGAGCTCCAAGATTCCAATATTCAGGTCTTTAATGGCGTCTTTGAGCTCCACAGGTCGGCCAAGGTGAATTCTCCAAGGAAAAGTTGGAAAGGAATGGCTAGAAAGATAAAGCTAGCTGAGCTAGCCATGAATTCAACCTTGAAATCGAGTTTCCTCCATGAATTCAAGCAAAAGGGATGATCCAAACTTACCTTGAACTCCCTGGTCGTTCTCCTATGCTCTAGAGCTCTGCCTTAGTTGGTTTGAGCAAGGGGGATAAGTGAGGGAATGAAAGAAACGTTCCTTTGCTTGCAAAGGAAGTGGTATATATATTTTGGGTGAAATTTCTCCATAAAGCTTCTACTTTATCCCATTTCTCATCTAAGTCCTTCCTTTCTTCTTTGCTCGTCCCTACCCCTTATTTCTAAGGACAAACTCCTTCTAATGTCAAGAATTGAAGGCAAAGAAGATCAACCCATTACTAAAGTATACATATAAAAGAGCTATTATACTTATTCCTTGATTATTTAATCACAAAGGTGTTTATTTATTATATGATTATTCAAATGAAGTGCCCTCTTCATCATTTCTACTCTAAATGATGAAAAAAGTTATAAAAGATATTTTAGAAGATGAAATTTACAAGTTGCACTCCAAATTTTGGGTAAATTGCATTTTACCCCAAAACCAGGGTTTCAAGCACAGAGATTGCTTCCACAACTGCACCTTGGTGCTCAAGCTTGGGAAATCCTTCAAACTTTACCATAATCATTCTTATGATGCCTCAACATAAGAGGAACATCTCAACATGTGCAAATTGCAAGTTAACCTTTCTAACTGGGTAAATTTCACATAGGTCCCTGTATTACAAAACAATACTAAAACATTGTTCAATTAGGGCAGAAATGGAAATATGTGTTCCTCAAGAGTTTAATTACATGCCAAAAGATAATCACCAGTATCTTAATTACATAATTATGCAAAACACCTAGGGTTAACTCATAACCCAGGTTAGGGATGTTACAGTAGCCCTCTGTTAGAAGATGAATATTCGTATTATTTAGGTTCTAGTATTCAATGTATATGTATCCTTTAAAAACATTTTGTACTTGAGAAAATTGTATGAATGAAAATATTATTTATATTTTCTAATGCAAAATTTTCAATTATTTGATCATAAAGATCGAGTATTTGCACTAAGCCAAAATAAAGATATTATTTGTGCATGTCTTTGATGTTTCTTGTGGATGAGTATGGATCATGACTCTAGTTGGAGACCTGGACTTTTAAATAATGTTGGTGATGATGTTATGGAGAATTTGGGGGTGTACATGATTACTTTATCTATCACCCCTTCTTGACTTTACTTTCTAAAATTGTTGTCGCTAAGTTGACTAGACTTGATCTAGAAGAAATGAAGTTGAACAAGAAACTACAATCTAAATTTTCTATTCAAGTGGATGGTGCCATCCATTTTTGTCAATGGTTAAGAATTCCTGAAGTTGATGACTTGAGGCAAAGAGTGTTGAGTGAAGCCCCGGGTCCAAGTACATGATTCATCTGGGTACTACAAAGGTGTATAAGGGCTTGCATTGGGGCTTCTGGTGACAAAATATGAAGAAATACATTGTAATTATTTTTGTGAAGTGACTGACATGGGAGTAAGTGAAGATAGTGTATGGAAATATGGCAACTGGTAGGTAGTGGAAATAAAAAAAAATTAACTATCATATTCCCCTTAAACCAATGGAACAGATCAACAACTATGTAATGGGAAGGATGGTTTATGAGGTCATACACGGTCCTGGGTAAGTCCAATGACTATTCTCTCATTACAGTTGTGCATCTTTCTTCTAACTGTACTCGAATGTCATCTATGTCGGTCTCCTAGTTGATCACCACAGACAGCAGGTTGACATTATCCTCTTAGCGGCAGATAACAACCTCCTCACCTCTATAGTAGTCCACACAGGTCACCGGGAACTCTTGTCGTTCTAGTAAAATGGACAAGTAGGAGTTGTCCCCTCATGTTGGTTTACTAGTCACCAACTTGCTATCACATAATTGTTCTCCCTTTCTACCCCTCCCTTTAGTGGGTAGGACTTGCTTGGGTTCTCTCGGTTACCACAACCAGAGAACTCAAACAATTGTCAGAGGCAATTGAGTTGTTGTCTGAGAAGCCCCAAGTACCCCTGTATTTATTGGAGGGTCAAGGTCAGTATTCCCAATCTGAGTGGGAGAGGAAGGGATCGAAATTTCATGAATTTTCTCAACCTACGAGTAGAGAAATGATCAGTTCACATGTGAACTGATCACTTGGCATGTGAACCGATCAGTTCAACCCTTGAACTGGTCATTTCATCATGTTTCCAAATCATAGTTGTATTAGCAATTAATATCTAATTTAATGCACAACATGATGTTAACACAAATCCTTGAATCAATCGAATTGATCCACCAACTGCTCAATTCACAACTTGAGTCGGTCTATTCATGGACTTGAGTCGATCGGTTCACTTCCTGAACCGGACAGTTCACTGTCATGAATTGCTAAAGTTGGTTCAATTGACCTGACGCATTGAAACGGTCAGTTCACTTGTCTAGTCAGTCAATTTTCAACCAATGTTGTTTAAATTGAATAACTAACTCTTTAGTAATTAAGTTTAAACCAAATTCATGAATGAACTCCTATTCTAAGTGTATCCTATGTGTATGACCCTATAGGTTCCAAGTTATGTTGGCAGTGAATGTTCATAACTCATTTATGACATCACAAGCAAAGAACGGTACCTAGTCACACATCATTGCTACCCAAGTATTTGGAAAGTTGGAGAACAACTTCAACCTACAGTCTGTGATAGGTGTTATCATGATTGTATAATTCCTTTGTCTCTGGTATCTAGATTCAACTCAAGACATGGAAACATCATCCTTTCAATGTTCAATCCATGCCTCTTGAACTAGAGCAGACTGTCTGAGATAAATGTGACTTCAATATCATATATTGAACCTCATGTGCATGTGCATGCTTTTCTTAGTATTTCTTATCAGGTGACATTATATCAAACTTCTATAGGAGGGACAAATCCCATCTAACATTACTCACAGTCATCCCCATGTATCACAGTATATCAGATCATCACCTTTATGGCAACCCTTATTTGGGATTACAGTGGATTATGTCAAAATACAACGAATGACATGTGATGAGTGTAGTAATTTTAGGTCTAAGAACCACAATCACCACCTTCACTATGAGAGATGACTATCACCACCAATTATGGTTCCTATATGTCACTCTTAAGGTGGGTCTGTCTGATACACTACTCTCTAACAAGTATCTATGTGTTTGATTTGATATCACATATCATGACTGGTGATATTATGTCATCAACCAACCCACACTCTAGTCTTATGTGTTACTGTTGTCTATATGTATTCCACAATAAAATGGACTAGGAACATAACAAGATTGTACATACTCTTAACATCAATATGATATCATTGTTTAGATCACACACTTGAAGACATACAAGATTAAGTAATGACATTCTTTATATATTCATTAAGTTTCCTCATTATCTCATAGTTGAGTTAAGCAGAATAAATCAGAAGCTTGCCTTTATTATTAATCAAATCATTATTCTTAATATACCATCACAATCATCATATGATTGTCTCTATGGGCATACATACCAATAGAATTCCACTTGCACTAAGAGCCAATCACCCACAAATCTCATTCTTAGTGATCTAAACATGTCTATCATGTTTTTGTTGTGCAAGTGCTAATCTAGCGGGTTAGCAACACCTTTCCTTTAGTAGGTATATTGCATGTTTCACATATCTTCAATGTATGACATTTTGTATAAGATGGAATTTCCATAGTATGGTATCTGATATTCCTTGCATAACCAGTATCTCCATTGTTTTTATAGTATTTCTACTATGTCATCAATGGTTAGAACATCTCACAAGTTCATCTATATGAACTTATAGATCCATACAATAATCACTCTTGTGTTCATAACACTTGGACATACAATTTCTATTGTAGAATTAAAATAATGGTCTATAGTTCGGAATCCTTTCCAACTCACAACTCTTCTTTTAAGATTAAACATAGTTTTATATTGCGATCATTCTCCGTCATTTCAGAATCTTGCATCGGTATAATTCTTTACACCCAACTCCTCCTTATTACCATAATGCAGAATGTAATCCTTTAGTTGTTCTCAAGTACTATTGGATATTCTTTATGGTATTCCAATGACTGTCATTGGAATCTGAATCAAATCATCTTGTCATGTCCAATACACACAAAGTAATGGGATGAGTACATTATATTTCATGTTAGATCCAAAATGTGAATGCATATGGCATCTCTTCTATTCTTCATTAGAATAAAAAAACATGGATCATGAGAGACTGGTCCCATCTACATGGATAGATTCTCTTTCACTGAATCCTTCATGCTAAATCCTTTCAACATCTTGCAAATATATATGTTCATATTTATGTTTAGAAACTTTCCAAAACCATCTCTATAGCTCTAAATTCCTATCACATTTGATATTTTAGCTAATCCTTCATACTGAAGGTGATTCCATGCCAGGTTTCAATACTTGGTATTGAGATGTTATTCCTCATCAATATATGGAATATTCACATGCTCCCACTAAATATTTTGTAATCATGAATTTCATCTTTTTATCTTGACTAAAGTCAAACTCTTTGACTATCTTTTCAAACTCCATATGACAAATCACATAGTCTTATGAAGATGCAATAGTAAACATGTCAATTGGTGAAGGGATTTCATCATGTTCAACATTTTAAACTAGTTTGAAAACCTTAGCAACCAAATTTGTTCTTTTATGTTATCCATGTTGGTCTTCCAAATGAAAACCCAACTGCACCTTATGGATTTTATCTCTTTAGGTGGTACCACTAAGGTCATACCTTGATGGTGTACATGGATTCCATTATAGATATAATGGCATCAAGCCATTTCTCAGACTCGGGTCCCTCAATAGTTCCTAGTTGGTTGTTGTCTCATCATCTTATAACCAACTCATAACTTATATGAGTTATAGGATTTATAATCTTTCAACCTCATATGTGCTCAACTAGAACTATGAGTTTTGTGTTACATATGGAACTTGAGATTCTACAACTATTTGTGATTCACCAAATTCCCATTGTACCTCCTCTGGTTCAATGTTTCCTTTGTTGATCTTGAACTTTTAAAGTTCTACTTTACTCCCACTGATTCCTTTGGAATTCATCTATCCCACCAACAAACATTTTGTTATAGGATTGAGATAAGTAGTATTCAAAAAATTAACATTTATATGATTGAACCTTTCCAAGAAACTATTTTCTTATATACTTTCAATCATTCAAACATATCAGGACATCCCCATACCATATCCCATATGTTGTCTATTAAACCATTTAAGATGGTACTTGTATTAGTGCTAACCATATACATTTTAAGGAAATTAGAAGATTGGATTAAATTATAATCATATCATGACTCATCATGATGTGATTCCTGCTTACTGATATATCATCATGTTTCAGGTGGAGTTGATTGTGATACACTATCATAGTCTCTCTAGAAGGACCTCAAACTATTCCTGTAAAATATTTAAACTTTGATCATATCAAAATATCTTGATATTTTAAGGAAGTTACGTACTTCATATATATAATCTTCTAGAACACTTTAAGAGATTTGTATTTTACTGAATACATATCACCATATCATCAGTAAATATAATGAAGTATACATAATTATCTCTAGTATTTATTCTATAGGTCTATATACATCATTATGGACAAATCCTAATAGAATGCTTGTACTCCCACTACACTTAGGGAGAGGTGGTTTGTCATGTTGCTCATATATAGGACTTGCGTCTCTTATTTGTTTAATAACCAAAAGTGTCTAGATAAACATCAATATGTTCTAGAAATGCATCTATCATATATATGTTCTAGATGACAATGTTATAGATATTGATTGTTTGAGTTTATCAAGTTTTAATCTTTTGGGTATTTATGTTATAAAAATTTATCTTTTGATTCTTTCATATAAAGATCACAAGGCATTTGGGGCATTTCCATTTAAGAACACATATTTGATATAGAAGCATTAAGATGCATAAAGTAAAATGTTTCTATAATGAAATAGCAGTTCATCTAACTCTATTACATGCCCTTTGGGCTAAGATAAATTCTAAATATAGTCTAAAATTGCAGCAATTCTTGCCCCCCGTAGTTCATCCTTGTCCTTTCGTAAAGGCTTCATTCTTATTAGATCATGCACATCAATGTATATCAGATATACATCTAGTATCTCATACCCAAGGTGAAGAAGTAATTAGATTTATCTTATAACATTTATACATGAAGCATAGGTTTCTATACCCCCTCCTTGTTCTTTAATTCATCCTGATAGAAAGGACAATTATTTTTCCAATGTCCAGTCAGGTGACAATGGTGACAATCATCTCCCTTATTTACTCCTCCCTTTGCCTCGAGTGTTGAAGACTTGGGCTTCTGTCCAGCTTTCAAACTCTTCTTAGCTTTGCCTTTGCCTTTAGACTTTCATTTCATCTTGCTAATCATCATCACAGACTTGGGCTTGTCTTTGTTCATTTGTACCTCATTTGTTCTCAACATGCCAAGTAAATCTGTCAACAACTTGTCAAAGTCATTCATGTTGTAGTTCATGACAAACTGACTGTATGACTCTGGCAGAGACTGCAAAATCATATCAGTGGCCAACTCTTGATCCAAGGAGAATCTCAGTCTAGCAAGGTTCTCCCCATGCCCAATGAGCCTGAGTACATGAGGACCTATTGGATCTCTTTTTTCCATGTTACATTTGAACAACACCTTAGAGACATCAAATCTCTCTTGTCTTACCTGATCTTTGATTATGTTCTTAAGATGTGTGACCATACCATGTTCTCATGTTGTCTTTGCAACTTATAGTTCATGGAGCACAACATTGTGCACTTGACATCGATGACATCTTTAGTATGCTTCTTATAAGCATCCATGTGAGCCTAAGGTGCATTGGAAAGAGATTTTTCTAGCTCTGGTGTCTCCAAGACATAAAGCTTACACTCCTATTTGAGAACAATTCTCAGTGCCCGAAACCAGTCTTCGAAGTTATTCTCATTTAACTTGTCATTCTAAAAAATTGATCGTAGATAAAATGTGTTGTTGTGTGTTGCCATATAATTCTATAAGAGAAATTTACAACTTTGTCAAAAACCTTTTTTGATTTGAATTTATTTGTATAAATTTGATGATGTTTATTAGGCCTTTAATTAACTATCACTCTCATTATTTTGTTCAGTTTGATAATTTGATAACCATCATTTATCAATTTGGAAGAATGTAGTGCACAAACTTCTAGTGAGCCAAGATCTAAAATAATCAATTATTACCCGACCAACTCCAGCGTCCATAATCAATCATTAAGATAGACAACATTTTCCAATTGCATCTTATGAAATTCTTAGATATTAGATAGTATGTGCAACTCCTTACCATAGTCATCTGCATGCCTCTAGGTGCTTAAGCCCGACCCAAAATCCAATACGATAATATTGTACCCCCTTGGCAGGCCCATATTATTAGCATCACACTTCCACAAGATAGAGGGTGCACCACCCTTGGGGTACCGACGCTTAGTCAATCAAGCATTTCATGTGTATCGCTAATGGAAAACATCTTAGACTTAATATGTTTTAGTGGGGGATTTATATATTAATACATATACATTATCCAATCACTGCAGATACATAATATGTATATATATATTGAAAATGGGTGAGGAGGCAGTTGGGACAATTCCAACATGGGTGACAATCAATTCTTTTGTACGGTCCTGGACAAGGAAGGCGGCTGGGACGATCGCCGCCGGTGACAATCAGTTCTTTCGGTCGGTCGTGGGACGATCCAACCTAGGTGACAATACGTTCTTTTGACCGGTGCTGGATAAGGAAGGTGGCTGAATTGATCGTTGATGGTGCTACATATTGACGAGTGGTCCTTGGAAGGGGAGGATCCTAGGGTACTCATGGAGATGATGGTTGACAGCCCAAAACCTAGAACCATATGGCTCAATGTCAGGGCAGAGAACCGATCCCAGTGACAATAGACTATGATCATATATTGGTGAGTTATTCTAAGTGTCGTTCCTTTGTCCATGGCACACCCCAATGCGTGTATGAAAAGGATCAAGTTGGTCTAAAGGAGAAGAGTGACTGAAACGTGAAGGGAGAAGACTGGAAAGAACCAGGCCGGTGTTGCGTTTGGTACTAGAGCTGGAGTGGAAGGAGGAGGCAAAACAACTGTGTCCAAGGGGGCATAAGAGTCCAATGTTGGCAACTCGACAGCTGATGGTGAACCCACTATTGGTTCAGCTAATGCTGGTAAAAATGTGGTAATGAATGTGTCTATGGTGGAGGGAGGAGGTAAAGCAGCATCTGCTTCCATGGGTGTTGACAAATCGATAATTGATGGTGAGCCTTCTGAGGGTTCGAGTGCAGATATAGAAGTGATTGGGTCTGCGGAGAAAATGGAAGAAGGGGAGTTTACTCCTCCTTCCAAGAGGAAGGGCACAAGGAAGCTAGGCATACCTAAGGTGTAAGGAGTAGGATCGATATTGAACACCTCTAATGCGTTTGAGGCTCTTAGTGACTCTGACAAAGAAGAGGTTGAGCAGTTTGAACAAAGGAGTAAAGGGGAAAATAAGAAGACAACAAAGGAGCCTCCTAGGCACACCAGGTCTCAAAAGAAGAATTAATATGTCCATCATTCTATGGAATATTAAAGGGGGTTGTGATAGGAACAAGAAAAAAAGACCCGGGAATGGATCGCTACAAGTGGGCATTCTTTAGTGGCTCTAGTGGAAACAAAAATAAAGATAAAAAAATATTATTAGATACTTGTTTCCACAAAGATGGGAACACGTGTCTAATTTGGAGTGTTCCGAGTTGGCCAGAGTCTGCATAGCGGGGAAATCGGATGCTTGGCAGATTAGTGTGATACAAATGTCAGATCTTCACATTATAGTGGATTGCAGGAATGTAGGTGGTCTATACATGTGGATGACAGCTGTCTACACTCATAATGATGCAAAAAGGAGACAAAACTTGTGGCAGGAACTGGTAGATCTATCCAGACAGATAGATATCTCGTGGGTGGTCATTGGTAATTTCAATAATGTTTGTATGCAGGCAGAGAAGAAAGGTGGTAGACCAACATTCAATGTAGTAATTAATGCTTTCAATCATACTATTGATAAGGCTAGTCTTTTTGAGTTACCCATGGTTGGTGGTGACTTATTCACATGGAACAATGAGAGGAAACCAAAGGACAGAATTGTAAGCAAGTTGGATAGAGCTCTGCTGAATGAAAAATTGCTGCAAATTTTTCTTAATGTGCAGGTTAAAGTGGAAGGTTCAGATCTGAGTGACCATGCTCCTATCTTAGTGCAAATCATAGAAAAGAAACAAAAGAGAAGACCTTTCAGATTTTTGAACTACTGGGATGATTGGAAGGGGTTCAATGATTTCATCAGAGACAATTGGTATATGCAAGTGTTTGGGAACCCGATGTACGTATTTGCTAAGAAATTGTCTAATACAAAGGAAACACTCAGGAGATGGGCTGAGGAAAAAGTGAACATCCCCAATTTGCTGAAGGAAACTAAAAAAGAATGCAAGGAGGTTAGTGAATTGTTTCTACATGATCCACTTAATGAAGAGCTGATAAAGAAGGATAGCAATCTAAAAAGGATGCTAGAGGACTTAAAGAAGGCCGAAGAAATTTTTTACTGGAAGAGAAGCAGGGAGAGATGGATGGAAGATGGAGATAGGAATACCAAGCTCTACCACTCGGCAGTTAGGAGAAGAGAGATAGATAACATCATCTCAGAACTCATTGATAATGATGGGAATGTTGTCAACAAGTAGGAGGATCTGGAAGAACATGACATACAATTTTACACTTCTCTCTATAATAAAAAGTATGAGGAGGGGCTTGAGGAGGAGGATATGGAGTAGAAGTTCAAGTTGACTAGCACTCACAACAATATACTCACCAGGGATACAAATGAACAGGAAGTCAAAGAAGCGTTGTGGAGTATTGGCAGTAATAAGTCTCCAGGTTTAGATGGATTCAATGCCTATTTCTATAAGAGGACATGGGAGATCATCAAGGAGGACTTGATTACTTATGTGAGATGGTTTTTGGCAGGAGCTAACATGGTAAGACAGGTCAATCACTCTTTTCTTGTGCTCATCCACAAGAAGAAAGTGACAACATCTCTTGTTGATTTTAGACCCATCGCTTGTTGTTCGGTGCAATACAAAATCATGGCAAAGATTCTGGTGGCTAGACTGAAGACAATACTTCCCTACCTTATCTCTGGCAACCAGGGGGTGTTTGTTACAAGTAGGAGCATTAGTGACTATGCTCTTCTTGCTGGAGAGTTTCTATAAGACTACAATGTGATGAGAGGAAGCAAGAAGGCTTGCTTAAAGCTTGATGTATCTAAAGCATATGATAGTGTCAGATGGGAAAAGATATGGTGGATCATGAAGCAGATGGGATTCAATGAGTAGTGGATTGGCTGGATGAAGCAATGTGTGAGTAGTACACGCTTCTCTATCCTAGTGAATGGTACTTCCACAAGCATGTTCAGAGGGAGGAATGGACTACGATAGGGAGACCTACTTTCACATCTTCTCTTTGTGATTGTCATGGAGTACTTTACTCATAGGATGCAAAAGGATGAAGGGAGGAAAGAGATTAAACCATATATAGTGTATGGAACCAAAGTGATGACACATTTGATATTTACTAGATGATGTTCTTGTCTTTGTGGAAGCCAAGCAAAACACTCTGGAGAATCTACAGGTGCTGCTTAGGGAGTTCGGGGAGCAGATGGGGTTGTGAATTAATGCAAATAAAACTCAGGTATTCCTTTAAAAGAACTTCTACATAATGGAATACCGGCTAAAGGAGGCTATGGGTGTGGAGTTGGGCCCATTTCCCACAAAATACCTAGGCTTTCCACTAGCAGGTGGCAATCTACAGGTAAAGCACTTTGCTAATTGTATGGATAGATTATCAGAAATGATCAATAGGTGGCCCACACAAAAGACTTCCATGGCTAGGAGAGCTACTCTACTGAACATGGCGGCTGAGGGACTACTTATATTATGGGTTCAACAATGAGAGATCCCCAGTTCCGTGCAAGACAAGATGGAAATGTTGATGGCAAACTTCCTATGGGCGAGTACATACCACCCGATGAGATATGCACACATGGCACTCCTAGAAGATTAAGGTGGACTGGACTTGAAAACACCAAGAGATATATCAAAGTGGGGGACTATGAGAAGAAACATTATATTTCAGGAACGTGCCTCTATTTGCGGGAAGTGGATGAGAGAAAGGTATCCGAAGGGGCTGGATTTTATACCAAGCACTAGGGTGGGCTACTCACACACAATTAATGTTATGACAAAGATGTGGCAGCAAATTAAGCACCTTTTTTATCCCTATGAGGTAGGAGGATGGAGGCTCAAAGATGCAAAAACCAACCAATGGGAAGCAACGAGATCCAGAGCACCAAAAGATATACATATGGATCAGATATGGGTTGGAATTCATATTCCAAAATGGAGTATGTGTGTATATAAAATTATGCAGAATGCTTTAGCTATCTTAGAAAAAATACATGGACGGAGCTAAGAGGTTGTTGATGTTTGCATGCTATGCTAGGAGGAGGAGGAGTCCCATATTCACTTAGTAGGTTGTTACAAATTTACAAAGGAGGTATGGAAGATTATTTGTGATGGTTTCAAATTACATATCTAGCTGAAAGAGGAACCACGAAGAATGCTAGCAAGTTGTGGAAGAAGTGATAAAAGGAGAATCTTATTTGCTGCACTTTGCTACTATATTTGAGAGGAAAGGAATGCAAGGAAACATGGAGGACCAGATGCAAATCCAGCCACTATTGCTATAAAAATTTGTAAATGTGTTAGACGTAAGTTGCACATTAGATAGATGGGAGATATCTTTATATGTTTCTTTTGTTGTATGGTGAGGGGTCGTATGTTAATATTGACCTCCTATAATTTTAGGAGGAACTCGGAATATATATTTACCTGATTCCAATCACTAGAGGTATATAGTATGTATCATATACACACTATATCCTACAATGTAACATGCAATATAAAACATTAGCGATGGTTATGGCCATACTATGTAATTCCTTGGAGCCATAAGGAATTACTACTACCTAGGTCTACATCTAATGTTAGAGCTTGTTGTTGGAGTAGATATGTGCTTGCCAATCTCAGTTGATCGATTCAACCCTTGAACCGATTGGGTCGCCTTTTGGCCGGTCGATTAGTCGTTTGAAATGATCATCTGGCCTCATATCCAACTGATGTTTGGATACCTCCAAATGATTGGTTGGGTTCACCAGCTAGTCGGTTCACTCCTCATGCCCTCTTTGATCCTCCAACTGGTCAACTCATTATGTGAAATAGTCGGCTCACCTGACACTGATCGTCATCTTCATCGTAGCAAGAAAAGAAACTATCCTATTGCTATTAAACTTAATACATAGTAATGAGAAACCTCAAGTTACATTCAAGGGGAGCAAAGGTAAAAAAGAATAATACTTTTACATTGGAAATAAGAAGGCAAAGGCTCGACATGCAAATTGAGATATATCCGGAACAAACAAATCATTCAACCACACATAGATATTTGGGTTATTGGTCATAACCATGCTATAAATCCACCAAAAAAACTCATTTTTAGGGCAACACATGTAAGTTTCATAATATATATATATATATATATATATGTATATATATATATATATATATATATATATATATATATATATTATAATTTTGGGATCGTGTGTGGTCTTTAATTGGATATGCACAATAATCAGTTTAAGTATTCACGTTGTATGTAATAAATAAATGATGAAAATAAAAAATCTGATCATATTAATTATCTCAAAATATAGTAAATTGACATGGCTCTGATACCACTTTAGGGAAATATGACATCAGATAGGGGGCGAGAAAAAAAGGGCATATTCCCATTAAACTAATGGAGCACGTCAACAACTATGTAAAGGGAATGATGGTTTACGAGGTCGTACGTGGTCCTGGAGCAAGTCCAACGACAACTCCCTTGTTGTAGTTGTACAACTTTCTTCTAGTTGCACTCAAACAGTGTTTGTGTTGGCCTCCTAGTTGATCACCACAGACAGTAGGTTGACATTGTCCTCTTAGCGACAGACAACGACCTTCTCGCCTCTATAGTAGTCTACACAGACCACCATGAACTCTTGTCATTCTAGTAGAATAGACAAGGAGTTGTGCCCTCACGTTGGTGTAGTAGTCAGCAACGTTCTCTCGCACAATTGTTCTCGCTTTCTATCCCTCCTTTTAGTGGGTAGGACTTGCTTAGGTTCTCTTAGTTACCACAACTATAGAAGACAAACAATTGTCAGAGGCAATTGAGTTGTTGTTTGAGAAGCCCGCAATACCCCTCTATTTATAGGAGGGTCAGGGTTGGGGTTCCCAGTCTGAGTGGGAGCGGAAGGGACCAGAATTTCATGAATTTTCTCAACATACAAGCAGCAAAATGATCGGTTCACGGGTGAGCCGATCGGTTGGCATGTGAACCGATCAGTTCGACCCTCCAATTGAAATTGTATTTGCAACTAATATCTAATTTAATGCACACAATGGCGTCATCACAAATCCTTGAATTAATCAAATTGATCCAGCAACTGCTCTGTTCACAACTTGAGTCGGTCAGTTCATGGACCTAAGTCGATTGGTTCACTTCCTGGACCGTTTAGTTCAATGTCTTGAATTTCCAAAGTTGGTTCAATTGACCTGTCACATTGAAACGGTCGGATCAATACTTGCGTTTGGTTCACTTGTTCAGTCAGTCAATTTTCAACCAGTGTTGTTTAAATTTAATACTTAACTCTTTAGTAATCAAGTTTAAACCAAATTCATGAATGAACACCTATTCCAAGTGTATCCTAGGTGTGTGACCCTATAGGTTCCAAGCTACAATGGCAGTGAATGTCCATAACTCATTTATGACATCAAAAGCAACGGGCAGTGCCTAATCACACATCATTGCTACCCAAGTATTTGGAAAGTTGGAGGACAAATTCAACCTAAAATTTGTGATAGGTGTTACAGTGATTGTATAATTCCTTTATCTCTAATATCTAGATTGAACTCAAGGCCTGGAAACGTCATTTCAATGTTTAATCCATGTTCCTTGAACTAGAGTAGACTCTCTGAGATAAATGTGACCTCAATATCAAATATTGATCCACATGTGCATGTTCATGCTTTTCTCAGTCATCCTTATCAAGTGACCATGTTATCAAACTCCTATATGAGGGAAAAATTCCATTTTCATCACTCACAGTCATCCCCATGTGTCACAATGTATTCAATCATCACCTTTATGGCAACCCTTATTCAAGATTACAGTGGATGATGTCAAAATACATCAAATGACATGTGATTAGTGTAGTGATTTCAGGTCTAAGAACCACAATCTCCATCTTCACTATGAAAGATGACTATGACCACCAATTATGGTTCCCATGTTTCACTCCCAAGGTGGGTATGTCTGATATACTATTCTTTAACAAGTATTTGTGTGCTTGGTTTGATATCACATATCATGACTAATGAGATTTTGTCATCAACCAACCCACACTCTAGTATTATGTGTTATTGTTGTCTATATGCCTCCCACAATATCATCTGACTAGGGACATAACAAGAACGTACTTACTCTTAACATCCCTATGATCTCATTGTTTAGGTCATGCACCTTAAGACATACATCATTGAGTAATGCCATTATTTAGACATTCATTGTGTTTCCTCATTATCTCATAACTGAGTGAAACATAATAAATCAAAGGCTCGCCTTTATTATTAATCAAATATTTATTCATAATATGCCATCACAATCATCATATGATTGGCTCTCTAGCCATACATACTAATACATAGAGCATCAACGACCTAGTTGTCTTCTCCCCTCTCGAGATTCCATTATGGGAATGGGAGAGCATCACTATGGACATTGTGACTGGATTCTCAATATCAAGAGGTGGGTTTGATGCAATTTGGTTTGTTATAGATCGTATGACCAAATCAGATCACTTCTTACCCTTGAAAACTACCTTAAGGCTCCTAGAAATTATTTGTTGACTAATCATTCGCTTAAATGGAGTGTCAAAGTATATAGTTTCTTATCAAAATTCCTAATTTCACATCTCATTTGTGGAAGTAGATTCAGGAAGAGATAAGCTCAAACTTGCTTTTGAGTAGATCTTGCTACCCAAGGATAGATGGGTGGTCTAAGAGGATGGTTCAGATATTGGAAGATCTTTTATGTGCATGTGTGATGGATTGGAGAAGTGCTTGGGATAAGTATATCCTATTGACTGAGAGTGCTTACAAAAATGGCTACCAGGATAGTATTGGTACGCTACTTTTAAAGGGTTCTATGGTCGACCTTGTCATTCTCCATTACATTGAGACAATGTAGGGGAAAACATACTTGGGAAGATTAATTATATGCAAATGATAAAGGATAAGGTCAGTTTGATAAACAAAAGATAAAAGTTGCTCAAGACACGGAAATATGTAAGCATATAAGAAAAGGATGGATGTGAACTTTCTAGTTGGAGAAGTTTTGTTGCTGAAGATAAACATTCATCCGATCAATTTCTATATCCATGGTAAAGGGCGGGCTTAGTCCTAGTTATGTGGGACCATTTGAAGTTCTAGATAGGATTGGGGATTGTGTGTACTATTTGGATTTACCATAGAAGAATGTGATAAGATACACAATGTGTTTCATGTATACATGTTGAATAAGTATGTGAAGGATCCTTCTCATGTGATTACCATAGAACCCTTAGAGATGAGAGATGATATGACTTATGAAGAATTCCAAGAACCCCTAATAAAGGTTCTTGACTCCCAAGAGAAACACTTCAAGAACAAAAGCATTGAGTTGGTGAAGCTTCTCTAGACGTATCATGGTTTGGAAGAAATGACTTGGGAGCAAAAGGGGGAGATGTTGCATGCACACTGCTCTCTGTTTGCTTGAGACTTTGGGGACAAAATACTTTTTCAAGGGTGAAGTGTTGTGACATATTGTCATAGAACCATTTATTACTCAAATCTAAACTCCAAGTGACTATCAAGTCAATGGAAAATGAACCCCAATGCCCATCCCTAGCTTGGCAATATCAAAGTGTGCATGTGGAAGCATAAAAACTTAACATACATGAACAATTAACTAGAAAAATGCTCCAACATATTCTCTACAGTTGACAAGTATTATTAAACATCATTATTAATTACATGGTTCTAATTAGATATTGAAGAGTACATTATATAAGTTTGACAATGTACACTAGCTAGGATCTTACAACAAGTACAACTCACACACTTTCTCACAATCCAACTACTCCCAAGCTAGGTCTAACACATAACATGTTGAGTACATGGAAGAAAGATACATATATCTAAGGTTTTCATAGTTTGATAAGATTATAGAAATAAATGAACAAGAGTAAAGAGTTAAGTACTTTGAAAAATGAAACCCATGTTTTAGTCATTTTAATATGTTATAACAAAAATATTAGGTATAATAAGGCCTTTGACCAACTTCCTATCATAAGGGGTTCATGAGGGTTCTTAAGACTCAAAGCCACTAGATAACTCTATTTATCGCCATGGTCCACCCTAATTTGTTAACTCAAGTAGGTCGCCCAACCTTGTGTCCTTATCTGGAGAATACATGCAAGTTCACAAAGTTTGTATAATGGAGTCTATTTTATGTGTTCAAGTTATAAAATCAATGAAACAAAACATAAAGTACCCTACTACAATACTACATGACAATATTTTAGCAAGTAGGCAAGTATACATGCATATCATATTTCAAGTAAGAAAATCATAATCATATTATTATAAAGCAAGTACTTGCATTTATATGTTCTTAATCTATCATTAACTATTTAGATCACAAGCAACCACCTGATTAAGAACAACCGTACATGCATGTATCAAATTCTCATCATTAACCCTAGATAGCTCCATTTGAGAGTTTGTGTAAAGTTAGGTTCCATGTTGGTTAATTACATATTTGACGATCTTTTACTAATTCAGGTTTCATCATGAAGGTGTACTTCAAGTTTAAATTCATTGCATGTTCCATTTATTCTATATGATTATCAAAATATTCATGTAACATGTACGTTTTAGGGTCAACAAACTCATAATAGGGCAACTAAGATCATGATTCTAAAAATAAAGAGGACCAAACATAAAGGATGATATAGATGAGCAACATAAGGAAATAAGTACATTCAATATGGGTGGATGTCCCCTAGAGTCGACTCATCATATAATCAACATTGAGTATCAATATATTAATCCTCAACATAGTTCACTTATATCATTAGGGTAAACACATGAACTATTTGGAACATCCACATCAAAGTGTTCATAAAGAAGGATATGACCTGGTTTTAGAGGATAGGACATGAGATCAAGACCTAGAACTAGATTCAGACTCAAGAAAGACAATCAAACCATATAGGTTACATAAGGCAACTAAAGTGGGATGTGATGCCATAGAAACTCACATTGCATACGAGAGTTTGACATTAGGCATTGATGCCACCAAACATCATGAGGTTACTAATTTTAAGGATATATTAGGGTTTAATGCACACAATTGGAGACATAGACATCATTTTCACTAAAGTATATATATGCATCATTAAAAGGGAGTCACATTCATGCATAAAATCATCTAGGTCAAGACAAGAGCAAAAGGGGAAATATGAGGTGATGTTGTATCCCAGAAAGGTATATGATACTAATTTTGAAGTTGCTCCAACATTACATATCATCAAGAATCATGATTAGCAAATTAGGACAAGGTACACCATTAAAGTCTAAACCAAGTCATATAAATACATAAGAGACATCAAGAGTGCATGAAAGGTGATTAGAGTTTCTACTAGGCTCAAAACTGAAACCAAGGTACTAATTTAGGATTGGAGAGTAGGTTGAGCACCATGGATTCAAGCTTTATCATCTAATATGCAATATGATTGAAGATTACAACTTCAGGGGAAACATAGATTAGAATTAGGGTATGTAGCCTAGTCCATAGTGTATACCTAATCGAGTTGATTGATTTGGTATATAATTTTATATAAGTAGAAAGAGGCTCAAAGGTGATCCTTGGCTATTGTTGATAGGGCCTGACTCAACGCCCAAGCCCATGGAGAAGGGGGCATATGCAAGTAGCTCAACTATTATGGATCGCTAGATAGGGTTCACGCTAGACCCCCCAAGCAATATGATAGTGGTTGTAGGTCGCACTAGAATTTGAAGTTGTTGCATCTCAATCTATCCCACAACAATGCCCAGTGAAGGTGCTCACCAAAGCAGCTTGGAGGAGGGGTGAGGGCACCCGAATAGACTGCTAATGTGTTGTCTGGTCACAGCTCGACACCTTAAAGCTGAGGCTGGACTCACATACACCTAGTACGAAGAGGGGAGGAACCCACACTTGGCAGCGGTGGTAGCCACTAGTTCCAGAGAAGAAGAATAGAGGGGGCGTTGGGGTGATTTAGGGTTAAAATGAGAGGTAAAAGAGAGGGAAAGAGAGAGGGAGTTGAGGCAGAGAGAATGGAGTGTTTAATCATCCAAAAGGAGGCACGATGGGTAGGTATTGTCTGTCATAAAGCAACCATGTTGTAGCAGCTACTATAATACTTACCAAGCTAAGAGATAATCTCCTTGTCATTGGATTAGGGGGTTGGACTTCATGGTACATGATCCAAGGGGCAATGTTGATTGAGCCAAAATAATAGGGGGAGGAAACACACCCCTTGTCTAGGTTGCACGGTGCCTTGGGCCTAAGAAGGGCCAACCCATGTGCCATAAAAAGGATAAAAAAAGAGTTTAAACAAGTAGGTCAACACACAACTTGAACCTTTTATCACAAGCCAACTATATCAAAATTATATCTGAACCTAAAACATATGAGAAACAAGTAGGTCAACACACAAGGTGTTGAGTATAGGATAGAAAGATACATATATCTAAGATTTTCATAATTTGAAACTATATGTCAAAGTAAACAAACAAGAATAAAAGAATTAAGTACTTAGCAAACTGAAAACCCATGTTTTAGTCATTTTACTTCACTATACCAAACATATAATGTACTATAAGGCCTTAAACTAGATTCTCATAAAAAAGGGGTCCATGAGGGTGTTAAAGACTCAAAGCCATTATCTAACCTATTTATCGAAATGATCTGCTCTAGTTTGTTAACTAAAGTAGGGAGCTCAACCTTCTGTCCTTACCCTAAAAGTATAGGCAAGTACACAAGGTTTGTATAATGCATGTCCGTGTTGTGTTTTCAAGTTATAAAATCAAGAGACAAAACATCAAGTACAATACTACATGGCAATATTAGAGAAAGTAAACAAGCATACACACATATCAAGTTTCAAGAAAGAAAACCACAATCATATAATATTAAAGTTTGTACCTGAGTCCAAAGGTTCTTGACCTATCCTTGACCATCTATATCACAAGAAACCACCTGATTAAGACCAAAATTACATGCATGTGTTATTTTCTCATTATTAACCCTACATAGCTCCATTTTAAGGTTTTGCATCAAGTTAGGTTCCATGCTGGTTAATTACATATTTGATGATCTTTTACTGATTTAGGGTCCATCATGAAGATGTGGTTGATGTTTCATTTCATTTTGACGTTCCATCTGTTTTACATGATTATAACAAGATTTATGCCACTTATGCACATTTAGGGTCAAAAGACTAATAATATAGAAATTAATCATGATTCTCAAAGTTAAGAGGTCCAAACATAAAAAATGACGACTTAGATCATCAAGGTAAGGACATAAGAAGTACATTTGAATATAGGTGGAAGTCCCCTAGATTCTAGGCATCATGTAACCAACATTTCATATCAATATTTTTTTATTTGTTAGGGAACCCCTCCCATGAAGGGCCGCTAATGGACCCACCCTAGCAGGTACACCCTCAAGTCTCTGGTGCCATGCACACTGAGGACCAAGAAGCCACATAGTTGGTTGGCCTATGTGACTGGAAATTCTTTTTCGAGTAGCGCTCTAGGGAGAATTGAACCCATGACCCTTTATGAGGGGCACCCATGCTGTGACCACCCAAGCTATTGCTCGTTGGTAAGAATGAGTATCAATATTTCAAACATGCATGTAATCATCAACATAGTTCACTTATATCATTAGGGCCAACACATGAACAGTGTGGAACATCCACATCAAAGTGACCATAAGGAACGATATCTCCTAATTTGGGAGGATAGGACATGAGATCAAGATCTATATCAAGATAACGGCACATGAAAGACAAGTAAGCCATATAGGCCACATTGGGAAACTAAAGTGGGTTGTGATGATATATGAAACCCACATTGCATAAGAGATTTAGCATTAGGCATTAATGTCACAAGACATCATGAGGTTATTGACTTGAAGGATCTAATAGGTTTTGATGCACAATTGGGCCAAAGTCATTGTTTGACTAAAGTATAAACATGCATCATCAAAAAGGAGTCACATTCTTGCATAAAAGTCATATAGTTCAATACAAGAGCAGAAGGGGAGATGGTGATGTTGTATTGTGGAGAGGTACATGGTAATAATTTCAAGGTTGGTCTAACATTAGATATCATCAAGATGCATGATTAGCCAAATAGGGCAAGGTACACCATTAAAGTCTAAACCAAGTCATAAAAGTGTGTAAGAGGCATCAAAGTGCATGAAAAGTGATTAGAGTTTCTACTAGGCTCAAGTGAAATCAAGTTACTAATTGAGGATTAGAGAGTAGGTTGAGCATAAATGCTTAAATCTTTATCATCTAAATTCATTAAGTATATGCAATGTGATTAAAGATTATGATTAAAGGGAGATAGAGAAACAAAAGTGGAATTAGGCTTTGCAAACTAGTCCATCGCATGGGTGTTGTTGAGCTGATCAATTTATTATATAATTTCACATGATCTGGAAAAGGGACAAGAGGGTTATCAATTTTAGAAATTTTGATTATGAACTATAAGATAACATCGTGGCATTGCCAAATTAACAATTGATCTTTTGGGGCCCTTGATCTGCGATTTTTTGGTAGTGTTGCATCCTTTTCACACGCCACACTGCTATTTACTGGGCCATACTCGACACCCAAGCCCATCGAAAAAGGGGGCATATGCGATTTGGCTCACCTGTTGTGGATCATTGGACTGTGGTCCTCATTAGACACCCCAAGTGATCTGACAACGATTGTAGGTTGCACTAGACTTCATGTTGTGTGTCAGTCCATCTTGTGGTGGCACCCAACAAAGGTGCTCACCATAGAAGCTTGGAGGAGGGGTGAGGGGCACCCGAACATCCCGCCAATGTACCGCCTAGCCATAGCTTGACACCTCAAAGCTGAGGGTGGTCTTAAATACATGCAGGGCGAAAAGGGGAGAAGCCCCACACCTTGAGGGGGTACCAACTGTTGGTTCAATGGAAGGAAAATAGAGGGGGTGTTGTGGGTGCTTTAGGGCCCAAAAGAGAGGAAAAAGAGAGGGAAAAGATGGAGGGATTTGAGTCACATAGAATTGATTGCTTAATCATGCAAACAGAGGCACGATGGGGTGCTATTGGTTGTTGTAAAGTAGCCTATTTGTAGCAACTTCTATTATAATGATTAGGATCAGAGAGGGGATCCCCTCCCTACTCAATTTCAGGAATAAATGATCTAATCCAAACATGCAAACAAGTATGCCTGGATTTTTTCTCTCAAATTAATAGCATCAAGACCAAAGTATAGTAGTGTAAATATATGCAATGACTTAATTCAATTTTACAAGATTACATAATAATCTCCCTCTTGGGGATTACATGTATGTAACAACTTCAATATCTAAGTACAAGGATATCCAAGCTATTTCAAGTCTATTTTCCAAGATTGAGCTCTACTAAGCCAGTCCAAATCATTCTATCATGTCCACCATGTCTTTCACCTAAGGGGTTGGAAGCATACCCCACAATAGAAGAAAAAATGGAAGTTGTTGGCATAAAAATGTCGGTATGGGCATATAAATAGGAATCAAGCAATATTAAGGTAAAAGGACATCAATAAAATATTCAAGACTTCCAACTAGGAGGGAAGTGGAACGTCCAACATGGGTAGTAAATAGAAACAAATTAAAGATGATAATTATGAAGAGAATTTCTTGCCATAATAATTTTTTATCAACAACATGACAAATAAAAAGTGCATGTAGACAACATTAGACTAAAGTTATTTAAAGTAGGGCTGAAACACTATAGGGTCTCTGCCAAAAAGTCAGGTGGAAATGTGCACCCTGGGTAGAATGGCATGCCCAATATATATATTACGAGTGGAAAGCACACCCAATATATGATTGTACTCATGTGCTGCTACTAGTAATAAAATTAGTCTACACCCTGCACAAATGTAGAGACAAGTAGTAAGTTTAGTCTATCTCAAATAAAAGGATGAGAACATCCATCAGTTATCATGTAGTACAACGGACCTATAAGTAATATTCAACCATATTCACAATTAAGGTCACATCATGAAATAAGATAAACAAGATCTTAAGGAAGTGTAGAGACAGAGAGATAGAGAGAGAGAGAGAGAGAGCAGAGAACCTAGGCAATGAAAAACCTATACCAAATGTGTTCCCCAATGCAGTCTCCTACTCAAGCTAGGAGACAATGATGTGATTGTTGGATAGGGTGGATAGGAGCGTTGAAATAACCACAACCATTCGATAGTGGACCAAGACAAAGAAATGGGGAAAGTTGCATGAATTTTTTTTAGCAAAAGCTTATGGAAAGCCAGTCTGATAGATAAATCAAGAAACTATAGTAATAATTTCACGTTTATCAAATTACAGACCTAAAACTCTATAAATTATTTCTCAATATTTTTGAGGTCTTAAACATGGTTCAAATAACATGGAAGTTGGCAATTTGGCTAATGGAGACTTGTAGAATCTGATTTTGCCACCATTTTCCACTTTTCAAGTCATACCCTATATTATTTAATATTTTTGAGTTAATCTTATATTTTCTTCCCTTAATGGAATTAAGGAATTTAATGTAAAACTTGGCCCACAAGCTAAATAAAACATGAGGAACTCGAATCTAATTTACATTTCTTATATAGAGACTATTCACTAGGTGATATAATGGATTGGGTTCAAGGGTGTGCATATCTATTTACCAAAAAGACATTTATGGATAATATCTTGATATTAGATTCTTTTTTAGAATATCTTTGCATGTCTTATTTTTCTTAAGTCTTACCCGTAATCACTATAGTTATTTAGTTCAAGTTTTTGTTCTAAATATATTTAGTGTTATGTAATTTCCCATTAGAGGCAAACCAATTCTTCATTATTCTATATATCCTTTTATGACGTATCAATGAATTTTCAAACATATAATTTACATGGATTTGTTCAAAATCTTTTCCACCACCATTAAACTTATTAATTAACTCATGTAAACATTGGGGTCATATGCACATTGTGAGAACCTGTCACGCTAAATGAGTTACTTCAAACTCAAAACATGATCAATCACTAATTAACCACATAGCAGAAAAAGGGGATAAATTAAACTGATTTAACATTCCAAACATATCCAGAACATTTACATAAAATCACAACATATTGAATGTATTCATACATCATGACAAGTACCTTTTAAAATTGTTCTGTGGCCTCAACCACAACATATACATATGGAAGACGTATCCACATATACAACATGTACAAGCATCTAGATACTACCAAAGCTCGAGTCGATTGAAACATCATATACAAATGTTCCCGCCAAGACCTAAGTGTATAGGGACCACTCTAGTACACACTAGACATATAACAACCTTCTCTAAGGTCCATCACCACAGCTCCTTGCTACCACAGGTCTGTTGCCACTATTACCGATCACCTAAAAAGATATGATGACCCACGAGGTGAACCTATGTCCCAGCAAGAGATATAACTCTCAACAAAACTTATTGATTAGATTAGGTTAAGTAATTAAACATATAGAGAAGATTATATAAGAGAATAAAAATACCATATTTCAAACATCTAATCAGAGTCTTATTTGTAGCATTTAAAGTTTAACATTATTATGAGAAGATCAGGTGTAGTAACATCATGGGAATAGCTATCATCATAAGTCTGACTAACATCATAAACATAGCTATCATCATCAACAGGGCTAACAATATAAGTATGGCTAATAGCAAAGCATATGTACTAGCATGAGCATAACTAAAAACATAAACATAACCAACAATATCAGTATATCTAACAACATAAGCATGTATACTTTCTCTTATTGCACTACACATCATCTATATATGAAAAGAGCAAACAAGGGTTATCATCCAATGTAAAACATTGTGTATAACCCAAATCAGATATGCTACATGGTTGTATTACATATTATTAAGCCCTGGGGAGCTTGAGGTATACCACTTAAAGTCTAACTGACCACTACAATCAGTTCTATACAAGATCTAGGAGAGCCGGAATCCTAAGATCTCACCCCCTTGGTATGTACGAGTCAACTACAGTGACATATCAATCAAACTACCCACAACAACATATAGTCAAGTTGCAATATCCTAGTCTGCCCTTGGCATATAGGTCATGGCACTAGTAAATAGGGTTAACAAAACCCTATCATTCGAGGTATAAACACAGTTGTCCTCAATCACATAACATATACAAATATCTGAGACACAACCTTAAACTCTCTCAATCCAAGACATGACTGCAACCATCCTCCATACCTTGGGATCAAGATGACAAGGATGTACTCTCCCTACACCCGCACATACTCAACAGTTATGTATGTGACTCCGAGCTTCCCTTAGGAATACTTGTTTACCCATCCAACAAGTCTTGACACTGGAATGGTTCTACGACACATGGCACTATATAATTAGTGTTTCACTTTATCAGTTAATGCCAATTGGATGAGTTAACATTGCATCAAACAAGTGAACATACAAACCCTAAATTATTTCTAACAAGCATTGATGTATAACAAGTCTAGAACATATACTATGTATGAGATATAGTCCTCATTTCAACATCACACAGTACTATTTCATTACCATCACTATACTTGTTATCACACCATCACAAGATATAAATCCTTATTGTATTATCCCAGGGTACCAACCCTTGTCAACATAAATGGGATTATAACTCCATAAGGGCTTAGATATGCCCAAAGGTCATTAAGACCATCACATCATTTCCTGCATGATCATCATTATTTTTCAACACCTTGAAGAAGGTTCAACTTACATCATCATGTTTGTAATACACATGTGTAGCATGACCAGTTAACATATCAGGGTTACAACAAACATTAGAGAGAAATATTCCTTCGTCATATCATACAAGGAAGCTAAGTATGATTAACCATCGTTCCTTAATGGAATTAAGTTAAATTCAACAACATAGGTGGAAGTAATGTTACAAATCAACACCTCAAACTAAACCATAGGTTCATACACTTACTTAGGTCAAAGCACATCCTTCACACATAGCATTCTCATCCAGTCATGGATGCACAAGGTAAAGCATTACCATCGAATCCCATACTATCCTCAAGTATGGATTCATACATAACTCAAGGTGTAACCACCGGATTGTAGTCTCAAACCAAACCATTAAAGCTTAGGGCTCAACAAACCATCAATTTCCATAAAAGCAAAACTATAGGATTTCATTAATTCGAGGGAAAAGGTAAGACTACAAACTCATGGACTTAAAACCAGCTATTCTAAATCATAAAATCCAAACCATAAGATCAGATGCAGCAAGCACAAACCATCAAATCATAATCCACACATAAAACTATCGGGTTCAAGGCAAACAAAACCATTGAATCATATGCATTAATCACCACTATTGGATCATGAGAATCCATAGGATTATACGCCTACAAAAGGCCATTGTTTGTTGAATTTAAAAGCACCATCGGTTTCTAACTTCAGAATCACCATCAGTTGTGGACATTAGGTCCACCATCGGTTGTGGACTTCAGGTCCACCATCAAATGTTAGATAGGAAAGACCATCGCTTGTGGTTAAGCAGCGGAACCATCGACCATAGAACCAGGCACACCATAGGATCTCACAACCAGTAAAACCATCGAGTCTTGACCTAGTGAATCCATTGAGTCTTGGCCTAGTGAAACCATTGGTCAAAAACACCAGGTGTAAAATAGATCAACAAAACCATCATTTGGTAGGACCTAAGACGATAATTTTAACCACTTGAGAGAGCACCAAGACCATCGATTGTGAAGGAAAATATATCCACCAATTTCAAGCAAAAAAGAAGGTCCAATATAGCAACTAAGAAACCACCATCAGTTGGCACAAGGAGCCTAACCATCAGATCATGAACAAGTTAGAAATTGGTTCAAAGAATTAAGGGGAAGCCATCATTTGTCACCTCAAAGAAACCCTAGAATCAAGGAACATAAACCATTGCCTTTACAAGCATGCAAGGCCTAGGAATCCCATCTACAATGAAGAGATGTGCACATGGTTAAAAGGTTCATTCAAGAAGATTAAATACTCTAGAACCACCACATAAGCTCAAACCCTAAGCAAAGATGCAACCTTACTATTTGGTACTACGTTTTAGAGCAAGATCTTGTACATGCAAGTTAAGAGTAAGCAATAAATGTGAAGAAAGTTATATAATTCATCTTAAAGAATATGAAGAAGGTCCAAGAAGCAAGGTAGATTGAATAGATATAGAAGAAACCCTATCTTTTCACTCCACACATCCAAGCTAGCTCCTTCTCCAAGAACAAGCAAACCCTAGGTCAAAGAAGCAAGAAGGAAGGTGTTCTTCAACCTCTAGCACATCATTCACTAAGAAACTCCAAGGATTCGACCAAGAAGGAAGAGGGAGAAGGTAGGACGGCAAGGAAAATGAAAGGAAAGAGGGATACCTTACTTGCATAGGTCAAGAACAAGCTAAGGAAGCTCTACAAGATTGAAGAGAGGGTAGATCCAAACCCTAAGTTCACATGCAAGCCAGATCAGCCAAGCTTCTTATACCTTGATCTCCTTATTCTCCACAAAGCAAGAGGGAAGAGATCTAAGATAAAATGAAGACGAAGAGGGTAAGTTAGGTGTGTAAAGAACTCATTTTCATGCAAGGAGGGTTGTATATAAAACTTAGGGTGAAAGAGAAAGGAAGGTAGAGGTGTCAAGCCAAGCATGCCATGTGTCTAAGGTCAAAACATATCTTACATGCAAAAATAGGTTGACCATAAAGTGTGGTAACCAGGGGGACCATTGAATCTTAACACCAAGTGAGCCATCGACATTCAACAATAGGTGGCCCATCGGTTGCTTCATCCACTTGGTCACAAAGCAAAATTCTAGTGTCACCATCTGTTAGTGCACTACACAAGTAGAACCATCGACCTAGGTGCCTCAAGAGGGAAAATGTGACGCCCCGATCCCACAATTTCCACTAATAATGAGATTAGGGCATGACAAGAGGATCTAACGTAATACAAAAATCACCCTTAACTTTTTCTTTTCTTAATCACTTAAAATTTACCTAAAGGAGAATCTCATAATTTGGACAATACTGAAATCTTACTTAAACTTGCCAAAGCAAACTTACTGTTTCTAAATCTTGAAAGATACCTCAGAGCTTAAACAACATATTACATCTTACTTGCAAAATATAAAGTGCAACAGTTAATTGAAAACTAAACTACATATTACATTTCATTCTCTCTCTCTCTACCATACCACATGCCCAAGGATCGAGGGGAAAGGACTAAGAGACCTCTATCTAACTATGAACTATCCTCTAAGAACTTGGGTGATACAAACCTTCAACTTCCTCATGTTGACACTGACCTGAAAAATGTTTCAGTAGGTTGGTGAGCTACTGGCTCAGTGAATAGAATTTCACCCAACCATCGCATATAACTCATTTATGTTTATTAATTGGAATAATATACAAGAAATACTACACTGAGAAGATCTAAAACAATATAGTTTAAATATAAGGAAATATCAACATTTCATTAAAATAACAACTTCTGCAAGCTATAGTTACCATTAAATAACAAGGATTATCAACATTTCATTAAAAGAACAACTGATACGAATCTAAACTCAAATCTTTCTTAACTCTTTAGCTTATAAGAAACTTTGTGAACCTATATGAACATATTTTATCTTATGCCCTGATCATATGTAGTGTACTCTACATATGAAGACTCATAGCGAACTACGATCCCACCATACAAGACTTAGCCGACACCCCGAGATAGCTAAGTCTGACTACTCTCCTAGTCTGCAATAGGAAAACTAGCTCTTTGGCCTCGACACTCCTATGGTGTCATAAACTGGACTCCTCCTCTAACCTGAGCACACAGGGAGAGAGTTTGAGATGCTCTATGGGCCTCATCTTGGTACGCTCTGTGGGTACCTCTGGTTTACCACCGGGATCGCCAGTTCATGTTGGGTAATCCATCTTCTCTTAGGAGACTTCTTTAAGGGCTTTGTATCCCTACAAGCTCAGTGGGTGCGTTCCGACCCCCATATACTGGACACACCGCCAAGGTAGGTCATTTCATCCCTAAGGCACATACCTCTCATAGGGATTCCATGGTGTCAGGACCCTTAATCTATTATTTTATTATTCTAGAAAAGCTCTTACTACATTATATATCTCTCTCTTACTTATTTTTAACTCTGGTATCTCTATGGTACCGAGTCTATTTATCTGAAGCTTATAAATACAACATGTATATCATTTCTAACTTGGCAGTGCAATATACTCAAACGTTGTAATTCACTGAGAAATCAATATACTGAAAATGCAGGCAGACCAAAATTCTTAAATAAACAAAATACATGTCAACTTGGCACTTATACACTAGAATCATGCAATTGAACCTCCTAATGCACTAATAAGAGTAAATTACTCGACATATGAGAAATCATCGGTAGCATCTGTAAATTATCTGAAATTCCTTGAAAAATGTGCACATTAACCCTAGTCCTGGTTTGTACATCACATAACTCCGTTAAGAGTTAATTACTTATTATGACATGAATTATTAATAACAACTGAGGAATTCTAATGATATTTTTTAGAAACGTGCCAACTCGTGTAAATATTAAATCACTCACATTAAACATAGCAGAGGGCGTGCAACTAGGGTTTTCATTGAATATTTTCATGTCATTGTCATTTCTTTAAAATCATGCATCAAATTAATTGCTAAAATTTCATATCCTGGGTTTATACCCAAACCGTACAGTTATTGGTCGTGTTCTACTGATTTCAGCTTTTAAACTGAATAACTTCGGTTTCGATCAACCATGTAATTCCAGTAGTCTGAACCACACTGAATTGGATAATAAACTAGATCATTCAAAGCGTAAAGAAGCAAATGGTGAAATAAAAGTTAGGCAAAACCAATGCTACACAACACCCGATAACTGCTGTTACCAGCAAAAAAGGCAGATTCAACCAAAATTATCCAACTTCAGGAGTTAAATCTTGCTTGGTGAGTAAAATTCTACTCACAGTGGTTCAGAATGTCAGAATTCGTCTGGAAACACGTCCAGAGCCTATTTATGGGCATTCGTTGGGTCATCTTCTACCTCTAGATTACTCTGTTAATGAAATAGTTGCAACAGGTTGCTTCACACCTAGGCTTAGGTTGAAAAGGAAGCTTCGATTGGCGGCTAAACTTGGCTAGTAGCTATGAATTCTTGATCTAGACCTCAAGCTGAAGTCGATGGCATCATTTTAGAGTGCTAGCTCGCGCCCAAGAGGGCTCCTGGTCGTGCTAAAGTAGCTGGACGCCGACCACTACTGCTGTTGGCCGCAGCTACAGGGGCACCACCCTAGGTGCGATTGGAAGAGGAAGAGGAAGGGAAAGGATGGAGGAAGGGTGGACAGACGGAGGTTGGCTGCTACAGATCCCTAAATCACCCACACGAATGCCCCTCTATTGCTCTCAGTCGGGCGTTCTATAGTGCGCCACTCAAACAGATCGATCGGGGAAGAAGATAAGGGAGAAAGGGAAAGAAATAGCTAATTACTGAAAAAAATTGTATCCAAGCCCAAAGAAACATAAAAATGTCATAACTATTGATTCAAAGGTCCAAACTGAATGATTCTTTTTGCAAAGCTTCAAGCACAAAAATCTCTACCTTCTCAAGGCAAGAAATCATGCTAATTAGATTGTAACACTAGATCAAAGCACTAATTACATTAATGAGTACTTAACTTATCTCAATTAACTTAATGATGTTGTTATCATGATACTTACTAGTTAACTTTAGTGTGGGTCATAAAAATCTCCATCCCTTATAAGAATTTCATCCCGAAATTCCTAAAAGAGAAAAGGAAACTTGTTATGCATCTCTGACTCAAGATCCCACGTGGCTTCCTCTAGGTTGTGGTTCCTCCATAGAACTTTTACTAACAATATCTCTCGATTCTTGAGCTTCTTGATCCTCCGATCAACTCTTTGTACTGGTCCTTCAACATAGGACACATCTGTTCTGAGCTGTGTAGGTTCTGGGTCCACTAACTTCTATGTACCAGGGTAACACTTCTTCAATATCGATACATGAAATACATAATGTAGATTAGCCAACTCAGATGGCAAATCCAACCTATAGGCTACAGGTCCAATCCTCTCAACGACGGGATATGGGCCCATAAACCTAGGAGTCAGTTTGCCTCTCTTGCCAAACCTCAATGCTCCTTTCCATGGTGAAACCTTCAGATACACTTCATCACCAACCTCAAACTCAAGAGGTCTACGTCTCTTCTTTGTGTAACTCTTCTGCCTATCTTGTGCAGCTTTCAACTGTTCTCTGATCATTGTTATCTTTTCTGTAGTCAAATCTACTATCTCTGGTCCAAGAATCTCTTTTTCACCCACCTCATACCAACATACAGGTGATCTACACTTCCTGCCATACAGAGCTTCATACGGGGCCATACCAAGACTGGAATGGTGACTATTGTTGTATGCAAACTCTATAAGGATCAAGTGTTCTTCCCAACTTCCACTGAAATGCGAGACACATGCTCTCAACATGTCCTCAAGAGTCTGAATGGTCCTCTCTGATTGACCATCTGTCTGCGGGTGAAAAGCTGTACTGAACCTCAACTTTGTGCCTAAAGCACGATGTAGTTGATTCCAAAACCTAGATGTGAGCTTAGGATCTCTATATGATATTATTGAAAATGGGATACCATGTAGCCTGACTATCTCATCCACATATATCTTAGCCAACTTCGGAACATCAAAGGTTGACTTAATAGGAAGAAAGTGGGCAGACTTAGTCAGTTTATCCACAATCACCCATATTGAGTCACAACCTCTAGGTGTCCTGGGTAACCCTACCAAAAAATCCATTGTGATATGTTCCCACTTCCTCTCTGGTATAGGAAGAGATTGCAAGGTACTTGTAGGTTTCTGATGCTCAGCCTTAACCTGCTGGCACACACTACATCTTGCCACGTACTCAGCTACATCCTTTTTCATACCTGACCACCAGTACAACGCCTTGAGATTCTTGTACATCTTAGTGTTGCCTAGATGCATAGCGTACATCGATGCATATGCTTCCTCAAGAATCTATTCTTTCAAATCACTGTCTCTAGGTACACACAACCTGTCATGCTAATACAACAAACCATCATCTGAAAACCTAAACTCTGGTCTCTTTCCTCTTCTCATATCCTACATGATCTACCGTAACTCATTGTCACTCTTCTGGAGTTCCTTGATCTGATCATAAAAGGTAGGCTTGACTTGCAACTGTGCAATCAAACCACTCTGCTCTGTCACCCCTACGTCTAATTTCAACTTCCACATTTCTACTAGCAGGTCTATCTTGAAACATACCATAGAGAATGCATCAGCTGTTGAACTTGACTTCTTACTGAGGGCAACTGCTACCACATTCGCCTTACCAGGATGATAATCTATCATCACATCATAATCCTTGATCAATTCTAACCATCTCTGCTATCTTAGATTCAGATCCTTCTAGGTAAAGATATATCTCAAGCTCTTATGATCCGTAAACACTTGGCACACCTCACCATAAAGATAGTGACGCCATGTCTTAAGAGCATGAACTACTGCAGCTAACTCCAAATCTTGTGTTGGGTAATTCTCCTCATTCTCCTTAAGTTGTCTAGATGCATAAGCTACTACTTTGCCTTCCTGCATCAACACACAACCTAAGCCTCTCCTGGAAGCATCACAAAACACTGTGTAGCCTTTATCTACCTCGAGCAGGATCAACACTGGTGCTGTAGTCAACTTCTTTTTCAAGATCTGAAAACTCTTCTCACAGTTGTCTGACCAGACAAATGGTGAACCCTTTCTCGTTAAGCGTGTTAGAGGTGACACTACAACACTAAAATTCTGGATGAACCTCATGTAGTAACCTGCCAATCCTAAGAAGCTTATGATCTCAGTAGGAGTCTTAGGCTGCTCCCACTGTAGAATAGATTCAAATTTCTTAGGGTCAACAGTTACTCCATCTCCTGAGATGACATGTCTAAGAAAAGACACCTCAGCTAACCAGAACTCACACTTACTGAACTTAGCATGTAATTGGTGTTGTCTCAACAACTGTAACGCTATCCTCAGATGTTGCTCATCATCTCTGGAATAAATCAAAATGTCATCTATGAAAACCACTATGAACTGATCCAAGAATGACTTGAAAATCTGGTTCATCATATCCATGAAAGCTGTTGGGGCATTAGTCAGTCCAAATGACATGACCAGAAACTCATAATGCATTTATCTTGTTCTGAAAGTCGACTTAGGAATATCTGAAGCCTTTATCCTCAATTGATGATATCCAGATCTCAAATCTATCTTAGAAAAGATCGTCGCTCCACGCAACTGATAAAACAAATCATATATCCTTGGAAACAGATACTTATTCTTGATGGTGATCTTATTCAACTGTCTGTAGTCTATACATAACCTCATAGTACCATCTTTCTTTTTCACAAACAACAGTGGAGCTCCCCATGGAGAAGAACTAGGTCGAATGAAACCTTTATCTAGTAATTCATGCAACTGAATCTTGAGCTCCTTCAAATCTGCAAGTGCCATTCTGTAGGCTGGTAGCACTATAGGTTGACTACCTGGAAACACCTAGATCTCAAAGTCTATCTCTCTTTTAGGAGGTAGACCTGGCAACTCATTTGGAAAAACATCTGGGAACTCACAGACCACTGGCAGATCCCATAGAATGACTGTGCTCTTCTCAGCTCTAGTATCTACTACATGTGCCAAAAATGCCTCACAACCTTTCTACAACATCTTATCAGCTACAACATCTGATATGATACACATAGGCAAACCTTCCTGTCTCCAGTAAAGACACAGAAAATTCACCCTGTTGAAAGATACCCTCCTTCTTCCAATAGTCGAGCTGAACTCGATACGTCTCTAGGAAATCCATACCCAAGATAACTTGAAAAGAGTTAATATCTAGGGGTATAAGATTAACCGCGATGGTGTAACCACCAAAAGTCAACAAACATCCGGGACAAAACTCTGCCAACACTGTCGGTTCACCTAATAGAACCCTCAACAACAACTCAACTGATAACTCATGGGTTAACATGTTAAGATCACAAGCTAAAGAATGTTGTATAAACGAGTGAGTAGCACCCAGATCTATCAAAACTATAACTAAAATATTGTTAAAGAAAAGCATTTCTCCTGTAATTACTTGAGAAGAAACAATACCTTCTTGTGGTGTCAAAGAGAAAAAGCATCATGAAGCTCTTAATCTCCCACAATGTCCTTATTGTCCTTCCCTAGCACTGGGTGCTGCACCACCTCGGGAACCTGAAGCTATAGAGGAACCAGGTCCTCCAGTTGGAGCATGTCTCGGGACATTCTGGTATTGTGACTGGGAACCCTGTGATGCAGACTGCTGTAACTGGGGGCAATTCCTCTTGATATATCCCTTCTGTCCGCACTGATGACATCCTTGAAACCCTATTCCCCAACATTGTCCTGAGTGTGGTCTTCCATAGATATCACACATGGATGCATCACATTTCTGCAGTCCTGTCACTGACATTGAAGATCCTGAAGACCTAGTTGGAGGTGTCCATGTAGACTGTGTATTCCATCTACCCGAGTTAGGTCTTCCTCCACTTGGCAAAAAACTAGATCCTTGTCTACCAAAACAGCCAAGTCCTCCTCCTATCTTTGAAAAGAAACCACCACCTCCTTTGTATCCACCACTACTTTGTCCCCTTCTAATAAAGTCTCTAGAACTTTTCTTACTCTCAGTCTGCTTATCAGCATTAACTGACTCTTCTACACGTCTTGCTGCTTCCACAAATTCCCAAAAGTTTTCTCTATCTCTTCGACCGATGGCTGAAATGGTGTGTCTAATCTCTGATCTTAATCCTTCCTGAAATATTCTCCACTTTTCTACATCATTAGGAACAAGTTGCAGACAGAAATTTGCCAACCTTGTGAAATGTGCCTCGTATTCATCAACTGTCATACTTCCTTTTCTGAAATTCTGCAGCTATCGTATCTTCTCACTCAGAAAAGTAGGTAGAATGTACTTAAGATGGAATTCATCAACGAAATCCTTCCAAGTTAATACCATGTTCCTCCTTTTATCTTCCACTCCACGCCACCAGAGCTTTGCATGACCTTTAAGCAAATAAACTGTGTGATTGATTTGTCTTTCCTCAGACAACTCCATCAGACGGAAAACTTTCTCTAACTGTCTCAGCCATTCATCTGCCACTGCGGGGTCCGTAGTTCCATTGAACTTAGTACCTCCAAGCTTCTTAACTAGATCATAGGATCTCATCAACTCCTTGCTGCTCGAGGTAGAAGCTCGCATCTCCATCTTATACTTTTCCCTGGTCTCAAGAAACATCATGTACATTCTTGATGCCTCATCCACACCATCTCCACCACCTGGACCCATCACCTGAGGGTCAGGTCCAATGTGGCTCTTAGCTTGGTCTTCATGACCACGTCCTCTTCCTGCCATCTGTAATAGTATAACAGAACACTTCATGTTAGAACATTGCAGTTAGAAGGAAAACACCTAAGTCCTAATCCTATTGGTCTCTTATCGTCCCCTAACCTTGACTTAGAGTAACTACGTACTCAACCTATGCTCTGATACCAAATTACTTGTGACGCCCTGATCCCACAATTTCCACTAATCATGAGATTAGGGCATGACAAGAGGATCTAACGTAATACAAAAATCACCCTTAACTTTTCTTTTCTTAATCACTTAAAAATTACCTAAAGGAGAATCTCATAATTTGGACAATACTGAAATCTTACTTAAACCTGCGGAAAAAAAAACTTACTGTTTCTAAATCTTGAAAGATACCTCAGAGCTTAAACAACATATTACATCTTATTGCGGAATATAAAGTGCAACAGTTAATTGAAAACTAAACTACATATTACATTTCATTCTCTCTCTCTACCATACCACATGCCCAAGGACTGAGGGGAAAGGACTAAGAGACCTCTATCTAACTACGAACTACCTTCTAAGAACTTGGGTGATACGAACCTTCACCTTCCTCGTGCTGACGCTGACCTGAAAAATGTTTCAGTAGGTTGGTGAGCTACTGGCTCAGTGAATAAAAATTCACCCAACCATCGCATATAACTCATTTATGTTTATTAATTGGAATAATATAAAAGAAATACTACACTGAGCAGATCTAAAATAATATAGTTTAAATATCAGGAAATATCAACATTTCATTAAAATAACAAATGCTGCAAGCTATAGTTACCATTAAATAATAGGGATTATCAACATTTTATTAAAAGAACAACTGATACGAATCTAAACTCAAATCTTTCTTAACTCTTTAACCAATAAGAAACTTTGTGAACCTATATGAACATATTGTATCTTATGCCCTGATCATATGCAGTGTACTCTACATATGAAGACTCATAGTGAACTACGATCCCATCGTACAAGACTTAGCTGACACCCTGGGATAGCTAAGTCTGACTACTCTCCTGGTCTGCAATAGGAAAATTGGCTCTTTGGCCTCGACACTCCTATGGTGCCGTAAACTGGACTCCTCTAACCTGAGCACACAGGCGGAGAGTCTGAGACACTTTGTGGGCCTCATCTTAGTATGCTCTGTGGGTACCTCTAGGTTACCACTGAGATCTTCGGTTCATGTAGGGTAACCTATCTTCTCTTAGGAGACTTCCTCAAGGGCTTCATCTCCCTGCACGCTCTGTGGGTGCGTTCCGACCCCTGTATACTAGACGCACCTCCAGGGTAGGTCGTTTCATCCCTAAGGTGCAGACCTCTCATAGGGATTCTACGGTGTCAGGGCCTTTAATATATTATTTTATTATTCTAGAAAAGATCTTACTACATTCTCTCTCTCTTACTTATTTTTAACTCTGGTATCTCTATGGTACCGAGTCTATTTATCTGAAGCTTATAAATACAACATGTATACCATTTCTAATTTGGCAGTGCAATATACTCAAACGTTGTAATTCACTGAGAAATCAACATACTAAAAATGTAGGAAGACTAAAATTCTTAAATAAACAATATATATGTCAACTTGGCACTTATACACTAGAATCATGCAATTGAACCTCTTAATGCACTAATAAGAGTAAATTACTCGACATATGAGAAATCATCAGTAGCACCTGTAAATTATCTAAAATTCCTCGAAACATGTGCACATTAACCCTAGTCCTGGTTTGTGCATCACATAATTCAGTTAAGAGTTAATTACTTATTATGACACAAATTATTAATAATAACTGAGGAATTCTAATGATATTTATGAGAAGTGTGCCAACTCATGTAAATATTAAATCACTCACATTAAACATATCAGAGGGCGTGCAACTAGGGTTTTCATTGAATATTTTCATGTCATCGTCATTTCTTTAAAATCATGCATCGTATTAATTGCTAAAATTTCACAGCCCGGGTTTATACCCAAACCGTAGAGTTATTGGTCGTGTTCTACTGATTTCGACTTTTAAACTGAATAACTTAGGTTTCGATCAACCATGTAATTCCACTAGTCTGAACCATACTGAATCAGATGACAAACTAGATCATTCAAAGTGTAAAGAAGAAAATTGTGAAATAAAAGTCAGGCGACACCAATACTACACATCGCCTAATAACTGTTGTTACCAACAAAAATGCAGATTCAACCGAAATTATCTGACTTTGGGAGTTAAATCTTGCTTGGTGAGTGAAATTCTACTCACAATAGTTTGGGATGTCCGAATTCGTCTGGAAACTCATCCAGAGCCTATTTCTAGGTATTCGTTGGGTTGTCTTCTACCTCTAGATTACTATGTTAACGAACCAGTTGCAACAAGTTGCTTCACGCCTAGGCTCAGGTTGAAAAGGAAGCTTCGATTGGTGGCTGGAACTTGGCTAGGAGCTGCGAATTCTTGATCTGGACCTCAAGACAAAGTCGATGGCGTTATTTTGGAGTGCTATATCATGCCCAAGAGGGCTCCTAGCCGAGCCAAAGTAGCTGGCCGCAGCTACAAGGGCACCACCTAGGCACGTTTGGAAGAGGAAGAGGAAGGGAAAGGATGGAGGAAGGGTGGACGGACGGAGGTTGGCTACTGTGGAGCCCTAAATCACCCACGCGATCGCCCCTCTATTTCTCTCAGTCGGGCGTGCTATAGTGCACCGCTCAAACAGATCGATCGGGGAAGAAGATAAGGGAGAAAGGGAAAGAAATAGCTAATTACTGTAAAAATTGTATCCAAGCCCAAAGAAACATAAAAACGTCATAACTATTGACTCGAAGGTCCAAATTGAATTATTCTTTTTGAAAATCTTCAAGAACGAAAATCTCTACCTTCTCAAGGAAAGAAATCATGCTAATTAGACTGTAACACTAGATCAAAGCACTAATTGCATCAATGAGTACTTAACTTATCTCAATTAACTTAATGATGTTGTTATCATGATACTTACTAGTTAACTTTGGTGTGGGTCATAACAGAAAACAATTGACCTTCAAGAATTAACATACTACCATAGGATACCATCACCTAGAGGTGGACCATCAGATTCTATTATCCAAAGGAAAGACCATTGATCTAGGGCATCTTGGTGAAGGAACCTAGCTCAAAATTGTAGGTTATGTGTCATTGTAAAACCACAGTACGACAAGCCATCCCAAGGAAAAAATATATCAAGCATGGTATGAAAACATGTGATTCATAATAAGCATGTGACAAATTACAAGAAAATCCCTAGATATGGATAATTTGCATAAAAATCCAAAACAAGCACATATATATCACTACTTACCCAAAGAGTGTCCAAACTGGACCAAACTTGAAACTTAACCTTTTCACATGATATAAAAGTAAATATTAGGGTTATATTAAGATTTTAAGAATCCAATAAAGGTAAGAAAACATGTTCAACCAAAAATCAAGGTCAGGGGTCTTACACCCATATTCTTCATATTGTGAAATTGTTCATACATTTTTATAAGGATTTGTAAATTATATTTTATTAGTTCATTTTAATCACTTGATTCATATTTAGTCCCAACCTCCTATGTAGTTCTAGAAGGGTATAAGTCTATCCTTTTTTAGTCAAAACTTAGGGTCTAGGCATACGAGTATCATGTAAAAGGAATTAGGGATTCTATAGTCAAGAAGCTAGGTTCTGGTATGCTACAACACTCAGACTCTTACAAAGGATTTTGTCCTCTAATCAACCATACATTACGAACCAAATACCCTCCACCTCTTTAAATGTTTAACCTAATAAGTCAAACTAAATAGAAGTAAGGTGTTAAGGTTACAAATTCATTCTAATAGTTGTATAAACTAGGTGAGTTTATGATGTACATATGTCATGCATCAAATAATATGATCATATGTACCTATAATTGAGTTCAGGTCCTTGTAACTCTAACCAAACAACCCTAAGGTTCACATCTCAAAACTAAATATTCACCTAGTACTACTTCCCACACCTTAGAGGCGCAAGGACGGTAGGTTTACTACACCTTTATATCATGCCACCTAATCTTAGTCACCACTTCATAGTCAAAATTAGGGTTCAAACCCAAATAAATTGTTTATTTTATACATATAGTAATATAATAGAAAATAAATTTTAATGATGCAAACATAAATTAGGGTTCATGTATACTTTAGTCATATTACCCCTAAAGTTGAACCTTAGAAAACCCCCAAATTAAATCATGAGATAAGTCTAGTTAGGAAGGTTTCATTTTCCTAATTCAAAGTCTTATTCATTTGTATTTTTCTAATTATGAGTTTTTTTATTACAAATTTTAAAAGTTACAATAAAAGAGCAATAAATCCCCTAAAGATCACCCCTTAAATGTATTTGAATTAAGCGATGAAAACCATACCATATGATAGATAAAAAAACTAATTATTCTAAAACATATTTGTCCATAAAAGTTTGAGCTTCCAATAATTAGAATTTCATTGCATTAACTGATTTAAATGAGGGAATAATTGCTAAATGATAGTTTTACCCTTGTATTAACATCGAATCCTTTAACTGGTAAGAGTTGGAAGCATCAAATACATGCAAGAAATAGAATGGCTTTTGCAATCAAACAACACAAAAGGACGCATCTACCCATGCAATAAAAAGAAGAATTAGGGGAAAAATGGTTAAACACAGATAGATAGCTCTTTTCTCCCTAATTCTTGTGTGGTCAAGGGAGAAATTGGGAGAAAGAAGAAGGTGTGAAAATCAGATCAATTTGACCAATAAAACAAGAAGAGGGGAGTTCAAAGGTGTTTACCCACATGCTATTTAGTAGGGGTTGAGGAAGAAGTCGGCGACAAGGATAGAAGTCAAAGATCAAAGATTAGATTAGCAGAGGCAAAGAATACGATTCCATATGCAGTTGGCATAAGGGATCAATTATGAGATGTGTGACGATTGTAAGTGAGGGGTTACTATTTATAGGTTAGGTTTTTTAGGGGGTCTGCAAGTAAATAGATTTGGAGGATTTGTGAGAAAAATTGGGCAAATAATAGACAAATAATATTAGGGTTTGATATATGGCTTGTTAAGTGTAGAATCTCTCAGGAAAACTTATGGTTGAAGAATCAGATAAAAAGACTAAGTACAAAGGGAGAAAATGATGGAGAATGAATCAGAGTGGCATAACCATTGTACATGACATGCACACTCTCCTACCCAAGCTATAAGATGAGTTGATGTCAACATGATCTGGATAAAATGGTCCAGATCACAACTACCCAACCAAAAAATGGGAAACAAGGGCATATATATATATATATATATATATATATATATATATATTGATTACAACTTTATAAAACCTACTTAGAAATTGTATTCTTCTTTCCCAATCAAATTGAGTGGGAATTTATTATCCAATTAAGTTGAAATTTGGTAGGTTAGCTAACTGAAGGGTGAGGGATGTTTTTTTTATATTACTTTTGATTGTTGACATTTTTTAAATTTATCAAATCATGACCTCATGGTTACATATTATGTTAATATATTTATTTATTCCTTAAATGCTCAAATGTCAATTTTGACTCGTCCTTTTCAATACCTCATCATAGGATTATTCTAGAGAACTATTTATAAACTTAAACATATTAAATTGGTAAAATTGTATAAGTAACTCCTACTTATGATATTATCTCGAATACTTGCATTAGAGCCTCAAATAAGTGGTTTATGGTCTAAAACTTTATAATTTGAGATTCCTAACATCCTAACATAATTTTAGTCAAGAAAAATGGTACAAAACTAAAGGAGCACAAAGTGGGTGGGGGAATATGATATGTACCTATGATTGTGTATGTTACAATATTCCACCTGTTAAAAAAGATTTTGTCCTAGAAATCTCAACCAGAAGGGAGGGGTAAGTTTTCATCATCTTCTCTTGACTCCCAAGAAGAACAACACAGTTGACCATAGAGAGCTTCAAATGGTGGCATATGCATTCTAGATTGGTAGTAGTTGTTGTAAGTAAATTCAACCAATGGGATATACTTATACCAAGCACCTATTCAATTTATCACACGCACACCCGCAAAAGATCTACCAAAATCTGAATTGTTATATCAAATTGTCGCTCAGTCAATGGGTGGTAAGCTACACTACAACACATGTTTAACCTCTTACTGAATATGCTTCCACAAATAGGATGTAAACATTGCATATTGATCAATACTATAAACTTTGACACTTTGTCTATACAAACAATACAATCAATATATAATTGTGACATATTAGGAACCTTAAAGGTGGTTTTAAAGGTTAAGAAGTGAGTTGGTTTATGCAGGAGATCCACAACAACCTTAACTGCATCATGCCCACCTCTTGACTTTGAAAAAATTGTCATGAAGTCCATACTGATGTTCCCCATATCTATTCTTGAATATCAAGAGGATGGATAATACCCCTAGGTTGTTGAGTCTCTATCTTCACTTGAAGGTAAGTCAACCACATTGCAACAAAATTGGCAATGCCTTTCTTCATGTTTTTCCAATAAAACCTCCACTGAAAGTCATTATACATCTTTGTAGTAACTTGGACCCATGGTCTTCACTCACAACACTTTGCCTCAAGCCATAAATATCAAGAATCCACAATCAATGATGAAAATGAATGGCACCATCCAATCTAACAAAAAACTCATATTGTGGTTTCTCGATCAACAACTTCATTTCTTCAAAATCAAGACTGGTCAACTGAGCGACAACAACTTCAAAAATCCATAAAGGGGTGATAGATAAACTTGCCATATGCACTCTCATCTACTAGAAACATGCTCCATACTTCTCCATAAGAAACATCAAAGAGATGCACAAAAGGTATCTCTATTTCAACTTTCCTTTCCTGGGTGGTTGTAATTGTAAATTTGTAAGTTGTAAGATACCCCATTCACCTCCTTTGTGACATATTCAGATACTATTGTGTCATGAGATGAGAAAATGATATTATGATCTAAGAAGGCCTCAAACTATAACCCATACAAGCAATGTCACCAGATCTTATGTGTGTGAACTATGGTCACAAGATCGACATCATGAGTGAGATAATTCTCATCACATATCTTCAACTAGCATGATGCATAAGTAATTATTCACTGTTCTTGCATAAGGAAACATTCCAAAACCTATTTAGAAGCATTTATTAAATGACATAAGGTTTCCCTTCAATTGGGAGGGATAGAACACACACATAAGTCAAATATCACTTTAACTCTAGAAAACCTTTCTCACACTCAGAACTCCTGACACACTTAGCATGCTTGTGGGTCAACTTTGTCATAGGAAGGGTCAATTTAGAAAAAATATCGATATACCCTTTGCATTAACCCGCAACACCCCAAGAATCTTTGTGTCTCAGAAGGATTCTTTTGAAATTATCACTTAGTCACAACTTCACTTTAGTAGGATCCACAACATTGTGACTGTTAGAGATCATGTGGCCTAAAAACATAACTTCCTTTATTAAGAATTCACACTTCAAAAATTTGGCATAAAGTTGGTTCTCATGATGAGAGTGTATAACAATTTGTATATGTTCATGATGGTGATCCATTGATTGAGAATTGATAAGTACATCATCAACGAATACTGTCGTGAAGTAATCAATATAGGGACAAAAAGCTCAGTTTTTAAGATCCATGAAGGCAACTGGGACATAAGTGAATCCAAAGAGCATAATGAAGAATTCATCGTGCGCATGACAAGTATAGAAGGTTGTCTTCAGTATATCCTCATCCTTCACTCATACATGATAATAACCACTATGTGGATCTATCTTCAAGAAAATAGTAGCCAACTTCAAATGATCAAACAAGTCATTTATGTACATCAAAGGGTAGTGGTTCTTTATCATCACTTGATTCAACATGCAATAAGATAAGTGCATCCTTAAAGAATCATCTTTCTTCTTCACAAATAAAACACGAGCTCACCAAGGAGAGACACTAACAAACTACATGTCCAAAAGTTATTGAAGTTTCTTATTGAGTTTAGCAAGCTTCACAGGTGTCATGCGACACAAAGGTTTCATGATAGAAGTAGTGCCTGGTACAAGATCGACAAAGAACTCGACCTCACGAAAAAGAGGAATACCATGTAGATCATCGAGAAAGATACCAGGGAAGTCTCAAACAACATTATTGCCATCCAACCAGGGTGGTCAAGGATTAAGGACGATATATGTAAACTAGGCTCGACATCCATGCACGATAAGCTTCTCGACGTTGATGGTTTTTGGGTCGGTCAAAAATACATGTTGCTATGATACCAAAAACTTTGGGCATAAATACCCCATTACATGACTGAATAGGAACAGAAAAATCAACTAAAGTTCTTACCCCACACAGGAGGAGAACATATCACTAGGGAAAAAACCAACACACTAGAAAAATCTATCAAGCTTATCGAACTAACTCTAAACATTCTAAATAGACGAGGCCTTATACAAGCATCAATTACACACGTATGCACACCCACAAATGGTAAGAGCTACTTGTACAAGACCAACCACCCTTTGTCCTGTTTGAAGGCAATTCTCAAAGCTTCAAACTTTTCCAGGTCTCAAAACTCCAGGTTCTTTACGGGGAGCATCCACGAAACCCCATGACAATAAACCAAACAAGAAACTGGATAGGTCGGAGTAGCTTAACCAGAGCTATCTGTAGCAGGTAGTAGCAAGAATACAAACAACAAAGTCACTCCATCAACTTAACACAACACCCTCTACCAATAAGAATACCCATAAAGTGTGGTGATGAGTCAAGATCAGGGGTTCCATCGAGTTTCCATTCCTACCCACGACACTGTTGTTGACCTACAATGATCATAGCCCAACAACCCAACATCGAATGCCTGAAAGGCATTCCAACGAACACCCTCGGGGCGTACCTAACACGCAACATGAGACGAGCTATCGGGGGAAGGAGAGAAGAGTCTAACCACCCCCATTCCAGTCCAGGACCAAGCGTAGATCAGGAGTCCGGGTCGGGAAGCGGAAACCCCCCGGTTGTTGCCGAGTGAAATTGGCGTCGAAGCAGCACCCCAGCGTTGGGGCCTAGCCGCTTGAAAGCAACCAGGAAAAACTGGGGCATTCCCAGGGAGAACCCAGTGTATACAAACTGCCTTGTAGAGCGGACCTGGCCATCCAGCAAGAATCCCAACCACCTTGGAAAACTGTGGGGGCATCACATCCACCCCTCTAGGATCTAGCTTGTAGCCAAAGATACCTTTGACCCTCTACAGATTAGCGGGAGGTCGATGATAGGGGGTATTGGCCTGTGGCTATGGGAGGCACCACCAGGTGGAGGAAGAGGGCATGCCCAAGTGTCCCATCTGGAAGTCCACCCGCTGCCAGGGTCATCGATGTGAGCCAAAGCGAGTCGGACGTGGACGCTAGTCAACCCCGTGATGAGGCGCCAACAGCTCCATGTTGAGGTCGAGATCTAGGGGGTCATCACCACCCCAGCCGATGGAGAGAAGGCACAAGTGAGGAAGGGACGAGCCACCCCTTCGAACACCTTCTATCGGAGCAGTCGCATAGGTCGCAAATCTGGATGGGTAAAGCCTTCTCCATCTGCCACACTTGAGCAGAAGGGCATCAACTAGGTCGAGCACTGAACCATGATTAGAACCTTGACCAAATCGGTGCATCACACTTTTCCTTCAACCCAAGCCAGTTGAAGGAGGCTCTTGCAATTCAACCTCACCAGCTCCCTTTTCTCTAGAGATGCACTCAAGCTTCAGTCCACACCTCATCGTGGTTTTGGGGCTAGGGGGAGGAGGGCGTCGAGGTGCCGCCTCCTCCCCCTCAACATTGATGGTTGAAATGGTGAATTACTTATCATCACACTTGTTGTCCTTTATAAAGAGTCACTCACTATCAGGATGTATGAAGCCAACCTTTTTCTCACCATTAAATATAGCTACATACAAAATTTCCAATTAATCCATGCCTAGGATGACGTATGGGGCCGTCAGTTCTAGGAGGATGAAATATGTTACAAACATAATACTAGGTATGCAAAGGTGAACATTTGATATTTTCAATAAAGAAGATCATATCCTAACACTAGGGGTATAAACCTCAAGAATAAAGTCCATATATGTGGGTTCTAATTATAAAATCTCAACAAGTTTAGAGGATATAAAGGTATAAGAAGATCTAGATTCAAACAAGTATTTTGTTGGGTGCATATTTAATGCACAATACCTTCAATCACTTGATAATCATCCCCAATATACACATAATCCATGAAGAAGACTCAACCAACACACCTCTCAACTGGTGGGTGTTGTCTCAGAGGGTTGTTTTTGTTGTTCCTTGGAGGTTGATTAGGAAAATGATGTGATTATTGGGTAGGGTTTTGGGCCAGAGTTGGGCATTGCTGAAGCTGGGGGAACTAGGGTTCTAATGTGCCCAGTCTGACCAAACTAGTGATTGATCATTGATAACATTCAACTTTGTGAATAATACATGCTTATTTTAACCTAATTTCCAATTAACATCCTAGTGTTCATGTTTATAAATCTCACTTTCATTACCATTCATTAAATACTTTCCTCTTTACTTATATTTTTTATCCTTTGCAAGGAAAAGACTAAAACTAGTGTGGCCATCGGTCACTGCCCAACGACACTTTGGACAGGTCAAGCCATTGACAACAAGGGTTACACTAGAGAACCATATGTCACTCATTTATGGGATTCCCTTTAGCTTCTCAAACTAAAAAAAATAACGAAATAGGCTAGCCATAAATTATGCCTGAATGCTATCCCCATAGCGACCCAACTGATGCTTTTGCACTTAACCCTGATGGAAGATTATCCTGCTGGATCACCTTCTTAGCCCTGATGTCGGAGTAGGTCAGCACCCTGATAATGGGGTAAATTAGCAATAGGCCTAAAAAACTCCAACATGTCCCAAGATTGGGCAATTCTTACTCCCAATCTGAATAAATAGTTAGATTCATCGAATGACGAAGACACATGCTACACAAGCACTCGATAAGGCTTCTACAAAGCATGCCTGCCATTGTTGTTAGTTAAGTGGATGCCCAGAGGCATGTGATTTGAGGCTTGAGGTTCAAGTAAAGTGATTTGATTATATGAACCTTAGGTACATAAGGATCACCTTTAAATAGAGGTGCACAACCTTCATTGAAGGGCATCTTCATCTACGCCACATATTGTTGCCATTTTATATACTCACCTTCGATCACCAGAGGCTACAAACATGAGTCTAGAAGCTTACATTGACCGCCTTCGCCTCTCAACATCTAGAGGATCATCCTTTAGAGAATGACAATCAAGCATCACCGCCATCATCTCCATCACACCCACGATGAAGAATGAGGTCACCATCAACCACCAATACCCTTATGGCTACTGTTTGTTGTATTTTCTTCCTTATTTACCATCGGGTTCTTCTCCCTTCATCCATCCTTCTTGTTATGGATTGGTTCATTTGTAAATATGTATTGTCCCTCATCACCATGAGTGACTTGAACTTTTTATTGAGTTGGGAGTAACCATTAAGGCACTCCCAACATGTAAATACTTATATTCATTGATTATATACTCTTGATAATGTTTATCTCCATACTCTTGGTCTGTAATGCTCCACTTGAATGATTAGATACCACCTCATGTTATTTTATTGCTAATACATCAAAAGATTAGTATTAGTTTGTATCTTGAGTTATGAAGTAGTATGAAATCATGAGAATGTTGGAATACTAAAGATAATGATTGTATGGTTTTGGTTTCGATCATATGTTTGCCATCTTGAGAGAGATCCAATCTCATGATGTAGATATAAACCAAACTTAAGAGAAGAGGGAATATAAAATAATGATGATTGCTTGTAAACTCTTCTAAGGGTATACAATGGTTGTGAGTATTATATGTTTGTGAGAGACCTTAAATGGTGTAACCCAATCCAAGTTTTATTCACATATTCAAAACCAACCAAAAGATCTAAGTTCTATTCTGCCCTAGTAATATAAATATACTTTGATATGTTGTTTATTTCTTTGTTTGGATCCCATTGTTGGGTAAGGGAAACCAATATATCTTTTTGGCTAGGTGTAACTAAGCTAAGACCTTAACTCCTATGCACTTGTCACCCCTTGTGCACATGTTTTGCCTCATTTAGTACATATGACCTTGTATTATCGTTGTGGGTGTCTAAGTATCAAGTATAAATATAAAGTTTGATTACTCTCAATCTCTCTGTATTTGGATGTGTGATGTTAGGCGATCAAATTTAAGCTCTATCACTGGGGAAAAGATGTTCGACAAGTGTTAAAGACTAAGGTTCTACTTGGCATACATTTTTGCCTTAAGTCTAACAATAGACTTAACCACACATTCTTTTTGATCTGTTAACATTATACCTTAAACGTTTGTTTAACATGTCAAGCTTTTAACCTTGATTGTGTGATTTCTTTCAAGAGCTTAGTGTGAATAGAATATTTCTTAATTCACTAAAGAAGTCATATCTCACCGAGGTGGTGGAATAGGGAGAGGATGTGGATACAAAAATGGGGAAATGACATCCCTCCCCATGACTAACCGCACATGGACATGAAGGAGGATCTTGAACCAGATATTTGGAACCCTCACAAACCCGAAGATGAATATGATGAAGGTCCATCTCTCTATTCCTTGACTTCCACACAAGACTATGGATCAAGGCAACCAATCATTCTACCTAGGTATAACATTGCCAGTCTTACTAAATGTGATACAACAACAAACCTTTGAGGGGAACTTACTGGTAGATAATTACCACCACCACCTAGATGCCTTCAAAAACATCTCTGATACCCTTAAAATTAATAGGGTCCCTCGAGAGGGCATCTAGTGTAAAGATTTTAGGTTCTCTCTAGGAGACAAGGCCCTCACATGGTATATGGCTTTGAAGGCTAGGAGTCTTCAAGGTTGGGAAGCTCTAGCTTGTGGCATTCTCACCAATTTATACGCTATTGATAAGATCATACTGTAGAAACAAGATCACCAAGTTCATGCAAAAGTGTTGTGAGAACTTGAGCAAAGCCTGAGAATGGTTTTAAGAATATCAAGGAGAGTGCACTCATCATAACTTTGATAAGGGATAACTGGTGACTACCTTATATAATGGGTTAACTCTAAGAGAGAGGATGTCTCTCAACACTATCATTGGGAGTGACTTCATAAGGCATAACCCAAAAAATTCAAAGAAGATAGATGATAATATGGTTGCTCTGCAAGCTGCCTAGTGTATGAAAGAGGACTTGCTAGTGAAGTCTCTGATGTGGGGACTACTTGAATCTAAGGAACTAGTCTCTGATGTGGGGACCACTTGAATCTAAGGCACTTGAATCTCTTACTACAAAAATTTACAAGGTAGCTACAAATGTCTGCACTATCAAGGAGACCACATATAAAGGATATAATTAGGTTGAAACAGATATGAACTATGTAACCCATGGAGAGAGTGGGTGTGGAATTGATTACTACATTCATGAAGAGGAAGATAACCGTGATGGGTGGACCGAGAACATCTCTTATACAAATTTAAAAAGACTAGAGCATCCTAGATTCTCTTATGGCAATAAGAACATTTAGGAAAACTCTCACCAGCTAACAATTCATGACAATCCTTCGCTAAGGCCACCTGGCTTTGTTAGAAGAGGTGAATTGTCTGGGTCACCCAAAACACAACTTATCAGCAAAACAAGAACAATCTTCAAGTTTAGGGTCAGTATCAAGTTCAAAACAACAATCAAGAGCATGACCAACACCCAACATAGTAAGATACAATGTTGGAGATGCTTGCTTTTGTGAAGAGGCAAGTAGTTATAAACAACAAGCTTAATCAAAGTACAATCAACAATAACAACATGTTGAATATGATGAAAGCACATATGGGGTGTGTAACTGGGTAGATATCTAGTCTGCAAACACATAACAAGATTATCAATCAACAACTAGACAATCTCTCTAATCTTATAAGGAATTTGCATGGGAGGATCCCTTCTAGAACTGAACTAAATCTTGGAGGACATGAAACAACAAACATGACCACTCTATGGTCAAGGATAGTTTTGAAGAATTCGTCATCTAAATACCATAAAGAAAGTACTCATGCTCACCAAACCCAATATGAGGTAGTTGAAATTGAACATGAATTTACTCCTAAAGTCACTCCCAAAAATACAAAGGTAAAGGAGAATATCAAGCTAAAGAAACCAGTTAAAGAAAAGCAACTTGATTCTACTACAGAAGCACTTGCTAACAGAGACCCTTATGCTATGAGAATCCATTTTCTGTATAAGCTTATCAAGGCTCGTTAGAAGAAAAGATATGAGAAGTTTATCAAGGAGGTATAGAAGTTGCACCTAGACATTCCTTTCCTAGATGCCATAGAGGAGATTCCAATTTACACCAAATTATCTAAAGATCTAATCACAAGGAGGAGATGCGGTAACCAAGTAGAGACTATTACACTCACCAAAATGTCAAGTGCATTTGACCAAGCTAAGATGACAATGAAGCAAAAAGTTCCATGAGCATTCACTATCTCGTTCAATGTGGAGGATAAAGAGAGGAAAATACTCTTTGATTTAGGGGCCAATATATGTTTAATGCCTCTCGCTCTTTCCCAAAGGATTGGCCTCATTCTCATGGTTAAGACTGGAATGTGCATTCAGGTTGGTTACCACATCTTCACTATTGATATTGTGGAGGATGTGCCTTTCAAAGTTGGAAGATTTTCATCCCATGCAACATTGTTGTGATATACTATTAAGGACCCAACTTACCCCTCATATTTAGGGGACCCTTCCTATCCATAGTAAGAGACTTGATAGATGACAAGGCCGATATCATTACAATCAGGGTAAAAAATGACCATACGGACTTTGAGGTGTAAGACTCTATGAGAGGTTCTTTCCTTTTTTATCTATTTACTTCATCGACAATTATAAATAATTTTTCAAAGAGATGCAAGAAGAAGACCATTATTTATCCTTTAATGAGAACCTTGATTGACCATAGCCTAAATGTTGAAGACCCTTAAGTGGTCAATTTTTTTATTATCTGTATGAAAGTGAGAGTGAAACTGAAGGTGAGTCCTTAACTGAAACAATTAAATATGCCTCTCTCAAGAGGGAACATGCCGATGAAGAAGCACCAAGACCTAATTCTAAGTTGAAACAATTACTATAAGGTCTTTAATATGATATCCTAATGCTGAAGATCATAATCCTGACATCATATGATCTACTTTATCTAAGGAGTAGAGAGAAAAAATATTAGTCGGGCTATGACTGAGGAGAAAAGCAATAGGGTATTTAGTAGAAGATATTAGAGGGCTGAACCCTTATGTTGTATGTATTACATTTACCTTGAATTAGATGTAAAACATCTATCCCAAGGAGAAAGGAGGTTAAATAAAAACTTGAGAGAGGTAGTAAAGAAGTAAGTATAAACCTCAGAGATGTAGAAATTGTGTACCCAATCAGCGACAACGAATGGGTGAGCCCAGTCCATGTGGTATTTAAGAAAGGAGGTGTGACAGTGATTGAGGGAGGTAATGGGGACGTGATAGCAACTTGAACTATTACTAGTTGGAAGATGTGTGTTGACTATAAGAAGATAAATGCATCAAAAAATAAGACCACTTTCCCCTCCCCTTCATAGACCAAGTGTTGGAACATATAGCTCATGATTCACACTGATGGCATCTAGATAGGTTTCCTAGTTTTTACCAGGTCCCAATACATCTCCATGACCAGGAGAAAACCACATTCAACTATTTTTATGGTACATATGCCTTCAGGTGTATGCCCTTTGGCTATGCAATACACCTACAACTTTTCAAAGGTGCATGATATCAATCCTTTTCGACTTCCTAGAGGATTTCATGGAAGTGTTCTTGGATTACATTTCTGTTTATGGTACATCATTCAATAATTGTCTAAGGAATTTTTCCCTCCTTCTGAGACAATGGGAAGAGAAGCATCTTGTCCTTAACTGGGAGAAGTTTCATTTGGTGCAAGAGGGAATAGTTTTGGGGCATTAAGTTTTAGAGAAAGGAATTGAGGTTGACCTTAGAAAGGTTGAGGCTATAACAAAATTGCCACCTCCCAACGTTGTCATCAGAGTAAGAAGCCTTTTGGGACACAATGGATAATATAGACATTTTATCAAAGAGTTTTTTAAGATATGGAAACCTTTGTATAATGTTCTAGTGAAAGATTGTTTTTGTTTCAATGATAAATATCGGAAGGCCTTCAACACGTTAAAGAATGCTCTTACTACTGCACAGATTATCTAAGCACCAGATTTGAATATACCATTTGAGTTGATGTGTGACGCAAGTGATTACGTCGTGGGTGCCATCCTAGGGTAAAAGTAAGACAAGAAACATTACTTCATATATTATGCCAAAAGACCTTGGAAGAGGCCAAAGTTAACTACACAACCACTGAGAAAGAGATGTCAGCTGCAATATACACTTTTGACAAATCCCAATCATATATGATAGGTTCTAAGGTTGTTGTGTACACGAAATATAGAGAAATTAAGTACTTGATGATAGAAAAGGACCCAAAGCCTAGGTTATTGAGGTGGACACTCTTTCTGTAGGAGTTTGATCATGAAATTGTCAATAAGAAAGGGTCAAGGAATGTGGTGGCAGACAAATTATCAAGAATACATATGGGGGTGATCACTCACTACCTATAAATGACATCTACCCAGATGAATCTCTTAGGATGACCAAGGTTGTAGATCCTATTGTACCTTGGTATGTCGGCATATGTAATTATCTAGCCTATCAACACATGCCTCTAGACATCACTTATAATGAAAAGAAAAAATTGTTTTCTGATTTCAACAATTACTAATGGGATGACCCCTTGTTGTTTAAGAAGTGTTCTAAAAATCTCTACAAGATGGGTATACCTGAAGAAGAGGAGCCTCATATACTACATGAATGTCAGTACTCACCTTATGGTGGGCATTTGAATGGAGACAAGACAGTTGCTAAGATACTTCAGTTAGGGTTTTATTGGCCAACCTTAATTAATGATGCTCAAGCATATTTTAAGTCCTACAACGAATGCTAGATGGTGGAAAATTTATTACAAAGAAATGAAATTCCACTTTCAGACTATATATAAGTGAAAATATTTGATGTATGGGGGATCGATTGCATGGGACCTTGTCTTTGATCATGTGGCAGCCAGAATGTTCAATTGTAGTTTTTTATGTATCCAAGTGGGGGGGGGAGTCATAGCAACACCCACTTGTTATTCAAAGGATGTGATGATGCTCTTTGAAAAGGTTATCTTTCCAAGATATGGGGTCCCCAGGATTGTCATTAATGATAATAGATCTCAGTTTGTAGAAAGACAATTTCAAGCATTCTTGAAGAAGTATAGAGTGAAACATAAGGTCACCACCTCATATCACCCTCATACATCAAGGCAAGTTGAGATATGCAACTAACAAATTAGTTAAATTTTGGAGAATTCTATGGGTAGACTGAGAAAGGATTGGGCAATGAAGTTGGATGATGCTTTACAGGCATATCAGACTGCATACAAGACACCTATAGGGACTACTACTTATAGGTTGATCTATGGAAAAGAATTCCTTCTTTTGGTGGAGATAGAACACAGCCTTTTGGGAAATCAAGTTCCTTAACATGGATCCAAACATGGCAAACATGAAGAGATTCTTACAGCTTTAGGAACTTGAGGAGTTAAGGTCACATGCCTATGATAATGCTTGCATGTACAAGCAAAGGACCAAGGTGTGGCATGTTACACACCTAAAAAGGAAAGATGTCAATGAGGGAGACAAGGTTTTCCTATTCAATTCTACCATTGGATTGTTCCTAGGAAAGTTGAGGTCAAGATAATCAGACCCATTTACATTCAAGACAATTTATCCATCAAGAATTATGTAACTATTTATTGAAAACTATGGAACCTTCATAGTCAATGGACATAGGGTGAAAAGATACTATGAAGATGAAGCATTCACTCAGAGAGTCAAAATGTAGCTTGAGAATCACCACCAACCCATGAGTGAGAATACCAACAAGATAATCAAGCTAAAGACTATAAATCAATGCTTCTTGGGAGGCAACCCAAGGACTTCTAAATCATTCTACAAATTTCATTCTTATTTTTTATAGTTTGATCTTTACTTTCAATCTTTTTATGTTTTACTTTTTTTGTAGTTTGAAAATTTTTGCATGTTTGTTTGAATAAAAAATTATTTCATCAATTTTTGTGTATATATTCAATTAGCTTTTACGTATAAAGAATATAGTTAGTTGCTAATTTTGTTGCTCAAATGATGATGACAAGATAGACATGTGAAGCTAGGGAGCATCAAACCTAAGAAATAGTCTTTGTTGATTAGGCATGACCATAACATCCATCAGACCTTAATCCTAACAACGTATTAGAGTCCACTCAAATAGAAAGCCCCTCAGAGGCCATTCTTCAATGACACCTCATTGTAGTGCCATGAGTTAAGTCTTCATCCGTCGACGACACTCACATTTGTATCAAGGCATGCCTCATCATGCCTGCCAGAGCATTTGCCTTGACATTCTGTCAAAGACTTGCCTCTTTTAATACTCGCTCATCTTCCATGGAGGGTGCATAAGACAAACCTATCGGAGGACCTGTACATTGTTCTAGGATCTTTGTCAGACCACAAGTGTTCAACAACAGATGAAAGCATGATCCCTATACTGATACACCATCAAAGCCTATTGTCATTGGTAGGATTCATTATTTTCATTAGAGCCCCACAGAAGTATCATCTAACCAATCTTTAGAGGCTAGCTGATTAAGTAATATCATTAGTCGTCAAAGCAACAAATCATCATTAGAGGAAAGAATGCTTAAAAACCCATAGACTCTCAACCCTTCAACCACAAATATGACTATGGGATGTTTTTAAGTGGGGTATAATAACAAAGGCCGCAAAACCCCGCTAAATCACATAGCACTAATTTGAGAAAGGAGAGCATACCCCTTATGCCATGCTAATCCAACCACTACAAATCTGTGTGAATTTCTCATCAAGACCACCTCTAAAGATCATCTTCCACCTTCTTTTGTTGCTAACTATCACCATCATTGACGATTGCCACTGACCCCATCAATTCAAGTAGGAGCTTGTGTTGAAGGTTGTTGAAGACAGACCATGGGGCCAAAGTTGAAGAAGTGATAAGGACTAAAGTTGAACTCACCGTTGATGTCCTCAGTGGTTATAGAGCAATGAAGTCTTAACAACTAATCATGATGTTGTGGTCTAAACCAACGATGAAGACTGATGGGACCAACTTGTTAGTCTAGGACTGGAGGAGTAAGTTCTTAATGCCCCCTCACTACTTGTTGCCTTCCACCTTTATCCTTGAGCCTAAATTTTTGCCGACAATTGCTCGGCCTCCCTACTCATCAGTTTCCTTTTCACCTAATTTGCATTGGTCATTTGATAGTGCTTTTCGTTGGAGGTAATCATTGCTTTTGTAGCAAAATTGTTTAACCCTAAGAACCTAACTCTCTCATCAACTTCTCACTGCTAGTCATATTCATCAAAAGGTGTTCCCTTTTCAACCAACATCTGTGTAATATTTCCCCTTCATATAGAAGAAACCCTTCGTCGGTTGATTTTAGCTGTGTTAGACTGGAGACAACTTGATTTTCCCTTCTATTGAAGCTTTCATCCATATTTTGGAAATCCTTTAAGAATCCATTTATGACTATTTTCCATCGCACCACTTATTCTTTGTTGGAGTCTGGTGGTCTACCAGCTAGCTTACCATCAACCTAACCATGAAAAAACATCGTCGACCTCTTTTGTTGGACCCATATGTCAAGGACCGATAAAAGTCCCAGGGCCATTAGTCCCTAAACATTGTTCGGGCCCGGTGATTATCATTATCATTCATCAATTGAGTGCAACCAATTTTTCATGCTAATCATGTTGTTCCATTAAAAATAGCAACTAGGATGTCTTCCTCCTATTCCCAGGGCTAGAAGTTGCATCAAAGAAAGATATGAAATAGTTATCTAAAACATCAACAAGTACTTGGATGAGAATAAATGAATCCCTTCTAGAAAGAACATGTAGATGCATTTGGATAGGGATTGTCTGCTGACTCTATTAGAGCTTGTAATATTTGAATAGGAGTAAGAGAGAGAGGAAAACTGTGTCCTCTCAAAATATATGACATTATAGGATGACAGGAAGAAAAATAAGAGAAAGGTAGTTGAATCACCCTCCAAAAGCCTAATAAAGAAGAAAATTAGGATAGCTATAGAGCAGAGTCAGAAGCCAAGGCCTAGGAAGTTGAATACAGTCGACACCACAAGACACTAGTGAACCAAATGTCCCTCTTGAGCTTGTAAAAGAACCTCCAACTGATGTGATAATAATTGAACAACCCTCAACCACATCATCAACTTGGTAGCCAGATAACACGTTTGAGCATAGAGACAAATAAAATGAGATTAAGTATGAGTTGTTTATGGAAAACAAGACTTGCACTAAGACATGTGTGCAATAAAACTCTAAAGAGGTTGGGAATAAAAGATATGGTGGAAATAATGCTAAGAGGATTCCACATCTACTTCCCTTGCACATATAACCAACGATCCTACATTGAACTCACAATGGAATTCATGATGTCATTAAAGAAACTCCTAATAAAGGAAGACGACACATAATGGGTTGGAGGAGCTTTTGAACTCCCTATCTGCATGTTCAATAAAGAACACATATTAAGAGTTAGTATGTTGAACAAAATATTCTACGAGACATACAAACAAGTTGCCGCCTCCATCTTAGTTGACTATGACAAAGAAGTAAGGTCGTTCACTAGCAATAAGGTCAGGGAGAAGCTGACCAGTGAACCCAAGCATAACCCTGGAAGTCAAAGGTTTCTTAGATAAACTCTAGAATCCTACGACTAATTCATAAGATAGTCACCAACATAATCTTTGATGGTCTAAAATTAGGAATATGACCAGGGAAGACATGTTTAAAATATGGAGCATAATGTTAAAAAAAACTATCAACATTAGGCAATTATTGATTGAGAAGTTATCTGTTGAAAGTTCCCCTGATGGTTTAAAAGAATTATGCATGGGGGGGGCAGATAACATTAATAGGTTTTCACCTTAAGTACCACTGGATGTTGAAGAACTTCACATAGAGTAAGGGAAAAATATTTGTTGATATGAAATATCAAATCTTCACTTATGGTGATTGCCAATATGGGAGAAAAGTGCTATTACATGTTTCCAAAAACTAATGACTTTCTAACTCTCCCAAAGATGAGCAATTATGACTACGATAAGCCCACTTTCTCCAATGGGAATATACTAAAGATGATATCTAGTGTCCCCACACAGATGGCTAGGTCGAAGACGAGTATGACGGTCAGATCACACAATGAGATTGTACTAGATAAAGTTGCAGAACTGCCAACAAAGACAAATTTAAAATTCAAAGTCCAAAAAGTTGTCACTAAAGGGCCAGATGCTGAAAAGGGAGCTAGAACAGAACAACACAAAATCATAGTGGCAGGAGATAAAGAGAAGGAGCGGGATGCAACCGACAAATGACATGTGGACCACATCATGTAGGATGTTGGACAAGACCCCAGTGTGAGCAAGGATAAAACTATAGTATAGAATAAGTAAGAATAATATGAAGGGGGATTCTAAGGCCACCCTAAATAAATGGGAATAAAAGAGGCTGATGAACGACCAACGACATGACTACTAGAACAACCTAGGTCAGCTACTCTGCCTCAATCAGATGTTGTAATCAAAGCCACCGCATAAATAAGGGAAGCAACAACATCTAAGCCTACCTCGCCGTAGAGACAAACATGTCTACCAAATTAGCAGAGGAACTTGGGAAATAATTCAACGTCATGTGAAAGCAGATTTTTAACTCTTCCCATAAGTCCTTTCTTCTTTATCATCTATCCTATAGGTACTAACAACCTAGGTTGAAAGAATAGATGCAAGGACTACATCTCTCTTATAGTTCATGAAACAATTCATAGAATGGCATTGCTAGATGATGAAAACATGGTCATAATGGCATTAGAACTGGCGGAGCTACAAAGAAAGCATGACGAGATGAGGCAAGAACATGATAAATTTTGAGAGGAATGTTATAATGAGAAGCAATGATATGAAGAATAGGGTACAAGAAAAGACTAAAATGTGGGAAAATACCAACCCGGTTAGTTCCTTCATCAATCCAGTCAACCTCATCGACTCCAAAGGAAGTGGAGCATCCATCATCATCTGTAAGAGAAGAGAGGAAACTACAAGCTTCCCTAAGAAAACAAAGAAGTCTCATCGTAGATATAGACTTGAACCTCTTGTCAGCTAATGACAAACCGACAAAGAAGGAACAATAAAAGACAACATCCTGGTACATCAAATGGAAGAAAACTATCTTCATACACAAGAAATCCAGTCCCTTCCTCAAGAAACCATAGCACCTGATCAAGTTGAAATAATATGAGCTGAAGATGTTGTGCAAACTATAGAGCATGTGCTCTCGACTACGACATGCCTCATGGATCTAAATGTCTTTTCATCTGCTATCTATGACAATTACCTACAATTCAACGAGACTAAAGACATGACCCAAGGAAATAATGCAACAACTAATGGGACCAAACTAGGTGAATTCACAACACAATGATCCCCAATAGAATAAGTCATAGAAAAAGAAGTCATGATAGTAAAAGAGCATTCTGATAAAGATGAATAATGGATGAGCTCCTTCTTTAATGACTCTATTGCCAAAGGATCTTCCCCGCTCAATATCCATCACTTCATGATATCAAACAAGGCCCCATGCCTCCACCCCTTCCTTACAAAATGGAGGGGATGTGCGTTATAGATATTAAGGATTTCTTGTGGAGACGTTCATGTCCTCATAGATGTATTGATTCTTGGAGAATACATCATGTACAACAACTAGGAGTAGTTTGTGACACAAGAGAAGCTTAAAGCAATCTTCAAGATGAAGGTATAGATGGATGCATGACTATTCAAAATCTTATGCACAACTTTCCTTGAAGGATTCCTCAATCCCCAAAAAGTGCAACCAATGTTTAATGGCATGCCAACTCTAGAAAATCATCTCTTCCCAAAAAAAGGTCATCTCAACCAATCATCAAGCTACAAGAGGCACCCAACAAACATCAAGCCACATTTGTCTCACTACAATTCAAGATTAAGGACCATTGGCTTTGGATGGAAGCTAACCTTTGTAAAAGGTACATGTTCATATACAATCCCTACACCTAGAAACATAAAGGTGACACGATGTTCTTCTGTGACATGGAACCACATGAATTCTAGAAAATCTTGGTATGGTTAGAATATGCCATCAATGGGGGTGGAAATCGACATATAAGCAACTGAAGAACCTTCATGATAAATAGTAAAATCCCCCAAGACGAGCCTAATTTGGGGATAATGCTTTCATTATAATAAGTCTGATGGAGGCTGTCAACTGAGGGATCCCTTTCAAATACATGTTCTAGGAAGACCTCCATAGTCTACTATTAGAAACCATGGAGGTGGCTAGCGCATTAGGAACAAAAAAATTCTCCATGTATCCTACAATTAGATCATGTTGACAATGATGTATTTGCAAAGAGGGTGCGTGAGGTTTACCTTTGTCCATTTGTCATGGATAGGTCCAATGACATCCTCCTTGAGCAGTGGTGTGTGGCATTTCTCATGTGCATGGACGGTCCTTATCGACGTCCTCGAGAAGCAGTCGATCATCATCTACATCTCTATGTAGTCTACGTGGATGGACTAGACGTCCTCATTGCACTGCCTGAGCCAATAGGAAGGAGCAACATTTCACTTGATGGTGTGCTAGTGTCACTATCACTCTCCTTCTTTATATCTCTTAGGAACAATGATGGCTAAGGTTCACATACAAGAGCATGTGTCTCAGAAATATACCCATCATGTTCTTATAAACAGGAGAGGAAAGGAAGTAGGGTTCCCCAAAACCCCTAAGAAATGAAAGGTTGTGCCTGCTTTTAAAATGGGCATAACTTGGACTGTCAAAAGACAATTAGAATATTCTAGAAACAATTAATTAACCAATTAATCATTTTGGTTGATTAACTAATATTCTGTCATCTGGCTCTAGTCAATTGCTTGGGATTAGCCAATCGACTTAATAGTTTAAATCAAATGAATTGGCTTAAACATTTTAACCAATGAACTTAGATTATACTCAAATATTATTCTAGTAGATTACCTAAACATTCTAATAATCAATTTGACTCAGAACATTCCCAATCATGTCCACAATTATACTCCTATTCCAATACATACTATGTGTGTGGCCCTGTAGGCTCCAAATTATGTTGGCAGTAATATTCATAATCAAATTATGATTTCACAAGCAATGATTGGTATCTAGCAAGAATTCATTGCTACCCAAGTAAATGAAGAAGTTGGAAGACAACTGAACCTACTGTTGTGACCAATGTTATAATAATTGTGTAATCCTTTTGTCTCTAATATACAAATTGAATCTGAGGCACAAAATCATCATCCTCTTAATGCTCACTCATTGTTCCTTGATCTAGATTAGATTATTGAAATACATATGCACTCAATATCACATATTGATTCAAATGAGTATGGCCATCCATTTCATAGTCTCACTCATCAAGTGGCCAGGATATCACTCCAATGGGAGGGACAAATTCCATCTACATCACTCACAATAATCCACGTGTTACAATGCACTCTAAGCACTACATGCATAGCAACCCTTTTCAAGGTCACTTTGAGTAGCGTCAAAGCACATTGAACAACATGCAATGATTGCAGTGACTTCAGGTCTAAGGACCGCAATCAACATTGTCACACTGAGATGTGATTCTAACTGACATTATTTCTTCCATGTATCACACTCAATGTGGGTCTATCTAGTACACTTGTTCATAACAAGTACCTATGCATTTGATTTGATATCCAATATCATGACTAATGAGACGTTGTCATCAAACAACACGCCTACTAGTCTTGATGCATTATTTTTGTCCTAAATATCCACAATAATATATGACTAGGGACTAAGACAAGAATGAATATTCCTAACATACACATGGTTTCATATTCAGGTGTTGAACCTAAACTCACATGTCATCGAGTCATACATTCTTAGGATATTATTATATTTATTCATTATCCCACATCGAAACAAGCATAATAACCACAATTGCCTTTATTAATAATCAAATCAATTACAAGATGATCCATTAAAATCATCACATGATTGGCTCTTAGGGCATATCACAAAAAATAATGAGGTCTATATTTGATGGAGGTCATCTACAACAAATGCTCCTTCCTTGACCCTAAGATACCTCCGCATGGTGTACCATGGAGACTCCATACAGACTTACCTCCACCTAAGAAGAAGCCATGGTGAGAGGTCAAGAATGAAATATGGTTGGACCTGACTGAGAAAGAGAGGACCAAGGAGTGGCAAAAAGTGTGGAATGCCATAGAGCAGCAACAAAAATTGCAAAAAGAGACAATGATGCCATACCATCCAACTTTCCAAGAAAAATAAAATTTTATTGAAGAGCAAAAAGGAACACCCCCTCCATCAACACCAACTAAGAATGTGGATGTCAAATGTACAGAGGTAGAAAAGCCTTCTACAAACAACCAAATAGAGGAGGGGGGACTAAAAGATGAAGTTCCTACAAATGAATTCCTCCCATATGAACTCAAAGATACTAGCTTCCAAGACTTTCAAGAAGTTGTACCAAAAGGGCCAAGATGGACTGTCAAAGCTTCTTTCTCAGACTTCAACAAATGGTCATGCGAGAGTCTATCATAAGATGACTTGAGCTTACTCTCAGAAATTTTGAAAGAAGACAATGATTGTGGATATATTGTCTTCTAAAAGGATGGGGTCTGCATCTTAAAGCATGGACTATGTGATACACTAAAGGTTAATGGGTATATGTCTCTGAGCATAATGGAAACTTGCCAATATCTACTAGGGGATGTTCTGCCAATTGTGCATATGGCATATTACCTTCTACAAGAGGACATTCATCAAAACAAGAGCTTAGGAGAGAAGTAAAGACTGATAGAATGCCTACAAACCTCTCTCCCAGACTTCATCTTCCTTCCTATCCTGCACGACAACCATTGGACACTCTTGGCAGTCAAAATTGAAGCAAAAATGATAGTCGTGTACAACATTTCTAACGCTGAGTACGAACCCACAAGGTACACAAATATGACAAAGCCACAATTCATCACTAAAGAGAAAGCAAAATCTTATTTAGAAGAGATCATCAAGCTCATACAAGGACATATCAAGGGATACAAACACATTCTAGTTAAATACTTCAAGAAGCCACAATTCTATCATAGGAGCCCTCAATATCTATGCAAGCCCTTGCCTTAGAGGCATTAGGGTTGAAAGTCTGCAACACAAATGCTATCACCCCCTTTGTGGGATATAGACTACTCAACTGCTAGGATGTGAGTGGGTAAATGATGAATTATAAAGTAATGAGTAAACCTCATCAGTTTACATTCAATCTCATTCTTTGACACTCTGGGATAGAGTGTAGTATAAGTTTTTTTGAGGGGTAAGAAGGTGAGGGAGGTAATATTTTTTCCCCTCTATTTAAAATATATTTATGTTGCTTTACCACTGCACATATATTATTTTCCTTTTAGTTTTGAAAATGTTGAACTTTTTAGAAAATACTCGTTAAGTTTCCGCTTACTCCTAGTTAGGAAATGTTGCTAGATAAAGTTTTGCTTTTGGAAAATTCTGAATACAATTTTCATGGATGTCATCCTTACCCCTAAATTAGATCTATCTATATCCAAGATGTTTCTTAGCGTAATCATGGTAAGGATGACAAATTGGGCTATAAATTCACCTAATAAACTATCGAGTAATTATTATTTACACCATATTTATCTAAAGATATTGTAGACTGTTAGTGAATTCTTGACATCCTTACAGTAACTCTCTAAAACAAGGATGACTTAGTTTGTCACACTCTTGATCGATCACTCAAGCCTCCTAGTACAGGTTGGAAGTGCATAAATCTTGTGAAAAGGAAAAATCTACCCCATCTAGTGCTTGAAAGCCTATAAGGGATGAAAGAGGCATGCCATCCCACACATCATGAAAATCCTACCAACACTGAGCAATGTGAGTAATAATAAAGGCATGAGTGAGAACCAAAGCATGAGAGTTGTGCTCAATAAGAGATAAATGGTTCTGCCAGAAGATGTATAGCTGCTGAAGTGATCCAAACCTGCTAACCGAGGTTTAAGCCCGTCAAGGAGGGATTAAACTAACCATCCAATTTTCATCACTTATTAAAAATCAACTTTATTTTTTAATTCATTAAACTAATAAACATCATGATGACGAGACACTTACCATCTTATTTATGCAAGATGAGAAAGAATACAACAAAGTTCAACTTTTACATGAAAGAAAGAGTTATTTCACAATACAACTCATACTACATATTTCAAAACTTTTCACATTTTTTACTTACACTCCCATTTCCATGATATAGAGGAAGGATAAGATTCAAACTAACTAATCTAACTACTTATTCATAAGACCTTTGCTCTATTCTTGGTAAAAATTGGGCCATGTTTCTTCTGGAAGAGTTGGTCCTTTACTTAGAAATGTTTCAAAAGGTTGATGAGTTACTGGCTCAGTGCATAGAAAATCAACAAGTACCATGATAAAATTAGTTGTAAGATATTTATTATCTAGGATACAAATATGATTTTAAAGTAATTAAAACTATCTTATTATTCAAACATTACATACATATTGATAACAATTGATCAAAGAAAAATCACTTATTGTTCTTTTAATTCTTTAATTCATTTATTATATATTTTGGACTCACATGAGGTATACCACAACATGTGAAAGCATCGCTACAAGCTACGATCTCATTGTACAAGACTTAGACGAATGCCCATGATTCTAAGCTTGAAATCTCTAACAACCCTGTATGCAGTGGGATTCTCCATGTTTGGCTCTGAATGGATAATGGGAGTGACCAGATATTAGGAATCCTCCTCTAAACTTGGGTACTCGATGGGGAGTCAAAGCACTCTGGTTTACCTCATGTTAGTGGTTCCATCAAAGACAAACAACTGACCAACAACAAAGATACCACTGACATCTCCAATTATTGTTAGATATCACACTATAATAAGGAGTTTGTCCTCACTGACCTAGACCCCCACACCCCAACCCGGTACATTCTAACTATCTCGATCTGGACTTATCCTCCAATTAAAAGTATGTTTCCTTCCCACATCACATACCTCCTATGAAGGATTGTACAATGTTCAACGCATATATTGTCTAATGATGTTTAATTTTTCCACATAACATATTTATCATTGATAATATTACCCTATTATTGATAGCTTATCATTTAGAACATATTTGAAAAAAAAATGAAAAAGAAAGTATGAGAATTTTCTCAAATTACAGTTCAGCTCTTTGGATCTTAGATTAGGGAAAACATGGGGTTTTGATGCTACTAAATCCACCTTTCAGTTTACCATATTGCATAGTACTTTTTGAAACAATTGAACATGTCAACATCACAACACATGATATACCGAACAATATGTTTCCTCCACTAAAAATTTATGTACATACCTAATAGTTTTGTAACAATAAATACTAAGTAAGGATCAATAAAAAAACATCATTTTGTTTAAGTCTTTCATACTATAATTCAAGGGTAGAAGGTGATTTTGACACTCACTGGCCCGTGATATAGCTTATTGATCATGCCTTTGATCTTAGTCTAGCTTAAAAACTATTTTGTTTAGTTTGATTCAAGCTTTAAACCTTCAAAACTTGTCCAAATGGTCTATGAGTAGGTTTACTGACCATGGAGGAAATCTCTAGAGGTAGAAGACAAAGATATAACCAATACATGTGGTTGATGGAATAAGGATCTTTGACCATGGAGATGCAAAGAAAATATGACATCTATACATAAAATTCCTTACCCAAAAGAAACTACATGGAAACCTTCAGTTTTGGTCGATATAATCGTCTTCCCTTGTCATTGTCCTTTAGATTTCCTCTATGATTGCCACTCTCTATCGATCGAAGGTTTCCAGGAGGATAAGGCTCTCCATTAGTTTCCATCAAATATATATAGTGATCTAAGGATCTCGTGATTATCAAAGCTAGGAAACACGTAGGGAAACCATGGGAAGGTAGAACCTTTGATTGGTACTCCTTCGGTTGCCTTCAGCAAACGAACCATAGACAGTCTCCACCAGTGGCCCATGAAACCTTCAGTTTCTCAACCTTCAATAGGTTCTCACCTGACAAACCTTCACAAGACACTATCATAGAAATATTCAAAAGATAATACCTTCAGATGACACACCTTTGATTTGTGCCTTCAATAGGCAAACTAACAATCAGAAGCACTCACCATTTAAAGGTGCTTAAGATTCTACCGTTCCTTTGTTTTTTGCTAAAACTAAAACTTTGGTTGACCAAAACATGGATTAGTAGAGCCTTAAAGAAAACCATCAGTTTACATATCCATTATTCTCCTAAGTGAACCCAAAATAACAATCAACCTCAAAACCATCAACCAACAACTTTCAAACTGTCGGCTGACAATAGAAGGTAAAACCTTTGGTTGGAAAGTGACAGTTGTTCTATATATATCATTAGACCATCATAACTTCTTCAATCTAACTTTGCTTTGATCCATTCTTGTTTATAGAGATTCATAATTTAATTCTCTACATTTCACATCAAAACTTGATTTTTGTATTAAGACTATAATTAATCATAAGGTTATTAAGATTCTTTACAAGTGTAATTATCACTAAGGTTATGTTTAAATTTTATGATTACCAATTAAGTGTGCTTCAGGTTGTAATATGTGTGTTCAATAATGCAGATATGTTGTTCTTGGTAGTGGTACCTAGTAGCCAAAAATGTCACCCCTTGTCTTTCGAGGGAAATCATATAAACCACATGACATTACAATGGGACTGGAGGTTGAGTAACATTATTATTGCAAAAATACTCATGGTTAAGTGACCCTAAAAAGAAAGGCTACACAAGAGCCTTAGCCACCCCTACACACTCTCTTGACTATCCAAAAAAAAGAGTTGGGAGTGAATGCTAACTTCAACAAGGTTGATGCACAAGTACGGCTAGGAATCGAGGCTCTGAGTTGAAATCGTGAAGGAGAAACCCTTCTTTGGAAGAATGTAGTGAAAGATAAAAGACTCCAACAACTACAAAATTTTGAGAAGGAATCTAGGGATACAATAGGAAATCTTAGCAATCATGCTTAAATCTTGACCTAAAGATGGCATAAGAACATGACCTACACAAAAAATAACTAAAATAATAAAAGCCCTTTGATATTGCTTGATGCCTTGATTCTATTTATATGCTTGGGGACAAGCTAGATTATATGTTTGGGGGTGATAATATCCAATTTTGTGGATGTTACATGCCTATTTTATCCTCATTTCCAATTAAAATCCTAGATATTATGTGTATAAATCTCACTTAACACTAGCATTCCATGAATACTTCCCTATTTACTTATATTTTTGATCCTTTGTTGGAAAAAGACTAAAACTAGCATGACCATCGATCATTACCCGATGACGCTTTGGATAGGACAATCAAGAGCCAACAAGGGTCACACTAAAGAACCATTATTCACTCACCAATGGGTTCCCATTTAGCTATATAAAACTGACAAGGATGAAGATCTAGGCCATCCATCAACCTTGTTCTGATGCCATCCCCATTGGAGCTTGAACGATGCCTATGCACTTAGCCCCAACAAAAGATCAGCCTGATGACTGTCTTGATTAGCCCCACCACACAGGCAGGACAACACCCCGACGATGCAGTAGATTAGCAGTGGCCCAATGAAACTCCAACATGGCCCAAAGACTGATGTTGATGACTCTATCAGATCCTAACCAACGACTGGGAAATTCTTACACCTGAGCCTGATGACCAGTCACAACCATCAAATAATGAAGACACATGCTACACATCAATATGATGAGGCTTCTATAGAGCACACACACCACTAATGTTAGTTAAGAGTGTGCATTAAGGCATGTGCATCAAGGCTCGAGGCACAAATAAAGGGGTCATCCATCATAACCATCACTCCCATAGTGATGAAGGAGGTCACCATCGACCACCAATACCCTTGTGCCTAATGTTTGTTGTATTTTCTTCCTTCTTCACCATCTTTTTTTTCATCTCCCTCCATCTGTCCTTATTATGGATTTGTTCATTTGTAAATTTGTATTGTCTCTCATGACCATGACTAGCTAGACCTTTTTTTAGTTGGGAGTAACCATTAAGGCTTTTTTGACATGTAAATACTCATATATAGTGATTATATACTCTTAATAATATATATATCTCCGTACTATTGGTCCCTAATGCTTCACTTGTATGATTAGCTACCATCTTGTTTTGTTTGATTGCTAATACCTTAAAAGAGTAGTATTAGTCTATATCGTGAGTTATAAAGTAGTATGAATATGTGGTAATGTTGGAATACTAAAGATAATGATCATATGGTTGTATTTTTTATTGTAAATTTGCCAACTTTAGAAAGAGATACTATTATGATCTAGATCTCACCAGATCTCAAGAGAGGAGGGAATGAACACTAAATATGATTGCTTGCAAACTATGCTAAGGGTATACAATGGTTGTGAGGATTGCATGTCGGTGAGAGACCTTAAATGGTGAAACCCAATCCAAGATTTATTCATATATTAAAAAACCAACTAAGAAGATTTAAGTTCTATTCTGCCTTGTTAATATAAATCTACTTTACTTTTCTACTTTATTTCTTTGTTTGGATCCCAATGTTCTATAAGGGATACATGTCTCTTTTTGTTATATGTAACTAATCTAAGACCTTGAGTCCTAAGAACTTTCATCCCTTGTCAATGTGTTCAACCCCATCTACTACGTATGACCCCATATTATCATTGTAGGTGTCTAAGTATCAGGTATAAATATAAAGTTTAACTACTCTAGAACTGTCATCATTTTGGACTTGCAATCTTAGGCAATCAAACACCTTCCTTCCATATTTTGGTGACCCATAAATACCCACACATGTTCTACCTAGATGATGGCATGCACAATGATGGAATGTATTATGATGTTGGTCATCATCAAAGTTCTTCCTCATATTATTATTTGATAGATCCTAAAAACTAGGGTAATTCAATTTCTAGGGCCTTTTCAACCATCTGTTGAAGGGTGAGAGGAATTTTTAGAACTGAGTGTGTCCCATGTGGTAGTTCATCCCTTCCAAGAATAGTTTAGCCCTACGATCCTCTCCCAAACTAGTATCATAACGCTTAAGAAAGAGGAATTTTGCGAATAAGCATGGACACTCAAAGAACCCTACTTCAAGATATTTAATTGCACTTCCTTCTTCTTTAGAGCAAAATAATATATGTGTCTCTCACAAAGAGCACAAAGGATTGTCCCAAAACATGGTGGAACTATCAGGGGAATAGGCAATCTCATTCCACCAGATGCACATACGAGGTGAACCATACCCTTTTGGTGAGGAGGGCATGTCGTACCCTCAAAGGTCCATTCCAAGGCAAAGACCCAATCATATTCTTTATCAACCATTCCCAATTCTTGCACCCTTAATGTAGGGTGGCTACATATTTAGAAATCTAGTCAAGTGTACTCCTTTTCTTTTTCAGCAACAAGAATGGTGTTCATCTTCCTCCTTTGGTTTTTCAGCAACAAGAATGGTGTTCATCTTCCACAACATTGTTTTGGTAAAAACTTTTGTAGCAAGGGTAAATCCTGCTTGGGAGGAATACTAGTCAGAGTAGTAGAGGTAGGGTTAACAATACCCCATGTTGTAGGCATGAGGTTAGGCTCATGGGTCCCACAAGTGTACTCAAGTAGGTTCTTTCCCCTAAAATGCATGTATTTATGATAAAGGATACATATAGAAAAATGTTTTGATATTGCCAAACATACTTTCATACTATCTTTTAAGAGTGGGACATGAGAGAGCACTACTCCTTACTTCTTTTGAAAAAATCAACATACAATCCCATAAACAAAATGCATTGAAAAAAGCGCATAAGTAAAAGGGGTGCATGTTATTTCCTCAAAAATTTATTGTAATTAATAGTGTAATGTGGTAGCGGAAAGGGAGGACTAATAATTACAACAACAAAAAATCAATATTTGACGATAGGTCCTCAGAGAGAAAACTAACAAAACAAGAAATTAAATTTAACAGGAATAGTTCAATGAGCAGTTTGGCCATCTAAGAATCATTCTCTTAGCTAATGCATAGTAGCAACTCCTACTTCATGTTCCCCGAGATGCTCTACTTCTAGGTGGGTTGAAGGAAACACCTAGAAGAAGGGATAATAACATGAAATGTAACGTCATCATTAAAATGAGTATGTGTAGAGTATATACAATTAGGTAATATTAAAGGCAAACATAAGCAGTTAAGGAGATTATAAATAAGGATACATTAGTTAAACAAGATAATCTAGAAAAGGAAGTATTTAACCAAGAGATTGATTAAAATCAAGTCGATGACGCATATATTATCACAAATTTGATTAACAGATAATTCTTGCATTCAAAAAATTCACATCAATGACATCACAGATATAAGCAGTGCATGTAAACAATACTAGACTGGAATTATTTAAAGCATGGTTGAGACACCATAGGGTATCAAGCCAAAACATGGGTGAAAAAAGTGCATCATGGGTGGAATAATCATGTCCACATATGAAATGAGTATAAAAACACACATTGGGTGGAAATATATGCATTGTTGTACAACGTATTTCCTAAGACATGCACAATAGTGAAGGCAAGTTTAATTTTAGTTAATTTTAATTTAAAGCATATAAAGAGGGATGATAACATACATGTATAACAAACTTTGGTCAAAGAACCATCAAAGAATATTTCATATAGTATAAGGCAACTATCAGGGAGGTAATTTGAAAGTAAAAGAAGTAATAAGAGATTCATTGAGTTAAACAAAGGATGATCATATTCAAGTTAGATGCCTCATATCGGAATTCATGGTTTTAGTTGTATAATGTCCAAAGAAAGATAGTGGATGCACAAATCTTAACTTGGATGCTTGGCTCAGAAATAAACTATCCAGATTGCTACTGCATGAAAAAAAAGGGAAACAACGGTGTGACATATATATTGATTCCAGATTTATAAAACCTACTTTATAAAAGTTTTTTTTTTCCAATCAAATTGAGTGGGCATTATTGTGAATTTAAGTTTAAATTTGGTTGATTAGATAATTGACATGTGAGAAATTTGATTTTGATATTAGTTTAAATTTACACTCTTTAAATTTGGTAAACAATGACTTGACAGTTAAGTAATATATTAATGCACATATTAATTACTTATTCCTTAAATGCTCAAATTTCATTTTTGGATCTTCATTCCCCATACCTAACCATAGGAAAATTCTAGAGAACTAGTTCTAAACTTAGACCCATTGAAGTGATTAAATTGTATAATTAACCTCTACTTATGATATTATCTCAGTTACTTGCATTAAAACATAAAAGAAGTGGCTTATTGTCTAATACTATAGAATTCTAGATTCCTAACATCCTAACATAATCTGAGTCAAGAAAAAGGGTACAAAACTAAAAAAAAATCATAAAGTAAGGGGAACGATATATACCTAGTGTTGAGTATGTGTGGCAACCTAACCTTCTCTCTCTTCTTTTGTACTCTTTATCCCTTTTCTAGTGACCCGTGTACTCAGTTGGATATCAAACCCATGGTTTGAGTGTTATGATACACCAATCTGGTCACATTGATGATTAATTTTAGAGTATGTTACATTAATTTACAAAATTGAAATAAGTACCTTGCATTAATGTATCACCTCCATGCAATTAAAATTGAACCTCTTCAATGTGATCATTATGATCCCTAAAGTATATCACCTCACAATTCATGAATCCAAGGTTCAAACAAATCAATTATGAATTATGAACCAAGATGCAAACATAGCCTCAATTGGATCTTTAAAGCCCAAGTTATGACCTAGTAAAGTTACCTCTATTAACATTTGTATTAACTATTATATTATTCTTTTATGACAAATGGGTTGCCCCTTCACGTACGAAAACCTTATTCCTTGGACATGATACCCATATTCTTAGACCCTAAGTTTTTCCCAAACAAGGATAGAGTTATACCCTTCTAGAACTACATAGGAGGATGGAACGAAATATGAAGAAAAATTTAAATTGAACTAATAAAATATAATTCAGAATTCCCTATAATAATATATGATCAGTTTCATAAGATGAATAATATGTCCATATGTACCAATGTTCACATAAGCTAACTAATATGATTGATGGTAGAAGAAAAGAGACTGGACATATCCATGTTGAAAATGTGTTGGCAAAGTCATTAATAAGTCATAAAAGGATATATAGAATAATGAAGAATTGGTTTGTCTCTAATGGGAAATAAAATAATACGAAAATCTTTATAAGGAAAACTTGAATCAAATAATTGTAGTGGTTGCAAGTTATAATAAAGAAAAATCAGCCATGCAAAGATAATCATAAAAAGAATATAATATAAAAATATTATCCACAAATGTCTTTTGGGTAAATAGATATGCAAATAATACCCTTGAACCCCAATCCATTATATCACTTAATGAACAATATTTAATTCAGAAATTGAAATTAGATTCTAGTTCCTCATGTTTCATTTAGCTTGTGGGCCAAGTTTCACATTACATGGCTTGATTCCATTAAGGAAATAAAATATAAGATCAAGTCTGATATATTAAACAATATAATGTGTGACTTTAAAAGTGTAAATTGGTGGAAAAATCAAATTCTACAAGTCTCCACAAGCCAATTTGACAAACTTCATGTTATTTGAACCATACTTAAGCCCTAAAATAAATTAAGAAAGAATTGATATAGTGTTAGGTCTGTAATTTTGTTTGGTGTACAAGAACTGCCCCCATAGAAGTGCCACTTTTGTGACCCCCCCAGACAACGTAAACTCTCGGGCCCCCGAGCGCCCCGCCCACCCAGGAACCAGTTAAAGCACACAGTTGGCTGGCCTGCGCGGTGGGGACCATTTTGGAGGCGGCCGCTGGGTTTCGAACCAGGGTCCCTTCAGTTGCTGGACACCGTCCTGAACCATCTGAACCACTCCTTTCTGGCAATAGGTCTGTACTTTAATTAATGTGAAACTACTACTATAGTTTTTATTTCTCTGTCACATTGGATTTCCATAATGTTCTGCTTTAATTTTTTCACACATGCTTTCCCCCATTCCTTTGTCTTAGTCCACTATCTAACACTCATGGTTATTTCAACACTTCTATCCACCCCATCCATCTTCCATATTAGTGTCTCCTACCTCGAGTATGAGAATGTGTTGGGGAACATAGTTGTCGCAAAATTTTTGTCACCGAGGTTTGTCGCTCTCTCTCTTTGCACATTCTCATGATTTGAATCCTTATCATATACCTTCTTGCTCTCTTATTTCCTGATCAGAATCCATACAATTACTAGGACTGTGGTATTCATTGACTCATTCACAACCAACCTCCCTTCCTTCCCTATTCTTCCCCCATAACTCTCCCTTTTTCATCTCCTCACAACCCAAGGTCATCAGACCTATATAGGACTTCCCTTTAACCTCATACTAAATCCCAACAAATGGTTCCAAGTGTCTGTTGATTGCCGAATACCCAGTCATGGCGTCCCCTGTAGGAAAATATGGCTATAGAGCAGGCAGCGGAAACAACAAATTTTAACTTACCATATTCCCCTTTAACAGGATCACATCAATAACTAAGTAAGGCGAAGGATGGTTTCAAGTAGGGCTGGCAATCGGGTCAATTTTGGGTCATATGTTCAGAGGTCTTGAAATTGAATCTTAAAATGAAATCTTCAAAAAAAATTGAGTCATTTTGGATTGGGTCTGGCTTATTCGGATCTCATACAACCAAAAATGTTCACAAATGAAATAAACTAGGTTTGGAATAAATTGCACATTTTCGGGTCCTGTCAGGTCGATAATTGCCAGCCCTAGTTTCGAGGTAATACCTGGTCCTAGAAAAAGTCTAGTGACAATTCCCTTGAAATTGTATGCGGATTTTTTCAAGTCGCACCTAGACAACGTCTACAACAGCTCTTGATTGATCACCACATATAGCAGCTTGACCTTACCCTCATAGCAGTAGGAAACAACCTCCTTGCCTCTATATTAGACCACACAGACCACCTTGAACTCCTCTTATTCGAAAAGAACGGACATGAAGGAATTTTCCCTTATAGTTGGTGTACCAACACCAACTTGCTCTCCCACAATTCTTCTCCCTTGTTATCCCTCCCTTTATCGGGTAGGACTTGTTCAAGTTCTCTTGATTACCATGACCAGAGAAGACAACAATTGTCAGAGCAAATTGATGTGTCTGAGAAGCCCCCAGTACCCCTTTATTTATAGCAGAGTGAGAGTCAGGGTTCACAGTATATGCGGGAGTCGAATGGGATGAGATTTCATGAATATTTGCATCATGCGAGTGACAAAATGTTCGGTTCACAGGAGAACCAATCGGTTGGCACATGAACCGTCCAGTTCAACCTTTGAAAATGTCATTTCATCATGTTTGTTAATCACAATTGTATTGACAATTAATATTCAATTTAATGCACAACATGATGTCAAAAATAAACCTTGAATCAATCGAATTGATCCATCAACCAACCAGTTCATAACCTGAGTAAGTCGGTTCATGGACTTGAATCGGTCCATTCACTTTCTGAACCAATCGGTTCATGGACCAAATTGCCAATATTGGTTTAGTTGACCTGACACTCTGAAACGATCTGTTCAACACTTGAACTGGTCGGCTCACAGTCCCGTCAGTCAACATTCAACCAATGTTCATTTAATTTTAATATATAACTCTTTAGTAATCAAGTTTAAACTATATTCATGAATGAACTCCTATTCCAAGTGTATCCTATGTGTATGACCCTATCGATTCCAAGTTACATTGGCAGTGAATGTCCATAACTAATTTATGACATCACAAGCAATGAGTGGTATCTAGCAACACAACATTACTACCCAAGTAATTCAAAATGTTGGAGAACAACTTCAACCTACAATCTGTGATTGGTGTTATAGTGATTGTCTAATTCTTTTGTCACTGATATCCAAATTGAACTCAAGGCATGGAATCATCATCTTATCAATGTTCGATCCATGTTCCTTGAACTAGAGCAAACACACTGAGATAAATGTGACCTCAATATCATATATTGATTCACATGTGCATGCGCATGCTTTTCTCAGTCTCTCTTATCAAGTGGTTTGGATATCAAACTCCAGCAGGAGGGACAAATCCCATCTACATCACTCATATTCATCCCCATGTGTCGCAATGCACCCAAACACCGCCTTTATGGTAACCCTTATTCAATGACATGGTGGATGTTGAGTAAGTACATCGGATGATATGTGATGAGTGAAGTGACTTTAGGTCTAAGAATCACAATGACCAACATGACTACGAGAGATAATTTTGACTAGCAATTATGATTTCCATGTGTCACTCTCAAGGTGGGTCCGTCTGATACATTGTTCTCTAATAAGTATCTATGTGTTTGGTTTGATATCACATATCATGACTGATGAGATTCTATCATCAACTAACACACACTCTAGTCTTATGTGTCATTTTTGTCTATCAACCTTCCATAATAACATCTGACTAGGGACATAACAAGAATGTCATAACAAGAATGTACATACTCTTGACATTCTCATTGTTTAGGTCATCAACCGAAAGACATACATCTTTGAGTAATGTCATTCTTTAGATATTCATTATGTTTCCCCATTATCTCATAACTAATTGAAACATAATAAATTGGAAGATTACCTTTATTATTAATCAAATAGTTTATAAGATATGCCATCACAATCAACATATGATTGGCTCTTTGGGCATACGTACCAACATACTCTCACTGACACTTAGAGCCAGTCACCCACAAATCTTATTCTTCGTGATCATGAACTTGTCCATCATGTTTTTGTTGTACAAGTGCTAATCTAGTGAGTTCGAAACATTTGCCTTTAGTTGGTGTATTCACCTCTCTTCATTGAATAATATCTCGTATGAGTTGCAATTTCCATAATATGCTATATGATGCTCCTTGCCTAACCAATAGCTCCATGGTTGCCATAGTATTGGTTGCCATAGTATTTCTATTGTGACATCAATGGTTGGAATATTCTTCAAGTTCATCTATATGAACTTTTAGATCCATGTAGTATCCTTTACAGTGTTCATAACACTAAGGTACTCAGATTCTATTGTAGAATTTAAACACCAGTATGTAGTTTGAAACTTTTTCAACTTATAACCCTTGTTTTAGACAATAGTTATTGTTTGCGATCATTAATTGTTAATTTGGAAGCTTGAATTAGTGTAACTCTTTACATCCAACTCTTCCTTATTGCCAAATCCAATGAACTAATCCTCAATGCTTCTTAAGTACTAATGGATGTTTTATGGCATTCCAATGACCTTCATTGGAATCTGACTAATATCATCTTTCATGTCCATTACATACAAGATAATCAGATTAGTACACTATATTGCATACATGATAGATCCAATTGGTAGTGCATATTACATCTTGCTCATGTTTTTCCCGTTATTCATAAGAATCAAAATATAGGGTTATTGAAAGACTAATCCCATGTATCATGGATGTATTCTTTCTCATTGAATCTTTCATATTTGAACCTTACAACATTTTGCCAATATATGTGCTCTTGCTTAGATCTAGAAGCTTTCCAGATTTATCTCTATAAATCTTAATTCCTATCACATAGGATGCTTCACCTAAATCCTTCTTAAAGAGGGTGCTTTCCATGCCACATTTCAATACTTATAGTATTGGATGTTATTCCCCATCAATATGTTGAATACAATTATGCTCCCACTAAATCTTTTATAATCATAGATTTCATCTTTATTTTGACTCAAGTCAAACATTTTGACTATCTTGTCAAATCAAAGATTCTAGCTCTGAGATTATTGCTTCAATCGCATTGATTGGCCTATTATAGCTTATAGACTCTATTTACATTAATGGAATTATAAAACCTTCAGGATGACTCACGTACACATCATCTCAAATATTCCTGTTAAGGAATGCAATTTTATTATCCATATGTTAAATTGCATAGTCTTGATAAGTTGCAACATTAAGCATGGTCATAATTGATATAACCAGGACAATTAGTAAAAGGGTTTCATCATATTCAACACTTTGAACTTGTTTATAAACCTTTGCAGCCAATCTTCCCTTTTAGGTTATTGATGTTGGTCCTTCCTTTTAAGACCCAACTGCTCCTTATGTGTTTTACCCCTTTAGGTGGTACCAACAAGGTCATACCTTGTTGGTGTTCATGGATTCCAATTTGGATATAATGTCCTCAAGCCATTTCTCAGACTCAAGTCCCTCATTAGCCTCTAGATAGGTTGTTGGATCATCACCTTATGACCAACTCACTGCATTTCTGAGTTACAAGTTGTCATAATCTTTTTAACTCATGGCATTTTCTACCAGAACTAACAGTCTTGTGTTACATAAGGAATGGGAAATTCCACAACACTTTGTGATTCTCTTTGTTCCATTATACCTCCTTAGATTCAATGTTCTCTTGTTGATCTTAGACTTTTCTAGTTCTACTTTACTCCCACCGATTCCTTTGAAATTAAATTCCTCTCAAGGAATTTAGTCATCCTGGTAACAACCATTTTTTTGTTGGATTGGGATGAAAGTGGCATTTCAACAAACTAACATTTATGTTCTTTGAGGATAAAGCTTTTCAAGAAACTTTTTTCTGGTATACATTTTAATCCTAATCCTTATAGAATACATAGCATGACATTTCCCATATCATATCTCATATGGTGTCTTTTAAATCATTTTAGACGGTACATCATTTTAGTGTTAAGCACATGCCCACAAAAAAATTAGAAGATCATGTTCGATGCATTGATAATCACACCATGATTCATCAGAGAGTGACTCCTTCTTTCTGATACATCATTATGTTTCAGGTCAAGTTCCTTGTGATACACTATCATGGTCTCTCCAGAAGGTTCTCAAACTATTGGTTAAAATATTGTAATATTGATCATATCAAAGTGTATTAATACTTCTACCAAAGTTTTTTTGTACTTCATTTATGATCTCCTTGAACACTTCAAGCATGTTTATATTTCACTAAATACAAATTATCATATCAACTGAGATCATTAGTAAATATAATAAGGTACTAATAACTCCCTTCAACATTAATTTTGAAAGGTCTATGTACATCAATATGTACAAGTCCTAATAGAAAACTTGCTCTCCCACTACATCTAGTGAATGGTGCTTTTGTCATATTGCCAAATAGATAAGATTTACATGTCTCTATTGGTTTAATACCCAAAGTTATAGATAAACATCATCATGCATTCTAGATATGCATTTCTTATTTGCATGCTCTTGATGACAATGCTATGGGTATTTGTTGTTTGAGTTCTTAAATTTGAATCTTTTGGTATTTAACTTATAAATATTTATCTTTGAATCCAACAAACAAAGATCATAAGATATTTTGGGACATTGCCATAAAATATCTCATCCTTTAGAAATATAACATTTACTATCCTTTGTTTTATTTTCATATACATCATTGTCCATACAAGATGTAGAAAGTGAAATGTTCATACTTATTGGTAGATATGAAATAGCAGTTCATTAACTCTATTACATGCCCTATGAGCTAAGATATCTATAAGTTCTGACTGTTGTGGCATCAACTTCTTCTCCATTTGTGACAAACAACCGGACCTCACCCTTTCATAAAGGCTCACTTCGTTTCAGATCATGCATATTCAAACATATGTGAGAACTACATATGGTATCATATACCCAAGGATGAAGAAGTAGTGAAATTTATCTCATGACATATATACCTGAAGTGGAGATCTCTATCCCCTCCTTCTTCTACTTTAGTTCCTCTAGGTAGAGAGGGAAATTCCTCTACCAATGTCCAGACTGGTGATAGTGGTGACAATTTCCTCCCTTATTCGCCCCTCTCTTTGCCTTGACCGCTGAAGACTTGGGCTTCTGGCCAGCTTTAGAACTCTTCTTAGCTTTACCTATGTCTTTAGACTTTCCCTTTGATCTACCACTCATTATTATAGACTTGGGCTTGTCTTTCTTCATTTGTGCCTCAATTGTTCTCAACATTCCAAGTAACTCTGTCAACGGCTTGTCAAAGTCATTCATGTTGTAATTTATGACAAATCGACTGTATGACTCTGTAGAGACTACATAATCACATCGATGTCCAACTCTTGACCCAATGGAATTCCCAGTATAGAAAGGTTCTCCATATACCCAATGAGCTTGAGCACATGAGAACCTAATGGATCTCCTTCTACCTTGTTACATTTAAACAATGCCTTGGAGACATCATATCTCTCCCATTTTGCCTAATCTTAGAGCATGTTCTTACGACGTGTTGCCATCTCAATAACATCTATGTTCTCATGTTGTCTCTGCACCTCATAGTTCATGGAGCACATGATTAGGCATTTGATATCAACAATATCTTCAATGTGCTTCTTGTAAGCATCCCTATCAACCTTAGGTGTAGTGGGATCAGGTTCATGTAGCTCTGGTGTCTCTAGGACATAGAGCATGTGCTCCTGTGTGAGAATAATTTTCAATATCCTGAACCAATTATGGAAATTATTCCCATTTACCTTGTCCTTCTCAAGGACCGGTCCTAAAGAAAAAGTGTCGTTCGTTGCAATTTGATTTTATAAGAGAAATTTGCAATTTTTTCAAAACATTTTTTATTTGATTTGATTTGAATAAAATTTGATTATATATAATTAGGCCTTTAATTGATTGTCACTCTAATTATTTTATTCAAATTTATAAGCCTCACTTATCAATTCGAAAGACAGCAACACATAAACTTATGAGCCAAGCAAGATCCAATACAATTGAGTTATTACCCAACCAACGCCAACATCCATGATGTATCATTAAGGTAGGTAACTTTTTCCAATTGCATATTATGAAATTCTTGTATAGATGATATGTTCAACTATTTGCCATAATCATTTGCATGCCTATGCAGCTTTTTCTTCAAGTTACACCTGGACAGTGTGTGTTGCAACTCCTAGTTGATCATGACAGATAGCAACCTGACCTTATCCTCCTAGCGACAGGCAATGGCCTCCTTATCTCTACAGTAGTCTACACGAACCACTGGGAACTCATGTCATTCTAGAAGAATGGACAAGAAGGAGTTATCCCTTATAGTTGGTTTAGTAGAACCAACTTTCTCTCCCACAATTGTTCTCCCTTTGCTACCCCTCCCTTTATAAGATAGGACTTGCTTGGGTTCTCTCGATTACCACAACTAGAGAAGACAACAATTGTCAGAGCTAATTTATGTGTCTGAGAATCCCCCTGTACCCCTCTATTTATAGGAGGGTTAGAGTCAGGGTTCCCAGTCTATGTGAGATTCAAACATGACAGGATTTCACAATTTTTTGCATCCTGCGAGCGGAAAAACGGTCGGTTCACTGATGAACCAATCGATTGGCATGTGAACCGATTGATTCAGCCCTTGAACTGGTCATTTCATCATGTTTTCCAATCGTATTTGTATTAACAACTAATATTTGATTTAACACACAACATGATGTTAGCACTAATACTTGAATCGATCGAACTGATGCACCAACCATTCAATTCATAACATGAGCCGGTCAATTCATGGAACAAATTCCCAATATTGGTTTAATTGACCTGACACTCTAAAATGATCAGTTCAACACTTGAACCGGTTGGTTCACAATCTAGTCAATCAACATTCAACCAATTTTTATTTAATTTGAATACCTAACTATGTAGTAATCAAGTGTAAACTATATTCATGAATGAAATCCTATTCCAAGTGTATCCTATATGTGTGACCCTATCAGTTCCAAGTTACATTGGTAGTGAATGTCCATAACTAATTTATGACATCACAAGCAATGAGCGGTATCTAGAAACACGTCATTACTACCTAAGTAATTTGAAAAGTTGAGGAACAACTTCAACGTACAATATGTGATTGGTGTTATAGTGATTTTCTAATTCCTTTGTCACTGATATCCGGATTGAACTCGAGGAATGGAATCATCATCCTCTCAACATTCAATCCATGTTCCTTGAACTGGAGCAGACTGTCTGAGATATATGTGACCTCAATATCATATATTGATTCACATGTGCATATGCATGCTTTTCTTAGTCTTGCTTATCAAGTGGTCTAGATATCAAACTCCAGTAGGAGGGACACATCCCATCTACATCACTCATAGTCATCCCCATGTGTCACAATGCACCCAAGCACCACCTTTATGGTAACCCTTATTCAAGGTCAGGATGGATGATGACTGAGTACATCGAATGATATGTGATGAGTGTAGTGACTTCAGGTCTAAGAACCACAATCACCACCATCACCATGAGAGATGATTATTACTACTAATTATGGCTTCCATGTGTCACTCTCAAGGTGGGTCTATCTGATACACTATTCTCTAACAAGTATCTATGTGTTTGGTTTGATATCACTTATCATAGCTGACGAGCATCTGTCATCAACCGACACACACTCTTGTTGTATGTGTCATTGTCGTCTATCAACCTTTCACAATAACATTCGAATAGGGACATAACAAGAATGTACAGACTCTTGACATCCATATGATCTCTTTGTTTAAGTCATCAACTCGAAGGGACGTCATTGAGTAATGTCATTCTTTAGACATTGATTATCTTTCACCAACACACAATCTATTTTTATGTGTCATTGTCAACTATCAGCCTCTCATAATAACATTTGACTAGGGACATAACAAGAATGTACATACTCTTGACATTTGTATGATCTCATTGTTCAGGTCATCAACCCGAAGACATACATCATTGAGTAATATAATTATTTAGACATTCATTATGTTTCACCATTATTTCATAATTGATTAAAATAGAATAAATTGGAAGATTGCCTTTATTATTAATAAAAAAATTACAAGATATGCCATCATAATCATCATATGATTGGCTCTTTGGGTATACTTATCAACAAACTCCCACTTGCACTTAGAACCAATTACCCACGAATCTTATTCTTAGTGATCATGTACATGTCCATCATCTTTCTACTGTGCAAGTGCTAATCCAGGGGGTTAGCAACATTTGCCTTTAGTCAGTGTATTGCATGTTTTGCATCTCTTTGTTGTATGATACCTTGTATGAGATGGAAGACATCTGATGTTCCTTGCCAAATCCATAGCTCTATAGTTGTCATAGTATTTCTACTGTGTCATCAATGGTTGGAACATCCTTCAAGTTCATCTATATGAACTTTTAGATCCATACATTATCCATTTAATGTGTTCATAACACTAGGGTACTCGACTTCTATTATAGAATTTAAACAATGGTATGTAGTTTGGAACTTTTCCAACTTATAGTTCTTGTTTTAAACACATATTTGCGATTTCGATCATTAATTATTAGATGGGAAGCTTGCATTAGTGTAACTTTTTACATCCAACTCTTCCTTATTGCCAAATCCAAGGAACTTATCTTCAGTTCTTCTCAAGTACTAATGGATGTTCTTTATGACATTCCAATCACCTTCATTGGATCTGACTAATATCATCGTGTCATGCCCATTACATATAAGATAATGGGATGAGTACACTATATTGCATACATGATAGTTCTATTGCTAGTGCATATGGCATCTTACTCATGATTTTTTCTTCACAATAATTGGAATACATGGTTCTTGAGAGACTAATCCCATGTATCATGGACATATTCTCTCTCATTGGATCCTTCATGCTTGAATCCTTTCAACATTTTGCCAATATATGTGCTCTTGTTGAGGTCTAGAAGCTTTCCATATTTCTCTACAATATGTGGAATATAAATATGCTCTGACTAAATCTTTTATAATCATAAATTTTATTTTAATTTTGACCCAAGTCAAACATTTTGACTATCTTTTTAAATCAAAGATTCCAGCTCTGAGATGCTTACTTCAATCGCATTGATTGGCTTATTATAGCTTACATACTTTATTTACATTAATTAGAAAACCTTCATGCTATGTCACATACACATCATCTCAAATATTCATGTTAAGGAATGTGATTTTATTATCCATATGTCAAATCCCATAGTCTTGACAAATTACAATAGCAAGCATGGTCCTAGTGGATATAACCAGGACAATTAGTAAAGGGATTTCATCATGTTCAACACTTTGAACTTGTTTGAAAACCTTTGTAGACAATCTGCTCTTTTAGGTTATCCATGGAGGTCCTTCCTTTGAAGACCCAACTACACCTTATGGGTTTTACCCCTTTAGGTGGTACCACCAAGGTCATACCTTGTTGGTGTACATGAACTCCATTTTGGATATAATGGCCTCAAGACATTTCTCAGACTTTGGTCCCTCATTAGCCTCTAAATAGGTTGTTTGATCATCACCTTATGACCAACTCACCGCCTTTTGAAGTTATAAGATATCATAACCTTTTAAGCTCGTGGTGTGTTCTATTAGAACTACGAGTCTTGTGTTACATAAGGAACTGGAGATTCCACAACACGTTGTGATTCTCTTTGTTCCATTGTACCTCCTTAAATACAATGTTCTCTTGTTGATCTTGAACTTCTCGACTTCTACTTTACTCCCACTGATTCCCTTAGAATGAAATTCCTCTCAAGGAATTCAGTCATCCAGGTAACAAACATTTTGTTGTTGGATTGGGATGAAAGTGGTATTTCAACAAACTGATATTTATGTGCTTTGATGATAAAACTTTTTGAAAAACTACTTTCATGTATAAATTTTAATCCTAATCCTTATAAAAGACATATTGGGACATTTCCCATATCATATCTCATATGGTGTCTTTTGAACCATTTTATACGATATAATGTTTTAGTGTTAAGCATGTGCCCAAAAAGAAATTAGAATATTAGGTCTAATTCATTGATAATCACACCATGATTCATCAGAGTGTGACTCCTTCTTTCTGATACATCATTATGTTTCAGGTACAGTTCCTTGTGATACACTGTCATGGTCTCTCCATAAGGTCTTCAAACTGTGGGTTAAAATATTTCAACATTGATGATGTCAAAGTGTCTTAATACTTTTACCAAGGTTTTTATGTACTTCATTTATGATCTCCTTGAACACTTCAAGAGATTCATATTTGTATTTCACTAAATGTAAATTATCATATCAATCGAGATCATTAGTAAATACAATGATGTTCTAATAACTCCCTTTAGCATTCATTCTCAAAGGTCAATGTACATCAATATGTACAAGTCCTAATGAAAACTCGCTCTCCCACTACATCTAGTCAAAGATGCTTTTATCATATTTCCAAATAGATAAGATTTTCATCTCTCCATTGGTTCAATAACCAAAAAGTATATATAAATATCATCATGTATTCTACAAATGCATTTCTTATTTACATGCTCTTGATGACAATGCTATGGGTATTCATTGTTTGAATTATCAATTTTAATATTTTGGTAGTTACGTTATAAAAATTTATCTTTGAATCCAGCAAAAAAAGATCATAAGATATTTGGGGCATTGCCATAAAAGATCTCATCCTTTAGAAATAGAACATTTACTATACTTTCTTTGATTTTCATATACATCCTTGTCTATTCAACATGTAGAAAGTAAAATGTTCCTATTTATTGGTAGATATGAAATAAAACTTCATTAACTCTATTAAATGCCCCATAGGTTGAGATAAACTATAAGTTTTGACTATTGTAGCAGCAACTCTATCTCCATTTATGACAAACAGCCCGACCTCACCCTTTCATAAAAGCTTACTTCTTTTTAGATCATGCATACTTGAACATATGTAAGATCTACATCCGGTATCATATACCCAAGGATGAAGATGTAGTTACATTTATCTCATGACATATACAACTGAAGTGGAGATCTCTATCCCTCCTTCTTTAGTTCCTCTAGGTAGAGAGGACAATTCCTCTTCTAGTGTCTGGGCCAGTGACAGTGGTGACAATTGCCTCCCTTATTCACCCCTTCCTTTGCCTTGAGTGTTGAAGACTTGCGCTTCTTTCCAGCTTTATAATTCTTCTTAGCTTTGCCTTTGCCTTTGAACTTTCCCTTTGATCTGCTGATCATTATCACAGACTTGAGCTTGTCTTTCTTCATTTGTGTCGTAGTTGTTCTCAACATGCCAAGTAACTTTGTCAATGGCTTGTCAAAGACATTCATTTTGTAGTTCATGACAAACTGACTGTATGATTCTAGAAGAGACTACAGAATCACATTAGTGGCCAACTCTTGACCCAAGGGAAATACCAGTCTAGAAAGGTTCTCCTCATACCCAATGATATTGAGCACATGAGGACCTACTGGATCTTCTTCCATGTTACATTTGAATAATGCCTTGGAAACATCATATCTCTTATATCTTGCCTGATCTTGGAATGTGTTCTTAAGATGTGTTACCATCTTAATAAAATCCATGTTTTTATGTTGCATCTACAACTCATAGTTCAGTATGCTTCTTGTACGCACAATTCACTTATTACCCAACCCACGCCAGCGTCCATAATCAATCATTAAGGTAGACAACTTTTGCCAATTGCATCTTTGCACAACTCTTTTCCATAATCATCTGCATGCCTCTAGGTGCTTAATCTCATTAAGGACACCTGGTTAAGCTTGACCCGAGAGACAACATGATAGAAATGCACCCTATTTGGCAAACCCACATAACTAAAATCACACTTACACAAGATGGATAGTGCACCACTCTTGGTGTGCCCACGCATAATCAATCAAGCTTTTCATGTGTGTTGCTAATGGAAAACATCTTAGACTTAATGTGTTTTATTCAAGGATTTTATATTTATAAATATATATACATATCCAAACACCACATACTTATAGTACGTATCATATACATGTTGTATCCCACAAATGAAAAACATGTAATTATAACCTAAGTGATGGTTATGTCCATACTATTGTAATTCCTTAGAGACATAAGGAATTAATACCACCTAATGTCTACATCGTATGCAACAACCTATTGTTGGTGAAGATCTGTGCTTGAACCAATATAGGTTGATCATTTCAACCCTTGAACCATTTAGCTCACCTCTTGGTTGGTAGGTTGGTCTGCCAGACCGATCAGTTGGCCTGTCAAACCGATTGATTGGTCTTTGGTACAACATCTTTTTGGGCATCTCTAGTCGATCGATTGGGCCACCAGATGATCGATTCGGCTCCTATCTTAATCCTCCTCGGTCGTCCAGTCGGTCAGCTCATATTTGAGATGGTCAGTTCATCTAGTATTGAGTGTCTTCTTCGTCGTAACAAGAAACAAACTATCTTAATGCTCTTTAAGCTTATTACATGGTAATTGAGAAACCTCGAGTTACATTTGAGAAGAGCATAGGAAAGAAAGAATAATACTTTTACATGTTGGAAGAATAAGGTAGAGGCTCAATATGCAAATCGAGATATGAACAGGAATAAACAAATCACACAACTACACACATTTATCTGGGTTATTGGCCATATACATGCTAAACATCCACCGTCAAACCAATTTTTAAGGCGACGCATGTAAATTGCATATATATATATATATATCATATTATATATATTAGTTTGTGGTCATATGTGGATTTAAATTGATATGCAAATTGATCGTTTTAAATATTCACATCGTCGCGAAAAATAAAAAGGCAAAAACCAAAATCCAATCATATCAATTAAATCTAAAAGAATAGTTTATTGGAGTGGTTTTGATACCATTGTAGGGAAATATGGCTAGAGAGAAGACAATGAAAATAAAAAAAAAATTAACTTCCCATACTCCCCTTTAATATGATCACGTCAATAACTATGTAATGGGAAGGATGGTTTTGAGGTAATACCTAGTCCTGGAGCAAGTCCAATGATAATTCCCTCAAAGTAGTATCTGATTTTCTTCAAGTCACGCCCAGATAATGTTTGCAACGACTCATGGTTGATCACTACGGATAGCAGGTTTACCTTGTCCTCCTAGTGGAAGGAAACAACCTCTTCGCCTCTATATTAGTCCACATAGACCACTGAAACTCCTATCGTTCTAGAAGAATGGATAGGAAGGAGTTGTCTCTTCTAGTTGGTGTACTGGCACCAACTTGCTCTCCCACAAATGTTCTCCCTTGCTATCCCTCCCTTTATTGGGTAGGCGTGCTCAAGTTCTCTCGATTACCACAACCAGAGAAGACAACAATTGTCAGAGATGATTGATGTGTCTGGGAGCCCCCCCAATCCCCATGTATTTATAGGAGGGTTAGAGTTAGGGTTCCTAGTCTATGCAAAATTGAAGGGGACAAGATTTCACAAATTTTTGCATCATGCGAGAGATGAAATGGTTATTTTATAGGTGAACTAATCTGTTAGCATGTGAATAGATATGTTTAACCCTTGAAGCAGTCGTTTCATCATGTTTGCTAATCACAATTATATTGGCAATTAATATATGATTTAATGCACAGTCCAATCAACACTTGAACTGGTTAGTTCACAGTCCACTCAGTCAACATTCAACCAATGTTTGTTTAAATTGAATACCTAACTCTTTACAGATCAAGTTTAAACTATATTCATGAATGAACTCCTATTCCAAGTGTATCCTATGTGTGCGACCCTAGAGGTTCCAAGTTACATTGGCAATGAATGACCATAACTAAGTTATGACATCGCAAGCAATGAGTTGTATCTAGCATGACATCATTGCTACCCAAGTAATTAGAAAAGTTGGGGAACAACTTCAACCTACAATATGTGATTGTTATTATAGTGATTGTCTAATTCCTTTGTCATTGATATCCATATTGAACTCGAGGCATGGAATCGCCATCCTCTCAACGTTCAATCCAGTTCCTTGAACTAGAGTAGACTATCTGAGATATATGTAACCTCATAAAAATAATATCTAATCATCTATAAGTAAAAGAAAAAATAAAGTAAAATTTCTTATGAACTCAATAACAAGATGTGTAGTTTAGATGACCTAATTCATTAATAATAAAATGATGATTTTTAGAGTTTATGTAACAAATGTGAATTTAACCCTAATATTCACATATGTGCTTAATAGGTTTCTTATGACCCCGAAGTGTATCTAGGGTTGATCATGGATATACCTAGACTTGATATGAGGTATCTTGCACCCCTTATTAATCATATTGAGCAATCACCTACATTTTTCTATCTCTATTGTCATTTGAGACATTTACCCTACACATTTTTTCCTCTCATCTTAGATGTTGACTCTTATGAGTGCTTATATTCTGATTTTAAACTTTTGATCTTCTTCAACTTTGGATATGTATATTGTATTCCAAAGTGATATCTTGTTCATCTTATTTCATGATGTGACCTTAATTGTGGATATGGTTTAATATTCCGTATGGGTCTTGTGACCCCAAACGATGACTATAGGATGATCTCATCTTTGTATTTGAGATTGAATGAACTTACTTCTTGCCTCTACATTTGTGCAGGTCTTAGACTAATTTTGTTTCCAATAGTTATACATGAGCACAACCATATTTTAGGTGTGCCTTTCCACCTTGGGTGCACCTTTCCACTCGTATTATATATATTCGGTGCACCTTTCCATCCAGGGTGCGCCTTTCCACCTGATTTTTTGACTGAGATCCTATGGTGTTTTAGGCCTACTTTTAATAACTTTAGTATAATGTTGTTTACATGCAATGTTTATATTTTTCATATTATTCATGAAAATTTATTATGGTAAGAAAATATCTTAATTATTGTCTTATTTAATTTGTTTCTCTTTGATATCCATTTGTATGTTCCACTTCCCTCCTAGTTGGAAATATTAAATATTTAATTGATGTACTTTTACCTTAATATTGCTTGATTCCTATTTATATGGTCATACTCTCATTTTTATGCTAACAACTTGCATTTTGTCTTCTCTTGTGAGGGACGCTTCCAACTCCTTAGGTGAAGGACATGGTGAACATGACAAGATGATCTGGACTTGGCTTAGTGGTGATGACTCTTAGGAGATTGACTTGTAATAGCATGGATATCTCTCTAATTAGACTTTGAAGTTGTGGCCTTTATGTAAGCCCCTAGTGGGATTAATGTAATCTTGTAAAATTGAATATAATCATTACATTTATTTCTGCTTCCATACTTTGGTATTATATACCATTCATTTTAAAAAAATACACATATTCCAACATACTTATTAGTGTATTTGGATTAGATGGTTTATTCCTCATATTGAGTAGGGGTTAGATCCCCTCTTAGGTCCCACTCCTTACAAGATGGTACCAGAGCTTTGGTAGTTGGATTTTGACTATTTTAATTTCATCTCCCTTATGTTTCCTATCTTTTCCCATAAGTTCCTTGTAAGACCCTTGTACTATGTGAAAACAATGACGCCTGGACCCACTCCCCAAGTCTCTAGTAGAGTTTTGGGAATGACTACTGGCCCCAGAGACCACCACTATCCTTAATTGTGCACTTTGTCCTCATTCATGCACAATCCATGATCTACTTCCCCATTGATCACCCATTCTAGTACTATTCCTAGATGAGCACACTTAACTTTGGAGTTCTTAGTGATGGACTCCCTGAAAAGGAGGTACACTAGGTGATATGAGTAATAATTACTTTTAAGACCATTTTATCTGAGGCCTCAAGACCTAGGACATTACAATATCCACCACTTAGACTCTTGACATCCTCATCAAGGCTCCACTACAAGGCCTCATAATCATCCCTCATTTCGATGTCGACCTAGAATGACCCATGTGCACCCAGCTCCAAATTAGGGCTGCCAGCGTAAGGGTGGCTGTGTCATCATGGATAACCCTTTCCAATATTCTTAGACCACATGTCTCAAGACTGACATGCCATGTGAGCCCCACCTACTAGAGTGGATTTGGCCCTAATACCATCTTATAACACACATGCCCATTGCTCAAGACTCTAGTAGAGTTTCAGGAATGACAACTGACACCATGGGCAACCACTAGCCTTAAGTGTGTGTTTTGTCCTCACTCACACACGAGTTGGGGTCATTCATCCCATCACTAGGGGGGTTTAAACTCATGACCTCTCAGTCGTACAACATCAGTTTTACCACTGGTATACCACTTCATTGGCCTCAAGTTGGGATCAAATTCCCGATTGGTCACCCTATTGGTATGTATACCCAAAGAGACAATCATGTGTTGATTCTAATGTGGCATGATGTAATTGATTTGATAATAATAAAAAACAATTACATTTATTTCGTTTTATTCAGTTATGATATAATGATATAACATAATAAGTGTCAAAAGATTTATATTACTCGATGATGTGTGTCTTTGAGTTGAGGGACTAAACAATGAGATCATATGTATGATAAGATTACATGCATTCTTGTTAGGTCCCTAGTCAGATGTTACTATGGAAGCAAAGTAGACAATAATAATACATAAGACTAGAATGTGTGTTTACTAAAAATAGAATCTCATTAGTCATGATATAGGATATCAAGTCAAAAACATGGGTACTTGTTAGAGAACAATGTATCGTACAGACCCACCTTGAGAGTGATACATGGAACCATTGAGTGGTAGATAGAATCAACTCTCAAAGTGACAGTGGTGATTTCGATTCTTAGACTTGAAGTCACTGCACTTATCACATGTTTTTTAATATACTTTGACACCATCCAGAGCGACCTTGAATAAAGGTTACCATATATGTGATGCTTAGGTATGTTGTGACACATGGGAATTGACTATGAGTAATGCATATGGGATTTGTCCCTCCCATTGGAGTTGATATCTTGGACACTTGATAAGTGAGACCGAGAAATGCATGGTCATGCTCATGTGAGTCAATATGTGATATTGAGATCACATGTATCTCAATTGTCTTCTCTAGTTCAAGAAACATGGATTGAATATTGAGAGGATGGCGATTCCATGCCTCAAGCTCAATTTAAATATAAGAGATAAAGGAACTATACGATCACTATAACATTGATCAAGGATTGTAGGTTGGAGTTGTTCTCCAACTTTCCAGTAACTTGGGTAGAAATGATGTGTTGCTAGATATTGTTCATTTATTTTGATGTCATAAATTGGTTATGGACAGTCATTGTCAATGTAACTTGGGGCCTATACAATCACACACATAGGATGCACCTGGAATAGGAGTTTATTCATGAATAAAGTTTAACTTGATTATTAAAGTGTTTAGGTGCTTAGGTATACAATTTAAACAGCATTGGATGAAAATTGGCTAACTGGGAATGTGAGTCGACTGACTCAAGTGTCAAGTCAATCTAAACAACATTGGTTGTACATTGGCTGAACTTGAATGTGAATTGACCAGTTCAGGATGTCAACTAACATGTTCAGAATATGAGTCGACCAGTTTAGATTCTAAATCGACCGGTTGAGCGATCAGTAAGACTGGATTAAGGATTCATGTTGATGTCATGTTGTGCATTAATCGTCACATTGAAAGCCAATATGTTTGTAAATAGGAAATATAGTGAATCAATCGATTCAAGTGTTGAGTCGAGTGATTCATATGTGAAATAGATGACTCAAATGTGAAGCGACCATTTCATGATCCATAGTAGCCAGAAATTTGTGAAAATTTGTCTCTTCAACTCCCAATTGATCTAGAAACCCTAACCCTCATATAATTGAAGGGGTAGTCAAGGCTTCCAAAAGACACAACTAACATTGACAAAAGTTGTCCACTCACTGTTGTGGTAACGTGAGAGCCCAAAGCAAGTATTACTCATAAAAGAGAGAGATAGCTAGTGAGAACAAGTTAGTGATAACACATTGACATCGAAGAGACAACTCCTTCTTGTTGGCTCTAGTAGTGCAACATGGAGTTCTTGGTGTTCTGTGTGGACTACATAGAGGTGTGGAGGTTGTCACCATCACACCAAGAGAACACCATCAACTGTTGTCTATGGTGCTACACCAACAGACCGTTGTTGGTGATTGTTCAAGTGATGCTTGAAGAAGAAGCATGACATTGCGAGGATTAACTTTGGACTTGCTCCAGGACCAGGACTATGCCTTGCAAACTGACGTGTATTTTACTACGTGCTTAAACGCAAGTATATGCGTCGAGTAATATAGGCCTTGTGAGGCCCGAGTCGAACTCAGGGATACGTGAATTATTGGGGACTTTTACTAACTAATCGCAATCAGCTAGACCGATTAACAAAGTAGGGTTTTGTTGTTCAAATTAAAAAGAAAATAAAAATCAAACAAAGAAAACAATCGATTAAAGGTTAATTTAATCAATTCAAAAGGATATCTTTAGGATGGCGGTTTCACCGCGGGTCAACATTGTATTAGGTTTCATAAACTTCCTCACACTTCTCTCTCTATCCGGGTAGTGGCCTGAAAACAGAATTACCCACTGTCGTGGTGTAATCCACTACTTAGGTTTAGGTTGATTCCACCTTCGTAGTAATCATTCCCCTAAACTAAGCGCATTAAAAACGGTCTCTCAGTTCCCACCATTAATTTTACACCACCTTGTTCAAGGGATTTATCGATTAATGTAGGTTTCGTCTCTTTTCAGCCGTTAATCCTTCTGTCGAAGTGATTAAGGGCATTAGGTTATTATTATGGTGATCAAGCATAACAATATATGGAGAAAACGAAACTATACCACGGATTTAAGAGATAAAATATGAATTACTATTATAAAACTGTCATACAATGAATTCCCGGGCTACTCCCGGTCCTAAAGACAAAGGGGATTAGCCCCGCATGGTCATCTCAATGAAAGACAAAGGAGTAGAGAAGAAAAACATGGGAAACATGGAGCAAACTCGTGTAACCCCTGATACAAAGGTGTTCCTGGAGATCCTCCTCGAGAAACGTGCGTTTTGCAGTCTTCCGGCAGCAAAATCGCCCGTCGGAGGTGCTCGGATCGCTCGGTTGACGGCCTTCGTCTCTCGTCTCCTATCTCTCTCTCTCCTTCTTGGATGTTGTGCAACACAATCTCCTCTCCCCCTCGGGCCGTCCGTGCTCTTCTTAGGTCATAGGACCACTTTACGGCTCCGAAAAAGCTCAACCGTCGGATTAAAACGCTCCGTTTTAGTGCTGAAAATCGCCAGATCCCGACGCTGTCGATGGTATCGACCCCAAGGTCGATGGTATCGACCATGGCACAGGTTATTCCTTCCAAGATCGCGTTTTGGGGTTGCGTTTTGATGAAATGTCGATACTATCGACCTGGGGGTCGATAGTATCGACTCCGGACAATGCAAAAGTGCCTGAAAAAGTGCCGAAACATGTGTATAAGTCCGGGGATTATATAAAATCATATAAATATGATAAAAGAAGTATATTTTGATGCAAAAAGAGTTTAAGGGCCAACTATAGTGAATTATGCAAATATAATCAAGAAAATGACAAATACATGCATAAAACAGATATAAAATAAGCCTATAAAAGTGACTCAAAACCCATGCATCAAACTCCCCTAAGCTTAAACCTTGCTCGTCCTCGAGCAACAAAACTTTGGATCTGGTTGAGATAAGTTAGCAACAGGACATAAATACATGAAATGAATCTACATCATCCCCACTTTCTTTCCACAAACCGGTCCTCATTGACCACTGAACACTAACTGCCATCTAGGCGACCAAAGACCTATGTAAAAGATGTCCATCCCCCAATCAATGAAACACTATCAATTAAAGCAGTTAATATGATAAACTCATCAGGTCCATACTTGATGCATCTTGTGATCTCCTATCTACGTTGCTCATTTCCTAACTACCATCTAAATGGAAGCAGATCTCCTGATATTAATGAATGAGGAGAATATCATGGGTGGCCTACCGATTAGAGCAACGGGTGGATGGGATAGGTGGTTGTGGAAGAGATGGAAGCACATAATAGTCAATCATGCAATACAAAAATTAATGACCTATCATGATGCAAAATGCAAGTGAAAATGTCCAAATGTTACATTTTTGGTGGAATGATGCATGCACTATCATTCCGTCTCAAGGTGAGATGGAATATCTAAGAAAACTACACCATGTGCTTATTCTTCTTAGTATGTAAGTGAGAACATGTTCCTTTCTCCCTCTCATTCCTACTTCTCAATTCTTTTTTTTCTCTTTTTTTTTCTTCTCTTTTTTTTCAATTTTTTTTTCAAATTTTTTTTTCAAGCCCTTATTTTCATAGATGACAATGAATTATTTGTCGAGCTCACTTCTTGTTACATACTTGTACATCTGAAGCATTCTATTTGGAGGGTATGGAACAAGTTCATCACCTTTAATGTTTTCAGAGTAACATAAGATACATGGTGTACAATATGCTCAAAAGATGTAAATGCAACTACATAATGACAGTTATGCAACTACTATGACATGCACCTAAGGATAATGTGCATGTATAACTACTCTATTTTTTTTTTTCATTCTCATGCAAAAAATGTGAAAAAAAATTGTAATGCAAGACCTATCTACATGGTATGCAATCAAAGAGTGAAAGACAGTAATGTGCTCCCATTTCTTATGGTGGAGGGTGAATGAAATTGCGGTGGATCAGATCACAAGACTAATTGACAGAACCTTTCGAAAATATCATATGTCCCTCTCTAAAGACCTGTGTACAGGGTAACTGAAGGATTTCTCTCTTAAACTTTAGTCTAAGGTCACGTTAGCGTTTGGTCGGTTTGGGCTCAAACATCCTTGTCAATCACTTTTCCTTAGACAATAAAGATGGTCATTCATGTCCCCGTGTCCTGAAGCTGACTCACCCAAGCACTTCCTCAGTTATGCCACTCAATTACTCACAAGAATAAGCTCAAAAAGTTTTCAAAAATGCTCATTTTTTCATGTTCACACAACCCAAGAGTAATACTCCCAATTGAAACCATGCATTTATTACTCCACAGATTACACTAGATAGATGTGGATCCTACAAAAGTGGTAAACCTAGAAATAAAAACAACTAATAATTCAAAAGTAAAATCAACATGAATAAGTAAGTAAAAACTAAGATAGAGGGTTGCTCCAACACCCCCCCTAAGCTTGAATATGACTATGGCCTCATAGTCAACATTCTCACTTAAGAGGTGGAACAACGGTACCATTCGCTTTGAAGTGTGGTGAAGAAGGATGGTTAGATGCTCAAGTAGACCAAGTGATGCTTGCTATCTCCCTCCTTTTTGTGGCCCATTTTTTTTTTCTTAGTGGTTCTAAGACGTGACTTGCTTCATCCATCTTTCCTCTGCAAAAAATGGTTCGAAAAAATCTCGTTTCAATACCTTTTACGGCCTGTTTTATGTAGCTGTCCTGCAGGTGTCGATACCATCGACCAAGGTCGATGGTATCGACCCAGACTCAGCGATTTTGTTGAATCGACGCATCTAAAAGCCTGGGAACTCAAAAGTGTCGATACTATCGACCCTAGGGTCGATGGTATCGACTTTACTGGCACCAATTTTTCTGTAAATCTTCAGGAATCTCGATACTATCAACCCTAGGGTCGATGGTATCGACTTTTCTTCAGCGTTTACTTCTCCAAACTCGATACTATCGACATGGGTGTGGATAGTATCGACCTTAACATTTTGCACACTTCAAAACACGAGTTAGGGTACCATTTTTACAAAAATTATCAAAACCTAAGTAAAAACTAAGTACATAAACATAAAAGAACATAACCAAACATAACCAAACATAAAATTGAACCTAAAGTTGGGTTGCCTCCCAACAAGCGCCCTTGTTTAATGTCCTAGGCTTGACATAAAGATACCTTTAACCTGGGTTGTCAAGAGATGTCTCCAATGAGTCATGTGGCAATTTGAATTGAACTCGATCTTGTCCAATCCCCAAGGTCAATGTACCACTCCCAATGGCAACGATGACATCAGCCGTAGCTTGGAACGGCCTTCCCAATAGCATCTCGAAACTTTGGAGCTGTGGCATGTCCATGACAACAAAATCTACCGGGAAGATGAACCTATCTACCTTGACGAGTACATCCTCGCACACTCCATATGGCCTTATAATGGACCCATCCGCCAACTCAATCGTTGCCGCCGATTTATTTATCTCCTTCAACCCAAGCTTTTGAAATGTGGACAGAGGCATAAGATTAATGCTGACACCCGAATCACACTGTGCCTGTGGAAAATGTTGGTCGCCTACTGAACATGGGATATAAAAACCTCCTGGGTCTTTTCTCTTCTTTGGCGAACTCCCGTGAATCATAGAACTCACCGTCTCATTCATCCGACAAATATCATCATCTTTTATCCGCCTCTTCTTATTGATGATTTCTTTGATGAACCTCCCATAGGCGGGAACCTTCTCGATCATCTCCACTAATGGAATATTGATATGCAGCTTGCGGAATATTTCCAAGAATTTCCTATAGTGCCGGTGCTCCTTCTTCGGCTTCGGATTGTCCCGACTTGACACATCTGCCGCATTGACACGCTTGTGAGGAGGCACATATGAGCTTTTCGGGGCCAACTCCCCTAAGCTTGCTTCAATCACTCCCTCTGACGTGGGCTTGGGCGAGACATCATCAAAATCAATAGCTTGTTGTGGTTTCTCTCTCGCATTAGATGTTTCTACACGTGCACAAACAGCCTTCAATTGTTCTTCCTGCCTAGATGGAGATGCAATATTCATAACTCGATGTGATTTTCTGAAGAACGGGTTTCCGCCCGGCAGTCCATAGTAAGTGCGTGGATACGGTATCGCCGGTGACGCATGCGTATTAAAAGTCATTTTTCTTTCTTCTTTAGCTTCTTGCACCTGAGATTCCTCCTCATTGCTTACCACAGACATATACTTGACCTGATGGTGTGCTTGGGCCACGTTTGCACTCTCAGCCGGTTTCTTCTGGTTGGCGTGCTTGATGGCCGCCACTTCACTTGAAATCTGAGCCACAGTGGTTTCTAATGCCCGCATCTGTGCTCCATGGCTTTGTAGTGTCTGCCCAAATTTGGTTAGAATATCACCTTGAGATTGCAATTGTTTACCAAACATAGCCATCATCTCCTGATTCTGCTGCACCATTTGACTAAGCAACTCGGTGCTTTTATCTTCAGCTCTCGGTTGTGGCTTTGCATCCGGATCTTGTAGGAAATTGTTAGGATCCTTCCATGAGAACTTCCTATCCTTCCTCCAAGCATAATGATTATTTCTATAGCCCTGTTGTTGCATGAATTTGACCTGAGCTTCTTCATCGGCTTCTGCATCTTCTTTGGCAAGCAATTTTTTAACAAGAAGGTCTAATTTATCATTTAACTCTTTGATGGCCTTTGACTCCCCCACAACCTGAACATGCTCTACGGCGTCTCTGTCGCCCCAGGATTGCTTCTTTGCCATATTCCTCAAGATATCCCAACATCGAGTGTCTGTGTTATTCAAGAAGAATCCGGAACCAGCTGAATCAAGGTTGCTTCTATCATGCTCGGAGAGAGCAAAATAGAAGATCTTCACTTGGGTCTCCTTATCCAGCCCATGATGCGGACATCTCCTCAACATGACCTGGAATCGCTCCCAAGTCTCAGAATAAGTTTCACCCGCCTGTTGGGTGAAATTGTGAATCTTCCTGATCATATCATTGGTCTTCTCAGGAGGGAAGAACCTCTCGAAGAAAACCTCTACCATGTGATCCCATGATTCAACAAACTCGTCGTCGAGGTTATGAAGCCACTCTCGCGCTGCTCCTGCCAATGAACTTGGGAACAACTTGAGATACAACGCATCTTGCGGGAACCTGTCGATCTTCACCATATCGCAATTTTCAACAAACTGACTAATGTGTGCCACTGGATCTTCATTTTTCAGCCCGTGAAATGCGTTGGATCTGACCAAGTTAATCAGTGCCGGGTCGATCTTGTATGTAGGTATGTTCAGCCCCTGTTTCTTTATAGGCCCCTTTGATGCTGAGGAAGAAGACGCCTTGATCTTCTCCCATATTGTCTGTGATTCAGCCATTTCTTCTTCTTGTTCTTGCTCAGATTTAGAATTTATATCACTTTGGTGTTCCTGCTCGTAGTAGTCCTCGTCCTCTGGTCCCGCAGATGGAACCTCAGGTGTGCAATTCACGTAGTCTCGACTACGTGTGTGCACCATGCAAAGTACCTGAAATATGGAAATAGGGGTTCAGTACAATGCTTTGAACGAGTCAACACAATTATAGAGAAATAAAGGAATTTTTGAAATTGTTTTAAAATAAAAAAAATGTGGCCTAGAGTGGCCGCTCTTAGCACTCAAAGTGCCAATAATTCGCCGTATCCCCGGCAACGGCACCAAAAACTTGACGTGTATTTTACTACGCGCTTAAACGCAAGTATACGCGTCGAGTAATATAGGCCTTGTGAGGCCCGAGTCGAACTCAGGGATACGTGAATTATTGGGGACTTTTACTAACTAATCGCAATCAGCTAGACCGATTAACAAAGTAGGGTTTTGTTGTTCAAATTAAAAAGAAAATAAAAATCAAACAAAGAAAACAATCGATTAAAGGTTAATTTAATCAATTCAAAAGGATATCTTTAGGATGGCGGTTTCACCGCGGGTCAACATTGTATTAGGTTTCATAAACTTCCTCACACTTCTCTCTCTATCCGGGTAGTGGCCTGAAAACAGAATTACCCACTGTCGTGGTGTAATCCACTACTTAGGTTTAGGTTGATTCCACCTTCGTAGTAATCATTCCCCTAAACTAAGCGCATTAAAAACGGTCTCTCAGTTCCCACCATTAATTTTACACCACCTTGTTCAAGGGATTTATCGATTAATGTAGGTTTCGTCTCTTTTCAGCCGTTAATCCTTCTATCGAAGTGATTAATGGCATTAGGTTATTATTATGGTGATCAAGCATAACAATATATGGAGAAAACGAAACTATACCAAGGATTTAAGAGATAAAATATGAATTACTATTATAAAACTGTCATACAATGAATTCCCGGGCTACTCCCGGTCCTAAAGACAAAGGGGATTAGCCCCGCATGGTCATCTCAATGAAAGACAAAGGAGTAGAGAAGAAAAACATGGGAAACATGGAGCAAACTCGTGTAACCCCTGATACAAAGGTGTTCCTGGAGATCCTCCTCGAGAAACGTGCGTTTTGCAGTCTTCCGGCAGCAAAATCGCCCGTCGGAGGTGCTCGGATCGCTCGGTTGACGGCCTTCGTCTCTCGTCTCCTATCTCTCTCTCTCCTTCTTGGATGTTGTGCAACACAATCTCCTCTCCCCCTCGGGCCGTCCGTGCTCTTCTTAGGTCATAGGACCACTTTATGGCTCCGAAAAAGCTCAACCGTCGGATTAAAACGCTCCGTTTTAGTGCTGAAAATCGCCAGATCCCGACGCTGTCGATGGTATCGACCCCAAGGTCGATGGTATCGACCATGGCACAGGTTATTCCTTCCAAGATCGCGTTTTGGGGTTGCGTTTTGATGAAATGTCGATACTATCGACCTGGGGGTCGATAGTATCGACTCCGGACAATGCAAAAGTGCCTGAAAAAGTGCCGAAACATGTGTATAAGTCCGGGGATTATATAAAATCATATAAATATGATAAAAGAAGTATATTTTGATGCAAAAAGAGTTTAAGGGCCAACTATAGTGAATTATGCAAATATAATCAAGAAAATGACAAATACATGCATAAAACAGATATAAAATAAGCCTATAAAAGTGACTCAAAACCCATGCATCACAAACCCTCTTTCCTAAATACATAATCGTTGACGCAAATTGCTGGTTCATGATTTAGGCATAAAGTTTTTGTTTCCACCGTCTTATCTTCTACCCAATTTTATAATATACCAATCCTAGTATTGCTCCAAGCTGGAAACACTTAACTTTGGAGTTCTTAGTTATGGGTCTCGGGAAAGGAGGCGCCCTTGTTGATATGGATAGTCCAATCATTCCTTTTAAGATCATTTTATATGAGGCCTCAAGACATTGGACGTTACGAAAACCCTCTAAGTGAGATGTTTACCCTAGCATTTACTTGAGTTGTTCATTAGATGATGGAAGGAGGATCTAGAATCATATGATGTACATAAGGATTTTGATGAGTAAACCTGTAATTTGTATTGGATCCAAACATCCAAGTTAAGTTATATGCATTCACTCTATTTATTTGAGCATTATTACAACTGAAACCATGAACTACCATATGGTCCACCTACCCTGAATATGACAACCCATTGTTTAACTAAAAAAATATCTTGATATTTATTTTAATTTGAGATTACCTCAATTATTGTTTACTTAAACTATATGAAATATTCTTTCATGGTCCTTTGGACCCAAATTTTATGGATGCTCTCATATCTTTTTATATGCTTTAAACTAAAACTGAATGAGCATAAATTTGTCTTTCCTGCTGTGAATGGCTTAGACAACATTAATTTATAGTAGCGATACATGTTTACAACCATACATAGGGCATGATTTTTCCCATTTTCTACTCACTATATACAAGGACACGCTTATTCCACACATGATTCACTTTCTTTACTCTTTTTGGATTTAGACCCTATGACATCTCAGTCATGATTTAAACAATCTTGGTCTAAAGTCATTTACATGCACTGCTTATATTCTTGATGTTATTTATGTGAAATATGTTAAGGAAAGAATCCCTAGTAATATTTTTGATAACACATACATCGTCTATTTGGCCCTAACCAATGTCTTGGTTATACTTTCCTTTTTAGACTATCTTGTTTAATTGGTCTATCCTTATTCGTAATACTCTTGATTGCTTCTCTTTGCATTTAGTAATGTTGGTCATATATACTCCACACATACTCAGTTTTATGTTGATGTACCTTTCTTTTATTTATCCCTTATTCAAAGTTCTGCCTTCAACCCATTTAGAAGTTGAGTAGCCTGGGGAATAAGAAGTATGAGTTTTTGCTCGTGATGTGCTACATGAATGATTCTGAGATGGCCAGGTTGCCCATTGCAACTGGTAACTTTAGATTAAATTTCTTTTTTTATTAGTTGTCCATTATAGGATCAGTTGTTGAACATTGACTATATTTTGTAACATATAGGTTTTTGTTTCCTTTGTTACATTAAATTGTTCTTTATGATTACTATTTGATGAAATAGCATGAATCATTTTTACTTGTGTACCTTTTTTATTAGTTTTGTGTGTATGTTATTGTATGTTGTATTTTCTTTAAATAGGTAAGGTGTGAATCCCCACTCATGTCCCACTCCTTACAAAATGGTGTTAGAGCATATTTGTAGTCGTTAAACTGAATGTCTCAAAAATTTTCATTATATGTTTCCCTTATCAGATATACCTATGTTTTAGAGAAAAGAAACTTGTATCTGACCACAAGGAGGGGTACACTACTCTAAGGAATCCATGTTATGTTATACTGCCATTGACCCCCCCCATTGAACAACTCAATTTCTCTAGTTACACCTGTAGCTCAGGGTGTTGTCAACCCTACCTTTGCTACTCCCATTTGCATTCCTACTAAGAAGGAGTTAGCCTTGGTACCACAATTTCTCACAACAAAAAATGGAGGGAAAATAGAACACCACTCTATTGCTAACAAACTAAAGGAGTGATCCTTGACTGACTTTGTGAACATGCAACTCCCTACTTCAAGGGTGTAAGTGATTGGGGATGGATGATAAGATGGATGATTAGGTTCTATCCTTGGAATGGACCTTAGAGGGTATGGCATGCCCTAAACAATAGAAGATCTAGTTCACCTCCTATGTGTTGGATGGACCAACACAAATATGGTGGAATGGGATCACCCATTTCCATGACACTTTCACCATGTGTTGGGAGAAATCGTGCATGAATATGAAATGAATGATTGATGTGGGGTATAATGTGACTAATATGTATGTACTGGAATAATAATAGGAATTTACTTATAAGTGGATATGATTGATGTGATTAGTGTAAGTAAATATTGAACTAATGGAGATAATGGAATAACTACGTAAAAATGATATTTAATACAAGATAATCTAATATAACCATGTAGGAAAGCATGTGGTGATAATAGGACTCTAAATACTAATTGATGATGATAACATTGACGTAAAATCAGATATGTTAGAATAATGAGTTTGAGACATAATACTATTAGAGCTCATACAAGATAATCTTCATAGTTAAATCTAAGTCTAAAATTGTGATCTACATGTCTTAGTTAGTCTAAGTGCAAAGTTTATATTTAAACACCTATAATGACCTTAATTAATCAATGCAATATAATATGCATTTATTAAATCCAATATCATATAGATCTAGGATATATCTTTGATTTTTCATATGGTTTCATGTCGTAATAGTGGTGTTTGGTTTAGGAAACATGCATGTGTTGTTGCGGTCATGTGTTAATCTAATGGCACAACAACCAACTTCAACCTTGAGTTTGGGAATCCCTAGAGACCTTACAATCAAATATTTCTCCTACTGCCTCACTCTTATTCTCCATGTATTCTCATCCCTGGTCTCTAATTTACTTATGTTTAGTTTCCTCTCATCCTTGTGAATATAAAGACCCAAGATATCACCGATTTCATGCACCTATGTGCCCCAACACATCCTCCACATCTTTGGTCCCATGTTTATGAGCTCCATTAGGATTTCTACCCCTCTCACACCATCTCATCTATATATTGTTGTCTCTCCATCATAACTCTATAAAAATAATGGATTCCAGTTGACTCTTTATCTCTGCCATCACAAGCTACCCCTTCAAATTCCATCTTCTTATCATGACAACCTAGGGTTTGACGTAGCGACCATTATCTCTGAGGGATATACTAATCATCCAAAACATATCTAGTGGGCCCTAGAAAGCTTTCTACACCATAAAACTTGTTTGCATATTTGTATATTAGTTTTCCCACTTTTGCTCTTCTTCCTCATGGGGTTGTAACTAATTTGGTTTCTGGCATTTTGACCCATATCTAGCTTGTATTTTCTATGGTTGACATTAGCATAAAGTTGTGATTCACCGTGTATACTCTCTCCTTGATGCAACTCCCATTTGTCTAGTTTCCTTATTTCTTTCTCCTACTTCTCCTTGTGGTCATGATAGGAGCCGAGATTGGACTTATATTCACCAAATCACTCTTTGTTGTGTTGTAGATTTCATTTGGGGCTCACAAACTCATGGGGAAATCTCCCTTTCCAACGTTTGTCTATAAGATTTAGTTTTGATTCAAGATTTTGAGTCTCTGACTCGAAGAATCCAGCTGAATTAAACACATTTTGGTTCATAAGATCATTCCTCAGATTACTTTAACTAATATTATCTTCATAATGATTGAATTTTTGTCACGCTAATCATGGGTGTGTAGTCTTTTCATGTCTGATTTCAATTTAATCACATTTATTTTGGTCACAACTAAAGGACCTTCAGTTCTCAGTTACACATTAATGTTTTACATGTGATGCAAGGGTATCCTGGTCTTTTACTTTTAATTACTTTATTGAAATTTGGCAAATAGTATAATCTTAGATAATTCATATCTAATTTTAGTAATGTCAAAAAAATACAAGTAAATACTCATTGGAATAAAAAAACTTCTCTACATAAGTGCACATAATTCATAACTCAAATCCAATAATAATAAGAATTGATTATAATAGTGTTTAAAAACAACATTGGTTAATGATGTATATATTTGAATGTAATAATAAGTGAAGGTACACTATGTGGACATAAGGTTTGACCTTGTCCTGTTTACCCACTCATTAAGATATGTTGCATCCCCTATGGGGTCTATATTGGATAATTTACCCAATTTCTCTCTCTTTTGAGATGATTGATGTATTTCTCCTTGAAAGTACCTTTGATGTATTAGATTGATCATGATTGAGAAACCTATATAAAAATTGATATTGATTCATCTATGAATTACTGATAAGTGCAAACTGAATCATGAACTTGATGAGCCATGATTATATTTATTTAGTTTGCACTTGATTACATTATTTCATTTCATTGTTCAATTCAATAAATAGAAGCCTAGAATTGATCATCTATTTGACGAAAATTTATCTTGCCTCTCCATTCTACATGGTAGATTTTTCTTGAATATGGATATATAATTTTACCAATACATTCTGGGGGTGGCCCAGATTACAAACATTTCCCCTATATGGGAGATTGATAGGGCTATCATCTGGGATGATATGGGGAGAGTAATGGTCTACCCTTACCTTTGCTATCTAGATGGTAGTGGTTAAGGGTAAATGTAATTACTCGCTCATCAATATCCTTACCCTCCCCTTACCTTTACCTTCTTCCTCATCGAGTAAATGGGTAGGCTAAAGGGTAAATGTGTAATATCAATAAGTACTGATATTAAGCATTGTGTGCTATCATTTAATAGAGAGGGCAAACATGTAATGGGGAAATAGGTAACATGCATAAAAATTATTACCTTATCCTTACCCTACAGGGTATGAATAAAGGGTAAAAGGTTATACCTTTACCCATTGACATATGTATCAATTAGTGCTCCCACCTAGCCCTAGGTGCTCTCGATGGAATCATATACCATTACACATAGGATTGTAGGCGTTCTGACCTCCTTCCTAGGCACAAAATGCGGAAATGTTTTGGCCCTAATTTTAGATGATTGTAGTAGTCTATAGGATAATATGCATGCAATTGAAATTAATATTAATCGATGGGATTGAGTCTAATATTATTCTCTATATTTTGTTAAGGCATAAATGATGATATCATTTTAGTGTTTATTAATATAATATATGGATTTACTATATGTAGATCTTGTTGACATTCAATTGGGTATTCTAGCTCTTTATTCATTGGGAGAGTTATTTACTAAAGTTTGACGTACTATATTCATATATATTGCCCAATCTTGATTTTATACACATAATGACTTTGCCTATATAAAAATTCCATATGTCCTTCTCTTTTGGGGGTGTTCCCAACCTCTTAGGTGGAGGATACTTTGGTGGATCTGACCTCAAATCTCAAACCTCAACTTACCTAAGAGGTTCTAGATCTGGAGATAGGTTGAAGTAGAAAGGTTGCCCTATGTAACTCTTTAGCAATTAGGTTGATTTAGTTTTTCTTATATACACCCTTTGTGGTGAATAACTACGTTGGGATTGAGAAATTGAGTGATCAGCCATTTTTGTTTCCTCTCCCAAATTTTTGTGTTTTAAACATACAAATTGAATAAATTACATTGTTACCCATTGCAAAATATGATTATGGTTCTTGGTGTTGGGTATATTTTTCTTTGTTTGGTTGAGTAAGTGAGTGGCTTCCCTATAGGGTCCCACTCCTTACATGTCTCCCACAATGTGGAAGATCATGAGATCCATATAAGAGAGCTATATGTATCCTCCAATATGCTATATTAGCTTTTCAAAAACTCTAAAACAAAGCTCCAAGAAAGGTTCAACTTCTACTAGGACAAATAGAGGGACAAGGAGAATTATTTATCCATGTGGCATAGGTTTCGCCATGGAGCTTCATGGGGATCAGATAAAGGAAGATTATGAGGTGAGGAAAAATAAGAAATGAGGCATTATAAGGGGCATATTACTTGTTTAGGGTTATAAATGAAGTGACCAAGCTTGAAAATATCTTAGAGAAGCTTGATCAACAGCATGCATATGCATGCACCAAATGCAAGCTTCCATACATGATCGTCACCCTAATTCAAGATTCCATCATTTACATAGACTCTCCCACACATCGTTACAACAAGATGGGGTGTGAAATGATCCTCTAGGACGTTCGGGAGGGTTTTATAAATTGCAATGGGTGCAAATGTCAAAAAGTCAATAATTGGTGTCTATAATACTCCTCGATCAAAGCAGATCTTTCACTAGTAAACTATTCCAATCCATTGACCCTCAAAGCCCTCTCATCAAACTGTGCATCCCCTACAACAATCAATGCAATTTTACCATCAATTTAAAAGCCTAAACTTTCATCATTGTCAAAGTAGAACTTCAACAGTCTGCACATGCACACAAGCTTCATGGTTTCACATGTTTAGACTTCTCGTTGGTTGCCATGCCTAAATTCTCACCATTTTTTACTAAATGGCTCTCGCTATAGTTTAGGAGTATATGAACTTGATCAGTTTTTGAGGTCCATTACTCTCATCAATTGAGAGGTCCGTCGGCCATCACCTTGAAAACTACTAGAGGGGGGGTGAATAGAGTTTTATAGTGATTTTAATAATTATTTAACTCAAACAACCAAAATTGAGATTAGAAGAAGGAGACAGGCGTTTAGAGTGGTTCCAACTATAGCAAATACTATAGTTGTCAGTCCACTACCCGGTTGCTTACCCAACCGGGATTTGAAAGTATTTATTTTATTACCTCTCGAGGATTTATACAAAATACAATACTTTCAACCACACCCTTTGAACAGCCTTCACTTGAAGTAGGTGCACCAACCCTGAGGTAGCCTTCTTGAAGTAACTCCAAGCTCCCCCTTGAAGTAGCCTTCCTCTCTAGAAGTAACCTCCCATTGCACCAGCCTTCTGAAGTAGCTCAAAGTCTCCTTCTTCGCCAAGAAGATCTTTACCCTCTCCAATCTGCAGCCTCCGACCTAGGAGTAGCAAGGAGAGTACAAACAATAATAGGGAACAAGAAAGAAAAAGGAAATTACAACTTATCCTTTAAGGCCCAAGGCTTGATATGCCTAGATCAAGCGTATAGATCTCCTAACCAAGTGTGTGAACTTGTGATTGCTGTGGGTAGGAGATACTAGCCTATAGGACACGAATTTGAGCTAAGGAGAAAGTAGGCCAATGATCACAGTGCTCAATTTTCTTGCAACAGATTGCTCAAGTATGCTCAAGTATTTCTCAAGTATAACAAGTGTAAACAAGTGAGTTTAGGTGTCCTATGGCTTGTCCTATTTATAGGAATGGCCTAAGGATGCTTAAGGACATTCTAGACAACTTCTAGGGGTTTCTAAGTGCTTAACTAGCCGTTAGGTACAAAGTTGTTGCTTTAACAACGGCTAATTAATTAATTCTGCAGTTGCTGTCAGAGACCATCTCGGTCGACAAATGGTCGACTGAGACACCTACTCGGTCAAACTTTTGTCAACCGACAGGCTCTCTAGAACAAGTGATTTGCAACGTCTTTCATCAACTGCCAACTAACTTGTCTGTTGTGTCTAACAGCTACTTTGGATCTTTCTCGGTCGAGAATATTGTCGACCGAGAGTGTCTCGGTCGAGGAGTTTGTCGACCGAGATTGATCCTGTTTCAAGGTTTCAATTTAGGCACTAATTATGTGTGTGAGTGTGCATAAGTAATCCTATTTGAATGGGATGACTTGTCTAACTGTGGTGTTTAGCTAGGGAGAATCTAACGCTTGATTTACATTCAATTCTAAGTACTTGTACATTATATTTTTGTACAAGTTTTTACAACAGTAATTACATTGCATGAAATTATAAATATGTAAGCTTGTAGATTTTCCCTTGTTGCTTTGTCATCCTGCACACTCAAGTAGCTCGTTATATTAATAAGAATGAAATGTTTGTCATAATCAAAACAAAGGGATTTATAGATGTTCATTTAGCCAACAATCTCCCCCTTTTTGAAGATGACAAACATTTCCAAAATATAAATAAAGGAAATATAAAACATATGAGTTTCATACCTTTAGATTACCCTTTGTAGCTTTTTTTGTGTGTATAAATGTGTGCTTATTATTCCCCATGAATTATGGAACATGAAATCCAGATCATTTGGGAATATAGCAACTTTCAATGTAAAGCCAAGAGTTTATTTATGAAACTCATTAATTGAGTTTTTCATAATTACTAAATTTTAGTTTTATATTTATCTCTCCCCCTTTGTCATTTCAAAAAGATAACCGTTAAGAGTAAAAACTCCCCCTTAATTAGATATCCCATCAAAACTAATGAAAAAGATGTCCATTTAAAAGCCAAAAATGTAAACAAGAGTTTTTGTTTAAGTAGCACAAATATCAAAGAAAACATCCTCCAAAGGAGTGATAAGCAATTGCTTCCTAATGCTGTTAAATTGATCTAGTGGAAGCGGTTTTGTAAAAATATCAGCCAATTGATCTTCCGTATCAACATGATGAAGGGAAACATGATTTTTGGAGATGTGATCCCTTAAAAAATGATGACGGATTTCAATATGTTTAGCTCGGTTGTGTAAAATAGGATTGTGTGCTAAGTTTATGGCGCTTGTGTTGTCACAAAAAATAGGCATAGATGAAAGATTAAAACCATAATCGCTTAACACTTGTTGCATATAAAGCACTTGAGCACAACAAGACCCAGCTGCCATATATTCAGCTTCAGTTGTAGATAGGGCAACCGTATTTTGTTTCTTGCTAAACCAAGATACTAAAGCTCTCCCTAATAAGAAACAGCCACCACTAGTACTCTTGCGATCAAGTCGACAACCAGCATAATCCGCATCAGTATAAGCTTTGAAATCCAAGGATTGTCCTTTTGGATACCATAAACCAAAGCAAGTAGTAACGGCTAGGTAACGAAGAATTCGTTTAACTGCTAGAAAATGAGAATGCATAGGTTGTGATTGAAATCGAGCACAAAGACCAACGGAAAACATAATGTCCGGTCTAGAAGCCGTTAAGTAAAGCAAACTACCAATCATAGCTCTATATAAGGAATCATCAATAGGTTCCCCATTTTCATCCTTATCAATTTTGATAGAAGTAGCCATAGGAGTAGTAGCATGTTTGCATTGATCCATCCCAAAACGTTTTAAGAGTTCTTTAGTATATTTTTCTTGGCTTATGAATATTCCGGCAGATGTTTGCTTAATTTGAAAACCAAGAAAGAAAGTTAGTTCACCCATGAGGCTCATTTCAAATTCTTTTTGCATAATATCACTAAATTGTGTGCACAATGAATCATTTGAAGCTCCAAAAATAATGTCATCAACATATATTTGCACAACTAGGAAATCAGATGTATATGTTTTAAAAAATAAAGTAGAATCTGAATTTCCAATAGAAAAACCATTATCAAAAAGATATGTTTTGAGCCTTTCATACCAATTTCTAGGTGCTTGTTTTAAACCATAAAGTGCTTTCTTAAGTTTATAAACATGGTCACCTTTTTCTGGAATTTCAAAACTAGGTGGTTGGGCAACATAAACTTCTTCTTGAATGATGCCATTTAAAAAAGCACTTTTGACATCCATTTGATAGAGTTTGATGTTTTTATGGGCAGCAATAGCTAGTAACATTCTAATGGCTTCAAGTCTAGCTACATGTGCATATGTTTCATCAAAATATATTCCTTCTTGTTGATTATATCCTTGTGCTACTAACCGAGCTTTATTCCTTATTACTTCTCCTGACTCATTTAGCTTGTTCCTAAAAACCCATTTAGTTCCTATTATGGTTTTATCTTGTGGTTTAGGAACTAAATCCCATACATCATTTTTAGTGAATTGATTCAATTATTCTTGCATGGCTATTATCCAATAATCATCCTTAAGAGCTTCGGATATCTTTTTAGGTTCAATGATAGAAACAAAAGCCATGTTTGCTACATCTTTGAAGGAAGACCGAGTTTTGACTTTATCATTTGGATCTCCAATAATCAGTTCTTGGGAATGATCCTTGATAAGCCTAGATGTAGGTTGTGTTTCAACTTGGGGATTGGATGTAGTAACTTTTTCATTATCATTTGGTATGGTTAAATTTTCGAATTGATTAGTGAGATCAGTAATTTCTAGATTTTCAGATTTTGACTCCTCATGAAAAGAAACATGAATGGATTCCTCAACTTTTCTAGAGATAGTGTTATATACTCTAAAAGCTTTGCTAGAAGTGGAATATCCCAAAAAGAATGCTTTGTGTGATTTAGAATCAAATTTGTCTCTATCATCTTTGGTATTTAAAATGTAGCATGTGGAGCCAAAAGTATGAAAGTAATCAACTCTAGGTTTCTTAGAATGTATTATTTCATATTGAGTTTTCTTCAAATGAGAGTGAACAGTTACTCTATTTAGCACATAACAAGCAGTGTTTATAGCTTCAGCCCAAAAGGTTTTAGGTGTGTTGTGTTCAAACATCATGGTTCTAGCCATTTCTTGTAGGGATCGATTTTTCCTTTCAACTATACCATTTTGTTGTGGGGTACGTGGAGCCGAGAAATTATGAGTATACCCTTGAGATGTACAAAAGGCCTCAAATGTATGATTTTCAAATTCCCCACCATGATCACTTCTAATGGTACATATTTTATTTTGTAAGAGATTTTCAATCTTTGAACAAAATTGCATAAAAACATGAATAGTATCATCTTTAGTTGCAATAAAATGTACCCATGTATATCTACTATAATCATCAACGATAACAAAACAGTATCTCTTACCACCGATTGATTGTGTCCTCATTGGTCCAAATAAATCCATATGAATTAATTCTAATGATCTACTGGTGCTAAGTACATGTTTTGATTTGAAAGATGTTTTGGTTTGCTTTCCCATTGTGCATGGTTCACAGTTTTCAACTTGATCAAAAGATAAAGTAGGCAATCCACGAACAAGATCATATTTCACTAACTTTTTGATAACATGTGAACTAGCATGTCCTAGCTTTTTATGCCATATTTGTAAGGTATTGTCATTTGCAAGCAAGAATTTTCCCACTACTGTTTTCATAGAGTTAGGTTTAAGAATATAAAGATTTCCAACTCTATTTCCTTCATAAACAACATTTGTAGTATTTTCTATTAATAACTTGCAGCATGTTTTGTTAAATAACACATCATAACCACTATCACATAATTGACTAACACTTATCAAGTTATGGTGCAGACCATCAACAAGTAGAACATTCTTAATTTCGAGGTTTGTACCAACATTACCTATTCCAACGATTTTGCCCTTACCATTGTCTCCAAAAGTGACTGTTCCACTTTTCTTTTCTTCAAAAGTTTGGAATGCATCCTTGTTTCCGGTCATATGTTTGGAACATCCACTGTCAACCACCCATTTCTGCATTAAAATGTAGATTTTGGTACCCATGTGATGGTCCGATATGGTTAGAATCATTTAAATACAGATTTGTATAAAAGTTCTGAATCAGAAGTCCAGTCGGTCGACAGTTGTTCGACCGATATCTGTCTCGGTCGACAATTTGTCGATCGAGAAGGTTACTGTATTACAAGCAAATAAACGCAGAAATTTGCTCGGTTGACCAATTTTTCGACCGAAATAGGTGTTGTAAATTTTGATTTGTTAAAGACATCTAGTCGGTCGACAATACTTCGACCGATCCAAAGCTCGGTCGACAATACTTCGACCGACAAGGTTTCTGTTTCAGTACAATAATGCAGAAATAACAATATGCATGACACCTTTTGTTTTAGTTGAGATAAGACAATATAAATAGCAAAATAAAGCATTTGGTCATATCTCAACTACATTCCACTCTACTAAGTTTGGGGTTTTGGGATCCAAACTAAGTCGGACTCCTTAGTCTTGTAGGGGCATGAAAAGGAATAGTGTCCAAGACATAAGCAGAAATGGCAAGTAATAGAATCAACTTCATTTCTCTTTCTAGCCATTGTATTCTTAGGTACAAACCTAGTTTGAGTTCTTTTGGGTTGATTTTTCTTTGGAGCATATCCCAAACCTTTTCTCCCATTGAAAATAGTGCCAACTCTTAGTATGTTATCAAGTATATCTTTTCTTCTTAACTCATAAAGTTCTCTTTGCAACATAGCAATGTCATTCATTTTCTTGTGTAGATCTTTTCTTGCTTGATCTAAATCAGAAAACAATGAGTCCTTTTCCTTTACAAGATTATCATAGTCTGAATGGTTACACAAAATAGGCTGAGTTTGAAAATCTTGTAGTTTAGATAACAATTCAGTCTTTTCTTTAGAAAGGAGATCAACATTTGTTTCTAAAGTGAGTAGCTTTCTAGTACAATCATCTAAAGATGTTTTTAAAGATAAATTCTCAAGATCAGTGTTGTTCTTTTCAGAAGAAAGTTTATCTAATTTGGCAATGAGCTCATCATTTGATTTTATAGCCTTCTTTAGTTTCTTCTTGGCATCAATATATTTATCATGAGTTTCTTGTAAATTAGTAACTAACTCTTCTTTAGGAAGATCGATTAGGCTTACCTCTTGAGAGTCTTCATTGTCTTCTCTTGCCATTAGACATTCCACCTCTTCTCCGCTTTCACTCTCACTTGACTCATCCCAAGCAGCTTTATAGGCTTTTTCTCCTTTCTTCTTGTGTGAACTTTTCTTTCCCTTCTTTGCTTTGGGACATTCATTTTTGAAATGCCCTTTCTTCCCACATTCAAAGCACCTGGGAGGGGTAGAAGAACTAGAAATTTTGTTAGATTTAAACCTTTTATATTTCTTACCGTTGACGATCAAGGCTTCTTCTCCTTCTTCGTCACTTGACTCCTCACTTTCTTGTGTGACGACTTATGAAGCTTTGAGAGCCACATCCTTCTTCTTCCCATTTTGACGTTCACGTTCTCTTCTTTCTTCCTCTTCTAGATCTGCCTCATGAGCTTCTAAATTGCCGATGAGTTGCTCCATTTTGAGTCGAGTGAGGTCGTTTGCTTCTTCAATGGCTGTCACCTTTGGCTTGTATTTTGGAGGAAGTGATCGAAGGATTTTTGATACCTGATCTTCCTCAAGGACAGGTTTTCCTAGGGCACTTAAACCATTAACAATGGTAGAGAATTTTGAAAACATTTCACTAATAGATTCATTAGGATCCATACGAAAATGTTCAAGCTTCGTTTTAAGCAAGCTAATTTTGGAATTTTTGACTTGGACTGTACCCTCATAGGTTATGGACAGTCTATGCCAAATATCATAAGCTGTATCACAATTTGATATTCTATTAAATTCTCCTACCGAAATAGAACAATATAAGATACTTACAGCTTTTGCATTCATTTGGGCCAGCTTTACCGTGTTTGCATCCCATTCCGCAAATTCATTTTGAGGGAGCATATATGGAGTAGACACCATTCTCCATAGATCCCAGATGATTCCTTGGAAGTAGAATTGCATCCTTCTCTTCCAATATTGGTATTTTGTTCCATCGAACGCTGGAGGCCTAGCAACAAGTGTTCCTTCAATGTTGAGGTTGTTGAGCACTCCATCACCCATTTCTTCAAGACCTTGTTAGGGTTCCTTGAAGCCTTGCTCTGATACCAACTGAAAACTACTAGAGGGGGGGTGAATAGAGTTTTATAGTGATTTTAATAATTATTTAACTCAAACAACCAAAATTGAGATTAGAAGAAGGAGACAGGCGTTTAGAGTGGTTCCAACTATAGCAAATACTATAGTTGTCAGTCCACTACCCGGTTGATTACCCAACCGGGATTTGAAAGTATTTATTTTATTACCTCTCGAGGATTTATACAGAATACAATACTTTCAACCACACCCTTTGAACAGCCTTCACTTGAAGTAGGTGCACCAACCCTGAGGTAGCCTTCTTGAAGTAACTCCAAGCTCCCCCTTGAAGTAGCCTTCCTCTCTAGAAGTAACCTCCCGTTGCACCAGCCTTTTGAAGTAGCTCAAAGTCTCCTTCTTCGCCAAGAAGATCTTTACCCTCTCCAATCCGCAGCCTCCAACCTAGGAGTAGCAAGGAGAGTACAAACAATAATAGGGAACAAGAAAGAAAAAGGAAATTACAACTTATCCTTTAAGGCCCAAGGCTTGATATGCCTAGATCAAGCGTATAGATCTCCTAACCAAGTGTGTGAACTTGTGATTGTTGTGGGTAGGAGATACTAGCCTATAGGACACGAATTTGAGCTAAGGAGAAAGTAGGCCAATGATCACAGTGCTCAATTTGCTTGCAACAGATTGCTCAAGTATGCTCAAGTATTTCTCAAGTATAACAAGTGTAAACAAGTGAGTTTAGGTGTCCTATGGCTTGTCCTATTTATAGGAATGGCCTAAGGATGCTTAAGGACATTCTAGACAACTTCTAGGGGTTTCTAAGTGCTTAACTAGCCGTTAGGTACAAAGTTGTTGCTTTAACAACGGCTAATTAATTAATTCTGCAGTTGCTGTCAGAGACCATCTCGGTCGACAAATGGTCGACCGAGACACCTACTCGGTCGAACTTTTGTCGACCGACAGGCTCTCTAGAACAAGTGATTTGCAACGTCTTTCATCAACTGCCAACTAACTTGTCTGTTGTGTCTAACGGCTACTTTGGATCTTTCTCGGTCGAGAATATTGTCGACCGAGAGTGTCTCGGTCGAGGAGTTTGTCGACCGAGATTGATCCTGTTTCAAGGTTTCAATTTAGGCACTAATTATGTGTGTGAGTGTGCATAAGTAATCCTATTTGAATGGGATGACTTGTCTAACTGTGGTTTTTAGCTAGGGAGAATCTAACGCTTGATTTACATGCAATTCTAAGTACTTGTACATTATATTTTTGTACAAGTTTTTACAACAGTAATTACATTGCATGAAATTATAAATATGTAAGCTTGTAGATTTTCCCTTGTTGCTTTGTCATCCTGCACACTCAAGTAGCTCGTTAGATTAATAAGAATGAAATGTTTGTCATAATCAAAACAAAGGGATTTATAGATGTCCATTTAGCCAACACACCTAACCACAACAACACTAGCCAGTGTTAGGTTTAGGTAGCAAGGGTTGAAACCCTATTCCAACTATGACCAAAAGCATTCAAATCAAAGAAAATCAAGTAACATAATGAGTAAAAATATGAGCCAAGAGCATGTAAAATTTGTAATAATACCCTTAATTATGGTGGAATTGCACACGAGTCCACAAACATACATGGAATTACAAAATCAAGGTAAATAGTGTACAACTGAAGTCAACTTATAGTGATATCTTAACCAGTTGATATCAAGGATCAACAAAGCAAGCATATGACCTAAAGCACATGTTTGTGTATTTTTTTTAATATCATATGCAATCAGGTCCTCATATTAAGGTGAATTTTCAATTAAGCCCACAACTTGCATGAAAACTTGAAATTAGGGCAAGCAAAGTGCAAACTGAACCATATTAGACATGTCTATTAATCAATCATAAAATTATGATAATGAGGCCAGATTAGATAAATGTCAATGTTATTCTAGGTTCATGGTTGAACATTAATAGTGAAATAATCTCATTATTCATGATATTGGTTATCAAGTCATACACACTGATACTTTTTAGAGAACAAGTGTACTAGTAAAAACCCACCTTGAGAATGATACATGGAAGCAATGATATGATAGTCAAAGTCATACCTCAATGTACAATGGTGACTATGATCCTAAGATCAAAAATCACTATAATAATCATATGTTGTTCATTATACTTTAAAACGACTTGCAAGACTTTGAATAACATATACCATATAGGTACTGATTGGGTGAAGTATGACACATGTGGATTATTGTTAGTGATGTAGATGGAATTTGATATCGTGGACACTTAAAAAGTGAGACTGTGAAATATTTCATGCTCGCGTGAGTCAATACTTGATATTGATCTCATTGTAACTCAATAGTCTACTCTGGATCAAGAAATGTAGATTGAATATCAAGTTGATGACAACTCCATGCATTTGATTCAATGGCCATGGAAACATCATTCACACTTAGTTTGAAGTTGTTCGAAAACTTATTCCAATTACTTGGGTACAAATGATGTGTAGATGGACGTTTCTCATTGCATGTGAGGTCATCGACATCATTGCCAACATAATACGAAACCTACATGGTCACATGTATAGGATGCTCAAGGGAAAGGAAATTTAACATCAAATATATAATTATAATGGTTCTCATGTATATATACTAAAACATAACCCAATTGGTTGACTTATGATGAATTAAATAAACTAGTCAATTGAATATCAACCGATCTAATTGAAAATTTATAGAAGTACTAAGTGACATATTGATGGTCAATTAATTAATTAGTGCATGGATTGAAAGGTTATATAACTATCAGAGATACTTGAAGTGTCAATCATCACCTAAATTGTAAAGGTGGTTGGTTGAAGTGTTGACCATTTGACTGATGTGCAATCTACACATGGAAAAGTTGTTTAACTAGTCAACTTGGAAACCACTCAATCGACTGAAATACTAGTTGATTAAGGCATATTTTATCATTAATTGATTTTACAATGAGGGGAAGGACTTCATATTTTGGAAACCCTAACCTATCCCTTTCTTATATAAAGGCGGTGGTATATGGAACATAAAAAATGTGAATTTGAGTTTCTCCTTTTCATAAAGAGAAAGAAATTTCTAACAAACATTCACTACATTAGGTATAGGATAGGAAGATAATAAACTATCAACATTTTAAATCCTCTTCTCCTTGGAGACCCTAGTGGTACCCAAAGTGTTCTCTTATGTCTACATGGACTATGTAGAGACCTTGGAGATTGTGAAAAGGTTGGAGGATATTATTCTATGAGTAGAAGACATACTTGTTGGGTTTTGTAGAGGCAACAAGCACAGTAAAAACAATAGAAGAAATTTCTCCACATACCCTACTAGTAGATCTTGTCAATAATAGTGTATTTAGAAGGAGGGTGCACAGGATATACCTCATCACGGGGCAAGTATAATGACATCCCTTCATACGATGATGTGCGTTGCTCCTCGCATGCACATACGATCATTGTCGACATCTTTCAAACGCAGGCGCTCAATGTCTGCATCTCTACTTCGACCATGTGGATGGACTGGAACTCCATATCGCACTTGTTAAGCTGACGGGCAAGAGTAGCCTTCTGCTTTGATGACATGTTGAGTCATACTTGCCTTCTCTCTCTATTGGGGATGATGACGACTAGGGTTCACATACAAGAGTGTGTCTATGCATCTCCCAGAATCCAGCCATCATGCCCCTATATGCAGAAGAGGAAAAGAAGCAGGGTTTCCCAAAACCCCAAGTTTAACAAAAGGTTGTGGTTGCGTTTGAAACAAGCCACTTGTGGACTATTAAAAGAATATCCTAGAATTAATTAATTAAACAATTCTAGGAAACTCCCCTTCTTCAGCGCCTCACCAGCTTGGGGGAGGAGCACTTGCTGCCTCTCGGCACCAGCCTTCTCTCCCTGGCCCTCTCGCTGGAGCTGGTGGTTCTCTCAGGGTGGTACGCTTTAAATCTGTTTTTTTTCTCGGCGTGGTGGCTGGTCTACCCGATTAGTTTGTCTGTGACAATTTGCGAGGCTGGTGCGGTGGCGACTGTGCGGTGGCGGAAGCTTCTTCCATCGGTGTGGTCCTATCGGTGCTTCATCTTTGGACAGATCTAGGTTTTCATTTCCTTTTGAGTTCCTTTGGCTCTGGTTTTCCTTCTTCCTTTCTTTTCATCTTGTTGTTTCTGTTTTGTGTTGTTTGTAGGTCTAGGTTGTTGGGGTCTTCCTTTTTATGTGTCTTGTCTGTATTTGCCGTCTGAGGTTTGGTGGGTGTGCCCTCAGTTTCTCTGTTGGCTTGCTGGGGTAGGGGATAATCATGGATCTTGGGTTTGGAGACGTTGCTTCCGTTCCTCTTTCGATTGCGGTAGAGTTATGATTCTTAGTGAGTGGTGGTGGGAATCTGCTGTGTTTTCTAATCCCCATCCTTGTTCTTCCTCCGGCCTTTTCTACTCCTTTGCTTGTCCTTGAAAGGTATCCGTAGTGGCTTTTTCTTCTGGTGTCGTAGTGCGGACTGTTTTCTGTTATCTTTCTCTGTGTTTGTATTTTTCTTTAGTGAGTTATAGGTTCTATGTTGTCGTGTGGTTTGTGTCCTCCTTTCATGTTAGGTCTTTTTTTGTTTCTTTGTTATATGGCAGCAAGTGCGAAGGTGATCCCTTCTTCGGTCACTGATTTGGAGCATATACTTTATATCAGATATAACCTCAGGTTGAAGCAATCTCTCATAAAAAGTTGCTTTGGTCAGCGATATAGAAGAGAGATCAATACATCATTGTACTTATCACATTTTGATATGAGTTTCTAGTTATTGTATCTGCTCTTTACTTTTTTGTGTTCGGTTAGTGTATCTCCCTTTACAAGTAGATGTTGTATGGATTTAATGTAATGAATGTGGTGTCTTTAAAAAAAACAATTAATCATATTAATTGATTAACTAATATTTGTTATCCGGCTCTAGTCAATCGCTTGGGATTAGCCAGCTGACTTAACAATTTGAATCTAATTAATTGGCTTAAACATTTTAATATATTCCAATATTATTTTAGTAAATTACCTAAACATTTTAGTAATCAATTTGATTTGAAACATTTCCAATCACGTCTCACAATTATACTCCTATTCCAATCACGTCCTATGTGTATGACCCGGTAGGATCCAAATTATGTTGGAAGTGATATTCATAGTCATTTTACAATTTCACAAGCAATGATTGGTACCTAGAAAGATTTAATTTCTACGTCAGTAATTGGAGAAGTTGGAGAACAACTTTAACCTACAATCTATTATTGGTGTTACAATGATTGTATAGTTCCTTTGTATATGATATCCATATTGAACTCCAGGCTGGAATCGTCATCCTCTTCAATGTTCAATCCATCTTCCTTGAACTAGAGCAGACTTTCTAAGATATGTGTCATCTCAATATCACATATTGACTCACACCAACATGGCCATGCATTTCTCAGTCTCGCTTATCAAGTGGCTAGGATATCAAACTCCTATAGGTGGGACAAAATCATGTATACATCACTCATAGTTATCCCCATGTGTCACAGTGCACCTGAGCACAACCTTTATGGAAACCCTTATTCAGGATCACAGTGGATGATGTCAAAGTACACTGAATCACATGTGATGAGTGTAGTGATTTCAGGTCTAAGAACCACAATCACCACCATGACTGTGAGAGATGACTTTGACTACCAATCATGTTTTCCATGTGTCACTCTCAAAGTGGGTCTGTCCCATACACAATTCTCTAACAAGTTTCTATATGCTTGGTTTGATGTCACATGTTATGACTAATGATATTTAGTCATCAACCAACACACACTCTAGCCTTAAGTTTTATTGTTGTCTAGTAAACTTCCACAATAACATCTAACTAGGGACATAATAAGAATGCATATACTCTTGACATCTGTATGATCTCATCGTTCATGTCCTCAACCCAGAGACATACATCATTGAGTAATATCATTCTTTAGACATTTATTATGTTTTATCATTATCTCATAATTAAAGGAAATAGAATAAATTGGAAGAGTGCCTTTATTATTAATCAAATTGTTTACAAGATATGCCATTACAATCAGTATATGATTGGCTCTCTGGGCATACATACCAACAGACTCCCACTTGCCCTTAGAGACATTCACCCATGAACTTATTCCCAAGTGATCTAAAATGACCTTCATGCTTCTGCTACAAAAATGTCAAGGGGTCATCCACATTGCTCTTGGTTGTACTCTGTAAATCTTCACATCTCCTTACAAGTATGATTTCTCATATGAGATGGAATTGCCTTTGTATATGCTTAGAACACTGATGCGATCTAGGTTCCTTAGCTTGTGTAATAGTCTCGTTGTTGTCACAATATAGCTCAATTTCATCTTTGATGCTTGGAACCACCCCAAGTTCTAAGACAAACTTCTTGATCCAAACAACCTCCTCCTTGCATTGGATGAAGCAATATACTCGACCTCTGTTGTAGAATCTACAACTATCTCTTGCTTGGAACTCTTCCTGCTCACACCTCAATTGTTGAGGCAAAACACAACCAGATTGCAATTTGTAGTCATATTTGTCAGTTTGGAAGCTTGCATGGTGTAACCCTTTACCACCAACTCTTACTCACCGTCGTAGACAAGGAACAGATCCTTAGTTCTTCTCAAGTACTTAAGGATGTTCTTCATGGCTGTCTAGTGACGTTCACCAGGATCTGACTAATGTCTTCTCATCATGCTCAAGGCATGTGTGACATTTGTACGAGTGCATAACATTTCTTAGATGACAAATCCAATTGCAAAAGCATATCAAATCTTATTCATGTGATCCCTTTCTTCACAAGAATTGGTACATTGAGCTCTAGAGATCATAACACCATGAGACATGGGCAGGTTGCCTCTCCTCGAGTTCTCCATGTTGAACCTCTTCAACACTTTGTCAATGTATGTGCTCTGACTTGGTTCAAGAAGCCTTCTAGATCTATCTCTATAGGTCTTGATTCCTAGGATGTAAGATGCTTCTCCTAAGTCTTTCATAGAGAATGTATTTCCTATCCAGGTTTTCACCATCTGTAGAGTAGGGATGGCATTCCCCATCAATAGTATGTCATTTGCATACAATATGAGAAATACAATCATGCTCCCACTAACCTTATTGTAAACACATGGTTCATCTTCATTTTGACTAAAGCCAAACATTTTGACTATTTTGTCAAATCAAAGATTCCAGCTTCAAGATGTTTGCTTCAATTCATATATTGACCTTTGTAGATTACAAACTTTATTTGCATCCTTTAGATTAATAAAACCCTCAGGTTGTGTCATGTACACATCCTCAAGAAGATTCCTGTTAAGGAATGCAGTTTTAACATCCATCTAGTCATGATAATCTGCAATGGCAAGCATGATCCTGATGGACTTAACCATGTCAATTGGAGAAAAGGTTTTGCCATAGTCAACACTTGAACTTGTTTGAAACCCTTCACAACCAATATACCTTTGTAAGTTTGTACATTACCATCCATGTCAGTCTTCTTCAAGGCCCACTTTCACCCTATGGGTTTTACCCCTTCCGGTGGATCCACCAAGGTCCATGCCTTGTTGGTGTATATGTATTCCATCTCAGATCTCATGGCCTCAAGCCATTCCTTGGACTCTGGTCTGTTAACAACTTCTAGATAGGTAGTTGGCTCATCATCAATGACCAAATCATTGCCTTCTTGAGTTAGTTGATAACTAATATCTGGCTCAAGGCATTTCCTACTAGATCTTTGAGGTTCATGTGTCACGTAAGGAATTTGAGATTCCACAATGGTTGATTATTCTCTACGTTCCTCTTGTACCTCTATTGGTTTAATGCTTTCTTGTTGGTCCTGAACCTCTTCGAGTTCTACTTTCCTCCCACTAGTTCCTTTAGAAATGAATTCCTTTTCTAGGAATGCAACATCGCTGACAACAAACACTTTGTTGTCAATCAGGTTATACAAGTAGTACCCCTTGGTATCTTTAGGATAAACAACAAAATAAAATTTATCCAATCTAGGGACAAGCTTTCAAGAAACATTTTCTTGACATAAGCTTCACATCCCCAAACTATCATAAAAGACATTTAGGGACGCTTCCCAGTCCACATCTCATATGGAGTCTTTTGAACCGATTTAGACGGTACACAATTCAGTGTAAACATTGCGGTTTCTAGAGCATAACCCCAGAAGGAAGTTGGAAATTGCCAAAACCATCATTGATCACACCATATCTAGTAATGTACGATTCCTTATTTCTGATACACCATTGTGTTGTGGTGTTCTTGGTGGAGTTCGTTGTGATACAATGCCACAGGCTCGCAGAAGGTCCTCAAACTCTTGGCTTAAGTATTCTCCACCTCAAACAGAACAAAGTGCCTTAATACTTTTACCAAGTTGGTTTTGTACTTCATTCATGCAATCCTTGAACTTTTCAAGTTTTTTGACTTATGTTTCATCAAGTAAACATAACCATACCTACTAAAGTCATCAATAAAGGTAATAAAGTACTGATAACCACCTCTAGCATTTGTTCTAAAAGGGTTGCATATATCAGTATGTATGAGTCCTAATAGATCACTAGCCCTCTCACTATTACCAATGAAGGGAGCTTCGATCATCTTACCCAAAAAACAAGACTCACATGTCTTTATTGATTCATAATCAAAAGAGTCTAGATAACCATCTTTATGGAGTCTAGATATACGATTCTCATTGATGTCCCCTAGATGATAATGCCAAATATATGTTTTGTTCGAGTTATCGAGTTTTAACCTTTTAGTATTAACGTTACAAACATTTTTCATAAGATCTAATAAACAAAGACCATAGGACATCGGGGCACTTCCATTAAGAATCTCATCTTTTGAAATGAAACATTGACCATTCTTTATATGAAATTCACATCCTTGTCCAAATAACATACAAAATTAATGTTTCCATTTATGGAAAGTACAAAATAGCAGTTCTTTAACTCCATTACAAGCCTCCTAGGTAGAGATAAATTGTAGGTTCCAACTGCAGTGGTAAAAACTCTTATTGCATTTGCAACACATAGTTCAACCTCGCCCTTTCCTAAAGGATTACTTCTTTTTGGATCCTGCATATCTGAGCATATGTGAGATCCACAACCAGTATCTATTACCAAGATGAAGAAGTAGATAAATTTATCTCAATATCATATATACCTAAAGTGAAGATCTCTATCCCCTCCTTCTTCTTCCTTAGTTCCTCCAGGTAGAGAGGACAATTTCTTTTCCAATGTCTAGGCTAGTGACAGTGGTGACGATTGCATCCCTTGTTCACCCCTCCCTTTTCTTTGAGTGTAGAAAACTTGGGCTTTTGTCCAGCTTTAGAACTCTTCTTAGATTTTCCTTTTCCCTTTGACTTTCCTTTTCTATTGACCATCATCGCATACTTGGGCTTGTCTTCCTTCATTTGCACTGTTCTCAACATGCCAAGCAATTCTGACAATGGCTTGTCAAAATTGTTCATGTTGTACTTCATGAGAAATTGGCTATATGGCTTTGGTAGTGAATGCAAAATCACATATGTGGCCAATTCTTGACCCAAGGGAAATCCCAATCTTGCAAGGTTCTCCACATATCTAATAAGCTTGAGAACATGAGGACCTACTAGATCTCCTTCTGTCATGTTGCACTTGAACGATGCCTTAGAGACATTATATCTCTCATGACTTTCCTGATCTTGGCACATGTTCTTAAGATGTGTTACCATCTCAATCACATCCATGTTTTCATGTTGTCTCTGTAACTCATAATTTATTGAGAACAACATCAGACACTTGACATCCACGACATCTTTAGAGTGCTTCTTATAAGCATCCATGTTAGCCATAGGAATAGTGGGAGCATGTTCATCTGGCTTTGGTGTTTCCAGGACATAGAGCTTATGCTCCCATGTGAGAACAATTCTCAACGTCCTGAACCAGTCATTGAAATTATCCCCATTCAACTTGTCCTTCTCAAGGACCAAACTCAAGGAAAAAGTGTTATTTTTTGTCATTTGATTATATAAGAGAAAATTTATAGTTTGTCGAAACGCTTTTGATTTTATTTGATTAAAATAAAATTTGACAATATTTAATTAGACCTATAATTAATTATCGCTCCCACTATGTTGTTCAAATTTATAAACCTCACATCAATTCGGAAAATTACATCGTACAATTTTCTAGTGAGTCAAGATCCATACTTCATCTGATCATGAGTCATCTTTGGTTGATCGCCCATAACATGACTATTTAGGTAGGCAACATTTTCCAATTGCATAATATGCAACTCTTGATAGATGGTATGAACAACTCATTTCCATATTCCATCTCTATGTTTCTAGGTATTTAATCTCATTAAGACAACCTAATTAAGACTGTCCCAAAAGTCAACACGAAAGAATATGCATCCTGATTTCCCAGATCTACATATCTACCATCATATTTCCATGATATGGACAGTGCATCACGCTTTGGCATAACCTATGCTTAGTCGATCAAGTTTTTAATCTGTGTTGCTTATAGAAAGCATCTAAGAACTAATATTATATTTGAGGGGTTTTATATATATACATACATATCCAAATACCACATACTTATAATATGTATCATATGCATACTATATCCACATTTCACAATCCACAAATATGTAATACACAAACATATAAGCATTGGTTATGGCCATACTACTATAATTCTTTAGAGACATAAAGGATTACTATCCACCTATGTGTTGACTTGAGAGTTATACATTGTCCATATTTTGATAATGACTTATCCATTCCATTCATATGTATCTAATATGTTTGTTTAATATTGATTTCAAGCTTCAGGTACATGAAAAGGATCAAATTACACAAGCCCTAGCTTATCCAAGTTCAAGTCAAAAGCAATGTAAATGTGCAATTTGGGAAATCACTCCAAACCACCTTAGAATACTTTGTAATCATTTGTCTTGATGATGTGACTTGTAACTAAGATGAGAAAAAATCAGGGATACTTAGTTCCAACGTTTGATCACTCAAAAATCATTATGAAAAATTTGTCACAACAACTTTGCCAGTCGAGTTTGGATCTCAACCGACCAGTGATGGATTTTTGGAAATGAATCAATCGGTTGAGTTGTACACTCACAAAACTCGACCGACCGACTCACTGACCGAACTTGATTTGACTGATCGGTCAAGTTTTCCAAGACAAACTCGACCAAATGTATTGTACGGAAAATGTAGAAAAACTAATTCCAACCATTGGAGAGTTGTTGGAAACAAATATAGATATGTTGTAAGTTATATAATGGTTATTTTTCACTCTTAAGTGATCCCACACTCAAAGGAACACCCCCATCTATAAATAGGACCTCTTGGAGTTCATTCCAAGGTTGCTCATTCATGCTATCCTTGGTCCTTGCTATAGTTGAGTGTGATACAACCTTTTGAGCCCCTTTCTCTCTCTCATTTACAAAGCATTTTGTGATTATGAGTGAGTTAGGCATGTTGTCAGAGAGCTACCTCCATGTTATCTTGTAAAGATCTCAATCCTTCCATCTTCCTTATCCCCTTTCTCAAAGATCAAAGGATTGAAGTGATCTTCTCTGAGTGAAGGAGGAGTTGTGTTTCTTCTTCAAGGTTGAAGAAGGTGTGAAGATCTTCTCTAGATGAAGGAGAAAGACAAGGAAGAAGATTCAAGAAGAGTGGGTAATTCCTTCAAGGCCAAAGTTTTGATGCAAGTGTGGGTAATTATTTGGTTAAGGATGAAGACATCTTGATCAAGTGGGTAAGTCCTTGTGTAGGTGAGAAACTATTTTCTTAAATAGGTAAGTCCTTGGATGTATGGTGGTCTTCTTTTATCTCTTATAATGGAATATAAGTATACATGGGTTGCAAAGTCCCAGAGGTTGACCTCTCTAGATAGTGGATTGATGGTCTCCTAGTTTGGAGATTGGAACCACTCTAGCCACCTTGTACAAGTGTTTGTTTCAATCTCTCTCATCCTTGCTATTCTTGTTTAGATAGAATTTCAAATTGAGTTTAAGCATTTGGTTTCAATTGATATAGTTTGAAGGTCTAACTATTCTTTTCAAAATTTTGATGCTCTATTCACCCCCCTAGAGCCCTAGATCCAACAAGTGGTATCAGATCTAGGATCTTCTCCAACAAATCTCCCACAAGACAAGAAGATGGGTGAGAACCTAGTTGGTTCCCTCGACATAGAGGGAGGCTTCTCCATGTTCCCCCAGTTTTTGACGACACCAACTTCCTCTATTGGAAGCAGTGGATGCAGTTCTACATTCAAGGGATGAACTTTGATATGTGGAAGGTGATGATTACACCCTACAAGAAGCTAATGAGAGTTGTACCAACATGGGATGAAGTAGCCCTAAAGAATGCTCAACTCAAGCAATTAGAATACTCTATGCAGCCCTCACTCCATCTGAGTTCAACTGCGTCTCCTCATGGGATACAACCTATGAGATATGGGGATAAGTTGTGAATCGCTTATGAAGCAAAAAGCAAGTGAAGGGGCAAATATCTACATGTTGAATAGCCTCCTAGAGAACTTCAAGATGAGGAAGAAAGAAGGAGTTGCTGAGATGTACTCAAGGATCAACATCATCATCAACAACCTAGCTACCTTGGGACACACTTTGGATAGAGGAGAAATCAACTCAAAGATTTTGAGGTCTCTTCCTAAGAGATGGGAGTCAAAGGTGACCTCCATTTAAGAAGTGAGAAGTCTTGGTGACATTCCAACCGAGGAGCTTATTGGAAATCTACAAGCTCATGAGCCAAGACTTGACAAGCAAGAAGAGGAATTAAGCTAGAAGAAAAGGAAGCAAGGAAGATCAAAGATGGTGCCTTCAAAGCTCAAGTAGAGGCCCTCATCCTTCAACAAAAACTTACTTTTCGGACATCTCCCTCCTCCATCAAGTGAAGATGATGGCCCTAGTGAGCATGAAGCCAACTTCTCCAAGGGAAATTACTTCAAAGGAAACCAATCTTCTTCTACTCCAATGTGCTACAAGTGTGGTAAAAAAGGACACTACAAGAGTGAATGTCCTAAGTCTAGAAATTCGCACCACAAGAGTAGCTCCAAGAAGGATGAAGAGTACAAGAATGATAGCAAATACAAGAGGAAGGACAGTAAGGAGAGGAGACACAAAGACGCAACTCATGTAGCTTGAGAAGGATCATCCTATAGTGGCTCAAGCTTTGATGAAGATATGGAGAGTGCCACCTTGCACTCATGGCCTCTACAAGTGAAGATATTGGTGAGGTAAGTGAAGCAAGTGAGCATGAGTCAGCTAAAGAAACTCTTATTGACATCCTTATTACTACTTGTTCTTCTTATTCTGAATGTAAAGCTAAAAAGAAGAGGTTAGGTAATATCATTAATGATTTGTATGTTAAACTTGATATTCTTGAGAAAATTCATCTTGAGAGCATTGATACCTTGCAAAGCCAATTTCTTGATTTCGATCTCCAATGCAATAGAGTTGAGGTAGAGAATGGTGTCTACCTTAAGAACATTGAATCTCTTAAGGAAGACAACCAAAAATGCCTAAATGAGCCTGAGACACTCAAAAGTGCAAATGTTAAACTTAAGATTATTGTTGATGCTCGTAGAGATGAGAGGGATGCTTATCTCAAAGAAATTCAATTGCTAAAATTTGAAAATCCTAGGTTGCTTGGTAAAGTAAATGATTTATCTTCTAGACCTATTTTGCCTAGTAATGATGTCGCTTCCATTACTCTTGAAAAGGACTCTTATTTAACTAAAACCCTATGTTTAGAGGCTGACCTTGTTCATGCTAGAGATGATCTTGCTAGTTTGTCTTCTACTTTTATATCTCTTACTGATGACAATCATAGACTTAGATCCTCTCTGTAGAAATTCCTCAAAGGAAAAAAACTCCCTAAATGAAATCCTTGACCATTCTACCAAACAAAGTGGTACTAGTGATTTAGGATTTGTAAGGGGAGCATCTAAGGGCAATAATAAGGCCAAAGGTAAGAAAAAGAGTAAGGAAACTCCTTTTTTTATTAGAGAGTCTTTTGGCACTAAGAACCCTTTGATTTTCTCTCATTGCAAAAGTGATGATCACTCTATTCTACTTATTGTCCTTACAAGCCTAAGGGGACCCACCCAAAGATGAAATGGGTCCCCAAGATAACTCTGAATCCTAAAGTTTGAGTTGGGAACCGACACTCTCCTTTCTTGTAGGAAAAAGGAAATTGGATTGTTGATAGTGGTTGCACTAAGCACATGACAGGTGACATAAGACATTCAAAAACAATTTCACAAAGAAGAAAGGAGGTTTGGTTACTTTTGGGGATAACAATAAAGGTAAGGTAAAAGGTGAGGGTGATGTAGGGGAATCCTTATGTATCAAGAATGTTATTTTTTTGGATGGAATACATCACAACTTAATAAGTGTAAGTCAATTATGTGATAATGGTTACCTTATGTTATTTACTTCTTTTGAATGTTTTATTCTAGATTCCCTCACTTACCATGTCATATATAAGGAAAGTAGAAATGGTAATCTTTATGTAATTGTGTTTGAATCTATTAATACTATTGTTGGTAGATGTCTTGTAGTTAATTCGAATGATATTTCTCTTTGGCATCGTCGACTTGGTCATGTAAATATGCATCAGTTGAAGAAGTTGAACAAAAATGACTTGGTCAAGGAACTTCCAAAATTGGATTTTGAAAAGGATGAGGAATTCCAACCTTGTACCACATGAAAGCAAACCAAGTTCTCCTTCAAATCAAAAGGATTCCTTAGCACCAAGAGAGATCTTGAACTTCTCCATATTGATCTATTTGGACCTATGAGAACTCAATTGCTTTATGGCTCCAAGTATTGTCTTGTTATTGTTGATGATTTCTCTTGATATACTTGGACCTTCTTTCTCATTTCTAAGAGTGATACACTTGATGTTTTCTCTAGTTTTTGTAAACAAGTTGAGAACAAAGCTTCTTTTTGGTTTGTTTCCATCTGTAGTGACCATGGGGGTGCAGAATTTGAAAATGATCTTTTTGAACGTTTTTGTGAAGAATCTGGATATGCACATAACTTTTGTTCACCTGGAACACCTCAACAAAATGGGGTTGTACGGAGGAAGAATATGTCACTACAGGAAATGGCTAGGACCATGCTTTTAGAGTATGACACTCCGAAGAAGTTTTGGGGGCAAAGTTGTTAGTACTTCATATTTTGTGCAAAATTGGGTTTTCACACATCCTTCCTTGAATAGAACCCCCTATGAGCTATGGCATGGTAGGAAGCCTTATATTGAGTATTTTCATGTTTTCAGATGTTCTTGTTTTGTTTTGAACACAAAAGATACACTCCACAAGTTTGATCCGAAATCGTATAAGGCTTTCTTTCTTGGCTATAGCACTACTAGCAAGGCTTATAGAGTGTTTAATGTTGATATATCTAAATTAGAAGAATCTATTAATGTCAAATTCATTGATACGAACCCCTATATTACCAAAGATATTGTTCCAAATGATGATTTTGCATGTGATATGATTCCTATCTTAAAAGAACTCAACATCACCCAAAAGGAAAAAGAGGTGGCCACTCAAGAAGAAGAGAAAGATGAAGAGAAGAAGGATCCAACTCCCCGCTTTGCAAAGAATCATCCTAAAGAGCTGATCATAGGTGACCCTTTTGAAAGAGTGAAGACGCGGGATGTCTTCAACAAAGAACAAGTAAACATCACCTTCATCTCACAACTCAAGCCAAAGAACGTCAAAGAAGCTCTTGGGGATGATGAATGGATCCTAGCCATGCAAGAAGAATTGGAACAATTCAAGAAGAAAAAAGTGTGCACTCTAGTGTCAAGACCATGTGATAGAAAGATCATTGGCACCAAGTGGGTCTACCACAACAAGCTAGATGAAAGTGTCAAGGTGGTAAGAAACAAAGAAAGGTTAGTGGCTCAAGTCTACAATCAGCAAGAAGGTATAGATTTTGATGAAACACATGTACTTGTAGCTAGACTTGACTTTATTTGTATGTTGCTTGCTTTAGCTAGTTATAAGAACTTTCTACTTCATCAAATGGATGTTAAAAGTGCATTTCTGAATGGTACAATTGAGGAGAAAGTGTATGTTGCACAACCTCCAGTCTTTGAACATGATAGTTTACCTAACAATGTTTATCTATTGCAAAAAGCTCTCTATGGACTCAAACAAGAACCTTGAGCTTGGTATGAGAAGTTAAAGAACTTTTTATTAGATCATGGGTATATCATGGGCAAAGTGGATTCTACCTTGTTTCTTAAACACACTTCTAACAACTTTCTTATTATTTAAATTTATGTTGTGATATCATTTTTAGCGGAACTAATCTTGATCTTTGCAAGGAGTTTAGTGATCTTATGCATGGTGAGTTCAAGATGAGCATGATGGGTGAGCTTACATTCTTCCTTGGCTTTCAAATCAAGTAAACCAAAGATGGGAACTTCATCAACCAATACAAGTACACAAGTGAGCTACTTCAGTGCTTTGGGATAGAGAACACCAATTCAATGGACACCCCCATGTAAAACACCACCAAATGTGATAAAGATGAAGAAGGTGAGAAAGTGGATGAGGAGCTCTACAGAGGTATGATTGGAAGTTTACTTTATTTAACTTTCTCTAGACCTGACCTAATGTTTAGTGTTATCTTGTGTGCTCATTTTCAATCAAATCCCAAGAAATCACAACTTATAACTGTTAATAGGATTTTAAGGTACTTAGACAAAACCCCAAATTTTGGACTATGGTATACAAGTCAAGGGACTTTACTCTTACGGTTTATAGTGATGTGAATTACGCAGGATGTTTGATTGATGGAAAGTGCACAAGTGACACTTGCTTCCTCCTAAGACCATGCTTGGTGTCTTGGTTCTCCAAGAAATAGAGCACACTGGCTTTATTAACTACTGAGGTTGAATACATTGCAGTCGGGAGTTGTTGTGCCCATATTCTATGGATGAAGCAAATGCTACAAGACATTAACATTTATTTTGATGCTTCTCTTATCTATTGTGATTATACTAGTGCAATCAATTTATCTTATAATACTATATTGCATAGGAGAGCCAATCATATAGAGGTTCGTCATCATTTTCTTTGTGATCAGATTGCCAAAAAGGATATTTGTACCACACATGTGGAGATGGAAAATTAGTTGGCAGACATTTTCACAGAACCTCTAGCTAGAGAGCACTTTAATTTTATTAGATTGAAATTGTTCATAACTGCTTTGGATGAATCTAATATGCCTTTTAGTTAGTTGATATCTATCCTATATGCTTTTCTCATGTCTTGATCACCCTTGCTTGCTAAACTGCTGAAACTCCATGTTCTTATGCCTTGTTTTTTGTTTGTTTTGGGTATTTTTCACAAATGCTTATTTTATCGATAAATAGTACCCAATGATGAGTGATATGTGCCTAAGTATGTTTAAAATTCAAGATGGGCCAGAAAAATAAATTTCGTTAGCACTTAAATGGCTAGAAACTAAGATTTCTAATGATGGATCGGGTTGACCATCGGTCCAGTTGCCAACTTGACCGATCCATGACCGAGGGCTTTTGTAAAAATCCAGTCGATCGAGTTTCCATATCACAGAACCCGATCGATGGTCAAGCTAGAGAAAAACATAAGTATGATTTGGTCGACTTTTTTCCCTCTCAACTAGAGAAAAATTGACTGATTCCCTCTCCAGCTTTCTCAAGCTCTCAACCCTAGCCCTGTCCTTCCCTTTCCTAGCCTTAGCCAGCCCTTGCTTTGACCTTCCTAGCTCTCTTGCACATCAACCCTAGGTGTTTGGTTGGTTTTTGGTGGTGTTTCCCTCATTTTTGACCTCTCAATCTCCTTCTTTCTGCCTCCATGGCTTCCAATAGGAGAAAGAGAACCACCCCTTCTGAAGCACCATTCTCTTTTAACTCTCATCTCATTCCCTTCGATGATACCTTCTTTGTTTCTGATGAAGCTCTATATATGTACAAGGAGTTCCTTCCTAGGAACCCCTTCCCTTTCCATTCCTTGATTGAGCCTCGTCCACGTAGAAAAAAGGTCATAGATGAGGTAGCCAAGTTGTTGTATGACCACCACCTATCATCCCTGAGTGTTGAATGCCAGTGCTATAACAAATCCATCACAAGCACTAAGGCAGTTCATGAATTCTATGCAAACTTGTCATGTAATTTTGACACTCTTGTACCCCACCTAATACTCAAGTCATTCTAACTTCCATGATTGTCGGTAAGAAGTTCAATATCCAAAAGATACTGTGAATATCTTTTTCTCTCATACTAAGGTCACTGACACATGGAGGAAGGATTACCCTAAGTATTTTGACCTCCTAGACCCTGAGGCCTTCTACAAGCAATATGATATCACTCTCCTTGACATACATAAATTATTGAAGAAGCCCCACTTTACCTATAGGAAGAATTCATCCTACCTTCATCGGCCTTAGATCTGAAAAACCACATTCTCACTCTGGTAGTCAACTGCAATATTCATCCCAAGAAAAATCAAATTGAAATTGTAGAAAATGCCATAGTGATTATGTTTTGCCTTCTAAATAAAATCAGAGTCAAGTGGTCTAGATATGTTCTCTACCACATGATCAACTTTGACTCTGAGAATAACACTCGAGGTACTGACCCACCCTTCCCAACCTTGATATGTGGTCTATTTCAATATGTCACTGAAAAATCTCTTTTTCATGACCTTCATTACAAACATGCTCGAAAAGGAGTATGTATTAGTAGTGAGACTACACTCAAGAAAAGATTGCCTCTATACTCTTTTACCACACCTAGAGCCTCCACCTCCACCTCCACCCAGGAACTTCCACCTCCTCAGCCATCTCAACCTACCCACACCTCGTTTAATGTGTCAAATGAAACCCTCATGGGTTACATGATGCATCAATAGGTGTATAACCTTCAAGTTCAATAGCATATGCATTAGGATCTATATGCTATCATGTCCACCATGAACCTGTCATGTGCCCATCCTTATCATGCCTACCAGCCCTACCCAAGAGGTGATTATGCATCCTATGCATATAATAACTTTTGCATAGCCCCTGCATCTGATGCTTCCACTGCTACTCCCTCTATTTTTAGTGGATCTACCCTTGGAGTGCTACCTCTCCCTACTGGTCATATAGCTACCTTGCTTGCAGGACTTGGCACCTCTGCTCCTACTTTTCCTCAAGCCTAAGAGTTTCATGACCTTGGTATGTCTTGGGTTGAGTAGAATGTCATATGGCTCAGTCGTGGTTTCGGTCCTTCTGTCAATGAGGAGATGCCCGACCAAGTTGATCAGGAAGTTGCGGCTACTGATGAGGAGGCATCTGAGGATGATGGTGAGGATGGTTTTGATGGTTCTTATGATGGCTTTGTTGGTGCATCTAGTGATGAAGGTGAAGTTGCTACCTCTACTGCGCCTTCAGATGGAGATGATGACTACGAGCCTGAATCTTCTGATGATGATGTCGATGATGATGACCCTCTAGGATTAGATAGCCTAGACGTTTATATGTTTTAGTTTTTAGTCTTTAGATGTTGATCATATATATCTTTCTAGACTATTTTGTACTAAAAACATCTGGGCACATTATCTGAGATCTACTATTTCTATCATCATGTTGTTTTCATCGTTTTGGCTTGTAGTTGTTTTGAGGACATGCTTTCAGTGTTGTAATCTTAATCATATGTACTCTTACTCTCTGGTTGACTATATCTCCTGAGTTTGTGGTATGTTACCCATATTTTTATTATGACATAGCTTGCTTCTCTCTCTCCCATCTTTGTTTGATGTGTGTTATGAGGTTGCATGTTTTATCTTGTGGTTGTATGTTTTGGTTGTACTTGGAGAAGACATATTTTTGTGCTCTTCTACCCCCTTACTTTTTGATAATGCCAAAAGAGGGAGACAAGTTCAATGTTTTGATGCTCAGCCATATTGTTTTTAAATGCTTATGTGGTCCTTCTCTTGTCTAGTTTATGTTTTATCATGTGACTAGCTAAAGGACCATGCAGTATACATGTTATATAGCCTTTGTGTATAAAGACTAACTATGCAGGTAAGAGTGAGCATGGATTGAGGTGGAGCAATTCACACTATTAACATTATGAATCCCCTTGCAATTCACAATGCTAAGGTATAACTTTACATATCCTTTTCAATATGTTGAGGAATGGTTTGTCATTGTCAAAAAGGGGGAGAATGTTGACTTGAGAGTTATACATTGTCCATATTTTGATAATGACTTAACCATTCCATTCATATGTATCTAAGATGTTTGTTTAAAATCAATTTCAGGCTTTAGGTACATGAAAAGGATCAAATTACGCAAGCCCTAGCTTGTCCAAGTTCAAGTCAAAAGCAATGCAAATGTGCAATTTGGGAAATCACTCCAAACCACCTAAATTATTTTAGTAATCATTTGTATTGATGATATGACTTGTAACAAAGATGAGAAAAAATTAGGGACACTTAATTCCAATGTTTGATCACTCAAAAATCATCGAGTTTGGATCTCGACCAACTAGTGATGGATTTTTGGAAATGAATCAATCGGTCGAGTTGTACACTCACAGAACTCGACCGACGGTAGAGTTTTCCCAAGAAAAAATCGTCTGATAGTTTGAAAATTGGCCTTTTCAGTTAGTGGGTCAATTGAGTTATCTTTGTTGAAACTCGACCAAATGTACTATATGGAAAATGCAGAAAAAGTGATTCCAACCGTTGGAGAGTTGTTAGAAACAAAAATAGATTTGGTACAAGTTGTAAAATGGCTATTGTTTGTTCTTAAGTGATCCCACGCTCAAACGAACACCCCCAGCTATAAATAGGACCTCTTGGAGTTCATTCCAAGGTTTCTCATTGATGCTATCCTTGGTCCTTGCTATAGTTGAGTGTGCTACAACCCTTTGAGCCCATTTCTCTCTCTCATTTACAAAGAATTTCGTGATTATGAGTGAGTTAGGCATGTTTTAAGAGATCTACCTCCATGTTATCGTGTAGAGCTCTCAATCCTTCCATCTTCCTAATCCTTTTTCTCAAAGAGCAAAGGTTGAATTGATCTTCTCTGAGTGAAGGAGGATTTTTTGTTCTTCTTCAAGGTTGAAAAAGGTCTGAAGATCTTCTCCGGGTGAAGGAGAAGGACAAGGTGGAAGATTCAAGAAGAGTGGGTAATTCCTTTAAGGCCAAAGACTTGATACAAGTGTGGGTAAGTCCTTGGTGAAGGCTGAAGACATCTTGATCAAGTGGGTAAGTCCTTGTATAGATGAAAGACTCTTGTCTTGAATAGGTAAGTACTTGTATGTAAGGTGGTCTTCTTGTATCTCTTATGATGGAATATAAGTATACATGGGTTGCAAAGTCCTAGAGCTTGACCTCTCTAGGTAGTGATTGACAGTCTCCTAGTTTGGAGATTGGGACCACTCTAACCACCTTGACCAAGTGTTTGTTTCAATCTCTCTCATCCTTGATATGCTTGTTTAGATAGAACTTCAAATTGGGTTTAATCATTTGGTTTCAATTGATATAATTTGAAGGTCTAACTATTCTTGTGATAATTTTGAAGCTCTATTCACCCCCTCTAGAGCCCTAGATCAACCACTATGGTCTTTTGCATCTTATGCAACATCAACCTGTGGATATCATATGAACCTACATTTGATCAACATCAAGATGAACAGATTCATGGACGCTCCTTGGTGTTGGACCTTCAAGTTGCCTCGATGGATGATACTTGGAGTTGGATCTTCGATTTTCCTATCCATGGATCTCCTTGGAGTTGAATATTCAAGTTTCCTCTTCACAACAAGTCTTCCATAATTAAATCTATTCCTATCTTTATTACATTATGTGTAAAAAGGAGAACCTTGAGTTACATTCAAGAGGAGTTTAGAGGGAATATAATGAATTACACTTGGAGATAATAGATGAGGCTCGACATGCAAGCTGAATACTTATACAAAGGATACATGCACCATCATTTATGTCCAAGCACAAGATACACAATCAGGCACAACATTCATTGTAGGGGTCCAAGGTCATTACCATGCACGCATTCACCGTATAAAACATTTTTAAGGGCGACGTGTATGATTTTATAGGTATATATATATGTATATATTACAAATTTTAGTCCTTTTAATGTGGGACATTCACCATTAAGCAATTTCTAACTCCCCCGCAAACTAGGCGGGGTACATAGGGGCAACGACCCTGTGCAGGGATCCTGTTGAAAGGTCTATGAAATTTCACTTTTGTGCACTAGGAAAAATCGAATTTTTCCATAGTCAACCCCGTCCGTCAGGTAAAAAATAATAGGTATGCAACGTATGTGGAATTAGGTTTAGATATATATATCAGAAATTTTAATTTTGCATCACATGCAACCACAAAAAATGGTATATAGAAATTCGATCATATCAAAATAAATCCAAATATGTTGTAGATCGGCACCGCTCTGATACCACTGTTGGGTTTTGTGCAGGTGACGTGCACGGTGGAAACAACAACAAAATTCTCCACATATCCTACTAGCAGATCTCATCGATAATAGCATATCCAAAAGGAGGGTCTGTTGGTTATACCTCGTCACTGAGCAAGTCTTACAATGTCCCTTTGCATGATGATGTGCATCACTCCTCACATGCACATACGATCATCTTTGACGTCCTCCGAATACAAGAACTCAACGTCTGAACACAAGGTCACAACGTCTGTGTCTCTACTTGGTCCATGTGGATGGACTAGAACTCCATGTGCCGCTTGGTAAGCCAGCGAGAAGGAGAGCTTTTGATTTAATGACATGCTAGAGTCACGGTTGTTCTCATTCCCTCTCTTTTGGAGATGATGACAACTAGGTTTCACATACAAGATCGTGTCTATACACCTCCCAAAATCTAGCCATCATGCCCCTGTATATAGTAGAGGAAAATGAGTAGGCTTTCCCAAAACCCCTAAGAAAATAGAAGGTTGTGGTTGCATTTAAAATGAGTTGTTCCTTGACTATTAAAAGAATATTATAGAATCAATTAATTAACAAATAAATCATACTAATTGATTAACTAATTTTCTTCATCTGACTCTAGTCAATCGCTTAGGATTAGCCAACCAACTTAACAATTTGAATCTAATTAAATGGTTTAAATATATTCATTGATTAACTCACATTATATTGCAATATTATTCTAGTAGATTACCTAAACATTTTTATAATCAATTTGATTTGGAACATTTCAATCATGTCCATAATTATACTCTTGTTTTAGTCACATCCTATGTGTGTGATCTGGTAGGCTCCAAATTACATTGGCAACGATATTCATAATCATATTATGATTTCATAAGCAATGATTGGTATCTAGCAAGACTTCATTGCTATCCAAGTAATTAGAGAAGTTGGAGTATAACTTCAACCTACAATCTATGATTGGTTTTATAGTGATTGTATAGTTTCTTTGTCTCTGATATCAAGATTGAACTCAAGGTATGGAATCGACATCCTCTTCAATGTTCATTCCATGTTCCTTGAACTAGAGCAGACTGTCTAAGATATGTATAAGCTCGATATCACATATTGATTCACACCATCATGGCCATACATTTCTTCAGTATTGCTTATCAAGTCACCATGATATCAAGCTCCTGTAGGAGGGATAAATCCCATCTACATCACTCACAGTCATCCTTAGGTGTCACAGTTAAATCGAGCACCGCCTTTATGGAAACCCTTATTGAGGATCACAGTGGATGATGCCAAAGTACACCAAATGACACGTGATGAGTGTAGTAATTTTAGGTCTAAGAACCACAATCACCACCATCACTATGATAAATAAATCTGATTACCAATCATGGTTTCCACATGTCACTCTCAAAGTGGATTTGTCTGATAAACTATCTCTAACAAGTATCTATGTGCTTGGTTTGATATCACATATCAAGATGAATGAGATTATATCATCAACCAACACACACTCTAGTCTTAAGTATTGCTACTTTAACATCCGACTAGGGACATAAAAAGAATGCATTTCTTGACATCTATATGATCTCATCGTTCAGGTCCTAAACTCGAACAGATACGTCATCGAGTGATATCATTCTTTAGACATTTATTATGTTTCATAATCATCTCATACCTGAATAAAACATAATAAATTGGAATATTACCTTTATTATTAATCAAATCATTTACATGATATACCATTACAATCATTATATGATTGTCTCTCTTGGCATACATACCAACAATACTCTTCTTATTTTTGCTTCTCTGAGTCCTATATTGCTGCTATAGTGAGATTTCAACATTGTTTTTGCTTACACTACCTCCAAATTTGGATCTAGAAGTACAATATTGATATCGACACCGTGTGCATTATTGTTACATAACAAGAGTAAGACAAAACATGCTAAGGAATATTGGACATCCCTACTTTGTGTTTATTATTGACATTTCATGGCTATGATGTGTTGGATCGATGGGCTCTAGAGGGGGGTGAATAGAGCTACACACACTTCACAAAAATGATTAGACCACCAATTTAATTGTAGTGCAAAAACTAATGCAAGCAGCAATTTGATATCCTATTCTAGCATACAAAGCAAGGATAAGAGATAATGAATATCATGCACTTCGACAGGTGGTTTAGAGTGGTTCCACGTCCTAAACTTAGGAGCTATGTCAGTCCACTACCTAGAGTTGGTTAGACTCTAGGATTTGCAACTTGGTCCTCTTATTTATCACGATAAGATTACAAGAAACATAAACCACACAACCAAGGGCTTAATTACTCAAGCTAAGATCTTCTACCTATCCAAGGGCTTACCCACAAAGCAAGATTCTTCGGCCTTCTTCAAAGGACTTACCCAATCTCACATTTGTCTTCAGCCTTGCAGGATTTACCTATCTTACTTGAGCTTGCCTTGCACCTCTCCTTCACTTGGAGAGCTTGCCCACGTTTTCCCTTCACCAAGGGAGATGGAGCAACGATCAATCTTCACTCTTGAAGATCAGCAACACATCTTCCCCTTCACTCGGAGAAGAACAACAACAACTCCTCTTTCACTCAGAGAAGTAGCTTCAATCAATCTTCTATTTGATTTGGAGGTGGGGAGAAAGAAGGGAGAGCTTTACATAGCACAAAGGATAGCTCTCATACACAGGAACCTATATCACTCACGAAATTATCTTGAAGGTAGAGAGAGAAAGGGGCTCAAGGGCTTGGAACACTCTCAACTAAGCTAGAACCAAGTTTGCAATGGAAAGAGCAGCTTGGAATGAAGTCCAAGGGGTTCTATTTATAGTTGAGGGTGGCCCTTTATGTTGTGGGACACTTGGGTGCATAAGTGGTCATTTTTCCTTCAAGAAAACGGCTATATTTTTGCCCGAAACAATTCACCAACGGTCATATTAATTTTTCTACAAATTCCGTACAGTGCATTCGGTCAAGTATCAATGGGTGTAACTCGACCGATCAGGTAGCAGGCAATCTGATGTTGAATTGATCGGTCGAGTTTGTCCTAAGGAAACTCGACCGACCATTCCAACTGGAATTGGCCTACTACCCAATCGGTCAAGTTTTGTGAGTGCACAACTCGACCGATTGCAATCTTCAGAAAATCGACTCAGGATGATCGGTCGAGTTTCAGGATGGGAAACTCGACCGACCAAGTGCCTGAAATGGATTTTCTAATTTGTAATAAAAGTGATTAGCACTTGGTGAATTTTGTCCCAAACATTTTACTCTTCTAAGTTACAAGCATATTCATCGTTACAAGTGATTACATTTATGTTCTAAGGTGATTTACATGGAAATCCTAAATTGCACACTTGTAGTCAATTTGGCTTGCACTTGGCCCATTCTAGGGCTTGTATATGTGATCCTTTTCATGTACCTAATGTCTGCAAACAATCTTTAACGCACATGTTAGATACATATGAATGGAATGGTTAAGTCATTATCAAAATATAGGTAATGTACAACCTCTAGGTCAACATTCTCCCCCTTTTTGACAATGACAAACCATTCCTCAAACATATTGAAAAGTATAAGAAAATTAAACCTTTGCCTTGTGAATTAGGGGGATTCATGATAAGAACAATTGGAATTGCTCCCCCTCAAACTATGCTTCCTCTCACCTGCATGTTAGGTTTTCTATACATGGCAAAACCAATATTCATGTAATATGTAATCCTTTACATGTCATATGATCAACAACAATTTTACAAAAAAAAGGATCACCTAGGCAAGAGAGCAATAGTAAAACACAAACAACAATATGATTGAGTCTGAAATCATGAGATATATCTCCCCCTTTTGACATTATCAAAAAGGTAGGGGGTGTAGAAGAGCACAAATCTAGGTCTTCTCCAAGACTCAACCACACACATATGTAAAAGATAATAAACCACATGTTTAAGGCATATAACATACAACCACAGAGGAGAAACATACAATCAAAGTCAGAATCAAAATATAGCTCAACAAACACCAAGCATAAGATAACACAGATGTAATAGCCAAAGTGTAGCAATGATATTCCAACTTATAAAGATGTTCTCATAAGCGACTACAACCATAAAAGCGAGAAAACAGAGAATAAGAAAATAGTACAGCTCAGACTAATGTGCCAGGATGTTGCTTATACAAAAGAGTCTAGAAAGATATATAATAGACATGCTAGACTATAATCTAAGACAACCTCCTAGACATCTAAGCTATCTATGTCAACTGCTTCCTCGTCATCGCCTGGGTTGTAGTCCTCATCGCCATCCGAAGGCGGGGCAGCTGTGCCAGCAGCAGAACCAGCACCATCATCGCCATCCTCGGCAGAAGAACCATCACCATCAGCATCATCAGCATCCTCGTTGGCATCCTCAGCCTGGTCGGGCATCTCCTCGTCAGCAAGACCAAAGGAGCGACCGGGCCAGCGGGCATTCTGCTCAGCCCATGACATGCCAAGAGCTAGGAGCTCCTGGGCCTGCAGAAAGGATGGAGCAGAGTCCCCCAAGGACGCGAGCAGAGTGGCCAGGGGGGCAGCATGTAGCGGTAGATATGCAGGAGTAGAGCTACTAGAGGGATACTGAGGTGGAGCAGCAGCGGAAGGCTCGGCAGCAAACAGTGGTGGAGCAGGAAAGTAATGCTCATATGCATAGGAGGCATAAGCACTACCAGGATATGGCTGGTATGCTGGGTAGGGTGAAGAGCAGGATAGGTTCATGGTAGACATGATCGAACACAAATCCTGATGGAGGTGATCCTGGACCTGGCGATTGTACGCATGTTCATGCATCATGTATCCAAGAAGGGTTTCATTTGATGCTCTGAACGATGCACGGCTAGGGTGGGGATGTGGCTGCGGGGGTGGAGCCTGGGTGGAGGTAGGAGGGGCACCAGAAGCAGAGGCTGAGGCTGAGGTAGAGCCAGAAGCACCAGGGGCTAGGGTAGGTATAGCCTTCAGAAGAGTGGTTTCACTAATGCACACTCCCTTGCGAGCAACCGGGTAATGGAAGTCGGAAAAGAGTGATTTGTCAGTGGCAAACTGGAAGAGACCACATATCAAGGCTGGATAGGGAGGGTGGGTGCCCTTGGTGTTCTTGCCTTTGTCAAAGCAGGTCATATGATGTAGAATGTAACGAGCCCACTTGACACCGATGTTGTTCAACAAACAATACATCAAAACCGCTGTGTTTTCCACAATATCCGTTTGATTTCTCTTCAGATGGATGTTGCAGTTAAGCACAAGGGCTAGGATGCGCTTCTGGAGGTCAAGGGAGGAGGAGGGAAGGGTGGACCGCTTCTTATAGGCCACGTCAGGCTTTTTCAAAAATCGATGAATATCCGGTAAAGTCAATTCATGATGTTTGTAAAAACCTTCCGGGTCTAAAAGATCAAAATACTCATCATAGCCCTGACGCCAAGTAGTGGTTTCTTCATCTCCGGCAATATAGAGATTGAAAGTCTCCTCGGAGAGTTGAAACTGACGACCGGTGATCATCTATGTTAGGACTATTTCGGTATTTGGCAGGGGAACAATCGAATCATAGTTCCAGCGTAGATTTGGCATAGAACTCGTGAACTGCTTTTGTACTAGTTAACTGATTATTGAAGCAGTCACTTTCGATCGCAAGGGCGGAAAGGTTGTGTTTGGCAAGAAGCTGAGTGATGGAGTTGATATGGTTTTGAAAACGGTTTGCACTAACTAGGGGGCAGAAAGGAAAAGGAGATCGAGGAAGGAGATCCTTATACCTATTAACCACCTCTAGAGATACAAACGATGTGTTATCAAAAGGAATCAACCGATTAACTGATGAGGAGGCAGGAGCATTGCTAGGGGTGGCACGTTTTCTCCTATGGGAAGACATGGAAACGAAAACGAGAAGAGAAAACGTGCACACAAGCAAGACAAACCTCAAAAATCGAAGAAGACACACCACAGACGCCCGGGAAGGTCAAGAGCAAGGTGCTAGGTCACCCTAGGGTTAGGAACGGGGGAGGTTAGGGCTTGGGTTGAGAGTACAGGGCTAGGAGATGAGGAATCGGTCGACTATTTTCTAGTTGCAAGGGAAAATAGCCGGCCGATCCTAACTTTTAAGTTGGCCCAGCCCGCGGATCGGTCAAGTTCTGAGGGTGGACAACTCGGCCGATCGGTCCACTGAAGAACATCTCTTGGCTCCTGATCAGTTGAGTTTTCTGGGGTGAAACTCGACCGAAGGTCAACCTGACCTAGCAGTCTAAAACTTAGATTCTAGCCACATACATGCCTATTAAATTTATTTTTCCATTCTATTATGCATAAATAACATACCTAGGCACATTTTGCTCATCATTGGGCACTATTTAGTGATAAAATGCGAAATTTGATAAAAACCCAAAAACAAGCACAAACTAAGCATATTGATTGGCAAATTTAGCACAAGCAAGCATGTATAGGCAACATAAGGTGAAGAATGACATGAGCAAGCATATAGGATAGAGACCACTAGCTAGATCACATAGAAATATCATTGAAATCAATAATGAGCAGTTTAGATCGAATAAAATTGAATCGATCTCTAGCTAGAGGTTTTGTAAAAATGTCCGCCAGTTGATTTTCCGTGTCCACATGTGTGATATAGATATCTTTCTTGGCAATGTGGTCACGAAGAAAATGATGGCGAACCTCTATATGCTTAGCTCTACTATGCAATATAGGATTATAAGAGAGGTTAATTGCACTAGTATTGTCACAATAGATAGGAGAAGCATCAAAAAATATGTTAAAGTCTTGGAGTATTTGCTTCATCCATAGGACCTGTGCACAACAACTCCCGGCTGCGATGTATTCAGCTTCGGTAGTTGATAATGCCACTGTGCTTTGTTTCTTGGAGAACCAAGACACTAAGCATGGTCCTAGAAGGAAGCAAGTGCCACTTGTGTACTTTCTATCAATCAAACACCCTGCATAGTCTGCATCACTATATGTCGTAAGAGTAAAATCCCTTGATTTAGGATACCATAGACCAAAATTTTGAGTTTTAGCTAAGTACCTCAAAATTCTCTTAACAGCAGTGAGATGCGACTTCTTAGGGTAAGATTGAAAGCGAGCGCACAAGCCAACACTAAACATAATGTCAGGTCTAGAGGCAGTTAAATAAAGTAAACTTCCTATCATACCTCTATATAGCTTCTCATCTACCTTTTCACCTTCTTCATCTTTATCAAGTTTGGCGGTGTTTGACATGGGTGTATCCATCGACTTCATGTTCTCCATCCCAAAGCGCTTGAGTAGTTCAATTGTGTATTTGCCTTGGTTGATGAAGTTTCCTTCCTTTGTTTACTTGATTTGAAAGCCAAGGAAGAAGGTCAACTCACCCATCATGCTCATTTCAAATTCACTCTGCATAAGAGAACTAAACTCCTTGCAAAGATCAAGATCAGTCCCGCCAAAAATGATATCATCAACATATATTTGGATGATAAGAAAATGTTAGAAGTGTGTTTTAGAAACAAAGTAGAATCAACTTTGCCCATGACATACCCATTATCTAACAAAAAGTTCTTTAATTTCTCATACCAAGCTCGAGGGGCTTGTTTGAGTTCATAGAGAGCCTTTTGTAACAAATAAACATGACTGGGTAATTTGTCATTTTCAAAGCCCGGAGGTTGAGCAACAAATACTTCCTCCTCGATTGTACCATTCAAAAATGCACTTTTAACATCCATTTGATAAAGCAAGAAATTTTTATAACTAGCAAAAGCAAGTAGCATACGGATAGATTCTAATCTAGCAACAGGAGCATAAGTTTCATCAAAATCAATACCTTCCTGTTGGTTGTAAACTTGTGCTACTAACCTTGCTTTGTTCCTTACCACTTTTCCTTGCTCATCAATCTTGTTGTGGTAGACCCATTTGGTGCCAATGATCTTTCTATCATTTGGTCTTGGCACTAGAGTCCACACACGGTTCTTCTCAAATTGCTCAAGCTCTTCTTGCATGGCAAGGATCCACTCATCTTCACCAAGGTCCTCTTTGATGTTCTTTGGCTCTAGTTGGGAGATGAAGTCACTATCTGCTTGTTCTTTGTTGTGAGCAGCTCATGTCCTCACTCTCTCAAACGGATTGCCAATTATCAACTCCTTGGGGTGATTATTTGCAAAGCGGGGAGTGGGATCCTTCTTTTCTTCTTCTTTTTCTTCTTCTGCAACCTGTTTGCCTTTGTCTTTTATGTTGAGATCTTTTAAGATAGGAATTATTTCATCTGCAACATCATCACCAATATGCCTGCCAATAACATGGTCAGTTTCAATAAATTTAACATTTATAGATTCTTCAATTTTAGATAGTTCAATGTTAAATACTCTATATGCCCTGCTAGTAGTGCTATAGCCTAGGAAGAAAGCCTTGTATGATTTAGGATCAAATTTGTCGAGAGAATCCTTAGTGTTTAAAACAAAACAAGGACATACAAAAACATGAAAGAAATCAATAGACGGCTTCCTACCACGCCATAGTTCATAGGGGGTTTTCTTGAAAGTCGGATGTGTGAAAACTCGGTTTTGCACAAAACATGACGTGCTAACGGCTTCAGCCCAAAACTTCTTAGGAGTGTCATACTCAAGAAGCATGGTCCTAGCCATCTCTTGTAGTGATCTATTCTTCCTCTCAACAACTCCATTTTGTTGAGGTGTGCGAGGAGAAGAGAAATTGTGCGAATAACCCAATTTTTCACAAAAAAGTTCAAAAAGATCATTTTCAAACTCTCCCCCATGATCACTACGGATAGAAACAACATGGCAAGAAGCTTCGTTTTCAACTCATTTACAAAAGCTCGAGAAAACATCAAGTGTATCGCTTTTAGAAACGAGAAAGAAAGTCCAAGTATATCTAGAAAAATCATCAACAATAACAAGACAATACTTGGAGCCATGAAGCGTTTGTGTTCTCATTGGTCCGAAAAGATCAATATGAAGAAGCTCAAGAACTCTCTTGGTACTCATGACTCCTTTGGATTTGAAGGAGGATTTGGTTTGTTTCCCTTGTGTACAGGGTTGGCATTCCTCATCCTTTTCAAAATCCAATTTGGGAAGTCCTCGAACCAAGTCCTTTTTGTTCAATTTCTTCATTTGATGCAAATTCACATGACCCAAATGACGATGCCAAAGCGAAAGATCGTTTTTATCCACAACTAAGCATCTATTTAGTATGGGCTTAAGAGCATCGAGAACAATCACATAGAGGTTACCATTTCTAGTTCCCTTATATATAACATTGTAGGACAGGGAATCTAGAAGCAAGCATTCTACAGCAGTAAATAACACAAGATAACCATTATCACATAATTGGCTCAGACTAATTAAATTGTGATGTAGGCCATCAACAAGCAATACATTTTTAATACATAATTCATTGCCTACATCACCCTCACCTATAACCTTACCCTTCTTGTTGTCCCCGAAGGTTATCGATCCTCCTTTCTTTTTCACAAATTTGTTGAAATGGCTGATTTCTCCAGTCATATGCTTAGAGCAGCCACTATCAACAATCCATTTCTTTTGAACCTGCAAGAAAAGAGGATGTCGGAACCCAACTCAAACTTTGGGGTCCGGGGTTAGCTTGGGGACCCATTTCATCTTTGGGTTGGTCCCCTTGGGCTTGTAAGGACAATAGGTAGAATAATGGTCATCACATTTGCAATGAATACAAACCATAGGGTTTTTAGAGCCGGAAGACTCTCCATTGAAAATTGGAGATTCCACACTCTTCTTCTTACCCTTCTTCTTCTTACCTTTGGGAGCAGTCCCATTATATCCTAAACCACTAGTACCAACTTGTTTGGTAGAGTGCTCTAGGACATCATTTAGGGATTTCTTTCCCGAAAGAAACCTTTGCAAAGTAGATCTTAATTTAGCATTATCATCACTAAGGTTTATAACATTAGTAGAAAGATTTTCAAGATCTTCTCTAGCATGCAAAAGGTCGGCCTCAAGACAGAGGGCTTTAGTAAGAAGAGAATCTTTTTATAGAGTTAAGCTAACAACTTCATTTCTAGGCAAAACAGGTCTAGAAGATAAATCATTAATTTGAGCAAGCAATTTTACATTTTTAGATTTGAGCACAACTATTTCTCTTTGATAGGCATAGACTTCTTTTCTCCTAGCATCATCAATAAGCTTGAGTTCTACGTTTTCAGTTTTAAGAGTGTCAAGCTCATCTAGGCAATTTTGGTTTTCTATCTTAAGATTTTCAATGTTTTTAAGATATACACCATTCTCAACCTCTACTCCATTGTATTGAAGTTCAAGGTCAAGAAATTTCCCTTGCAAGGATTCTATGCTATCAAGATGTAATTTTTCATTTTCATCAAGAATGTCAATTTTTGCATAAAGATCATCAACTATTTTGCCTAATCTTTTCCTCTTAGATTTACATTTAGCAAAAGATGATTAGCATTCATTAAGCATATCAATGAGAGTTTCCTTAGATAGCTCAAGTAAATTAACATCACTAATCTTACTTACTTCACTTACCTCAATTACATCTTCACTAGTTGAGGCCATGAGGGCAAGATGGCATTCTCCATCTTCGGAGCTTGAGGAGCTTGAAGAAGAAGACTCACATGCCGCATGAGCTGCATCTTTGGACCTTTTCTCCTTCTTGTCTTTTCTTTTGTACTTTTCTTCTCTTTTTTACTTGTCATCCTTCTTGTGGCTGCTCTTATGATGGCTCTTCTTGGCCTTTGGGCAGTCACTCTTGTAGTGGCCTTTTTGACCACACTCGTAGCACCTAGGAGTTGAGGAGGAGGGCTTGCTCTTGAAGTGCTTCCCTTTTGAGTAGTTGGCTTCATGATCATTGACACCTTCATCTTCACTTGAGGAAGGGCAGGGAGACTTCATAGCAAGTTGTTGTTGTCGGACCATTTCTTCAATTTGAGCTTTGAAGGTTGTGTCCTTTCTCTTCTTTGATTCTCTTTCTTCTCTTTTCTCCTCTTCCTCTTGCTTGTCAAGCCTAGGTTCATGAGCTTGAAGGTTACCAACCAGCTCCTCTGTTGATAACTCACTTAGCTTGTAGACTTCTTCAATAGAAGTGACCTTTGGCTCCCATCTCTTTGGTAGAGATCTCAAGATTTTGGCATTGATTGTACCTCTATCCATGACACTCCCAAGGGCTGCAAGGCTGTTCAAGATGACGTTTAGCCTTGTGTACATATCCGCCACTCTTTCATTCTTCCACATCTTGAAGTTCTCAAGAAGACCACCAAGCATGTAGACCTTGGCCTCCTTGACTTGCTCGGTCCCTTCATAGGTGACACACAACTTGTGCCATATCTCATGCGTCGTGTCCCACGAAGAGATGCGGTTGAACTCCGATGGTGTAAGGGCGGCGTAGATGATGCTCACGGCTTTTGCATTGAGTTGAGCATGCTTCATCTTCACTTCCGTCCATGTGGTGATGTCCCCTTTTGGATCTTCATACTTGAGATGGACAATCTTCCACATTTCAAAACTCACCCCTTGGAGATAGAATTGCATTCTCCTCTTCCAATATAAGAAGTTTGTGCCGTCGAAGACCGGAGGTCTCATGGAGAAGCTTCCTTCAAGGTTGAGTGACCCAAGAGCCGAATCTCCCATCTTCTCCTACTTGTTGAAGTAGCTTGGAGAAGACCTGCTCTGATACCACTTGTTGGATCGATGGGCTCTAGAGGGGGGGTGAATAGAGCTACACACACTTCACAAAAATGATTAGACCACCAATTTAATTGTAGTGCAAAAACTAATGCAAGAAGCAATTTGATATCCTATTCTAGCATACAAAGCAAGGATAAGATATAATGAATATCATGCACTTCGACATGTGGTTTAGAGTGGTTCTACGTCCTAAACTTAGGAGCTATGTCAGTCCACTACCTAGAGTTGGTTAGACTCTAGGATTTGCAACTTGGTCCTCTTATTTATCACGATAAGATTACAAGAAACACAAACCACACAACCAAGGGCTTAATTACTCAAGCTAAGATCTTCTACCTATCTAAGGGCTTACCCACAAAGCAAGATTCTTCGGCCTTCTTCAAAGGACTTACCCAATCTCACCTTTGTCTTCAGCCTTGTAGGATTTACCTATCTTACTTGAGCTTGCCTTGCACCTCTCCTTCACTTGGAGAGCTTTCCCACGTTTTCCCTTCACCAAGGGAGCTGGAGCAATGATCAATCTTCACTCTTGAAGATCAGCAACACATCTTCCCCTTCACTCGGAGAAGAATAGCAGCAACTCCTCTTTCACTCGGAGAAGTAGCTTCAATCAATCTTATATTTGATTTGGAGGTGGGAATAAAGAAGGGAGAGCTTTACATAGCACAAAGGATAGCTCTCATACACAGGAACCTATCTCACTCATGAAATTATCTTGAAGGTAGAGAGAGAAAGGGGGTCAAGGGCTTGGAACACTCTCAACTAAGCTAGAACCAAGTTTGCAATGGAAAGAGCAGCTTGGAATGAAGTCCAAGGGGTTCTATTTATAGTTTAGGGTGGCCCTTTATGTTGTGGGACACTTGGGTGCATAAGTGGTCGTTTTTCCTTCAAAAAAACGGCTATATTTTTGCCCAAAACAATTCACCAACGGTCATATTACGTTTTCTGCAAATTCCGTACAGTGCATTCGGTCGAGTATCAATGGGTGTAACTCGACCGATCAGGTAGCAGGCAATCCGATGTTGAATTGATCGGTTGAGTTTGTCCTGAGGAAACTTGACCGACCATTCCAACTGGAATTGGCCTACTACCCAATCGGTCGAGTTCTGTGAGTGCACAACTCAACCGATTGCAATCTTCAAAAAATCGAATCAGGATGATCGGTTGAGTTTCAGGGTGGGAAACTCGACCGACCAAGCGCCTGAAATGGATTTTCTAATTTGCAATAAAAGTGATTAGCACTTGGTGAATTTTGTCCCAAACATTTTTCTCTTCTAAGTTACAAGCATATTCATCATTACAAGTGATTACATTTATGTTCTAAGGTGATTTACATGGAAATCCTAAATTGCACACTTGTAGTCAATTTGGCTTGCACTTGGCCCATTCTAGGGCTTGTATATGTGATCCTTTTCATGTACCTAATGTCTGCAAACAATCTTTAACGCACATGTTAGATACATATGAATGGAATGGTTAAGTCATTATCAAAATATAGGTAATGTACAACCTCTAGGTCAACATGATGGATTTGGATCTTGGATTTTACATGTCTTTTTTGAATTTTTTTGTACAATCTTCCCCAAAACCCTAAAAAACTGGGGTAGCAAAACTACTTTTCCACATAGAAACTACTAAGTTATGTGGTAAGGAAATCCATGTAATGGTTCAAAGTCTTAGAAAACTTTATTGTTATGGTTCTCTAACTTGATTGGAGAACTTAGCTTGAGTTCTTCCAATGTTGGTTAAGTATATGCCTTAGCTAAGCCAATAGACTTGATGTGACTATTGATAGGTTGTTAGGGATCAATACATGTATTTATTTAGTATTGCTTTTTAATTTGATCCTACTTTATTAATATTACTTCTTATACCCGTCAGATAGGATGAGGACTTGATGACACAAAGGCCACAATGCTTCTACTCTATATGACCCTACCTTAGCTTGTTTATTCATACCTAAGGCAGACTAAGATATGTTTTTTCTAGCCTTAGGTTGGTGGGATAAATATTGTGTTGTTGTCAAGTGCTATGATGGAGAGAGTTGTGCTTTGTTAGGTACAATGAAGTAGTTTCATGGCAAAAAGTTGAAATTAATAACAATATGTCCACATGATAATTATTTTAAGATATGCTCTTACAATCTCTCGAATAAACACACAGTTGAAATTATAATTATTTGACAATTTTTAAACGTTGTTCTCTTCTTGTGCCTCTCCACCCACTTATAGGCAACGACATTGGTCATTGTTTTAATGTTTTGAAGTTGCTTCTACTCCCGAAGGTTAGTATAGAATAGTCTATGATCTCTATGTTTTGAGGTGAAGTTGTGTATATATAGTTATAGACCATCCCTACACTAGGGGATCATGGGGAGAGTTGTAAGTTTGTTGTTTATCATTTAGATTAATGTACTTATAACTTGTATATGTACATCTATATTTATATTTTCATTATTCTTTTCCATTTTTACCACCTAATAGATGAATGTGTCTTGTATGCTAAGGTGAATAAATATGTGTATTTCTTGTCAATTATAAATAGTTGTGTCTATTTTGCTTACAATACTCATTACTTATTTTTTTATTCATAAAGACCGAGTGAGGCTTATCCCCATGATTTGTTCAGGGCTACATTTACAGAGATCTAGGTAGGGGCTCCCACTAATATAAATATAATGTTCCTTGCTTTTGTCTTTTTTATTACTAGAGATGCTCCTCGCCTTATGTAGGCTAAGGGAAGTCTTTCTTATTGATTGAAACAACTTCTATTTGACTTCCAAGCCCTTTGATGATGAAACATTATCCTTTATGTGTTACACCCTTTGACACACAAAGCGAGATTACTCAAAACTTAAACCACGATCAACCATTAACAATGGATTACCAAAAATCATAGGAAATTAAAACTGATTCGCAACAAGCACCATGAGCTGAGACTTATTACACAAGAATCAATACTTGCATTTCATACTATATATTCAAGGAGCTACATCATTGTTTTCCAATCAACCTGTTACATAAGATAATAGTTCTACATGTATATACATACCACCAAAGGCACACAACCCAAAACCCACATATTAATCGTCATGTCACAAAAACACATCAAGAACACCGCCAAGGACCTGAGTGTACATGGATGACACATAGGACTCTATATTACTAGACGTTATCTGTATACCATGATCCACCAAGTGTAGTTCCTCTTTATTTTATATCCTCAACTATATAATCATTAGTTTGGCATGCACATCCACCTAAAAATATTTAACCAACGGGGTGAGACAAAAGTCCCAGCGAGAGATATAACTCTCCACCAACTATATTATCACAGATAACTAAGTAGATAAACCAACATACTGAGCAGGTTGAACAGAATTAACTAAATGACATATACCTCATGAATAAAGTAAATAGAGCAGTAACATGCACTTGCCACTGAGTAGTAGAACAATCAATAATTTAAAAGGAATGCAAAGAATATATATATATCTGTTATAAACTAAAAAGTAAGGCAAAGCATCATCCAATGTTTTAGTATTTGATCTATACATGTATACTACATAGCTGGTTATGTACTTTATTATGCCTAGAGGATTTGAGTCGTACCACCCAAATCCAACCGACCACTGCTAAGTCGAAATCGGTACCATACAAGGTCCATGGGAGAGTTGGAATTCCACAACCTCACCCCCTCGGTCAGTACGAGTGAACCTATAATGACATCACCAGTCAAACTGCTACCAATGATATATAGTCTCGATGTACTAGTCTAGCCCGCCTTAGTACAGTTTATGGCACTAGCAAAACTGAGCTATGGCCCGCAGCCACACTCCTCTCATGGTATGGCCCACAGTCAATCATGTATCAAATATCACTGAGCTACGACCCGAAGCCGCACTCCCACCAGGGTATGGCCCGTAGCCAATCTTGTATCACATATCATTTATATCATGAATCTTGAAGCATGATCTGAGGCTCATGCATGGCCAAAGTCACCCTCAATTGCTTGATATTAGGATACCAAGATGTCCCTGCATACTCAACAATATGTGCTCCGAGCTTCCCGTAGGAGATACTCATTTCACCATCCAGAAAATGTTGATACTGAATGGATCTATGGCACAGGGCAAGCTACATGATTAGATTCCACTTGATTAATTAGACCAATTAAAGTGTCTTTTAGCATCAATCAAGTTCTAACGTACAAACCATAGACAATTCTTCAAAAGAAAGGACATAGTATTACATCAGAAGATATAATTGTTTAAACTATAAATTGATTCCCATCATCTCATAACATTGTGTCATTGCCATTCACAAGGCTATCACCGTCAACATATTATCATGGGATATCAATCCCTCATTCCTGTATAGCAGGATATCACCTCAACTAGGCACTAAGCCTTTCCCAGGTCCTAAGACCAATCGCATCATTCTTGTGATTCATTATTATCTCATCATGCCTTATTGAGCATATATGCATTACTCATGCCAAGAATCACTTGTGCCACATGACATATACATCATAATAATCATTAGCTATGACATCCATCTGGCCTGCAAGGTTAACATTATATAGATAGAGGGAGAAAAAATGTCTCAATAAATTAAATACTTTTTAGGTAAAGCACACCGTGCATCATTTGTTCCCTCAATTAAGATTAGGTTTCATGCTTAACCACATAGGGTTCCCAAGCATCATTTATTTTCCAATCTTTTAATTTCACTACCTCCTACAAGCTTGGAGCTTATAAGGCTATGCATTATTTAGAACAACCAAGTCTACACATTCACATATTTATACTTTCCATGTTCCCTTGTCCAGGCTTATAGCCAACGCTTTATGTTGTTTAACCATTTTCTTAGTATCCACAAGTTATAACTCCCAATTAACCTATAAGGTTAAAGTCATGTAATTTAAGAGAGATAGAGAGTACAATATCATATTTTCTATTCCTACACATTCAATAATATGGAATGCCCTCAAAATCAGGGTCAAATCTCTTCACATATAGCCGATTAGGGTTTCACCTTATGGTTACATCATTCGCCCTAATTACACAAATTTCCACTTTCTTGAAACTAATTTAGGTTTGAACAAAATTAGTTAGAGATTAATAGAACATTGTGTCATCATTACTAGGTATCACCATTCTAATAAATGTATACGTGTATCATATCATTAAGTTATGTGTGGGTTACAACAATGCATTATGTAAACACGTTGACTATTGCACCAACACGATGTTTCATCTTTATGTGACCCATATGTTATTACCCTTCACAACTTATCAACCATATTATCATATTAAGGAATGTCAAACCTTATATTACATAAATAGAGGGATTTACTTCAAATTATACACAAGGCACTTATTAGATTATTAAACTTATTCATATGGTTTCTACATTAAAACTAACACAACTTGATTCCAACAAGGCTCATCACCACTATCAAATACTCACATAGTTGTCTCATTAACCTCTCTCACAATATATGATTATGAAGAAAGGAATATAGAAGACACTTGTCATGTATTACAATCTTTCACTAAGGTGAGAACATAAGTCTTACCATCTTATGATTAAGATTATCGTATGGTTACTTTACCACTAAAACCTACTTCTATAACCTCCCACCTTATTGGAGAGTTTTAGAGCTACGCATCATAATTAAGGATTGACCATACATAGTCACGGCATCTTAGATAGATCATCACACTATGTATTGACTATAACCATACACAAGAGTATAGGTGTAATGACCCATCATTACTCATGTATCAACTGATCAATTACATGATGTCTCGGTCTATCCCCTAACCCTAGATGTCAGTTTCACCTTCAACTTACGGTATCAATTTTACACTCATCATGTGATATCGATTTCACTACCTTCTCAATATGTCGGGTTGGAATTAGCATAGGATATTGGTTTATCACCAACCCTAGGTATCAGTTTTATCCCTTCTAAGGTGTGTCGGCTTGACATTCACATTGCATTACAGTTTTAACACCCACTAGGTATATCAATTTACCTCATTAAGGTGTGTCTTAGTTTGTAATGTCTTGGGTCAGCCTTGATATATCAGTTTCATATGGCTAGAGGGATCCTGATTTCATCATCTTCATGTATCAGCCTGACCACACCAAGGTGTGTTGGGAAAGCTCATATAAGGATGTCGGATTAGCTCATCTAATGATATTAGGTTAGATCTCAAGGTGTCAGGTTAGCTCATTTTAAGGTGTATCAGTTTAGCATCAGTCCAAGCATGTCAGGTTGATACTTGACATTGAGTCTTGACTAGTTACCACCATAACATGTCGACTACCTCTATGCAAATCACAAGGGGTTAACCTCTCCAAGGTGTGTCAGTTTAACCCTACTTGAAAGTGTGTCAGGTTAGACATCATCATGTCGACCTCTTACTCAACCAAGGGCATCTTGGTTTGGCACTTCAAGGCATATCTGCTCACAAGATAGCATCCTCATCTAACAATCACATGAAATTTCAGGCTAGCACCTTCAACATATCGGTCTAAGGTATCAGCTAGCAAAGCATATTGGTTTAACCCCTCTAGAGCATGTCGAGTTTGAACTAGCTAGGAGTGTCATATAGATAAAAGTGTGTCGACTTGTCATCTGCAACCTTAGGATGTCGGCCACTAATTCAACTGTTATCTTGGAAGGAAAGCACAACATATGGACAAAAAAACTAAACAAGGTTCCTTCATCAAATCAGTTCTCAAGACCATCATTAACTACTAACATATATGAGATAACGATTTAGAAATGACAATCAATATAAGCACATGAAAGAGTGAAAATAATAAAGAAGGCTAAGAGTTATATAACCCACCTCAAGAAGGTATCCATAAAAGGTTCAAGATCCATGATCAAAGATCCAAAGCCCACATTTTCTCAAAGTTGAAGATGATCTTTCAGTCCCAAACTTGACCTCAAACTTATCTCCAAAGAAAGAAGAAGAATATTTCAAGTTTATGATAGCTCAAGGAGGAAAGAAGGAAAGAGAGAACCACGACCTATGCAACCTTTATTCAAGGTATGATCCATATCTAAGAGTGTAAGAAGAATATTGTAACATCCCTGACCTGGGTTATACTTTAACCCTAGGTGTTTTGATTAAGAAAGGTGATTAAATGCTTAATCCCATATTGTGAAAAGTAATTAGGCATCAAGAGGAACCTATGTTGCAATTCTAGTCCTTTTTGAACATTGTTAAAATCAATGTTTTGTTTGTTTTGGACTAAAGTGCAAATTACCCAAGTTGAGGGGTTTAAGTGCAAATTGTGCATGATGATATGTTCCTCATGTGTTGAAGCATCATGAGAGTGAATATGATGCAGAGGTATGGCTTATGGAAGCCTGAGTACCAAGAAAGAGCTGATAAAGCAATGTATGTGCATTAAAACCTAGTTTTGGTGTAATGTGCAATTTACCCAAAACCTAGGGTTAAATATGCAAATTACCACTTCAATAAGGTCCATAATGTTTCTTTTCATCATGTATAGAAAATAAAATGAGAGGGGCGCCTCATTTGAATTAAGTTGGAGGAGAGAGAATCTTGATATTAAAATAATCAAGATTTAATCCTAATTGAAACCCAAATTCGATTTAGGGCAAAAATGAATGTATTAATTAAAGGGACTTCAACCAAAATTAAAATGGTTGGATTCATATGTGTGTGTGACGTCCTTGATCCTTGCAAGGACCACGAAAATATCCAAGGGAGTGGATAACTCACACACAATTTTATAAGAAAAAGAAATATCCACTCACATATGGATATTAATATAATATGAATAGAGGTGCTTAATTTTCTTTTCTTTAAATCATGGATAATTGAGAGGAATTTGAGGCAAACAAGATTTCCTCAGACCCAAGGAAGTTGAGGGGGAAGAGGCAGCCATATTTTTGGGATTAATTGGATTTTTATAAAGCATATTCTCTCTCATTGAATATTTTTATAAAAGAACCTTTTACAAGCCAAATGGAAGGCTTTTTCGACCCCACTTCTTCTCCTTGCTTGGGAAACGACCAAGGGAGCTTGGGAGGGTCAGGAGGACGACCCCCAACCTGTTGGTAAGCTTCTTGACCTTGGTTCACCTTGATTCCATGGTGGAAATCGAAAATAAATTATGGATTTCTTCCTATTTTGATCTCCTCTTCAATTCTAACCATTCCTTTTCACTCAAACCTTGAGGACGAGTCTTGGAATGGTGAAATGAGTTTCATACACCATTTTTTCCGTGGACATGGAGATTTGGAGCTCAATTGGAGGTGGGTTTTATAACTTGAAACCCTAACTTTGCTATTGCATTCAATTCCATATCAAATAATGATCATTTCTACATTTACAATAATTGATTCGGTTGATTGATGCAATTTCCATGGAAATCATAGAAGGTTTCATGGGTTTAGATCTTTATGATGATTACATCATCATAAGCAAGCACCTCACCAAATATCAAAGCCAAAGGGTTTCAATTAGTTGCTCATGCGGTTTCACCAAAACCGTTTGAGAGCAAACGGTTTGAAACCATTTGGAGGAAAACGGTTCCAAAACCATTTGAGGGAGTTGACCAAGGGTTTAACGTTTTATATTACTGTTCTTAATTATGTTGGTTGATAACCCTCCAAATTTTAGGGATTAACTCCAAAGGAATCGTGAGTTGAAGGCTAATCAATTAGGTAAACCTAATTGGATTAAGTGCTGATTTTCAGCTTGATTAATTCGACTTTTTGGGAAAACGGTTTCAAAACCATTTGAGTGAGTTGACCGAGGGTTTACCGTTTGAGATTACTGTTCCTAATTATGTTGGTTGTTAACGCTCCAAATTTGAGGGGTTAATTTCCAAGGAATCATGAGTTGAAGGCTAATCAATTGGGAAAACCCTAATTGAAATTAGTGCTGAAATTCCAATGAGTTGATTTGACTTTTTGGGTTGATTAGCCCAAACGGTTTCAAAACCATTTGGGGATCACCCAAACGGTCTCAAGACCGTTTGGGGGTAACCCAAGACCGTTTTGAGGTCTAGGGTCAAGTATGGATACGTGTTTGAAGATCCAAAGATGTGGTATGAACCCTAATCGGCTAAGTGCTGATTTTGCAAGTGATTGAGATAATGTTTTGGGTTGATTGGCCCAAACGGTTTCAAAACCATTTGGGGATCACCCAAACAGTTTCAAGACCGTTTGGGGATCACCCAAGACCGTTTGGAGGTCTGGGGTTAAGTATAATTGACCAATCGAAGGTCCAAAGGTACCAAATCATATCGCAACTAAGTGTTGATTTGTTGATCAACTCAATAGACTAAACCTTGATGGAATTTCACTAGAATCCAAGATTTGGATGAGCCAAACGGTATCAAGACCGTTTGGAGCTCATACAAACGGTCTTAAGACCGTTTGGAGGTCTAGGTGTGAGTATGGTTAAGCAATTGATGATCCAATGTTACTAAGTTAAAGTGTAATCAATTGCTGATTTTGTGAACAATCCAATGATCCAAACCTTAATTGGTTGACTTGGATTTGAGAGATATGATGGGCCAACGGTCTCAAGACCGTTTGGAGGTCATCCAAACGACCTCAAGACCGTTTAGGGTCAGGTCATGCCCAATTTGGATGATAGTTCAATGGTTTCAAAGTAACCAATCTCACATTGAATAATGTTGTTGAATCATCGATTCCAAACCTTAATTCAATTGAATCAAACCCTAATTGATGACCAATTGAGGGTCAAATCAGTTGAATGTTGACCATTTAAACTCAATTGAAGTATGAGTATAGGTCCAATTGATGATTGGTTCCATGAATTCAATGATTGAAGGAATCAACATTGGAAACCCTAATTCAATTGGATACCTTATGTAATGGAGGTCCAATGTGATTGAATCTTTGAGAATTAAGATGATGAATGTTCTATTGATCCAATGATGATTAGTAATGATAATCAATGAAGGTACAAAGGTTGAAACCCTAATAGTATCCAAGTGATTAAGTGCCAATTAAGGGATGAATCCCTAATTGCTTATAAGATCAATGACTTGGTACACTATGCTAATCATAGTTGTATGTACTTGATTGAAGGGTTGATATGACCTAATCAATTGAGATGATGTTAGCATGAATTCATACATGAATATGATTCATGTGGTGATTATGGGTATGATCCTTAAGTAGAGATATCATGAAACCCTAATCATGAACACAAACCCTAATTGATAGGGCTATTGAGTTCTAACCATAATTGAGGGCAATTCTAAATGTAACCCTAACCAAGGGTGAGGATGTAACCCTAATCCAGGTTAGTGATGTGTGAAACTCCAATTTAGGGAAATGAGATGTAAAACCCTAATTGGAATGAATAGTGAATCTCTAATTATGAACAATTGAATGAAATCCTTATGGAGATGAATAGTAAACCCTAATTGTGGGTGACTATGGTGGAAATCCTAGTTTAGGGTGATTCCATGAGAAACCCTAGTTGAGGGTGATTCCATGAAAAACCCTAGTTGAGGGTGATTCCATGAGAAACCCTAGTTGAGGGTGATTCCATGTGAAACCCTAGTTGAGGGTGATTCCATGAGAAACCCTAGTTGAGGGTGATTCCATGAGAAACCCTAGTTGAGGGTGATTCCATGAGAAACCCTAGTTGAGGGTGATTCTATGAGAAACCCTAGTTGAGGGTGATTCCATGAGAAACCCTAGTTGAGGGTGATTCCATGTGAAACCCTAGTTGAGGATGATTCCATGTGAAACCCTAGTTGAGGGTGATTCCATGTGAAACCCTAGTTGAGGGTGATTCCATGTGAATCCCTAATTGAGGGTGATGCCATGAGAAACCTTGTGGGATGAATAGTAAACCCTAACCCTATTGAGGGAATAGAGGTGTTACTATTGTATTACATGAACTAATATGTTATGTTGCCTAGTGAGATGTGACAAGGTATTTTATGGGCCTTATGAGTTATGAGGATGGCTGTTGCCTAGTGAGAGGTAATAAAATGTTTTAAAGGCTACACAGGATTGGCTAACTCCCAATACCTGGAATGCACAGGGTTGACATAGATCAATACCTGGAATAATAACATAGGATTGGCTAACTCCCAATACCTGGAATGCACAGGGTTGACATAGATCAATACCTGGAATAATAACACAAGATTGGCTAACTCCCAATACCTGGAATGCACAGGGTTGACATAGATTAATACCTGGAATAATAACATAGGATTGGCTAACTCCCAATACCTGGAATGCACAGGGTTGACATAGATCAATACCTGGAATAATAACACAGGATTGGCTAACTCCCAATACCTGGAATGCACAGGATTGACATAGATCAATACCTGGAATAATAACACAGGATTGGCTAACTCCCAATACCTGGAATGCACAGGATTGACATAGATCAATACCTGGAATAATAACACAGGATTGGTAATAACCCAATACCTGGAATAGTTGCACATGATTGACATAGATCAATACCTGGAATAGTTGCACAGGATTGACATAGATCAATGCCTGGAATATTTGCACAGGATTGACATAGATCAATACCTAGAATAGTTGCACAGGATTGACATAGATCAATACCTGGAATGGTTACACAAGATTGACATAGTTCAATACTTGGAATGGATACACAGGAATAAGATAAGTATAATGCTTGTACTAGTTGCACATGATTGGTGTAATCCAATGCCTAGAATATTTATATAGGATTGGTATAAACCAATGCCTGATCAAGACATGATGATGTACACTCTCATGTCCAGTATAACCAAGACCTATTTAGCAGATTGGCTAAGGCCAATAAGTTGAAACAAGAGTGTCTCATGGGTGACATATCAAGATAATGAGTGTCACGAGAGAAGTTTGACATGATGGATAAATGATATACATGTTCTTCCTATTCCTTATTAAGAGAATAGTTGATCTATTGTTCTATAATAAATAGTTGCAATGCTTACAAAGTTGAGAATGCCTTAAACTGCTTAACCTCTGCTCAATTTCATATCTTTAATTTGCAATACAATGTTTTGGCGGAGAGTTATATCTCACGCTGGGGAAATTTACAATTGTCTCACCCCAATGCCGGGAATGGATAGCAACAGTAACAGCAAGGACAACAGTAATATCTCAGGTGGAGATACTGCATGTCAAGTTATGTAGTTAGAAAGTCCTATGTCCTATGTGTCGTCTCTGTACTCTCAGGTCCTCGGAGTTTTTAGTCAGTGTTTTATGAATCAATCTGAGGTTTTGGCTTGATGCCTTGAGATTCGTATGCTGTCTGTATATAATGTTGTAAGACAGCTGATGTTGTATTCTCTGAAAAGAGATGGTACAGGTTATGTATGTTTGAACCAGAATGTAAATATTATACAATGGTTCTTGATGGAAAAGATTTCCTATGTGAGGATCTCTTTGCAAAAAGTTTTAATTTTTAGTGATTTTCAGTAATCCGCTGCAAATGATTCGCTTCCGCTTAGTTATTCTTGTGTTTTATAAGTTGGATGCCACAAATATGAAGAAGAGATCTCAAAAAAATCATCACCAAGAAACATAACTCACCAAGATGGAAGTTAAACAAAGAATCACCATGAGCAAGGAACCTCGACCTCCCAAGCTCCACGAGGACTTACTATAGCTCCTTAAGCTCCCAAGCTCCTATGCTAAGAAGAGGAGAACAAAATGGATGAAAGGGCTCACTTGTGTGAAGATGGAGGGGGTTATATACTTGAGGGAAGAAAGAGAGACCAAAAGAGAGGTGTCGTCACCTTAAGAGTCTAGGTGACACTCGTCCACGTGTAAATGCCACATGCAACCACTTTAGCTTAACATGAAGATTATGGTGATATACCCTAGGTATAGTATCAGCCTCCCGCATCTCCAAATCGATACACTACACTACACTACACCAAACTGATACACCACATTCTAAGGTCAAAGCACACATTGTCCATAGATCATCATTACTATGAGGATGCCACCTCTTGACCAAGATCCAAACTAGGTGCCCACCTCTTTCTATATCTTCTAGATGATGTTAAACAAGAGAAGGAAGACTCTAGAGATGGTAAATTACATGTTAACCCCCTTACTTTGGGTAAATTGCAATTTACACCAAAACGAGCACACAAAGCATAAGCATCGTCCAAAAGTGCTCAACTTGAAACTTAAGCTCTCCACAAGGAGCACCATAGAATCATCCTCTCCTTATGATGCTAAATCACTTAAGTCACAGTCAACATGTGACATATTGCAAGATAACCCCGTCTTTTTGGGTAAATTGCACTCTGGTCCAAAATAAGCAAACATTGCTCAAACATTATTCAAATGGAACCAAACTTGAAACATAAGTGTGTCACATGATAAAAAAACACCTCAAAGGATTAGATTAAAGTTATAAAAAACTTTCTTAGATAAAAAAACAAGGTTAGTCCAAAACCCAAGTCAGGGTCCTTATAAGTCATAAACCCATAACAAGGATTTTGTCCCTGAAATCCCAGGTGAAAGGAGATGGACATTACTCATACATAACACCATCAAACTTTCACAGGACTCCTTGATGTCAGGGTGATGTCATAAGACTTTACCAACATATTGTTCTTCCATCCAAGGTCAACACATGATCTGTTGCATAGGACATATACTCAACTTATCCTTTCCATTATCGGTTGTAGAGTCATCCTTATGCCATGTGATACTTTCTTAGCCATATAAGCGCTATACATATCCAAATCAAGTATCAACTCTTTCGTATGCATCACCTTCTCAACTTACAACATTATATGATAAGATTCTCAAACCTAAGAGTTTACCATACCCTTCTCACCTACCATGCTTCCGCTGTGCTACTATGATCTACTGACTCAACATAAAGCTCATTGATGACATGTACCAACTGGCCTGCTATTATGTACACTCTCAGTTGTACTTTATCCTCAACTAATCTAGATAGAGTTTGGAAATCCTGCTCATCAATGCATAACCCTCTTAGGACTTCTTACTTGCAAACCTAATAGGTGCACTACAAGGGATTGTACTCAACCTAATGAACTTTACCCAAGAAGATCTTGAATCTATCTCTTCAACCTATGCATCCATGTCGACATCATCTTATGTGGTGCATAAAACCCTAACATGTGATATCCATACTATAGGTTGAGTACCTTAGTATCCTTCATATGTGCCAATAACACATCACATCCTCATCAAATCCACCCTTTGTTGCTACTGCCAAACCCAAATATATCATAAGAATCTTTCCAACATCTTATAAGGTTCATAAAACATCACCATTCACAAATGCCACCATCTTGGAACTAAAGTCCAAGATCAAATGATATTTATCTGAGCATCCATATTAAGATCATTTCCAAACCATGCATAATAAGTAACATAAGACTCACTCGACTGCCACATCCTTGAAAGGAAAGCACACAAGGGAACATACTTCTCTTATCACCACATCATCACCCAGGGATTTCTTATTAATAGGAAGGGATTACCAACTTCCTTGGTTATTACATGAGTTTTCCATTGTTCATGTATCATTTTAACTTTTTTTTTACCTTGGTTTCCTTGCCATCAGCATTGGAACTATAAAGATGATTACATGCCATTACTCTTTCTTTGATTATTTCTCTTTAGGTTCATGAACATTTCCTTGTTTTACCACATTTTTTGTCTTTACATCATGAAAAGGGTCATTATTCTTTACACATTCTTTATTGAGCAGGGATCATCTTCCTTGTTCCCTTTCACATATCATGAGGATTACACTTTATACTTTCTTATACTCATAGGTTAGTATGAGATTACTCAGGTTCCATCTTATTTATTCATTATTCATTCTCCTTTGTCTTCTCACTTCATTCTTGTTTCATGAATTTTCTTCATCTTATGTGGATTTTACAATTTGACTTACTTTATTAGCACACATTCATCTGTCTTTTTCTTCATACATTTCTTAATATTACAACTTCAAGAGCATCTCTTATCATATTCACACTTAGATTTAGGTTTTATGAAGATGTATCTTTCTCTTTTAATGACCAAACATTCAAATTTTAGTAAGTTATGGTGCAATTATTATCTCTTTTCATAGTATGATGGAGGTATTAGCATCATGATTCCTGATTTTTTATGCTCTTTAGATTGTTTAAAAATGACTACTTGATTAGAGTAATCAAAGAGAAATCAATCTAAGAGTTTCATACTTACCTTTTCTTCAACATTTGAATACCTGGCCAGAGCACTCAAGTACTAGGATTAGGCAATATGCACCATATTTTATATCATGTTCTTATCTTAGACACCATCCTAATCCTAGTCCTAGTATCCCTGTAGACTTAGTGAACCTATTGCTTTGATACCAACCAAATGTGACACCCTTTGCCACACAAAGCGAGATTACTCAAAACTTAAACCACGATCAACCATTAACAATGGATTATCAAAAATCACAGGAAATTAAAACTGATTCACAACAAGCACCATGAGATGAGATTTATTACACAAGAGTTAATACTTGCATTTCATAACATATATTCAAGGTGCTACATCATTGTTTTCCAATCAACCTGTTACATAAGATAATAGTTCCACATGTATGTACATACCACTAAAGGCACACAAGCCAAAACTCATGTATCGATCATCATGTCATAAAAACACATCGAGAACACCCCAAGGACATGATTGTACATGCACAACACATATGACTCTATTACTAGACGTTATCTGTATACCATGATCCACCATGTGTAGTTCCTCTTTATTTTATATCCTCAGCTATCTGATCTTTAGTTTGGCATGCACATCCACCTAAAAGATATTTAACCAATGGGGTGAGACAAAAGTCCTGGTGAGAGATATAACTCTCCACCAACTCTATTATTATCACAAATAACTAAGTCGATAAACTAACATATTGAGAAGGTTGACAAAAATAACGAAATGACATATACCTCATGAATAAAGTAAATAGAGCAGTAACATGCACTTGCCACTGAGTAGTAGAATAATCAATAATTTAAAAGGAATACGAAGAACATGTATAACTATTATAAACTAAAAAGCAAAGCAAGTCCTCATCTAATGTTTTTGTATTTGATCCTATACATGTATACTACACGATGATTACATATTTTATAATGCCCTGAGGATTTGAGTCGTACCACCCAAATCCAACCGACCACTACTAAGCCAAAATTGGTGCTATGCAATGTCCACGGAAGAGCCAGAATTCCATGACCTCACCCCCTCGGTCAGTACGAGTGAACCTGTAGTGACATCACTAGTCAAACTGCTACCAGTGACATCAAGTCCAGTTGTACAAGTCTATCCCACCTTGGTACAAATAATGGTACTAGCAAAACTGAGCTACGACCCATAGCTGCACTACTCTTAGGGTATGGCTTGTATCCAATCCTGTATCAAATATCACTGAGTTATGGCCCGGAGCCGCACTCCCATCAGGGCATGGCCCACAGCCATATCGGTGTAAGGTATCGGCTAGCAAAGCATATCGGTTTAACCCCTCTAGAGCATGTCGGATTTGAACTAGCTTGGAGTGTCATCTAGACCAAAGTGTGTCGACTTGTCATCTTCAGCCTTAGGATGTCGACCACTAGTTAAACTGTTATCATCGCAGGAAAGCACAAGATATGGACATCAAACTAAATGAGGTTCCTTCATAAAATCAGTTCTCAAGACCATCATTAACTACTAACATATATGAGATAATGATTTAGAGATGAGAATCAATATAAGTGCATGAAAGAGTGAAAATAATGAAGAAGGCTAAGATTTATATAACCCACCTCAAGAAGGTTTCCATCAAAGGTTCAAGCTCCATGATCAAAGCTCCAAATCCCATGTTTTCTCAAAGCTGAAGATGATCCATCAAGAGTCCCAAACTCGACCTCAACCTTATCTCTAAAGAAAGAAGAAGAAGATGCCAATGTTATGATAGCTCAAGGAGGAAAGAAGGAAAGAGAGAACCATGACCTATTCAACCTTTATTCAAGGTATGATCCATGTCTGAGAGGAGAAGAAGAAGATGAAGAAGAGAAATTAAAGAAATCATCACCAAGAAACATAACTCACCAAGATGAAAGTTAAACAAAGAATCACCATGAGCAAGGAACTCAACCTCCCAAGCTCCATGGGGATTTCCTCTAGATCCTTAAGCTCCCAAGATCATCCGCTAAGAAGAGGAGAACAAGAATGGATGAAAGGTCTCACTTGTGTGAAGATGGAGGGGGTTATATACTTGAGGGAAGAAAGAGAGACCGAAAGAGAGTTGTCATCACCTTAAGAGTCTAGGTGACACTTGTCCACGTGCAAAGGCCACATGCAACTAGTTTAGCTTAACATGCAAGATTATTATGATATAATCTAGGTAGAGTATCCAACTCTTGGCTTCCTACCAAGGGTGCCACATCTTCAAACTAATACACTACACTACACCAAACTGATACATTACATTCCAAGGTCAAAACACACATTATCCATAGATCATTATTATTATGCGGATGCCACCTTTTGTATGAAATCCAAACTAGGCACCCAACTCTTTCTATATATTCTAGATGATGTTAAACAATATAAGAAACACTCTAGAGATGGTAAATTGTATGTTAACCCCTTTACTTTGGGTAAATTACAACTTACACCAAAACTAGCACATGAAGCACAAGCATCATCCACACATGCTCAACTGGAAACTTAAGCTCTCCACAAGGTGCCCCATAGCATAATGCTCTCATTATGATGATAAATCACTAAGGGCACACTCAACATATGACATATTGCAAGATAACCCCATATCTTTGGGTAAATTACACTATGGTCCAAAATAAGCAAACACTGCTCAAACGTTATTCAAATGGAACAAAACTTGAAACATAAATGTGTCACATGATAATGAAAAACCTCAAAGGATTAGATTAAAGTTATTAACAACTTTCTTAGGAAAAACAAATAGGGTTCGTCCAAAACCCAGATCAGGGTCCTTACACTATGCATCCATAACCTCCTTAATCTCTAAATACATTTCCTAGTCATTTTCCACATGCCCATTTTTCTTGTTGTTGCATTTCTTTTTATGTTATTTTTTCTTCCTATTGATTTTGTATGAAATCCCAATGAACTCTTGAACATTGGTTTCTGTTTGACCTATGACCACTAGTACAATAGTAGTCTATAGGGTCAATTTTTTAAGCCAAGAACAACACTTTATAACGTGCATTTAAGTGGACGACACAATAGAATTTGCATAATAGCATTTATTTTTATCCAAAGAAAACTGACCTTATAGGTAAGCGTCAAGTTTGACAAATAGAAAACTGAGGCAGTAGAAACACTATTGTGCCAGTTATATTAACAAAACTGACCCTATAGGCGTAAGTAATCATCTTAGATATGCAAATAAGATATGCAAATCTAGAGATCTATAACGCTGACTATATGACCTTGAAGGTTGACATTATCAGTTGAAACTTGATTAACAAAAATAGCCACAACTTTGTCTAGAATAGCCAAACCTAGAGGTCTATAAGATTAGTTATATGAACAAACCAACCCTCAAGGTCTACACTATTAGTTAAATTTTGATCACAAAATACAACATCGATATTTTCTAGAATGACCAACCCTAAAAGGTCTATAAGGTTGGTTATATGAAAAAACACGACCCTCGAGGTGTGCATTATCAATTAAAATTTGATCACAAATTATAGCCTCATTTTTGTCTAGAATAACCAACCCTAAAAGGTATATAAGGTTGGTTATATGATCATACTAGAAGGTCTAACTGCATCGCTTAGCTACCCCCTCGCCCCCTCTAATGATAAACCCTTACCATATCCATACTTCTGATATAGAAATATTTAGCCAATCATACTGAAACAACTTTGTAATATCTTCAAGAAAGACATAATTCTCTAAGTCCGCCCTTCTTAGTTAAATTGACCAACATATTTGATCCTAGTTTTTGAATGGATGAGTATTAGCACACACATTTATATTTACTTCCCAACCCGTAGAATGTGGATTCCAGAATGAAAGATGGTTTGGGCATAGGAGGACAACTAGTAGGATTCTAGCTTTTTGGGTTATAGATCTGTTAATTAAATTACATATTTATCAGACGAATTCATATGTATCCAAATAGGAAAAATATAATAGTAATTAAATATATATCTTGTCATCGAGAACCAAGTGTCTAGGACACCCCACCATAGCAACCTCTACTTCTTTGATTGTACTATATTCAGGGTCAAGTTTGGGTAGTGTTTTGTCCCCCATTCCTTCATACACATAATGAATGAAGACATGAAAAATTTCATTGACAATTGGCTGGCAATGGAATGTACCCTCGAGGTTGTACACCTTTCCTTCTACCACAATATTAAATTTTGACTCCTCAACTGCAAGTTTGTAGTTCATACCAACCAAGAACACAACATATAGATATTACATACCAATAACACAACATATATATTATACAAAGAACACAACATATATAACAAAATATAGTGGACTGTTATGGTGGGTCATTAGGAGTACTCCCACAACCGTCTACAACTGAAGCATGGGCTTGCACCTCATCATTTGAAAGGCAAACATTTTGAAGAGGTTGAGAAGGTTGACTAGGCTGAAATGAATACATTGTTTCTTTTTATTTTTGTGCTACTATAGCTTCAGTATCCTTCTACATCAGATGTCCTCTATGACCTCTTCTAGATTACTTTTTGGAGGTTCCAAAATAAGACGTCAATCCTAAGCCAGCTCCTAATTCTCTAACACATACAACATGCTCCTCTGTACCAAGAGCAACTGTTAGTTCATCCATACAGTTAGTATGTGTGAACTTTGAGTCCTTCCTTTGCCCATGGAGATCCATCTAATCATAACTAATGAAAATATTAAAAAATAATCAATGAGATATAAAATAAATCAAAAGTTGTTGGATATAGTCTTTATTTACCATTTTTGCTGCCTCCTCCTTAGTTGCAAGATTGGAAATTTCTTCCACTCAGTTTGTTCTAGCATCAATCCACATCAAGTGTCGGGGTGGATGTTGAGTGGGAGTTGTGCTAGACTTTTCCCAAAAAAGAGAGTTGTTTCTCCTGTAGTTTGTGACACAATTGCATAACCGCCTAGGCCCAAGTGGCGGTCATGCACATTTTTGGCCCACCTTTGTTTCCGGGCCTCATGGATAGGCTGATTATTTCAAATGAGATATTGTATATCTAGATGATCTATATATTAATTCTATAAAATATAGTCATACAATACATCACAATCTTTATTACCTTAAACTCATCTGAGTATCTAGTTGCAACAATATTTTTCTGGTTCTCAAGATAAAAAAACATATTGATTACTGATTACATTCTTTTTCTTAAGATTATTTATATACTCCCTACTGATATAGGGTTTTAAAAGCCCTCCACTATATGTCACAATATTTAGCACCTTTTTCTTATGATCTTTTTCATTTAGATGAAAATTCCATAAACTACAAAAACAATGATGTTATTTTATTAAGGGTATGTCTTTCCAAGCAAACTAAATCAGAACTGAAAAACATATAAACTTAGTAAAATCTAAACATTTAAACACACAAACATGTCTTTCCATATGAGGTCTTTTAAGGAAGTATCAACTTCAAGCCAATTTTGTATATTTATTGCCATCTTACTACATATAGTTGCCCTAAATAGTGCTTGACTATCATGTTCCCCAATAGGTGATCTTGTGTCACCAAACCGTATTACCAATTTATCCCCTTTGGCCCTAAGCTCGTACAACCTACACATCATTGTGGGCCCTCTACATTTCATAGAATCACCGCTACTAGAAGAATCAACACCAACATCCTCATGGTTCTCAACATGCATGTTTGACTAATAATAAAAATGTATCTTAGAAGAATGCATGCCTCAAGTATTGATTAGGCTTCTAGTTAAGTAAAATTCCTTTGTCATGGTCTGGACATTTATAGTATTCATTAGTGACTTCAACATTTTCACTTAGAAAACCAACTGAGAATGGGCTAGAATCATCATATGTGTCATAGTATTCTTCTTTGTTATTAGGATATACAATAAAATGCCTTTTCCCATGAAGAACGATAGGCCAAATTTTATTTTTTTGGGTGATCGATATGGAATACTTTTTTTGCTTGGGCTGCCATGATGAATGGCTAGTTTTTCTCACTAATCTTTTCGAAATTCACCAACATGAAAGTTAACTCATCAACTAAAAGTCCTTTGTTGTTATCAACCCAGTTACATCTAAAGATGGGAACTCTAAAATCTGTGTAGTCAAATTCCTAAATGTCTTCTATGATACCATTATATGACATCTCAGCTTCTTGTAGTCTCTTATCTTTAGCATTAGCAAAATAAAATGAAGAAGCTTGAACAACGACCCTGCTATTTTGGACTATACCATTTTCATCTTGACGCTTTGTGTAGTACAAAAATCCAGTTATGCCATGCCCTTCATATTCCATGACATCCATTTTTGGCTTAAAGGTGAGTCATTGTATGTTCTCAACAACATTATTTCGTGTTTCAGATAGTGAACTAAAGACTTTATTTTCAAACTACCTAATAGATACTTGATTATGCTCTCTGGAAAGCCACATTAAACTAGATCAATGATATTTTCTCTTGATAAGATCATCGTGTTTGGTAATATAGATACCAACTTCATCGATGTTGTGTAAAATATACAAATGTTCTTCTTCCCACAACTCATGACAGATTCCTTTCAGTTGTGCTCCCAAAATTCCTTTGCCAAATTAAGATTCCCTGGGATGGGAATTTTTTTAGATCTCTTATAGTTTCATTGTAGTTCAAAAATCATTACAAAAAACCATCACTTCCCTATCCACATAACCCTTAATAATACTCCCTTCAAGACAATAATGATTTTGAGCATCACCTATAAAAACACTCATGTAGCATTCAAACATATGCATCCAGTGTAAGAAAACTAGACCCGACATCTTCATTTATCTTGTTATATGGACTACAGTATGAATCATGATATCAAAAAATGAAGTAGGAAAATACATTTCAAGATGACACATAGTAATAACTACATTTTTTGTAATTTATGGAGAGTATCATGATTTATATATTTGTTGCATTTTTCATCAAAGATGAAACAAAACCTTATGATTACAAACCTTATTTGCTTCCGTAGTTTAAATAGAATAGCTTCATGCAAAATTTGTTGCATTAAAGTGTAATAATCATGACATTTAAGGCATATCGACTTCAGATCCTTCATTGACACCAATCTATGGATATTGGAAGAGTATCCTTGTGAAACCTTAGTACTATGCAAGCACTCACAAAAAGTCATTTTCTCCTATTTTGATAAAGTGTAACAAGCTGGGGGTAATTATGTGTGGCAACCCCTCATCTTCACTAATAATTCTTTCTTATACCCATTAATTGTGAATCTTTTCTAGATTTTATGCCATCTTTAGTCTTGCCTGGTATGTTCGACAGTGATGCTATAACACACATTTTTTTCAACATACACGACACTATTACTATTGTCAACAATTTCCAATAAGGAGGATCTTAGAATGTTAACCTCTTCTTTTGTAAAGATTTATCATGCACGAGAGTACGGATATTTGATCTCTTACCAAATGCATTGACAATGTCTTTCACCATTTCATATACAACATTCTATGATATAGGTTTTGGGGGCACTTTATTCCTTAGTTTGATCCATTAAAGGCTTTGAGTTGCCTTTAATAAGGATGCACTTGTGGGAGAAATCTTTGATGACCAAGATGTCCAATTTTTTGCCATGTTTTACTTGGGTTGAATCAATTTTTTCTCACAAATAGTACATGGTTTGTATCCTTTTATGATGTATCCAGACAAATTCCCATAAGTTGGAAAGTTGTTGATCGTGCAAAACAATGTAGCACATAAACTAACGGTCTCTTCACATGAAGCATCATATGTCATAACACCTTCTTCCCATAGTTTTATCAGATCATTAATTAGATGTTGAAGGTAAACATCAATATCATTACCAGGTTGCTTGGGTCCTAATATCAACATTGACATCATGACATACTTATTTTTCATACACCACTAAGGAGTAAGATTGTTTATAACAATCAGAATAGGCCAAGTGCTATGTGGGTTGTTCGATATACCATAGGGATTCATCCCATCTATACAAAGTCTAAGTCTTAAGTTCCTCGCTTCTTCACCAAAGTGATAATAAATCAATTTTCTTCCATTACGGTGAATCAGATGCGTGTCGTAGGACTCCATCATCATTATCCTTTAACTCTGCATGATAGGACAAATTTCATACATATTCAAAATTAGCAAATAAGCATTGAAATCATGGTATTATTGGTAGATACCACAACACCTTGGCATGTGAGCCATTCTTAGCCTTACCCAAATTTGTGGCTTTATACTTCAATGCACCACATTTTGGACAATTTCTCAAATTTCTATAGTCCATTTGAAATAACACACAACCATTTGGACATGCATGCATCTTCTTAGCCTCCATTCTCATTGAGCGCATCATTTTCTTTGCTTAATATGTTGATATTGGAAGATTATTGTCTTAAGGAACAATTTCCTTCAGTAGAGATGATGTGACATGAAACTCTTATCGCTCCACCTATTGTGAGCTTTTAGAGTATATAATTGCGTCATAACACTCATCCTCTTAAACTTAGTACAACATAGGATATACAGTTTTTCAACATCATGGGCAATGCTTGTAAATAAGGAAGGTGGATCAGTGACATTGTCCCCACAACAACGTAGCATCTCATCCATCATATTATCTTGAATCAATTCATTATTGACATCATCATCATTATCCATATTTTTTAAACACAAATTTTAGTATCCACATTTCTAGATCTCCAATTAAGTTTCTCTCACCATTCATTATAACCTTGTATGATCCCATTGCATATGCCATTTTCTTTATTTCCTCAACGATGTCAACTTTCAAATTGCTAGCACAATTTCTACATGGACAATAGACCTATATGCAGGTAATTTCCCGTGTTCCTCAACAAATCTAATAGATTCATCAAGACCTAATACGAACTCTAGACTATAACAATTTTAAATAGGCATCCAACTTCAATCCATTTTCCAGACCAACATTGAAATTAATTACAAAATTGAGCATTTGATATAGGTAATATAGGTTAATTTTTTTTATTCCATTGAGAGTGTAACATCCCTGACCTGGGTTATGAGTTAACCCTAGGTGTTTTGCCTAAATATGTAGTTAAATCCTTGTGATTAACTCTGAGCATGTAATTAAGCTTCTCAGAAACGTATATTTCAGTATTTGCTCCTTTTTATTTAAAGTTGTAGCATTGTTTTGATATACAGGGACCTATGTGCAATTTACCCAGTTGAAAGGGTTAACTTGCAATTTGCACATGATGAGATGTTCCTCTGATGTTGAGACATCATGAGAATCTCTTTGGCAAAGTTTGAGGGATTTCCCAAGCTAGAGCACCAAGGTGCAGCTGTGGAAGCAATCCCAGGGCTTGAAACCCTAATTTGGGGTAAAATGCAATTTACCCAAATGATGGGATGCAATTTGTAAAGAATGTCATCTAAAGTATCTTTTTAGACTTTTGCCATCATTTAGAGAAGAAATGATGAGGAATTCACCTCAATTGAGTTATCAAGTTAAGAAATAGGCTCTGTGATTGAATAATCAGGGTATATGTGCAATAACCCTTTAAGTATGAACTTTATTATTAGATTGTTCTTCCTTGCCTTCTTTTCTATAACTTAAGATAAGGTTTGTCCTTAGAATAAAGAGGAAGGGACGAGCAAGTAATAAAAGAAGGACTTAGTTGAAATTAAGGGAAACTTATGAACTAATGTTGAAAATCCTATCCCATGTATATAAGCCATCCTTCCTTTAGTTGCAAGGGAACTTAACCTTCGTTCCCTTTACTGTTTCATTTCACCAAAGACGACCAAGGACTGCCTTGGAGCTAAGGAGGACGAACAAGGGGTGCAAGGTAGATTTAAACCCCTCTTCTTGCCTAATTCCATGGTTAGAATTCGAATTCAAGGTCATCTTCATGGCTAATTCTCGAAACCCTATCTTTCTAGCCGTCTCTTTTCATCCTTCCTTGGAGTTTTCACCTTGGCCAACCTGTGGGAACTCAAGGACGCCATTAGAGCTTGGAGCTTGAAAGCTTGGAGCTCAAGAAGCAAGCTTTAGGCGGGTTTTATAACTCTAAACCTATGCTTTACTATGTGCATCTTTATATGCGAGTTAATGATAGCTCCTAGTATTTCCCTACTTTTCCCTGCTATTTTGCAAGCAAACCCGTGGGATATCTGTACTGTTCTTGAGCTAGAAGATGAAGGGTGATGACATGTAATGTGAATAGTAAACCCTAATTCAAGGGTGATGACATGTAATGTGAATAGTAAACCCTAATTCAAGGGTAATGGCATGCTTTTGAGCAATAAACTCTATTTGAGTAGAATTAAAGATTTAACTCTTATGACAAGAGTAGGAAGTACATTCCTTATTATTGTATTTCCTTTATCAGATGTATTAACCATGCAGGTTTTGATATGAAGGTAATCATATCCAGGTATGGATGTTGATGTTATATTCATTGAAGGCATGTTGTTAGCCTTATGAATAAGTAATGTAATCTGATGCCTTGCCAGTGGCATCCTATACTGATAATGGGCTGTGAGAGCCATGAATACCATCAAGGTCATGCTTTAGAGATGACTTGTGATGAGGATAATGAGAAATGATGATTGATATGAGTTAGGCCTGTTACATTTAGTATTCTTCTTTTATAGCTGCTATGCTACTGTTATTGTTTGAAGAACAATGTATGTTGTTAAAGAATACTGAATGTACCTAACTAATCAAGTATAATGTAGAGCCCTGATCATAGATCCATCATTGTCAGAAATTAAGTGATGGTGAAACAGGTTTTCCTTAGGGAACTCCTGGAGCACATACTTTTGAGTATGTGGGGTACATGGATGTGTAGAACCTTACATCCTAGTGTAGGGAAGTGATGTAGATGTGGAATCCATCCATCCTTCACTATAGTTCCATACCGTATCAGTGGCAGGTAAACATGAAACCTCCTGATGACGAAGAAAGCATAGATATCCGTATCAGTGGTAGGTAAATATGAAACCTCCTGATGACGAAGAGAGTACAGAACGCCACTGTGACTCTAGAATAGCGAAGGACCAGTTTACCCTGGTGAGCTATAATAGTAGAGGCATGAGATGTCCTACAAGTGATCCTCTTACTGACTGAGGAAGGTGAAGGTCATGAGAATCCGGCTCTCTTAATGACCTATGTATGATACTGATGCGGCTTCTCAGCGATCAGTTGGAGTATGAGTGGTAAGCCTCATCTCCACAGGGCATAATGTTGTTTGTAAAACATAATCAACCATGTAGTGTAACTTGTTAGAGATAACTCCAAGTTAGTTGATTGATGTTACATTGTTATAATGATTGATATCCTCCATATCTCCTAAATTGTAGAGATCTTGTTATAACTATAACTGTTATAGAATGCTTTGAAGGCTTTACTGTTTAGAATAATCTTTGATGTTATAATAAAGCTTCTGGCGAAGAGTTATAACTCTCGCTGGGACAATTATGTATAATTGTCTCACCCCGTAGACTTCAACTTTTTAGGTGGACGTCGGAGACGAAGAAACCAGCCTACAAGTGATCAATCTCAGCAGCAGCACCAGGGGCAGCAGTAATCTCAGGTGGAGATTTGTCCTGCCATGTGGTGTAGTTAGAGTCAGTCCTATGTGTCCTCTGTACTCTCAGGTCTTGGAGTCTTGTGTTATGTGGTCTTGAGATTTTGTATCTTGATGTATATAATTACTCAAGAAGTAATTATCCTGAGATGTAAACAGTTACCTCTCTTTATGAAAGGAGTTTTTATGGATACAAGTTCTTATCTCGAAAAGTTTTAATTTTCCGTGATTTTTGTCTTCCGCTGATTACCGATTCGCTTCCGCTAAGTTTTATTCGTGTTTATGTCATGGTTTGGAGATCAGAGCCCACAGAGAGTAAGTTATTTAGATTTTTATTGAAGTATACCACCTATCCCATTTTTTGAATATTTAATCTCACTAATACATGTATGATGTATATTTAGTTTCCAAGAAAATTTCAACAAAATTTCCCCTAAATTATCCAAGTACACTGATGTAAATGGCAAATTATCACCCACATTTGCACCCAGAGAACAAATGAGGAAATAAAACTAAAATTATCTTGAAAACTAAACATACATTATACACTTACGTCCCAAGTGAGATTAGATATTAAAAAACACTCCCAAATTAGGGACTATCCAAAACTTACTCCTCATGAGTAAATCTTGGTCGAGTTTCCAAGTTAACATGTAAATGTCGTTGGATCTAAGGGCTCTAGGGGGGTGAATGGAGCTACAAAATTTCTCACAAAATAGATTTGACCTTCAAATTATATTAATTAGGAGCAAAAGCTTAATGACAATTTGAAGTCCTATCTAACAAGCATAGAAAGGATGAGAGAGATTCATAGCAAGCACCTGACAAAGGGATGTAGAGTGGTTCCACACTTCAAACTAGAAGTGACTCAGTACACTACCTAGAGAGGTCAACCTCTAGGACTTTGCAAGTGCTTTTCTCTATTATATCACCGTAAAGATCTACAACAATAGACCACCAAAGGACTTACCCATCCAACCACAAGGAGATCTCCACCTTAACAAGGAACTTACCCACTTAGCTTGAGTCTTCAGCTTTCACCTAGGTCTTACCCACTCGAGCTCAAGTCTTCCACCTTGAAGGACTTTGCTTCTCCTCTTGGATCTTCAGCCTTTGCCTTCTCCTTCACTTGGAGAAGATCACCACCTCTTCAACATCCTTGAAGAGGACCAGCTACAAATCCTTCATTCGATGGAGCTTGCTTCAACTTTTCTTCATGAGAGAAGGGGATAGGGAAGTAGTGGAAGATTGAGAATTTTACTTGCACAAAGGTGAAACTCTCTTACAATAATCCTAACTCACTCACAAATCATAAAATGATGTGTAAACTAGAGAGAGAAAGGGGCTCAAGGAGTAGTAGCACACTCAACTATAGCAAGGACCTTGTATGTAGTGAATGAGCAAACTTGGAATGAACTCCAAGGGGTCCTATTTATAGATGGGGGTGCTCTCTTGAGTTGGGGAACACTTAGGGCCAAAATATAGCCGTTTTTGCTCAAGGCAACAGATCTATTTTCATCCAAACAAGTCACCGATGGTTAGAATCTCTTTTTCTGCATTTTTCGTACAGTATATTCGGCCGAGTTTCAATAAAGGTAACTCAACTAATCAACTAAAAGATAAACCAAATTTTCAAACTATCGGTCGATTTTGTCCTGGAAAACTCGACTGATAAGTTAAAATCACATTTGGTCAGTAAGACGTTCGGTCGAGTTCTGTGAATGCATAACTCGACCGATGCATATCATTAGAGAATTGATCCAAGGGATCGGTCGAGATTGAAACTCGACCGATCAACAATCTATGATCAATTTTCTAATATAATAAAAAGTGATTAAAACTTAGTACTAAGTATCCAACATATTTTTCTCATCTTAGTTACAAGTCATATCATCAATACAAGTGATTACAAAATTCTTCTAAGGTCATTTAAAGGGATTTTCTTATTAGCATACTTGCATTGCTTTTGACTTGAACTTTGACAAGCTAGGGCTTGTGTAAATTGATTCTTTTCATGTACATAAAACCTGAAATCAATCTTGAATACACATATTAGATACATATGAATGGAATGGTTGAGTCATTATAAAAAAATGGACAATGTATAACCTCTGGGTCAACAAATGTATAATTGTTAAATTTATATATTAAGTTAAACTTCCATACGTCAATCAACTCAAACGTAAAACCATATATTTAAGTTGAGTACAATTCAGTTTGATTATTAAATTCTAAAACCATTTAAGTTAACTTGTTGAAATCCTAAACTCTAAACCTAAAATCAAATTATTTTAGAATGGTGGACCGCTTATGTTCAAGGCAACACTAGTGCATGGTTTCAAAGGGTGCAAGTAAATGTGTGGTTGAGATGGTGATTGAAGAAAACCAAGACGTTCTATGGTCAATAAAATGATGAATCCCACATTAGGTTGTCGATAGCCTGAACCATAATTTCAGACCCCTTTAATTAAGTGATACATCATATTAATAATGAAAATAAAAAAAACTCGTAAAAGGTTTAACAAAATAGTATCAAGGAAGAGAGGGGTGATGAGATTCTTACTTGAATCGACGAAAGTGTCGGGGTGGGAACCGATGCCGGTGAAGTGACCTGTGGTAATATCAGGCCCACCATGACTAGAAGCAGTAACACACTTCAGGTGGCATTGGTAGTCCCTTCATGCACGATAGCAGGACGTCATGGATTATTGGGAGGGGTAGGGCTTTTTCGGGAGCTGGCGGTCAACTACCCAAGGCATTTGGGGCCAGAATTTAGTGGGTGCCACCAATCAAGGTGGTGAAGTCGTCACCTATGGATGTTGTTGGTACCTCGACTGCTTAAATGGTAGGGACGTCATCATCTGTGGGGAGGAGGTGCAACTCCAACTGCCAGATCAGGGACCCAAAGGGCTTCTATACTGGGGCCTAAAGTACCTGGGGATGGGGAATAAATGTAAGGACCCTGACCTTCATTTAGGGTTTACCCTATTTGTTTTGCCTAACCCTGATGCTTAGTTGCTTGCTAATCACCTTTAAGTGGTGATTAGGGTTTGGTTGTGTTTTGTTGAGAGTTGGAGGTGCTACTTGCAATTAACCCAAGTCTAGGGTTTGTGGGCAAGTTTTCCACCTTGTGAGGTGTTCCTCTCTCTCCTTGCTTCCTCTATAATAGAGAGGAAGGTCTGGGCTCGTTGTTTTAGTTCCTTTGGGCTTGGTTGAGCTTGTTGGGCCTTGTGGTGCCTTGCCTTTGTTTCCTTTGGACCTTGTATCAGGCAAGAGAGGGGTGTGTCGCCCATGGAGGTGTGTCTCCCAAGTGTGTCGCCCTAGAGCCTTTGACCAAGCTTTGACCTCGTTTGTGTCACCACTAGTGGACACTTGGTGCTTGATGCTTGCATGTAGCAATGACCTTGGACATGTGTTTAGGGCTTGCTAGAGTGGTGGCTCGTGCACTAGGACAAGTGTCCCTAGGTGGGAGACACCTTGCTTGACTCTACCTTGTTTTCTCCTCCAACCCCTTCTATATATGCATTTCCCTTTCTTTGCAAAGGATCCCTTTTAGGTCTTTAGTCTCCCTCTCCCTGGTGTGCACGACACACTCCCTTTCTTGCAAGTTGGTGGCCGATATCCTTGGAGTCTCCTTCTTCCTTGCTTGGTGGTGCTTGGAGCTAGGAGCTTGGAGCTTGCTTAAGGTGGGTTGCATAACTCCGAACCCTAACTATTCTACCTCCTTTCATGTTCTTATATGTTGCTAGCTTTGTTTTCTTGCTTAGTCTTCATGTTGGACGAACCTATATCCTAGGGTTTCTTGGTGAGCAACACTCTCTTCTCTCCTAGGTCTTGAGGAGTGAGCTTGAGCTCTAGTAGCTTAAGAAACACCCTCCTCTAACCATGGACTTGAAGGGTGAGCTTGATGGTAGTTGTGGACCTCGATTAGGGTTGTCCCTTGTGTTGCCTGATGGATGTTAAGAGATGTACAAAACCCCTCTCTCGTTTAAGTTGAGAGGTGAGCCATCTTCTTGACTCTTTAGGGTTTGATGCCCTTATGCTTGAGGTTAGTGATGAGCTGTATCTTGGTCATTAAAATCCTGGGGAGGTGCTGCCCGATAGCCCTCTTGACCTAGATGCTTTGGACGATAGGTGGTGGTAGCTGTAATGGATGATACCCCACTTGATCTTGAGTCTTGGATGACACATGATGGGTGTTGTGTCGGGCGTCACATGCCTAGTTCCTGCCTTGTGTGACGGGCGTCACACCATGCTAAGATGACATGCCCGATACACCTTGGTTAGATGTTTGCCTTGTGCTGCTATACCTTGGTTGATGGGGCGTTGGGGTCTGGTTCTGTGACGGGCGTCACACCTTCGTCGTTTCCCTATGTGATAACAGATAGAGCATGGTTATGTTGGTTGAACGTCAGTCTGAGTTGCACCTTGGCATTATGCTTTTGTTTGATGGTGTTGCCCGATATCCTCTCCCTAGTTTTTACCTTGTAGTGTCGGGCGCCCCCCCCCCCCCCCAGAATGAGTTCCCTGCCCGACAGAGCATCACCTGGTACCCTTGGCCGTTGCACGTTATGACTCACAAGGCCTTGCTGCACGATATACTACCAGTGCTGCACAACGTAGTGTTGCACGTCACCTAGTACGCTTGGCCGTCACATGTTGACCGATATGGTTGGACGATAGAGGGAGCCCTACCCGATACCACTTATGGTGAGGGTAGTGGGGGCAATAGTGAGGGTCTTGTTCCTCGTTTGAAACCCGATATGTTGGATTCTATCATGTTTGGTTTATTATGGAAGCTATTGATATGCTTGAGATAGTAGATCACCTTCATGTATTCTAATACAACATTTCATGTGCATATGATCATGTATAATGATAAGGAAATGATAAGCATGTAGAATGCCTTGCTTAATGATGTAACCTATGCTTATGATCACAAGTTGAGGCACAGTTGATAAAGCATATAATTATCAATATCACCCTATGTCGATAGCATGTTCTTTCTGTTTATTGTTGTTACTAACCATGCAGGTGATGCATAGCCAATTAAAAAGGGCTATGAGGTTTATGTATATGTTGAGTAACTCTACTGTGATTGTTACTCTGGATGTTGAAATAATATGTATAATATACATGACTAAAGTACTGGGGGTTGCTATCCCATGATGATGATGTAAGCCTTGAGAGGCAGTGACACTATATGATGAGGGATTGAGATCCCATGGCATGTGATGATCCTTGAGATGGATCTGGATGATTGGTAAGAGGCCAAGTGATAACATGTAATGTTGGATCCTTGCGATGGATCAGGATGATGTGATTATAATAAAAGCATAATGATGAGTTTTATGTTGTTTATTTACTGTTATAGTTTGCATGTTATACAACTTGGTTGAATCTTGCAATCCACATAAAAGATACTAATTAATCACAGTGGAATATATCATGTAGTTGCCCTGGCCATAGATCCATCATCGTCAGGAGCTGGTGATGGTGAAACGGGTTCTCTTACAGGTTAACCCGGAGCGCATATTGTTGAATATGAGAGGTTTCTCCTAGCCTAAAATAGTGAGGATTCGAGTGCAGCTACAGTTGCAGACTCGGGATATGTATAGAGCATGGTGAACAGGCCCATGGCTCAGGATATGTGATATGGGAGCATGAATGCGTTCATGACTCAGAGCACGGTGAACAGGCCCGTGGCTCAGGTATACTAGCGCCGAGACTTGTACCAAGGCGGGCTAGAGGATGGGTAGCCTATGGAGCTGACCCTGTGGTTGAGGCCACTTTAGCATGAGACTGCGATCATGCTTATGTTGTACTCGTACACTGACTACAAGGTGGGAGGTCGTGGAGTCTGGCTCTTCTATGTGACCTTATATGGCACCGGCTTTGAGTTTCGCAACTGAAGGTTGGATTTGAGCGGTACGGCTCACTTCGTCAGGGAATAATAAAATGTAATCCAACCGAATAGTATTTCTTGCTTAAGGAAAAACACGGAACATTGGTTGAGGCCTTGCTTGTGTAATTAATCCTGTTATATCTTGCAGTTGCTTATATGTTCCTCATGTTATGTGGCAATATATCTTATCTTATTAATCTTGTTCCATAAAGAGATAAGTGGTGATATGTCTTGTGTACAACCTGGTAAACATGATGGTATGAATAGCCTTGCTATATGGACTGTTATTATTCTACGTTTTACTTGTTATCTACTATTGTTGCTTTATCTTCTTGGTTTTATAGTTTCAGCGGGGAGTTATGTTTCTCGCTGGGATAATGTTCGATTGTCTCACCCCACTGGTTTTCAGGTGTTCGAGCTAGTCGTGGTGGTGGTCGCGGAGTTGTGGTCGAGCAGCAAGACGAGCAGTAGAAGGCAAGAGATGGATATGCTGCTGTTTTGGTATTTTGTAGTAGAGTCTAGAGTCATCCCTGTACTCTCAGGTCCTTGGAAGCATTTTAACGTTGTTTCACGATGTATGGCCGTTGATCCTTTGTATATTCTGCTGCTGGCCGGATGTGGGCCTTTATGTATATATGACAGGTAATGAACTCATGTGATGATAGGACAGCTGTTCCTCTAAGCGGTGGACACGTATCAGATCTCGTATATGTTTATATAACATGTTTTCGTGCAGGATGAGGACCTATATGTAATAGTTTCACAGTTTATCCGTTTTCCGCAATCAGTTTTAATTAACTCATGTTTCGGTAATATGTGGTTATGGTGATTTCTGCACGTTTTCGCGTAACACCTCGCTGTCTGTGTGATAGTGGGATGTGTTGCCACAATAAAGATCCAACAATGGAAAAGATGACAAAGAGGGGCTAGTAAACAACATGATAGTGAGGGTGCGTGGCGACAATGAGGGAGTCAGAGGCAGGCAAAGGTCTTGGCCTTTACCATGGTGGAGGTTCTGATTTGAGCACAGTGGATGGAGGAGAAGGTAGGGAGGCGACTGCAATAGGGGAGGAGGAAGGGGAGAAGGAAGAAGGCGGGGAGCTATAGGATGAAGAAGAAGATTAACACGACATGGAGCGGCAAAAGTTCATTGTGAGTGAGAACCATAAAGGAATATAGGGTTGTGAGTGAGGAACCAGACACAAAACTAGTGAAGGACCTACATGGTAAGTTTTTTTTAAAAACTAACCCTAGAGTGACTAACACCAAAAATTTTCACAGTTGGCCTTGGTGCTTGCGCAAAAATCGACTTTATTGAACCATTTATAGGACCGGTCTTAGGGAAAAACCGACCCTATAAGTCATGAGTCGGGATTCTATAGACTCGGTTATGGTGTGAAAATTGACCTTACAAACCAATATGCATGGTCGTTTCTTTTATGAAAACCGAACCTATAGGTCGTGAAGCGGGGTGACACTTCCTGACTTGGTTCTATTTAACAAAATCAACGCTATAAAATGTTGGAGGGAAGGCAAAATGGAGTGATTTTCTTCACAAGAAACCTATAGAGTCGGTTTATACTAATCTGATGCTAAATTATAAATGTGATTTTTTGGTGCAAAATTTGTTTCTCGGGTCTTTTTAGCATTGATGACATTTTGGAAAATCGACCCTCTACCTTAATCAATATTCGACTATTTTTTTTCGACGATTTTTAGCTTCGATTATTTTTAATATGAAACGACATCATAGTTTATTAGGTCGGTTTTCTAATAAAACAGACGCTTTCAACAAGATAACTATTGGTCAAAAATGTAGTCGTGGGCACCTTTTAAGGTTTCTCTCTTTTAGGACTTCACAAACGATGTGATGTAATCCCTGCATGACCTTTTAGAATGTAGCAAAGTCATAAATCAAACTGTAATTAATTGAATTTAGTTATCATTATGTATACCTAGCCCAATTTTGCTTTCTTTTCCCCTAGTTTAGCACACCAAAGTGAATTGTAGCACACTATCCCTTTATATTATAAGTCCCCTATCTGTCGATACACTGAGAAGATATATATTATATTACCAAACAACCAACATTTTGGTAGTCTTTATTGATTAAACATGTGCTTCTCAATTGGATTACTAACATGTGGAACATGCATTTGATTTTTAATCATATCAACCATGTATTTGATTTTATTATATGTTGTGTTTCGCAATACCACTAGGTGTATAATTTGCCAATGCAAAATAAATTCACCGGAAGGGAGAGTGACACAGATATATGCTGATCACTGATGTGTACTATAGGCATCATTTTATGCATGCTCAAAGCTACAAAATATAGAAATGAGGGTGCATATGGCAACTATCAGTAATTTGATTTTTGACAAAAACAACGATTTTAATACACGTGGCTTACGAGCGGTTGCATCTCAAATGACCAATTCGTAACGCCCACAATGGACATTTGGCTATCTGTGACGCCATAGAATAAAGTATCGCAACCGTGTTTCACACCCACTTCCAGGTGATAGTACGGGGTTCCGCCCGACAGGCTGTGCCTTGTCCCTCGCCAACCCATGAACCGTCACGACAGATCCGAGCTTGAGAGCGCGGGGAGGGAGGCGAACAGAGCCCAGACGCCACTGGCAACTGGTGTCTTTTTCCTTTCTTTTTCTCCTCGGCACCCGGGCATCGAGTGTGGGGAGACAAGAAGCGCCCCCGAGGCTGGCCTACGGCTTCTTCTTCTCCCCCTGCTCCTCTTTGTTACATCCCCACCTCGCGATCACCGACTACTAGGGTTCACAGGATCTGCTCGCCGGGGCAATGCCTTGGCCCCTGTCAACGATGGGGGCGCGGATTCGGTCTTGGCTGCGCGACTACGACAGGATTCAGAACCTCGCCGTCATGCTCTTGTACGTCCAGGTAAACCGAACTCCACCATCCCCCTTGCTCGATCGGGTCGCCGCGCTTTCTTGCGGCGACGTTCTTGTTGAAAATTCTGACTCGCTTGCCTCAAATGTTCAACAAGCGAGATGCTACGATGTGATCTTGTGCATCAACTTTCCATTATTAGCTTCCCATGCTCCCTTAATTCCCCTGACACATGCCGCACGACAATGATGTTATAGATTGGATGCTCTCTGCTCGGCTCGCTGGGGGTAATGTACAATGGCGTGCATCTGGTCAACCTGGTGGTGGCGCTCTTTGCGCTGGTCGCCGTCGAGAGCAGCAGCCAGGCCTTGGGGCGGACGTATGCGGTCCTTCTTTTCTGCTCCATGCTGCTCGACATTGCCTGGCTCATCCTGTATGCTCACGCCATATGGTGAGTGCCCTTGTTTCCCTAATCACGTCACCAGTCTTCACGCTCTTGGCCTGAGACTGCCTCTTTGCTAGTTTCAGTATCTTTAGTATCGCCAAAACGTAGGTTTGTACAGTAACGTTTTCAGTACGCTGCAACTGATATCTCGAGGATTTTTGATTCAGAGAATTGCGTTTCCGTGAGGAGAAAGGTTGATGCTGATAACTTGATAGTGAATTCTTGGGGAGGAAGTGCTCTTCATAGGCAAATCAGATTATTGATTTCTGTTGGTTATGCTCTTTCTCCTACCAATTAGGTCTTGTTGCAGGCCATCTTCTTAGAAACTGCATACTATAAGAAGATCAATACTGTTGGAGGAACTCATCTGTCTCACTGTTTACCATAGTCTGATCATTGGGGGTAGGGGTTGTTTTCCTTTAGAGGCCTGCTCAGAAATAGTAGGAATTATCCCTACTTGTAGCCCATTACATGGTGGATTTCTTATGTGTTTGTGTTCACAACGAAACCAAATGCAATCTTTAAATGGGATGAAAAATAAAGAGTAAAAGGACCCACTGCGTGAGATGACTTGGAAAATACAGTATGGTGTGAAGCATAACTGGTACAGTGTTTTGCTCTTTTAAGAGTCGGTTAAACAAGAAAGTTATTTTAAGTCTGTAAATATATATGTAGATGTTTGATCGTGCAATGTGATTGTATGGAAAATGGATACAAAAACCCGAATATGTAGCAAATCAAGACAAAATATTGAAATTTCACTCTCGATGTATTGCGCAAGCTACTGGTTACCTACTGTAATTGAGTAGATATAATAAAAGGTTATATACCTTTTCCAAAAAAAAAACTTAGCTTAATATAGTTACAAGAGATATCCGCAAGAAATTCCACCCAGTCATATTTTACTTAAGGAGCTTTATTTGTCGTACCTATTTTGTAAAATTTGTTCACCTAAAGTTGTAAATTAATTATTGAATATTTTCATTGGGTAAGAAAAATGTGAATATTAGGTGATTAATGTAACTAGATATTCTCTAAAGTGAGTACCTAATCTCATTTTTAACTTTGAAGGCAGTTTCGTTACTAAAAAAATATTGACAATCAAAAGAAACAACCAAATTGTTAAATGCACCGTCCCACTAAGTCATTGGATCTTCCTCTATGGTTGCATGAGCTTATAATTAAAAGCAAAAGTGTTATGAGACTTTAGATTTTGGCTAATGTCAAATGTGCCAACTAGACATGCTAGATATCTATAAAACGACTGACTATTAAGTAGAGGACTACAAAGCAGTGACAATAATAGTATAAGAAAATAAATTGTCTTTTCATAAAGCTTGTCGTTAGTCATTGTAGTTTAGCTATTTATAAGTAACCCCCAAAATGTGATGTCACATCATCTACTGTATTACCATACATGTTTCTCAGACATTATTTATATATGACAGTGGATTGTTTGTAGTTACAGGTAGGTTTAAATTTTTTCCAGGTTTATGGAGGGAAATTGGAATATACGAAAACTACAGGGCTACCGTGGATGACCATAAAAGACCTACTGAATTTATCACACGGGACTTTATCAGTGCTACATCGATGCTTTTATGATAAGCACAATTGTATAATCATAAAATAATGAGTTATAGAATCCAAGCATTACTATTATATACAAACTTTATATACTGTGGGGGGGGGCATGGTCGCTGTTGGTCGCCTGCCTCTGTCTTTAGGCTGTGTTTGGTACGTGGTGAATCATGGTGATAGGGAATGATGGTGAAATAAAAATGTTGTTTGGTACGCATGGTGATAGTGATAGGAAAATTTTCCGTGGTGAATCCATGGTGAATTTTGGCTTGTTTTTGTCCTCATAGAAAAACATGGTGAATGATGGTGAAAAAAGTTCTTTTTAAGTCTCCATTAATATATGGACATATGTACAAAGAAAAATTCTAATATATATTTCCTTCCCTCCCTATGCTACATGTTTCTCTCCAAGATTTCTTTCCCGCCAACAAATTTTGACTTCCCACCTAAACTTATTTTGCTCTGAATACTATTTATATATCTTATTTTTTCAAACAATTTTTTTTCCATTTTTTTATTTGTTAATGTACCCATTATCCATTAAAAATATTTATTTATCGTTAAAAATCTCCCTTTCAATAGAAAAATTTCCCACCGCAACGTTTCTCTCCAAAACGAGTTTTCTCCCTCCAAGGCCAAATTTCCCGCCACGCCTTTTTCCCTCCAAGATAATGTTTCCCACTAAATATTTTTTCTTACAAGACAGAATTTTTTGTCAAATATTTTTCCTTCCAAGAAAAAGTTTTCTGCCACACCTTTTCCCCCAAGATAAAATTTCCCACTAAATCTTTTTTCCTGCAAGATAAAGTTTCCCATCAAATCATTTTCTCCTCCAACAAAAAACTTTTCCGCCACACCTTTTTGTCCAAGACCCTTTTTTCTCCAAAACAACGTTTCCCACAAATCTTTTTTCTCCAAGAAAAACTTTTCCGCAACACCTTTTTCCTCCAAGACATTTTCTTTCCTCCAAACAACGTTTCCCGCTATACCTTTTTTCCTCCAAGATAAAATTTTCCGTTAAACATTTTTCCTGTAAGACAAAGTTTCCCGCCAATTTTTTTTTTCATGTATGAGGTGTTTAATAAATAGAATTGATATTTGTATGAGGTGTTTTCTATAAAAATAGTTCCTTATCCTCATCACCATAACCTTGTAACAAACAATACTTTTTAAATATTTCTCTATCCCTTTCACCATCACCATGCAGGTGTTACTAAACAACAATTTTTAACGATTTCACCATCACCGTCACTATCATCGTCACCATCACCGTCACATCACCATCACCACGCATTTTGTCACCACGTACCAAACACATCCATAGTGTTGGATCAACCATTTTGTATGCCATGTAAAACAATGAAGCCTGGAAGACTTTGTGTTATTTGCTTAGTACTCTTGTCTTGCACCACTTGCACTAGAACCTTGACTATGGACTTCCAACCAAAAATAAGAAAGCAATCATATGGGTGAGATGCCAAATGTATGTACATATGTTGGAACATGGGTATGCAACACCAAGCATACATGTATGGGTGGTGTAGGAAAGGATGGTAATGATAAACCTCGTACTTGTCAAGGTAGTGCAATGTAATCTGCACGTAGATAAAATAATCAATCCACTTTCCAGTACAAACCTATACGATTTTTCCTTTCCATGAAGGGTTTGGTTCAATGGTGATCAAACCGTGGTGCTAACTGAGAGACATCGACTTCGATTCTTGGTTAGGTTAAATTATTATGGTTAATTGGATAGTGTTCACGTTTGTGCCATTGGTGCCTTTTTTTTCTAGCCATTGGTTTACACTACCCTTGGTCCTTGTCTGTGGATCTGTGGATGATGGTGCATAGGGAAGTTCTTCTTCCTCTAGGTTTCCATAATGCATAATGCATATGTGTTGCTTTAAGGGTGTGGTGTAGTGGTAATCTTTTAAAGTTCTTCTTCCTCTAGGTTTCCATAATGTAGTGGTTGAAATGCGTATGCTGAGATGGATGTGTGGGAAGACAAGAAAAGATCGTTTGAGAAATAACTACATCAAGAATAAAACGGGGGTGGCGAGCATTGAGGACAAGTTGCGCGAGGACTGACTCAAATGGTATGGACATGTGCAGCGCATATCAACTAATACACCTATACGAAGCAATGCTATTGAGTCAAGCACAATTAATAGAAGAAGTGGAAGGCCTAAATTAACATGAGAAGAGATTGTAAGGAGAGATTTTGAATCTCTACATCTCAATCAGAATATGACCCATGATAGAGCTGAATGGAAACAAAGGATCCATGTAGCCGACCCCAACATAGTTTGGACTGAGGCTTAGATGATGATGATGATGATAATGATGTAGTGATAATCTTTTGATTCACGTACCCCCTTGTATCAGAGCTTTGCGAGGTTATGGTATTCTAGAGGGTATTCTTTCCTTTTGGACTTCCATACATACACCGTTTACGTTATAGGCCGTAAGGGTATGGCATAATGGTGGTTAGACCATGGAGTTTGTGGGAGGTCCAAGGACCGATCTTGTTTAGATAGAATCATATGAATCTCTAGTAAGAATTTTGCTAGCTCTTGATTTACCTACTCCCCTGCGTCGGATTTCCATAAGGTTATAGGGTTCCAGGGAGTGTAATCACCCCCCCTCCAAAAAAAAGAAAAGAAAAGAAAAGAAAAGAAAAGCTACATTAGATAAGTATGTGGAGCACACATAGCGTGTGGGGTAAATCAGGTTTGTGAATGGGTGACATGCATTTGCCAACTCATTGCAACTTCTCTTGATTTACCCACATCACCTGTATCGGACCTCAATAATCTGTGGGTTCATGTGGTGGTGGGGATTACTTTACACACACATTTCCATAAGGGTGTGGTCAATTTGGTGCATAATGACGAGGCTACAAGTGCATGAAGGAGGTTCTAGGTTGGAATCCCATAGTGCAAGGTTGTTGTTACTTTGCTGGCTGAGGTGCCCCTTGCTTAGTGTTGGTTTTTGCTGAGTGCCAATGTTTCTCCTCTTGGCACTTGTCTAGTAAGTGATGACACCTTCATGAATTGCACTCTTAATCTTTCTTTCTTCTACAGTTCTACTCTAGCTTCCTATTTGCCTAATGCTAACACTAATCAGTAATCACCGTTTTCCCTCCTAATGCTATGCTAATGCCATTACATGTTACTATGCTAGTGTTTGTTTCTATTGCTTTGATGCTACTGGTGAAACCAGTCCAACCACCTGTTTAACCAGTGAATAAGAATTGGAGGCCTCACCGGTTTACTCATTGGTTTGGTTATGAAAACCTTGGTAAATAGGTTCCTTGTAGTGTTCCCCTACCTAAGCTAGCAAACACATCCTAGTTCATGCAATGTGTACCCTTTCTTCTACTCCTAAGCCATTATCTTCAAACGTATCTGTTAGAGAGTCTATATTAGCCTATTTAGTTAATAAGTTAATTAGTTAGTGGGCTTTTGTATCTCATCCCGTTTCGATTACTTGCGTCCTAAGTCTTAGGGCGTCTCCCCTCTCCTATATAAAGGAGAGGACATCCAATCTTGTATTCATCCCATTGCATTCAATTCAATACAATCTTATTTCACATGGTATCAAAGCGGCAAACAGTTACGGCGGCGTGAACAGTAACTCCGACGGTGAACAGTACGCGACACGAACAGTAACTCCGACATGAACAGTACGTCAGAGTGAACAATAATTCCTTCGTGAACAGAGCACGTTCGCTCCTGAGGGAAACCTAGCCGTCGCCCCTCCTCTCTCTCCTTTCCGGTGCGCACGTAGCCCTAGCCGCCGCTGCTTGTCTTTTCCAGAGAGCAACCGAGGGGAAGAACCCCTGCCTGCGGGCAGTCGCTGCCGTTGCCATGGCTTAGGCCGACTGCCCGCTAGGCATCTCCCAGCCTCCATGACATATCTTTTTCTTTCTCATACAATCTAGTTTTCTTTCCGTGCGTCGACACCATCACCTTCTTGGCGCCATCATCATCCTTCTCGTGCAAATGCCGCCACCAGCAACAGACAGAGCCACCACCACCACGCCTCTATCCCGCGTAATCAGTGCTGCCGCCAGCAGCAATAGCAAAAGTGCTGCCATCCGCTAGCGACAACAGCCGCCAAGTGCTATCTCCGTCAGCAGCACGCCGCCACCGACGATCACCCAACCATCATTCCGAGCGACCAGTAAAAAGCAGCCACCATCCGCATCCGTCGACGCCATCGCACTCGCATTATTCAGCAACCATCTACCGCTGCATCGCCCTGATGTCCTCAGCTTCAGCCTCTGTCGTCTCATAAGGAGAGGCTCCGCACTTGACTCCGCATGTAGCCTCATGGCATGCAATATCTCCGGAGCCGTGCAGGAGATCAATATCATCTCTTTTGTTGTGGCCAAGTGCTACATTAGCCGAGCGACACAATCATCGTCATCTGTCCTGCTCCTGTGTTGCTGCCATATCATCTAGCAACCATATCCCCAGCTGTTGATCGCACCATTCAGCCACCGCCGTCATCCATGTCCCTGGTCGTTGCTCCACTGCTGCTCTCCATCTCGTCGTTGCTGCCCCAAAGTTTTCGCCTATCCTTGGCTGAAGCACGGTTACCCATCACTCTCCACCGCTACCAAACAGCCCTATCTACTGCCCCATGTACCAGATGCCTATTGATATTCAGATTCTTAATCGGATCTTCCCTTGGCTAATCGAATCCAGTTTTAAGCCTAATCAGATTTTTCTAGATCCATTTAATTTTTCTATCCAGATCTTACATTGACCCATTTAACATATTCTCTCCGGTTATCGATTTCATTCTCCACATATTACACATCTCCATATCATAAAATCCTCTCAAATCCACCAATTCCTTTCCCACCCACCCATATCATGTGTGTATCCCTTTCTACAGTGGGGGGGTCATATGTCAATTTCTCCACACCAAACACTCACTCTCGTCGTATTTGGTGTGCGGGGGGGATAGAGAGGAGAGGAAGAGATGAGAAGAGAGAGAGAGAGTGAGAGAATATGTATGAGAGAGAGTATGAGAAGAGATGATATATGTATTCAGGCTATATATCTTCCAAGCTATTATCTTCATGGAGCTTCGCATTGTTCAGCACATCCGTTCTCTACTTTCAGACAGTAATTAAGGATCTTCATTCAGCGTCAACACCGAGCTATCCACGTTTGTACCACGTTATGTACGTCAGGTGTTGATGGTGTACTTCAACTGCATTCACAAGAGACAGATGGGTGCTTCTTCATATTTTCAAAAGCTCAGTAAGCCTGCCAATCTACTTCTGCAAGGTTGATTCATCCAGTTTATCTTCATCGAGCTGCTTCATCACGTCTTCTCTGAGCCGCATCTGCTATTTCGACATCACCTGTTGCTGATCTACTTGAGACTTTCCTTGATGGATGATATCTCCTTTCCTGTCAAGCCCCCAAGGTTCACGCTACAGTTTTATGGTACCTGCATCGTATCATCAGCACATCGTCCGTTCGTGTTCGTGCCACGTTATGCACGTCTTCTCAGACAATTCGAAGATTCCGCTACTGCTACATCGACATTGGGTATCCGCGTTCGTGCCGCGTTAAGTACGTAATCCAATGAAGATGACGTAGTGATGGTGTTGAGGATCGTTTGCTCCGAGCGGTGAATTACTGCTGTAGTATCAGGTTCCATTCTTCAGATGCTCTTCATTCCAGATGGACTCCAAAGACCTTCAAAGCTCGAGGATCTCCAGCCTACAGAATACAATTTCAAAGAAGAGAGACATTGTCATCACATGGTTCAGGGGGAGTATTAATTAAGGGGGAGTATCAATTTTTGTATGGGGAGTGCTATTTATCTTTCATTTATCATTTCTTTTATCGTTTTATCGAGTCTTGTAACCTCCAAGCTTTGGACACGTGTTTCACCCATGCTCCAGCTTGAGGGAGAGTGTTAGAGAGTCTCTATTAGCCTATTTAGTTAATAGGTTAATTAGTTAGTGGGCTTTTGTATCTCATCCCATTTAGATTACTTGCGTCCTAAGTCTTAGGGCGTCTCCCCTCTCCTATATATAGGAGAGGGCGTCCGGTCTTGTATTCATCCCATTGAATTCAATTCAATACAATCTTATTTCACAATATCTGCATCCGTGACCTCATCTGAGTAGCAACAACATGCAGCAGTTAGAGGAGAAGGATAAGGAGGCGGCGACGGCGAAGGAGGAGAGGAAGTGGAGGATGCACGCCTGCAATAATGAATAATATTATGTCGTGGGGTCTTGACAACACAATATCTACTAGCGGGTAGTGACTACTAAAGTTAACGGACGTAGAGGCTGCTGGATGCACAACGTCGATGGTAGAGGCTTTCTGACTCATCCATGCCAATTTTCCCCTCACCATTGAAGTTGCTAGGGCACAAAAGGGAGCAGTGGCTTAGTCAATTGGGGGTGGGGGGCTGTAGGGGGTTGGTCGGGGGAATTCTTGGGGCTCAGAGGTTCTCTGCCTCTTAAATGACGCATCATGTGCCAATACGGGTGTGCAGGGGTTTTGATGGACTGACCTGTCAGTTGGCTGTGAACTGGACCAGTTCTTCATTCAACTGGCTAGTTGACCGATTCCTCACCACTTCACTGCATTTTCTGGGTCTGTAGCTAAACTAGACCGCTAGTGTGGCCAGTTCCCAGTATAGCCACTTGACCGGTTGGTACATTTTGGTTCTGGCATCCCTACTAAATACGAACCATGATATGGACTCAAGCATATTGGTTGGTAATCAACTGGAGTTCCTAGTGCTCCTTCTGTAGGCTGCCAAGTTTGAGAGTGGATGGTAAACCTGTTTTATAGTAGAGGCTCACATACTGGGAGTAATGGTCTAAAAAACAATCGCCAGGAGAAGCTCTCACACTGGTTGGTAACTTCTTGTAATTATCTGGGGTTCATTTTGTTGGATACTTGGATCAGAAATGGGGCACTGGTCCTACATGGCCCTGACTGTAGCAGGCACATATACATCAAATTATTGAAATTTCATGGTTGTTACAACTGAGTATTCAAGCCCACAACAGAAGAATCATCCCATGACCAAGCATTGTATTCTTTTTTTATGTTTGTGACGTATCACCTTCCGGGCTTTTAGGGGGAATCATTTATAAAATGATTGCTCGGGCCTTGCTGTTGATTTCAGAACAAATTGATTCCTAGCATTTTTTTGGTGTCAAGCTTGATAGAGATGATTTTGAAGTTGATTGGCTATAGATTTTACGCAATGAGAATGACAGATCAGAAAGACGACACAAATTATCAATCAGGCAGCACAGTGCATTAGTGGGTCACTCTTGTATCAAATGAAGCAACACTTTCAGAAAGGACGGTCTAGGCCAAAGCAATGCTTTTCCTCCAGATAACAGTAGAGGATTTTCTAGCATCACTGCAGATTGTCGTGATAGGTGGTGACAGAGTCTTGACGGGGCTAATGGCAGCCATGGTGGTTGATGGGATTGATACTCCTGACCAGTATACATGGCTGAGGCAACTTGAGGAAGGAAAGCAACAGTGATGACCCAAGGGCCGGCTGGTCTCGGAGCTTACTGGTGGGGATCCTGCAGATGTGTGACAGCAATTTGGAGAGTGGGAGAGAGAGACTACCTAGATATAGACTTATAATTTTTTGTCCCTTGCACTAAAAAAAGACTACAAGACTCTTTATATGCAGGGCAGATGACTACTCAGCACACACAGGAGAATAAAGTTAGAGAAGTAAAACAGGGAATCTAAACGATAAAAGTTCTAACCCATAATTTTCTTTTTTTTCAGGAATATATCTACAGAGGCATATGAACCTCTTTTGGTCTTCTCATTGAAACTCACACTGTGGACAGAAATAGTTGGTTTCTCTGTGAGGTCGCTTTCCTCTCTATTATGGATTCAGATATACAGATTGGGTGCTTCGCTGGTGGAAAATACCTCGTATCAAGCTGACTACGATCTGCGAAACAGTTTCATAAACCCCCCTGCTCACCAACCCATTTCACAGAGCTCAACCCCTAATGACGTGGTTGGTGGTTCTATCTATGATCCGACTTATTACTCCTCCCTCTTTGAAGATTCTGGTACTCGGCAATTATTACAGGAGGTACTTATCTTTCTCTTTGAAAGTTTCATATTTTTATAGAAGTAACTGCTCTCATAATCCGTTTCTTATGCAAATTTCGTGTTTAGTTGATTAGTGCCAATGCTCTGCCCAGCTTTTAAATCAAGCGTTTGATGCCTGATAGCTACTTCTTTCTCTTGAATATCTTAAATTATGTATTTATATCACTGAATATATATGACATTACTTAAGTCCTATGTAGTATTTATAAGTTCTTATTAACACAGCACCTCAAAATGTTATTCAACAGTTTCATTATATAGTTTTTTTTCCTCCCTTGAGGCCAAGAAGTTTATTACATCACTAAGGTGAAGGATTGTACATTATAGACCTTAAGATGAAGGATGTATGTAATAGACACTTATATATTCTGAATGCGAGCATATACCTTAGTAAAGATCGATTTATGTGTCTGTTGTCAAACATGTACCATAAAAATACCTTATTCACAAGAGCCCCTGATTATACTTTAGCCAAACGAATAGATTTTGTATCACCATTTGAATTCTGCATATTTCCTAATATTTACCAATGAAGCTAGGGCATGATGATGAAATCCATATCTATTCCTCAGTTGTACAAGCATATATAGTTTTCTAAGGTTGCTTTTTTAGATTCAAAGTCATATTTGCAACTTGTGAGCCAATAGCATGAAATGCGGCCGTCCAAGTAAAGAAACCTTGTGAATCGGAATGTGGTCCTTGTCTTTTTGTACCAGTCATGTAATGTAATATATACCCTGCTTTCTGTCCATCGTGAAAATTAATATTTTTCTCTGTATTTCTGAAGTGTCTCCTAAATACCAAACATTACTGGAGAAAGCAGATCTTGAGGACCATCTTGCACCAGTCATTTTGAGAAATTTCCATCACATGCCAGCCTACTGGCAATCACGAGCTGGTATGAGACCAGTAACCTTATTTTGTAGCACGGAGGTCCATTTGAATCCTGAAATGCACATAAAGTAGCTATAAAATCCGAGAAACATTGTCTTACACCAGTTTCACCAGATTCTCTGTTAACTAGAAAGATACATTTCTTCCACCCCAAATGCCTAAATGAGCCATGTATATATTATTTTCTCTGACCTTGATCATCTCTTTCTGATAGGAGATGACCTTCTATATTGCTTACAGTAATTAGGTCACTAAGTATTCCATTGCGGTATTTACCATTTCTTGGATGGCCAAGGAGAAGGAAGTCTGGTAGCGGTAGATGATGAAAAAGATTGGATCATGGACATTTCAGGCTCAACAGAAGAACCAAGTTATTTGTGGATATGGGCGCCGAAATACACAATCTAATGCATAGTAGCGAAGGAAGATAAAGTGGGGTTGAATTGGAGAGCAGGAGGATATAATGTTTCTTTGACGTGCATATAGTTAAGAGGTCGAAACAACGTTACCAGGAAGTTCGTTTATGGATGGAAAAATGACATCCTTGAAAACTACGGCTCATGTCAATAGTAAGCTACAATGGGCGAGGAATTTTGATGGAAGAACTGGGATTATGTTAGATAGAAGAAATGGACCTAAAGTTGATAATCAAGCTGTAGTTAATATCACTTCCAGCCCCATCTTTCATGAGAGAACTAAGCACATGAAAGTTGACTGCCACTTTGTTCGGGAAAAGGTTCAATACAGGTCAAACTCACTCCAGTTCTTTTAAAGGATCAACTTGTAGTTTTGTTCACTGACAACTTTAAATGGGTGTTGACTCAAATAACTGTGTAACAAACTCATACACACCAGTTTGAGGGAATAAGTTTGTCCATTGTTCTACACTGCGTATCTGTGTTATTGACAATCATCCATATTCCTATGTATAAAGGCTTGCCTTGTTCACATGACAATATGACATTACACTCCATTTATCTCTTGGTTAAAGATGGTAAATTGACACCTAACATGAAGAAAAGTATTTGAATGTTCACACCCTATTATAGAGCACACAATCGACAACACACCTAACAATCTAAATAAAATACTCAAGGAAACAAATAAGTTGCACCACCGGTGAAGAGAAATCTCCTTGCGACGAGTCAAATTCTTGTGTAACAAACTTGGTGCTTATAATATATGCACACCGGTTTTAGGGGGAGTGTTAGATAAATAAGTTTGTCCATATTATTTGTATACCAGGATTAGTCCTACGTTGTGTATCTATGCTATAGGAAGCCACCTTTATTTGTATATAAAGGCTAGCCCTGTTTATAATACAATATGATATGACACTCCATTAATCTTTCGGTTACAAATTTTAAACTAGCTCCTAACATGAAGAAAATATTTGAATGTTCTTACCCTATTAAAGAGCATTAACAACCAATAACACTCCCAAATGTTACAAAAGTTGCAACACCGGTGAAGATAAATCTCCTTGGGATGCCGTAACACCTATATGTGTGTGGCTTATCAAGCATGCTGATACCTATATAGAAAAATAATAGTTTTGCTCCTATTTTGTTTCTTACACTGTTAGAGTTGTAAAAACCTAAAGCTAGAGACTATGCTTTTCAACAATAACTGATGCAATCACCTTATACTCGGCCTTCTATAGGCATCCTCTAGTCTCCTAGTACGAGTTCATGCAATTCTTTGTGAATCTAGGTCCATGTTATCTTAGTTTTAATGAATAATCTAGATTAGTTGAAGTCCAAGGAGCTTCTGCTCCAAGGTTTTATTCGTCACTGTCCAACATCCTCCACACGAAGAAGGTTCTCTTCTTCTTTGTTAAGAACTTCTGACAATCCTCTTCCCACTTAAATGAATGGACGAACAAGTTAAAACATTTTTAGGCTTCTTGTGCAATCTGGAGGGCATACAACACTAGGTCCCCAACCACACCCATAGAAGATCACATTGCCATTTTTACTTGGGAATTTTTACAGTGGCATATACATGTCATCTAACTCCTTTAAGATTTCCTATATCGACTTCTCTCGGTGCAGATTCTAACATTTAGGATATATAATGTTGTCAATTTGTCATCGTTGTCAAAGTCTTGAAATGCCCATTATCTTCTCCTTCCCATGCATTTATCGTTATTTATTCTTATATGTTTTTGATGCTTGGTGCGCATCGAAGCATCTTACTCATCTCTAAAGATGCTTAAACCTAGAAACACCACCACTGTGTTGTTTTCACACCGTTTGTATAGGATTTTCCATATATTTTGTAGAGCAAGAGAATATCACTTTAAGTGCAGTTATTAGGTTTTTGATACTATTGCATTTTAGCTTATCTATTTGTCAAATTCACTCATGAACTACATTTGGAAAGTATCTCGAACGAGCAACATATGCCTGATTAAAAAAAATCATATTTTAATAGTCTTGAAGAATTACAATACGATACCATTCAAAAAATTGATTTACATGAAGATCATACAATGCTGTAAGAATATTTTTTGCTTTTTGAATTTTTGTAGATGTACTCGATTTGGTGGTTGGTACAACACATATATGTAAGCCAGAGCAATCTTACGTGTTAGATTCTGAGAACCATGATATATTTCAAAAAGTTTGCATTTGGGTGAATGGGGGTGAAATCAGAGAGATGAAACAATGTTAGATGACCTATATTTGATCATATCTTGTTAATAAAGGGTAGATCATATCTTGTGTTCAGCTTGAAACAAAAGAAATTCCAATAAGGAGTCTTACCTGAAGCTCTAATAGGTTTTCCACAATATAGCAGTACAACAAAACAAAAGAAATCTTACATAGTAACAACAAAGCTATCTTACACATAGTAACAACAATGTTGATGAAGTGGTTGACGTATAAAAGATGAGAGTGCCAATGTGGACTGCCTGCCCTCATCTTTCGACACCGAAGCTAATTTGGAAGCTTAGTGAAAATTCATTATATCACAGTCGTTGACTACTCCAAATGATTTGTATTGATGGATACTTTAAGTAGAAGTTTCTTGACACAATGAAGACAACGAAGGCGCTCTTTAAATTAACATGGTGGTACTTGTGGGTGGATATGCACCTTTTCTAATTTGGAAGGAGAAGGGGGTTGACTCTTTTGTTCATGCAGGTGAGTGAGGCTGACGTCTCTGTGTAGGGATGGCAAATGGGCGGGTATGAGCGACCCATACCCATACCCACTATAACCATTTACATTTTGACTCAACCCACACCCGCCCCATTTGATGAAAACAAATAATAAATCATACCCATACCCGCCGCAATATGTGACAGGGACCCATTATAACCCATCCTACCTAACACCATGATTAGACATTGAATGCAAAAATTGTAAAGAGGCCCTTTAGAATTATTTGTTCTCACACAATTTGCAACAAAACTCTTATGCATATAATATTTGCATAATAATTACTTCCGACTTTGAAAGTCAAAATCTTTTTCTTTCCCAAACTAGGCTGAGTTAAATTGATAATTTCCAGAAGACCTCTGGCATTAATTGTAACTGCCAAGGGAAGATCACAGATCAGTAGATAACATCTAATTCACAACTGTTTATTTAAACTTTGAACTCATGCCAGAATTCAAGTAATTAATATCAATGATCTGTCTTTTGTACACAATGCTTTGTTAAACAATATCATGAATTACACAGTTGTTACGTCAGATATATCTTATACTTCAACTAGACAAAAGAACAAACACACTGACTGCAGCGAGGAGAACGAACTAGAAACTAATTAGATTATTAATGTAGTTATTCATCCGAAACGAGTTGCAGGTATGCAACCTTCACGATTAGTCCTCCGCTGATAATTCGTGCCCCAATCTCCTCGGTGGCAATATCCACCCTAACCCAGTAGCCAGACAACCGCCGCTCCTACCGCCACAGAGTTCAACAACCACCATGACAACGACCGTGGGCATGGGGAGGCATAGGAAGACCGCGACGACCGAGTGAAGAGGGGCGACAATCTGGCCAAGCCACCACTATGCCTCCGCTGGAGACGCGACCCCGGAGCTGGCTCAGGCGAGGTCGAAGCCGTTGGAGAAGAACTTACCTTCTACGCATGTTACCAGAGCTGATCCATGGAGGACGGACAACTCCGATCCGATGCGGACTAGGGCAGAGCAGTGAGAGCTGACGACGATCATACTCGTCGTATCTTGTGAGAGTGAGGAGGAAGACGGGGGCGTGCTTCTCCAGGGCAAACATGGCGGACTGCGTCAGGTGTTACGTTCCGGTAAAGATGAGTGTGCGGCGACTGACGACCCGTCCAAGGAACGGACTCTGGGCCGATGAGTTCCCAAATGGTTGTCGTCTTAGCAGCCCTCTCAGAGGCGTCGCGTCACCAGCCTTGCCGGAGCCCGCCACGAGCCTTCAGCCGCCAGGGTCAACTTCAACACCACGACGCAAAACTTGCCAGGGTCAACTTCAGCGCCACGACACAGAACTCGTTGCTTCTGCCAAGAAAGGAGGGGATTAGGGGAAGCCGTGTCGTAGCAGGACGAGCAAGGGGAGCCGCGTTTGTCACGGAAGGGGAGTAGGTATAAGTGGGTATCAGTGGGTTTTAGTGGGTCATTGGTTTGAAAATGGGTTCCGTATTACTATCCCCGTTAAGACCCAACTGTTAGTTAATACCCATTAAACCCATTATAATTGGGTCAGTGATATTAGATCCCCGTGGGTATATGGGTGCGTTGGGGAATTCTGTCATCCCTATCTCTGTGTCAGTCCTTATGCAATAATATCTGCGATGGAAGACTGCCTTCTCCTAGACAAGGAGGCAATACCAAGTAGGAATTTCATCATGAGTTGTGATGACGTCACAATTACAATTCTCATAATTGAAGCCAAAGTCCATTGCATCAATACCAAGGAAGGTTTCCCTTTTTTCATAATTTTTCGTTGATGTTAAATTCTTCCTTTCCAAGAGGGTTGAGATTTGGGGATGAGAGATTTTTGATTGGACATTGATCAACTAAGAGGTAGAATGCAGAGCGGATCTCATGAGGATGGCATTTTTAGCCAAGACACATCATTGTGCTGTGCAAGGGAACAAATTAGGCTTTGACCTTGCCTATTTTAGAGCTTTACTGTGCCTAGTCTTTTAGAGGTACCTTTAATTGGTCAGTCATCTGTTTTCCTGACTGATGCTAGGCCTTTGGGGAGCAACGTTTGATCATTATTGAGGTTTTATGACATTATTGAGATTTGTGCCCTTCACCCATCAATCAACCTTAATGGCTACTGAGGTGATTGGCCATTTGCAACTGTTTAACTACAATATGTTCTTAGGGTTGAAAATCCATTGAAGGATTGCATAGGTGCCCTTTGGATGGGAAATTGCAGACATTGACCTTTCAAAGGGGTCTGAGGAATCTCATTGATTCATCCAATCTTCTATTCAACTAGAGAATGCAAATTTTCCTCTTCAGACACTACCTCCTTCAACTCTTAGTGATATTGAGGAGCACTTCTAGTTGATAGTAGTGGAGGTGGTGGATCCAACAACTTTAGGTGCGTTCATAGAGAAATGGAAGTGGCATTCTCATGAGGTAATCAAGATCAACAAGCACAATAAGGCGTTGGGCATTTTCTTCATGAAGATGAGTGAGATCGAGAATTGCTTCCCCATGCTCAAGGAAAAACATTTTTTCATTGATAAGAGTTAAAAAGGAGATGTCCAAGTGGGATGTGAAGACCCAAAGTTGGGTGCATGAAATTGTAACTTTGAGGTATGTTTAATGGTTTTCATGCTCATCCTTTATTGTTTTCATGTTGTCCGCCTAGGTACCCTAATAGGACCCAAATGCTAGACGCTTAGTTATGTGATGCCATCTGGGTGGGTTGAACTAATGCCTAAGAGATGTAGCATGGGCCATCTGGGCACTGGTGGACTCAAGTGGCTACCTCATCACTTGTTTATCTAACGAATTTGGTAACTACCTTGTCTTATTTTATATTTACTCAGATCCCTTTCGTTCTTGAATGAACTCCCGTACGTGCTCAACTTGCTATCATTTGATGGGATACCGGTGAATTGGTGATCCCTCCAATTGTCAATGACAACTAAGTTATGAATGTAAGTATTTGCTCCATTTGGTCATCATTTTCTTTCCACCATTTCTAATAAACACCCAATGACGCTCATGAACCAATGTCTACCATGTACTTGATGATGACTAACTTGGTATAACGATTGATGACCTCTTCCTTTTGGTTAAGACCTACTACACTTCTCTCCTTAATAGTCTTCCCTTTCTTCTTGTTCTTCCTCTTCTACTTATTGATATACTTGCACTCTCCTCTCTTCCTCTTTCCAACTCTCACCCTTCATTCTGTTTTACCTTTCCTATTACATTCTTCCTGTCTCTTCCTCTCCCTTACATCTTCTTCTTCGTTTATTGTTGGAGTGTTACATCCTCCCCTCTCCTCCCCTCCTATGTTTCTTCCTTTTCCCCATGTCATCTTGTGCTTTATCAGAATGATGGCGTTTGGAGCATATGTAAACAATAGTATGTAGGCATCAAGGTCTTCATCACAATCGCTAACATCACAACCCAGAGGGTGCTGGATCATAGTTACCAGAGAGTGATGGATCATAGTTACCAGAGAGTGCTGGGTCACAACAGAAGTAGTCGATGTGCAAACAAAGCACATACAAGTTAAGAGTCAACATGTGCAAGGCACAAACAAGTAGAGAGTGCCGACAGATAGTAGAGAAAGTCAACATGTGCAACACAAACAATTTCAATGTGTAAATAAAGCATAGACAAAAAGTAGAAAGTAGAGACGACGTGGGCAAGTTGAAGACCATCAACTTAAATAAGGAAGTAGCAGACGTAAAGCTCCAATAGGAAAGCTCTCCAAGAAGCATATAGTAGTATAAGACTTTACGATGCAAATATCAATAGTAGAAGCCCACAAGCTCTTCAGAAGTGCATACAAATCCACAAATCTATACTACAATAAAAAGAGCGAGTTTGATGCTGCGCTCTCCTTGATTCACTCTCTTCTCTCCTTTTTTCAAGGAATTTTACTCTTACAAATATTTATTCCCACACTCTCCTATTAACTTTTATTATCTTTAATTATGTATTTCTCTCTCCATCCCATGGAAACGGTTCCTTGATTCTCTCCATTCAAACAACCAACACAAATATCTTTTACCGTAGGGACCCTTTCATGGACGAATCCCCTCCCCGCATATTTCCAACAAATTTTATATGTCACGTGCATGTGCACGTGTGCGTTCACTAGTATATATCAAGAAGCAAGAAGATCCTCATAGATAGAAGCAAGAATTTAATTTCCTCTCTTCATCTTATCTCTCCTCTATTTCTCCCCCTCACACCAAGCACATAGAATAACAACGGCTGGGGTGAACAATGATAAAGAAAGCTAAAAAAAACAGGCATAACACTGCTTGGGTGGGGTTTGAGGGGCATGACCCCACAATTAGGGGGTCCCACTGCCCTTCAGTGAACGGAAGTTGAGGGGAGGCCGCCCCTCTCGGGGGCAGAGCCTGTGTTGTATGGGCGGGCGCCCAGGCGGCCAATGGGGTCTCCATATCTGGGCACCCAGCATCAAAGGCTATGCCAGGTGGGCCAGGCGACCCGCCCAGGCGCCACTTAATTGTATTTACTCATATGCTTATTTGTATTTATCTATCTACTGTTTTTATTTAGTTATCTACTGATTTGTGTTTATTTTTGTATTGATTTTGATACTATTTAATCATCTACTGATTTAACTTTAGTTATCAACTGTTTAACTTTATTTATCAACTGATTTGTGTTTATTTATGTATTGATTTTGATACTATTTAATCATCTACTGATTTAACTTTAGTTATCAACTGTTTAACTTTAATTATCAACTGATTTGATTATATTATATTTATTCATCTACTATTTGTATTTATTTATGTACTGATTTGAGAATTGATTAATCATCACTGATTTATATTAGTTAATCAACTGATTTGTATTTATTCATCTACTTCTTTGTATTTATTCATCTACTGTTTTTTATTTAGCTATCTACTCATTTGAATTTATTTATACTGCTTCTGAAATTATGTAAGAATCTACTGATGTAACTTTATTTATCAACTGATTCGTATTTACTTTTCCACTTATGTATTTATTCATCTACTTATTTGTTTTTATTTATTACTGTTTTTATTTAGTTATCTATTGATTTGTGTTTATTTATGTACTAATTTTGATATCATTTAATCATCTACTGATTTAACTCTATTTATCAACTGATTTGTATTTATTGTATTTTATTCATCTACTATTTGTATTTATTTATGTGCTGATTTAGGAATTATTTAATCATCTACTGATTTATATTAGTTTACCAACTGATTTGTATTTATTCATCTACTATTTGTATTTATTTATGTGCTGATTTAGGTATTATTTAATCATCTACTGATTTATATTAGTTTATCAACTGATTTGTATTTATTCATCTACTTATTTATATTTATTCATCTACTGAATTTATTCGTCTACTGTTTTTTATATAGTTATCTACTCATTTAAATTTATTTATGTACTGATTTTGAAATTATATAATCATCTACTGAGGTAGCTTTATTGATCAACTGATTTGTATTTATTTATCCACTTAGTTGTATTTACTCATCTACTTATTTGTATTTATTTAGCTACTATTTTTATTTAGTTATCTACTGATTTGTGTTTATTTATGTACTGATTTTGATATTATTTAACCATCTACTGATTTAACTTTATTTTTCATAAATTTTACATGTATCCATTAAATTAATCTATATATATATATATATATATATATATATATATATATATATATATATATATATATATATATATATAAACGCCTGAGCCTCTGCCTGGGCATCCCCAGGCAACGCCTGGTCGCCTAGCCGCCTATACAACCATGGGCAGAACCCCTTAAAAAGGTCTACAATATTTTTTAGAGAAAAATCAAATGAAAATACTTAATGTAAGCCATTGAGTGAAAAGCTAAATAAAGATAGAATGTCGTATGCCTGAGTCTTATGCCATATAATCTTCTAGTAGTTGTAGCAAATAGCTAACACAAAAATAAAAATGTTGCATGAAATTATTAGTTGAAGTCCACTTGAGGAAGAAAGAACCCGCAGAGTCAGTTCATGACACTACTACACTAGATCTTTTATAAAGAAACACTTCCTCTCTAAACCATTCACAAGCAGTAGTAGGCAACAAAACATTTTTGTTGTGAACATAGAATCAACAAGTAATACACAATAGTAGTAGGTGGGTGCAAGGCATAGAAACGTCTAGCTAACAACACAACATGAGAGAGGTGACTGGAAGATCTCGTTGACTAGAGCACTACAGAATCAACTGTGGATGGACTTAGCAAGCTCTCCCCCTTTAATTAAAGAACAACTTGGGACCAACGACATTTAGTATGCCAGGGGAAGTAAATTGAGAATCAATAGTAGAGGAGTTGACAATGGTTGGGTGCAACGGGCAATGTGAGGATTGATGGCGGGAGCAACAGGTAACGGTTGGGGGGTTAATGGCAGGCCGGTTGTAGGTAATGGGAGTTGTGCGGTGGGCACTGGCGGATGTACAACTAGTGGCTGATGGGTTTGTGGCTGGAACAAGTGTTAGCGGGTGTGCGGATTTGCTACTGGTGGATGGAGCGAGCTTTGGTGCTAGGGCTTATTGGTGTGTGGGTTTGTGATGCAGGTGGAAGAAGGGGGCAACATAGGGGAGGGATGCACAAGCATGGAGAAGATCTATGGCAGCGCCCAATGGGCAACCAAGCCTAGAAGCGTAGCTAGGGCCGCTCGTAGGCGGAAGAAGTTTTTCTCTCCTTCGTTGTTCAGGTTAGGGTTGGATCACTGCTCTGATACCACATGGAAAGGTAAACAAATGGCTAATTGTTGTATTTGATAAGAGAACCCCCCTCCTATATATAGGAAAGGGGGAAGCATACAGACTCAGACACGACCCTAATGGGCCAAGACACAATTGGGCCTATATACTAATAGACTCAATACTAAATTAAATACACTCTCGAACACAAACTATTGATTATTGAAATTTGAGTTATATGGAATCAGTTCCTCATTGCATAGTCCTTGTACACATGATACTCTAATGAAACTTTGACCTTGTAATGGTCCCGTTGGCATGACATGGCCGTGACAAAAGGCTGTTATAAATCATTGATATTTTAAGACAAAAATTAGAGGCCTTCTTGCTCTTACATGTTAAAAAAGAAGAGGTCGCCCTGAGTGTATATACTTAAAGGAGTTTGAAAACTGTAGTTGGTTATAAGTTAGGCTGGTGGATGTATGATTGGGGTAGAGGATCAGAACCACTCTTAATCCCGCCTATTTGGGCACTATGTGGTTTGCTTTTATGCTCTTGCAACTCTATTACAGATGTGATTGTAGCTTTATTGCACATCTTTGTAGCAAGTTGCAAACCCCTCAAGATTTCTAGCGGAATAATCCCCATCTATGGCCACGTTGCCTCTACAGAGAGCACCTCCCACCCTCACTTCTCAATGCTCGCACCCTTGAATCTTAGTCTGTTCTTATCCTTCTTCCATTTGTAGCATTGTTGATTTGAAATCAGTGTTTCATAGTTCAGGGATATATGTTTGGCCTACCTTTAGTTGCTTGGTGAGGTAAATTTGGCAACATATGCATGCTTGATTGTGTTTTACATGTTGGCTGTGTGATTGGAAGCTGACAAAAGATATGGTTTGGGAGGTGACACAAGAACCACACACGGATGCTCAAGCATAATCTGATAGACAACAGTGCAGATCTTTTTCCAGCTAGCACTATTTTGCACTGTTAAAGAGATTATAGGAGAACTTGTTTTCGGAGTTGTGTAGGATTGTGCATTGCTGCGGAAATCAACTGCGGTATATATCACATGAGCAAGCCACGATAATGAACTTCAACAGAGCAAATAGCTGCATAATGTAGGTTAACGTATGAAGTATCATGATTTTGCGTGCAGGGTTACTAGAACTGTGGAAATGGCCACACAACAAATAATAACACTTTTGACATTAAGTGGGCACAATCAAACCGAATTTCAAACTATAGTATGAAATGCGCCACAATTATATTACTAAGAAACATTGTAGCAGCCAAACCTGCTAGCTTAGCTGTCAACTTCCCCTGCCTTTTTAAAAAAATAATCCAGAATGACGTACATTATTAGATAAGCCTAGGCTCTAAGGCCTTGTGTTTTCCTTTTGCACTAGGAAAAGAAAAATGACCAAAGCCGAGCCAACCTATTCCACTTCAATAGAAAACTGGACCCCCGTCCGTTCGTCTGAGCGAGCACTCGACAACTAGCGACGGAAACACAATTTTTGCCTGATAGACTAACATCGTGGGTAAAAAAGAATACTGGAACCAGTATTATGCTACTCATTTTTGTTGAGCGTCAGTGATAGTACATGGATCACCATCCCTTCTTCTCCAGGAGGTTATTGAATGCTCCTCCCTTGGCCTTTGCTTGCAGAGGCTTTCTTTTTTCTCTACCAGCTGCTTGCCTTCTAGCTGTTCCAATGTTTGTCGCACGTGATTTCCTTGTACCTCATGTGCACAATTGTTAATTGTTTATGCTAGCTAGCCTATGGGGATTAAGTTGGGACACCGATTCTCAGGCTTTTGGGCTGGAATGGCAACGGGTGGGGTGGAGAAGTTGTGGGGGGTGAAACAACACTTAATACATCAGTCGAAAGGAAGCATCTTGTATAAAGACATGAAGGCTCACCTTGCCTAATCTAGTAATTTACAGTTGACTACCTTGATATTATGTAGCTGGCACAAGGACTAGTTGCTGAGTCACTACCTTGCTGGCAACAAGTAGATGTGTACAAGGAAAGAAGTGAGATTTGAGAAACTCAGCAGTTGCTCAAAGTAAGATTACATTCTGGGAGGTCTTGATCACAATATGACATGAATATGGTGTAGGATTTAAAGCCCATTTTATTGATCTCACATCATACAAAAATCATCTTGCACCCATTCACATTAAGGCCGAGATCCTACTCCTGCAGTATGACTACCTGGACCAATGAAGCCACAATTACATCACCAAGAAACATCTTGTAGCAGCCCAGGCCGATAGATTAGTTGCCAACTTCCCCAGCTTATGGGGAGGTAAGACACTGGTTCTCAGGGCCGCTTGGACATGAAATGGGAACCGGTAGTTGTAAGGGCTAAAAAAACACCAGTACATCTGTCAAGATTAAAAAAAAAAACTAGTACATCTTTCAAAAAGAAACATCTTGTACAAAACACTATGGCTCACCCTGCTCAATATTATATTTTTACAATTGATTGCATTGATATGATGTAGCGACAAGGACTAGTTGCTGAGTCAGCACCTTGCTGACAAGAAGTAGATGTGTACAAGTAAAGATTTGAGATTAGAGAAACTGTATAGTTGCTGAAAGTGAAACCATATTCTGGGAGCTCATGTTCAACACCCACTTTTTAGTTAGCTTATGATACAGAAATTTCTTGCACCCACTTATATTATGATTGGGATTCTTGTCTGGAGTATGACTACCTTTACAAATAAAGCTGCATTCTCTCTTTAATGTACACTAGTTTTTTTACTTTTGAACTCTGAAGCAATTATGAACTTAATAGTTTGTCTTGATCAAGCTTTTAAAAAGCGCAAAGCGGGAAGCGTGCGGATGGGACCTTGTAGCCGATTAATCGCCAGACGGGCGATCAAGTGGACGCTTTTTAGAAAAGCGAATTTCCAATTCCTATAAACTTTTATGCAAAATTACATACAAATGTATATAAATACTTATATTTTTGAATTTTTTGTACATATCTAAACATTGTACAAGACAATACAAAACACCCAAATAGTTTATAACACAACTATACAACAATGATTGTATCTATATATTATAGTAAACAACACAAAATAATAAGTGTATATACAAGATGCGACAACAATTTTGTATCACATGTTTACATAGCTAAACAGTAAACAATAAACAATAAACCTATCATAGCTAGCTTACAAACATATTGTTACATTTACACATCATCAAATATTCATACATTACAGCAGAACATTTAATCAAAGTATGCATTCTAAATTAGATAATAGTTACCTATAATATACTTGGATACACCACAAAGGTACCATATCATTACAGCTTAAATACAAAGTATGCATTCTAAATTAGAACTAGGTATATCATAGAACATTTAATGTATGCTAGTTTAATATATTATAGTTAATACTAATCAGGGCATATAATGTACTTCATGTTATATGCTTACCGCAATTTTTTTTATTTAAAAGCGGGCAAAATTAAAGAAAAAGGCGGGAAAAAGCGGTCGCTTTTCTCAAATCCACTCAAGCGGCGCTTATGGCACATTTTAATCGGCCATCCCCTTGTGGCGATTAAGCGGCCGCCTAGGACGCTTTTTAAAACACTGGTCTTGATCAACATCTCTTTTATGAAACCAAGTTTCTTTCCCAGTTAGAAGTTATGTCTTTCATTGGCAGGAAGCTTCAGGGATAGATAACTCTTTATCTTATTGAGTGTCTGAAGCGTTTGCTATATTGATGTTGAGTTTACCCTATTTTTCTTTTATGATATTTGTCGTGTTTCTTTGATCTAATTTATTTTGGCCCCCCCCCCCCCCCAAAAAAAAAAAAAAAAAAAAAAAAAAGAAGAAGAAAAAGAAAAAAGAAGTAACATCTTGGCTCCATTTTTAACTATATAAAATATAATTTCATTTTCTTGAGTGATGCTGTTCGCTAAACAAAGCTAAGTTTTTGCAGTTGAGGATGGAGATGAGTCTAACCATAGGTTCAATTTCAGGATGAGAGCCGGATTAGTAGTGATTCTAGTTCCAGAAGCGAAGAGCCTAGACTAAAAGCCTGCATCAGCAAGTCTTTTCAGGTTATATAAGTAAGTTCCATTTATCTTTATACTATATTCTGGATATCACTTTTCTTTTCAGATTATATAGGTAAATTTCATTTATCTTTATACTATATTCTAGATATTACTTAGTATTGGTTTCAATAAAAAGACATGGTCTTGCTAATTAGGCACGGCACACTTTTTTGTTAATTATTTTTCTCTGGAGAAATGTGAAAATATTCTCCATGGTGATGTTAATGAGGTTTAGCCTTGTATTAATTTATCCGTGTAGTTTTTTCAGAAAAGAATTTAAACTCTTAAATAGTTAGAGAAGTATACCATCATATAATTTCCAAATCAATCCCGACTAATGAAGAGCAGGGAGATTGAAGGAGCCTTAGAAACGAACTTCAGCAGTCTCAATTGTCAGCAAAATGTGGACTACAAGGGGAACATTGATAGTTTTTAATTCAAGAGAACCCTTAAAACTATTGAAGATGTTTATTTGAATATTCATGACCTTAAACAGAAATCTAATTTGGGCCCCTTTTTTTGATGAAGTTTTTACTGAACTTGGCTGGTTGACGATAAAGGTGCCTACATCGCTTGCTTGGATTTAATCGACTTCCATTAAAGTCGCAGCCTAAGATCAAATTGAAACAGAGCAATTAATGACAGATCATCAAGATTTTTGTTTGTATTTCTAATTCATTTTTATTGTTAATACCATTGAGTAGGTTGATCCCCTTATTGAGGGGATTAAAGACGTACAATAACAATTTAGTATGTATATTTTATGAGATTTTAGAACAGGCTTTCTAAAGAGGTTCCGAATTCTTTCTAGCTATGTGCTTTAGTGTTCATTAAATAAGACAATGTGGGCGTCTTGACGCCTTGGCACAGCTTAGGTGACTCATCTGTATTGTAGATTCCACATTTACTGCACATATAGTATATGTAGTATATGGTTCGTAAGAACTATCCCTATTGTATATATGCATCTAACTATTATATCAATAGATTTATGCATCAAATATAGAGTTAAACTTGGATGTATACAATTTTATTGTTGCACACACAGACATGCACGCCCACGCCTCTGCACACGCACATGCCCACACCCACACCCACACCCTTATTGACCCCCTTATTGAGGGGATTAAAAATGTACAATTACAATTTTAGTCTGTATATTTTATGAGATTATAGATAAGGCTTTCTAAAGAGGTTCTAAATATTTGCTAGCTATGTGTTTTAGTGTTCAAAGATAAGACAATGTGGGCGTCTTGACGCCTTGGCACTGCTTAGGCGACTCATCTGTATTGTGGATTCTGACGTTTAGTGCACATAGCCACATATAATATATGGTTCTTAAGAATTACCCTCATTGTATACATGCATCTTACTGTTATATCAATAGATATATGCATCTATAGTTAAACTTGGATATATGCAATTTTATTGTTGCACACACACACGCACACGCGTGGGCGCACGCACACACACATATATGTGTGTATATTCACACACACACACACACACACAGACACACACACACATAGAGAGAGAGAGAGTCAAGCTATAATACACTCGAGTGTACAGATCGCACGCTACACTCAAGTGGTGATTACATATGTAGACCATTTTTTTGACAAATCCAAACCATTGATATTTGTTGTTATAACAAATACATGCAACATGCAAAAATTGAGCTCATTTGCATTCTTCTAAGGCCCCGTCTGGTTGCACGATGTTCCAACCCGTGCCGCTCCAATTCACTGTCAGTTCTACTTCCTTGCGTTTGGTTCAGCGAAGTTCAAGCGCACAACGGAAAACCAATTGCTCGGCGATGACCGTTTATACAGTAAAGTTTGGAAAAGTGACTGCGCCCATTTGGGGCGCGGGTGGTTTTCCCAGCAGCTCATTCTCGTCACTTCTGCTGCTGAAACAACCTGGTGTGCTCACCTCATCACCTACTTGACGGGGCATGTGAAACACTTGAAGTTTCAGAAGCGGCTGGGAACAGGTGGTAAGTTCATTGACGGTAATCAGAGCTTTGAACAATTTCGAACCAAACGGAATCAATCAAAGAAGCTGTGTTCATGCTACATCGAACCAAACGATTGAAGATTCAGTTAAAATTCCTATTTTGTGTTTCCAGTTTCTGAATTCATCTGCTGTGTTGCAACAGCTTGCAACCAAATGAGCCCTAAGTCACTCTTTTATGGTCAACAAAATTGATGCACAAAACTAATTTGAATCGTATCATTTTTGTCGCCTTTAGATGCGTGACCTGTAAGTGCCTAAATGATCTCAAATTTTGTTTGTAGTATGTTCAGAAGATACTTAAGAAAATCAACGGTTTATATTTTTAAAATAAATGTTGCATGATGAAAAACGACTTTGAGTATATTTAGTCTCCACTACACTCGAATGTATTCCAGCTTGACTCTCTCTCTCTCTATACATATATGTATATATATGAACATAATAGGTTTGTATTATTGAGGATAACAAATACAAGCATAGACACCCTCCTTATATAGGTCAAGGAACACCCCTTGGGACGCTTTGATGCCTTGGTTTGCCTAAGATGCGTGCCTTAACAAGTTGTCGAAACCTATGCTTCTCCTTCAACCTTTTAAAATAGTGTTAAGCTAAAACTGCTAGCTCATTTTTCACTGCAGCGAGGCTGTTGTGGGAATTTTCGCCGAACATTTTAAAAATATTATGAGGGTTTATGCATGAGCATAGATGGAAATTTTTGGCCAAAATTGAGAAATTTCTATCAAATTTCAGTTCCAACGAGGAATTCAAATGGGAATGCAGGGGAATAGAAACATATTTCACGAAAATTATTAAGGCGGTGGAAAATTTGACGACGGGAGGATTACAAAAAGTGGGCCTTTGTTTCCCGAAACCCAATTGAAATGGCTTTAATGTTTCCTAAAAGTGTCTAGATGACTGTTGCTTCTACAAGGGAGGTATGTTTCCCCTATCTATAGCCATCTATACTTCTATTATTCTTTCTTTAATCCCTTCTAAAATTCAAACTTTTACTTAGTAGCAGCTAATTCCACATTCCTACCCTGAAAATCCTAAACTCAAGGGTGTATCTTGTACTCTGTTACAGATGGGGGCTATGCAACCCCCCCCCCCCCCCCCCCCCCACCCCCACTGTGCCACGACGAGAATTTGGACAAATGCAATCAGAATTTAGAGATAAATTTTGTCACTCTCAATGTTTCGCTTCAGTTGATAGTTGAAATCTGTGCTAGACAATCAAGTTGGCAACAAATTATTGCAAATAAACATATGAGTTCATATAACTTGGAAGTAACATTTCATGGTTCAAATATTTTTACAAACAAATAATGAAGTAAACAAAATACTCAATAATAACTCATCAATTATGTCGTCTGTTGTGTTGGTTCTATATATTTTTCTCCATAAAGTATTTGGTATATATGCTTCACATACTGCTCCCATGCATAGTTTAATAATTATTAAGTTTTTAAAGTATCACGTTTTTAATGCGAATTCCTCCCAGCTGTATGTGACGGGCAATGATGTATTCAGTGAATTGGATCAACCTTAATTCTTCCTATAAACATCTACCCCATGGCTGAAAACATCTCCCTCCTGCAAACCTAGGGTCCTCACACAAGGATATTGTTGAACCACGTGTGTTTCTGGTGTTCCACTGTTCCAGGTTGTTTGTTCTTGTTAATCTCGTTTTTTCTCCAACTACAAATATATCTAGACAAGATGGGAACTAGTCTGAGACAAAAACAAACTGTAGGCGCCTAAGTGGGCTAGGGAACCAAGGCACCTCTTTTCGTAAGTATGTAGTATGTGTCATATAATCACACTTTCCCATCTTTCATTGTCAAGCACAATCATTAAAAAATAAATTTATTTATATTTACTTTTAAGGGCTATAAAACCCTTATTATACAAATGATCCTTTCTTCTTACAATTGGGTTCTCTAGTGCCTGATATTATAGACCTCCAATTCAAAGCAGTCTATTTTTTTTCTTGAAATTAATACAAAAATGTTTCTAAAGTAATTCCAGAAAATGTTATAAAGAGACTATCTTGTAAGAAAAACATTGGCATCTGGAATATAAAAGCCTTTGCTATTAATGATGTGATGTTTTAAACACATTCAATTTTCCTCGACTATCTTTTTTTGATCAAAAGTTGATGTCACTTATTGCTGTAAGTGAAAAAGATCTTTGTCATCTTGTTTTTTGTATCAAAACTTTTTCGTTCATTATTCTCATAGTTTACCTTGTATACCTTGGTGGTTCTTTTATAAGTATAGTTTACACTAGAGCTAAATACTCACCTGTAGGTTTCTACAAGGCTATTGCTCGACAGTATTGATATATCCCATACAATAACTGGTTTAAGTAAAAAAGACAGCAATTTATGACAATAAGAAAGGTAACCTTTGTAACTGTGCAATATGAACATCCAAAAAATATTAAAAAATGAGGCGACAATTAATGCCTTCTTAAGAAAGCTGTACTTTCTGTATGTTACTGAAAATGCCATTTAAGTAGTAGGACTACGAACCAATGAACAAAAAAAATGGTGATTTTTCAGTTCTTATCATTGTTTTTGCCATTTGTAACATATGAAAACTCAAACCAGAAAAAAAACTATATAAAGACAAAAACCACAATTAATAAGATCAAAATTCTTGGATAGGGCAAAACGATAGTCAAAACCTGGGAGTTAGGTGTTCATACTAAATGCTCATCTTGTGTATTTACCAAATGTTCCAAATGATTTAAAATTTGATGTGGCACGTGACTGTAGTCAAATTAGTTACCAGAACGGCGTTTGACTTTTATTTCCAGGCTTCCAGCATTAGTATGGGGTGACGGTAGACAAAGAAGGGATAGAAGGGCTGGAAAACTGGGAGAGACGATGGGGTGCCGGAGGGAGGGGGTGGTGGTGGTGGAAGCAGAAAAACCTGCAAACATGATTTTCCCTTTAAAAAAATAGGTGACCTGCCAATAGGTTATGCCCTAAGATAGAACATGACTTTGGCCACTGCTCCACTGAAGCAGAAGAACCACAGTCTATAACCATACTTGGCGGTATGATTTTACTGTATTCTATCACCGGAGCTACTTTCATCTGTTTATTTCTATTTCTGCCTTGGAATCTAGAACTTTTGTATGTTTCTAGTGCTAGTAATATGCCATTCATCCTACCTGGATTTCTAGTTTGTAATACTTGAAGGTTCTCTAATCACTAACCGTGACAGCATGGAATTGTGGCGTTGCAGGCAATGGAGGAAACACGTATGCCATGAACTGCTTGGGTCAAGCTCTTTTGGACCCCTCCCAGAGAACTGCCTGCGTGTACTGTACAGCATAGAAATAGGCCGTTTGTACAGCTACATCAAAAGTATTCTTTCTCACCCACACTTCCTTTGGAACGTACAAGCCAACGATGGGAACCTGAGAAAACGAGTCCTTTTTGTTTTCTGGAGAACCAGGAGACAGCCAACCATTTGATGCTTTTCCATCCAATGACAAACTGCAAAATTGGAAATCCTGTACAGAAAGCACAAAGGAAGCATCTATACTCTGATACCGATGACTGTCCCTTGAATTCCTGTTTCGGAGAATATGCAAGTTCACATTTTTGGTTTCATGTACATGATCAATGTTGCTTTTTCGTCATTCTGGAAATGCGTAAATTTCTGTACCTTATAGATTATCATTTCAATGAAACAAAAGCATTGTTTTGACCGACTCATTGACCTTGGCAAAACAATGTCTAGCAACCTGATTCCAAACATATATGAGGTTTTCTTGATGCCCCCAATCGCTTAACTGTGACCTTCTCGTTTAGAAGGATTTGTTGCCGTTGGTCAATCTGGGTAAATGATGACTTATTTTTTCTGCCATATTGAAACACCCGATCTCGATTTGCTTTACTCAATAGACTTAATTGTAGACGTAACCTGAATTCTTAAATATAGGCGAACCCATATTTTTGATTTTCTGTTTTAAGTTTAGGTCAGATATGATTTAAGTCCTACTCAAATAGTTGGGTCGGAAATGTTATTTATTTTTAAAACTACGTGTCTTCGGCCAGGCTCATTTAGAGCCAGTGACAAAATTAGGTGGGCCAGGTCAAGTTTTGGTTTGGGTAAGGCATGTGATTCTTTTCAAATTGCATGCTTTGGGACAGATTCGGGTAATGTCGATATGAAATTTAGACTGGGTTTACATTGCCGGGGTGGGGTCACCGAAGTGGCTCCTCCTCGGGGGTGGTTCCCAAGTAAATTTTTTTTTTGGGACTGGGTTTGAGTTCAGAAAACGTGACTGGTCATTGCTACTGCAACTATGGATGGCGGAATAACAAGAATACAAAATTGTGAACAAACCACTCTACAAAAAGCTACGGTAGTAGAGTGTGAGTTTTTGTAAAAATGTGTTTTTTCCCATTTGCTATTCCCATAACAATTTTTTCTGAGTTACAGCAAAACAGAGGATTAAGTGGCAAAAAAACTAAAAAAAAAAAACTAGGAGGGAGATGTATGCATGATCATTTGTAGAAATATAGGATCTAACGAATTTAGCTTGCCAAGAGGGAAAATGCATATTTAAGATTTTCTATTTTGTAGTATATCTATAAACCATTTGTATGGTACATTATTTGAACTAGGGGAAGGTGAAGTTGCCTAGACATTAGCCCCCCAACTTATAATCTGTTCTACGAGTTGTTATGATTTGATAGCCAAGTAATAAATACCAAGTACTAAACTCACGCTAGGAGCATATTGTTTATGGATACCAAGCTAAGCTCCTCTTCCTATTACCCATCCATAATTCTCAATGGTCTTTGAAATACAAATTGCTTGGGGCTTGGACCTAGCAGGCTAGCACACTCAATTATGTGACTGTTTAGCCTCTCAAGAACGAATTCACTGCTAACCTCTATAAGGCAGTCACTTGCACAACCACCTACACATTGACCCTAAGGCTACATTGCCAAATCCCATATTTTGATGACGCCCAAACCAGTCTACTACTCTGTGCTTAATGAATCTATTGAAGTTGTTTCATATTGACCGAACACTTTCCATGTACCCAAATTATAAAACCTTAGTTAGAGTATAGTCAAGGAATATAACATAATCAAATCCATGAAATAAGCTCGAAATTATTAATCTTGCTATAATTCACTTATAAATGCATTCCTTTACTAAGCTCATATTGAGTTAACTCGATGATTAGGATGACTGACCACAAAACATATTCATAAATTCTAATTACATAGACTATCATTTAATTTTCCGCACAAAAATATTGCTCAACAAAGTCAAATCTAGGGTTCATTGATATAGTTTTTTTTATATTTTTGAGCAAAAAACTAGATGACCATGATTGACACGTGTTAGAATCCACTATTCCTTTGTTGATGTTCTCTTGTATAAATCAACTGATGACCAGGGCATTCTTGCCCAAAAAATTGGTAGGCCAGTGTAATTGGTCAAGAATCCCAATGTCTGCAAATGGGTTTTTCTATGGACAAAAACAACCAATTTAAGTATAGAATTCCTCCCAATAAGAGTTGCATGCTGTTTTTTTCCTCAAGAAAACTAGTTGAGGGTGATATATGTATACATAACTACTATTGTCAATCAATTTTCTCTAGGACAAAGCCAACAAATAATACTACAACATGATCATTTCATTAAAGCTCAACTAGCCATTTTTGGAGTTGTTTGAGTTAAAAATTCACCATTGTAACTTTACCCACTCCACATAAAGTTTATAGAATTTGTGCATATCATCTCTAATGTCTAGTTGACAAGTATCACCCTATATATGAGTCATTTGAGGCGTTCCCAATGTACAAGTGTGCCTTGAGTTGAGATTCATGCTAGAAAAGCCTTTAATTTTGTAGATACTACAATTGCATACTCTAATTGAGTACAAATCAATAATCTTTAGAGAACCAATCCAAATTCTTTGCATTTGAGGCATCATTATTTGTTCTAATCTCTTCACCCCTAATTTATTGGATTCTTTCTTGACAAAGAGAGACTAGGTCAGATGGATCTTAGTTGTAGAGTAGGTGGGCCTTAGTAAGGTTGTTTCCTTTTGATAGGAAAAGAGGCTAGTTCCCTTGATAAAGAGGAGGTGAAGAACCTTCATTAGCAAAGAGTCTGACCGTCTGAGGAAGAGGAGGTGAATAACATTCTTCAAGTTAGAGAAGTAAAATGACATGCAAAGTATCTGGGTTTGCCTAATGCAACGAGTGATAAAAAAACCAATGCTCTATTATATCAAAGAAAGAATTTGGAAGAAATTATAGAGGTGGAAGGAAAAATTCCTTTCGAAGTTGGAGGAGGAATGATATTTAAATATATTATATAGACGATACCCACGTATGTGATGAGCCCGCATGGATCTTAGATGATATTTATAGTGTAGTTAGTATATTCTCATTGGACATGAAAGGCACATAAAGGAAAATCTCATAGTAGTGTTGGGCAAATTTATCCAAACTAAAGAGATATGGTGTCTTGGAATTCGAAGATATGCATTCTTTTAACCAGATACTACTTGAAACACAAGTGTAGCATCTTCATTCTAAGACAAATATCTTGGCCCAAAAGGTGCTCAAATACTTCTTACACTCATCTTCTTATGGAGGTTAGAACAAGCCATAATTGTAATTTTACATGGTGGAGTATTTGAGGAGAAAAAGATTTAGTGTTTAAAGGACTAAACTAGAGAGTGGAGAATGGAGAAAATATCTACATATGGAAGGACAATGGTTACCAAGTAGAGCATGAAACTAGAATCTCATTAGTGATGATTGTGATCCCGACATGAGGGCGTGTGACCTTCTATTTCCACATGAGGTTGGGATTACAATACAATTAGGTTGATGCATCCGGAACATATAGCAATGCAAATAGAAGATATCCCCCTTAGTAGCAGACTCCAAAAGGATGGACTGGTCTGGTGGCCCAATAATAACTCTTTCTTCTTGGTCAGATAGGCATATTAGTTATCTTTATTGGAAGTGGCAATATTCAACTCAACAAGGATGAAATAAAATGAAAAAAATCTAGCAAATCATGTGGAGAAGGAATTGGTCTCTGAAGCTTTATCTATTCCTTTAGTAAGCTTACACAGGTGGGTTGGCAACTGTGGCAAGACTCCAATATTGTTGTTGTGTGAAGGATCCTATGTGTCGTTAGGGGAGGAGCTGAGACAATTAAACACACATTCTTCCAGTGGTCTATGACTATTGAAACACGACTCCAATCTTGAGTGAAATAGAGAATAGAGGATGACATACACAATTCAAATACACTATTATGTGTAAAGATCCAATTGTTGGTGGATATTATACTTCTTTATGAACTAAATGAAATGGTTACCAGACTATGTGCAATTTGGATGACGATGAATAATGTCATTTTCAAAGCTGTGAAACTATGTAAAGTGCATACCATACATGAGTTATGTAGCCTTCTTACTGATTATAGAGTAGATATATCATGTGAGGGGTCGGCGAGAGTTGGCACACTGGTTGAGGCTCGGGAGCCCCTAACAAAGGGTCACGAGTTTGAAACCCAGCTGCAACACTCTCGGAAATGAATTGAGCGTGTCAGGTCAGCCGACCTCTGATCTGGTTTAACCGGGTTCCCGGGTTTGCATGCTATTCGGCCCCCCCCAGGTAGGCATCGGGAACATCCCAACGGCACTCCTGGGTCATCAAAAAAAAATATCATGTGAGGGGCACCACATGGTCTTGGAATCTTAGGCTCTACTTGCACTTGGTCACCATAGCCAAAAAATGTTATCAAATTCAATTATGATGCTTCAGTGAAGCATGATAGAAGATACAGAGTTGGAGAACCTCCTGTGCTCATAAGAGAATTTGCTAATAGAGACCCTTAACTCTAATGAGGGAAGAATTAATCCTAAAATGGTCGAGGTGTGAGCTATTCTCATGGAAGTTTATGCTACAAAAGCTAGGAAATTCCAACACATCCAAGTTGAATTGGATTCAAGCACGCTAATCATATCCCTATACCACCCCATGGAGAGAGGAGATCACTTAAATATGTTAGCAAATGACACGTAGGAGCTTAGATGTAATTTTAATTCAATTTCCTTTTTCCATATCAGTAGAGCTTGTAATGTAGCCGCTCATTTTTTTTATTAGAAATGGATGTTTCTATCACCACTCACACTTGCTTTATGGATGAATTTCCTCCTGAGATGGTTCAGGTTGTAAGTGTAAACTTTATTGAATGAATGAGTAGGTTGGGGCAAACTCTAAAAGGACCAAATGTAAACTTGTATGGTGATTAATACGAAGTGCTTCTCAGGATAATAAACCTGATTAATAGAACCGACTAGGTAGTGGAGCTATATCAAAATGCAACAACTCCAAATCCTTATATCTTATTGTGGTTTTTTGTTTCTCTCATTATTGACCCGGATCGATGGTCTATTTTTTATTATGATCTCAATTTATCCCATCTTGAACCTAAGATCCTATTACTAGTGATAGCAAGGACTTCTCTAAGTCAAGTACTCCCATGAGTATGAGAAAATGACTACCAACTTTCTTGGACAAATGAATCTTGTAGGAAGCTACTTCACTGGTCCGCCTTCGTTGAACTACACCAATTACCAATTTTGTAAGCTTTGCGATGTTGAAGATGGTGGCACTCCCATATGAGCTGCACTCCCATATGAGATTCCTTAAGGTGAATTAGCTATTTGGGATGAAGGTACCTTGAAGAAGTCCTCCTTCAATGTTTGACTTATAAGAAATATATACTCAAACTTTTATTTTTCTAGTTGAACCAAATTTCCTTATGCAAGACCGCCTACAATTTTAGAGAAAGTTTTTGGTGTGACTTGAAAGGAAGCTCCAAGTCAATGACTCCAAATATGCTTCAACATGACAAAGATGGAGTCAACTATCAAGATGTATTCCTACTTCTCTAGCCTCAACAATAGTTAAAAGTATTAAGAAACACATTGAGGAGAAGCAAGAAGTGGAAAATATCTTTTACTCTCCTTCTATCTAATTGAGAATAAGGTTGTAATGAGTGGGATCAAAGAGGGAAACCTCTAATTACTTGAAGAACCAAAAATATATTCAAATCCAGACACATGGAAACATGTAAGAAGGAAAGGGTATATTTTCATTATCAATATGAAATATAAAGCATTGTCAGATATAGAACCAGAAAATAAGCTCACATGGGTGAAATGACATAAATAAAGGTAGAATCTAACTATACAAAAGGATCAGGTATACATGACAACCATCCATCTCAAGCTATCCTTGGAGTCTAAGATCTCAGAGCAGATTCCTCCTTAAATTTTCTCTCTTGTGATCTAAAGCTTGTTGATTTTAGGTACACCACCACCCATGGGAATGAAATTAGACTTCATTAAGGAGTATTTTGAGACTAGTGTGACATGAGAAGTATTTAAATCCAAGAGGAAGTGTAAAAGGTGACAACAAGGCAATACTATATATACATAAGTCAAAAGGGCGAATATGAACTATTAGAGAGGTATGAACAACAAAACAAAATCTTCCATTTTAAGTATTTCACAATAACAAATATCAATACAACAGTTCACGTAGATTATATAATTAGGGTAAAACTATCTAAAATTAGGTTCATATCATGATCACACTTTGAGCATAGGAAGGAAGCACCCACACCTTAATCCCCTATATATGTATAGAAAGCATGTGAGAGCACAAACATTCAAATAGGCTAGGTACCAACACATGAACTCAAAATATATGGATGTGCATTGGGTCCCACCAATCCATAATATACATACACACCCAACCCTGGGATTAGTGCACAAGCATGGTTGGGGACCAATAAACACAAAATTAAAATACAAAAAAAACCAAATTGATTAAAATTAACAACATCAAACCAAGAAGGAAACATAATATTCAAATAAAATATTCCAACAACATTAAAAAACATAATAACTGAAAAATGCCCCAAATATTCATATATCTTCATGTTACTGTATAGTGCCATCATAAGGGATTAAGGTCAACACCTATTTATACAAAACATATGCATGATCACATTTACAATATGTATATCTTATACGAAGCATATATCAAAAAATGTAGTTGCAGATATATCATCGATATGTCTTCTAGGATGTTAGCTACATGTCACCATGCATCTCACTATATGTAAGTTGCAAGCCAACCTCAAGAATGGTAACCCTAACTCCCTTATTTTCAATCTTGCCTCTTGACGATTCCATATCTTTTCTTTACTACTATCTCCTATACATTCAAGGATGTTATCATTCTCTTTGCCATGAACCTATCATTTCTTGGGCTTCCGCCTCTAGTGCCGCCATTTCCACAACCGCGTCCCCCTCTACCCTTTTTCATCGACACTGTTTATGAGGCAACATGAAACTTTAGTTGAAATATTCTAATATGGTAGTCATATGGGTTGTATGTTATTTTCCAGAATATTATAACATTTTTTATGTTTGTTGTATTGTTTACCTTCTTATTTTTACATATTTTATATATTTAAAAATTCAAATGTGTTATAGCAATAATCATAGTATAATTGATTGCCAAATATTATAGCTTTAAGTCTTGACAACCATTATACATTATAATCATAAATGTGTATCATAACCTTTTATCACTTATGCAACTCAGAAATAGTATCTTGGTACCTTACCTAAAATCTAACTCTATAAGTGAGACACATTGTATTCATATTTTACAACAATGATCAGAATGAGAGAAATTATCAATGGACTCACTCTTTCAAAATTTTCAGTGATCATGGTAGAATCAATAAACATGTAAACAGGAATGATTTAGTTATCTCTATGAAGTACATAGACTATATACAAAAAAGGAACCATGTGTGTGTGAGTGTGTGTCCTTGCATTTATGAAAAACAAAAAAAGAAGAAAGGAGAAAGATAGAAGAATCATTGGGGATAATGGACTCAGTGTGTGGCTATTCAACACACTCCTTTTATCCCCCATAACACACTCTTCTTTTGTGCTCATGAAAAAACTCCACTTCTATTTTTTTATTCGTTGCTTGTCATTAGTGAACATTTTTGTCATAATGCTTATTACTCTGAACATCTCCACCTTTTCAGTTAGAAGAAGTATCATGACACCTCAACAATATGTTAGAGTTGATATTTCTTTTTCTGGAAATAGGTAAATATATTGCCCAAGAAAAAAGTATAACAAAACTATAACATACAAAACAAGGCGTCTGGTAATAGAACCTTTGTAAAACACCACTGGATTTAACTATAAAGCCCCAATATGTTCCATAATTAGCATTAGTATTAACAAAAATGTTACTTCTGGTCTTATACATCATTCTAAGATTAAGGACAATATGTCAACTAAGGCAATCTCATTACTCTCCTTTTTCTTGTGCACTCTGGAGTTTCTTTCATACCATATGTTACAACAAGTACAAGAAAGACTGTAACGAACTAAAACTTGGACATATTCTCTTTTTGGCCTTTTTCTTAAGCTTTTCCTTCCTTTTATATCTTCTTTGGCCTTTACCTTGAATTTGTGGAAATAATAGTGGTTTGGTGAACATTTGTTCATTATTCATGCCAACAAATGGGTTTATGCACAAATACCTCAATAAATGATTTAATAAGGGTATAAAATGAAAATTTACCACTTATGTGGAATAATGATAAAATAATTCATTCTAAAACATTCCTTAGTCTTTTGGAACAAGGAAGAGATAAAGGAATGAATTATAACTACTTAAACAAGATAATGAGGTGTTGAATTAATTAATATGAGAAATAATGGTAATATTAGATAATAGACTAAAACTCATAAAATGAAGACTAATTGGTTAAAGATAACTTGTGATTCATTTTCCTTGGGTTTGATTTGGCTTGGAGCCCAAGTTTCATAATTTTGATAATAACTATATCTCTTTCATTTAGAAAATAAAGGTGAGTTTTTCTCAAAATATGAAATAAAATATTTAATGATTTCAAAAGTAGAAAATAATCATGGATTCACAATCTACACATTAAATATTGCCTTTAGACAAATTTTCATGTAATTTGGATAATCTTTAATATACACGTAAAGTTAGGAGAGAGAAAGTGTGTAGAACCTTCAAAATATTAAATAAATGTACAAACAACTTCAACATGTAAAATTAATGGTATATTCATATCCAAGACACTTAATGTGACTTGTGGGTGAAGTTTCATCAAATTTGGAGAATCTTATAACCATTAATGAAGGAAGAAAGAGAAAATAGGATTTGATTTATTTAACACATGAAAAGTTCTCAAAAGGCAAACTAATTGCATATTTGGATTCCTCGTATAAAAAATAGGATGTGTGTCAAGTTTTATTAAATTTAGGATTTTTTGTACCCTCAAATGAGGGGAGAGAAAAAGAGAAATAATTAAATATACCACTTTAGTTTGAATAGGATTTGGTAAAAAATTTAATGTCACACGATGCGCAACCTAGACCGTTGGATTCACAATCCAACAGCTTGTGTGTCTTCATCTAGCCCAAGCAGGAAAAGGCAACATGCAGTTATATGTGATTCTATATTTTTGGGATTTCTCACTAATTTCTGAATGATTCTTTGAGATTTTTCGACCAAAAGATTGGGGAGATGATTCCGCAGCCAACGAGCCCTAAATCAGGACCAATGGTTCAGGAACCAAGAAATGCCCAAAAAATTCTCGAAACCTCTAGTCGCTTATGCTCAAAAGCTTGCCGTTATAAATAGGTGAACCTTGCCCTAGATCCTCCGTCACCTGAGCTTTCTTTCCCCCTCTCAATTTCTTTGTTGGTCTCATTTTGAATCACCCTCGATCTTCTTTCTCACCCCGACTTGCGGCGGACTGTGCACATCCTCCTCGTTACCTTCAAACAAATTGAACCTTGAGGTGAGTTCAGTTCTTCATCTTCTTTCTCGCTATCATTTTGCTTTCCCATAAAATTGCCCAAACCTGGTGCTTGCTCCTGTGCTCGAATGCCAGCCATGTCTTACGAGTGAGGTAGGGGACAACCCCCTGGTCAAATGACTACTTTGCCCTCACCATTTCCTTCTTTCCTCTATGGTTTCTCGTGAGGGTGTTTGTGTCTTTTGGATCTGTTTTCCACCCGTGTCAATGCGAAATTGAGTCGGCATGGACCTCTGACTTGGCACCCTATGATTGGGCCAAGTCATGCAGCCCACCTCTCTCTCTTCTTTTCTCTTGCCTTTTTTAATGACATGGCATTTTCTGACTGATCGATATTGCAAAATTCATATGTTTTGATTTGTTAGTCCAAAAATTAAGTAAAAATATGTTTTGGAGTAAAAAATTGTGATCTTTCTGATAAAATACTTTTGAGGTTTGATTTTAAGTTTTGTCAAAAGGTGTTTTCTAGAAAATGATTTTAATGCATAAAACCACCAAAAGTACACTTTAATCATCATAACTCCATAAGTTGGGAAATTTTTGATCCAAACCCTAAATTCCTTAATGAGGCATTGATTGAACCCTAACTCTCCCATCATTTTTCTTTTGCTATATTTTCCTCAAATCAGTTCTGTTATTTATTTCTTGGGTCTTGTACCCCAATGCCATGTCTCTATTATTTGATGCTTATACTTGCCATAGTTCCTTAGCATGTTGATTTTATTAGACTATATAACTAATGTAGTGGTACTTTTCTACAACTACCCATAGATAGGGCATGTGTTATTTTGCCCAGGGGAATGTGTTACTCTCCCCATTATAAAATATTTTATAGGTGACTGGAATGTGTTACTCTCCCTCACCTATTTGGTTGAGGTCCGATAGGTGCCTCAACCCTGCTTAGTTAAGGTAGTCAATATCAATCATGCATGCAAACCTTTTACTATTTTTCTTATTATAGAAAGCATCTACTTGATTATGCCTCATACTTTTGACCATCTTCATCTTATGATGAAATCTTAGCCTTTATTTCCATGTTATTTCTTTACCTGTTGTCCTTGGTCACTATTGACACATACCTCGCTTCTTTCTTTTGCTGGGTTTCTTCCCAACCTCATAGGGTTTGATCAAGGTGTTGAGAAAGGCCTAGTATCAGAGTGGCACAACAGGATTATGGAGGACCAACCTAGGATTAGGATATGGAGTACATGGCTTCCAACATGTACTTGGCTCATGAAGTTGCTACTTGGAGACAAAGTTAATGTAGTTTAGATTTCCCTCTATCTAGATCCTTTTGATGTATCTTACATGTAAACCCTTAATGTAGATATGATGGAATTTTGTAATCTTTTAAAAAATTGAATATAGTCATGATTTTATTCCGCTGCTATACACTTTGGTCTTTTGTATACCATTATATAAAGATTTGAAAATTATACACCTGTTCCAACATACCTATTGAGTATGTTTGGAATGGATCTTTTACTTTTCATATTTTTAGTAAAGGGGTGATTTCACTCTCTTACATCATGGTATCAGAGCCCATGGTAGTCAAAATCTGACTATTTCAATTTTGTCTCCCTAATTAGAAACCTTGCCTTGCATAGTTCCCCTTTAAGTGACATGTTTGCCTTAGAATTGATGTATGCGACCCTTGAGATGATGAAAGGTTGATGTAGGATCCTATGAGTTTCACATTAGAATCATGCTGAATAAACCACTAAAATATTTACAACTAAAAGATGCATAAGTAACCATAGTAACTTGAGGTTGTTTAGATTTTCCTTTAGGCAGCTACTAGGATATGCAGTTGAAAGCAAAGGTGTCTAGAAAGGATCAGGGTTTGAGGGATGGAAAGATTTTCCTCCATGCCACTAGCTTGTCTTACAAGGACTCCCGGATCTATATGACACTTTCCTGGCCTGAGCTGATACAGATTGTCCAAAATAACATGCTTTTAGGCAATAGTAACCTTAGAAATCTATGTTGGATATCTTTGGGAACCTTAATATGTTAACCTTGTGACTTGTTTGAGGTTAGATATAAAATATAGCTTCCTTATTGTGACACCCATTATCACACAAAGCGAGATTACTCAAAAGTTAAACCATGATCGATCATAAATAGCAGATTACCAAAAATCACTGGAAATTAAAACCGATTTGTAACAAGAACCATGAGCTAAGATTCATTACACACAAACCAATACTTGTATTTCATAACATATATTCAAGGTGCTACATCATCATGTCCCAATCAACCTGTTACATAAGATAACAATTCCACATGTATATACATACTACCAGAGGCACAGAAGCCAGAAATCACATATCGATCATCATGTCTACAAAACACACTGAGAACACCCCCAACGACCTGAGTGTATATGGACAACATATAGGATTCTATTAGTAGTTATATGTATACCATGTTCCACCAGGTGTAGTTTTCTCCTTGTATTATATCCTCAGCTACATGATCTTTAACTTGGCATGCATGTCTGCCTAAAAAGTTATATAACCAACGGGTTGAGACAAAAGTCCCAGTGAGAGATATAACTCTCCGCCAACTTTATTATTATCACAGATTACTAAGTAGATAGATTCACATACTGAGTATATTGAACATAGTTATCCAAAGGACATATATCTCATGGATGAAGTAAATAGAACAATAATATGCAATTGCCAATGAGGAATAGAATAATTAATAATCTAAAAAGGAATATGAAGAACATGTATATCTGTTATAAAATAAACAATATAAAATCAAGGCAATGCTTCATCCAATGTTTCCATGTTTGACCCTATACATGTATACTTAACAACTAATTACCTATTTATTATGCCCTGAGGATTTGAGTCGTACCACCCAAATCCAACAGACCACTGCTAAGTCAAAATCGGTGCCATACAAGGTCAATGGAAGAGCTAGAATCCATGACCTTCCAATACCTCCCAGTCAGCACAAGAGTAACACCACATAGACATTTTAGTCAACTGCACAACTGACATACAGTCACATCAAAGGAGTTGGCTCACACATGGCCACCCATATAATCCTCTAGCCCACCTTGGTACAAGTAACAGTGCTAGAAGAACAGGCTCACGCATGGCCGTTCTTAATAAGAAGGAGTGGCTCACACATGGCCATCCATATCACACTGAGATTGGCTCACACATGGCCGTCTCATACAACCTAATATTAAGGATGTAAGGGGATACTCGACTTGCACCCTGCATATTAAAAAATATGCGCTCCGATTTAAACTCGTTTCACCATCCATCAATAAAACTGACACTGGAATGGATCTATGGCACATGTCAAACTACATGATTAGATTCCACTTGAATAATTAAACCAATTAAAGTATCTTTTAGCATCAATCAAGTTACAACGTACAAACCACCAACAAATTCTTTAAAAGAAAGGGGCATAGTATTATAACATCATATATTATTTTTTAAACTACAAACTGACTCCCATCATCTCATAACACTATATCACTGCCAGCCACAAGGCTACTGTATCACAACCAGCCACAATGCTACTGCATCAGTGCCAACCACAAGGCTACTGTATCACTGCTAGCCACAAGGCTAATGTATCACTACCAACCACAATGCTACTATATCACTTCTAGCCACAAGGCTACTGTACCACTGCCAGCCACAAGGCTATCATCATCAACATATTATCATGGGATAACAATCTCTCGTCACAGTACCAGAGGATATCACCTCAACTAGGCACTAAGCCTTTACCAGATCCTTAGACCCATCACATCACACTTATGATTCATGGTTATCTCATCATGCCTCATTGAGAATATAAGCATTACTCATTCCACATCACTTATGCCACATGAGATGTACTTGCCATAAAAACCATTAGCCATTATATTCATATTATATAATCAGAGAGAGAATATGTTAAAGCATATTAAACACCTTTTACTAAAGCAAACAATGCATCATAAGATCTCTAATTTAGGGTTATGCTTCATGCTGATTTCACAAAACGTTCTCAAGCATCATTCTATCTCAAATATATGACTTTCACTACCTCCCACTAATTGGAGTTTATAAGGCTAAGAATTAAACAATGTAACTAAGTATGCACATTCACATACTCATACTCCCCGTGTTCCCTTATCAAGGCTCATAGCCAAAGATAAATTTTATTTAACCATCTTCATAGTACTCACAAGTTATAACACCTAATCAACCCAATAGGTTAAATCCATGTGATTAAAAGAGAAAACAATATCATGCTTTCCCTTCATACTTATTCAGTATTATGACCTGCCCTTAGAATTAGGGTCAATGCTCTTCACATAGAACTGATTAGGGTTTTACTTCAAACTATACACAAGGAACGTATAAAGTAATTAGATTTGTTTATATGATTTCTACACAAAGGTTATCACCATGTATTCTAACAAGGCTTATCACTACCCTCACGTATATTCACATAGTCGTATCATTAACCTCACTTCACCAGTTAAGATTATGAAAGGGAATATAGATGACACTTTCCAATGGTTATAATCTTTCATTAAGATGAGCAAATTGGTCATATTACTCCCTTATTAAGGTTATCATATGGATACTCAACTATTAAACCCTACCTCCATTGCTTCCCACATTGTTGAAAATTTTAGGGCTAAGCTCTTCAGTTAAAGATGGACCACTTATATCAACATCATCCTATGGTGTACTAGCTTAAGGAGAAGCAAGTAAGATTACTCATACATTATTGAAAACAACACTCTTGTCTATCATGTATTGCTCATATGTGTGCATCATTGAGTATCCAAGCATACCTTTTAACCCTCATCATGTGATATCAGTTTCACCCCATCAACCAAAGGTATCAGATTAGACCCTCTTGCGGTGTACCAGTTGGACTACCATGAAGTGTACATATGAGGTGACGTTTAATACACTAGAGGTGTTGGTTTATCCACACAAAGGATGCATCAGTTTAGATCCTTGAAAGTATGACAAGCAACCCTTCTTGAATGTGTGTTGGGCATCAACTCTTGAAGGGGTATCAAACATCACCTCTCGAAGGGGGTATCATGCATCACTACCCAAGATGTGACAGGAAACACATGGTGTTGTGGGCATCCATTCTTGGAGGGGTTTCACACGTCACATAGTGTGACGGGCATCACCTCCCTAAGGGTGTGATGGGCAGCACTAGGGTTAGAGTTAGGTCATGACAACCATTTGCTCAATCATGGGTGTCACGACTAGCACTCTTACAAACCAGCTCACACAAGGGGTCCCTATGGTCATGACGGGCTAGAAAGATGTATCGGCCTAGCCCCATCTAGGGCATGATGAGTAACAATCATCAAAGCCTATTGGTTTGGCAACACATAGATTTAAGTACCTCTAGAACATGATGGCTTAACTTCTTTTCAAGGCATGTCAACCTAACCATTCATATTTGTTTGGGCACCCTCTAGGGCTTGACGGTTTAACACTTATGTAAACCTATCAGCCTAACCACTCTCAAGTCATGACAACTTGCAACATGTATATTTGTTTAGGCATTATGAGTCATGACGACCATTCACCACCCAAGTGTCGAGTTGGTCATCTTCAACCTTAGGAAACTCAATCATTAGTCCATCCACTTAAAAAAGCAAGAAAGATCAAGACATGGCAATATCTTAAACGAAGTTCCTTCATCCAAAATAGTCCTCAAAACAATCATTATCTACTAACATATAATAGGTACACGATTTAGAGATGAAGAACAAGTTAAGCATATAAAGAGTGATGATAAGATAGGAGGTTAAGAGTTATATAACCCACCTCAAGAAGGTCTCCATCAAGATTCCAAGACTCCATGATCAAAGCTCCAAAGAATACATCCCTCAATCTTGAAGATGATCCAACAAGAGTCCCAACTCAGTTTCAACGTCACCTCAAGAAAGAAGAAGAAGAAGCCATGTTTATGGGAGATCAAGAAGAAAGGAAATAAGTAGAGAGAACCACGTCCCAATCAACCTTCATCCAAGGTATGATCTATGGCCGAGAGTAGAAGAAGAAGATGAAGAAGAGATCTCAAAGGAATAGCCATCAAAAAAACATAACTCACAAAGATGGAGGTTGAACAAGAAATCACCATGAGCAAGGAACTCGACCTCGCAAGATCCATGGGGCTTCCTCTAGATCCTTAAGCTCCCAAGCTCGTACACCAAGAGGAGAAGAACAAGGATGAATGAAAGGGTTTACTTATGTGAAGGAGGAGGGGGTTATATACTTGAGGTAAGGAAGATAAATCAAAGGAGAGGTGTCATCACCTTAGGAGCTTAGGTGACACTTGTCCACGAGAGAAGAGGCACATGCAACAACATGCAAAGCATGGTGATAATATCTAGGCTAGATCTCGTCCTCTAGGTCTCCTTCCAAGATCATGGTCAATATGCCAAGGCTCTACACCCTTCATAAACCAATATGGTAAAACCCAACATACTCACAAACTGATAGAGCATACTCCACACACTCACAAACCGACAGACACAACCCCCCACACTCCCAAACTGATAGAGCACAATCCTACACACTTCAAAAACTGATAGGGCACAACCCTACACACCCACAAACCTATAAGTAGCCTCTCCAAGGTTCTCTAACCCGAAATAGTCCATCTATGAGCAAAACATACCTCACTCATGTGCTCCATATATGACCAAAGAGGTCACCACACAATCAAGACCCAAACAAGATGACCACCTCTTCATCTCTCCTATAGATGATTCCAGGAGAGGGAGGGAAAATCCAAAGGTGGTAAATTGCATATTAACCCTTTACTTTAGGTAAATTGCAATTAACACCAAAACTAGCACATATAGTACAAGCATCAACCATACAAGCTCATCTTGATACTTAGGCTTTCCACAAGGCTCCCCATAGCATCATTCTCTCTCTAATGATACTAAAGAATTAAGGGCACACTTATCATGTGACATATTGCAAGATAACCCCTCATCTTGGGTAAATTGCACATTGGTCCATTTCAAGCAAACATTGTTCAAACATCATTCAAACATGAACAAACTTGAAACATTAAGCATATCACATGGTTACAAAACACCTCAAAGGATTAGATTAAAGTTCTAAGAAACTTACTTAAGCAAAGCAAACAGGGTTAGCCCAACACCCAGGTCAGGGTCCTTACAAGTCATAAACCCCTAACAAGGATTTCGCCCCCAAAATCCCAGGCGAAAGGAGATGGATACTACTCACACATCATACCTTCAAACTTAGACATAGTTCCTTGATGTCAGGTTGATGTCATGAGACTTGACCAATCATATTGTTCTTACATCCAAGGTCATCACAGGGATCTGTTGCACAAGATACATACTCAACTCATCCTTTTTGCATTATCAGTTGTAGAATCAACCCTATGTCAGGTGATACTTTCTTGGACATAGAAGAACTATACATACTTATGCAACTCAGGTGTCAACTCTTTCTTATGTATCACCTCCTCAACTTATAACATCATATGATAAAATTCTTGATTCAAGGAGTCTACCATATCCTCATCAAACTTCAGCATGTCTCTTCCAAAGAAGACTAGAGATGCATTCTATCATCCACTAGGAACTAAAAAGCCTATCATGCTTCTGCTGTGCCACTCTGATCTGCTGACTCAACACTAGTCTTACTTCTACCAACTATCATTCCAACATACTCATTCTCAGCTGCACATCCTCCTGTCATAAGAAGAGGCCACTTGTCCAAGGAAAACTATCTCAAAGATAACTCACAATGTTATATGTCACTTTAACTGGCTTAGATAGGAAGTGGAAACCCTGCTTATCCATCTATAGCCCAAGCATAAACTTCTTGGAACCTTTCATATCAAAAACCTGATAAAAGTACTCCAAGAGATTATTCTCAGTTTGATGAACTTTACCTAAGCAGATCTTGCAACTGTCTCTTCATCTTATGTCTCCTTGTCAATGTTACATTTATGCGGAGCATAAACCCCTAACACGTGATATCCATACTATAGGTTAGGTACTTGTCACCAGACTGATCCAAAGTCAACCTTTATAGGTAGCCAAACACCTAATAATTCTATCAAGCGACATGTTCTCACTCTCTCATACAACTAGCATTACTTGGATACTAGGATTCCTTACCTTGGTATCCATCACATGTGTCAGAAACTCATCATACCCTTATCACAACCATCTTCTATTATTCTTACAAGAACCAAACATGTCACAAGGATATTTCTTCATCTCAAAACATCTCCTATCACATATAGCCCTATCTTAGAACAAAATCCAAGACCAACTAATACTTACCAGAGTATCCATCTTAAGATCACTTCTAAACTATGCACATCAAGGACATAAGATCCACTTGACTACCACATCCTCAAAAGGATAGAACATAAGGGAACATATTCCTCTGATCACTACATCATTACTTAGAGTTTGCTTGTCAAGGTGAAGGGATTATCAACTTCCTTTGAGTATTTCATGAGTTTTCAACTATTTATGTGTCATTTTAACCTGTCTCATCTGGGTTTCATTGCTATTAGCATAGTGAGTATAAAGATAATTACATGTCATTACTCCCTCTTTGATTTATTGTTCTTCATGTTTATGAACATTTCCTTGTTTTGCCACATTTTTCATCTTTACATCAAGAAAATGATCATTATTCTTTACATATTATTTATTATACATGGATCATCTCCCTTGTTTCCTTTCACATATCATGGGGATTACACTTTATACTTTCTTATTCTCATGGGTTGGTCTGAGATTAACTCAAGCTCCATCTTATTTATTCATTATTCATTCTCATTTGTCTTCTTACTTCATCCTTGTTTCAGGAATGTTCTCCATCTTATGTGAAATTTACACCTTGACTTACTTTATTAGCACATATTCACCTGCCGTTTTCTTCATACATACCTTGAAATTACAACTTTAAGAACTTCTATTATCATACTCACACTTATATTTAGATTTCATGGAGCCATATCTTTCTCTTTTAATCACCAAAGATTCAAGTTTTAGTGAATTATGGTGTAGTTCTTATCCCTTTTCATAGTATGATGGAGGTATTAACATCATGATTCCTAATTTCTATTCTCTTCAGATTCTTCAAAAATGATTACTTGATTAGAGTAATCAAAGAGAAATCAATCTAAGAGTCCATACTTACCTTTTCTTCAACATTTGAATACATGGCTAGGGTACTCAAGTACCGAGATTGGGCAGTATGCACCAAATTTTATATCATGTTCTTATCTTAGACACCATCCTAATCCTAGTCCTAGTATCCCTGTAGACTCAGCAAACCTAGAGCTCCGATACCACCAAATGTGACACCCATTGTCACACAAAGTGAGATTACTCAAAACTTAAACCACGATCGACCATAAACAACAGATTACTAAAAATCATTAGAAATTAAAACCGATTTGCAACAAGCACCATGAGCTGAGATTTATTACACAAGAACCAATACTTGTATTTCATAACATATATTCAAGGTGCTACATCATCATATACCAATCAACCTGTTACATAATATAATAGTTCTATATGTATATACATACTACCAGAGGCACAGAAGCCAAAAATCACATATCGATCATCATGTCTACAAAACACGTCGAGAACAACCCCAAGGACTTGAGTGTACATGGACAACACATAAGACTCTATTACTAGACACTATCTATATACCATGTTCCACCAGGTGTAGTTTTCTCCTCATATTATATTCTCAAACACATGATCTTTAAATCGACATGCACGCCCACCTAGAAAGTTATTTAACCAATGGGTTGAGACAACAGTCCCAGCGAGAGATATAACTCTCCACCAACTTTATTATTATCATAGATAACTAAGAAGATAGATTAACATACTGAGTAGATTGAACAGAATAAACTAAAGGACATATGTCTCATGGATGAAGTAAATAGAACAGTAATATGCACTTGCCAATGGGAAATAGAACAATTAATAATCTAAAAAGGAATATGAAGAACATGTATAATCGTTATAAACTAAATAGTATAAAACCAAGGCAAGGCTTCATCCAATGTTTCTATATTTGACCCTATACATGTATACTACACGATTGATTATGTATTTATTATGCCCCTAGGATTTGATCCATACCACCCAAATCCAACCGACCACTACTAATTCAAAATCAGTGCCATACAAGGTCAATGGAAGAGTCAGAATCCACGACCTTCCCACACCTCCCAGTCAGCACAAGAGTATCTCCACAGAGATATATCAGTCAACTGCACAAGTGACATACAATCACATCAAAGGGGTTGGCTCACACATGGCTAACCATATAATCATCTAGCCCACCTTGGTACAAGTAACAACTCTAGGAGAACATGCTCACCCATGGCCGTTCTTAACAAGGAGTGGCTCACACATGGCCATCCATATCACACTGAGATCAGATCACACATGGCCGTCTCACACAACCTGATATTAAGGATGCAAGGGAATACTCGACTTGCACCCTACATATTAAAAAATATGCGCTCCGAGTTAAACTCGTTTCAACATCCAACAATAAAACTGACACTAGAATGGATCTATGGCACATGGAAAACTACATGATTAGATTCCACTTGATTAATTAAACTAATTAAAGTATCTTTTAACATAAATTAAGTTACAACGTAAAAACCACCAACAAATCCTTCAAAAGAAAGGGGCATAATATTATAATATTAGATATTATTATTTAAACTACAAACTGACTCCCATAATCTCATAACACTGTATCACTGCCAGCCACAAGGCTACTGTATCACTTCCAGCCACAAGGCTATCATCATCAACATATTATCATGGGATAACAATCCCTCATCACAACACCAGAGGATATCACCTCAACCAAGAACTAAGCCTTTACCATATCCGAAGACCCATCACATTACACTTATGATTCATGGTTATCTCATCATGCCTCATTGAGTATATAAGCATTACTCATGCCACATCACGTATGCTACATCACATGTACTTGCCATAACAACCATTAGCCATTACATTCATATTATATAACCAGAGAGAGAATATGTTAAAGCATATTAAACACCTTTTACTAAAGCAAACAATGCATCATAAGATATCTAATTTAGGGTTAGGCTTCATGCTAATTTCATACAAGGTTCTCAAGCATCATTCTATCTCAAATCTCTGACTTTCACTACCTCCCACTATTTGGAGTTTATAAGGCTAAGATTAAACAATGTAACTAAGTATGCACATTCACATACTCATACTCCCCGTGTTCCCTTATCAAGGATCATAGCCAAAGATTAATTTTGTTTAAGCATCCTCATAGCACTCACAAGTTATAACACCCAGTCAACCCACTAGGTTAAAGCCATGTGATTAAGAGAGAAAAGAATATCATGCTTTCCATTCATACTTATTCAATATTATGACCTACCCTTAGAATTAGGGTCAATTCTCTTCACATAGAACTGATTAGGATTTTACTTCAAACTATACACAAGGCAGCTATAAATTAAGTCATAAAATTTGTTGATACAATTTTTACACAAAGGTTGTCACCATGTATTCTAATAAGACTTATCACTACCCTCATGTATATTCACATAGTCGTATCATTAACCTCACTTCACCAGTTAATATTATGAAAGGGAATATAGATGACACTTACCATGGGTTATAATCTTTCATTAAGATGAGCACATTGGTCATATTACTAGCTAATTAAGGTTATCATATGGATACTCAACTATTAAGCCTTACATCCATTACTTCTCACATTGTTGAAAAGTTTAGGGTTAAGCTCTTTAGTTAAAGATGGACCACTTATATCAACATCATCCTGTGGTGTACTAGCTTAAGGAGAAGCAAGTAAGATTACTCATACATTATCCAAAACAACACTCTTCTCTATCATGTATTGCTCATATGTGTGCATCATTGAGTATCCAAGCTACCCTTCAACCCACATCATATGATATCAGTTTCACCCCATCAACCAAAGGTATCAGATTAGACCCTCTTGTGGTGTACCTGTTGGAATACCATGAAGTGTACATGTGAGGTGATGTTTACTACACTAGAGGTGTCAGTTTATCCATACAAAGGATGTATCAGTTTAGCTCCTTGAAAGTATGATGAGAAGGCCTTCTTGAAGGCGTGTCGGGCATCAACTCTTGAAGGGGTATCGAGCATCATCTCTTGAAGGGGGTATCAGGAATTACTACCCTAAGGTGTGATGGGAAACACATGGTGTGTTGGGCATCCATTCTTGGAGGGGTGTTGGACGTCACATAGTGTGACGGGAATCACCTCCCTAAGGGTGTAACATGCAACACTAGGGTTAGGATTAGGTCATGATAGCCATTTGCTCAACCATGGGCATCACGAATAGCACTCTAGCAAACCAGCTCACACAAGGGGTCCCTATGGTCATGACGGGCTAGCAAGGTGTATCAACCTATCCCCATCTAGGGCATGGTGAGTAACAATCATCAAAGCCTATTGGTTTGGAAACACATAGATTTAAGTACCTCTATAATATGATGGGTTAGCTTCTACTCAAGGCATGTCGGCCTAACCATTCATATTGGTTTGGGCACCCTCTAGGGCATGATGGTTTAACACTTATCGAAACGTATCAACCTAAGCACTCTCAAGTCATGACAACTTGCAACATGTATATTGGTTTAGGCATTATGAGTCATGACGAACATTCACCACTCAAGTGTTGACTTAGTCATCTTCAACCTTAGGAAACTCGATCACTAGTCCGTCCACTTAACAAAGCAAGAAAGAGAAATACATGGTAGTATCTTAAAAGAAGTTCCTTCATCCAAAACAGTTCTCAAAATAGTCACTAGCTACTAGCATATAAGAGGTACACGATCTAGAGATGAAGAACAACTTAAGCATATAAAAAGTGATAATAAGAAAGGAGGTGAAGAGTTATATAATCTGACTCAAGAAGGTCTCCATCAATATTCCAAGCCTCCATGATCAAAGCTCCAAAGCACTCGTCCCTAAATCTTGAAGATGATCCATCAAGAGTCCCAACTCAGTTTCAACATCACCTCAAGAAAGAAGAAGAAGAAGAAGCCATGGTTATGGTAGATCAAGAAGAAAGGAAAGAAGGAGAGAGAACCACGTACCAATCAACCTTCATCCAAGGTATGGTCCATGGATGAGATTATAAGAAGAAGATGAAGAATATAGCTCAAAGGAATAACCATCAAAGAAACATAATTCACCAAGATGGAGGTTGAACAAAAAATCACCATGAGCAAGGAACTCAACCTCCCAAGCTCCATGGGACTTCCTCTAGCTCCTTAAGCTCCCAAGCTCGTCCACCAAGAGGATAAGAACAAGGATGGATGAAAGGGTTTACTTGTGTGGAGGAGGGGTTATATACTTGAGGGAAGGAATATAGATCAAAGGAGAGGTGTCATCACCTTAGGAGCTTAGGTGACACTTGTCCACAAGAGAAGCGGCACATGCAACAACATGCAAGGCATGGTGATAAAATATAGGCTAGATCTCGTCCTCTAGGTCTCCTTCTAAGATCATGGCCAATATTCCAAGGCTCTACACCCTTCAGATATGGTAAAACCCATCATACTCACAAACTGATAGAGCATACTCCACACACTCACAAACTGATAGGCACAACCCCATACACTCACAAACTGATAGAGCACAAATCTACACACTTCACAAACTGATAGGGCACAACTCTACACACCCTCAAATCGATAGGAAGCCTCTCCAAGGTTCTCTAACCCGAGATAGTCCATCTATGAGCTAAATATACCTCACTCACGTGCTCCATATATCACCAAAGATGTCACCACACAACCAAGATCCAAACAAGATGCTCACCTCTTTATCAATCCCCTAGATGATGTCAATAGAGGTAAGGAACACTCCAGAGGTGGTAGATTGCATATTAACCCTTTACTTTAGGTAAATTGCAATTTACACCAAAACTAGCGCATATAGCACAAACATCAACCACACAAGCTCATCTTGATACTTAGGCTTTCCACAAGGAACCCCATAGAATCATTCTCTCTCTTATAATTCTAAAGAACTAAGGGCACACTCATCATGTGACATATTGAAAGATAACCCCTCATCTTGGGTAAATTGCACGTTGGTCCATAACAAGCAAACATTACTCAAACAACATTCAAATTTCAAACAAGACCAAACTTGAAATAGTAAGCATGTCACATGGTTACTTAAGCAAAACAAATAGGGTTAGCCCAAAACCTAGGTCAGGGTCCTTACACTTATGTCCCTTAGGATCACATGTTTGATCAGAGCAACCCTAGAACCTAGACTTTGAAGTCTGGTAAGCTATCAGGGTGCACAATGTAAGCATGATGGATTTTATATATGGTTTGGTTAGACTCACCCTTTTACCTGTAGTTTAGTTTGGCTTGGTAGGTCAAACCTTTTAAGGGGTGGAGAGTAGTTGGTTGTTGATCTTGGGTAGTTAGATTTTGAGGATGAAATCCTTTTATGGGGGATGGAGCCCTGTGCCATACTGAGATCTAGCTATGTGACTTTAGAAACCCTAACTCCATGATTAAGAGGTTAGTGCGCTTCAACCATCAGAATTGAAAGGTTATAGTTATAACTCAACATGCTTGTTTAGATGCTAATGAACATATAATGGCCATCTAATAAATAGTTCATATGTTTGAACCCTAATAAATATTTAATGTACATAATATGCATAATTCACATATTAATACTAATTGTGGATACACATGGTGTTGACCATGTCATAAACCAACAAACCATAATGATACGATCAGTAAGATAATTGGAACTTAACTCTGGACTTAATGCATGCTCAGAAGGTATACGTAATATAATGATTATGTTGATCTAAATCCTAAGATATAATAATCTAACCTTAATATATAATCCTTGATGACATTCATGATACATTAGTGACATTAGGTGTCTTAATTATATAACATGTTGGATCCGAGATGGGTGATTAGATACTCTAGAGGGGGGGGGGTGGTGAATAGAGCTGAATGCACTTAAACAAAATTCATTATAACTTCAAGATATAACACAAGATAAGGTTGCTAAATAGGAAATTTGAGTGCAACTAACACATGCATAGAAAATTGCAAGGAGGCCCGTGTCTGTCCGGAGCTCTCGCGATCGCGAAAGCGACCTAGGGCTCGCCCGCCGCCGACCCTGCTGGGGGGGAGGCTGCCTCAGTGTGCAATGCTTTCTGTCTTTCTCCCACTGGGCTTTCTCCATCCTCGACCCTCCCTATGAGCCTCATCGGCTGGAGGCTCCGCCTCATCTCCTCCCACGTCCGTCCTTCTGCGCGGAGCTACGGTTTGGCCTTTGGGGCTGGTGGTGGCGGCATTTTGGGGCTTTGGGTGTGCTTGCCTTCATCCCGGTGGTGCTGTTCGTGGGCGGCCGTTCGTGGGTGCTCCGTCCTCCATACGGCGGCTCCCTGGAGGTCGAGTACCTTTTTCCCTTTCCTTTTGTTTTGTTCTTGTGTTGGCATTTTTATGTTTTGCTCTGTTTAGCTGGGGTTTCTTCCGTGGACGACCGTCAGGTTTGTGGTCCCTGGGTGTGTGTTACAGGGTTAGGAGTCAATCGGGGGGTCATCCTGGGTTGGTGCTGCCGTCCTATTACCCGCTCTCACCTCCTCAAGCTGCTGCTTGAGCTGGGCGGGCGGCGCCGCAGTGGCTGGGAGTGGTGGTGGGGTTCCCTGCACCTCTACCCCCCACCTTTTCACCCGCTTGGGACCTCCTTTTCCTTGTGTGTGCACCTGTTTTGGGTTTAGGTCACTTGTCTGTCTGCCTCCTTGTTTTGTGCCCCTTACCTGTTTGTCTCTTTTCCTGTGTGTTGTCTGTCAGTAGGTAGTGTCCTCTTCCTTTCTTCCTATCTGTGTTTCCTTTGTTTTAGCTTTTCTTGGGTTGTATGTAGTTTTAGTCTTGTTGGTCTCTGTCTGTCCGCTGGTGGTCGAGCTTCTGTTTGCGGTGGTGGGTCTTCAGTGTGTTTGTGATGGTGTTCTCTGCCGCTGATGCTGCTTACTCCTTTTACAGCATTCCCATGGGCTCGAGTAGATTGAAGGTGTCTCTCGTCAATGGCTGCTTTGGACAACGTCAACCAAGAGGGATCGTGCATGTAATTTACCTACCCCCTCCCAATCTGAGCTTGTGTGCTATGTTGGTTCCTAAACAGAGTTTTGTTTGGATCTCTGGTGTGTAATGCTATCTTGTAGATGCCGTATGGCTTTCCTTTAATGATATTGACCCTTTCCTTTAAAAAAAAACACATGCATAGAAAGGGAGAGAGAGATTTAACATACACTAAGTGACAAGCTATGTAGAGTGGTTCCACACTTCAAACTAGAAGTGAGTCAATCCACTACCTAGAGAGGTCAACCTCTAGGATTTCTTAACCATTACGCTCTTATATTAATTCATAAGACTTACAATACATGACCACCAAAGGACTTACCCATCCAAGAACCAAGAGTATTCCACATTACCAAGGACTTACCCACTTTTCCAAGAGTCTTCAGCCTTCTCCAAGTTCTTACCCACTCTAGCACAAGTCATCCACCTTCAAGGACTTTTCTACTCTTCTTGGATCTTCAGCCTTTGCCTTCACCTTCACTCAGAGAAGCTTCCACCAAGGACTTACCCACTTGAGTAAGGAGTCTTCTGCCTTCACCAAGGGCTTACCCACTCTTTCTCTAAGTCTTCAACCTTGATTTTCACCAAGGGACACCTTCCCTTGTTCTTCTTCACCTCTCTTAGCCAAGAGAGAGAACCTTCATCTTCATGGTTGAAATGAGAGATATGGAGGTGGTGGAAGTGAGAGCCTCACAAGATGTACATGTAGGATGAGCTCTCTTACAGATTTCCGACTCACTCTAATAAATGTAGCAAGTGATTAAGATTAGAGAGAGAGGAGGCTGTAGGAAGCACTCAACTATAGAATAGGAACCTCACATAGAGTTTTGCATTGAATACTCAACTTTGGAATGAAGATCAAGGGGTCCTATTTATAGCCGGGGATGCCTTTTAGCCTTTGGGAACACTTAAGAACAAAAACTAGCCGTTTTGTGGCTTGCAATGGATATATTTTCGATTGTTGCAACTCCACAACGGCTAGAAACACTTTTCTGTACTTTTCCGTACAGTGCAATCGGTCGAGTTTCTATAAAGGTAACTCGACCGATCCCACTAAAAAATAAGACCAATTTAGGCCATCGGTCGAGTTTGTCCTGGGGTAACTCGACCGATTCACTTAAATCTTTTTTAGTCAGTAGAGAGATTAGTTGAGTTCTGTGAAGTGTAAATTCGACCGATCAAAAGTCATTTTCAAGATCCAATCAGGATCGGTCGTGTTTGCAACTCGACCGATGAACAACCTGATGTGAATATTAGAAAATGTCTTTTGCGTGCTTAAACATTCGACCTAAGTGCTCTTGATTTTTTTCTAAGCTTAATTACAAGTCATACAATCATTACAAGTGATTTACAATATGATTCTAATGGATTTACACCATATTCCAAAAATGTGCACTTGTATTGACTTTGACTTGTCTTTTCTCCAATTTGATATGTGAAAGTTAGGGCATTTGGATTGTGTCTATACCTAATCTAAAATCACTCGTGTAGAGACATTAGACACAAATAAGTGGAATGGTTTAGTCATCATCAAAACAAGGGTTTAGTCAATTTAAACCTTGAGTCAACATAACATAATTTGAAATACATAAATGCTATATAATCACCTAATCATAGATCAATCAAACTATCAATATGAAATGCATATCACCTTGTTCTCTAATACACCCCTATTAACCACCTAATCATAACTTGGTAATAATTAATAGATAGTATGTTCCATATTGTTCACTAAAATACAAGTAATGACTTCAATATGGATAAGAAGTAATTGGATTCACTCAAATGTACATAATCAATAATAAGAAGTGAATACATATGAGAAAATGATTAATGATGAAATTAATGTGTGTAAGAAAGGTAATGTGACAATGAATGGCTGTTTAATATAGATTAATGTGACATTAGTTGGATTAATTATAGACTTAATAAAAAATTGGATAAAATGTCTTGTAAAATAATATGATATAATTTAATATGATGGTAACATAAAGATAATGGAGAATAAATCAAAATTATAAAGAACAATGGTAAAGTATATTGAGATAATTCAATAAACCCTAATTTGTGCTTAAAATTCCCAATGAGATAAATATGAAATATATAAGGTTTATTATATAATAATGAAATATAACTCTTTTGGCAACAAAGTGAATATGACTTGACACAATTAATAGAATAACAATGATAATGTGATGTCCTAATAAATATAATGATAATAAGAAAAAAATGTTAATTGTGTTATATCTCATAAAAAGAAATCTTAAAAGTGGAACCCATAGTGATCCATGAGAATCTGACCTTTGATGAGTTGCCTGTGAAGTTTTGAACTCCCAAGTTAAGTAGTTAAAGAACAAGGAGTTTGAGTTAGTGAAAATTTTTGGTGGAAGTTTTATGGTTTGTTTAGAGATGAGTTGTTACATACTCACCCTTCCCTCTTTGCTTGAGATTTCGCAGACGAAACCCTTTTTAAGGGTGGAGTGTTGTAACAAACTGAAGCTTGGACATATTCTCTTTTTGGCCCTTTTCCCAAGATTTTCCTTTCTTTTATATCCTCTTTGGCCTTTATGTTGAATTTGTGGAAATAATAGTGGTTTGGTGAACATTTGTTTATTATTCATGCCAACAAATGGGTTTATGCACAAATACCTCAGTAAATGATTTTAATAAGGGTCTAAAATGCAAATTTACCACTTATGTGGGATAATGATAAAATAATTCATTCTAGAACATTCCTTAGTCTTTTGGAACAAGGAAGAGATAAAGGAATGAATAATAACTCCTTAAACAAGATAATATAGTGTTGAATTAATTAATATGAGAAATAATGGTAATATTGGATAAAAGACTAAAACTCATAAAAGGAAGACTAATTGGTTAAAGATAACTTGAGATTCATTTTCCTTGGGTTTGGTTTGGCTTGGAGGCCAAGTTTAATAATTTTGGGATGATAATAATTATATCACTTTTATTTTGAAAATAAAGATGAGTTTTTCTCAAAATATGAAATAAAATATTTAATGACTCTAAAAGTGGAAAATAATTTTGGATTCGTATAAACATTAAAAATAGTCTTTGGGCGAATTTTCATATAATAATATTTAATATACATGTGAAGTTAGGAGAGAGAAAGTGTGTAGAACCTTCAAAATATTAAATAAATAAACAACCAACTTCAACATGTAAAGTTAATGGCAAATTAGTATCCAAGACACTTAACGTGACTCGTGGGTGAAGTCTCATCAAAGTTGGAGAATCTTATAACCATTAATGAAGGAAGAAATACAAAATAGGATTTGATTTATTTAACACATAAAAAGTTCTCAAAAGGCAAATCTAAATGCATATTCAGATTCATCATTTCAAAAATAGGCTATGTGTCAAGTTTTATTAAATTTGGGATTTGTTGGCACCCTCAAACAAGGAGATAGAAAAAGAGAAAAAATTAAATATATCACTTTAGTTTGAATCATATTTGGTAACTAGTTTAATGTCACGCGATGCGCGCAACCCAGGCCATTGGAATAGCAATCCAATGACTTGCGTGTCGTCATCTAGCCTGATCCAGAAAAGGCAACATGTAGTTATACGTGATTTAGTATTTTTAGAATTTCTTGCTAATTTCTGAATGATTCTTCAAGATTTTTTTGACCAAAGTATTTGAGAGATGATTCCACAACCAATGAGCCCTAAATTGGGACCAATTGTTGAGGAACCGAGAAATGCCCAAAAGCTTCTTGAAACCTCTAGCTGCTTATGCTCAAAAGCTTGACCTTATAAATAAGTGAACCTTGCCCTAGATCTGCCGTCACCCGAGTTTTCTTTTACCCCTCTCAATTTCTTTGTTGGCCTCATTTTGGATTGCTGCTGAGCTTCTTACTCACCTTGGCTTGTGGCAGACCGTGCACATCCTCCTCGCCACCTTTGAACAAATTGAACCCATAGGTGAGTTCGGTTCTAAAAAATACTAGAGAGGGGGGGTGAATAGGGTTTTATGGTTGATTAAAAAATTATTCAACCAACAAACAACCATAAAAGATTAGATAAGGGGACACAAGGTTTAGAGTGGTTCCACCCTTAGCAAATACTAAGGGAGTCAGTTCACTACCCAATTATTTCCAATTGGGATTTTGAAAGCACCTATATTTTATTACCTCACAAGGATGTTACATAAAATACAACTACCTTCCCAAACCCTTTGGACAACCTTCACCCCGAAGTTGTCTCACCAACTTTGAAATAACCTTCACTTGAAGTAACTTCAAGCTCCCCCTTGAAGTAGCTTCCTCCTTGAAGTAGCTTCCCGTTGAGACCTTCTAGAAGTAGTCCAAATTCCACCTTCTCCTCCGAGAAGACCCTTCTCCTCCTGAGAAGATAGCACCCTCTCCGATCCGCAGCCTCCAACCCTAGGAGTATCAAGGAGAGTACAAGTAATAAAAAAGAACAAGAAGGGAAAATGGAAATTACAATTATCGTTGTAGCACAAGGCTTGATTTCCTATATCAAGAGTTTTGATCTCCTAACCAATGTGTGTGAAAGTGTAAGTATGGTTGAAAGGAGATTATGTCCTATAGGACACGAGCTTGTAGCAATGGGAGAGATTAGCAAGTGTAGAAGTTGCTCAATTGCTCACAAGAAAGGAATGCCAATTGCAAGTATGTATGCTCAAGTATTGCACAAGTATGTTTTGTGTGTCCTAAGGCATGTACTATTTATAGGAATGGCCTATGAATGCTTAAGGATGTTCTAGATACTTTCTAGGGGGTTCTAAGTGCTCAACTAGCTATTAGGCATCCAATAATTGCTTTAGCAATGGCTAGTTTATTAATTCTAAAAAGTGCAGATAGAGTTCTTCTCGGTCGAGAAGTTTGTCGACTGAGATTCATTCGGTCGAGGACTTCGTCGACCGAGGGACGGTCTAGAGCAAGAGTATATAACATTCGATTCCAACTCCCAACCACCTTGTCTGCTAGGTCTAACGACTATATAACCTTTTAGAAGGATTAACCCGGGAGACTCTCGGTCGAGAAGATGTTTTACCGAGTGTATCTCGGTCGACAAATAGTTCGACCGAGAATGTCTCTATTTTGGCGGTTCTAGATGAATACTAAGTGTGTGTATGAGTGTTTAGTTGTGACACTATTATATAGGATGACCTATCTAAGTGTTGTGAGTGTCTAGGGAAGATCTAAATGCTTGATTGACATGATATCTAAGTACTTGTACATTATATACTTGTACACGTTTTTACATTTGATTACAATCATGAAATTAAAACATTGTGAGCATTTTGATCTTCCAAAGTTGTGTCATCCACTTAATTCATGCAATACTCAAGTAGCACGTTAGATCCACAAGAATGAAATGTTTGTCATCATAAAAACAAAGGGATTATAATAATGTCCAATTTAGCCAACAATCTCCCCCTTTTTGAAGATGATAAAACATTTCCAAAATATAAAATAAGGAAATATAAATCATATGAGTTTCATACCTGGAGTTTACCTTTTGTAGTCATTCTATTATTTGCAAGTATGTGCTAGCCTAGAGATTATGAAACTCATTTTACTTTATGTTATTTCTCCCCCTTTGTCATTTTAAAAAGATAGCCAAGATAACCATGACTTTTATTACTCCCCCTTAATTTGATAATTTGATGCTCAATTTTTTTTAAAGCAAGGGTAAGTAGCATAATTTAATGTAAACCACTTATTTTTTATGTCAAATTTAGCCACAATTTGTTTCTCAATCATTTGTAAAGGATGTTAAGCCTTGAAATGATATGAGATTCTTTTAGATCCATGGAATATGTGTATTGATTTCTCATCCATTTTATAAGGGATGTTAAGCCCTAAAAATGTCATGAGAATCCTTTAGGATCATGAATATATTTAATAGTTTCTCAACCATTTACAAGGGATGTTAAGCCCTGAAATGATATGAGATTCTCTTAAGCTTATAGTAGAATCAATGAACGTATCTCTAACCAAATACACAGGATGTTAAGCCCGAATTTGTTTAGAGAATTCCATTAAGGACAAGATATACATTATATTCATAAATATTGTAGGCTCCTTTATTTTCATAACCAAGATTACTTTAAGATACTAAGGTCATAATAAGCATTAGATCGTAATAAGTTAACCTTTTATGAGAGTTATGCACTAAAATCTTATTTTCAATATACTAAGAGTGAGTGCAAGGAAATGATTTACAATTAAGCATTTTGTCAAGCTTATTTTAGGTCGACCTTGACTTTGACCTGGGTGCCCCTTGGTCAACTTGATTTCAACCAAGAGGCAATTTCTGCAGATTTCCAATTTAAGCATTTTTAATGATCTACTTGATTGAATATTTGAAACATATAAAAGGTATTCACGTATAACAAGGATGATATCATTTTTCATTAGCTAAGCATAAGATAATCATTTAACTAATATGCTAAGATACATTTGTGCCATAGAGATTTATCTTAATGTAAAAATTTCGTTTTCAATGATAACATCATCTTTATGAGCTGAATCACTATGATCACTTTTAAAACAATATCCATTCATGGTTTATATAAATATAGATCAAGGATTATTTTAGGCAAAGCAAGTAAAAGATGAAACACAATGATCATGGTGAACCAGTAAAGGCATATCCATAATTACAATGATTTCTATATAGATAAACCAAGGAATACTTGGACAAACCACGTGGATTAAAATAGTAATTTCCTTGATTAAATCAACATAGTTCATAATTTTCAGTTTTAAGCCAAACCATGTAGGAGATTTTAGCAATTGAACTTGCAATCTATGCTATATATGTATTGATTTTACAAGAAGATATGTCAAATTTTAGTGTGCAAAAAGTATACAGGTTTTTAATCAACATGTTTTGTAACAAGTTTAATAAGAATGTTATAATCAAAGTATATTAATAAGTCATAATGCAAGCTTATCAATATGTTTAAAGAATTGTCTCCAAGATTCATTCTTGATTTGCAGATTAAATCAATCATTAATAGCAAATTGATAGCAAACTGGATCAATTAAACATGTTCAACAGAACTTGATTTGGTCGAACTTTTCTTCGATCGAATTTATCTCGGTCGAAGATTTTCTCGACTGAGTATTCTACTGTTTGTACAGATTTTATCAGATTTTTGCAAGCTTAAAAATAGTAACCTGCTCGGTCGACTAATTCTCGACTGACAGTGTCTCGATCGAACATTTTCTTGACCAAGTATGTTTCTGTATTGTTTTTCAGTAATTATTTGCAAGCAAAAGGTAATACAATTTTGTAAGAATATAAATATTGAAGCTCAGTTTTGTTGAGATAAGACATTTGAATATCAAAGAAACGTTTTAGGTCAAATCTCAACTAATCAAATTCAAATCTCTAAGTTTTAGGAACCCAAACTAGATCATCATTCCTTTTTTTGTATGGGCATGAAAAAGAGTAGTGTCCAAGACGCAAGCAATAGTGACAACTAATAAAGTCAATCTCATTTCCCTTTCTAGGACTTGAGTTGTTTTTGGGTACATACATAATCTTGGCCTTGGGTGCTTGTGTTCTTCTATGTTTAGGTTGATAGGATTTCCCTTTTGAAACATATCCTAAACCTCTCCTTCCATTATAACTAGAAGAATTATTTAGAATTTTATCAAGAACATCATTGTTTCTCAAGCTATTAATTTCTCTCTGTAACTTGGTAATCTCATCCATTTTCTTTTTGATATCTAACTTTTCTTGATCTAGATTAGATGATAAAGAATCTTTTTCCTTAACAATAGCATCATAATCTAGATGATTACATAGGATAGGTTGAGTCTGAAAATTATGCAGTTTTGCAAGCACATCAACCTTTTCTTGAGAAAGAAGATCATGATTTGTTTCTAAAGTAAGCAACTTCAGATTGCAATCATTTAAAGATGATTTCAAGTTAAGATTTTCAGAAATAATACTGTCCTTTTCAAAAGAAAGATTATTTAATTTAGCATACAAGTCCTCATTAGTTTTAGTAGCTTTCTTTAGTTTCTTTTTGCAATCAACATATTTCTCATGTGTATCTTGAAGACTAGTAATTAGATCTTCTTTTGGTAAATAAAAAAGGCTTACCTCTTCTTCTTCATTTGTTGTAGAAATAAGGCACTCTACTTCTTTTTCTCCATCTTCACTATCATCGCTTGAATCATCCCATGCCGCTTTATATGCTCTTTCTTTCTTCTTGTGAGATGATTTCTTCCCCTTCTTAAGTTTGGGACAATCACCTTTTAAGTGTCAATGTTTATCACACTCAAATCACCTGAAAGAAGAAACACTAGAAGTTTTGTTAGTTTTAAAACTTTTATACTGCTTACCATTTACAATGAGAGTTTCTTCTTCACTATCATCTTCACTTGTGTCATGACTAATCTTGGTTGATTCTTTGAATGCAATGTCCTTCTTTATCCCTTGTTGAATTTCACGCTCTCATCTTTCTTCCTCCTCTAAGGTTGCCTCATGTGCTTCTAAGTTGCCAATGAGTTGTTCCATCCTTAGCCGAGTGAGGTCATTGGCTTCTTCAATTGCCGTCACCTTTGGTTTGTACTTTGGAGGCAAGCACCTAAGAATCTTTGATACTTGATCCTCTTCACTAATGAATGCATTCAACCCATTAACAATAGAAGAAAACTTTGCATACATTTTACTAATAGACTCATATGGTTCCATACGAAACTGTTCAAATTTTTGTTTAAGCATGCCAATTTTGGAATTTTTAACTTGAACAATTCCTTCATAAGTAATAGAGAGTCTATGACATATCTCATATGCATTTTCACAATTTGAAATTCTATTAAACTCACCTACGGAGATTGAATAATAAAGGATACTTACAACATTTGCATTTAGTTGGGCTAGTTTTACCGTATTAGAATCCCATGTAGCATACTCCATTTGAGGAAGATCATATGCATTTGACACCATTCTCCAGAGATCCTAGCTAATTCCTTGAAATTAGAATTGCATCCTCCTCTTCCAATAGGTGTAGTTGGTGCCATCAAATGGTGAAGGCTGAGCCACAAGTGTTCCTTCCAAGTTGAGGTTGTTGAGTACCCCATCACCCATTTTCTTTAAGACTTTGTTAGAGTTCCTTGAAGTCTGCTCTGATAACAATTGAAAAACACTAGGGGGGTGAATAGGGTTTTATGGTTAATTAAAAAATTATTCAACCAACAAACAACCACAGAATATTAGACAAGGGGACACATGGTTTAGAGTGGTTCCACCCTTAGCAAATACTAAGGGAGTCAGTCCACTAACCAATTATTTCCAATTGGGATTTTGAAAGCACCTATATTTTATTACCTCGCAAGGATGTTACATAAAATACAACTACCTTCCCAAACCCTTTGGACAACCTTCACCTGAAGTCGTCTCACCAACTTTGAAGCAGCCTTCACTTGAAGTAACTTCAAGCTCCCCATTGAAGTAGCCTTCCTCCTTGAAGTAGCTTCCCGTTGAGACCTTCTAGAAGTAGTCCAAAGTCCACCTTCTCCTCTAAGAAGACCCTTCTCCACCTGAGAAGATAGCACCCTCTCCAATCTGCAACCTTCAACCCTAGGAGTAGCAAGGAGAGTACAAGTAATAAAAAGGAACAAGAAGGGAAAATTGAAATTACAATTACCATTGTACCACAAGACTTGATTTCCTATATCAAGCATTTTGATCTCCTAACCAATGTGTGTGAAAGTGTAAGTATGGTGGAAAGGAGATTATAGCCTATAGGATACGAGCTTGTAGCAATGTGAAAGATTAGCAAGTGTAGAAGTTGCTCAATTGCTCACAAGAAAGGATTGCCAATTGCAAGTATGTATGCTCAAGTATTGCACAAGTGTATTTTGTGTGTCCTAAGGAATGTCTTATTTACAAGAATGGCCTATGAATGCTTAAGGACGTTCTAGATACTTTCTAGGGGGTTCTAAGTGCTCAACTAGCCATTAGGTATCCACTAATTGCTTTAGCAATGACTAGTTTATTAATTCTAAAAAGTGCAGACAGAGTTCTTCTCGGTCGAGAAGTCTGTCGACCGAGAGACAATCGGTCAAGGACTTCATTGACCCAGGGACGGTCTGGAGCAAGTGTATATAACGTTTGATTCCAACTCCCAATCACCTTGTCTGCTAGGTCTAACAGCTATAGAACCTTTTAGAAGGATTAACCAGAGAGACTCTCGATCGAGAAGATGTTCGACCGAGTGTGTCTCGGTCGACAAATAGTTTGACTGAGAATGTCTCTATTTTGGTGGTTCTAGATGAATACTAAGTGTGTGTATGAGTGTGCAGTTGTGACACTATTATAAGGGATGACCTATCTAAGTGCTTTGAGTGGCTAGCGAAGTTCTAAACGCTTGATTTACATGATATCTAAGTACTTGTACATTATATACTTGTACAAGTTTTTACATTTGATTACAATCATGAAATTAAAACATTGTGAGCATTTAGATCTTCCAAAGTTGTGTCATCCACTTAATTCCTACAATACTCAAGAAGCATGTTAGATCCACAAGAATGAAATGTTTGTCATCATTAAAACAAAGGGATTATAATAATGTCCAATTTAGCCAACAAGTTCTTCCTCTTCTTTCTCACTATCATTTTGGTTTCTTGGATTATGGCTTCTAACGAAATCACCAAAACCTGATGCTTGTTTCTATGCTCAAACGTAAGCCATGGCTCACAAGTGAGGTAGAGGACAATCCCCCTGGTCCAATGACCGCTTTTCCCTCACCACTGCCTTCTTTCCTCTCTGGGTTCTCGCGAGGGTGTTTGTGTCTTTTGGCTCTATTTTCCTCCTGTGTTGACACAAGATTGAGTCAGTGTGGACCGCTGGCTTGGCACCCCGTGATTGGGACAAGTCATGCAGCTCACTTCTCTCTTTGCCTCTCTTGCCTTGTTTTAATGACATGGCGTTTCCTGATTGTCCGATATTGCAAAATTCATATCTTTTGATACTTTTGTCCAAAAAATAAATAATAATATATTTTGGAATCAATTTTTTTATCTTTCTGATAAAAATACTGTCAAGGTTTATTTTTATTTTTGTCAAAAGATGTTTTCTAGAAAATGATTTTAACGCATAAAATCATCAAAAATACACTTTAATCATCATAACTCCAAATTTGACAAAATTGTATGTTTTCTTAATCAGGAGAACTTAATAAGATCAATGACGATGTTTTTAGAGTCTAAATTGAGTTTTTTTTCAAAGAGTCCAAAAACTAGGGTTTCTTTACATTAATGCATATGATGTACCCTAATACATGTCAAGTCACTGAAAATAGGAAAAGTAGGCCTTGGACTCTATTAAAGTGGTGAAAGTGAGTAATTGGATTTCATTAACAGAGGTATGTACATTCCTTATCCCAGAAGTTGGGAAATTTGTGATCCAAACCCTAAATTCCTTAATGAGGCATTGATTGAACCCTAACTCTCCTACTATTATTTCATTTGGTATATTTTCCTGAAAATCAGTTCTATTATTTATTTCTTGGGTCTTGTACCCCACTTCCGTGTCTCTATTATTTGATGTTTATACTTGCCATAGTTATTTAGCATGTTGATTTTGTTAGATTATTTATCTATTGTAGTGGTACTTTTATACAACCACCCATAGATAGGGCATGCATTATTTCACCCAGGGGAATGTGTTACTCTCCCCATTATAAAATATTTTATAGGTGACTAGAATGTGTTACTCTCCCTCATCTATTTGGTTGAGGTACGGCAGGTGCCTCAACCCTACTTAGTTAAGGTTGTAAATATTAATCATGCATGTAAATCTTTTAGTATTTTTCTTGTTGTGGAAAGCATCTACTTGATTATGCCTCATACTTTTGACAACCTTCATCTTATGATGAAATCTTAGCCTTTATTTTCATGTTATTTCTTTACCTTTTGTCCTTGTTCACTATTGACACATACCTTGCTTCTTTGTTTTGCTGGGTTTATTCCCAACAACCCACGGTCTGATCAATGTGTTGATTAAGGCCTAATATCAGAGTGGCGCAGTAGGAGCATGGAGGACCAACCTAGGATAGGATATGGAGTACATGGCTTCCAACATGTACCTATCTCATGAAGTTGTTTCTTGGATATAAAGTTGGTGTATTTTAGATTCCCTTCTATCCATATCCCTTTAATGTATCTTACATGTAAACCCTTAATGGGAGATATGATGGAATTTTGTAATCTTTTGAAAAATTGAATATAGTCATGATTTTATTCTACTGCTATACACTTTGGTCTTTTGTATACCATGATATAAAGATTTGAAAATGTACACCTATTCCAACATACCTATTGAGTATGTTTGGGATGGATGTTTTACTTTTTATGTTTTTAGTAAAGGGGTGATTTCACTCTTTTACAAAGACACAACCATGAGAACCATGTAGAATGTTTATCTTTGTTAAAGCTTCTATTAATCCAACAATGTCTAGTTTGTGAGGGACTTGAGGCCCCCAATAGTACTTCAAGAAGAATATGTTATGCACTCTTCTAGAGTAGTTGCAATCAAACAAGATGTGTTTTATGGATTCATTATCCCTCTTACACAAGGTGTAGATCCAGTTAGCATCATTTACCTAATTTATCAGCTTGTCAGAGGTAGAAAATCTGCCTTTCTTCACCCTATACAATAGGATGCTCCATTTAGGATGATGTCCCTTGCCCCAAGTGATATAAACCCAGTCGACCATTATAGGTGTGATGCTGTTGGTTCTTGGTGGATGATTAGTACGCGACCAAACACCATTGTCATCAACAACATACAACTGGTGGATACTCTAGTATTATTTGCACATTCTCCTCCATATTCTTGAATGCATATCTTTTTCCATTAAAATCACTTGGTCTCCATAGCATGTTCTCATCCATTTATCCCACCATATAAACCTATCTATTCTCTTGAGTGTGCTGACTTTGAAAATCTCTTCAGGGTCAATAACATTCAATCCACCTTCTTTATATGTTTTGATAATAGTGATCCAAGTCACACCATGTGTCTTGCCCTCCATATGAAGTTAGCTATCATAGATCTTTAAGAATTTGTAATAGAAATATGAAGGTCACTCATGTAAGACCACTACCTCACCATGCTTTGAAGAACTGATCTAACAAGCACGAGCTTGCCAACCATTTAGATTCTCAAGGTACTCTAATGGTCAATTTTGTCTTTGGATTTATCCCTACACATAGCAAAATCTTTTGTGGATCCACTGTCACTAAAGATAGGGGCACCAAGATATCTAGTGGGAAATCTACCTTTGTTCATTCCAGCAGCTATCTTCAACCTTCCTCTTCTCTTGTCACACGATGTGGATAGGAACACCCTCTATTTGATAGCATTTATGTACAACCCAATGCATTTGAAAAATGTTGAGAACACCTTATAGTATGTCCTTAATCTCTTGTCATGTCCAATAGAAAAAAATAATAAATCATTTGTGAAAATTAAATGTGTCAGGACTTTGGTTCCTTTAATCTTGTACAACTTGATACTGTTCTTTTTCTCAGCTTCATTAATGAGGTAGGTAATACCCTCCATGATGATAGTGAATAGCAGAGGGATAAAGGGTCCCCCTGGAAAATCTAGTTGGATGTAATGAACAAGCTTGTAGGAGTTCCATTGATTAGTATAAAAAAGGAGCTGGGATCCATGAAACTCTTCACGATTTCAATCCACTATTGAGAGAAGCCCATCAAATTCATCATCTTCCATAGGTTACCACAGTGGACATGATCATAAGCTTTATGAATATCTATCTACATGCACACCTTTACAATGGAGTTGTGCACTTTGAAGTCATTAAGAAATTCAAATGCCAATAAATAACAATCATCTATTCTCCTTCCCTGGACAATGCATTTTTTAAGTAGATATAATCCCTAGAGGCACCTCTTTGAATCTAGTAGCAAGAAGTTTAGATATGATCTTGTAAAGGAATGAGCATCAATATATCGATCTATAGTCTGTGATATCCTTAGCATTCTTGTTTTTGTGTATCAACTTGATGAAGCAATGATGAACTGCTCTAACCATATTGCCTCCTTTTGGAAACCATATAAATGCCTTACAGACATCGTGCTTGATGGTTTCCACATGACCTGAAAAAACTTTCTGTTGAATCCATCAGGGCCCGGGGCCTTAGAGTGATGGATGTAATTTATATTTTTGTATATTTCCATATCCGTCACTTTCCTACATAAATCAACATTCATTAGTTCATACACTCTTCTACCATGATTGAATTCCCACTCATGAGTGTTAGTTCTATCATGGTTGTAGAGGTTGTTTAAGTCTTTAACAGCTTGGGCCACCACTTCCTCCTTTCTATTGACAACATTTCCATCCTCATTGATGAGTTCATGGATGGTGTCCAACATCTCTATTACAGAACCGTTCTTACCCCAATCCCAATCCTACTGCCTAGACAATAGAAAAAGGATTGAAGCACCCATCCCTGAGTGGCCCGATAGGATCTAACACACTGGCATATACAATAAGAAATAATAACTCAAAAACTGGATATTTAAAGATCAACTAACCCAATATGGAGATATATCCGATTTGTCTTTGTCATCAGAGTATGTAGAGTGTGGAAGCGATCTTATTCTGTATTCCATTTGTATTGTCTAAAATTAAGAAAATTAAGACACAATCATGCAATTGCATGGTATGCTATCAAAATCAAGTAAAGCAATTTATAACAAAAGAGTATACTTGGCAGGACTTATATTCAAAAGAATAACAAATGATTTCCAAAACCAATATCATTCGAAAAAATGTTTGTTATTCAACGATTCAATTTTTATTACGAGTTCCCATTATGTTGTAAGCATGCTTATATATTTTGTGTGACTCCGTTACCCCAACACGATGGGGAAGGTCACTAGGCTCCTTCTCACCATAGGAAAATAGGAGGCCAATGTACAAGTCCCACCTCCAAATGAGGGGGTTTCTGCACTCAATATCAACATTATCAATATACGTGCAGTCATAATGGGCATGCAATTTATGTTTTCATGTTTTTAAAAATATAGTATAGAAAAATAGAAGACTAATCATAGGGAACAGTAGCTCATCCAAGTAAGTATCCAAGTATACATTCAAGAGATACATAAAAGTATCTTCAATACAATCAAGGAGGAGTTATATAATAGGGTACCTCTCTAAATGAGTATTTGGAGTATAGATTCCAAGAAGAGTAGATCAACCCCTCGAGTCAGATCCTAGATCAAAATATTGGATCAAGGGCCAAGATCATAGTTTTAAAGAATCATGCTTCACTATTTGAAATTAGGGATACATTTTCCTATCTCTACCTTAGGGTTAGGTCATCAACAATATTTCCAAAAGTCTAACATTTATTCAAATATCAAGCATGTTTCAAGAATGGATGACCTACCTAGGTATATTTAGGAACACATGTCAACCCTAATTATTATCATCATCATTCAAATTACTAGATCATTTTCAATATGAAATAGTATCATTGGACTCAAAATTATATTAGGGAGATTCATGGTCAGACATATGATTAAGGGGTTTGCCAGATTAAGGTTAATCATCATCATATCAAGAGTAATCCTTATTTCAATGTATATGATTCATATTCTAGGGTAATGAGTTAAGAAGATTAGATCTAACTCTTATTTTGTCAAATTATATTTGGTGTCTCAAAATGATCATTAGAATTAGGAACTAGGGTTTCTCAAAGATTGAACTCAATTTAGTATCATTAATTACAACATTATGAGCAAGAGATCAAAAATAGGGATAAAGATGATATTCATAAGTAATTAGACTATGTAAGTATTTTTAATGCATCCATTAGATTTTTTTGATCAAAATGGACTACTTATACATAATTTTTGGAGCCAGGAATTTAGAGTTATCATTTTTGCAAGAAAAATTCATTTATTGGATTTTTCAAGCAGAGAGGAGTTATTTACCGGGAAAAGTATAACAGAGAAAAAATTATGGGCCGTTGGATCTTCGGTCACCCTTGACCACCTTGAAGGATTGATGTCTAACAGGCGACAACTCCTGGGAACGTGTGCGAGGTGTGATTTCTCCGTTAGATCTTATTCTCGGTCAACCCTTGACAGTGATCTAATGGTCACGATTGGTTGCCAGTCACACGCCCGCCCGCCCGCTAGTAGCAAGGCAGTGCCGTAGTGGTGAGCTGCCCAGAGAAAGAGGGAAAGGTGGAATAGGTCAAGGGAGAGAAGTTCAAGGCACTGTTCGGGTTTGTGAGTGAGGGACGAAGCCAAGGGTGGTACTTTTATAGGTGATCGAGGCTGAGTTTCTAGGGTTTTGAGTAGGTGGCCATGGCGGCGGCCAAGAGGTGAAAATATAGGCTCTCTTGTTCTCAAAACTCAGTGATTCGAGGGGAAAAAATAGTTAAATGCCTTCTATTTTGTGGGGAGAACATCCCTGGTCATTTTGATTTTCAAGAGGGAATCACAATCAATAGATTGCTATTTTGGCCGCCATTGTTATGACCACATCTGAGCTTAATTGGTAAACTAGGGTTTACTTGGATGATTATATGCTTAATTGGATTAATCATTGATTAAATCTAATTAATGATGATAATTCAATTATGATTTTTTAAAACTAATAAGAATGTTAAGTGTTCTATTGTTTGAGAAACCAGGGTTTGAGAAATATAAACCCTAATTGGCTGAAATTAGGGTTTTGATGGTACATGAGTATGAAATTTGATGAGGATAGCAGTGTGGTAAATGATTTTTCATATTTTCTAAAAATTCTGTATTTAATTGAATTTTGTATATTATATGGATAACTCAATCATTCATATTGGAGAAATTTTTTAGAATATTTGAGTGTTCTTTGAATGTGGTTCTCGGTCGAACTATACTTCAACCAAAATGCTGATAGAGTGCTTTTTAGCAGTGTAGTGTTTTATTTTTAGTTATTTATTGGTAACTCCAAATAATTTTGAATTTTAACTGAGGATCTGAATCTCAATAATAAAAAACATGTAAAATTTTCATAATTTTTGGATGTGTTTAGACCTTACCATTAGACGAATTAAAGTAACTAACATTTCTGCAGAATTCTGGATAGGAATGCACTATTCGATTTTTATTTATTTAATAGAAGCTTGGAATGATCTAAACTTTTAATTTAATTTTATTAACTCAAATATACATAACATTATAAATTATCATAATTTTTGGAGAAGGTTTGATCTCTGAAATACATGAATTACAAAAACCTTTTTATGACAGAATTCTACAGAAATAAGAAAACGTTTAGTGAGGGGTCAAAGTGCAATTGACCCAACCAACTCAATTGATCTATATGGTCAAACTAACACACTATAAGATCTCATAATTCGTGATTGATTCCAGAGAAATGAAATCCTAGACAGAGAGGGAGAGTTAGGGTTTGAGAGGAGAAATTGATGGAGATGCTGACCTAGGGTTTTGCGGTCCGAGGAATGATGAAATCATGTAACTTTAGCTTCTTTGGATATAGTTTCATGGTGAATCTTCTCTCACATGTCGACATTACATTCCTCATATGATTTGATCCAAAATGGTATCAAAACTTCCCCTTTTCTCACTCTTTCTTTATAATCCCTCAGTTTTAGGGTTTCCGAGTTGAAAGGAAGAAGAATCAGGTGAATTGATAGGGATTTGATATGGGTTCGAGATTTTCAGATATGAGCTACGTTTTTAAGGTGTTTCCACACCTTAGGGTGAGTGGGAACTTCCTTTAAACAGTATATTGCACTAAAATTTGTTAATTCATCCATAATCTTTAATTGCTAGTATGCGACTACAAACTCGGAATTTCCTATTTGTTCTAAGTTGTTGTAAAATGATATGAAATGGATTCTTCCTCTGTTTGGATGAAGTTAAGATGATAAAATCATATTAGAAATATATACAATACATCCTAATGAGAATTCCCTATGTATTCATAGAGGTTATAATAATAAATTGAAATATAGGGAATTTGTCTATGACTGAAATTGCTATATAATTAAATAGAGAAATTTGTTTATCTGGATCCCCTTGGTTATGAATGATTGTTTATCTGAATTCACAGTACATATATGTCAGATACTATCTTAGATTTCATTTAATGTGAATAGTATTTATTTGATATCTCAGTAAAGAGGGTGAAACCCTAGATGCGAGAACAATTGGATATTTATGAATAGATATCGTGAAATCCATTTGAAGGGATTTTCTTGACATGATAGACTTTATTTATTCAATTTTATTCTTGATGCATGATATCTCAGTGAATGGCATGGAAACCTAAATTCATCCAAGTTTCAAGGTTTCATACATATATTGATTGTATATGATTTTTTGAAAGCAGTCTTTATTCAGTGAATGTTTATGTCGTATGAAATCCTTATGAGAGCCATGTGATAAGTGAATGAGGTAAATGAAACCCTAAGGATAGGGTGTTCAATGAATCAAGTAATGTGATATCAATGTTCTCAGTATGAGATGTGGTGATGCTTAACAATTCAATTGCATGATTCTAGTTTATAAAGTGCCAAGTTAACATGTATTCTATTTATTTAAGAATTTTAGTCTGCCTGTATGTATAGTATGACGATTACTCAGAATATTACGATGTTTTGAATATACTACTCTACCAAATTTAGAAGGATATACATGTTGTATTATAAGCTTCAGATGAATAGACTCGGTACCATAGAGATACCAGAGTCAAGAATAAGTAAAAGAGAGATACAATGTAGTAAGAGCTTTCCAAGAATAATAAAATAATAGACATAGATTCCCAGAACACCATAGATTCCCTACGGATGTCTGCACTGTAGGGAGGAAATGATCCACCCTGGCAGGGGCCAGTATACGGGGATTAGAACAGACCCACAGAACGTGCGGGGAGACGAAGCCCTTGAGGAAGTCTCCTAAGAGAAGATAGGTTACCCAACATGAACTGGAGATCCCAGTGGTAACCCAGAGGTACCCACAGAGTGTACCAAGATGAGGCCCACAAAGTGTCTTAGACCCTCCGCCTATGTACTCAGCCTAGAGGAGAGGTCCAGTTAAAGGCAAGCTATTTAGCTGCCTTAGTCATACGTGATAGTTTGAGTCAAGCAGACCCAAATTCAGTTCTAGGCTTAGCTTCCCAGGTTTTAACCTAAGTCTTGTACGGTGAGATCGTAGTTCGTTATGAGTCTTCATATGTAGAGTACACTGCATATGATCAGGGCATAATAAAATGAATGAGTGGTTAAACAAGTGTGTACAATTATTCAATTATTCTTTGTATGTTTTTGAATTATTAGTTCTCTTTGAAATTAATCAAGCATGTTCATATATTGATTTACTCTTATTGATATCTAAAGTATCCTGCCATATTTATGATTGTCAATGATCAATCTCTTTAAAGCTTACTGCTATTATAATTGATATCAGTTGCTCAAAAGTATATCTGTAATTATATCAGTGCTTTAGACTATTTCTTTGAAGTACTCATTCACTGAGCGAGTAGGATCACCCATCTACTCACAATTTTTAGGGATATCACATGGACTTGAAGAAGTCATTACATCAGAGTAGATCTTCCACAAGAGTTAAGTCTGAGTATAGTTCAGTTCAGTTGGTCCTTGTCACTCTAGGTCCTTGTAAAGAAATAAGAGAGAGTTGTAAATGATGATGTATAACATTATTTCTCTTTTAGAAATATGTGCGGATAAGCAAGTCTTATGAGCTTAAAAGTATGAGGAACATAATGAATGTTCATACATGCATTTTTACTGTTGAAATCAGATTAGAGAAAAAATGTTTAGATTCCCTTGTAAAGTTGGTTTATGTGGTTCAATGTGAGAAAATAAAGAGTTTTGAAAGAGAAGAAAAAGTTAAGGGTGATCTTTATATTACGTTAAATCCTCAATTTATGCCCTAATCTCATGATTAGTGGAAATTATTAGATTGGGGTGTAACAACTTGGTATTAGAGCTTAGGATGAATTGTCAGGGACCATCAAGTTAGTAAGTTAGAGTCATAATGTGGCAGATAGGAGATGTTATGATGTTATCTCTGGGGATTTGAGTATTTGGATATCCTGGCTCGGTATCTGAGTACTTGGATCAACCAGTATCAAGCTACGCTGTCTATTCTTTCATGTATACCCTGGCTAGGTATACAGTGGAAGCATGGTCTAGAGAGGAACCCTAGAAATATTAGGATTAGAAACAAGATAAGTAACATGAATTAAGAGAATAAATATAAAATGATATAGAATTTTCATTTCATATTGTTGTTTTATTGGAGATTAATAGAAAAGCTCTTATATGTTTGAATTCAGATATTCAATATTTTGAAATATATATGGGTCTTTAAGATTTGTGGTACATTATATAGTTGTAGCATTTATTGATTACATTCTTTGTATCGAGTAGACTAGAAATGATCTTTGAATGAGCTTTCCTAAGTGGATATTCTTTCCACATGTTTGATATTAATAAGAGTTGGTTAATCTTAAGTAGCTCTTGGCTTCAGGACTGTAGGTTTGGCCTGGTCTGGCTGGCAGGATGCGTTACTAAGATATGATGACTCTTATTATAAATATAATAAGAGTAGACTCTGGATAAATTAGACCCACATCATAGTGAGAATGTACATACCCTAAGATGTTGAAACATATGGGAAAGATTAGAATAGCTAAGAATTAGTTGAAACTGATGTCTAAGATCCAACTTTGGGGCCTCATATGAGAAACCCTTAATTGGGAATAAAGGAACATAACATAAGATTCTGATTAAGTTTAATCATTAGTATTATATGAACTCTAAATATGAAATATGGAAAGGATATGAGAAAAGTATGTAAGGTCCAAGATAGTAAGAATCAATCATGAGGAATGGATTATATAATTGAGTTAAATGTTTTTATGTACTCTAAAGCAAAGGTAAAATAGAAGAAAAGAGTTAAGTATTCGATAAGTACATAGAAGTGAAGAGTCTTCATAAAAGTTAAAGTGAAGAGAACTAGATGAGCATGTAAATAATAAAACTAGGATAAGAAACTTAGTTGAAATAAAGAGAAATGTTGGAAATAATGATCTTGATTAAGGAATGAGGGTTATGATATAATTGAGAGCATGGAATGTATACCTTTATTGTAAAGTTAATACATTCATCCTTACTGCCTTTGGATTCTTAAGTCTCTATAGAACAACAAACTAGTTTCTAAAAGAAGAAAAAAAGTGTAGCTTAATAAAATGAATAAGTCATACAAAGGTAGACTATATTCAAGAGGTAAAAAAAGAGATACTAAGTTTGACCCATGCATGAGCCGTTTGATTTAAAATGAAGGATATGTAATGTATTAAACATGAGTTGAAACTAGTAGAGAGATTATTGATTTAGAATTTCAACTTCACATTATTAGAAGGATAAAAAGAAATATGTGCAACATGGTATACATGATCATACACATGAATAAGTAACATGATCATAAGAGAAAATTAGAAGTTAAAGATGACATGTGGAATAGTAGTATATGGTAAGGAGATTATGGAAAGTAAAGAAGGGTTGAAACATAATGGAGTAATATAGATTATAAAAGAAAGAGGTTGTGAGATTCAAGAAAGTGCTAATTAGTCAAGTATCCTTGTTGATAATTAATGAAACCTACACATGAGAAATGTATTATTGAATGTTTGAAGATAAGAATTCTAAGTCTCAAAATCATCTTCTCTTTCATATCTTCCGTAAAGAGAGAAATGTGGGAATGAAGTGATAAGAAAATGAATCATATATGATGTATAACCACCATGGTAGAGACATATAGTGAATGTAATAATGGCACACAAAATGATGATGAAACCATAGCAGGGTAAATTGAGAATGTAATCTATCTGAATGGCCAAGTAAGAGAAAGGAAATTCAATTGATAAGATAAGGAAGTATAACGACCCCACCTCCCAGTAACCCCCAATTAAGGGAGACTAAGAGGTTAGAGTCCTTATCCCAATTTCCCGGATCAAAGGTTCGACTAATAATCAATAATAATTATTAAATTCTACCATGACTATACTGAAAGCTGGAATAAAATATAACTTTGCATACCTTTTTCAAAAACTTGGATATTTAACTTCTATCCACATCTGGACTCTATTCTAACTAATCCTCCTTGAACTTTATTTCATAATTTCACAATATGCCACTTTACTATTTGTCCTTTTCAATTTGTACCTAAAACGCCAACAAACAAAGCGTCGGTCAGCATAAATGAATATGCTGGTATGTGGGGAAAACAATAATTATGCAATTAACTGTAACAACATATTGTATTCAATTATGATTTAAAAAACAACTTTACATTTTAAACATAACTGCTCAATCCATGCATACCCTAGCCTCTGCACTATCCTTGCAGTGGACCTAGATGCTACCTTCCTTATGGTAGATCCCCATTAAACCCCTCATGATCCTACCTAATAGGTGAATCAATTTCTAGGGTTGAGTCACATGGCACTACCCATAGGTAGCCCACTCCATAACTCATGGTGTGCTAAAGAGTCGCATGGCACTACACGTGGGTTGCCCAATTCCTTACTCATGATAACTTGATGTCCTACTTAACAAGTAGGCCCTGTACCAAGTTACCCTTTTCATCATTAGCAAAGCCACAGAGGAGGACCAAGATCAAAGCTAGTCATGCATACATATTTATGGTGATAATCATAGTCACTTTATAGTTGCATGAAATAAAAGTCGTCCAATCAGTTATTTTCAGGAAATCGATAAAACATCCAGGAATCACCGTGAAACTAAAGCGATTAACCATAATCGTAACCACATACATGATCCAGAGTAACTTGATGTCCAAGCAATAATATTCAAGAACAATCACACAAGTAATCATCAATATCCTGAAATCAATGCATAACATCCAAGTGTCATTGTTTTATCCAAAACATTTGCAAGATAGGCTTTGATGCCATCCTAGGATTTCTAAGACAACTTTAGGGTTTTAGCCTCCATAATGCATTTATCACTTTTAATGCTCTTTTAGTTCACAAACCCTAATTTCAACATCATAGACATCATTGAAAGTCAATTAAGTCTACTATGCCTTTTTTTACACTAAAACTACCATCTTTATCCTTTAAGTCATGACACGATCATTAATGCCAATCATCATATTTGGTTTCTTATAGATTAACAACTCATAATTTATTATGGTTTAATTCACATATGAACTCTATTTAGCACTAATTCCATATTTATCCATTAGAAAACCCTAATTATCATATTAAGGGTATTTATCCACAATTAGGAACTTTTATACTCGAAATAGCTTAGAACCATCATATCTCAGCTTTATTCATGAATTTGAACAATTAAAGCCATTAAGAGGCATATTAGGGTTTCAAGGCCCATTAAAGCATATTCATGTACATGGAACCTTAAATTAATCCAATTACATGTCAAGTTCATCCTTTTTGACCTAAATGTGTCTTTATGCAATTAATAGGTTAATATCAACTTTAATCATCCATACAACCCTTCTTTAATCATCTCAAATTAGGGTTTCTTAATCATTAATACATTAAAGTCGATAACTTCCACTACTTTTCAAATTGCAAGAGGAATTAGCTTCTAAATCTATTTTTAATGGATTCCTCACATTTTTCTGAGCAAAGCACATATATTATATGTATCATTCCGATCTACCAATAATTAGATATGAATTTTGCAAGATATACTTACTTGGATCAATCATTGAGCGCCATGTGTCCCTTTACATGCATCACATAGCCGCAGCCGAAAACATAACTAAATGACCCTTTTGCCCCCACTTGAGTTGTCGGTCCTTTAATACGCAGAGGGTATAATCATCCAATAAACACCTAGGTTTTCTTCAACCTCCGACGCCCGACCTGGCCGCCGACCGCAACCCTACGCGGGGCTGCCCACTCCTTACTTGGGCTCGAGGACCATGACCAACGACCACCCTAACTCCACTGCCCTCCGCCGCACCTGGGGCACCACCCAGCTCATGACCCAGATGGCTGGTCCAAGCGCGCCAAGCCTGCGACGCTCCATGCATCGTGCATGCCTAAAACATGTGGCTGTGCATGATCAAAGCTCAGAGATGATAACTGATCCTCCTCAGGTCATCGCAAGATCAACATGCTTCCATCACATCCCATCTTGCCCCCTCGAAACTCCAGGGTTTGAACTACCCTCTATGCTAGGGTTTTGCATGAAAAGAAGGAGAAGAGAGAGAGGTATGCGTGGAACTCTCTTGAACTCGAACCAAAGGTTCTACCCCTTATATAGGGGAGGGTATCAATGCCCTAATATGTTCATCCATGAGGTAACAAGTCCATCTCCCAAAAGGAAACCTATTTTCCTTAATTAAGAAGTATTCTCTCTCTTTTTAGTAATTCCTTGATAATCCATATTCTTTAATTGTTAGGAATTCGTAAATTATCTCTCTTATCTTCTTTGTGCTTGTCTTTTTAATCCATTGCCACAAAATTCTACTTTAAAGCAATAACATTTCTTTTGATAATATCAAAAGGTTATTAATTATGTAGCACATTATTCTCATATTTTTATATTATTTGAATTTTCTCTTTCTTCTTCTTCTTTATTGGGACTCCTTGGACCCCAAGAAATCCTAATATTTCGAAATTCCTTTTTAAGGATACTTATTATCCTTCTAGATGCATCTACATCCATTATCTCTCATTATCGTTCTTATTTCTTTAATAAAATATTCTTTTGCAAGGATTTCTCATTATCTTTCATTTCCTTTCCTCTTTTCCTATTTCTTTCATTAGAAATCACATAGACATGAAATTTATTTAATTGTGGCCACTAATTCCACTTTCTAGAGATTTCTATGTATTTCTCATAATTACTTTGCTTAATATCCATTATCTTGTACCTTTTACTTTTATTTGGACTTTTCTTCTTTTCTCCTCTTTTATATCCATTATTGGATTAACATAATAATAGGAACCATGAAATTCCTATCAAAAGGATAATTGCAAATAAATCCATCCTTTGAAGCAAAGCATACAACCTTTTTCAATTAAGTACATATTCATAAAATCATTACATTTCAATTATGAAAACATATGCAAAATTGAGGTTGTAACATCCTTGCCCTCTTATAGGAATTTTACCCTCAAAATTCCATCAAACATACAAACAAGCGGGATAAGACTTTCACATGTCCATCATGGCTCTTATGTGGCCTCACCCTTTCCATGGTGCCTCCCAAGAACCTTCATCATCTCATATTCTTGCGTCTGAGTTCTTCCTCACTTTGGTACCTTGTACCCTCATAGGTGACTCAAGACATTTCAACTTCTCTCAAAGCTAACTGGGTTCATGGCTCAGCACATGGCTTCGGTACCTCACATAGTGATCTAGATCAGACTCATGGAACACATCACGTTATCCTGAGGGGTAATACTAATCATAACCATCTCCATCAATCCATCTCAAAAGGACCCATGCATATACCAGGGACTCAGCTTTCTCAGCTATAGCTTAGAGGGGTCAGATTTTTCAGATCACATATTCTCCCACAGTGAACTGCATGTTAGTCTACTTTTGCATCAAGTCACAACTCATGTCACCCCTGGGCTTCTTCATCCATCGTATGATCAAAGAGACTTCATCTACACACACTATTGGTCCTTTCCTGCCCTTCGCGAGGTCCCTTCACCAACATTTTTTAATGAAGTGGTGACCGACACAACCTCCCTTATAGAGCTTCTTTACATCCTGATACTGGCTATGGTGGTTATCATCACATCTCTCATAGGGAAAGAACTTCCCCTCATGTATCACCCTAAATGAGCACACATGCTCTCATCAGACCCTCTTGTGTGGATCATACTAACCATTAGTTAGGGGTGATAAGTTGTACTCACATTGAGTTCTATATGTATCTACTTCCACCTTATGGAAGTGAATCTTTAGGTCATATTCAAGAACTTTTGAACTTGCATCCTGGTGCAGTTGAACCATATCACTTACTTGTAGTCCAGCCAGATCTATCTCCCCACAATACTCTTCTCTTTTCTTAGATTATGTCATCTAGGTAAGGCGATCTACCATAACCCATATTGCATCTTGACCTTCCTTGGTCCAGGGGAGACTTACCACGACATCCATAGTGATGAACTCCCATTCCCTCTCGGGGACTTTTTATCCTTTGTATCACTTACTGGGTTACTGGTGTTCGTCATTCACCTCCTGACTTGCATGGTGACAAGCCACATGCAACTTCTTCTTAGGCATCTAAAGTACTACTGAAACTTACCATCTTAGTAGTACCATGGTGTATGGTGACTTAAAATCATGATCTCCTGTATGTCATGATTCCTCAAGATTGATTCCTCAGAAACCCTAAATCACTCTAATCAAGGTTTCATCACCTTCTTTTCCAGAGAAGTGCATCTGAGGTTCTAAAACCATCCTTTTATTGCATCAAGGCCTAGGATGGCTAACCAAACAACCACTAACTTGATCAACAGATCTCGTTACCTTTGAGTGTTTGCCAAACATATCTACTTTTTCAAACAAAGGGCTTACCTAAAAACCTCTTCTAGCCTCTAGCTAAACTAGGCAGCTGCATCTCAACCAGAGCATCCATTACCACCTCACATCCTCATGTATAAGGTAATTTTGAAGACATACACCTCCATGTACTCCACTTATTATCTCATCTCAAACTCTAAGTCAATCTTCATCAATAAAACTCTGAGCTCATTCTCTTGGTTATCGAACTCTACCTTGTATAGTTCATAAGTTCCACATAACTCATGATAAAAACATCCTCATAAGATGACTACCTTAGTTCTCTTAGTGTTTGTACAACATCCACACATCTTACACTCCACAAGGGTATGCTATTATCTCTATCCTCATGCATCGTAGCAATGTTTCAACTCACATTATCTTTATCCTTGGTGTATGGTATGCATACTGTCCTATCTCTCACTCCCATAACAAGAGGAAATAAGCATTTGGCTGCAGTCCAAATACAGAGTTCTTCCCATTCTAAGAGTAGAGATGGTACATCCCACATTGCCAGTACACCTTCAAATCTAAGTTGAAATGTGCAAAATATGACTCTACATCAAGATCATCTCGATATTAGGGTTACTTCCATGGAAAACTGGTCTCGAATGCACTTGGGTCATCACACCATCCTTGGTCATCTCCTCTAAGTCTGTAGGGTGCTGATACTTTTGGGGTCATCCCTCTTCCCTTATGCATCAGAGAGTGCCCTCTTCATTTTCCCTTTGGGTCTTATGAGTTCATGAAGGTGATCAATCTCCTAACCCATGGCCTTCAGACAATGACAGCTGTTACCTCCCGACCCTATGATCATGTGCAACTAGGGAATTAGGCAACTCCTACTTTCATTAGTCTTATCCCTACTTGACTCTAGGATAGACTTAGGATTCTAACATAGTAAATGTCCAACTTAGAACTTACCCAAGTCTCCATCATCTCTCTTGGCATTTGTGGTCCGATTTACACCCTTTCATAGGGGTCATGGCGACCTATCTACCTCGGTCAGGCCCCATACTGGTTACCTCCATGGTAACACATCCACATGTACTCAGAGATGATCATCTATGGGTCTACATGTTCACTCTTATACTATGTACTCTCCACTTAGCTTCTCAAGATTCTATGAGACCTCTTAGGATTTCCTCAAACCCAATAAAATCTGGTATACACCCTACAAAAAGGGTCCCTCTCCCAGGATGGGAGGAAACTACATCTTGATAACAAAGGTCACAACGTCCTTATGTCCAGGGTTTACCTTCACATGAGCATGCTTAGCCCTAGAAAGCTACTAAGGCACACAGCTCACAAATAGACCACCTTCTAAACCATGCTAGGTCTCCATGGTAGGTCCTAATTGTTTCTATTCCTTCACATTGGACCATCATCATACCTACCCATGCCACCAACTTATAGGTGAGGGGTTCATCAAACATACACCTTAACCAAGGGGTTTCCTTTTTCCTCCAAACATGAGGGGTGCCATGCTCAAATCTATGGAAACTCAAATCTCGTCATGAGCATCAGGTACACCCAACACTACTACTTCCCCTCTTAGGTCTAGGAACCCTAGGTTCACCTTTCTGATGTCCAACTACATACTCAACCACATACCAAGCATGTACAAGGTACGACATGCACTTCCTATTATTCTTCCACTCGAGCAACACCTCAGAGTTGAGTCCTCCTTAAGGGCAACCATCTAGGTATGAGGCCTTCCAACTTATTACTAAACCTCCTCAGGGTCTAAGGAACTCTTCCTCCTATCCCAAAAGGTAAACACCTATACCATAGGCACATAGGTACCGGTAGCCTCATCCTTCTTCTAGGGTTTAGTTCTTCTAAAGACAACCCAGAACCCACAAGGACCCTGCATAACCATCCACTTAGGTCATAACATACTCAACTTCTTAGGGTTCCTCATATCCGGAGTCTAAGCTTCCATCCTCTGACTCGGGTCTTGCTCTCTCTCTCTCTCTCTCTCCAGATCTAACCCTGCAAACAACCTTACCACTAGAGGTCCTCTCTCTAAGGTGGATCAAGCTCACAAGAATACACCTATATGAGAGAAACCTATGTTTGCCCAATATTATCCAAAACTCTTCATTCTTATCTCATAAGCTATCCAACATACTCTCCTGGCTAGGGTTTTAACCTACTGTCAGCCCTACTGACGTACTTAGGGTGCAACTTTGCCATGCTCATATAAGCTCATAGGGTTTTGATATGGTCATCATTAACCTCATCAACGAAGGAGTTATCCTTCCCCCTAACATGCACGACCCTTCCCAGGGTTGGGTCGCCAAAGGTACTAGGTCAACCAACCTCACATGGCTCATATCGTTATGGGTATCCAAACCAAAAGCATGTCCACCCACACACATGGTCTACCATGACATCTAGCTCATCATGTCATCTCTCTCTCTAACCTTCATTTAGGGTTAGGGTTAGCATCATCCCCAGAGGATGTGCCAGGTCTCTACCTATAATGGAGGTCTCTACCTCCAAGACTAACTCTCTCTACTTATCCTCCTGACAAGAAGGTCTAGCCTCAAGTCTCTCCTGAGGGCATGACAACATATGTCATACGACCTAAGCATGAAACTATTCTATAGTTTATGCTTAAACTATTAAGCTTATGTCCATGACATCTTATTTACATACTTTTTATTAATCTGGTGGAGGATTCCTTAAACCTTATCAACTTTACCCATACCTCAAGAGGGTGAGGAAGAGAGAGAAAACCCTAATCCTTAAAATCCTTAACAACAATTGAGTTGAGAAGGGATGAACAAGATGAGAGAGTCCAAAAGGTATCTTATTTTGTGTCAAATCCTGAGACATTGGCCAGGAAGTCACACAAATCCGGGAGTCCTCATATTCCAACTAGCAGTGCAGAGGAAAATATTGCCAGCCCCCGTACGTGATCCTTTTCTAGACACCTCTGTCTTTCGGAAAATCCTCTAATAACTCCCTCAGTTCTATGGAATTTGTAAAATTTAATAATTACTAAAGATTAGATGAGGAACCAGTACTCTGATACCAAATGTAATGACCCCACCTCTCGGTAACCCCCAATTAAGGGAGACCAAGAGGTCAGAGCCATTATCCCAATTTCATGGATCAAAGGTTTGACAAATAATCAGTAATAATTATTAAATTCTACCATGACTATACTGAAAGCTGTAATAAAATAAAACTTTGGATATGTTTTTTCAAAAACTTGGATATCTAACTTCTATCCACATCTAGACTCTATTCTAACTAATCCTCCTTGCACTTTATTTCTTAATTTCACAATATGCCAATTTACTGTTTGTCCTTTTCAATTTGTACCTAAAACACCGACAAACAAAACGTCAGTCAGCATAAATGAATATGCCGGTGTGTGGGGAAAACAATAATTATGCAATTAACTTTAACAACATATTGCAGTCAATTATGATTTAACAAACAACTTTACGTTTTAAACACAACTGCTCAATCCATCCATACCCTAGCCTCTGCGCTGTCCCTACAGTGGACCTGGATGCTACCATCCTTATGGTAGATCCCCATTAAACCCCTCATGATCCTACCTGACAGGTGAATCAATTTCTAGGGTTGAGTCGCATGGCACTACCCATAGGTAGCCCACTCCTTAACTCATGGTGTGCTAAAGAGTCGCATGGCACTACATGTGGGTAGCCCAATTCCTAACTCATGATAACCTGATGTCCTACTTAACAAGTAGGCCCTGTACCAGGTTACCCTTTTCATCATTAGCAAATCCACAGAGGAGGACCAGGATCTGAGCTAGTCATGCATACATATTTATGGTGACAATCATAGTCACTTTATAGTTGCATGGAATAAAAGTCATCCAAGTAGTTATTTTCAAGAAACCGATAAAACATCTGGGAATCACTGTGAAACTAAAGTGATTAACCATAATCGTAACCACATACCTGATCCAGAGTAACTTGATGTCCAAGCAATAATATTCAAGAACAATCACATAAGCAATCATCAATATCCTGAAATCAATGCATAACATCCAAGTGTCATTGTTTTATCCAAAACATTCTCAATATAGGCTTGGATGCCATCCTAGGATTTCTAGGACAACTTTAGGGTGTTAGCCTCCATAATGCATTTATCACTTTTAATGCTCTTTTAGTTCACAAACCCTAATTTCAACATCGTAGGCATCATTGAAAGTCAATTAAGTCTACTATGCCTTTTTTTACACTAAAACTACCATCTTTATCCTTTTAAGTAATGACACGATCATTAAGGCCAATTATCATCTTTGGTTTCTTCCGAATTAACAACTTATAATTTATTATGGTATAATTCACATATGAACTCTATTTATCACTAATTCCATATTTATCCATTAGAAAACCCTAATTATCATATTAAGGGTATTTATCCACAATTAGGAAATTTATACTCGAAATAGCTTAGAACCATCATATCTCAGCTTTATTCATGAATTTGAACAATTAAAGCCATTAAGAGTCATATTAGGGTTTCAAAGCCCATTAAAGAATATTCATGTACATGGAACCCTAAAATAATCCAATTACATGTAAAGTTCATCCTTTTTGACCTTAATGTGTGTTTTTGTTATTAACAGGTTAATATCAACTTTAATCATTCACATAAACCTTCTTTAATCATCTCAAATTAGGGTTTCTTAATCTTTAATACATTAAAGTTGATAACTTCCACTACTTTTCAAATTTCCATAGGAATTAGCTTCTAAATCTATTTTTAATGGATTCCTCGTATTTTTCTGAGCAAAATACATATATTATATGTATCATTCCGATCTACCAATAATTAGATATGAATTTTGCAAGATATACTTACTTGGATCAATCATCGAGTGCCACATGTCCCTTTCCATGCATCACGTACCGCGGCCGAAAACATAACTAAATGATCCTTTTGCCCCCGTTTGAGTTGTTGGTCCTTTAATACACATAGGGTATAATGGTCCAATCGACACCTAGGTTGTCTTCAACCTTGGACGCCCGACCTGGCCGCCGACTGCAGCCCGACGTGGGGCTGCCCACTCCTTCCTTGGGCTCGAGAACTGCCACCAATGACCACCCTAACTCTGCCGCCCTCCGTCGCACTTGGGGCACCACCCAGCTCATGACCCAGACAACTGGTCTAAGCGTGCCAAGCCTGTGATGCTCCATGCGTCGTGCAGGCCTGCAGCAAGTGGCTACGTGAAGTCAAAGCTTGGGGATGATAACCGATCCTCCTCAGGTCATCGTTGGATCACCAAGCCTCCATCACATCCCATCTTGCCCCCTCGAAACTCTAGGGTACGAACTACCCTCTATGCTAGGGTTTTGCATGAAAATAAGAAGGAGAAGAGAGAGAGAGAGAGGGATGCATGGAACTCTCTTGAACTCGAACTAAAGGTTCTACCCCTTATATAGGGGAGGGTATCAACACCCTAATATGTTCATCCATGAGGAAACAAGTCCATCTCCCAAAAGGAAACCTATTTTCCTTAATTTAGAAGTATTCTCTCTCTTTTTAGTAATTCCTTGATAATCCATATTCTTTAATTGGTAGGAATTAAAAAATTATCTCTCTTATCTTCTTTGTGCTTGGCTTTTTAATCCATTGCCACGAAATTCTACTTTAAAGCAATTAACATTTCTTTTGATAATATCAAAAGGTTATTAATTATGTAGCACATTATTCTCATATTTTTGTATTATTTGCATTTTCTCTTTATTCTTCTTTATTGGGACTTCTTGGACCCCAAGAAATCCTAATATTTCGAAATTCCTTTTTAAGGATACTTATTATCCTTCTAGATGCATATACATCCATTATCTCTCATTATCTTTCTTATTTCTTTATTAAAATATTCTTTTGCAAGGATTTCTCATTATCTTTCATTACTTTTCCTCTTTTCCTATTTCTTTCATTAGAAATCACATAGACACGAAATTGATTTAATTGTGGCCACTAATTCCACTTTCTAGAGATTTCTATGTATTTCTCATAATTACTTTGCTTAATATCCATTATCTTGTACCTTTTCCTTTTATTTGGACTTTTCTTCTTTTCTCCTCTTTTATATCCATTATTGGATTAACATAATAATAGAAACCACGAAATTCCTATCAAAAGGATAATTGCAAATAAATCCATCCTTTGAAGCAAAGCATACAACCTTTTCAATTAAGTATATATTCATAAAATCGTTACATTTCAATTATGAAAACATATGCAAATTTGAGGTTGTAACAGGAAGACTTTAGTAAAAACTTGTGAGATCCAAAGTTTGAATTTCAAATTAAGGGGGAAAAGTCACACCACAATAATGTCATGCTATTGATAAAGGCCAAACCCTAGAATGTTTAGAGTTGTAGTAGTTCAAGGGTTGTCACTAGTGATTTGACCTTGAATACTAGCATCTCTATAAAACAAGATCATGGAATTTGCACTATGAGAAGTAAACTAGCACTGATAGTAATCCTAGCTAATCTGAAAGGTAGATAAACAATATGGAAATGATTTAGAGCAAAGGATAAGAAATAGATTTGAAATATAAGAGGCGTGTTTTGAACAAAAGGAGAAATACAATATGAGTGAAGTATGATATGAAATAAATTCTTGCAGTGATAGCAAGAATGATGAATAATCTATTTGCACCTTGTATGTTTCAATTTTAGGGATGTTTAATCTACATGATTAAAATTAGAAGGATAAGTAGCAAAAAGTAAGTAGTAATGAATGAGAAGAGAGGATTCTAGTAATATGTGAATTTGTTTTTAGAAGTATAATTTGTTGAAGGTATATTAAGGGATGTAAATTGGTTCTATGTATGATTTCAGTGTACATGTGCAAGAAATATGTTAATTAAAGATGTCTGATAGTTTAAGTCATTCATACCACTAATCCATCTTAGTATTGTACAATTGTGGTATAGTGATATGGGTTGAATGATGATGGAACAAATGAAGGGTTATCCTGAATAAGGTAGTCTTACCTATTCACTCATATGAATAGAAGAGATGATAATCATATTGTATTGATATGTAACCCTAATGAGGTGTAGCTTGTTATACCTAGCTTTAATAAAACAAAGTGATGGTAATTGGGTATGAATAGTCCTTGAATGACTAATACAATCATGGAGTACTCTGTTACTGTTGTTAAAACCCTAGTATGCTATAACCCGATGGTTACACCTTGAATTATATGTGGGTTCATACTTGAGAATAATATGGAATGTGATGGTAATGCTTCACCTTATGCATCCATGATCCAATGAGGATGCTGTGAGTAGTAATGTACAATTGTTGTTGAATCTAGTCTTTTAACTCAAGACTGTTTTGCTATTTGAGTAGCACAATAGTAAAATTCAAAAGTACATGTTGAACTCTCTTTCGTGATTTAGAGGTAATACATAACAATAGTACATATTTAGAAGTATGAATTGAGATAGTTGGATCAGATTATTGATGTTGAGGTAACACCTTAAGAGTATGACAATATTTAAATATTTGTGTGGCATAGAAAATTTGTTTGTTATCATTGAGAACTATTTCAAACATGTTGTGATTTAGTAAAGGAATAAAGGACTTAATGTTGAAAACTGAATTCAAGTATGAAATACAAGAATATAATGACATGTAAGATTTCAGAAGCTTAAAATAAACCTTGAATGTACTTTACTTGTATATTTATGTATCAGGGACGAAACCTTTTTAGTGGGGGGGGGGAATTGTTATGACTGCATCTGAGCTTAATTCATAAACTAGGGTTTACCTGGATGATTATATGCTTAATTGGATTGATCATTGCTTAAATCTAATTAATGATGATAATTCAATTATGATGTTTTAAACCAAATAAGAACGTTAAGTGTTCTATTGTTTGAGAAATCAGGGTTTGAGAAATATAAACCCTAGTTGGCTGAAATTAGGGTTTTGATGGTACATGAGTATGAAATTTGATCAGGATAGCAGTGTGTAAATGATTTTTCATATTTTCTACAAATTTTTATTAATTTAATTTTGGATATTTTATTGATAACTCAATCATGCATACTGGAGAAAAATTTTAGAATATTTTAGTGTTCTTTGAATGTGGTTCTTGGTCGAACTATACTTTGACCAAAATGCTGATAGAGTGCCTTTTAGAAGTGTAGTGTATTATTTTTAATTATTTATTGGTAAATACAAATGAGCTATAATTTTAACTGGAAATCTTAAACTCAATAATAAACAAATTTTAAAATTTTCATAATTTTTGGATGCGTTTATACCTTAATAGTAGACGAATTACAAGAACTGACATTTATGCATAATTCTGGATAGCAGTGAACTACTCGATTTTTAATTATTTAATGGGAGATTGTAATGGTATTAAATTTTAAATGAATCTTAATAACGCAATTATACACAACATTATAAATTATAATAATTTTTGGAGAAGGTTTGATCTCTGAAATATACGAATTATAGAAACCTTTTTATGACAGAAAAATCTGCTAAAATAAGAAAACGTTTAGTGAGGGGTCAAAGTGCAATTGACCCAAGCAGCTCAATTTCTCTATATGGTAAACCTAACACACTAGCAGATCTCATAATTCGTGATTCAATCCAGAGAAATGAAATACAAGAGAGAGAGGGAGAGTTAGGGTTTGAGAGGAGAAATTGATGGAGATGCTGACCTAGGGTTTTGCGGTCCGAGGAATGATGAAATCATATAAGTTTAGCTTCTTTGGATATAGTTTAATGGTGAATATTCTCTCACATGTCAAAATTCCACCACGCCTATGATTTGATCCAAAATGGTATCAAAACTTCCCCTTTTCTCACTCTTTCTTCATAATCCCTTATTTTTAGGGTTTCCGAGTTGAAAGGAAGAAGAATCAGGTGAATTGCTAGGGATTTGATATTGATTCGAGATTTTCAGATATGAGCTACATTTTTAAGGTGTTTCCACACCTTAGGGTGAGTGGGAACTTCATTTAAATAGTATATTGAATGAAAATTGGTTAATTCATCCATAATCTTTAATTGCTAGTATGTGACTACAAACCCTGAGTTGCCTATTTGTTCTAAGTTGTTGCAAAATGATATGAAATGGTTTCTTCCTCTGTTTGGATGAAGTTCAGATGATAAAATCATATTAGAAATGTATACAATACATCCTAATGAGAATTCCCTAAGTATTCACAGAGGTTATAAGAATAAACTGAAATATAGGGAATTTGTCTATGACTGAAATTGCTGTATAATTAAATAGAGAAATTTGTTTATCTGGATCCCCTTGGTTATGAATGATTGTTTATCTGAATTCATAGTACATATATGTCAGATAATATCTTGGATTTCATTTAAGATGAATAGTGTTTGTTTGATATCTCAGTAAAGATGGTGAAACCCTATATGCGAGAAAAGTTGGATATTTACGAATAAATACCGTGAAATCCATTTGAAGGGATTTTCTTGACATGATAGACTTTATTTATTCAATTTTATTCTTGATGCATGATATCTTAGTGAATGGCATGGAAACCTAAATTCAGCTCAGTTTCAAGGTTTCATACATATATTGATTGTATATGATTTGTTGAAAGCAGTCTTTATTCAGTGAATGTTTATGTCGTATGAAATCCTTATGAGAGCCATGTGATAAGTGAATGAGGTAAATGAAAACCTAAGCATATGGTGTTAAATGAATCAAGTATTATGATATCAATGTTCTCAGTATGAGATGTGGTGATGCTTAATAATTAAATTACATGATTCTAGTATATAAAGTGCCAAGTTGACATGTATTCTGTTTATTTAAGAATTTTGGTCTGCCTGTATGTATAGTATGATGATTACTCAGAATATAACAGTGTTTTGAATATACCGCTCTACCATGTTTAGAAGGATATACATGTTGTATTATAAGCTTCAGATGAATAGACTCGGTACCATAGAGATACCAGAGTCAAGAATAAGTAATAGAGAGATACAATATAGTAAGAGTCAAGAATAATAAAATAATAGACATAGGTGCCCTGAACACTATATATTCCCTTTGAATGTCCGCACTGTAGGGAGGAAACGATCCATCCTGGCAGTGACCAGTATACGGGGATTGGAATGCACCCACAGAGTGTGTGGGGAGATGGAGCCCTTGAGGAAGTCTCCTAAGAGAAGATATGTTATCCAACATGAACTGGAGATCTTGGTGGTAACCCAGATGTACCCACAGAATGTACCAAGATGAGGCCCACAGAGTATCTCAGACCCTCCGCCTGTGTACTCAGCCTAGAGGAGAGGTCTAGTTAAAGGCCAGCTGTTTAGCCGCTTTAGACAGATGTGACGGTTTGAGTCAAGTAGACCCAGATTCAGTTCTAGGCTTAGCTTCCTGGGTTTTAAGCTAAGTCTTGTATGGTGAGATTGTAGTTCGCTACGAGTCTTCATATGCAGAGTACACTACATAGGATCATGGCATAATAAAATGAATGAGAGATTAAATAATGTGTGTAGCCATTCAATTATTCTTTGTATATTTCTGAATTATTAGTTCTCTTTGAAATTATTCAAGCATGCTCATGTATTGATTTACTCTGTTGATATCTAGAGTATCCTGCCATATTTATGATTGTCAATGATCAATTTGTTTAAAGCTTACTACTGTTATAATTGATATCAGTTGCTCAAAAGTATTTCTATGATTATATCAGTGCTTTAGACTATTTCTTTGAAGTGCTCATTCACTTAGTGAGTAGGCTCACCCCTCTACTCACAATTTTTAGGGATATCACTTGGACTTGAAGAAGGTCATTACATCAGAGTAGATCTGCCACAAGAGTTAAGTCTAAGTATAGTTAAGTTTAGTCGGTCCTTGTCACTCTAGGCCCTTGTAAAGAAATAAGAGAGAGTTGTAAATGATGATGTATAACATTATTCCTCTTTTAGCAATATGTGCGAATCAACAACTCTTATGTGCTTAAAAGTATGAGGAACATAATGAATGTTCATATATGCATTTTTACTGTTGAAATCAGATTAAAGAAAAAAATGTTTAGATTCCCTTGTAAAGTTGGTTTATGTGGTTCAATGCGAGAAAACAAAGAGTTTTAAAAGAGAAGAAAAAGTTAAGGGTGATCTTTGTATTACGTTAAATCCTCAGTTTATGCCCTAATCTCATGATTAGTGGAAATTGTGAGATCGTGGTGTAACAACTTGGTATCAGAGCTTAGGATGAGTTGTCAGGGACCATTAAGTTAGTAAGTTAGAGTCATAAGTGTGGAAGGTAGGAGATGCTATGATGTTAGCTATGGGGATTTGAGTATTTGGATATCGTGGCCCGATATCTGAGTACTTGGATCAACTAGTATTAAGCTACTCTGTCTATTCTTTCATGTATACCCTGGCTAGGTATACAGTGGAAGGATGGTCTAGAGAGGAACCCTAGAAATATTAGAGTTAGAAACAAGATAAGTAACATAAATTAAGATCATAAATATAAAATGAGATAGAATTTTCATTTCTTATTTTTGTTTTATCGGAGATGAATAGAAAAGCTCTTATTTGTTTGAATTCAGATATTCAATATTTTGAAATATATATGGGTTTTTAAGATTTGTTGTATATTATGCAGTTATAGCATTTATTGATTACATTCTTTGTATCAAGTTGACTAGAAATGATCTTTGAATGAACTTTCCTAAGTGGATATTCTTTCCACATGTTTGAGATTATTAGGAGTTGGTTAATCTTAAGTAGCTCTTGGCTTCAGGACTACAGGTTCGTCCTGGTCCAGCTGGCAGGATGCGTTACTAGGATCTAATGACTCCTATTAAAAATATAATAAGAGTAGACTCTGGATAAATTAGACCCACATGATAGTGAGAATGTACATACACTAAGATGTTGAAACATATGGGAAATATTAGAATAGCTAAGAATAAGTTGAAACTGATGTCTGAGATCCAACTTTGGGGCCTCATTTGAGAAACCCTTAATTGGGAATAAAGGAACATGACATAAGATTCTGATTAAGTTTAATCATTAGTATTGTATGAACTCTAAATATGAAATATGGAAAGGATATGAGAAAAGTATGTAAGGGACAAGATAGTAATAATCAATCATGAGGAATGGATTATATAATCAACTATAATGTTTTTATGTACTCCAAAGCAAAGGGAAAATAGAAGAAAAAAGTTAAGTATTCGATAAGTACATAGAAGTGAAGAGTCTTCAGAAAAGTTAAAGTGAAGAGAACTAGATGAACATGTAAATCATAAAACTAGGATAAGAAACTTAGTTGAAGAAAAGAGAAATGTTGGAAATAATGAGCTTAATTAAGGAATGAGGGTTATGATATAATTGAAAGCATGGAATGTATACCTTTATTGTGAAGTTAATACATTCATCCTTACTGCCTTTGGATTCTTAAGTCTCTATAGAACAAAAAACCAGTTTCTAAAAGAAGAACAAAAGTGTAGCTTAACAAAATGAATGTCATACAAAGGTAGACTATATTGAAGAGGTAAGAACTTGATTAAAAGAGATACTAAGTTTGACACATAAATGAGCTGTTTGATTTAAAATGAAGGATATGTAATGTATTAAACATGAGTTGAAACTAGTACAGAGATTATTGATTTAGAATTTCAACTTCACATTAGTAGAAGGATAAAAAGAAATATGTGCAACATGGTATACATGATCATACACATGAATAAGCAACATGATCATAAGAGAAAAGTAGAAGTTAAAGATGACATGTGGAATAGTAGTATATGGTAAGGGGATTATGGAAAGTAAAGAAGGGTTTGAAACATAATGGAGTAATATAGATTATAAAAGAAAGAGGTTGCGAGATTCAAGAAAGTGCTAATTAGTCAAGTATCCTTTTTGCTAATTAATTAAACCTACATATGATAAATGTATTATTTAATGTTTGAAGATAAGAATTATAAGTCTCAAAACCATCTTCTCTTTCATATCTCCCTTAATGAGAGAAATGAGGGAATGAAGTGATAAGAAAATGAATCATATATGATGCATAACCACCATGGTAGAGACATCTAGTGAATGTAATAATGACACATAATATGATGATGAAACCCTAGCAGGGTAAATTGAGAATGTAATCTATCTGAATGGCCAAGTAAGAGAAAGGAAACTCAATTGATAAGATAAGGAAAACTTTAGTAAAAACTTGTGAGATCCAAAGTTTGAATTTCAAATTAAGGGAGCAAAGTCACACTACAATAACATCATGCTACTGATAAAGGCCAAACCCTAGAATGTTTAGAGTTGTAGTAGTTCAAGGGTTGTCACTAGTGATTTGACCTTGAATACTAGCATCTCTATAAAACAAGATCATGGAATTTTCACTATGAGAAGTAAACTAGCACTGATAGTAATCCTAGATAATATGGAAGGTAGATAAACAATATGGAAATGATTTAGAGAAAGGATAAGAAATAGATTTGAAATATAAGAGGTGTGTTTTGAACAAAAGGAGAAATACAATATGAGTGAAGTGTGATATGAAATAAATTCTTACAATAATAGCAAGAATGATGAATAATCTATTTGTACCTTGTATGTTTCAATTTTAGGGATGTTTAATCTACATGATTAAAATGAGAAGGATAAGTAGAAAAAAGTAAGTAGTAATGAATGAGGAGAGAGATGAGAGAAAACAATGGCTTCTAGTAATATGTGAATTTATTTTTGGAAGTATAATTTGTTGAAGGTATATTAAGGGATGTAAATTGGTTCTATGTATGATTTCAGTGTACATGTGCAAGCAATATGTTAATTAAAGGTGTCTGATAGTTTAAGTCATTCATACCTGTAATCCATCTTAGTATTGTACAATTGTGGTATGGTGATATGGGTTGAATGATGATGGAACAAATGAAGGGTTACCCTGAATAAGGTAGTCTTACCTATTCAATCATATGAATAGAAGGGATGATAATCATATTATATTGATATGTAACCCTAATGAGGTGTAGCTCGTAATACCTAGCTTTAATATAACTAAGTGGTGGTAATTGGGTATGAATAGTCCTTGAATGACTAATACAATTATGGAGTATTCTGTTACTATTTTTGAAACCCTAGTATGCTATAACCCGATGGTTACACGTTGAATTATGTGTGAGTTCATACTTGAGAATAGTATGGAATGTGATGGTAATGCTTCACCTTATGCATCCATGATCCAATGAGGATGCCGTGAGTAGTAATGTACAATTGTTGTTGAATCTAGTCTTTTAACTCAAGACTATTTTTCTATTTGAGTAGCACAATAGTAAAATTCAAAAGAACACATGGAACTCTCTTTCGTGATTTAGAGGTAATACATAACAATAGTACATATTTAGCAGTATGAATTGAGATAGTTGGATTAGATTATTGATATCGAGGTAACACCTCAAGAGTATGAAAATATTGAAATGGTTGTTTATCTCTCTATCCTATGATTTATTGTGGCATAGAGAATTTGTTTGTTATCATTGAGAACTATTCCAAACATGTTGTGATTTAGTAAATGAATAAAGGACTTAATGTTGAAAACTACATTCAAGTATGAAATACAAGAATATAATGACATGTAAGATTTTAGAAGCTTAAAAGAAACCTTGAATGTACTTTACTTGCATATTTATGTTTCGGGGATGAAACCTTTTTAAGGGGAGGATAATTGTTATGACCGCATTTGAGCTTAATTGGTAAATTAGGGTTATACCTGGATGATTATATGCTTAATTGGATTGATCATTGCTTAAATTTAATTAATGATGATAATTCAATTATGATGTTTTAAACCTAATAAGAACTTTAAGTATTCTATTGTTTGAGAAATTAGGGTTTGAGAAATATAAACCCTAGTTGGCTAAAATTAGGGTTTTGATGGTACATGAGTATGAAATTTGATCAGGATAGCAGTGTGGTAAATGATTTTTCATATTTTCTACAAATTTTTTTATTTAATTGAATTTGTGATATAATATGGATAACTCAATCATGCATATTGGAGAAAAATTTCAGAATATTTGAGTGTTCTTTGAATGTGGTTCTCGGTTAAACTATACTTTGACCAAAATGCTGACAGAGTGCTTTTTAGTAGTGTAGTGTTTTATTTTTATTTATTTATTGGTAATTTCAAATGATTTTAAATTTTAATTTGAGATCTGAAACTCAATAATAAACAATATATAAAATTTTCATAATTTTTGGATATGTTTAGACCTTACCAGTAGACGAAATATAGTAACTGACATTTCTACAGAATTCTGGATAGTAGTATACTATTCGATTTTTAATTATTGAATGGAAGCTTGGAATGATCTCAAATTTTAAATGAATCTTAATAACGACATTATACACAACATTATAAATTATAATGATTTTTGGAGAAGGTTTACTCTCTGAAATATACGAATTATAGAAACCTTTTTATGACAGAAAAATCTGCTAAAATAAGAAAAAGTTTAGTGAGGGGTCAAAGTGCAATTGACCCAAGTAGCTCAATTGCTCTATATGGTCAACCTAACACACTAGCATGTCTTATAATTCATGATTCAATCTAGAGAAATGAAATCCTAGAGAGAGAGGGAGAGTTAGGGTTTGAGAGGAGAAATTGATGAAGATGCTGACCTAGGGTTTTGCGATCTGAGGAATGATGAAATCATATAAGTTTAGCTTCTTTGGATATAGTTTAATGGTGAATATTCTCTAACATGTAAAAATTCCGTCCCTCCTCTGATTTGATCCAAAATGGTATCAAAATTCCCCTTTTCTCTCTCTCTCTCTTCATAATCCCTCATTTTTAGGGTTTCTGAGTTGAAAGGAAGAAGAATCAGGTGAATTGCTATAGATTTGATATGGATTCAACATTTTCAGATATGAACTAAGTTTTTAAGGTGTTTCCACACATTATGGTTAGTGGGAACTTCCTTTAAACAATATATTGTATGAAAATTGGTTAATTCATCCATAATCTTTAATTGCTAGTATGCGACTACAAACCCTGAATTGCCTATTTGTTCTAAGTTGTTGCAAAATGATATGAAATGGATTCTTCCTCTGTTTGGATGAAGTTCAGATGATAAAATCATATTAGAAATGTATAAAATACATCCTAATGAGAATTCCCTAAGTATTCACAGAGGTTATAAGAATAAACTGAAATATAAGGAATTTGTCTATGACTGAAATTGCTGTATAATTAAATAGAGAAATTTGTTTATCTAGATCCCCTTGGTTATGAATGATTGTTTATCTAAATTCACAGTACATATATGTCAGATACTATCTTGGATTTCATTTAAGGTGAATAGTGTTTGTTTGATATCTCAGTAAAGAGGGTGAAACCCTAGATGTGAGAAAAGTTGGATATTTACAAATAGATATCATGAAATCCATTTGAAGGGATTTTCTTGACATGATAGACTTTATTTATTCAATTTTATTCTTTATGCATGATATCTCAGTGAATGGTATGGAAACCTAAATTCAGATCAGTTCTAAGGTTTCATACATATATTGATTGTATATGATTTGTTGAAAGCAGTCTTTATTCAGTGAATGTTTATGTCGTATGAAATCCTTATGAGAGCCATGTGATAAGTGAATGAGGTAAATGAAACCCTAAGGATAGGGTGTTCAATGAATCAAGTATTGTGATATCAATGTTCTTAGTATGAGATGTGGTGATACTTAACAATTCAATTGCATGATTCTAGTATATAAAATGCCAAGTTGACATGTATTCTATTTATTTAAGAATTTTAGCCTGCCTATATGTATAGTATGATGATTACTCAGAATATTACGGTGTTTTGAATATACTGCTCTGCCAAGTTTAGAAGGATATACATGTTGTATTATAAGCTTCAGATGAATAGACTCGGTACCATAGAGATACCAGAGTCAAGAATAAGTAATAGAGAGATACAATATAGTAAGAGTCAAGACTAATAAAATAATAGACATAGGTGCCCTGAACACCGTAGATTCTCTACGAATGTCTACACTATAGGGAGGAAATGATCCACCCTGGCAACAACCAGTATACGGGGATCGGAACGCACCCACAAAGCGTGCGGGGAGACGAAGCCCTTGAGGAAGTCTCCTAAGAGAAGATAGGTTACCCAACATGAATCGGAGATTCCAGTGGTAACCCAGAGGTACCCATAGAACATACCAAGATGAGGCCCACAGAGCATCTCAGACCCTTCGCCTGTGTACTCAGCCTAGAGGAGAGGTCCAGTTAAAGGCCATCTATTTAGCCGCCTTAGTCAGATGTGACGATTCGAGTCAAGCAGTCCCAGATTTAGTTCTAGGCTTAGCTTCCCAGGTTTTAAGCTAAGTCTTATATGGTGAGATTGTAGTTCGCTACGAGTCTTCATATGTAGAGTACACTGCATATGATCAGGGCATAATAAAATGAATGAGAGGTTAAGCAAGTGTGTGCATTTATTTAATTATTCTTTGTATGTTTATGAATTATTAGTTCTCTTTGAAATTAATTAAGCATGCTCATATATTGATTTACTTTTATTGATATCTAGAGTATCCTGCCGTATTTATGATTGTCAATGATCAATCTCTTTCAAGCTTATTGCTGTTATAATTGATATTAGTTGGTCAAAAGTATATCTGTGATTATATCAATACTTTAGACTATTTCTTTGAAGTACTCATTCACTGAGCGAGTAGGCTCACCCCTCTACTCACAATTTTTAGGGATATCACATGGACTTGAAGAAGGTCATTGCATCAGAGTAGATCTACCACAAGAGTTAAGTTTGAGTATAGTTAAGTTCAGTCAGTACTTGTCACTCTAGGTCCTTGTAAAGAAATTAGAGAGAGTTGTAAATGATGATGTGTAAGATTATTCCTCTTTTAGCAATATGTGCAAATTAGCAAGTCTTATGTGGTTAAAAGTATGAGGAACATAATGAATGTTCATACATGCATTTTTACTGTTGAAATCAGATTAGAGAAAAAAATGTTTAGATTCCCTTGTAAAGTTGGTTTATGTGGTTCAATGTGAGAAAACAAAGAGTTTTGAAAGAGAAGAAAAAGTTAATGGTGATCTTTGTATTACGTTAGACCCTCAATTAATGCCCTAATCTCATGATTAGTGGAAATTGTGAGATTGGGGTGTAATAACCACTCCCATCTCCGCTGATTGCGGGAGGTAGGGGATGATGGACCAACCATTTGACCAGGCTGTGATCCGCGTGGGTTAGATCCATGGACTAGTGTTTGTCCGCTCCGTTTGCAACAGATCAATGACTTGGAAAAGGGTAATTTAAAAAGGCAAATAAAGGGATTTTGAGCACACAACTTCCAAAATTCATAGAAAATCACAGGAATGTCCAAATGACATGAAATTTGGGCCGTAGCTTCAAAAATATGTGGAGAATATCTAGAAAAAGTTTGAGAACCAAAATATGATGTTTGATGGATAAATTTGCTTTTTTGGACAAAGTAATGAATGAATCCAATTTGAGGTGTTATAATGTGTATAAAATCCACATCGATCACCTTATTTCAAATTTGGGTATCAATATTGATTTAGAAACCAAGAAAAATAATTTCGGACCATGAGTGAGTATAATGAGGGAAAAATAGTAATTACTTCATTCTAATGTGAAAATCCACTTTGTCACAACCTTCCCCCTTAAAAAAGAAATTTGTCCCCAAATTAAAAAAACATCATAAAAAATCGAGATTATTCAACCTAAGTAATTTCCTCAAATATTAGGGTATCCTCAAGTATAAAATCAAAATCATGTCCTCAATTTTCAAGTAATCCAATAATCATAATTGAATTTCCATGTTCCATATCATAACCAAAATTGGTATCAATATCATTTATCATCGAGCAATTGAGTATCAAGGTCAATGCATATATTGTTCAAAGTCATCATATGAGTCACAAATATGGAAAGCATCCTATTGTTCACAAATTTGGAGAGATCATATTTTAGGTCAAACAAATAGACTTAAAGTGTACAAGGTGACTTTCAATCCCAATATCTCAGGGTCCTAGACTCTACATTGGCCTAGGTGGGGTTATACATCCATGATTTGAGATTTCATATTTCAACAATTTGAGACAACATCATACTTTCAACATCATTATTTTGAGCTAAAAAATAATGGGAAGGTCCCACCCTAGTCCTAATGAGATTTAAACCCTAAGTCATAAATCGAGAGAGTTAATATAGTCATCATTTCAAAAAATTTCAAGATTTGGGATTTTGAAGTCATTAGTCATATATCTAGGGTGATCTCAATGTCCAAATAATGTGAACATATGATTTGTATCATTATTGATATTTGATAATCACGAGTCACAAGTCCATTAATCAATATCAAGAGTTGATATTTTAGGCATAAAAAATTATAGGTCCAGAATTTTGAAGCTAGGGTTTAGATTCCTATTTAGACCTTGGGGGAGATCACTCATTTATATTCAATTTTGAGCAACAATATTCAAGCAATATTTGAGCAACATATCAAGATTTCATTATCATTGTATCCAAGGTTGATGAATGATCTACACCTAGGTCTATCTGGGAAGTCAACCACAAGATATAGTCAATATTGTCATATATCAAGATCATTATCAAATCAATATTCAAGATCGAGTATCAACCATGGGTTTAACCTATTAGGCTTAGGTCAACCAGTCAAAATAGTGTGGAAGGAATTACCTTTCCAAACTCTAAATAATCAATATGATGAAAACTTAGAGGTAGTCATAATAGGGATGTGACCTAGGTTAGGGGAGTCATGAGTCAACTACCACCCTAATCTGGCACATTACCAACATTAATCATTATCAATTGAGCTTATTCAAATAGGGAGAGTATCCATAATTAAATCATATTCTGTAAGGTCATGAGATCAAAATTCAATATCATAATAGGGCAATAATGTCAAGATTTTACAAAGTCAAGTTAATATTTGCATTCCTTTCCTTTCATGATGAAGGTAGTGATATAATTTGGAAATTGAGGATTTGAATTTGGAATTCGAGGAATTAGAGCACAATAGTACAAAATATACGCCCGTCATCATCATATCAAAATTGAGATTGCAAAAGGCATCAATGGTCAATAGGGAAACAACTTTTTGCATCATAGTCTTACATCATGATTTTGTGAGTCTTAGGCTTAGTCACTTGATAGCATGGTCAAGATATGTATAAAATAGGATACGAGTTTGCTTAACTATATTTGAGGTTTAATCAATAATAGGGCAACATGGACATTAATCAAATAGAGACCTCATCAAAAATGAGGTATAAGGTATAAGTCCCTCTTATTTCACCAGATCAAAATCATTAATATTTACCTCAAACATAGCAAACATGTAGTCAAGTTTTGGCTAATTTGAGTGTTCATGATATTAGGGGTCATAAATATTTTCATCCAAGATCAAGTTTTCAAATTAAGGCCAGATCATAGTATCAACTTTCAAAACTTAGTATTATTGATTTTTCCCATGCATAAATTACCCATAATCGATACATCATGTGGAAAAAGGTCACAAGAAAAGACCAAACGAGGAGATGAGAAGACTACCTAATCTTCATTTACATAGGTGGCTTAGGATAATTCTTAAAGAAGAGATGAGATGCCAGAAGACTCTCTAGGGTTTCACAAGAGAACCTTTAGGTCCAGTTCTGGATCAATTAAGGCCAGGTAGAGCGGGGATCTCAGCCACTGTGAAGATGGATAGGGGAAATTATGCCAGGACCCAAAGCCTAGACACCTCAATTTTCACCATTATGGACTTTAGGGTTTCTTGGGTGTAAGAGACTTGACAAATTATTTACTTAAAGTATATGGGAGTGTGTAAGCTCTGATACCAACTGTCACAGAATTGTTCTTACCCCAATCCCAATCCTACTACATAGACAATATAAAAAAAATTGAAGCGCCCATCCCTGAGTGGTCTGATAGGATCTAACACACTGACATATACAATAAGAAATAATAACTTGAAAACTGGATATTTAAAGATCAACTAATCCAATATGGAGATATATATGATTTGTCTTTGTCACCAGAGTATGTAGAGTGGGGAAGCGATCTTATTCAATATTCCATTTGTATTGGCTAAAATCAAGAAAATCAAGACACAATCATGCAATTGCATGGTACACTATCAAAATTGAGTAAAGCGGTTTATAACAAAAGAGTATACTTGGCAGGACTTATATTAAAAAGAATAACAAATGATTTCCAAAACCAATATCATTCGAAAAAATGATTGTTATTCAACAATTCAATTTTTATTACGAGTTCCCATTATGCTATAATCAAATAAGCATGGTTATATATTTTGTATGACTCTGTTACCCCAACACGATGGGGAAGGTCACTAGGCATCTTCTCACCATAGGAAAACATGAGGCCAATGTACAAGTCCCACCTCTAAATGAGGGAGTTGTTGCACTCAATATCAACATTATCAACATTATCAATATCATCATCATTATCAATATACGGGGAATCATAATGGGCATGCAATTTATGTTTTCATGTTTTTCAAAATATAGCATAGTAAAATAGAAGACTAATCATAGGGAATAGTAGCTCATCCAAGTAAGTATCCAAGTATACATTCACGAGATACATAAAAGTATCTTCAATATAATCAAGGAGGAGTTATATAATAGCGTACCTCTCTAAATGAGTATTTGGAGTATAGATTCCAAGAAGAGTAGATCAACCCCTTGAGTAATATCCTAGATCAAAATATTGGATCAAGGGTCAATATCATAGTTTTAAAGAATCATGCTTCACTATTAGAGATTAGGGTTACATTTTCCTATCTCTACCTTAGGGTTAGGACATCAGTAATATTTCCAAAAGTCTAACATTTATTCAAATATCAAGCATGTTTCAAGAATGGATGACCTACCTAGGTATATTTAGGAACACATGTCAACCCTAATTATTACCATCATCATTCAAATCACTAGATCATTTTCAATATGAAATAGTATCATTGGACTCAAAATTAGATCAAGGAGATTCATGGTCAGACATATGATTAAGGGGTTTGCTAGATTAAGGTTAATCATCATCATATCAAGAATAATCCTTATTTCAATGTATATGATTCATATTCTAGGGTAATGAGTTAAGAAGATTAGATCTAACTCTTATTTTGTCAAATTCTATTTGGTGTCCCAAAATGATCATTAGAATCAAGAACTAGGGTTTCTCAAAGATTGAACTCAATTTAGAGTCATTAATTACAACATTATGAGCAAGAGATCAAAACTAGGGATAAAAATGAGATTAACAAAGAATTAGACTACGTAAGTATTTTAATGTATCCGTTGGATTTTTATGATCAAAATGGACTACTTATATATAATTTTTGGAGCTAGGAATTGAGAGTTATCATTTTTGCAAGAATAATTCATTTATTGGATTTTTTAAGCAGAGAGCAGTTTTTTACCAGGAAAAGTATAGCAGAGAAAAAATTATGGTCCATTGGATCTTTGGTCACCCTTGACCGCCTTGAAGGATCGGTAGTTGAGAGGAAAAAACTCTGGGCACGTGCGTGAGACTGGGGGAAGAAGGAGGGCGTGAGGTGTGATTTGGCCGTCAGATCTTATTCTCGATCAACCCTTGACATTGATCTAATGGTCACGATTAGTTGCCAGTCACACGCCTGCTTGCCAGCAGCAAGGTGGTGCCACAACAGAGAGATGCTTGAAAAAAGAGGGAAAGGTGGAATAGGTCGAGGGAGAGAAGGGAAAGGTTCCGTTCGGGTTTGTGAGTCAGGGACGAAGCTAGGGGTGGTACTTTTATAGGTGACTGAGATAGAGTTTCTAGGGTTTTGAGTAGGTGGCCATGGCGGCATCAAAGAGGTGAAAATGCAGGCTCTCTCATTCTCAAAACTCAGTGATTCGAGGGGGGAAAATAGGTAAATCCCTTCAATTTTGTGGGGGAGAACATCCCTGGTCATTTTGATTTTCAAGAGGGAATCACAATCAATCGATTGCTATTTTGGCCGCCACTCCCCTCTCCACTGATTGCGGGAGGTAGGGGATGATGGACCCGCCGTTTGATTAGGATGTGATCTACGTGGGTCGGATCCAATGGCTGGGGTTTGTCCCCTCCCTTTGTAACGGATCGATGACTTGGAAAAGGGTAATTTAAAAAGGCAAATAAAGGGATTTTGAGCAAAAAACTTCCAAAATTCATAGAAAATCATAGGAATGTCCAAATGACATGAAATTTGGACTGTAGATTCAAAAATATGTGGAGAATATCTAGTGAGAGCCAAACTATGATGCTTGATGGATCAATTTGCTTATTTTGACAAAGTAATGAATGAATCCAATTTGAGGTGTTATAATGTGCATAAAATCCACATCGATCACCATATTTCAAATTTAAGTATCAATATTGATTTAGAAACCAAGAAAAATAATTTGGGACCATGAGTGAGTATAATGAGGGAAAAATAGTAATTACTTCATTATAATGTGAAAACCCACTTTGTCACAATCTCTCTCTTCTTTATTGTAGAGTGGTACATGTAGGTGTTCCTATCTCCGTCACTGTGCACTTCAGTCTACTCCTTTTGCATAGGAACATTTCTTGGGATTTCACCATATCATTGAGTCTTTTCTCCTTCAACCTCTCCTCCTTAATCACAGTAGGAGATGTTGGGATGATTCAAATATTAGTGGCTGTGCGTTCACACTCCATATTAGCACATGCCAACAAGTTGGGAATATTAACTTTGGTTTTTGACTAAGAAATGAGATACTTTTTTGATCTCTATAGCTTCTTTAGCACAATGTAAAGTGGATTACCAGTCACATGGTCGTTCCCGATTTTCTTGACCAATTCTTTGAATTCTTCCCACTCGCACCAAAAATTTAGGAATCTGAAAGGTCTTGGCGTGTTTGTTGTATTTACTATGTTTACTTCCATCCATGCTTGATCACTAAAAGAGTGGGCACCCATTCTGATCACCGGATTGGGCAGGACATCGATTCATGCTTCATTAATCAATCCTCTATTCAACATGCTTGAGATTTTATGTTTACTCCCCTATTTATTGGACCAAGACGTGACTCCTCCAATCATATTCATTTCAATCAATCAAGTTGTGTCAATGGCATTGTTGAATTTATCAATAATTCAGCCATGTACACTGATTCCTCCATATTTCTCCCTTGCTCTTCTTGTATTGTTGAAGTCGCCTAGGACAAGCCAGGGTATTTATCTTGAGCAGTTTTAATCATTGTTCTCCATAACGTCTCTCTGCCCCTCTCGATATTTTCACAGTATACACTAGAAATGATGCATAAGAGGCTCCTATATCGAAATAAATTAATATTATCATTTGATCACTTATTTGAATTGGATCAACTTGCCAATATTTAGAATCCCATCCCAAGGCAATATGAACAACATCAGATGCCTCGAGGTTATATAAACAACTCCAATATTTAGGGAAAATGGAGTTCATTCTATCAACTGTTCTCATTTTTATTTTAGTCTCAAAGCAAAACACAACGTCTGCATTGATCCCCTTCAGAATCCTTCTTAGCTTCCCCTACATTTTTGACAGTCTAGCACCTCACACATTCCATGTGAGTATAGATATTATGTATTGTTGGATTTACCTCCTTTGAAGGATTCAGATGTATTCTCTTTCTTTTCCTTGGTTGCTGAGCTCCTTGTTTGCCTAGGGCTCCTGCTCCTGTTTCCCCACTACGGTGGATCCATATTTCCAACCTTGTCCAACATTGAGAATGCATTATCGTCCTTCATGTTTGTATCCTGATCACCCTCAGTTTCTTTCCTCCCTTTTTTGAGCAAGAAGGGATGTCAGGTTCCTTCAAAATATCTATACATACCTCGCTTTCTTCCAGGATGATAATATCCTTTTCAATGTTTAGTTCATTTTCTGTGTTATCTTCTGACTCACCTTTTTCTAGTGCTTTTGCTTTGTTTCTGGTGTCCTTGTCCTTGTCCAACACCTTTTCCTGGTTGTGCCATTTGGGAGTAGGTCTGGATTTTTGTCTCTTGTCAATCCTGGTATTGGAAATGATCGATGATGATAGATTGATTTGGGTGTCCCACACACCAGGGCAGCCCCCTTCACTATGCCCAATAACTTTACATTCTTTGCATCGATCAGGGAGTGCTTTGTACTTGACCTTGATTTCCCACTCGTCACGATTTGACAATCCACCATGAACACAAGGGGTGGTTCCTCTTCCACCAAGATGTCCACACAAAAGTGTGAACAACCCAACATAGATCCATCAACCCTCCAGTCAATAACACGTGACTCACCAATGACATGGGAAATCACGGCGATGGCCCTAGAAGACTAGTGTGTGGCCATGTTAGGGAGAGATACCCAAACATGTGCTGTCTTGAATGTTACTCTATGAACATCACCTTACAATGTCCATCCACACATTAGTACCAACTGGTCATTGAAGAACCACAATCCACATTTCATTGCAACATTCAAGTCCACCTCATTGGAAAACTTGACCAAGATAAGACCATGTGGTATGTTGAAGATCTCCGTTTTCCCCTTGGGTTTCCAGGTTCTCAGTTGCCATCCTTTAAAATGGGCGACATTGACCGCTTGACCTAGGGATGATTGCTGACACCCGTGATAGTTGTCCATTTCATTCATGATGGAGTCTGAGAACCTTGTCCAAGACCTTCCATCTCCTTCCTTGAAGAAACCCTTCTTCGGGTCTGCCACGACTGCCCCACAGATGCACGGGCTGGGGGGGGTGGGTGGTTCTGGTGGTGGTGACTTTTCAATGACATTCACCCAGTTGTGTGCAATCATGACATTAGCACCCGACATCTTCTAGGGGGGAGGTACCGACGTGGAGGGGGGTTTTGTGTGGAGGGGTAGGGAATGATGGCGAACCTTGTTCGTAAGAGGTTGATCCAGGTACACTCATAGGTGGGGGGATTAGGGGAGAATGGGCTACGACCATGCCATTCCTACCATGTCACCTATCTAGAGATGGAATAGAGTGATTCTAGAGAGAGAAGCCCCATGTAAAGGTTTATTGCGACTATTATCCAAATCAAGCAACACTAGAGTTGATATTTCAATCTAGCACATGGAAGCAAAGAAATTGAATGTAACTTTTAAATATAAGGTCCCTCATCAATGAAAATCACGATGGGTCTATCTTGAATTAGAATGGAAGCATTAACATATTTTCAAATCCCCATGCTCATCAATTTACAATTTTTGGACATAAACATTTTGCATACTACACATCACCATTCCCATGTGTCATTGAAAAAGCACCCCCGACCTCGAACACACACACACACACACACACACACTTTGTAGAAGTCAATCTAGCATGGAAAACTAGTTCTCCTCCCTTTTGGTCACTATGAAATTCTTGCAAAATCTAAAGGCAAAAAAAAGTTGCTTCACACCCGTCAAAGAGTGGTACCAACTGGTCTCGGTCTCGCATGTATGGTGGAAATGGTGAAGGATGAAGAGGAGGTGATGTTAGGGTGATGGTCTTGGGCATGGTTGTAGGTTGTTGTAAATCTAGACATTATGTTTTGGGTTGTTTGGGTATAATCTGGTGTAGTGTGTGAGTTTGTAATGTAAAAATATATATCAAACTCATAGTTTGTCATATGACTACACCCTACCAAACAAGTCCTAGTATAAAACCTCTTGCAAAAATATGAACTTACAATCACTCATGACATGCACGAATCTTGTATTTTAAATAATGGTGTAGTTCATATATGGCTATGGATGGTTTGAAAAGAAAAGGAAGGGCACAACGCCAATCACCCCCTCCCTGGGGCTTGTAGAAGTCTTTTCTGGCGAGATAGATGGTGCGATCTCAGCATGCCTCTACACATCAAGAACAATCACATCCTCTCATAGGTGCTAAGGTGTAGAGGTCCTGATCCTAATGGATGAACTAGCCACTACTACAGTCTTGGGTGGATGACCATGCGGTAGATTCCATACAACGGATCTCACTTGGCCCACACAATTGGGTAGACCAGCTGGTTTAGGAATCTACCTCAACTGGCATGTTCTCAAAATAGAGTGCAAAATGCATCCCCTGTCTTGGGACCCCTTCCCCAACTCAGTGATTCACCTGATGGATTTGGTTCCCGGCGTTGCCGATCGTCGCCAACCCCTTTTGTTGGCGCCTCCTAGCTAAAACACTCCCATTGGATTACTGAATCAGGCATTGCAAGGTGGCACTTGTCTCACATTGTGAATGTTGCTCGCTATCCCAAGAGGAGAACAAGGACCATCTTTTTTAAGATAGTGAGAGTGATACAACTCCTTGTATTTTGGCTTTCAAAGCCATGAATCACTAACTAAAAAATGAGTATTTTATGTCATTTTTTAGTTTACTCACAAAATGAGTATTATTCCTAAAAGAATTACATATGATACTTATTGAATGATAACAAAAGGGTTTGATCCCCTACCGCCCATTTAAACCATACAAACCCCAAGATGAGTTGTGGGAGATAAATCGTCATTGGTTCCCAAGGATCAGACCCTGATCGCTTTATTGGAGGCCCATTAGCTGATCCACTAAGCCAACTCCACCGGGTTGACATGTAATACTTATTTTTTTAGTTAGTTTGTTACTCAAAAGAATGAGTACTATCCCCCAAACTATAATTGGATACTCATTCTAATACTTATTTTAAAATACAAAGATATAAAAAATGAGTACTATTTAAAAAAAACATACAATATTTAATTTTGAATTAGTATTGTCTTACTCAAAAATAGAAAATACTATCCACACAATGCAATACCCATTATTATATTTCTCTATTTTTCTCAAAAGTATGTTGACATTAGCCTTGTCTAATTATATTTTTTATAAGAATTCTAATGTTCTTTATTTTGTCAAAAAGACATGCAATATTTATTTTTGAACACTCATTTTAATACTTATTTTAAAATACAAAGACATAAAAAATGAGTACTATATCAAAAAAGACATGCAATATTTATTTTTAAATTAGTATCCTGAACCAGTTACTTACTCAAAAAATAAAAATACTATCAATAAAATGCATTACTCATTATTATATTTGTCTATTTTTCTCAAAAGTATGTTGACATTAGCCTTGTCGAATTATATTTTTTATAAGATTCTAATGCTCGTCAAAATTCATTACGTGTTGAAAGTTATAAATAAAATAAATATCTATTTTTTTTTTTCTAATTAAGCCTTTTCCTATTCTATTTTTTCTTTATCTTTCTTGCCACACGGTACGTCATCCCAATTTTTAGCAACAATTTCTTAATATGAGAAACAATATGTTTACGGTGATATGAGAGGGCGTGGGTATCACTGCTCTTTATATATATGGAGTAGCTAGAACAGCTTCGACTTGACTGATTTGCAGATCTCCTAGCGTGTGGAGGAGGTTGCATGGATTGTACATGTAATGACGAGTTTCATAATTTATGTGTTTTTAGTGGCTGGTGAATGCAAATGAGAATATGCATCTAATACACACCAGCGGACGAGCTGGTCGTGGACATGGAAGTGGATGGCGCAGATTCGGTGCTGAGAGGGGTTTCTCCCAGCAAGTACTGTACTGGTTTCAGTCATTCACGCTTAAAAAGTACATAAGCCAGCATGTGTTCAGTGGCGAAGCCAAAAAAGATAGGGCACCATGTACCAATTATAGTTCAAACAAAATGTTGTGAGCTAGCTAGAATATAATATCATGCAAAACAACACATACAACAACCAGATGCTTGTATTTGGTGGCTCTTGTGATTTTGATAGGCAGCATAATTTTCACTTGAAAAAAGTATAACATATAGGTCTAGAGCAACATTACAAATTCAAAGATACTATTCAGCACTCCAATGTAATTCACAATTGAAATAAAAAAAATCACGATTTAATATGCAACGATATGTTTATACCAAGTTCTTGATCTATATGAAAATCAGAAATTTTTGCTTTATAAATAGAAAAAGAAATTTGCCAAACGGGCAAGCAAACACTGTAAAATTCACACTAAGTATGGTAATACAGGTTCAAACATGTTATACATATGCTCAATATTCAAAAAGATATATTTTTGCATCTAGTTTTCATCGAATAACAAAGAACTTTCAAGCCGTGTGTGGGACATATCTTAGTACGGATAAACTCAAGACTAGACGAGTGGTTCATGATAGAGGTCTCTATAATTTTTTTTCCAAAAATATTTCCTCAATAAATTTTGAATCTAAATCTTCCTATTTCATTAAAATGATGTTTACTAATCTTGGCCAATATTTTTGTGACTAAATTGCAGTGTGAAAACAAATGTTTCTTCGAACACTATCATTCCATTGAATGATGATATATAATGAGAGAAATACAATAAAGTAATTGAAGCAGTCAAATTAAATGTCGAGTAATATCCATTTATACCCGGTGCACTGCCTAATAAGTATGTATTTTTTAGGGGACATGACCATTTTGTTTGTCAAAGACCAAAGATAATTTTTACTAGATGCTAGTGCTATTTTTCTCAACACAAAATATTTATATAGTCCAAGTCGGTACCAATTAAGAGAAATGCTAATAAATAAATGACAAAAGATGTGAAAGGCTGCACGTTCTTCAATTGCAATTGTATACACAAATTGAAATCTGTATACGGTTTCTTAATTATGCATGTCATCGTATAGTGGTGTAGAAAGAAAACGGCTGTTCAAGAAGGAAAAGATAATGACGACACGATAGTCATAATAAAGACAATCCAATTAATTTCTGCTTTCCTATCTGTACAGAGTAGATGTTGTTGAACAGGTCGGGCACTTATTTTAGATTCATAAGATGCAGTATGTAGCATCCATACAAATATCTAATATTCTCAGGCATTGGGTAGGGCATGTGCCCACTCATGCCCATATATGGCTCCGTTGCTGCCTATGTTTAGTCATACAACATAGGTTTCTGGACAGAAGAATACCACCCACATCGATGACACACTTAAGAGGCAGAATCAGAACTTTATAGTTGGAGGAGCTGATAAAATTTTAAAGATGTATTGAAATGTAAAAAATTATAATAGATGGGAGTTGAACTTGCAACCTCAACCAAAAAAAGCCTAAAGAAATTCACTTAATCCAACAAGCTACTCAACGATCTATCTTATGTAACTTATTATAAACTTGACAGTACTATAAGAATAATTTGGGACATATTTGATTTAAAATAAAAACAACAAGAATTGAACCCACACCCCTTAAGTTCAGACAACTACATTGTCATGCCAGACCAATAGGCTATATAACTATTCATGTTATATTTAGAACTGATATATATATATATATATATATATATATATATATATATATATATAAATATAAATTTATACATCTAGACATATATGAATATTATAATTTTAATTTTAAGTGATGGGGTGCGGCCCCTGTAAGTTGCGTGGGGGTACATTAAAACTGTTCATATATAACTATTGGTGTAATTTCATGTGCATGACAGACCATCATTCCTTCATCATGTTGTACTAGCCCATCACCTCTTTCACCTCTTCTGACCAAATGAAAACCGAGTCTTTCTTCAAGATGATGGTCGTCGAGTTGTTGATTGTGTATTACGCCGGAGTTGTTGCATAGATCCTGGGGCTTTCTCTAGAGAAAGGTAGATAATGCAATTGTATTTGAAGCTCCTGCTTCCACCTACTAAAACTATCTTCAGAGTTCAAGATTTCTCATGTGGCTTCTAGTTGCTGCTTGCATAAAAAATAAACAGTCTTCGTTTGACAATTTGCTTGAATTGTTGTTTTTGTCGAGCTTGTTTGAATATCCACTAACAAGCACCTTTACCAGCATGCATCTCATCATTTGTACCTTTATTCTTTCTATCCTTTTTTGTATAAATCATAGTAATAACTAAAATGTCCATATCATCCATCAAAGTTTGGGTAAGAAGACAAAGAGGGTAACCGTTGATTCTTATTATCCTTGGTCACTGTCGTGGCACACTTCCACCACTACAATGGTGAATGTTTAAATACATTTGGAAAGGTCGATTGCTGGAGTGAGTTGATAAAATAGTATGTCTTTTTTGACAATATATATACCTACATGCAATACATACTTGGCATATTCTTATTGCATCATAGAACTGACAATGAGAGAGGTAAGGAGCATATAGGACAATGAAGTGTTGGAGGACAAAAGTATTGAAGTATTTATTCACCACTTGAATTGATTGAAAATATGTGGAGACGATTTACATTTTCATTTTGACTTTTGTTAAGTAAAGTGGACGATGATTCTAACATCCCACTTTGTAAAACACATGTATCACTGAGCGGAAGCATTATTCTTGAGGGGATGTCACAAAATACTGATCATTGCAATTAGAGTAAATGAAACACCTCATATTTATTTGAAATAGATTCATACATGGTTCATAGTCATGCAATTTAAATCTATTCATCAGGAAATCTAAATCTACTGATCTAGACTTGGATAGGATAACTTAGACATGATGCAAATGATATTTAAAGGCATTGGATCAGATTGGTAGATGTCACCCCATATGACAAATCTTCAAATCTTCTTAGTCCTTGCTTTTCCTTTTGTTCTTCAATTTCCCCAAACCCTGCGGACATCACGTTCCCAACCATACAAAATAAATATAAACATAAGTGATTCTTGGCACTTTAAAAAACTGAATGTAATTATAACTGAAAATAAAGTAAACTTCACATGAAATAAATTTGACATAAACTTACCATGGATTATCTGAAATATTGTTTGAATCATTTAAACATGATGAATTGAATAATTAAATATATGTTGTCCTCTTAATACCCCATAGGAGCACATTATTTCTAGGAAGCTCATAATGCTAGGAAAGCCCATAATGCCCCGAAGGTCCATGATCTAGGTGCATATAAAAACTTTACCAATTCCTTAAGTTTGTTCATTACCTTAGATCTTGACTCAATCATGAATGTCTTAATATTAATCTTGATCATAACAAGATTCCTCCCTCTTAGTGCCATAATGAGATTTCTCCCTCATAATTTTTTAATGGGATTTCTGTTGGATTTTGTGGAGAAAATATGCACGGAAGAAGCAAAAAAAATAAATTTCTACACAACCCAAAATAGGATCTCGTCAACAACAACATATTCGGAAGGAGTGTTTGCGGGATATACCTTATCGTGGAGCCAGTCCGGCGATGTCCCATTGCACGATGGTGTGCAATGCTGCTGGCCTACACAGACGTCACTTCTTTCCCATTCGCTGAGTGCATCGTGGAAAGATCTGAGGACACTCCTTTCGTGCGGTGACGTGCGTCGCTCGTAGTGCGTATGGATGGTCGTTGATGTCCTCCAAATGTAGGCGTCTCAACGTCTGCGTCTCTACTTCGTCCACACGGATGGACTGGAACTCCACGTCGCATTTCCTAAGCCGACAGGAAGGAGTAGCCTCTGTATGGCGACGTGCTAGAGTCACGGTGCTCTCCTTTCTCTCTTGAGGATGGTGACGGATATGGTTTACGTACGTGAGCGTAAACTGAAAAGACTCTCTCTATATCTTATAAAGATATCGGCTGTCAAGCCCCTTTTAATAGGAGACGAAAGAAATCAAGGTTTCCTAACCCATCGGTAAACAGAAAGACTGCGTTAATTAAAACACTAATGGATTAATTAGAATATTATAGAATTAATTAATTAACCAAATAATCATATTAATTGATTAATTAATATATTACTCCATGTAATTGCTTAGGATGGCTCTATGGGCATATATACCAACAGACTCCCACTTGCATTTAGAGCCAGTCACTCTAATATTATTCTAATGGATTACATAAAAAATTTAGTAATCAATGTGATTCATAGCAATTCCAATCAAATCCAAAATTATACTCCTATTCCAACACATCCTATGCATGTGACCCAGTAGGCTCCAAATTACGTTGGCAGTGATATCCATAATCATATTATGATTTCATAAGCAATGATTGGTATCTAGAAAGACTTCATTGCCATCCAAGTAATTGGAGAAGTTGGAGAACAACTTAACCTATCATTCATGACTGCTATTACAGTGATTGTATAGTTCCTTTGTCGCTGATATCCAGATTGAACTCGAGTCATAGAACTGTTATTCTCTTCAACATTCAATCCATGTTCCCTGAACTAGAGTAGACTGTATGAGATATATGTAAGCTCAATATCACATATTGACTCACATCAGCATGTCCATGCATTTCTCAGTCTCGCTTATCAAGTGGTAAGAATATCAAACTCCTGTAGGAAGGACAAATTCCATCTACATCGCTCACAGTCATCCCCATGTGTCACAATGCACCCAAACAACATCTTTATGGAGATCCTTATTGAGGACCATGGTGGATGATTTCAAAGTACACCGAAGGACATGTGATAAGTGTAGTGACTTTAGGTGTAAGAACCACAATCACCACCTTCATTATGAGATGTGAATCTAACTACCAATCATGGTATCCATGTGTCACTCTCAAGGTGGGCCTGTCCGATACACTGTTCTCAAACAAGTATCTATGTATTTGGTTTGATATCTCCATATCATGGATAATGAGATTCTTCCATCAACCAACATACATTCTAATCTTATGTGTTATTGATGTTTATGAATATTTCCACAATAACAACTAATTAGGGATAAAACAAGAATGATATCTTGAGTTCTTTTACTAGTACTCGGAAGTTCATGTGTATCAAAGCTGATTTAGCCAAAGCATATGACACAGTTCGTAGGGATTATATCATTTTTCTCTTGGATAAGATGGGGTTTCCATCTTGCTGGATAGAGTGGATTTCTGAAACTTTTTCTTCTACCTCTTTCAAAGTGCTTGTTAATGGTACTCCTACTGATTAATTCTATGCTTCCAATGGGGTGAGACAAGGTGACCCCTTGGCTCCGTTTCTCTTTGTCATAGCTATGCAGGGGCTATCATCTATTATAAAAGCTGAAGTTATTAAAGGGAATTTCATACCTGTAGGGGAAGTAGGTAGTAATACTATTTCTCACATAGTGTTTGCTGATGATCTTTAACTATTCTCTAGAGCTGAAGATAGAGATGCTCAATGTTTGAAAGATATTCTTGACATGTTTCGGAGGATTTCTGGTTTGAAGCTGAACAATGAGAAGAGCCATGTGTTTCTGAGTAAAAAAGTCGAGGAGAGTAATATTTCAGATATTCTTAACATCAACATTTGTTCCTTGTTAAATATTTAGGTCTCCATCTCTTCACTGGTAGGTTGACAAAAGCTTTGTGTAATCCTATTGTGGATAAGATTAAGACTAAGCTTGATTCTTGTAAATCCCATTTCCTTTCCCAAGCTGGTAGGATCGAGCTTGTGATCTCAACTCTGTCTTCTTACAGTATTTTCTGGACGGCAGCCTTTCCCCTCCCAAAATCGGTTGTTTACAAGATTGAAAAGCTTCTAAGGGACTTTATTTGGAATGATACGAAGGATAAGAGACATATCCATTATGTTTCCTGGAAATCTATATGCAGACCTAAAGATGAAGGAGGTCTTGGCATCAGATCGATTGAAGATTGGTCTAAGGGTGGTCTCATTAAAAACCTCTGGAGTATTGCTTCCAAAAAGGATGGGTTATGGGTCAAATGGGTGCATGAGAAATACATTAGATCTGATTCCATCTGGACTGTTGTGGCCAAACCAGGTGCAGCTTGGGTTTGGAATAAAATGCTGGACTGTAGACCTATTCTTTTGAAGCACATTAATTTTTGTCTTGGAAAAGGAGACAAGTTTCTCTTCTGGTTGGATCCTTGGGTGAATGATGGGGAAAGATTGATTGATCTTGTTGACGATCAACTTGTTCTGAGGATGGGAAGAGGTAAAAACTACAAGGTTTCTACTTGCATTGCTGATGGGAGTTGGGCGATCCCTAACTTTAGAGGTACTGAAAATCTGCTGTTAGTTCTTAGTAATCAAGTTATTTCTTCTGATGAGGAGGATGAGATTCTGTTTAGAGGAAGTAATGTGCTATCTCTGAGTGATGGTTGGTCCATCTCTAGAGATAAATATCCCAAGGTTTCTTGGTGTAGTTGGGTCTGGTCTAATTTGTTTCCGAGAAGATGGTCCATCTTTTTTTGGAAGCTGTTCCTGGGGAAGTTACCTACTCTCGACTGGCTTAAAAGAATTGGCTTTCATATGGCTTCTAGACGTAGTATGTGTGAATGCTGTAAAGAAATTCCTGCCCATCTTTTCTTTGGTTTCTCCTTTGCTAGAAGCATATGGGTAGAATTCCAGTGGAATTTTAAAGTTTTGATTGGTTCGTTAGAGGACCTGCTTGAGCTGAAGCACGATTTAAAATCTCATGCAGCTTGTGTTGTCTACATGTTATGGCTGGAAAGGAATAGGAGGACTTTTGGTGATGGTTCGTTGGACTTGGAGAATTTTTGGTCTTCTTGTGAAAAGGATAGTTGTTTTCTGTTCTACCCAGATAGTTTTAACCATGTATAGACAACCTGCAATTTGCTTGTTGGCTATGTATAATTTTCTTCTTTGTTGGAGGTTGCGTCTTGCAACTTCCTATTTTGTTTTTTCTCTTTACCTTTGGTGGCTACACCTTGTATCTACCTTATAGTTCTTCTTAGTAAAGAGGCACCCCACCCTATTTGCACAAAAAAAAACAAGAATGCATACTCTTAGCATACATATGATCTCACTATTCAGGTCATCAACCCAAAGACATATGTCATCGAGTATATTATTCTGTAGACATATATAAGTTTTACGGTCATCTCACAATACAAAACATAGATATATAGATTGGAAAGTTACCTTTATTGATATGATCAATGTAGTATTACAAATCATTTACATAGTATCCCATTACAATCATCAAATGATAGTCTCTATGGGCATACATACCAATAGATTCCCACTTGCACTTATACCCAATCACTCATGAATCTCAATCTAAGTGATCAAACATGTCCTTCATGTTTCTGCTGTGAAAGTGCTTTTGTGAGCGGGCCAGTCACATTGCTTTCTGTAGGTACTCTACAAATCTTCACATCTCCTTGTTGTACGATCTCTCGTATGAGATGGAACCACCGTAGAATATGTTTAGAATGTTGGTGCAATCTTGGTTCTTTAGCCTATGGAATTGCTCTGTTGTTGTCACAAAACAACTCAATTGCATCACTAACGCTTGGAACCACTCCAAGTTCAGAAATGAACTTCTTGATCCACACAGCTTCCTTTGCAACATTAGATGTAGAAATATATTTGACCTCTATTATAGAATCTACAACTATTTCTTGCTTGGATCTCTTCTAGCTCACAACTCTATTTCTCAGGCAAAATACAAATCCACATTGCGATCTGTAGTCATCTTTTCCAGTTTAGAAGCTAGCATCGGTGTAACCCTTTACCATGAGCTCTTTCTTACCACCGTATACCAAGAATTGATCCTTAGTCCTTCTCAAGTACTTTAGGATGTTCTTTACGACTATCTAGTGACATTCACCTGGATCTGAATGATACCGACTCATCATGCTCAAAGCATACGACACATCAGGATGAGTGCATAACATTGTGTACATGATAGATCCAATTGCCGATGCATATGGAATCTTACTCATGCGCGCCCATTCATCACATGAACTAGGACATTGGGATTTAGAGATCATAACCACATGGGACATGGGCAAGTTACCTCTCTTAGAACCCTCCATGCTAAACCTCTTTAGCACCTTGTCAATATATGTGTTCTGACTTAGGTCTAGAAGCCTTCTAGATCTATCTCTATAGATCTTGATTCCTAGTATATAGGATGCTTTGCCTAAGTCCTTCATAGAGAAGGTCTTCTCCAACTAGGATTTTACTGTCTGAAGAGTAGGGATGTCATTTCCCATCAAAAGTATGTCATCCACATACAACATGAGAAATACGACTGTGCTCCCACTAACCTTTTTGTAAACACAAGGTTCATCTCCATTTAGACTAAAGCCAAACTTTTTGACTACTTCGTCAAAACTTAGATTCCAGCTCCGAGATGCTTGCTTCAATCCATAGATTGACCTTTGTAGCTTACAGACTTTAATGGATTCCTTCAGATCGATAAAACCCTTAGGTTGTGTCATGCACACATCCTCGAGTAATTTCCTATTAAGGAATGCTATTTTAACATCCATCTCCAAATCTCATAGTCATGATAGGTTGCAATGGCAATCATGATCCTGATGGATTTAACCATGGAAACTGGTGAGATGGTCTCTTCATAATCAACACCTTGAATTTGATGGAATCCTTTCACAACCAATCTACCTTTATAGGTTTGAACATTTCCATCCATGTCAGTCTTCTTCTTGAAGAACCACTTGCACCGTATGGGTTTTACCCCTTCGGGTGGATCCACTAAGGTCCATACCTTGTTGGTGTACATGGATTCCATCTCTGATCTCATGGCTTTGAGCCATTTCTCAAATTCTAGTCCCTTAGTAGCTTCTAGATAGGAAGTTGGCTCATCTGCTATGCCCAATTCATCACTGTCTTGAGTCATGAGAAATCCAAATCTCTTAGTCTCAAGTCGTGTCCTACTAGACCTACAAGGTTCCTGTGTTACATTTGGAACTTGAAATTCCATAATAGTTTGTGAGTCTTCATGTTCTTTATTTACCTCCTTGGGTTCTCTACTTTCTTTTTGATCTCAAACTTCTTCAAGCTCTACATTCCTCCCACTAATTCCTTTAGAAATGAATTCCTTTTCAAGAAATACAACAGTCCTAGCAACAAACACTTTGTTTTCAGTTGGTGTGTAGAAGTAGTATCCCTGAGTTTCCTTGGGGTATCTAACAAAATAGTATTTTTAGATTTTGGTCCAAGCTTTTTAGGAAATTGTTTCCTAACATAAGCTTCACATACCCAAATATTTAACATAGACAAATTGGGATGATTCCCATTCCATATCTCATATGGTGTCTTTTGAACCGATTTGGAAGGTACACGGTTAAGTGTAAACACTGTGGTTTCAAGAGCATATTGTTGGTGTGTATGCCCTGAGAGCCAATCATGGGATGATTAGTGGGATACATTAAGATTGATTTGATAAACATCAAAGGCAAGCTTCCAATTCTTTCTGGTTCAGTCATATGAGATAGTGATAGAATAGATTGAATGTCTAGAGAATGACAGTACTCAATGACATATGCTTTTAAGTTAAGGACCTGAACGATGAGATCATACAGATGCTAAAAGTTTGTACATTCTTATTATGTCCCTAGTCGGATGTCATTGTGGAAGGTAGATAGACAACAATGACACACAAGACTAGTTTGTGGTGTTGGTTGATGACAGAATCTCATTAGTCATGATATAGAGATATCAAACCAAACACATAGGTACTTGTTAGAGAACAAGGTACCAGACAGACCCACCGTGAGTTTGACACATGGAACCATGAGATGGTAGTCACAGTCATTACTCACAGTGATGGTGGTGAGTGTGATTCTTAGACGTGAAATCACTGCACTCAACACATGTCATTGGGCACACTTTGACATCATCAAACGCAGTCCTGAAACATGGGTTGTTATAAAGGTGATGATTGGGTGGCTTTGACACATGGGGCTTTTGAGGGGTGAGTGATAGATATGGGATTTGTCCCTCCTGAGGGAGTTTGATATCCATGGCCACTTGATGAGTAGGATTGAGATAGGCGTTCACACGCATGTGTGAATCAGTATGTGATATTGATGTCATACATATCTCCTTCAATCTACTTTGAGATCAAGAAAGTGAATGAACGTTGACAGGATGACTGTTCCATGCCTCGAGTTCATTCGGGATATCAGTGACAAAGGAATTATACACTCGCTGTAACACCATTCACGGATTGTAGGATGAAAGTTGTTCTCCAACTTTCTACTTTCACTTAGGTAGCAATGATGTGTGACTAGGCACCGCTCTTTGCTTGTGAAGTCATAAGTGTTATGGACTTTCACTGCCAACGTGAAATGGACCTGTAGGGTCACACACATAGGATTTAACCTGGAAGAGGAGTTTTGTCCACAAACAATGTTTAGATTGATTACTAAAGGAGTTTAGTAGTTCAATTAAACACTCAATTAATTGATAGCTCAAATATCATAATGTTCAAGGTGTTGGATATATTGATTGGAGTATCGGATTGATTGAAATCGCAATTGACTGATTTTGCCCAACCTGTGCTCCCAATCGATCGGCTCAAGTGTTGAACCGGTCGGCTGAGGTTGGTGAACCGGTCAGCTGGAGTGTCCAACCGATCGGCTCATGACCAGGTTGAAACAACTGGTTCAAGGGTTGAACCGATCGGCTCAACTGGTGCAACCGACCAGTTGGGAAAGTCATGTCGGCAAGAATTTTCCTTTGGTTTCAAATTGCCCAATACGACTGGGAATAATATTGGTATTCAATACCAATTGGGAAAGAAACAAGGAAAGTCTTTTTGAGCCAGATTAGGACCATGAACCGATCGGTTCAGGGCACCAACCGATCGGTTGGAGTGCCCCAAACGGTTGGCTCAGGTCCAACCGACCGGCTTAATGGCCGAACCGATCGGTTCAGCTGTGAACCGATCGTTTCAGGTTGTGAACCGGTTGCTTTTTGTGGAACCAATTGCTCTGCAAAGTTGTCGTTCTCTCTGGTTTTGGTAACCGAGAGAGAGCCCGAGCAAGTGCTTCCCACAAAGGGAGGTGCAGCAAGGGAAGGACAACTGCAGTTGCAACTGGAGGCAGGAGAGTGTGTTGGCGACTAGTACGTCAATAGGAGGGTGCGACTCCTTCCACTTCCTTGTGGGACAAGGAGAGTGGAGTTCCAGGTGGTCCATGTGGACTACTACAGACACAGGAGGTCACTGCCTCTCAGGAGGACAACTGTCATCCGACAGTCCGGTAGGAGGAGGAGTCGTCAGTCCCGGTGCGACCAGGAGCTGCACTGACGCCGTCCAAGACCGGAGTTGAAGACCGCGCATTATGCGAGGTATTGTCTCTGAGCAAGCCTCGGTACAAGGTATGATTCCACAAACCATCCTTTCCTATTATATAGACGTTGACGCGTTTCCTCGTGCTGGGTTTGGGGGAGAAAAGTTTTGTTTCCGCTGCCTTCTCTGCCTCCCCTAAAACCCAACAGTGGTATCAGAGCCACGTCAGCTGCTCTATATTTTAGGAATATCGATATGATCGGTTTTGGTTTGTCGCCTTTATTTATTGCATACGATGCGAATAATATCAGTTTTATGCATGTCCAATCCTAAATCCACAAATCCCTAATTACATATATGATATGTATTATTAATGCACTCGATACACGTCGCCCTTAAACGAGTTTTGTGGTGGATGTGTGTAGAGTGATTATGGCCTATAAACACTTATCTGTGATTGGTTGTGTGTGGTTGCTTGCATCTCAGTCTGCGCACCGATCTTCCCTCTCTTATTTCTGATGTAACTCGAAATAATTCGAGATTCTTTCCTACCTTTGCTCCCCCCAAATGTAACTCGGGGTTTCCCTTTTAAAGCAATGTAATTAGGATAGATTTTATTTCCTGTTATGTCGAAGACTGGCGGACATCAAGACAACTACTCAGACGATCGGTTCAAGGCGTGAACCGATCGGTTGACATTCCAGACGATCGGTTCAAGGACTGAACCGATCGGTTGATGACCGATCGAGGAGCGAGACGACCGGGTGGCGGACATGACGAGATGCATGACGTCCAGGCGAACTGATCGGTTGGAGGAGCCAACCGATCGGCTGTTGGCATCCAGACGACCGGCTGGAGAGTACAGGTCATTCATGTGATGAGTTGATCAACTCGGATGGCAAGGCACAGATGTTCATCTTGTACAGGTTGAATGTGATGTTGACCTAGATGACCGTGATTCCTCTTGGCTCGAGGAATAACATTAGGATGGCCATAATCATCGCTTTTTATCGTTTGTGCATGTTTTCTATGGGATATAGCATGTATATGATACATACTATGTATTGTGGTGATTGGATATGTATATGTATATAAAACCAAATCCCTCATTAAAATATTAAGTTTTAGATGCCTTCCAAATGAGACACATGTGAAAAGCTTGATCGACCAACTGTGGGCATGCCCTAGCGTGGTGCACCGTCTATCTCGTGGAAGCATGAAGGATGAATGTGTGAGTCTGCCCTAGCAGGGTGCATATTCATCGTGTTTGCTTTGGGTCGGACTTAACAAGGTGACCTAGATAGGATCTAGCGCCTTGAGGCATGGAGATGATCATTGCAAGGAGTTGTATATGACATCTTATCAAGAGTTGCATATGATGCAATTGGCAAAAGTTGCCTACCTAAGAGATCTAAGTTGTCGGCGATCAACCCTAGCTGAATCATGACTTAGAGGATTTTAGGATCTTGCCCACTAGAAGGTTGTACACTGCAATCTTCCAAATTGATGGCGAGGGCTATCAATTTGAAGTAAAATAGTGGGAGTGATAATTAATTAAAGGCCTAATTATATCGTCAAACTTTCAAATCAGTCAAATAAGTAAAAAATGAGTTTTGGACTAAAATTGCATATTTTCCTTTTTGTAGTACAAATGGAAAGAAACAACAACAACTGTTCTTTGCGATCGGTCCTTGACAAGGACATGCTAAATGGGACAAACTTCCACGACTGGTATCAGACATTGAGAATTGTTCTCACTCAAGAGCGTAAGCTCTATGTCCTGGATACTCCAATTCCAGAGGAACCCGCTCCTAATGCACCAAGGACAGAAAGGGATGCTTACAAGAAGCATTCTGATGATGCCATTGATGCAAAGTGCTTGATACTATGTTCAATGAACCATGAGTTGCAGAGGCAACATGAGAACATGGGTGTCATAGAGATGATTCAACATCTCAGGAACATGTATGAAGATCAGGCACAACAAGAGAGATACAATGTTTCTAGGGCGCTGTTCAAGTGCGTCATGACAGAAGGAGATCTAGTTGGTCCTCACACACTCAAGATGATTGGGTATGTGGAGAACCTGCAGAGATTGGGATTTCCACTGAGCCAAGAGTTGGCTACTGACGTGATTCTGCAATCGTTGCTAGAATCTTACAGTCAGTTTGTGATGAACTACAACATGAACAACTTTAATAGGCCACTGTCAGAGTTGTTGGGCATGTTGAGGACAACCAAGATACAGATGAAGAAGGACAAGCCCAAGTCTGTGATGGTGATCACGGGCAAGAAAGGCAAGTCCAAACGCAAGGGCAAGGGCAAAGCTAAGAAAGGTTCTGATGCTAGCCAGGAGTCCAAGCCATCTTCAGCTCTCAAGGCCAAGGGAGGCGTGACCAAGAAAGGAAATTGCCACCACTGTCAAAAGCTAGGACATTGGAAAAGGAACTGTCCTCTCTATCTGGAAGAACAAAAGAAGAAGGAGGCGACTGAAGCCTCTACTTAAAGGTGTCATGAAAGTAAACTTGTAACACTTTTTGAGGTATATGATACCAAGATGTAAAGTGTAAAGCACTCACAATTGGGGCAAGTTTTGCCTTCATAGATAAGAGTACTTTAGTTTATTTTCAGCCTACAAGGCATGTAATACAGTTATGAACTGCTATTTCATATTTGCCAATAGATAGAAACACTTTATTTTTGCATATTGTATGACAATGATGGCAATTAATAAAGATATGTTTCAATTTATAAAGATATGATCTTTGTGGCAATGCCTTATTTATCTTGTGGTATTTGATATGCATAAGATAAAATGATACCTGAAAGTTATTAGATAACTCAAACAATCAAATTAGCATCAATCATGAGAAATTCATTTCTAGTTTCCATGTGATGGATAAATCTAGACTCTTTTGGTTGGAGAACCAATAAGAGACATGAATATCATGGACATGATTAATCAATCTTCACTAATGGTAGTGGGAGAATGATTATACTATTAGGTATAATACATGTGATGTATTTACATACTTATTGGAACAAATGCTAATACTTTTAATGGTGTTTAGAGAAATACCAATATGAATATCTTGAAGTGTTCAAGATTATCATAAATGAAGTATGGATTTGGTAAAGTGTTAATTCTTGATGAGATCAATGAATGAAACACTTGGACCAAATGTTTGAGATCCTTTTGAGTGATTATGATAGTGTATCATAGTGAACTCATTATTAAGGCATGGTGATGTCTAAATCAAGAAGGAATCATACTCTAAGGAGTTAGAGAATGATTATCAAATAACTGAATTCTTCTTAATAAATGAATAACCCACACTAATAAAAGAAATTAAGAATCACAAGGGTTGTGAGTTCTTATATCTTTAACAGATACACCTCAATTATCTATGTGATAAGTTGTTCATGTGATGAGTCAACTATCTAGATAAATATGAGGAACCGAATTTTGAGTTATGGTTTATGACCATCACATCCTAAATGTCATCCATGTGAACCATAAGGCATGACCTTGATGGTAGCACTCATTGGATGAAATCCATAAGTGCAAATGAGTCTTAAGTGTTAAGACACATGGATAACATTTTGAGAAGGATGATGCTTGTTGATTGCAACTTGATGACTAAAGCATTTGGCATATGGATACTAAAACCGTATTCCTATGAGGAATAAAACAAGGATGTGTACGTGACACAACCTATAAGGTTTTTGAATCCACTAATGCAAATGAAGTCTATAAGTTACAATGGACTAATCAATGTGATTGATTGAGTACAAGCAACTCAGAATTGGATCTTTACTTTGATGATATAGTCAAAGGTTTGACTGATATGTCAAAGATAAAGAAGGGATCTGTGATTTAGTGGGAGTGTATTCACATTCCACATGTTGATGTGAAATGGAAATGTTCTAGAATGGAAATCCAAAAGTGAAAATTATCTTTAAGGAAGATAGAGATGTTTCCTATGTGATAGGAATAGAGATCTATAGAGATAGTTCTCGAAAAACCTCTTGACCTGAAAAGAGAAAGCATACATTGGCAATCTGTACTGAAGTGTTCAGTATGCACAGATTTAGTGGGAGAAAACTTGTCCATGTTAGATGGATATTAGTATCCCAAGGCCAAGTGTCCAATTATTATGAAGAATGGGAACACTAAGAATAGATATGGATCTATCATGTATGTAATCATCCCATTATCTTGCATGTATAGACATGGCAAGAATAAAATGCATTCATCATCTTGTATGTAGGACATGACAATATGATGTGCTCATCCTGATAACTCGTATGTGGGACATAATGAGTGGATGTCTGTCTACTTCCAGTAGGGTTACTGGAATACCATGAGAACTTGATATGTACTTGTGAAGTACTAGTTCCATGGTGATAAGGAAGAGTTCGATGTAAAGAGTTACATTGATGCGAACTTCCGAAAGGATAGAAAATTAATCACAAAATATACATAGGATGTATAAAAGTGAAAGTTTGTTAATAATTGGAAGTGTTCCAATAAAACCATTTAAAAGGAAATGCCGAGTATCTATGTGTTAGAGAACAACAGTAGATACTATATGGATCTGGAAGTTCATGAGATGAACTTATAGATATTCCGCTCATTGATGACAAGTCTGGAATCCTTGATCATGCAATGTGGCTAAAGGTTAGCAAAGGAATACTAGATCGCATATTACGGCAACTCCATCTCATACGTGTGACGTACATTGAAGAGATGAGAGACATGCAATTTATACCGACTTTGGCAAGGTGTTGCTATTACTCACTATGTTGGCACTAGAGCACAGTAACATGTGGGACATGTTTGAAGATCACTAATGAATATGATTCAAGGGTGATTGGATCGCAGTGCAAGTGGGAGTCTGTTGGTGTTTATGCCCTGAGAGCCAATCATGGGATGATTGGTGGGATACATTAAGACTGATTTGATAAACATCAAAGGCAAGCTTCCAATTCTTTCTGGTTCAGTCATATGAGATAGTGATAGAAAAGATTGAATGTCTAGAGAATGACAGTACTCAATGCCGTATGCTTTCAGGTTAAGGACCTGAACGATGAGATCATACGGATGCTAAGAGTTTGTACATTCTTGTTATGTCCCTAGTTGGATGTCATTGTGGAAGGTAGATAGACAACAATGACACATAAGACTAGATTGTGGTGTTGGTTGATGATAGAATCTCATTAGTCATGATATAGAGATATCAAACCAAACACATAAGTACTTGTTAGAGAACAAGGTACCGGACAGACCCACCGTGAGTTTGACACATGGAACCATGAGATGGTAGTCACAGTCAGTACTCACAGTGATGGTGGTGAGTGTGATTCTTAGACCTGAAATCACTGCACTCAACACATGTCGTTGGGCACACTTTGACATCATCAAACGCAGTCCTGAAACATGGGTTATTATAAAGGTGATGATTGGGTGGCTTTGACACATGGGGCTTTTGAGGGGTGAGTGATAGATATGGGATTTGTCCCTCCTGAGGGAGTTTGATATCCATGGCCACTTGATGAGTAGGATTGAGATAGGCGTGCGCACGCATGTGTGAATCAGTATGTGATATTGATGTCATACATATCTCCTTCAATCTACTCTGAGATCAAGAAAGTGAATGAACGTTGACAGGATGACTGTTCCATGCCTCGAGTTCATTCGGGATATCAGTGACAAAGGAATTATACACTCGTTGTAACACCATTCACAGATTGTAGGATGAAAGTTGTTCTCCAACTTTCTACTTTCACTTGGGTAGCAATGATGTGTGACTAGGCACCGCTCTTTGCTTGTGAAGTCATAAGTGTTATGGACTTTCACTACCAATGTGAAATGGACCTGCAGGGTCACACACATAGGATTTAACCTGGAAGAGGAGTTTTGTCCACAAACAATGTTTAGATTGATTACTAAAGGAGTTTAGTAGTTCAATTAAACACTCAATTAGTTGATAGCTCAAATATCATAATGTTCAAGGTGTTGGACATATTGATTGGAGTATCAGATTTATTGAAATCGCAATTGACTTATTTTGCCCAACCTGTGCTCCCAACCGATCGACTCAAGTGTTGAACCGATCGGCTGAGGTTGCTGAACCGGTCGGCTGGAGTGTCCAACCGATCGGCTCATGACCAGGTTGAAACGACCGGTTCAAGGGTTGAACCGATCGGCTCAACTGGTGCAACCGACCAGTTGGGAAAGTCATGTCGGCAAGAATTTTCCTTTGGTTTCAAATTGCCCAAAATGATTGGGAATAATATTGGTATTTGATACCAATTGGGAAAGAAACAAGGAAAGTCTTTTTGAGCCGGATTAGGACCATGAATTGATCGGTTCAGGGCACCAACCGATCGGTTGGAGTGCCCCAAACGGTCGGCTCAGGTCCAACCGATCGGCTTAATGGACGAACCGATCGGTTCAGCTGTGAACCGATCGTTTCAAGTTGCGAACCGGTGGCTTTTTGTGGAAACTCTCGAACCCTTCTACTCCTGCGTTTAGTCCCATATTGCCCGGTATAGAGAACCTTGTCCCATGACCCTCCTATATATAGGGGTAGTGGGGGTTTCTCAGACAACGACTCAGTGCAACCAATTGCGCTGCAAAGTTGTCGTTCTCTCTGGTTTTGGTAACTGAGAGAGAGCCTGAGCAAGTGCTTCCCGCAAAGGGAGGTGCAACAAGGGAAGGACAACTGCAGTTGCAACTGGAGGCAGGAGAGTGTGTTGGCGACTAGTATGTCAACAGGAGGGTGCGACTCCTTCCACTTCCTTATGGGACAAGGAGAGTGGAGTTCTAGGTGGTCCGTGTGGACTACTACAGAGGCGGGAGGTCACTTCCACTCAGGAGGACAACTGTCATCCGACAGTCCGGTAGGAGGAGGAGTCGTCAGTCCCGGTGTGACCAGGAGCTGCACAGACGCCGTCCAAGACTGGAGTTGAAGACCGCGCATTGCGTGAGGTATTGTCACCGAGCAAGCCTCGGGACAAGGTATGATTCCACAAACCATCCTTTCCTATTATATAGACGTTGACGCATTTCCTCGTGCTGGGTTTGGGGGAGAAAATTTTTGTTTCCGCTGCCTTCTATGCCTCCCCTAAAACCCAACACATATCCCCAGAACGATATTGGAAGTTCGACTGAACTCATCATTGATCGTACTGTGTCTAATAATGTATGATTCCTTCTTTCTGACACACTGTTATGTTGTGGTGTACCAGGTGGAGTCTATTGTGATACAATACCACAATCTCTCAGAAGGTCCTCAAACTCTTGGCTTAAGTATTCACCACCTCAATATGAACAGAGTGCTTTAATACTCTTACAAGTTGCTTCTCTACTTAATTCATGAAAGTCTTGAAAATTTCAAGAGTTTCTGACTTGTGTTTCATAAGATATACATAGCCATACCTACTGAGGTCATTAGTGAAGGCAATGAAGTATTGATAGCCTCCTCTAGCATTTGATCTAAAAGGTCCACATACATCAATATGTATGAGTCCTAGCAGATCACTGGCTCTCTCACTATGTCCAGTGAAAGGAATCTTGATTATCTTCCCTAATAAACATGCCTCACATGTCTCTAATGATTCAAAATCAAAAGAGTCTAGATAACCATCCTTATAGAGTCTAGATATGTGCTTCTTGTTTATGTGCCCATGACAACAATGCCATAAGTAAGTTTTGTTTGAGTTGTGAAGTTTTAGCCTTTTAGTATTTACATTGTATATGCTAGTCTCAAATTCTAACAAGTAGATACCATAAGACATAGGAGCATTTTCATAAAGGATCTCATCTTTATAAATAGAAATCATTCCATTCTTAATGTGAAATTCAAATCCCACTTTTATCCATACAAGATATAGAAATAATATTTCTATTAATGGTAGGTACATAATAGCAATTATCTAATTCTATTACGAGTCCCGTAGGCAAAGATAAACTAATAACTCCAACTGCGGTGGTAGCAACTCTTGCTCCATTAGCAACACATAGCTCGACTTGGCCCTTTCGTAAAGACTTACTTCTTATCAGATCCTGCATATTTGAACATATGTGAGATCCACATCTGGTATCCAGTACCCATGATGAAGAAGTATTTAAGTTTATCTCAATAACATATATAGTTGAAGTGGAGAAATCTATCCCCTACTTCTTCTTCCTCAGTTCCTCCAGGTAGAGAGGACAATTTCTTTTCCAATGTCTAGCCTGGTGACAATGGTGACAAGTGCCTTCTTTGGAGATCCCACCTTTAGCTTTGAGCACATATGACTTTGACTTCTTCCCAGATTTAGAACTTTTCTTAGCCTTGCCTTTACCTTTTGACTTTCCCTTTATCCAGCTGATCATTATTATAGACTTGGGCTTGTCTTTCTTCATCTGTGCTTCAGCTGTACTCAACATGCCCAACAATTCTGACAACGGATTGTCAAGATTGTTCATGTTGTAGTTCATGACAAAATGACTATATAATTTAGGCAACGATTGCAGAATCACATCAGTGGCAAACTCTTGACCTAGGGAAAATCCTAGCTTGGACAGGCTTTCCACGTACCCAATCAAAGTGAGTATATGGGTGCTAACTGAGTCTCCCTCTTTCATCTTGCTCCTGAATAAAGCCTTGGAGACATCATATCTCTCCTGTCTTGCTTGATGCTGATACATGTTCTTAAGATGTGTTACCATCTCCATGACATTCATGTTCTCATGCTGGTCTTGCAACTCATAGTTCATTGAGCATAAAATCAGGCACTTGCCATCCATGGCATCATCAAGGTGCTTCTTGTAAGCATCCTTTTCAGCCTTGGGCACATTTGAGGCGGGTTTCACTGGCTCTGGTGTTTCAAGGACATAGAGCTTATGCTCATGCATGAGAACAATTCTCAACGTCCTAAACCAGTTTTGAAAGTTGGTTCCAGTAAGTTCGTCCTTCTCAAGGACCGATCGCAATGAGATATTGTGAGTGTTGTTTGCCATTTGATTACTACAAAAGAAAAAGTTTGCATTTAGTCAAAAACATTTTGACTTGTAAAGATTTGATAAATGAGATTAATTAGGCCTTTAATTAATTAAACTCCCACTATTTTATTCAAATTGATAGCCCTCACTATAAACTTGGAAGATTGCAGCGTACAACCTTCTAGTGAGCCAAGATCTAAAATAAATGGATTAATGCCAAACCAATGCTGGCATCAAAGACCAAATACTAAGGTAGGCAACTTTTGCCAATTGCATCATATGCAACTCTTAGAGAGATGATCATGCACAACTCCTTGCCATGATGCATCTGTGTGCCTCTAGGTACTTGATCCTATCAAGGTTCCCTAGTTAAGTCCAACCCATAAGCCAACACGATGAGTGTGCACCCTGCGGAGGCAGACCCACACACCCACCTTCACACTTCCATGAGATAGACAGTGTACCACGTGGAGGTGTGCCCACACATAGTCGATCAAGCTTTTCATGTGTATTTCTTTATGGAAGGCAACTAAAACTTAATATTATTAATTGAGGGGTTTTATTAATACATATACATATCCAAACACAACATACTTATAGTACATATCATATACTACTATATCCACAACCACAAACGATAGACATGCAATCACAAACACAATTACATCAGTTATGGCCATACTATTGTAATCCTTTGGAGCAACAAAGGGTTACGGTCCACCTATGGTTTTATGAATCTCTTACAACAACACCTGTGAATCAACCTGTAAGGATCAACATTACAACAAACAACTTCATGGATGCTCTGTGAGGTTGGAACTTCAAGTTACGTCTTGGAATGAGATCTTCATGTTGCTTCTCCATGGACACTCCTTAGAGTTGGATCTTCTGGTTGCTTCTTGGAATTGGATCTTCATGGTGCTTCTCCATGGATGCTCCTTGGAGTTAGATCTTCAAGTGGCCTCCTTACATTAAGATTACAAAAACTAACACTAATCCTATCTTTATTACAACATATGAGTACAAATATAAAGAGAAAGAATTAATTACACTTTGAAATAAGACATGAGGCTTGGCATGCAAGTCGAATACTTTATACAAAGGATCCACATACAACCATTATACATCCATAGCATTCTGAAACAAACATATCCACTAGATTCACAACCACATTCAATCACAACATTCACAAAAGGGGATTCTCGGCCATAACCGCACATGCATTCACCACATAAAATAGATTTTTAAGGTGACGTGTATGATATCATATGTATATCTAAATATACGTATATACATATTAAAATTACAGTCCTTTTAATGCAGGACATTTCCCATTAAGAAATTTTCGACTCCCACGCAGACTATGTAGGGTACACAGGGGCAGCGCCCCTGTGCACTTCCCTGCACTTAAGAAAATCAATATTTTCCATAGTCGACCCCGTCCAAAACATCAAAAGTAGAAGCCTACGGTGTATGTGAAATTAGGTTTAGATTTGCACATTAACAATTTTAATTCACATCATATGCAACATATAAAACAATATACAGTGATTCGATCATATCAAAATGAATCTGAATATGCCGTAGATCGAAGCTGCTCTAATACCACAGTTGGGTTTTGTGGAGAAAAATGCATGGCGGAAGCAATAAAAATAAATTTCCACACAACCCAAAATAGGATCTCGTCTACAACAACATATTTGGAAGGAGCGTTTGCGAGATATACCTTATCGCGGAGCAAGGCCGGTGATGTCCCGCTGCACGATGGTGTGCAACGTTTCTGGCCTACACAGACGATACTTCTCTCCCGTTCACTGAGTGTGTCACGGGAAGATCTGGAAACCCTCCTTTCATGCGGTGATGTATGCCGCTCATAGCGCGTATGGATGGTCATTGATATCCTCCGAACGCAGGCGTCTCAGCATCTGTGTCTTTACTTTGTTCACGCGGATGGACTAGAACTCCACGTCGTACTTCCTAAGCCGGCGGGAAGGAGTAGCCTCTGTGCGGCGACATGCTAGCATCACAGTGCTCTCCTTTCTCTCATGAGGATGGTGATAGATAGTGTTTACGTATGTGAGCATAAACTGAAAAGACTCTCTCTATATCTTGTAAAGATATCGGCCGTCAAGCCCCTTTAAATAAGAGACAAAAGGAATTAGGGTTTCCTAAACCCATCGGTAAACAAAAAGACTGCATTAATTAAAACACTCATGGATTAATGAGACTATTTTGGAATTAATTAATTAACCAAATAATCAGATTAATCGATTAATTAATATCCGACTCCATGCAATCACTCGGGATGGCTCTATGGGCATATATGCCAACAATTTCTCCCTTGTAGAAATATAGTGGGATTTCTCTATAACGGCCCCGCCTCCCAATAACCCCCACGTTAGGGAGACCAGAAGGTCAGAGCCATTATCCCAATTAACATGATCAAAGGTTCGATAAATAATCAATAAAAATTATCAAATTCTACCAACTATACTGAAATCTGGTATAAATAAAAACTTTTTGCATACCTTTAAAAAACTTGGATTACTAATCTTCTATCCATATGAGAGAATATTCTAACTAATCCTCCTTGATCGTTAATCCTCATTTAATTCCACATATGCCACTTTAATGTTTGTTCTTTTCACTTGTACCTAAAACACCGACAAACAAAACGTCGGTCAACATAAAGCTGGTATGTGGGGGGAAACAATAATCGTGCAACTAATAACAACATATTGCATTCAATTACAGTTTAACAACCAACTTTACATTTTAAATATAACTACACGATCCACACATATCCCATCCTCTGCACTGTCCCTATAGTGAACCTGGGTGCTACCTTCCTTATGGTAGATCCCCATTTAACCCCTCATGATCCTACCTAACAGGTAAATCAATTTCTAGGGTTGAGTCACATGGCACTACCTGTAGGTAGCCCACTCCTTAACTCATGTCATGCTATAGAGTCTCATGGCACTACACGTGGGTAGCCCAATTTCTAACTCATGATAGCCTAGACCTTACTCTAGGTTACCCTTTTTTAGCATTTGCAAAGCCACAGAGGAGGATCTGGATCTAATCCAATTATATATACATATTTATAGTGATAATCATAGTCACTTTATAGTTGCATGAAATAAAAGTCATACAAATAGTTATCTTCAAGCAACCGATAAAATGTTCAGAAATTGCCGTGAAACTTAAGCGATTATTCATAAGCGTAACCACATACCTGTCAGGCTGATTTGAGACAGAATAATCCATGCAAGTAAGAAATCCAAGCAAGCAAGTACACATATCAAGATCCTAAAATAATTATACAATTTCCTTTTATTACTCATGTCATCAAGATCTATTAAATCTAGCTCGCTTCCTAGGGTTTCTAGTCCACTTTTAGGGTTTCCATTGCAATTAGGGTTTCCCTTCATCTTTTACTATTTTCAACCCTGATTTTATACAAATGATCACAAACCCTAATTATCTCATCTATTCATCATGAAAGATACTAAGGTTATCTTTTAACAACATATAACCCTGATATCAGAAAAAGCATAATTAACCATCAATTAAGTCCATTAAGTCTCTTTTACATTAAAGCTACCATTTTTATCCTTTTAATCCATGATAAATTCACTATGCTCATTTATCATCAATTCATAGTTCATTGTGGTCTAATTCACATTTGAACTCTATTTGTCATTAATTCTGCCTTTATCCAATAGAAAACCCTAATTTCTACATTAAGGGTATTTATCCACAATTAGGAACTTTTATACTTGAAGTAGCTTGGAATTATCGTATCTCAACTTTATTCATGATTTTGAATAATTAAAACCATTATGAGTCACTTTTACTAATATTAGGGTTTCAAGGCCCATTAAAGCATATTTATGCATAGGAAACTCTAAATTAAACTAATTATGTGCAACGTTCATCCTTTTTGTGATTAATGTACCTTTTTACAGTTAACATTTTAATATCAACTTTAATCATCCATTAAACTCTACTAATTACATTAATCATCACAAAATAGAGTTTCTTAATCTTTAATTAATTAAAGTTGATAAGTTACACTACTTTTCGAACAGCATGAGGAATTATCCTCTAAAACCATTTTTAATGAATTCCTGTCATTTTCCTGAGCAAAATACATATATTATTTTCTACTATCAGAGTTACCAATATTTAGATATGAATTTTGCAATAAAACCTTACTTGGGCCAATAGGAAGGTGCCACGTAGTCTCTATCATGCAACATTGCCTTGCAGATTGAAAACATAATGAAGTTACCATTATACCCCCACATGAGTTGTTGCTTCTTCCCACCCCGGAGGGGTAAAAATGTCCAACGCCCCCAAACCTTCTTCTTCCTCCTCGCGACACTGCCAGATGCGTCGACCTACAGCCCTAGTAACGATCTGCGCGACATCTGCTGCTCCTCCCTGGACTCGACGGCCCTCTGGACCTGTTCCTTTTTCTCCACTGCTCCTCCTCGTGTACAACAAGGCTCTTAGGCCATGGCCAAGGTGGTCGGCCCAGGCCGGGCGACTTGCTACCCGTGGCCAGTCACTGTAGCCGTGCTGCAGGCAACTGTGAGGGGTCGAGTGCCCAGAGAAGATAGAGGATCATTTAGGGTTGTCGCAGAAGCTTCCCGCCTCCAACATGATGACGCCATGGTCATTGTGGCTCTCAGGTTAGAGCTATACCTTCAAGGTTAGGGTTTTCTTACAAAGGAGGAGAAGAAGAAGTGAGGGATACGTGGAACTGCTTTGAAATCATCCCTGGGCTCTACCTCTTATATAGGGGAGGGTATCCACGCCCCAAGACATTCATTCAAGGGAAAACAAATCCTTTTCCCACTTGGAATGTGATTCCTTCATTAGGAAGCAAGATTTCTCTCTCCTCACTATCCCTTTGATATTTCTTATTTCTTGGATAATTAGAAATTCGAAATTCCTCTCACTTATTCTCTTTATTCTTTCTTTTTAATCCATTGGCACAAATTTCTATTTTCTTTTAATAGAAATTACTCCCTTTTAACAATGCCACCAAAATCATCAATAATGTATCTCATTATCTTCTTATTTTGCATTATTGGTATTTTCTCTTTTTTTCTTCTTCATTGGGGCTCCTTGGACCCCAAGAAACTCCAAGATTTCGAAATTCCTTTTTAAGGAACTTATTATCCTTCTAGATGCATATATATTCATTATTTCTCATTATCTTGTTTATTACTTATTAAAATATCTCTTTTTGAGGATTTCTCTTTATTTCTCTTTTATTTTCCTCATTGGTATTCCTTTTAACATTAGGAATCCTTGGAATACGAAAACCCACCAAGGATAACTCAACTATACCTCTTTCCACTTATTTTCCACATTTGATCATTGTTTTCAATTTCTTTCTTAATAAAGAAATATTTAATTGGTCTTTTCTTTTCTTGTTGCATTATTTTTTCAATTTTGGACTCCTTGGCACCTAAGGAACCCAAGAGGCACGAAATCCACCTTTGGATTATATTCTGTTGCCTTTCAGAGGTTTCTGTAATTTTCTTTTCTCCATTTCTTATTAATAATGGAGTTCCTTTTGTCTTTTCCTTGTTATTGGGCCCAATAGCAAATAAAGCCCACAAAACAACCATCAAGGCTATTGTAAATGAAATCCATTTATTCAAAACAAACTATATCATTATTTGTTCAAATATCTTTAATATGATAAATTACATTTCTCACCAAATGAACCCAAGAGTTGGGGTTGTAACATTCTCCCTCATAATGTCTTAATGAGATTTCTCCCTTCATGAAATATAATGGTATTTATCCCTCATAATGTCTTAATGGGATTTCTCCCTTCTTGAAACATAATGCATTAATCATAAATCATAATATATATATATATACACACATGATGTTATTTTAGAAAGCATTCATAATTTCATGAAACATAATAATTTGCATAATCATAAATATTGAGCATCCAATCAAACTAAATCTAACAATGCCAATAATGCATACCGCACTCACCCAGAGCAAATCACCTTAGTTCAAGTCCTTTGTTTGATTGATCCTTTACTCACTAGTCAGACGATTAATGTCATAATGTGTACATTAGTTTATAATAATTAAACTCTAATCTTGATCATTGAATTTGAAGATTTGAGATGTTGAAAGTAGGGTTTGAAAATAGTGCAGATTGATAGAAAATCAAAAGCTTTCCAATGCATATTTTCCCATCATTTTCTGAGGTCATATGCAATTTCTATGTTTTTTGCAATATCTACCAATTAGAATTCAGGAAACCATAGCATGACACTCATTTAAATAAAAAATAAACTTGATGTAAATAAAACATGGAAAAATGAGAGAAACATAGGCACACATCACATGCATTAAAATATCTTGGATAAATTGGTCATTTGACGATTCAAATAATATCACACCTTTTTAAACTAGGCGCATGCGAAAAACTCTAAATTGCCCTTATGTATTAAATTAGTCGATTAAAATCATGGGGATACCAGGGTATTTTCAAGACCCAACTTCTTCCATCGCAAGCCATGGCTCCAACACCTTGGTAGGGCTTCATGGCTTTGATCCAGGGCCGTGGTTGCTTCCCTTCAAGGAAAGGAAACCTTCCCATTGCATTTGAGAGGAGGAGATAGACACAGTGATCCTAAGCTTAGGGTCAGGGGAGAACAAGAGCTCAAAAACCTGCTCCATTAATGGCCGAGGAGAAAGTCAAAAACTGAACCAAAAAAACATCAAGAAAGAAGCAATGAGACAAGATGAACAAGTTCATGAACCCAAGCTGGAGTTGAGGGAACCATTGCGTGAACAAGAAGAACAACAATTCACTGGCTCATTGAGAAAACAATAGAAACATGGGAAGCAATCTCGATGCATCAAACCACGATTAGAAATAAAAAAGAAATTCACTGAGGGTAAAAAATAACCTTGAAGATCAAAAGAGGGTCAGGGATTAGTTACCTTGTCTAGAGGATCCCTGAGATGCCATGGTGTCAAGCACTGACGAGGGCACATACTGACCCTATAGGGTATGAAGACTCAGGAAAGCATGATACTAGAAGAAGACTGGGAAACATCAAGTAGGCATTGTATAGAAGGCAACAGGGAGGACCAAGTCAATGAGACATTTGTTGGAGAATAAAAGTGAGTGGGTTGGGGAGGCTCATGACTCCTATGAAGCAATTGATGGTGGAGGAGTAAGTTGTGGGGGCTGGAGGTGATTTCAAAACTACTATATATAGGTGCGAGACAGTAGGGTGATGTTTATGGCCCCACAACGGTGAGGGAGTTAGAGCCCTAAATGAGTGTTTTTCCCATAAAGTGAGAGAGAGTGAGTGATGGCTTGTTAGAAATGAGAGAGAAAGAGATGAAGATGGTAGAGGAAAAATATTGTGAAAAGGTTCAGAGATGAGAGAGAATGAGATCGTGGAAGGAAACACTATGAGATGGGTCCTGACTCATGAAAGAGTTAGAGGAGGGAGACAACTTAAAAGCCGTTTGATTATTGGCTATTAAACTTAAACCTTTGGATGGTGTGAATGAAAAATGAAATAATTTAAATGTAACAAGTGATAGGAGAAAATTCTGGGACTTTAGATTCAATTCATTGTATGAAACAAGTTTTGACCAAATCCTAGTTAAACTATATGAAAACCTTTCCTAATTGATTTGAGGGGTCAAAACAAGTCAAATTGGAAACAAATTTGGATCACATATTAATTAAGTAGTCTAAAGCCTTCCTAGCCAATAAAATTCTAGTTGTTCATATCTTTTGTCCATAGTTTCTATATTGGTCATTTAACCTGATTTTGTGCATCCAAGGATGAAATAATGTGAAAAGACATTGCGTTTTGAGCCTTCGAATCAAAATTCAAGATGAACACTTATTACCCACCCAGTAGTTATGTCATGTATCTTTTATGCCTTTTTTGGGAAGCTTTTTTGGAGAAAGAGAAAGAGAAGGTAATGCAATCTCCTTCATATTGATATAAAACAAAAGGGGAAGTCATTTATTGTTTATCCAAATGAGTAGCTTGTCTCATATTTTTGAAACTAGTGCATATGGGCACTTATCATTCATTTTCATAATCCAAGGAGGAGGAGAGATAAAGAGGTCAATGCCGTTTTCTTTTTATGTTGAAAGCTATCAAAAGGAAATGCAAAACTTCTTGCCCAAAGTATACATATGTTCAAATTCCTATGCTTTTATCTAGTTATCTTATTTCATTTAAACATCCTAAATGGCAGGAGAGAGAAAAAGAAAGGGGAAACTGATATTCACCCTTTCGCATCAATCACAAGACATTATGGTATATGTGTAAGAGAAAGTGTATTTTGAGTTTCCTTTTGTTTTCTCACTTCATTATTCTATAAGAATATATCATCTAAAGGCCTTTTTATATTAAGCCCTTCAACTATCTTTATTTAATATTAATCATATTCTAAGTTTTAAATTAGTTGTGAATAATTGGGGTGTGATGATGATTTACTAGATTTTAATACTTATATATTGAAGCATTAAAAAATATATTGATATGAGGACTCGATTAGAGAATGTATTGAGATTTGAAAACATGGTGGAACCATGATTCAAATTTGTTTTGAACCAGTACTAAGTTAATGTAAAAGCCATTATTTTTTATCCTATAAATCAAGGTTCAACAAAAAAGTGAAAAATAATTCAGAAGTTGCCAAGAATGAATCAATATCAAACTACTATATGAAGCATTATTTTAATCACGACAAAGCTATTATTCATCTATTACATGAACTAGAATTAGAACATTACATAGCATTGAACCGGTACATAAATCATTAATCAACTATTACATAAACCATATTGCATATAACTTTGATCATACATTCACATTATACTTGAACCTTCAAATCTATTTCATACACATTGAGATAACTTCATTTGTTTTACATTACATGTAGACAATTGCTCAGTTACACATGTTAGGAATGGAACCCGTTGATATTAATCAAGAGAAGATGACACATTTATTTTCTAAATTGAGATCATTAGTGAGAACCCAAACTTTGGTCACATACATCATGACCATCTAAGTATTGGTAATGACATTGTATTTTATTTTTGCTTCCACTAACATCTCTAAATAATGTGTATTTTTGTAGTACATGGTCCTTGCCTGAAGGGAAAACAATTTCCTTATATTTTGCATGGATTTTCCTACCAATAGGTATTCATGTCCCATCTCGATTCCTTGTTAACACATGTTTTTGTTGATATATAGGAAATTTGGTGAACCATTTATATACAATTTAAATAGTTATATATCTAATGTAAGAAAGGCAAACATGGAGGAGTGGACATGGAATGCATCTATTCTCCCAAAACACTGGGATATCTCATCATGCATGTGATGTGTTATTGGACATGAAATTTCTCAAAATAATTTCTTGAATAGTGGATGTTTTCTAAATATCTATTTAGTCTTTGTACCTAAATTTTTTTCTCTGTCAATGTTTATTTCAAGAAAACTCATGTAGGACACCCATCTGGTGGTAAAGTCATGATGCAAAGATATATGAAGTTATCATTGAAAGTAAATATTTACTTTGAACATTCTCTTTTGAGTTTAAATGTAGACTTAAAACTAGATACATGTGTACATATATAAATTTTCCATGCATTTTGCATCGGGAAACACATGTATTGTAACATGATTAACAAAAATGTGTTCTAGTATTCAACTATGCATTGAACTAGTATTGAACAAATTCATGAACCTCTATTCTTGTGTCTATCAAATATGATTCAAAGAAAAAACAAGAACCGTAATGCATCATTTACTAGGAATGAACATACTAAGATCATTAAGCCAACCAATGTCCTATTATGATTGAACTAGTTTTCAACTATTATATGAAATGGATATGAACCAAAATTTATTATATTGTATGAGTAACTTTGAGTTAGTTCTTGTTGAGTAGTTGATCTCGAAATTGGTATTTCATTGATTATCATTTGTAATGGTATTGCATCATGATATCAATGTTTTTCTATTAGAATTACAATGAAAATGGGTCCAATATCCAAACACAATTGAATGGTGATTGTTTGGCAATTTGCACCATTTCACTTTGAGTGAAGTTGTAAACCAATATTTAAACGAATATGGGACCATAATGTTGGTATAATATGCTCAGAGAGCCAATCATGTGATGATTGCAATGAGGCATGCGATACTTGATTTGATAATAATAAAGGCAATTTTCATCTATATGCTTTAACTATTTTTGAGATAATAGTATAACATGTTAGATGTCCAAAGAGTGACAATACTCAATGACATATGGCTTCAAGTACGTGACTTGAAAAATGAGATCATACAAATGTTAAGAGTATGTACATTCTCACTATTGTCCCTAGTCGATTGTTATTGTGGAAATAACCATAGACATCAATAACACAAAAGACTAGAGTGTGTGTTGGTTGATGACAGAATCTCATCAGTCATGATATATGATATCAAACCAAGCACACATATACATTTTAGAGAATAGTGCATCAGATAGACCCACCATAAGAGTGATGCATGGAAACCACACTTGGTTAGTTAGGATCATCTCTTATAGTATTAGTGGTGAATGTGGTTCTTAGACCTGAAATCACTGCACTCATCACATGTCATTGGGTATACTTTGACATCATCAAACACAATCCTAAAACATGGATTGTTATAACGGTGATGATTGGATAACTTTGACACATGGGGACTTGACTGTGAGTGATAGATATGGAATTTATCCCTCCTGAGGGAGTGTGATATCCTGGCCACTCAAGGAGTGAGACTGAGAAATGCATGGCCATGCACATGTAAGTCGATATATGATATTGAGCTTACATATATCTCAGATAGTCTACTCTGAGTCAAGAATCATGGATTGAACGTTTGTAGAGGATGACAAGTCCATGCCTCGAGTTCAATTCAGATATCAGTCACAAAGGGACTATACATTCACTGTAACACCAATAATAGATTGTAGGTTGAAAGTTTTTCTCCAACTTTCCTCTTCACTTGGGTAGCACTGATGTGCAACTAGGCACCACTCTTTTCTTGTGATGTCATAAGTTAGTTATGGACATTCACTGCCAACGTGAAATGGAACCTAATGGGTCACACACATAGGATTAACCTAGAAGAGGGTTTTATCCATGAATGATGTTTAGATTGATTACTAAAGTGTTTAGGTACTCAATTAAACATTCAATCAATAGACTTGACTTAGAATCATCAAGTTCAAGTGTTGAACCAACTGATTAGAGTGTCAGATTGATTGAGAACTGCACTGACTGAGTTCTGCACAACTTGGACCACCAACTGACTGGTTCACTGGGTGAGCCAATCGGCTCATGATTAGTGAGATGACCGGTTCACTCTAGTGAAGCGATCGGTTCACATGGACCAAATGAGCAGGTGTTGGGTTTCCTGGTTAGTGAGAAAAGATTCTTGTTTCACTTGTTCAATTCGATTGGGACAAGAATTAATCTTTGCATTAATTAGAAATGAATAAGGAAAGTCAATTGTAGGAAAGTATGGGAAGTGAAATGACCGGTTCACTGGGTGAACATATCGACTCACCTACCCAAATGACTAGTTCACCTGCCACAGTACACTCAGTTCATGGAAAATCCAGACTCTTCTACTCCCGCACAGTCTGGGAACCCTGACCCTACCCTCTACTATAAATAGAGGGGTACTTGGGGCTTCTCAGAACACACAACTTAGAACATCAATTGCTCTACAAAGTTTTTGTCCTATCTAGTTTTGGTAACTGAGAGAGCCCAAGCAAGTTCTACCCATCTAGGGAGGAACAACAAGGGAAAGACAACTGTAGAATAGAAATTGGTGGTGGGAGAATGTGTCAGTGACTAGTACACTGACGGAGGGGGACGACTCCTTTTAGTCTGTCCATAAGGACAACTATAGTTTCTGGTGGTCCGTGTGGACTCTCTATAGAGGCGGGATAATTCTGCCATTCAGGAGGACGACCGTCGATTGTAGTCCAGGTCATGACCAGGAGATGCATAGACACTAGCGAAGACTAGGTGGTTGAAGACCACACCAGCTGTGAGGTGTTATTGCTGGGCAAGTCTCAGGACCCGGTATATCTCGCTAAACCATCTTTCCTATTGTATAGTTGTTGACGCGATCTACTGGTTATGGATTCGTGGTTAGATAATTTTTTTTGTTTCCGCTTCCTGTTCTGTCCCCCAAAACCCAACAGTGGTATCAGAGCCACGTCAACATACTATGTTTTAGGATTAATTGATATGATCAATTTTTGGTTTTCACCATTTATTTATTACATGTGATGCAAATACTTTAATCAGCTAATGTGCATATCTGAGTAAACACCACAAATCCCTATATACATATATGATATGGTATATATATGAAATCGATACACGTTGCCCTAAAATGGTTTTGATGGTGGATGTGTAGCATGGTTATGGCCTATAAACCCTATGTGTGCATGGTTGGTTGTGGTTGTTTGCATCTCAGTATGCATACTGAGTCCTTTCTTCTATTCCATATGTAACTAAAGATAACTCGAGACTTCTCTTCTACCTTTCCTCCCCCCGAATGTAACTCAGGGTTTCCCAAAGATATATGTAAAAGTAGGATAGTTTTATTTCTTATTATGTCGAAAAACAGTGGGCTCCTAGACAAGCAGTTAAGGGACCGAGACAACCAGCTGATGGTGTGAGACGAGCAGCTGGTGGGCTTACGAGGAGCACGACAACCCAATGAACTGACTGTCTGGAAGTTCCAGACGATTGGTTGGTGAAAACCAACTGACCGGCCAGGAGGCAAGCCGATCAGTCATAGGATGAGCTAATCAATGCAAAACAGCCTAATCATAGATCTTCATCGACAATAGGTTGCTGCATGTGATGTAGACCTAGATGACTGTAATTCCTTTGCTCAAGGAATTACATATAGGATGGGAATAATCATTGTTGTATCGCTTCACATGTTTTCTTATGGGATATAGCATGTCTATGATACATACTATATATGTGGTGATTGGATATGTATATGTATATTAATACCAAACCCCTCAATACAATATTAAGTCTCAGATGCTTTCCATAAGAAACACACATGAAAAGCTTGATTGACAAGCATGGGCATCCCAAGGGTGGTGTGTTGTCTATCTCGTAGAAGTGTGATGGTAGTTGTGTGGGCCCGCCAAGCGGGGTGCACTCCTATCGTGTTGGATTCTGGGTCATGCTTAACTAAGTGGTCTTAATGAGATTAAGCACTTAGAGGCATGCATATGACTATGGCAAAGAGTTGTGCATATCATCTATCCAAGAATTGTATAAGATGCAATTGGTAAATGTCAACTACCTTAATAATTGATCATGGACGCTTGCGTTGACTGGGTAATAGCTCAATTGTTTTGGATCTTGGCTCACTAGAAGGTTGTACACTACAATCTTCTGAATTGATGGCGAGGGATATCAATTTGATCAAAATAGTGGGAGTAATAATTAATTAAAGACCTAATTAATATCGCCAACTTTATCAAATCAAACATATAAAAAATGTTTTGAAAGTTGCAAAATTCTTTTGTAGAAACCAAATGACAAAGACAAATACATTGTCGTTGCGATCAGTTCATAAATAGGATAAACTTCAAATTTGATTTGGGACCTTTGAGAAGTGTTCTCAATAGTGAGTGCAAACTCTGAAGTCCTTGAAAGACCAGAGCCAATAGAACCACTCCAAATGCGCCTAAGGCTAAAATTGGATACTTACTTGAAGTATGCCAATGATGCCTAAGACACCAAGAACCTTATGATGAGCTATATGAACTATGAGTTGCATAAATAGCTTGAAGCATGGACATTCTTGAGATGGTTATACATCTTAAGGATCATGTAAAGCGTGAAAGGTATAAAGTCTTCAAAGCGATTTTTGAGTATAATCAGACAGATGAAGATCAAGTATAATTTTATATGCTCAATATGATTGTGTGTATAGATTAACTGTGGTTTCTTATAGGTCAAGAGTTGACCAAACATATGATTCTACAAATCATTATATGAATCATATAGCCAGTTTATCAAATGTTGAGAAACTTGGCCAAACCATTGTCTGAAGTGCTTGGCATATTGATGCCAAAACATAAATGAAGAAAGGAAAAAACATGTGATAATGATCAGCAAAGTGAAGTCCATAGACTAAAGCAAGGTCAAGAAATGGTCTGAAGACAAGCTTAGGTCCAAGTATTCATCACTCAAGATATGGAGAGAAGTAAGTTGGAAAGGGAGATAACCTCTTTATAGAGCATCTCAGGAAGATGAAAGAGAGATAGAGATATCTACTTCAGGACCTAAGAAGAAGTAAGCTAGAAACTATGTAGAGCAAGAGTTGCTACTATTACTGTTACAATATGACATTCATGGGCATATAATAGAATTAGTGAATTGCTATTATACATCTTCCATAAAATGAAATTGTCATACATCTTGTATGGACAAGAGTGTAATAAACTGATGTTTGATTTCAAAGAAATGATCTTTAATGGAAACACTTATGTCTCATTAACTATACTTGATAGTTAACGAGACAAATGTGTGTGACACATGTAATGAATGACATGATAAATTAAACGTGAATGCCTATAACATAGTCATCTATAGTGCATAAATGAGAATTGCATTTCTCGAAATCCATATGATGGTTATCTAGACTCATTTTGGTTATTGAACCAATAGAGACATGCTAATATCATTCATTGTGCAATATGACAAAGGTTCTTCACTAGATGTAGTGGGAGAACAATTATTCTATTAAGTATTATACATATTGATGTATATAGACCTTTTAGAATAAATGCTAAAGGTAATCAATAGTAATTCAAAATATTTACTGATGAACTTAGTAGATATAGTAGTTTGTATTTAATAAATACAAACATGAATCTCTTAAAGTGTTCAAGAAGATCATAAATGAGGTACATAACAAACTTGGTATAAGTATTAAATTTCGATATGATGATATGAAAATACTTTGAACCAAGAGTTTGAGAACCTTCTGGAAGATCATGATAATGTATCATGATGGACTCTACCTGAAACACAATGACAGTATATCATGAGAAGTGTATCAGAAAGAAGGAATCACACCTTGATAAGTCAGAGTGTGAATACCAGCTAAACTTAAAAATTTCCTTTTGGGCACATGCTTAACACTAAAACAGTGTACCATTAGTTTAAAAGACACCATATTAGATATGGAGTGGGAAGTGTCCCGATATGTCTTTATAAAGATTAGGACTAAAAGCCTAAATAAGAAAAATGTTTCTTAAAAGGTTTTGTCCACAAATCGCATAAATATTATCTTGTTCAATATTACTACTTTGATATCCAAATCCAACAACAAACGTGTTTTGGATGGCTGCATTCCTAGAGGTGAACCTAATTCTAAAGGAATCAGTGGGAGAGAAAAGTAGAACTCAAAATGTTCGAGACAAACAAGAAAACCATTGAACTTAAAGAGGTACAATGGGAATAAAGAGAATAAAAAATGTTGTGGAATCTCAAAGTTCCTTAAGTAACACACATAACTCAGGGTTCTGGTAGAACACTCCTAGAGATTGAATGATATATGATATCTTATGGACAAGAAGGCAGTGAGTTGGTCATATGATGAGTCAACAATCTACCTAGAAGCTAATGAGAGCCAAAAACTGAGATATGGCTTGAAGCCATAAAATCAATGATGGACTCCATGTACATCAACAAAGTATGACCTTGGTTGATCCACCTGAAGGGGTAAAATCCATAGGTTACTTTTGGGTCTTCTAGAAGAAGACTAACATGGAGGGTAATTTGGTTCCAAAGAGTTTCTAAAAATTTCAAGGCGTTGAACATGATGAAATCTTTTCAGCAGTTACCAAGGATAAATCCATCAAGATAATGCCTACTATTGTAGCTTAATGGAAATAAAGACCATGAAGCTACATAGATCAATCTTTGGATTGAAGCGGGAACCTCATAATTGGGATCTTATATTTGACAAGATAGTCAAAGAGTTTGACTTGAGTCAGAATAAAGAAGTAATGTGTGATTACAAGAATTTAGTGGGAGCATATGTATATTCCACATATTGATGGGGAATAACATCCTTATATTGCAAATATTAAAACCTGGCAACAAAGTTCATTCTAAAGTTTTAAAGAAACATCCTATGTGATAGGAATCAAGATCTATAGAGACAGATCAAGAGGGATTCTTGACCTAAGAAAGAGAACATACATCGGCGAGATGCTGAAAGGGTTCAACATGATGAGAAAAAATCTGTCCATGTTCCATGGAGTTAGTCCCTCAAGTGCCAAGTGTCCTAATTCTTATGAAGAATAAGGAACACATGGATAGATGCCATATGCATTCACAATTGGATCTATCATGTATGAATTCATCTCCTTATCTTATATGCATTGGACATGATAAGAAAATATGAACTAATTATCTTGTATGTATTAGACATGACAAGAATATACGAACTCATCATATTGTATGTATTAGACATGAAAATAAGATATGGAATCCATTTATTTTGTATGTATTGGACATGACGAATGGATATCTGTTGAAATCCAGTAAGAGTTACTGGAATACCATGACATACATCTTTATGCACTTGTGAAGTACTAAAAAGATTAGTTGTGTAAAGAGTTACACCGATACAAGCTTATGAAATGACACAATTGTGTTTGACCTTAGAATAAGAATTGTTAGTTGGAAATGTTCCAAACATAAGACAATTGATTAATTCTACATTAAGAAGCTGAGTACCTTAGTGTTACAAACACTGTAAAGGATACTGTATGGATCTAGAAGTTCATATGGATGAACTTATGGGAGGTTCTGACCATTGGTGACTCAGTAGTAATATTGTGACAATAATGGAGCTATTAGTTAGGCAAAGGAATTTCAGATAGCATACAATGGAAGTTCCATCTCATATGAGCTGTCGTACAATGAGGGGATGTGAAACATGCAATATACTAACTTATAGAAAATGTTGCTTACCCACTATATAAGCACTTCTACAGTAGAAACATGATGGACATGTTAAAATCACTTGGAATATGATTCGTGGGCGATTGGCTCTAAGTGCAAGTGAGAGTCTATTGGTATAGTATTCCCAGAGAGCCAATCATATGATGATTGCAATGAGGCATGTGATACTTGATTTGATAATAATAAAGGCAATTTCCATCTATATGTTTTAACTATTTTTCAAATAATAGTGTAACATGTTAGATGTCTAGAGAGTGATAATACTCAATGATGTATGTCTTCAAGTACGTGACTTGAACAATGAGATCATACAGATGTTAAGAGTATGTACATTCTCATTATCGTCCCTAGTCTGTTTTTATTGTGGAAATAACCATAGACATCAATAATACAAAAGACTAGAGTGTGTGTTGGTTGATGATGAAATCTCATTAGTCATGATATATGATATCAAACCAAGCACATAGATACATTTAGAGAACAATGTATCAGACATACCCACCGTAAGAGTGATGCATGAAAACCACACTTGGTTAGTTAGGACCACCTCTTATAGTATTGGTGGTGACTGTGGTTCTTAGACCTAAAATCACTGCACTCATCACATGTCATTGGGTACACTTTGACATCATCAAATATAATCCTGAAACATGGATTGTTATAACGATGATGATTGGGTAACTTTGACACATGGGGACTTGACTGTGAGTGATAGATATGAGATTTGTCCCTCCTATGTGACTGTGATATCCTGGCCACTTGAGAAGTGAGACTGAGAAATGCATGGCGATGCACATGTAAGTCAATATATGATATTGAGCTTACATATATCTCAGATAGTCCACTCTGAGTCAAGAAACATGGATTGAACATTTGTAGAGGATGACAAGTCCATGCCTCGAGTTCAATTCGAATATCAGTGACAAAGGGACTATACATTCACTGTAACACCAATAACAGATTGTAGGTTGAAAGTTGTTTTCCAACTCTCCTCTTCACTTGGGTAGCGCTGATGTGTGACTAGGCACCACTCTTTGCTTGTGATGTCATAAGTTAGTTATGGACATTCACTGCCAACGTGAAATGGAACCTAATGGGTCACACACATAGGATTAACATGGAAGAGGAGTTTATCCATGAATGATGTTTAGATTGATTACTAAAGTATTTAGGTACTCAATTAAACATTCATTCAATAGACTTGACTCAGAATCATCAAGTTAAAGTGTTGAACCAACTGATTAGAGTGTCATGTTGATTAAGAACTACATTGACTGAGTTTTGCACAACTAGGACCACCAACCGACCGGTTCACTGGGTGAACCGGTTGACTCATGGTCAGTGTGATGACCAGTTTACTCTAGTGAATGGATCAGTTCATAGTGACCAAATGAGCAGGTGTTGGGTTTCCCGATTAGTGAGAAAAGATTCTCATTACACTTGTTCAATTTGATTGGGACAAGAATTAATCTTTGCATTAATTAGAAATGAATAAGGAAAGTCAATTGTAGGCAAGTCTAGGAAGTGAAAAGACTGGTTCACTGGGTGAATTGATCGGCTCACCTGCCCAAACGACCAATTCATTTATGAATTGATCGGTTCACCTACCGCAGTACAATCAATTCATGGAAAATTTGGACCCTTCTACTCCCGCACAAACTGGGAACACTGACCATGCCCTATACTATAAATTGAGGGGTATAGGGGGCTTCTCAGAACACACAACTTATAACATCAATTTATCTACAAAGTTGTTGTCCTCTCTAGTTTTGGTAATCGAGAGAGCCCAAGAAAGTTCTTCCCATCTAGGAAAGAACAATGAGGGAAAGACAATTGCAGAATAGCAACTGGTGGTGGGAGAGTGTATCAGTGACAAGTACACTGACAGAGGGGGACGACTCCTTCTAGTCTATCCATAAGGATGACGTTCCTGGTGGTTCGTGTTTACTATCTATAGAGGCAGGAGATTTCTACCACTCAGGAGCATGGCCGTCAATAGCAGTCCAGGTCAAGACCAGGAACTGCATAGATGCCATCGAAGACTAGGTGGTTGAAGACTGCACTAGCTATGAGGTATTTCCACTGAGCAAGCCTCAGGACCAGCTATATCTCCCTAAACCATCTTTCCTATTGCATAGTTGTTGATGCGATCTTCTAGTTATGGGTTTGTGGTTAGATAAAGTTTTTTGTTTCCGCTGCCTGTTCTGTCCCACAAAACCCAACACATAATGTAGTGGAAGTAAGTACTAGGATTTGATAATTTTGTGCATAATAGTTTGAACACATTGAGAACCAATATTTTTTGTACTTTGCATTAATATTCTTGCTCACACAAACATTATGTACACAAAAGCATAAGTTGCATTCAATCACAAACATCAAATGACATTATGAAATGGGATCTAATAATAGTTTGCATAAGGAATCAAATGCATGGTGCATTACTATTTGAATACAATGAGCTTTGTTTGATCACAAGCATTTGGCAGAAGTAAGGACCACATTTTGATAATATTATGCACCATGATTTGGATGATATAGGAGAAGGTTATATATACTGAAAGAGTTTTTTCAAAGAAAAAGTCCTAAACAAGGTAATAAAAAGAGGGAAAAATATACATACACCGGAGAGGAGCCATAACTATCTAAAACAATTTCAATATTATTGATAACACTCAACTTTAGGAAGGGCTATGAGCAGTGACTCCTTATCTTTGTCTTTGACTAGAGTAAAAGAAGTAATCGTGGGCTCCCAAGATGACCGACCTAAATCACACGTCAAAAAAGGAGCTTATCTAGAGTAGTCAGACTCCTAAATTTATAACTCGACACTTAGGTCCTCACAACTATTATATGTGGTCCAATGTAGTAAATTGGGGTCGATCCATAGGGACAAAAAGTGGTATGTGTTAAGAACGTAGAAACTTGACTTAGTTACATCAACCAAAGGGTAAGATAAATATTGGTGTTCCTGAGGGAACAATGTTACTCCAACAAACAAATAAAGTAAAATAAGTAAAATAAAGCAATAAGTAAAACAAGAAGGTAAGTAAAATCAAAGATTAAAATATTAAGTATGTAAGGGAACTTGGATTGGGTTTCACCATCTAAGGTTTCTCACCAACATGCAATGCTCACAACCATTATATATTGTTAGAAAGATTACAAGCAATCATCATAGATGTATATTGACTCCTCTCTCAAGCTTATGAGATCTAGATTATAAGGTTGTCTTTCTAATAAGTTGGTAATTAAACAATCACAATATAACCATATGATCATTAGCTTAAGCATTCCAACATTCTCATACATTCATGCAACTCCATAACACTTAGATAAGGTTAATACTACTCTTTTGAGGTACTAACAATCAAACATCATAGGATGGCCACTAATCATACAAATGAAGCATTAAGACCAAGAGTATGAAGATAATCTTTTCTAAGAGCATATAATCAATGGATATAAGTATTTACATGTTGGAAGATCCTTAGCGGCTACTCCCAACCCAAGATAGGTGTTTAGCCATTCATGTTGATGAACAACATTATAGATTTACAAGTGCTGTGCGACATGAAGAAGGTTGGCGGAGGCAAGGAGTGGAGGGGATGAAGAATGAAAACATCTTTAGAGTGAAGGAGATACACCAACAATGGCCTAGGATAGATAAGGTCTAAAGATAGCATAGAGATGTGGAGGGTGTGTTCCTAGCTCCCCTTCAGTAGCTGAAGTGTTGGAGGAGTTCGACGGTGGGATATGTGCAAGGTCTTGGGACTCTCGTCCTTCATACTTCACAATCTGATGATAGGAGTTGGTCTATGGAGGGTTATGGATCTTAAGTCGGCTATGATAGGGCTTCCACTTCTAGCGAGGGTGGCCCCCCTTTTCATGGAGTCCCATGAGTGCTATTTATATCTTAGACTGGGTGCTCATTTCTTACACCGCAAGTTTTGCATTTGAAACGTGCCTTAGGGCGCATTCATAACTAACTTGATGACCATTATGTAAGTTCATCACATCTTTGTGTACGTACGAGCCATCAATTTCTTTAAATGCCTTGTTTGAGACGGGTAGTTGGGCCATTGAATGTTTGACATTCAGCTAATCATCAATTTAGCTGGTCTGTACATCCATCAGATCTATAGGTATGGAAGACCATCAGATCTTCTAGATCGGTGACTGGTGATTGGTTGGTGGAAGATTCAATGGACCATCACTTTTTAGAATCTGATGGTTATTCTAGGTGGCTGGCTAAGTGTGAACTATTATTTCTTGATATCTGATGGCCAGGTAGAATGCTCGACTAGCCAGCAGATGTTGGAAACTGATGGATAGTTTGGTCATATGGGTGTCTTGTCTTTCATTGATTTTAAAACTGATGAGCTCTCTGCCTTCATAGTAGAAACCATGCTTTTGCAAGTGCCTACATGGAAACTAGTAGTTATCTTTCAATCAAGGTTTGAGTAGTAAACATGCACAAAATGGTAGAAATTTAAGGTGACCATGTTCAACAATGTAGAGATTAGGGGTAAACTAAGGTATGAAATATTCACAAAATTGAATATTATCAACCCCCAAACTTAGAGTCTATCTCGTCCTCAAGCTAACAAATAGAATTAAGGATCGAATGATTTCAAAGGGCTTTATTAGATTAGTGTTTTAGGGGTGTGAAGAATGTCATTGTGTCAGCTTTAAGTCAAGACATATGTATCATGGCTAGGTACAGTTAATCCCAAGATTCTCCTTCTTAGATCAGGAGTTGTATTACTCATATTTCCTTCTATGAACTTCTTCTCATGAAGTATTTATCCATCGTGATGCTCTTATAATCCCTTTCCTGGCCGTACTTGTGTGGTTTTTTTTTTCTAGAGGTAGCTTTCACACCCAACTTCTATTTTTTAGAGATTCTAACTATTGTGCTGGGGTAGGCTAAGTCTGAAGTGTTTCCTACTTTTCTCAAGGTTACTCAACCATGATTACTACTATAATGATAGTGTTACCCAATTTGGGTCCTGATGTAATCTCAGGTTATTATGTGAGGTTCCCTATGAAAGGAAGGTCGGAAGTTTGGATTTCGGGCTTGTGCCCTCATCATATTTTGATTTTTTAGGACACAACTCTCATGATTTTATTCTCACTCACATGTTATTCTTGCTTACATGCTTGGTATAACATCCCAAGATTTGAGGCCTCAGATAAAATGATCTTAAATAGAATGATTGGACTACCCATATCACCAAGGTGCAACTCCTTTTTAGGGATCCCATCACTAAAGAACTCTGTAGTTAAGCAATCTCAACTGAGAGTAATACTAGGATGGGTGACTAGTTGGAAAGTTTATCCTAGCTTGTGCGTGAGTGAGGACAAAGCCCACAGTTAAGGCTAGTGGTGGTATGTGGGGCCATGCGTCATTCCCGAAACCTTATTAAAGCCTTGGGTAGTGGGCCCATGCATTACAAATGGTATTAGAGTCATAACCCTTCCAGTAGGTGGGGCCCACATGGGCATGTGGCATGCCTGTCTTGAGCCTTGCGGTCCAGGCATGTTGGAAATGGTTGTCCATGGTGATGTAGCCACCCTTGTGTTGGTATTCCATGGTTGGGAATTGGGTGTCCATATGCCATTCTGGGTCTGTATTAAAAAGGACAATAGTATGATGTCAAGAGTCTAAGTAGGGGATATTATAACTTCCCAAGATTTGAGGACTTCTATAAAATGATCTTAAAAGGAATGATTGGACTACCCCTATCACCAAGGTGCACCTCCTTTCAGGGATCCCATCACTAGATAACTATGTGGTTAAGCATGCTCAGCCCAGAGTAGTACTAGGATTGGTGACCAATTAGGAAGTTGATCACGGCTTGTGCGTGAGTGAGGATAAAGTGTGCAGTTAAGACTAGTGGTGGTCTATGGGGTCAGTCATCATTCCTGAAATTCTACCAGAGCCTTGGGCAGTGGGCCCAAGAATTATACTTGGGGGTTAGGCTGCCAAGCCTCTTTTTGATCCCAAAGTGGGGACTTAAGCACTAGAAGGGGTAGCTATTTCCTATTTACCTAGGTAATGTGCTTTCCTACCTATACTTGAGGCCTAATGTGATCAATTAGGAGCGTATCAAACTGAGTCCTCCTTACATCGAGGGTTCATCTTGGAATAACATGCATCTTTTTGCATTTTACAGTGTCTTAGAATAAGGTCGATGTAAAGATATTATCACACTTGAGTTTTAGATGGATTAGATATCCCAAATCCATCATTCTTGATATAATTTTGCTAAGAGTTAGCCTAAATATAGTAAAGTCTAATAGTGGAAGTTATGACTACACTAGGGAAAATTGTATTCAAAATTTTCTGTTAAGATATCCTTAGTATCAAGAGAATTCTCTTACTGAAAGCTAGAAAGGCTAAATTATGTACATTTGACAAAATTGGTCTTCTTCAAAGGTATTTTGAAAATTTGAAATTCTTGTACAAATTTAGGTAAGAAGGTAAAGCAGTGCAAGATGATTGATATGTAATGCATGAAAACATATCGAGTTATCCTATTTGGACCTCCCAAACTTATCATGCACCTAGTCCTCAGAGTGTCAAAGCATGAGGTTGAGTATGAACATGCAAGTTTAACGTTTCTAGCCGGTGATTGTCCAATCTGATGTCATGATTTCCATGGCATACACTTCTTTAAGGTGGTGATAGTAATCATCTTGGTAGAATTCCACCTTCTTATCTTCCATAGCCAACATCTGCATCCATAATAGCACATAAAAACCACAGTCATTCGAGCCTGGTTGTTGCTAGGGGCTTCTATAGCAAAATTGAGGTTTTTTAAATTTAAGTCCTCCTTTAAGAAGTCTCCACATGAACATCCTTATAAGCTTGAATATCTTTGTGGATACATGGGCAACTTTTTTTTCAGTAATACTTGTAGCCATTTTTTGCAAAGGTAACCTTTTTAGACTAAATTCAATGTCTGAGTTGTTGTATAAGATTTTTGTTTTTGTTGTTAAATCTACTAAAAGAAGTGTCCATTTCCCATCATGTAGAATCAGGAAAAATATGAATCATGGTAGATTGTACTTCAAATGATTTATTAAATGATGAAGTTCCCCCAATTCTTTATTATAAAGAATGTCTGTGACAATGTCATAATATGCCGTATAGACATCGTTGAGTTGGTCAGCCAAAAGCAACTGACAGGCTGTCATGACATTAATCATCATATGACCTCCCAATGTGAGAATTTCTCAAAGGTATGGCTTGAGGACTTGGACACTATCACATTCGAACATAGCGACAATCTCGTCTTCCCTTAGTCAGAATTATTCCATGATGAACATTAGATCCTCTAACAATGGATCGTAGCATGCGTCCTTGTTAAAATTCTCAAATGAGGGATGTATCAGATATGTAGTCAGTGGCTCTACTATTTCTTCTCATTCACCATTGCTTGTCTTATCTTTGTCGTTTGCCTCTTCTTCAACTCCTTCATTAGATAATAGATGCTTCCATCTCCACATTTTCCTCTGGTGAAGGCCATTCTGGTTGAGGTGGTGGAGTGGTTTCTGGTATTGGACTTGTGGGGGATGCAACTAGAGGGTCTATAGGTGAATTTTTGTCTTGGAGGGAGGGGCTACCGGGCTGGATGAGGTGATGTCTTGAAGCGGGGCATCTTTTTCATGTTCCACTTTCCTAAATTACTCTCACCAAGGAACCTTGATGGGTAGTGGAACTAAGGAATACATCCTTCTTGGTATATCTTCCATGCATTCGTCATAGAAAAATAGGTTTTCATGGATAATTTCTATGACGCACTTTCCTATTAAAGAATGGAAGTTTTCAATAGCTATTTGTTCCAGTGGAATTCCCCTATTCATTGCTTCAACAGTTCCTAGTTCTATGAAGGCACTATCCCCATAATATTATTGGGCCCACTACAGTTAATGTTAAATTCCTTCCAGTTCAGACAGTACCAAATGCCCGTATATAGAATGAGATGTTTTAGCGAATTCTCTATCATATGTATAGTCCTTGTCTCTGGCTTCTCAAATATCATTCCTACACAAGGTAGGTCCTTAACATTTGGGTTGTGGAGGGTGACGCGCCTTGTGGATGTATCCAACACAGTTAGTAGCTAATGGTTGGAGGACTTGAAAGGTAGCGTGATGTACTGAAGAGTTCTAATTTTGTGTAGATTTTCCTATAGCTCAACAACCGACGACGCTAAGCAATTTTGCACATAATTGTGCAACCAAGGTTGATGTGCTGTTGAAGATGGGTCCTATCTTGTCCATGTACGTATAATTCTTTGATTTTTGTCCCACACTGGACCTTGAAGAAGACTATTCTTATATTAGCTTTGTATCTGAAGTCCGATCTCAAGTCATTCCTTGTTAGGTGATATCTGTTATTGTTGTTGTTGTTGTTGTAAATAATGTCATCACCTAGCTTATCATCATCTAGAATGTCAGTTAGTACATGGATGTCATAGAGGGACATCCCTTCCATTAACATCATGTCCATGTTCTTCATTTTACATGGTAGTGGTGGCGGTTCTATTAGACCAACACTTGCAACAAGAGGTGAATCTGGAAACTCAAAGTGTGCTGGTTTGCTGGGGGTATTGACAAACATCTAGCTCATGTTTTCCTCATCGTGTTCTTCAATGTCCTACTCCATTTGAACCACAAATAATACCTGACAAGCTTCATTAATGATTGGTTTGTCTACTAATTGTTCATTGACAAAGTCCTCATAATTTTGTCGAGGTAGTGGGATTTCATAATGCATCAGGGGATCTAAGTTGTTCATCATATCCACCATCATCTTCAGTGCCTCCTCCCTTCCCTTTATCGTCGTTAGCATTACCTTGTTCTCACATGTGGCTTTGTCTTTGTAGTAAGAGTGGCTTGTTATAGGGTTACTGGGGTGCCTTCATCTTCAGGTTTGGAAGGTCCCCTTTGCTCTTCATTGTTGGTTGAGCGTCCTGACAAGGCTAGGGAGTTGGCGAGTTCTTCCTCCCCAACGGGCACTTCCGGATTCTTAACTGACTCCTCCTTTCTTTCTTTAGAGGATACTTTTGTAGTGACCTTGTCTTCTGTAGGCAGTGCACCTTGCTGGGTTGTACCTTGGCTAGAACCATGTCAGCTATAAACTGTACATCATCTCCATCTATAGTTCAGAGTGAAGCTTGTATCATTTCCTCATCGTTACTTTAACAATGGTTCTTCATTGGTTAATAGTGTCAGTGTTGCCTCCCTCCTGGCTATTTCTTCATTTATGACTGTCATTCCTCCTTTATTCTTCTATACATGTATTGGGCTTACCTAGTTACTATCACTGACTGAATATATGATTCCTAGATTACGTAGTTTTATCACTTCCTTCTTAACCACCTTCCTAAGCAGTCGATTCAGATTTCTTTGAGATTGGGCTAAAGGTTTAACAATTTCTTTTACATTTATCTAGTGCATGCAAATGACGGGGCTTAAGTGCTTGATGTGTTGTACTAAGTAACCAATCACCTTTTTGCAAATCTTGAGTTCATTTAACAATTTCTCCTCTTGGTCTTCTATCAATGCATAGTCTGTGATTACAATATTTCTTTGTTCATCGTCAAGAAACTCATAGTTTAAACCTTCAGAGATGCTTTAGCTCTAGTTTGGGATTCAATGCTTCTTTCTCCTCTGGAGTTTGGCCTAGAGAAGCCTATTTTGTAGTTTCAATGGTCCCTTCCTCATTATCACTGCATTCTTCTTCTGGCTGGTTCAGATAGTCGAGAATTTTGACAACTTCTAGATATTCGACACTAGGGTTTGAGTTATTTAAGGCTTTCATGAGTGGATCAACTATGACATTCTATTCTTGGACCTCTTCATAGAAATAGTAGCTATCCATGAAATAAACTGTCTCAAAAATAGATGGTCCTCTCATGGAGTCTTGCACATGGGAGTCAATGTCATCATTTCCTACCCATACGGTGATAATCCTGACTTTGACATCTATTAGCACTCTCCCAGTGGAGAGGAAATGTCTTCCAAAGATCACATGGTACGTGGGGTCTTCGACGGTATCAATCACAACTATATCACACGGTATAAAGAATTGTCCCGCACAAAATGGGACGTCTTCCACAATTACTACCAATTTCATGGAATGATCAACTGATTGAATTCTCATTCCTATCTTAATCATATCTGTGAGTCACAGACTCTTAGATAGAGTAAGGGGTATAACATTAATGCTTTCTCCAAGTTCCACTAGTCCTTGCCTCACTTCATTGTCCCAATATTGAATGGGATGCTGAATGCTCCTAGGTCCTTTTGCTTTATTGGCATCTTTGCTTGTACAAAGGTGCTGGACATTTTTTCTAGCCTTACCATTTCCACATGGTCTCCTCTCTTTCTTTTTGATATCAGTTATTAGAAAGAGTTTGCATATGTCATCATTTCCTCTATGGCATCAAGGAATGGAATGTCCATGTGTAGTTTCTTCACAGATTCCATAAATTTACGAGTGAGCTTTGATTAGTTTGTATGGAAAGGGAACTCTTTCTGCATAGAGATCCCTTCTTATGAAGGCCTCTGTAGATGGATCAAATTTCTTCTCTTTTTTCTGGATTCTTTCCCTTGCCCTTTTCTTTTTCTTTATCCTTCTTCCTAGACACCTCCTCTGCATGTTCTTATTCTATTACAACATGTTAGAGTTGGGATTCAACATTAGAGTTTCCTTCTTGGATGGGCTTTCCTTTTGGGTATTCTAAAACATTTTTGGAATGGAGAGTGGCCATTTTCACACTCTCAGTGTTAGAAGGTACCTTTCCTTACATATTCTTAATAATCTCTAACAGCTTTGCCAATTGCTGATCAATTTGCTTCTAATGGGTTTGCACGTCAGCCATATGAGTTATCACACCCCAATCGAGTATACATCACGTTTAAGATACTAGTGTTGGTGATAGCACTTTGGGTCAATTTCTCATTTACCAACGCTTACCACTTTGCAAATTCAAAAAGTTTAGACATCATATCCGACTGGTTCGTACTTTTGTTTTAACCTTGGTATTGACTTGGCCCACTTGAATTCGTATTCTGATTCTGACCTTGGCTATGATAGTTGTTTCTATTTATTTGGTAAGTTATCTTATGAGTGAACACAACCCTCCACATCTCCCAAAACTTGGTGGATCTTTAGGTAGTTTGTTAAGTTGATGGGCATTTTCTTCCGTGTTTTTGTTTCCATAGGAGAAATCAAAATGGTCTGGTCTCTTGAAGTTAAAGTAAGACACATTTTTAGTTTCTTCTTCATCTCTATCTTCCTCAGGATGAGTATATACGTAGTTGTCAATATCATGTCCCCCTTTGCCATAGGTAACACACTTCATGACCTTTTTCATCTTTGCCTTTTCCTTTGGTTCCAGTGTCCTTCAACTACTTCACATCTGAAGCTATCTTTTAGATTTTAGTAGTTATGTACTCCAATGCCTTAGACTCGGTGGTTGTTCCTTCAGATGTTTCTTTCTTGGCTGAAAATCTTTCATACTCCAAGCCAACCCACAAAGCAACCATGTTATCGATTATTATGATTATTTTTCTTAGATTCTTTCCTAAGAAGTTGCTTCCTACTACTGCATTCAGTGAGGTTCTCTAAGTAGATGTAAGGCCATTGTAAAAGGTTGTTACCACAAATCCCTTATGATAGTTATGGTGAGGGCAATGTCTATGGTATTCTTGAAATCTTTCACATGCTTCATATAGATTCTCTCCATGCTTGTACATGAACTCAATGATCTTATGCCTATTCTTGAGAGTCTTCTCAATGGCATAGAACTTGGTGACAAAAGCGTCAACCAAGGGTGCCCATCCATTAATGGTCTTTTTAGGTAGATCAAGATACCATGACAATGCTTTGTCCCTCAAAGAGAAGTTAAACCCCTTATATTAGATCACCTCTTGTGGCACCCTATTCATCTTGACGGTGTCACAAATGTTCTTAAAGGCATCTAGGTGATGGTAAGGATTTTCATCTCTAGAATTGCCTCTAAAAGTTTTGTTTAGGATCATGGCATTCAATGCAAGCTTCTATTCAAAATTTAAAGCATTGAACCTAGAGATGATAACTGGGCACCAAGATTCATTGTCCAGGGTAGCGGCCAATTCACAGAGGGAAGAGTCTCCATCATCATTGACATTGTCACTGTTGTAGTTATCATTGTTGTTTTTGTTGTTGTTTCTCCCATTTCTCATTACTTTAGGACGACACCCTTATTCACAATGTTTTTCTTCATGTTCCTCATCATGAGGTGGATTTCAAGTTCTTATTCTTTAGAGTGGTTCTCCTCATGATCAGAGTTACGGTCTGGTTGAGGTTGAGGTTTTTCAACTCTTGGGTTTTGACTCTTCCCTGGTGTCCTCCTCTATGAGGAGGCATGTTGATTGGAAGTGGGTAGTTGTAGTCACTATTTGCTTCTTTTCAGGATACCTAAAATAGTTCACATATTTGAGTTAGGAACTGGATATATGAAATGAAGTATTCGAGATAGTTAGTGATAGTGGATTAAAAATAGTGTAGCAAATGTGTATTCTAAGAAGTCTTGGGTTCTTAATAGTACCTGTTGCCTTATTCCCGACAACAGTGCCAAAAAGTTGACCGGCCTAAACCGCACATCCAAAAAGGAGTAGATCTAGAGTAGTCAAACTCTTGAATTTATAACCCGACACTTAGGCCCCCACAACTATTATATGGGGTCCAATGTAGTAATCGAGTTTGATCCACATGGACAAGGAGTGGTATGTGTGAAGAATGTAGAATCTTGGCTAAGTTACACCAAACAAAGGGTAAGATAAAGCTTGGTTTTCCTTAGAAAATGATGTTACTCCAATAAAAAAATAAAGTAAAGTAAGTAAAAGAAAGCAAGAAGTAAAACAAGAAGGTAAGTAAAACCAAAAATCAAAATATCAAGTGTGTAAGGCAACTTGGATAGGGTTTTACCATCTAAGTTCTCTCACCAACATGCAATACTCACACACATTGTAACCCCTAGCAAGATTACAAGCAATCATTATAGATGTCTATTTCCTCCTCTCTTTAGCTTAGGATAGATCTAGATTATAAGCTTGTCTCTGTCTCGATATGGCAATCAAACAATATCAATATAACCATATAATCATTAGATTAAGCATTCCAACATTCTCATGCCTTCATGCAACTTCATAACACTTAGATAATATTAATACTACTCTTTCAAGGTACTAACAATCAAACATAACAAGATGGGATAAGGTTAATACTACTCTTTCAAGGCACTAACAATCAAACATAACAAGATGGTAGCTAGTCATACAAGTTAAACATTAAGAGCAAGAGTATGGAGATAATCTTTGATAAAAGCCTATATTCAATGGATATAAGTATTTACATGTCGAGAGAGCTTTATTGTCTACTCCCAACCCAAGCTAGGTGTTTATCCACTCATATTGATGAGCAAAATTATGGATTTACATGTGCTATACGACATGAAGAGGGTTGGCAGAGGGAAAGAGTGGAAGGTATGAAGATGAAAATAGATTTAGGGAGAAGGAGATATATCAACGATGACCTAGGATAGAAAAGGTAAATGATCCAGGCTCTCTGATCTAAAGATGGTGACACAATGTGTATGGTGTGTTCCTAGCTCTCCTTTAGTCATCGAAGAGGTTGTATTAGTCCGATGGTTGGGAATGTGCAAGGTCTTTGGGCTCTCATCCTTCAAACTTCACAATCCATTGATAGGAGTTAGTCGATGGAGGGTTATGGATCTAAAGACGGTTGTGAAAGGGATTTTGTGTCTAGTGAGGGTTCATGGCGGCCCATGAATGCTATTTATAGATTAGATCATGTGCTCATTCATACACTATAAGTTTTACACATAGAACGTGCCTTTGGGCGTGTGCGTAACAAACTTGAATGACCATTTTGTAAGGTCATCAAATCTTTGTGTACGGATGAGCCATCCATTTCATTAAATGACAAGTCTAGAGATGGGTAGTCAGGCCATTGAATGTTTGGCATTCAGTTGATCATCAGTTTCTTGGCATGTACATCCATCAAATCTTCATGTTTGGCTGACCATCAATTCTGGATCAATGGCTGGTGATAAATTGGTGGAAGATCTGATGGACCATTAGTTTTCAAAATCTGATGGTTGTTTCAGGTGGTTGGGCATGTCTGGGCTATCATATCTTAATATTTGATGAACATATAGCATGCTCGACTAGCCAACGGATGTTGGAAACTGATGGATAGTCTTGTCATCTGGGCATCTTGGCTTTCATTGGTTTTAAAGGAACTGATGGGCGCTCTTCCTTCATAGTAGCAACCATGCTTTTGCAAGTGCCTGCATGGAAACTAGTAGTAATCTTTAAATCACAGTTTAAGTGGTAAACATGTGTAAAATGGTAGAAAGTTAAGGTGACCAAGATCAACAATGAAGAGATTAGGGGTAAACTAAGGCATAAAATTGATTTTTATCACTAGATTCATAGGAGTCCTCTGAATTGTCAGAAAAGTCAAAATTGTCATTAGCTTTGGTGACTAACTCAGTTGGGGGGGGATCCCTAACATATAGGTTGGACCCTGGAAAAAAACTATACCTAAATGGGGAGGTATAGTTCCAATTGGGGCCCTTGAACTAGAGAAACATCTTCCTACTCAAACATGTGACTTTTCTAGATGAACTGACCAAGCTATATATTATTAGAGGGAACAAGAGCAGGGAGGGTCATAGGGGTTGGGAATTCATCGAATGTGTGTAATATATGTTGAAGCCTTCTCCATTCCTCCCTAACCCATTCCCCCTCCCCTCACTACCTTTTCATGGTATCCTTGACACATACCTCCTCCCCCCTCAACTGAAGATGTTTTAGCATTGATGGTGAGGAGGAAGTTACGTGTTGAGGAAGAGAGAGAGAGGGAGGTTTTAATTGGTTATTAAGATAGTTTCTTGGTTATGGAAAGTTTCTAAAGGTAGAATATAATATCCTATAAAAAATGACCTCCATGCAAGTAAATCCCTCCCACCCATTAGTTTGGACCAAGAAGCTTCTAGGGTTATCTTCAAGGAAAATGGTGAAATGTATTGGTAGTTAATGTCATTTATCCACCCAAAACATTATATTAGGATGCGCCTCAACCAATTCAGTGAGAAATTGAACAGGCTCTAGTTGATCAGGGGTGGAATGTGGTAGAGAAGGAATTTTAACTTCCATCCATGTGGATTGGAGAGTAGAGGGAAAGGCTGTGGTGGTTAGATATCTAAAAGAGACAACTTTCATGGTGGTTAGAGATCAAAAGGCACTTGAAGTGTTTTGGATTGAGTTGCAATGCACCGGTTGTGAGAACATTGTTGATCTATTAAGGCATCACATTTTAAAGCAATCTGAACTATGTTTCAACTGTGTTATGCACCAACATTCAAACACAATTGGAATTATTTGCTTAATAACTTTAATTGTCTCACATAATGATGACTTTTCCAATTCTAAGAATGAAAAAAGATGACATCACCAAACATCATTATTTTTTATGGTTCCTGAGGCCATGTCATGATATTTTAAAAATGAAAGTACAATATAACCGTCATGTTATTTGATTTTTTCCTTTCCTTTTATTTTGCATTGGGATCTTGTTATCTTTCTAATCTACTTCCTTAACCACCGATTGTTCTACTAAATTTCTTCTTCTTTGTTACTTCTCAACTTCCTTTTGTAAGAGTAAGAATTTTTTTTATATTGATACTTTCCACTATCCTCCATTCAAATCTAATTTTGTCAGGCTATATAAAATGGTAAGTAACATTTTCTCATTTTTCATTTACTAAGGATACTTTGCCTCACTTAATATTTTACTCATACGAAGAAGGATATTTAGAAGTCTAAGAAGGGGAAGAGGAAGATGACACTCGTCAATTTAGTGAGGATGAATGAGAATATTCCAAGAAAAGTATAATAAATCATAGGTTGTGCAAGCAATGGACAATGTCCCTCTTGGCATATCTACTTCACAAAAAACATTGTTCAATACACGTGGATGATAGTTTTACTAATATATGTTTATTTATTTAGTGTAAACTAAATTCTCAATCATACATACTTGTATCTGGTATATAGTATTCAATATTAATTGATCAAAAATTCATGTGAAAGATCTAAAGGTCTTAATATGAAATTCCTTTCTGGTGAACTTGGTGATTGACACATGTTCATGTTCTCAACTGTTGAAAATAAAAGACAAATGGGATTGTTAATAAAACATGCTTCCATTTTGTCCTCTTGGTAATCCATAAATTTCCCATGTTTTAGTTCTCATCGAAACCATGGTTTTGTGGACACGAACCATGATTCTGTGATCAAATGAGGAATTATTTAGTTCTCTTTTTTGGTCAATATGATTTCATGCTCTTAGGAACCATGATTTATCATAGTATGAATGATGATTCAATTTGAATGTGAAACTTGGTTTAGAATGCTTATAAACCATGAATCATTTTGAATATGAAACATGATGTAGTTGGCTTATGAACCTTTATTTGATTTGAATGTGAACCATGATTTAGGTGAATGAGAATCATTTTTAGTTTGAATTCAAATCAAATATGAATAACAACTTATCGAACACTTATAATGATTCATTGCACAATTAAACCGTGATTTAGTACCTTTGTTTTCATTGTTCTTGTATAAAACACACAACTGGACATGCTTGCGATAAATTTGGTTGATGTTCTGTGTGAATGGGGAATAGTTAATTCCATATCTGATCTGAATACTTTAGAAGGCATTCAAATCTTATCTATAATGAATGTGACTATATATGGCATTGTAGTATTTTTTTTATATTAAGATACATTGATCTAAAATTGTGTAATACATGACCCTACACTCCTAGTTTGGAAGAATGATCACTTACTTGTATTATTCCTTAAATTCCCATTTATGAAGTTTACTTGCCTAAAAGCATCCCATGTTGAGACATTTTTCGAGCTAAATTTAGGGATTATGAAGAAGTGTTTATGGGCTTTAGTATGATGTGAACTTGGAGGAATGGAAATGCAAAATTCCATTTGTTCCTAAATAATGTGATTAAAAAATTGTTGGATTTTAATTTAATTGATAATGAAATACAATAAATGATACTTCTAAGATAACATTTTTGATCTATGGCCCACTGCTAATGTTGGGTGTGGATCCTAATAATCAACCAAAGTGTGTTTTTAAGGACCACTCCCGAATTTTGATGCAACATAACGTAGGAAGATCTAATTTACAAGATAGAACTCAAGCGAAGTGGAAGAGTAGACATAAACAAGGTGACTAGAATCAACATCATAGTTAAATCCAACACTTCCTTTCAAATAAATTCTGTTGAAAAAGCATGACGCATTGAGATCTTATAATCATCATATAAGAAACATTTCCAATGTAAGAACTATCAAGCTCCATTGTCTATACATATACGGATTATAAATACAAATATCATGTGACTAACAAATCAAGTCATGCCGACCCCAGTGCAGGAGCCCTACAAAACATAGACAACTGGTTAGAACTTCACCTAATAGTGAATTTAGTCAGTTTGATATGAGGGACAAGAAATTGAAATCATGACTTTAGGACATGAAACATTGTTCATTGGTTGGTTAACCAATGTCAAAGTGAGAAGACATCATAAGGGATAAGAAGATATTATTTCACCGTCTTTATTTGCAGATAAAGTAATTAATTAACTTTTAAGTGTTAAATAATGGAACATATATAAGTCATCAATATCTTGGTAGAGAAGTTATGAGCATGTAGAAAAACTTAAAGAAATAAGCATTTCATCTCCTTTGCACTTTCATTAGTTTTTTATGATTGAGTTTGACTTGTACCTAGTAAAGAAGATGTCATCATGATATACTGGAGTTGTTAAGATAGGATGGAAATGTCATTAAAGGGTTAGCTCTTTGCAATGGCCTTGAGGCCCCTCTCGTAGAAAAGAGTTAGCTAATGTGGGTTTCCAAGTACTAATCATAGTTCTCCCTTTTCAACGGTGTGCATGTGGTTGAAAAAGGATAACTATGATTAGGACTAGGAAACCTAGCTTAGATAACCCTTTTCTATGAGAGGGACCTCAAGGCCATTGCCAAGAGCTAACCCTTTATTGAAATTTCCATCTTATCTTAACAACTCAAGTAGGACGCCCAACCTTGTATCCTTACCCCCTAGAACATGAGGTTGGTCATCCTACTTGAGTTGTTAAGATAGGATAGAAATATCGATAAATGGTTTGCTCTTGGCAATGGCCTTGAGGTCGCTGTTGTAGAAAATGGTTATCTAATCTAGGTTTCCTAGTTCTAATCATAGTTATCCTTTTTCAACCACGTGCTGAGCACCTATAAATTCACCCCAAAATATATGACAACCAAGGAAGTGAAGGGGAAACCAAAAGGGATGTAGGATGAGCCTACCAAAACTGTATAGATGGTTGGAATGGCGATGTGGGAAATGAAAGGAGAAAGAAAGTGATGCAAAATAGAGTGGTGCAACGAGGAAGAGGGGTATCATAAAAATTTAATTGGGGTCTCATCCCCTAATACTCACATCTCAACATGACTATGAGTGTTGGGGTCTCACTTTTAGTTGCTTGGAACTTTGCCGAAAACTCCACAAATAAGCCCTATGGGTCTAATATACTCCATGTCTTTTCTACATGGGATTCAACCAATGTGAGATGGACCTACTTCGGCGACCCATTATGAACTTTGAGGAAGGCTCATGATTTTCTGGGTGCCTACCTACATGGATCAGGTTTTCACTTCTTATTATGTGACTTACTCATGTTAAGAGATCTACATAATATCTACAAGTTATCATGCAAAAATTGATATTGTAGTAATGATTTTACACATTCATAAACAATATATAGAAGCAACACAATCTAAGAAAGCATAAATTCTAAAGATAATTCTTTTTGTATGATAACATATTCCAGAATGCCTTAATAGGACTAGAAAACATCAAAAATAATTCATGTCCTTATAAAAAAGGATAAACATTTTCATTCCATCCTATCAAATATCTTGAGTGTTTAGAATCTTTGTTACATGGCTAAAAGAGCATGATCTCAAAATCACAACGATCACAACACATGGATGAATTATTTCATGATCAACCTTAGCACACATACTTTAAGCTTTGTCATCATATATAATAAAGAAAAAAGTCACATACCAATATTATCAGGATTCACTTACATTAACATAGTAAGAATAAGCTACAAGATCAAGAGAGAAGTCTAATTTTTTAAGGAACATGTACGATTTGTACTTTTTGCATGAATGTATCAAGATTTCAACATACTAAAGCATAAAAAAAGGAGAATATAGAATATACACTTCCCATAGGCTAACATAGAAAAAATGAGTATAAATAGATAATTTTAAATCAGATCTCATGTACCAAGAATGAACTTTTAGGATTTAAGTTTGAATTTTCATGATAATTAGGAAGCATAGAAGATAGAAAAGTATACACAAAGCTTGAAATGCATATATACTCACCTCAAAATGGAGACAAAATAATATGAAACTATGGATTTAGAAAGCTCAACCAAGAATCCCATCCAAAATCTTATCTTGATGAAGAACATCCCAAAGAAACCTTAATACAACCTCTTAAGATAAGGAATAAAGCCTAGATGCAAGGGGAAGGAAGAAAGAATCTTAGAACAATGTAATCAAATTAAGAACAACCTACATAAAAGGATGGAGAAGGAAAACAAAATGAAAACATGAATCGACAAGAAAATAACTATAGATTCACAAATAGGAAGAAGGACATCAAACTTCTATCCACAAATCTCTAGGGAAAGGACAAAATTTGGGCATTATCCACTTAAGCACTCAAAATTACCACCACAAATCTCTAGGGGTAAGAAAATTAAATGCTCAACACAAAATTATATAATAGAGACTGGAGGCCAACTTATATACCCATTTGGTCTCAACACCAACATAATTCAAATTTACAAATCCAACCAAAATTTGTGTCTTGACAGTCTCAATGTAAACATTTCCTGAGACATTAAGTAAATTATATATTATCAACTAAATTTAGATGTGAAAGACAAGACCGGAAACATCAGATCAAACTAATAGAAATTCAAATCTCAATAAAATCACACATTCAAGCTACATGCATATGAACTAGGCCCATCTTCGTTCTATCTTGTTTAAGTTCACAAGTGACTCAAACCATCCAAGTGCAAAAATGTGGCTCATGTTCCAGTGAACTCGACCAAAGTTCAATAGGAATCCTTTACAAGTTTAGGACCATAAGAACATCAAAGCAAGGCCTGATTTTAAACTTATCCCACTTAGAACATCATCAAACAACCAAAATCATGGGAATTTGAATCAATTACAAAGCTACACATGTTCATCTTATTTTCAAGCTTCACAACTTAGTTATGCTTTTATATACTTATTCACTTTTAACTCTTGGTACTTTTCTCACATTGAAAAACACCATGTTGTCATAATTCATCTCAATTAAGGATTTCCAATGCATGTCACATCATATATGTTCTCTCTTCTCAGATAATGATCACATTAATCTCAACATAAGTTAAGTATCTATTTAAATCATATATTAAACCATATAGATTGACAATCATCTTGCTAAAACAACACAATACTTAACCATATCAATTAGAAAACAAAATAGTATTTACTATACATGTTACATGCATTCATTAGATCAGTATCAACTAGGGTTTCTGACTTCTTAGTGAATTCTCATCATATTAAACGTTTAATTTGCCTCAAGTATTATCTTTGATTCAAATATCATATTATGGGTTTAGATTATGTAGAGAAAAGAGACTAAGCTAAGAAAATTGTTAAGCTAGGGTCTAAGGTTAACCTGAATATGTATCATTACAATCACCCACCTATAAACAAAATGGTAGGTACATTGTTGGACATGAGGCAAAATATTGATCAAAATTATATTATCTGAATCTCTTAACTCCAAAATGTAGATCTTATATATATCATGCAATTAATTGGTACTATTTTTCAGATATAATATATTGGATTTAAATCCATCTTGCACATTGCTATTCAAGTACTGTCCACTTTTTAAGAAAACATCCAACCATGATTGCAGTAATAGGTGAACCATTATTTTGAATTAAAGATCAATTGAATACTAAAGTAATGAAATAACCAATATTGAAGTAAATATAGAACATCATTCAAGTGATGATAAACATATATTCAAGGGGGGCACCAGATTGGATCGTAAATGCACTGAGTTCTTTTGATCTCCCCAATATGCTAAAATTTAAGGCATTAGACAACATTCAAGAGAATTGATATTCAAGAAAATAACAGACATTTCTTCAAGTAAAAAGTGAACTTGTATTAAGTAAAGTGTGAAATAATATACACCTGATGAGAAAAGCTTCAGATTAAGTAATGTAGTTAGAACTAAAAAAAATAGAAGTGTATTTATGTGAAAGATTCATTGACATCATAATTGAGATTGTTCCAAGAATTAAATGCCATCGCACCATGTTTTACATAGTGTTTATTGATTTAAATGCCCTTGTACTAACTTTTACAAATATTTCCAAGTTTTAAATACAATACACCATGTTTTATATGAAATTCACATGGACAAGTTATTATACAATTTTATAATATAGTTCCAACATTATCAAATTTATAGTTTATGTGTAGATTTACCTCTACTATCAAAGAACCATTTATAAACCAAATCCTAACTCCCAACGACTACAAAAAGTCAATGGTGATAGGACCTAGGATTCTGCCCCAAGCATGGTATTATCAAAGCACAAATGCAGAAGCATAAAAGCTTAGCATAAATGAACAAATAAGAAGATAAAAGCACCAACATAATCTCAACATTCAACAAAATATTTTAAGCCACATTATTGTATTACAATATTTCATATACATTCTCAAGAGTTGAATTGTACAAGTCTTCTCATGTAAACTAGGGATCTTACAATAAGTACACCTGACATGCTCACCAAGCCCATCAACTCCTAACCATCTCTAAGCCTAAAAAATACATGAAACAAGTGGGTCAACACACGTGGTGTTGACTAAATGGAATATATATATACATATATATATATATATATATATATATATATATATATATATATATATATATATATATATATATATATATATATATATATATAAGATTTGCATATTTTTAAAAAGAGTTGCATAAGTAACGAACATGAATAAACAAGTTAAATATTTAGAAAAATGAGAGCCCATACTTTATGTCATTTTACTCCAATTATACCAACAATATCATATATCATAAGGCCTTTAACCAACTTTCGATCAGAAGGGTCTATAAGGTTGTCCACCCTATCTTAACAACTCAAATAGGATGCCCAACCTCGTACCCTTACCCCCATAGGCAGGTCCACAAGGTTTTTTATAATGGAGTTTCTATGTTACATTTCAAGTTATAAAACAATGACAACGAGACAAATTTCAAGTACAATACTAGAATACGACATGACAATACTTAAGCAAGTAAACAAGCATACATATGTATCACATTTCAAGCAATAAATCCATAGTCATATAATTTTTAAAGCCATACCTCTATTTAGAGAATCCTAATTACCTGGCCCATCTAGATCTTTGGTCAATACATGATTAATAAAAATTAGTCATCATTAATACAAACCTAGGTATTTTGGTCCAAAATTAGGATCTGACCAAACCTAGGTACAATATCATCTTAGACTGGTCTCTGGTATTTTTATTCCGATCAATAGGTCATTATAAAGGTTTGGATCTATTTTCATAAATTTCTAATGTTATATCAATTTTCTAGAATTAAAATGATGTTGAAAGCATATAATTGGTCATTAATGAGAAAATATCTAATACAGTCCAATATAAAAATGTTCTGAGTTCATATTTGAGTTCCCAAACATTCTTAGGGTTTAATAAACATCTTATCATAATTTTCCACTATCAGATATCATGGATGATATTTATAAATCCTATAAGAACCATAATCATGAAAATTAAAGACCACTAACAATACTGCTTAAAAATGTCTGATTAAGGCTTTTACAACAAAGAATACATTTCTTTAGTCCATGGACATTTTGCTGGAAATTATTGGCCAATGGTGCTAGTTTTAATTGTATTTCTAAGATATGCAGATTTATTGAAAATTTAAAAGGCGATTACCTTTTTTTTGGGATTAACATGGGCAGTTGGATTCATTGACCCACGTTCCTAGATGACACCACATAGCTCACTAGGAGTCTTGCTATCCTCTATTGGGTGAGACCTAAGGTAACAGACTGTTGGATTGAACTGCCTGGTTCACTGACTATGCCAGACGAACCTCCCTCTCTTCATGTGCGATCTACATCACACACAAGAGTACGCTCCAGAGCTGGCACCACCTCACATATAGGAAGCGGCAAGGAACCCACATGTCTCCTACCCCCTTTTTTGTCTGAAGATGGCACTACTAACCTCTTGGAACCCCACAACAAAGCTCCCATAACTCATCCATAGAAACGACTTTGATGACTACAGAAATACCACCAACAACGTTGTAGGCCTCTCACAAACTCTCGCCTGTCTACTTCCTATCTCACACTGATGCAGGTTGGCTAGGATGTACTGGTTGCTGTGGGTTTGAACTGCACTTCTCTGGTGAGCACGACATGGGGTTTAGTTCCACTATATGGGGCAAGTCAAGGAGTCCTAGGAGGGGGAGTGGAGGGGTATCACTGTAAGATGCACCATCATCTCTCCTTAATCTCTATGGTGATCCCTCTAGCATTTTGTCTTCTCATCTTATAAACAATGGTGAAGAAGGAGAGGAGAACTAGAGGTCGATCTATCTTTCTTTACTGCTCTATTGCTAATCTGATCTCGACAGAGTTAACTAGTCTTCCAACAACTCCTACTAGTACTTGATCCTAGTATCGTGGGTAAGGGAAGATATGTTCACTGCCTACCTCAGTAGGGTTTGGAGGTTGATGGAAGATGCAACATTGGATACAATCTCTTGACTGTTAGGATTAAATCCAACCTTTCATCCAACTAAAGGATGGCTAGATGGAAAAGGCCACACAATTGTGACACATATAGATAGTCCAAAAAAAAATCTATATTATTGATACCTTAGTCTTGAATAGATTTTGTAGGAAAGTGATCTGACCATAAAATTTTGAGCCAAGATTCCTCATAGTGTAGCCACCTTACATATAAATTTGGTACCCAAACTTCACTATTTGACCCTTCAGATAGCATAGTCCTAAGGGGTACATGTATAAGTCTATTGAACTTAATACTTTACATCAATTTACCTCTAATATTAACAATAGAAGTACAACTTATTTAGTATGACCGTGATGCATACAAATATTCATTATTCATTCATATGAATCCACATATACTTCATTACATGCTTAACTCCATATCTATTCAAAATCAACTAATACTTAGTATAATCATCTCCATGTATATAAATGGCCTTGAATATCTATTATTGAACCTCTAATGGTGTTATAATTTTTACATGTGAGTCAAAAGAATCCAATGTTGAATAAATGTCACTCTGACTTGGGAATAACCAAGAAAAATTATCCTTGGACCTCAAATATTGTATGGGTTAGATATAAGCTCTAAAAATGGGGTCATCACATTCATCCCACCTTATTGTAATTTCATCTAACCTCACGATCAAGTAGATATTAAAGAGTATTTAATAACTCTAGGCTATAATTTATAGGCACCAAGGCCATTATAAAAACTTCAGCATGTACACTAATTTTTCACATGTCTTAGGATTCTAGATCAAATTGGGTGCACTCACCCCAACTTATATAGATTTAAGCATCACATAACTATTTTAGTCATATCATGACACTGTTTGTAGGATTTACATCCCCTAGTACCCTAAGATCAGGTTTGTTCAAACTATTGAAGTTGACAGAATTACTCATAGTTTCTTTGTGCACCCTACTCACCTATGTAAGGTGATATCAAGATTTTAAGTCATTGATTACTAAAATTATCATGCTTAACATCATTATTTAGGTTTGCGATAGATACCCTACTAGGATTTCATTACATGATAAAGGCTTACTTTGCAAGTTCAAATATTAGGATTTCACCCTATTATGTATGAGTTATCATCAGACTAACATCTTAGATTAAGAACGATTTGAATAGGTACTTGATTTTGTGATCATGTAATCTATGATCAAATATATCTTTATTTCAAGTTCATGACTTTGAACATATATCTTTCATGTATGCCGTGGTTTCATAATAGGAATAGCATATGAGAGTGACTTATTGTACTTAAATCAAGTGCTTATCTCAAGTGACATTCATTTTCATATATCATGAATTAACCGGAGGAACATAATTATCATCTATATTGAGGTTTCACAATTATCTCGCTTGTGGCTAAAAGAGATTCACAAGCCTGACCCATTCAAGCTATAACCCATCCATGCCATGATAAAATGTGCTAACCATAAACATCTGCCCTTAACAAACTTTTACCTAGCATACAAAACAAGAGCAACCACTATATTCCTTCACATAGAATCACTAACCCGAGTATGAGGCTCGTCATGAAGATCACACATCATGTAAATCATTTTAGGGTCTTGGGACATCTCCCTCACCTATATGGTAAATATCATATATTCAAATGCCTCTTTCTCTAGGGTTAGATCTTTTTATAGGAAATATATGGTTCAACATTATCGAGGGAATTATATACAAGGTGACTCAACTCATATACTTAGAATTAGTCAAGATAGGGACTCATCATCATGTATTCCATCGAGCATATTTCAACATTTCACATATTTTGGAGGTTAGGTACTCTAACCTTCTCCTATTTTGGGTTGACCCATATCAAGAGTTCACCCTTATTTTGTGTACCATTATAGGGGTCCTTCTTTGTTAAGAGACTGAGGCCCGTGTTGTGTCTCAAACCATTTATCACTAACCATATCTCTATATGTAAAAGACTAGACACAAGGAAACATGCCCACCCACTAGCTATGTTTAGCACACTAACAAAGTCATATGTGCCATGTTTAGTTAGAGTTGAATTGTAAAACTCATCTCATATCATCAAAACATACTTGACCCTTCCAAAATAAACTTAGGACATCTTGAAGCAATCTTACATCATCATGATCATCATGATCATCGTGATCATCATGATCATCACCATCACCATCACCATCACCATCACCATCACCATCACCATCACCATCACCATCACCATCACCATCACCATCACCATCACCATCACCATCACCATCACCATCACCATCACCATCACCATCACCATCACCATCACCATCACCATCACCATCACCATCACCATCACCATCACCATCACCATCACCATCACCATCACCGTCACCATCACCGTCACCATCACCGTCACCGTCACCGTCACCGTCACCGTCACCGTCACCGTCACCGTCACCGTCACCGTCACCGTCACCGTCACCGTCACCGTCACCGTCACCGTCACCGTCACCGTCACCGTCACCGTCACCGTCACCGTCACCGTCACCGTCACCGTCACCGTCACCGTCACCGTCACCGTCACCGTCACCGTCACCGTCACCGTCACCGTCACCGTCACCATCACCATCACCATCACCATCACCATCACCATCACCATCACCATCACCATCACCATCACCATCACCATCACCATCACCATCACCATCACCATCACCATCACCATCACCATCACCATCACCATCACCATCACCATCACCATCACCATCACCATCATCATCATCATCATCATCATCATCATCATCATCATCATCATCATCATCATCATCATCATCATCATCATCATCATCATCATCATCATCATCATCATCATCATCATCATCATCATCATCATCATCATCATCATCATCATCATCATCATCATCATCATCATCATCATCATCATCATCATCATCATCATCATCATCATCATCATCATCATCATCATCATCATCATCATCATCATCATCATCATCATCATCATCATCATCATCATCATCATCATCATCATCATCATCATCACCATCACCATCACCCCCATCATCACCGTCATCATCACCATCATCATCATCACCATCATCATCACCACCAGCATCACCATCATCACCATCACCACCACCACCACCACCACCACCACCACCATCATCATCATCATAATCATCATCATGATCATCATCATGATCATGATCATGATCATAATCATTGTTACAACCCTGATTTTGGGTTCAGTTGTCGAGAAATGTAATTTCTCACATTAAGGATATTTAAACAAATAATGATATAATGTATTTGAAATAAATGGATTTTGGTTACAATAGCCTTGATGTTTGTGTTGTGGGCTTTATTGGCTACTGGGCCCAAATAACAAGAAGATTCAATTAGTAATTGAATAATTGAATATTTGAGAAAAGAAAAATGTGGAAACCTCTAGAAGGCAAATCCAAAGAAGGATTTGGTGTCTCTTGGGTTCCTTGGGTTCCAAGGAGTCCAGAGTTGCAAAGAAAAGCAATAAGAAAAGAAAAGATCAATTAAGTATTTCTTTATTAAGAAAGAAATTGAAAATAATGGTAAAATGTGGAAAACAAGTGAAAAGAGGTAAAATTGAGTTATTTTGGTGGAATTTCATATCCCAAGGATTCCTAAGGATAAGAGGAATACCAATGAGGAAAATAAAAGAGAAATAAAGAGAAATTCTCAAAAAGAGATATTTTAATAAGAATAAAACAAAATAATGAAGACTAATGCATTTAGATGCATCTAGAAGGATAATGAGTATCCAATAAAAAGGATTTCGAAATAATAGATTTCTTGGGATCCAAGGAGTCCCAATAAAGAGGAAAGAAAGAGAAAATACCAAGATTGAAAAATAAAAGGATAATGTGATACTTTATTAATGAATTTTGTGTTGTTTTTCAAAAGGTGGTATTTTCTATTGAAAGAAAACATGATTTCGTGGCAAATAACTAAAAGGAAAGAAAGGATTTTCATATTCCAAAATATTCAAGAAATAAGGTATATCAAAGAGATGATTAGGAGAGAGAGAAAGAGGAACTTGCTTAGTAATGAAGAAATCAAATTCCTTTTGGAAAAGGGTTGTGTTTCTTCGTGGGCAAGCCATCCCGGGGCTTCTTTACCCTCCCTATATAAGGGAAAGACCGTGGATAGAACCCAAAAGATCCCACACCTCGTTTTATCCTCTTCTTCCATGATTTCATACAAAAACCCCAACCCTAGGGTATATCTCTATCCTTGGAACAAACAAGGTTGGTTTCGTGGTCTTGCTGGAGGCAGGAAGCTTCCCCGACAACCTACGATGGGCAGAAATCACATTTGTGCCCTCGTCTTCGTGCAACGCCTACCCGAAGTCTACTTTGCGGCCGCGGTTGCGGCAGTTGTAGCAGACCTGCCTTGCTTGGGAACGACCGACATGACCGTGGCTTGGAGGTGCACTGGGTGCGGCGGACGATGGAGGAGCTTGGGCGTCCATTGCTGGCAGTCCACGAGCCAAGGATGGAGAGCGGTGAACCCCCGAGGTGCAATAGGGTGGCGCTCAACCTGGGTTTCGCGAGGTTGAAGAAGCCTGGATGCGTTTGATAGTTATGCCCCTCTACGGGCTGAAGAACGTCCAACTTACCGAGGGCATAACGGTCAATCTGTTATGTTTCCAAGCAACCTGCGTTGCATGGGAGCTGCGTGACGTGGCACAATCTGATTGGCCGAGTAAGTAGACTCTTACAAAATTCATAACTAATCACTGGTAGCTCGGATTAAAACAAGTCATATATGAATTTTGATCCTCAGAACAAGAGGAACACAGAAATTATGTTTGAAGCCTAATTCTGCTTGAAACTCAAAAAGCATAGGGTTTTACATCTTTTGATGCATTAATTGATAGAAAAACCCTAGAAGGATATAAAAACAAACACGATGAATCTTTTATATGTTTTTGATCAATATCAACCTATTAAGAGTAAAAGGAATGGTAAAATCATAAAAGGATGATTAGTATGTTGGTTTTAGGGTTTTATGATTATGAACATGGTTTAATGGACTAAAAACCCTGATTTGAGTAAATATGAGTTTTAGTGGTCATAACATGATATTACAAGAATACAACTGTAATATAATGATTCTTGAACATAGTTTGGATTAGAGAATCCTTAATGAAGATAATTATGATGATTAGGATTTTGTAAGAAACCTTAGAAACCCTAATTTAGGGTAAAAGAGGATAAAATCATATATGTTTTGAAAAAGGTGAAAATACATTATGGAATGATGGTTCTAAGTTATTTGTATATAAAAGTCCTTAATTCTGGATAAATACCCTAAATGTAGTAATTAGGGTCTTTTCATGAATGAAAGGTGGAATTGAGGGCAAAATAAGTTCATATGTTATTTAGACGCTAATGAACTTTGAATTAATGATAGATGCGCATAATGATCTTGTCATGGATTAAAAGGATAAAAATAGTAGCTTTAATGCAAAAGAAGCTTAATGAAATTAATTAATGGTTAATGTGCCTTTAATATGGAAATAGGGTTATATGTTGTTACGATAAACTTAATATTGAAGAATAGATGAGATAATTAGGGTTTATGAGTAATGGCATAAAATTAGGGTGTAATGTGGTAAAAGATGAAGGGAAACCCTAATTACAAAATGAAACCCTAAAATGGATACAAAATCCCTAGAAAGTGAATCCAAGTCAATAAAGTAGATTCTTGATAAAGTGTGTAACAAATAAAGTCCATATTCTTTTCAAGAATTATGTGATTATTGAATTCCTTGCTTGGATTGCATTCTTGGTTGGATTTTCTTAATGCTGTGAAATCATCAAATAAGGTATGTGGTTACACTTGTGATTATCCTGACTAGTTTTCCGAGGATTTTATCGATGTTTCCCTCATGGATTGAAATAACTGTTGGATGCTTTTATTTCATACAACAATAGAGTGACTATGACTATCACTATGAATATACATGTATAACTGGCTAGATTCGAGACCACCTCTGTGGCTTGTCAAGACTAAAAAGGGGTAACCTAGAGTAAGGTCTAGGTTATCGTGGGTTAAAAATTGGGCTACCAAGTGCAGTTCCATGAGACCCCTTAGCCTGCCATGAGTTAAGGAGTTGGCTACTTACGAGTAGTGCCATGTGACTCAACCCTAGAAACTGGTTCACCTATAGGTGGGATCATGAGGGGTTTAATGGGGATCTACCATAAGGAAGGTAGTATCCAGGTCCACTGCAGGGATAGCACAAAGGATAGGGTACTCATGGATCACAGAGTTATATTAAAACGTAATCTTGGTTGTTAAATGATTAATTGAATGATTACGTTGTTATCATAGTTGCACGTTTATTATTTCCCCCACATACCAACTTCGGCTGACCGATGTTTTGTTTGTCGGCGTTTTAGGTTCAAGCCAAAAGGACAAATAGTAAATCATCATATTGTGAAATACATGAAGTAAAATACAAGGAGGATTAGTTAAAATAGAATCCATAAGTGGATGGAAGTTTAGAGATCCAAGTTTTCAAAAAGGTATGCAAAAGTTTATTTTTCTTACAACTTTTCAGTATAGATTATTGAAATTTAATAATTGTTCTTGGTTAAGTACCGAACCTTTGATCTGAAAGTTATGGGCGGCTTCGACCTCTCGGTCTCCCTTAATTGGGGGTTATTGGGAGGTGGGGTCGTAACATTTGGTATCAGAGCGTAGGTTCCTCACTTAACCGTTAATAATTATTAAATTTTACAAACTCCATAGAACCCAAGGGAGTTATTAGAGGACTATCTTAAAGACAGAGGTGTCTAGAAAAGGATCACAACCGGGGGCTAGCAATATTTTCCTCTGTACCGCTAGTCGGAATAAGAGGACTCTCGAATCCATGTGACTGCCTGGCCAAAGTCTTAGGGTATGAATCGAAATAAGATACCTTTAGGACTTTCTTATCTTATTCATCCCTTCTCATCACAAATTCTGTTAAGGACCTTAAGGATTAGGGTTTTCTCTCTTCTCCTCACTCTCTTGAGGTATGGGTAAGGTTAATAAGGTCTAAGGAATCCTCCACCCAATTAATGAAAAGCATGTAAATAAGATGTCATGGACATAAGCTTAACAGATTAAGTGCAAACTAAAGGATAGATACATGCTTAGGTAGTATGACATAAGTTGTCATACACTCAGGAGAGACCTGAGGCTAGACCTTCTTGCAAGGAGGATGAATAAAGAGAGTTAGTCTTGGAGATAGAGATCTATATTACAAGTAGAGACCTGACACATCCTTTGAGGATGATGTTAACCCTAACCCTAAGTGACGGAGAAGATGGCATGATGAGTTAAACCGGGTGTTTGGATGGACATGCCTTGGATGACATATGAGCCATGAGAGGTTGGATGACCAAGCAACCTTTGGCGACCCAAATCTAGGAAGGGTCGTGCTTGTTAGTGTGAAGGCTAACTCCTTCATTGATGAGGTTAGAGAAAAACCTATAGAACCTTATGGACTTTTACAAGTAGGGTATAGCTTGCACCTAGGGCACGTCAACAGTGCTGACAATAGGATGAAACCCTAGTTAAGGAATCATGATGGACGGCTTATGAAATAAGCATAAAGGGCTATGGATGATATTGAGCAAACATAAGTTTGAGCCTAGACTTCACCCATGTAGAGGATGCTTTTGAGGTTGATCCTTCATGAAGAGAGGATCTCTAATGGTGAGGTTGGTTGTAGTGTTAGCTCTAGAGAGAGAACATGAAACCAAGCAAGAAGGTTGGAATCCTAGACTCCGAGATATGAGGAAAAGTAGGGAGTTGAGGGTGATGCAACCTAAGTGGATGATAGTAGACACCACATTCCTAGAGGTTGATGATGCCTTGGTTTCCATGGGAGGGACGAAACCCTAGAGAGAGGATGATGCTTCTGGCACCTATGTGCCTATGGTATAAGTGTTCACCTTCTAAGAAAGGAAGAAGAAGTTTGATGTACCATGGAGATGTTTAGTAACAGGTTATGAGGCCTTGTACCTTATTGGTTGTCCTTGAGGAGGACTCAACTTTAGAGTGTTGATCAAGGAAAAAGGATGACAGGAAGTGTATGTCATTCCCGTTACATGTTTGGTTTGTGGTTAAGAGGTTGAACAAACAACTGGACATCAAGAACATGAACCTAGGGTTCCTAGGCCCAAGAGGGGAAGTGGTATACCTTATGCTCATGATGAGAATTAAGTTGCTATAGTTTTGAGCATGGTACTCCTCATGTATAGAGGTAAAAGGGGAAACTCCTTAAGTCGAAGGTATGATGAACCCCTCACAACTAAGTTGATGATAAAGGAAGGTATGATCTTGCCCCAATGTTGAGGATGAGAATAAGTGTAACCTAGCATGGTTTAGTAGGTGATCAACTTGTTCCTTAGTAGTTTGCTAGGGTTAAGCATGCTCATGTGGATGTAAACCCGAGGCATAAGGATGTTTGTGACCTTTTTTATCGAGGTGAAGTTTTCCTCCCATCTTGGAAGAGGGACCCTTTGGCGGGGTGTTTACCAGTTCTGTGGGTTTTGAGGGATACCTAAAGAGGTCTCATAGGATCTTGAGAAGCTAAGTGAAAAGTACATGGTATGCGAATGAACCTGTAGACCCATAGATATCCATCTCTAAGTGCATGTGGATGTGTTACCATGGAGGTAACCGGTAAGGGGCCTGACCAAGGTAGGCAGGTCACCATGACCCCTATGAAGGGATGGATGTCATCCCATGTATACAAAGAGAGATGATGAAGGCTTGGGCAAGGTTCTAAGTTTGACATGTACTATAAATGGAGAATCCTAAGTCTATCCTAGGGTCAAGTAGGGATAAGACCGATGGAAGTAGGAGTTGCCTAATTCCCTAGTTGCACATGACCATAGGGTCGGGAGGTAACAACTATCATTGTCTGAGGGCCATGGGTTAGGAGATTAATCACCTTCATGAACTCATGGGACTCAAAGGGCAGATGAGTAGGGCACTCTCTGGATGCATAAGGGAAGAGGGATGACCCCAAAAGTGCCGACACCCTATAGACCTAGAGGAGATGACCAAGGGATGTATGTAAACCTCAGTAGGCTCAAGACTAGTTTCCATGGAAGTAACTTTGGTATCAAGATGATCGTAATATAGATGCATAAATGGCACATTTCAACTTAGATTTAAAGGTGTACTGGCAAGGTGGGATGTACCATCTCTACTCTTGGAATAGGAAGAACTCTATATTTGGACTGCAGCCAAATGCTTATTTCCTCTTGTTATGGGGGTGAGATATAGGACAGTACGCATGCCATACACCAAGGATAAAGATGATGTGGGTTGGAACGTTGCCACACGATATGCGGACAGAGAAGATAACATACCCTAGTAAAGTGAATGATACATGGATGGTTTGCAAACACTAAAGAGAGATAAGATAGTCATCTTATAAGGATGTTGTTAGCATCCTCATGAGGATGAGCCCGAAGTTTTCTCGATGAAGATAGTTTTAGAGTAGAGATGAGATGATAAGTGGAATACATGAAGGTGTATGTCTCCAACATTACCTAATACCTAAGGATGTGAAGTGGTAATGGATGCTCTGGTTGAGATATATCTGACTAGTTTGGCTAGAAGCTAGAATAGGTTGTTTGGCTAACCCTAAGTCTAGAAAAGAAGATATGTTTGGTTAACACTCTGATATAACGAGATCAGTTAATGGTTGTCCGGTTAGCCAGTCTAGTCCTTGATATAATGAAAGGATGGTGATAGAACCTCAGATACACTTCTTTAGATAAGAAGGTGGTAAAACCCTGATGAGAGTGGTTTAGGGTTCGAGGAATCAATCTTGAGGAATCATGAAATATAGGAAATCATGATTTTAAGATTACCATATGCCATAGTACTACTTAGATAATGGGTGGTAGCAGTACTATGGATGTTGGAGATAAGGCTGCATGGGGTATGTTGCCATGCATGATAGAAGATGAAGGATGAACATCGGTAACCCAGCGCATTGATATAGAGGATAAAGAGTTCCCGAGCGGGAATGTGAGTTCATCACTATAGATGTGGTGATAAGTCTCCCCTAGACCAAGGAAGGTCAAGATGCAATGTGGGTTATGGTAGATCACATTACCTAGATGATATAAGAAAGAAAGAGTTCTGTCAAGGGATAGATTTGGTTGAATTACCCATGAGAGAGATGGATCAGTTACACCTTGATGCGAGTTCAAAGGTTCTTGAGTTTGACCTAAAGGTTCCCTTCCAAAAGGTGGAAGCAGGAGCATGAAGAACTCAATGTTAGTACAGTTTATCACCCCTAACTAATGGTTAGTATGATCCAGACTAAAGGGTCTGATGAGGGCATATGTGCTCGTTCAGGGTGATCGCTAAGGACAATTCTTGTCCTATGAAAGATGTGAAGTTAACCACCATGGCCAGTATTGGGATTTAAAGAAGCTCTGTAAGAGAGGTTGTGTCGGTCACCACTTCAGTAAGGTGATGTTGGTGAAAGGACCACGTGATGGTTAGAAAAGGACCACAGTATGTGAAGATGAAGTCTCTTTGATCGTGCAATGGCTGAAAGGAGCCTAGAGACGACAAGAGTCATGAGAAGATGTAAAGTAGACTAACATGCAGTTCATTGTGGGAGAATATGTGACATGAAAATATGACCCCTCTAAGATATAGCTAAGAGAGCTGAGTCCCTGATGCATGGGTTTTTTTTTGACATGGTTTCATAGAGAAGGTTAAGTTTGACCTTACCCCTCAGAATAAAGTAATGTGTGATGAGTTCCATGTGTCCAATTTAGAGCACTATGTGAGGTACCCCGACCATGTGCTGAGCAATGAACCAAGTGAGCCCCAAGGGAGGTTGAAATGGCCTGAGCCACCTGTGCAGTTTATAGACACCAGGATGAAAGAACTCAGAGAAAAGAATATGTGATGATAAAGGTTCTTTGGAAGCGCAATGGGTAAGGTAAAGTCACGTAGGGGCCGTTGATGGACATGGAAAAGTCTTATCCTGAATTGTTTATTTGCTTGATAGAATTTTGAGGACAAAATTCCTATAAGAGGGGAAGGATGTTACAACCCTGATTTTGGGTTCAGTTGCCGAGAAATGTAATTTCTCATATTAAGGATATTTAAACAAATAATGATATAATGCATTTGAAATAAATGGATTTTGTTTGCAATAGCCTCAATGTTTGTGTTGTGGGCTTTATTGGCTATTGGGCCCAAATAACAAGAAGATTCAAGTAGTAATTGAATAGTTGAATATTTGAGAAAACAAAAATGTGGAAACCTATAGAAGGAAAATCCAAAGAGGGATTTCGTGCCTCTAGGGTTCCTTGGGTTCCAAGGAGTCCAGAGTTGCAAAGAAAAGCAATAAGAAAAGAAAAGATCAATTAAGTATTTCTTTATTAAGAAAGAAATTAAAAATAATGGTAAAATGTGGAAAACAAGTGAAAAGAGGTAAAAATGAGTTATTTTGGTGGAATTTCGTATCCCAAGGATTCCTAAGGATAAGAGGAATACCAATGAGGAAAATAAAAAAGAAATAAATAGAAATCCTCAAAAAGAGATATTTTAATAAGAATAAAACAAAATAATCAAGACTAATGCATTTAGATGCATCTAGAAGGATAATGAGTATCCAATAAAAAGGATTTCGATATAATAGATTTCTTGGGATCCAAGGTTTCCCAATAAAGAGGAAAGAAAGAGAAAATACCAAGATTGCAAAATAAAAGGATAAGGTGATACTTTATTAATGAATTTTGTGTTGTTTTTAAAAGGTGGTATTTTCTATTGAAAGAAAACATGATTTCATGGCAAATAACTAAAAGGAAAGAAAGGATCTTTGTATTCCAAAATATTCAAGAAATAAGGTATATGAAAGAGATGATTAGGAGAGAGAGAAAGAGGAACTTGCTTAGTAATGAAGAAATCAAATTCCTTTTGCAAAAGGGCTGTGTTTCTTCATGGGCAAGCCATCCTGGGGCTTCTTTACCCTCCCTATATATAGGAAAGACCGTGGATAGAACCCAGAAGATCCCACACCTCGTTTTATCCTCTTCTTCCACGATTTCATACAAAAACCCTAACCCTAGGGTATATCTCTATCCTTGGAACAAACAAGGTTGGTTTCATTGTCTTGCTGGAGGCAGGAAGCTTCCCCGACAACCTATGATGGGTAGAAATCACATCCGTGCCCTCGTCTTCATGTAACGCCTACCCGAAGTCTGCTTTGCGGCCGCGGTTGCGGCAGTTGTAGCAGACCTGCCTTGCTTGGGAATGGCTGACTTGACCATGGCTTGGAGGTGCACTGGGTACGGCGGACGATGGCAGAGCTTGGGCGGCCATTGGCGGCAGTCCACGAGCCAAGGATGGAGAGGGGCAAACCCCCGAGGTGCAGCAGGGTAGCACTCAACCTGGATTTCATGAGGTTGAAGAAGGCTGGATGCGTTTGACGGTTATGCCCCTCTACGGGCTGAAGAACGTCCAACTTACCGAGGGCATAACGGTAAATCCATTATGTTTCCAAGCAAGCTGCGTTGCGTGGGAGCTGCGTGACGTGGCGCAATCTGATTGGCCGAGTAAGTAGATTCTTACAAAATTCATAACTAATCACTGGTAGCTCGGATTAAAACAAGTCATATATGAATTTTGATCCTCAGAACGAGAGGAACACAAAGAAATTATGTTTGAAGCCTAATTCTGCTTGAAACTAAAAAAGTTTAGGGTTTTACATCTTTTGATGCATTAATTGATAGAAAAACCCTAGAAGGATATAAAAACAAACATGATGAATCTTTTATATGTTTTTGATCAATCTTAACCTGTTAAGATTAAAAGGAATGGTAAAATCATAAAAGTATGATTAGTATGTTGGTTTTAGGGTTTTATGATTATGAACATGGTTTAATGGACTAAAAACATTGATTTGAGTAAATATGAGTTTTAGTGGTCATAATATGATATTGCAAGAATACAACTGTAATATAATGATTCTTGAACATAGTTTGGATTAGAGAATCCTTAATGAAGATAATTAAGATGATTAGGATTTTGTAAGAAACCTTAGAAACCCTAATTTAGGGTAAAAGAGGATAAGATCATATATGTTTTGAAAAAGGTGAAAATATGTTGTGGAATGATGGTTCTAAGTTATCTGTATATAAAAGTCCTTAATTCTAGGCAAATACCCTAAATGTAGTAATTAGGGTCTTTTCATGAATGAAAGGTGGAATTGAGGGCAAAATAAGTTAATATGTTATTTAGACCCTAATGAACTTTGAATTAATGATAGATGCACATAATGATCTTGTCATGGAATAAAAGGATAAAAATAGTAGCTTTAATGTAAAAGAAGCTTAATGAAATTAATTAATGGTTAATGTGCCTTTAATATGGAAATAGGGTTATATGTTGTTACGATAAACTTAATATTGAAGAATAGATGAGATAATTAGGGTTTATGAGTAATGGCATAAAATTAGGGTGTAATGTGGTAAAAGATGAAGGGAAACCCTAATTGCAAAATGAAACCCTAAAATGGATACAAAAACCCTAGAAAGTGAATCCAAGTCAATAAAGTAGATTCTTGATAAAGTGTGTAACAAATAGAGTCTATATTCTTTTCAGGAATTATGTGATTATTGAATTGCTTGCTTGGATTACATTATTGGTTGGATTTTCTTAATGCTGTGAAATCATCAAATCAGGTATGTGGTTACACTTGTGATTATCCTGACTAGTTTTCCGAGGATTTTATCGACGTTTCCCTCATGGCTTGAAATAACTGTTGGATGCTTTTATTTAATGCAACTATAGAGTGACTATGACTATCACTATGAATATACATGTATAACTAGCTAGATTCGGGACCACCTCTGTGGCTTGTCAAGGCTAAAAAGGGGTAACCTAGAGTAAGGTCTAGGTTATCGTGGGTTAAAAATTGGGCTACCAAGTGTAGTGCCATGAGACCCATGAGCCTGCCATGAGTTAAGGAGAGGGCTACTTACAAGTAGTGCCATGTGACTCAACCCTAGAAATTGGTTCACCTATAGGTGGGACCATGAGGGGTTTAATGGGGATCTACCATAAGGAAGGTAGTATCCATGTCCACTGCAGGGATAACACAGAGGATAGGGTACTCATGGATCGTGGAGTTATATTTAAAATGTAATCTTGGTTGTTAAATGATTAATTAAATGATTACATTGTTATCATAGTTGCACGATTATTGTTTCCCCCACATACCAACTTCGGCTGACCGACATTTTGTTTGTCAGCGTTTTAGGTTCAAGCCAAAAGGACAAACAGTAAATCATCATATTGTGAAATACATGAAGTAAAATACAAGGAGGATTAGTTAGAATAGAATCCATAAGTGGATAGAAGTTTAGAAATCCAAGTTTTCAAAAAGGTATGCAAAAGTTTATTTTTCTTACAACTTTTCAGTATAGATTGTTGAAATTTAATAATTGTTCTTGGTTAAGTGCCGAACCTTTGATCCGAAAGTTATGGGTACAACTTCGACCTCTTAGTCTCCCTTAATTGGGAGTTATTGGGAGGTGGGGTCGTAACAATCATCATCATCATCATCATCATCATCATCATCATCATCATCATCATCATCATCATCATCATCATCATCATCATCATCATCATCATCATCATCATCATCATCATCATCATCATCATCATCATCATCATCATCATCATCATCATCATCATCATCATCATCATCATCATCATCATCATCATCATCATCATCATCATCATCATCATCATCATCATCATCATCATCATCATCATCATCATCATCATCATCATCATCATCATCATCATCATCATCATCATCATCATCATCATCATCATCATCATCATCATCATCATCACCGTCATCAGCATCATCATCAACATCATCATCATCATCATCATCACCACCATCATCACTGTCATCATCACTATCATCGTCATCATCATCACCATCATCATCACCATCATCATCATCACCACTATCATCACCGTCATCATCACTATCATCGTCATCATCATCATCATCATCATCATCATCATCATCATCATCATCATCATCATCATCATCATCATCATCATCATCATCATCATCATCATCATCATCATCATCATCATCATCATCATCATCATCATCATCATCATCATCATCATCATCATCATCATCATCATCATCATCATCATCATCATCATCATCATCATCATCATCATCATCATCATCATCATCATCATCATCATCATCATCATCATCATCATCATCATCATCATCATCATCTGGTAAACAAAATCCAATTGGGATAGCAGCGGAAGATAAAATTTTGACTATATTCAATTTAAATAAAGTGTACATAAAAATTCTCCCAATATGGGTGTACATGCTTTATATAAAAAGAGGATCTAAGTAGAGGGAAGTCTAGACTACTCCACTTTTTTCTCCAAGCAACATATCCATCAGCTAAGTCTAAGCCAAGCTAAGATCTTCAAGTCATATTCATCACCTTGCTCCACATCTGGGTGGTTGGGAAAGCACACAACAAGAGGGAAGGAAAAGACAAGTATGTGTTAAAAAACTAGTCTAATGTAACAAGATGAGAAAAACATGTAAAATAGGCTTGGGTTCATCATAAGATGAAGACAATCAAGAGAATGAAGCCGTATATATATAAAAGAATATTTCAATAGATGCTTGCCATAAACAACATATCACAAAAGGATTGGATGTATGATTAATATTGACTACCTTAACTAAGTAGGGTTGAGGCACCTACCAGACCTCTAACCTTAGGTGAGGGGAGAATAAGACATTCCCAGTCACCTATAATATTATGGGGAGAATTATAGACATTCCCCTAGGGCGATTATATACATGCCCTCTGTGGGTGGTTGTACATAAGTACCACTACACTAGTTAAATAGTCTAATAAAATCAACATGCTAGAAACTATGACAAGTAATAGAATCACCCAAATAGAACATGGAAAAGCGGTGCCAAGACCCAAGAACAATATTCCAAAATGATTATGAGGCAAGTATATCAATAGATTCAAGAGAAAAGAATATAAGGTGCAAATAAACCTCATTATGGAAAGCATAGGTTAAGGAACAAACAATTCCCAACTGAAGTGTATTAAGCACATACCTCATTCTTTAGAATTCTAGAACCACTTTTCATAACCTTTATACGAGATCAGATCCACTTGCCCTAATTTCATCATTATATCCATGTATTAGATCTATGTATATTCATTAAAGGCTTAAAACCTCAAAACCATCGACTTTTTCCACAAACGATCGAATTAGATTATGAAAACCTAACTACTATCTTATTTACGTTCTTATGATCAAAATAACATATATGTTTGTATATTTTCGAGATACTGACTTTTTAGGCTATTTTCCATATTTTTAAGTAATTTAAATCATCCTTAAAAATACATATTCGAAAATATCAGAATCAAACCACGAAAGTATTTTTTTAGGTAGATCTCGTTCTCCCAATTTCAAAACATATTTTGTTTCTATTTTTCGACAAACGAGTAAAAAGATATGATTTTTCTATTATAGACTAATCAGAAAAAGACATGTCAGCAAATCTATTGCGAGAGAGAGATGTGTCGGGCCTATTGATAGAAGGGCCCTTACGCGGATAAGAGAGATGGGAGAGGGAGACCGCAGGGGAAAAATGGTAAATTGGCGGGCGAGCTTCTTCTCCAGTAGCCAGCCCGACCATGGTCGATGATGAGAGCTGTTGTTTGCGGGATAACTGGGCAAAACCTCTATACTTGACGAAAATCGACGCAAAGACATGCAACGGAAAGCCAAGGAAAAACCAGATTCAACCATACCTCGAATTGAATAGAAGGTGTACCGTGGAGGAAGAGGGAGGCACAGCAAGCTAGGGGTCTATGATGGCCAGTTGCAGGTCCAAACGTCCACGAAACCCAAAATTGAAGGCACGAGTGAGTTGCTAAGGTGATGGCAGTCCTAGGGGCATAGATATATATAGGGAAGGGAGCACATTCTAGGGTTTAGCTAGGTGGAGGTAGAGAGGGGAGGTGCCCAAGTTTGGTGTTTTTCGAATCTCCGCCAAAACCCAAAAACTTTGGGATAAATCGGTGCAGATTTGCGCAAGGAATTTGTAGGATAAAAAATTATTAAATTTCATTGAGTAAAACTCGAGATAAATGGATTTGAAAATTTGGAAAGCAAGGAAACGTATTTCCAAAATGAACCGAGGAAGAAGACAGATCGTGGATCCTCAGATCGAGATCCAACGGCTGAGATTCAGCGCTAAATCACAGTTGTAAATTTGATTCCCATTGAAATTCGACTGAAGTGATTTAATGCTTTTCTCTCTCCTCATTTGGAGGCCCAAACGACTTCCAAAAATTACCAAATTTTATATTCTGACTTATTTTGATGCGTAAAATCCAAATATAGAATTATTTTTTCCTTTTGGGTTATGTTAATAGGTTAAATAATTCAAATCATATTTTCTCTTTCCTCCTTCATTAATGACTCTAGGATTATCCAAAAATTACGAAACTTGACCCACAAGTCATATAAAGTATGTTAGACATGAAATTGGTATTATTTCCATTTTTTTAAGTTTCTTATTATTTTAAATAATAAGTTGAAGGTTTTGCACACTTTCTCTCTCCTAAATTTATCTTCTCATCAAATATTTTTCAAATTCATTAAAAATTCATCCAAAGGTCGATTTTAACCTATATAACACGAATTTGGTATTTTTTTAAGATTTTTATTATTTTATTTAATTCATTTACATTTTACCACTTAATTATCCCTTTAATTTATAAGAGACATCTAGAAATTTTTTAAAAATGTAAAACTTTTCCTATAAGCAATAATAAATGTGTGCAACAAGATTTTGGAATTAATTAGTTTTTTCCAACATATAATTAATATTTTTGGTCTTTAAATCATTTTCTCTCTCCTGAATAAAATAAAATATTTAACGTTGACCAAATTAAATGAAAATTCGCACAGACTCATTTTGATATTTATATTATGAATTTGGAGTTATTTTTCTAATTTGAGGCATTAGATATTTTATTTCACTTAATTGACTTATTTCCTATTTTCTTTTGATAAAGACATCAATATATGCATTTATCTTCCCAATTAAATGATACTTGGCCCTTAAGTTTCTTTTAAGTCAATAAAATGAAATTGACATCCAAATTATCTTCATGGGTTTTCACTTATGATTTTTGGAACAATATATTCCTCATTATCTTCTTTTATCCAAAATATTCCATATTATCCCCAATTGTTGCATTTATCATCTCCTTTATTTATATTTTGGGATTTTCTTTCTTTTTCATATTCTAAAAAGCACTAGAAAGTTCTAGGACGAATTTATTTATTCTTTGTATCACTGAAGTGGATATTTTGCATATTAGACCCATTGCTAAGCTTTTACCGAGGCATTTGTTCATAAACCCAAATATTGGAATAAAAGGTGAACAAATATTTATTAAACCATCGTATTCCCCACAACTTAAATAGAAAGGTCAAAGAGGATATAAATGAAAGGAAAAGATGGAAAGAGGGCCAAAAAGGCAAAAAATCCAAAATTCAGTATGTTACATCACTCCACCCCTTAAAGATGATTTTGTCCCCGAAATCACTAGCAATTAGGGAAGGGTGAGTATGCAACCTCACATCACAAAACTACAGGTTGTTCCTCCAACCATAAAACTTCCACCAAAACTTATACTTCAACTACACCTAAGGGTTCAGAAACTTCACATACAACTCAACATAGGTTGGGTTCTCAAGGATCACCTAGGGTTCCATTATTAAGATATTCTTTTTAGGATATTTAACATCATTTACATTTTTGGCTCATTAACATTATATTCATTATGGTATCACATTGTCATCATTATATTAATTACATCATGCCATATATACTTTATTGCCAAAAGGGGTTATATGTCATTATTATGCACAATTAGAGGTTACTCAATTATCTCAATACATTTGATCATTAATAACTTCGATTTACACTTCATTATCCTCATATAATCACTTTATTGAGTTATAACAAATTATTTTACAAGAAATAAGACACTCTATCCAATTTGTGGTTAAGCATACAATTATTCCAATTAATGTCACATTAGCTACTTATACTCATATTAAACATGTTCACATCATCACATTATCTTTATTGCTCATATTGATGACATCATTAATCATTTCTCATATTCATTCATTTATATTATTTATTTTACACATTTATATGAATCCCGTCACTTCATATTCATATTGAAGCCATTACATGTATTTTAATGATCAAGGTGAGACATATTACTTATCAACAAATTGATTCACATTAAGTGACTAATCACATGTGCATTAGATAACAAGGTAACTTGCATTTTATATAGATGAATTGATAAATATGTGATTAGATGATTATATATATATATATCATTTATGTGTATCAAAGTATGTTAACTGATTATGGCTCTTAGCATCATTAATGTATCATGAAAGGCATTAAGGAAACATTCATTAAGGTTAGGTTATTGAAACTTAGGGTTTAGGTCGATCGACATGACCATTTTATTTCACTTATTCATCCTTAGCATGCATTAATTACGAATTATAACCTTACTCATCATATAATTAGGGTATATTGGTTCATGACATTATTAACATCTTATTGACAATTAGCATTGATATTCATATTATGTGCCTTGGATGTACATTAGGGTTCAAGCACTTGCATTATTCCTTAGATGATAATTATATGTTCATTAATATGTAAACAAGCATGTTAGGGTTAACATTATTACTTGTTTGGAGAACACTAAGCACATCAACCTCCTAAGCATGGAGTTAGGGCTTCTAAAGATAGATTAGATAGACTTCAAGATGTTATAGGGTTCCATCCCCCTAAAGAGGATTTTGTCCTCGAAATCTAACCACTTAAACATCATCAACTAACCATACTCCACCCCTTAAAGGGTTCAACCCATCAAGCAAAACTACACTAGGGTTAAAGGATAAGTCTAACTAAACCATTATCAAGATCCATCATGCTTCCACTGCACACTCTGATATTCTCACAAACACCCAAACTCTAAGGTCTAGGTTTGAAGGACATAAAAAATTGTCTTGGTAACCATCCTCAAACAAATAATCATACACATGAAACTTAGGGTTCCCAAGGATATACAACATAGAAGTCTAAGGTCACTATTGCCTAAAAGCAAACTATTTCGGGCAATTTATATCAGCGCAAGCCAGTCCGGTATCATATGGGCATGGGAGTCCTCGTAAACCAAGCTAGTGGCATGGAGGAAAATATTGCCATCCCCTGAAACCCTGATCCTTTCTAGACACCTTCTCTTCAACTTCATGCCCTAATAGTTGCATAAAGGCAACCCTAAACAACATCAAGTTATGCATGTTTTAGTTATAAGTATTTTAGGGTTTTATTCATCATGATTATAATGTGGAACTATTGAGTTCTAAGTCAACCTTTCATCAAGGTAGATCAAATCTAGGGTAACCATGTCACCTAAAGGAACTATGTAAGTCATGGGCTCTAACTAGGGAGACAATACTGAAATAGTCAGATTCTGACTACCATGGGCTCTGATACCATGTTGTAAAGAGGCGAAATCAATCCACCTCTCTACTAATAACAATGGTAAACAAAATCCAATTGGGATAGCAGAGACAGATAAATTTTTGACTATATTCAATTTAAATAAAGTGTACATAAAAATTCTCCCAATATGGGTGTACATGCTTTATACAAAAAGAGGATCTAAGTAGAGGGAAGTCTAGACTACTCCACTTTTGTCTCCAAGCAACATATCCATCAACTAAGTCCAAGACAAGCTAAGATCTTCAAGTCCTATTCATCACCTTGCTCCACATCTGGGTGGTTGGGAAAGCACCCAGCAAGAGGGAAGGAAAAGACAAGTATGTGTTACAAAACTATTCTAATGTAACAATATGAGAAAAACATGTAAAATAGGCTACGGTTCATCATAAGATGAAGACAATCAAGAGAATGAAGTCGTATATATATAAAAGAATATTTCAATAGGTGCTTTCCATAAACAACATATCACAAAAGGATTGCATGTATGATTAATATTGACTACCTTAACTAAGTAGGGTTGAGGCACCTATCAGACCTCTAACCTTAGGTGAGGGGAGAATAAGACATTCCCAGTCACCTATAATATTATGGGGAGAATTATAAACATTCCCCTAGGGTGATTATATAAATTCCCTCTATGGGTGGTTGTACATAAGTACCACTACACTAGTTAAATAGTCTAATAAAATCAACATGCTAGAAACTATGACAAGTAATAGAATCATCCAAATAGAACATGGCAAAGGGGAACCAAGACCCAAGAACAATATTCCAAAATGATTATGAGGCAAGTATAGCAATAGATTCAAGAGAAAAGAATATAAGGTGCAAATAAACCTCATTATGGAAAACATAGGTTAAGGAACAAACAATTCCCAACTGAAGTGTATTAAGCACATACCTTATTCTTTAGAATCTTAGAACCACTTTTCATAACCTTTATACGAGATCAAATCCACTTGCAATTTCATCATTATATCCATGTGCTAGATCTATGTATATTCATTAAAGGATTAAAACTTCAAAACCATCGACTTTTTCCACAAATGATCAAATTAGACTCTAAAAACCTCACTACTGTCTTATTTACATTCTTCTGATCAAAATAACATATAGGTTTGTATATTTTTGAGATACTGACTTTTTAGGCTGTTTTCAATATTTTTAAGTAATTTAAATCATCCTTAAAAACACATATTCGAAAATATCAGAATCAAACCACAAAAGTATTTTTTTTATAGATCTCGTTCTTCTGATTTCAAAGCATATTTTGTTTCTATTTTTGGACAAATGAGTAAAAATATATGATTTTTCTATTATAGACTAATCAGAAAAAGACACGTCACCAAATCTATTGCGAGAGAGAGAGATGTGTCGGGCCTATTGATAGAAGGGCCCTTACGCGGATTAGAGAGACGGGAGAGGGAGACCGCAGGGGCAAAATGGTAAATTGGTGGGTGAGCTTCTTCTCCAGTAGCCTGCCCGACCATGGTCGATGACGAGAGCTGCTGTTTGCGGGAGAATTGGGCAAAACATCTATACTTGATGAAAATCGACGCAAAGACATGCAATGGAAAGCCAAGGAAAAATCAGATTTAACCATACCTCGAATTGAGTATAAGGTGCACCGTGGAGGAAGAGGGAGGCACCACAAACTAGGGGTCTACGGCGGCCAGTTGCAGGTCCAAACGTCCACGAAACCCAAAATCGAAGGCACGAGTGAGTTACTAAGGTGATGGCAGTCCTAGGGGCATAGATATATATATACAAGGGAGCCCATGCTAGGGTTTATCTAGGTGGAGGTAGAGAGGGGTGGTGCCCAAGTTGGGTGTTTCTTGAATCTCTGCCAAAACCCAAAAACTTTGGGATAAATCGGTGCAGATTTGCGCAAGGAATTCGTAGGATAAAAAAATATTAAATTTCATTGAGTAAAACTCGAGATAAATGGATTTGAAAACTTGGAAAGCAAGGAACCTATTGCCAAAATGGACCGAGGAAGAAGGCAGATCGCAAATCCTCAGATCGAGATCCAACGGCCGAGATTCAACGCCAAATAACAGTTGTAAATTTGATTCCCATTCAAATTCGACTAAAGTGATTTAATGCTTTTCTCTCTCCTCATTTGGAGGCCCAAATGACATCTAAAAATTACCAAATTTTATATTCTGACTAATTTTGACGCGTAGAATTCAAATATGGAATTTGTTTTGCCTTTTGGGGAATTTACTAGGTTAAATAATTCAAATCATATTTTCTCTTTCCTCCTTCATTAATGACTCTAGGATTATCCAAAAATTACAAAACTTGACCAACAAGTCATATAAAGTATGTTTGACATGAATTTGGTTTTATTTCCATTTTTGAAGTTTCTTGTTATTTTAAATAATGAGTTGAAGGTTTTGCATACTTTCTCTCTCCTAAATTTATCTTCTCATCAAATATTTTCCAAATTCATTAAAAAATCATCCAAAGGTCTATTTTGACATGTATAACACGAATTTGGCATTATTTTATTTTTGAAGACTTTTATTATTTTATTTAATTCATTTACATTTTACCACTTATTTATCCTTTAATTTATTAGAGACAGTTGAAACTTTCTAAAAATGTAAAACTTGGCCTATAAACAATAATAAATGTGTAGAACACTATTTTGTCATTAATTATTTTTTTTCCAACATATAATTAATAATTTTGGTCTTTAAATCATTTTCTCTCTCCTGAATAAAATAAAATATTTACCGTGCAATTGGGATATATGAAAACTAATATATTTCTAAATTTGTTGGTTGTATGAATTTTTTGATCCTTTTGACAAATCGTTTTACTTGTAACTATAATATTAAATTTGGTGAAGAATTATACAAGGTTGTGTTTAAGTTGTATGTAAAACCAAACTATATTGTTTGATGGTTCACTTAGATGGGTTGATCTCATTTTGGCTATGAAATGTTGTAAACCAACTTGTTGACTAAATAATATTTTATAGGTCCTTTTGGTCCATATATACTACCCACTATTAAAATGCCCGTTAACTATATCCTTCCATCCATATTTGAAACTAGGTTCCTCTGCAACATCATACATTACTAGTCATATTTGAGAGTGATATTTTGGTGTCAACAATTGGTAGAGATTTTTTTGGAGATTTTGCATTATATGGTAGGAGCATAATGCATGGAATGTATCCAAAAATCAGTTTCATGATTGCAGGCATGGTAACATCATGGTATGTGAAGATGGACAATGGTTCCATATCAGACATGCACATCAAGAAAATCCTACACAACCACTAAAAGGATGCAACTTGGTCATTGGTTATTGAGGAAAACAGATACCACTGTAATTTTTTAAACCAATGGTCACATTATTGTTTGTTGTATACACCATGATTAAATTATAATACAAACCATGATTCAAATACACCATAAACCATGATTTGAAACAATACACAAATTGGATTTAAGCATAGCATGGACTAGGAGTCAAATAAATTGTGAAAGATATTCACTTTTGGAGTATGTACTCTAATCATGGTGCATCATGAACTCAATCCTAGTGTGTCAGATAATACAAATATGGTGAACCAAAGACTCAACCTTGCCACATCTCCTACTACAACCATGGTTGATAACACACTACATAAGTATATGAAGCGGAAAATAGTATACATACCGAATGGAAGATAGTTCTTATTGATTCATAATGTTATATTAGATGTGATGCATTTACCAAAAAACAAGTGACTAATCTTAAATTTGCCATCTTCCAAAAATATAGTTGAAATCCTCTCATTTTTTTGGACCTACATATCATAAATATGATGGTTTCTTTTATGCTTTGTTCTAGAAATATTCCTTTACTCCTATTACTTCACATGCCTTAATTAGCTTTTGATACCTTTTAGTTGAAATGTTTCTTAATTTATATTTAAGGTGACCAAGACTTTCCTTACCTCTTACATCAATTGGCATGGCTTCATATGATGATTTAAGACAAATTTAAGAATCTTCATTCATTTTGGCAACATCTTCTAGGGTATCCCTTACATTGTGGTTTCATCTTAGAATGTATGAGAACTCTTCAGGGTGTAGAGCATGATAGTATTAAAAAACCTAATTGTAGATATATTCCAATATATATAAAGGTTTAAATCTATATGGATTACAACCTATTCATTCCTCCATCTTGTGATGTTTGTTGCATGTCTAAAATCAATAACCATTGTTGTAGTTTCTTCATTATTATGGTTAAGAAAACTACCCTTGCAAAGTCATCCTTGTCTCAACAATACCTCATTATAGAAGTTGCGAGCATTAGATGGCATGTCAAACTACATGTTAGTCTGACATTCCACATCCTCATTTGGGTTAATGAATGAAAATTCAAGGGAAAATATCACATGAATATGAATATAGTATGAATGTATACATAATATATTATAGTAGGGATGTGAAGATAATAAGAAAAGATTTATCATCATTTGATTATGTAGTAAAAAAGGATTAAAAGTGATAGTGCACCATGAGTCTCATACAAAGATAATCTCTATATAGGATCATTTTTTATAACAATGCTATTGTATTGGGCAACAACAAATCAGTTTAGTGTGTGTTTCTATACATGTGCATTATTTATATCAATTCTGGTTCACTAATCATTCAATTGCTAGATCATTTAGCACTTGATCATGGTTCTTCATGAAATTGCAATATGCACCAAGATGAAATTACCGCATGCACCATGATTCCAAATTCATGGAAATTGCACATCTAGTTTTGGCTAATTTTTTAAATCAATTTATAGTGTATAGAGCATTGATATTAAGGTTTACAATGGAAATGTTAATTGTGGTGAAGTGTCTTGCTGTATTATGCATACTTAAATTGGTTATTTTTTTGTTATTAAAATTGGTTATATCACATGACATTGACATCATGTTGAACATTTTATCCTATGCAATAGGAAGAGTTTACCACATGAAGATTCTTTGGAGATCATGATCACTGCATACTTAAATTTGGGCTAATTTTGAATTCATATTTTGGTGTCTTGTGCATTCAAATCATGTTTTACATTGCAATTAATCTTGTTTCATTGTGTTATAGTATCTTGATCCACTATGTATATCCAGGATGGTTCAAATTTCCATTTGAACCATGATTCATATGCAACAAAATTTTGTCTCAAATTTTACATGAATTTTATTCATTGAGTATATGGATATTGGACATTGATCATACAAACCCTATTTAGCATGCACAAGAATCCTAGATCATATATCAAGCAAAAGATTCATTGTGCACCTCAATCTTAATTGATAGAATATATAAATCATGGTACATGTATTTGGGTTCTTCTTACACATGCATATTACCTAATTCTGACTGATTTGTAAGAGGTAATCATGTAAGAAAATAAAATCTAACAATAATGATTACTGACCTTCTTGATTATGTTGTATTGATGAATGTACTTGAAATATTTCTTATTTGTGGCATTGACTTCACTGAAGTTAACTTCTCATATATCCTCACTTGCGTACATGGATATGTCAAGGAAAAACCTGGCCAATACTAATGTTGAGAAACTATGTATAGAAAGATTCAAGTGAATCGGCAAATACAACTTTTACAAATAAAAGATATTTAATGGAACCATGTTATAGGGATTTTTTTTTTGGTGACCGAGAGAACCCACCTTGGGCGAGCCCGACATGGTAAACTCTCGAGGCATGAGAGGGTGTGGTCCGATCACCCCCCTCCCGCGCCTAATCAGCGTGGATTGCCGTTCGCAAAGTGCCTTCGGTGAGGTTCGAACCAGGGTCCTTCATTGGGACTTACCGAGCTCTTACCACTCGAGCTACTATGGCCAGACATGTTATAGGGATTTTATACCCATATAGTCCATTTTCATTTATTTTGAAACATCCATTTGATCATTTTCGAAGTATCATGGTATGATAAATAAATGAGTGACAAAATGAAGATGAAAATGATGTTGCTTAACAATAGTAGCAAAAAATTACTAATAATACATTATTTATAGAAATATATCCTTTAAAACTTGAATGGTGCATATGATAGAGATCTAGAATACTCTAAGTGTGCGTAAGAGCTAGATCACACACTCTTTTTTCAACTAGTGAATGTATAGGACCCCTCTAGTGACTTGAACAACTTCTATATGGGGAGGAGAGTATATGCCTTATCATCGAAGATCTGTTTGCAAAACATAATGCTTTGAGCTAAAAATTGAACACTAAATGCTTTATTGCGACTATATAGCTATATTTGCTAAAGACTTTATGATGTTCATCAATGAAGCTATTCAAGCCAAAGAGGAGGGGAACATGAATCTATTTATTGGAGATCTTCTCACTAGATAAGAAATATTTAGATAAAAATCTTATGTTGGGGGAATAGCAATGGAACTAACTTATGAGACTAAGAAAGGGAAGGGACTAAGTAGTGTTTTTAGTCTTTAGTCTTTATTAGGAGATACTATTACAGTCTTTTGACAATTTGGACTTGAAAATAACTGAATAAAGTTGGTTGACATTACCCTCTCTTCTAGTTTAACTGTACAATTAAAAATCAATATATTATGCCAAATAGTAGGCCAAAATAGAGTTCAACGACTGATGAAACATGGTTGAAAGACCCAATAGATAGATAGTGACTCAGATAGAGAATAAATGCTTTGGTCCTAACAACCCTTTTTATAAGGACACATTGAACACAATTCGATTCAAACATTGGTAATGTGACCCAACTTTTATTCATGAATGTGATGTATGTAAGGTGGGGGGCATTTGGGTGTAAATGCATACTAATGAAGAACATGTTAATAATGATAATGGTGGGTTGATAGTTATAATACTAATAGGTTGATGGAGTGGATATGCGTTACATATATTTTGTGATAGAAAAATGGGACTATAGTGGTGCACTAAGAAGGTTGATCTAATGTGCAATAGGTACGAGGTTTGAATGCCACATATGACACTGCAACAAAAATGTCCATGAATGGCCTTTTAGAAATGCCACAAAAAAAATAAACGCCACTAAACATGTTTAGTGTCATTTGTTGACACTTAAAAAAATGCCTCTAGTACCAATGCCACTAGAAATATAGTGGCGTAAGTTGTAAACACCATTAAACATTTGTCTTTAGTGGCTTCCAATAAATGGCAAATAAAGGCCACTAAACATCATTTGACATTTATAAAAAAACCACTATCCATCAGTTGGCTTTTATACAAATGCCACTATTTTGTATTATATTATTGTATGAGATGGTTCTTATTGAGTGTAATGGCATTAAAAAAAGCCACTAATGACATAGTAGTTCTGTATTACTACATTTTCATGGTTTTTAGTCATTCAATTTTCAATTCATTATCAGGTTTTCTAATTGGATGTCAATTGCAGCCGAACTCAGTTTTTCAAAAGTATGAATATTTTTTATTTATAATAAAGTGACAATTACATGGGGAGGACATTTTACCTTGCCCTTTAGATTGAATACAACACCAATGACATACTTCCATACAACATTTTTCTATCAGTACAATAACTTCTACACCATTAGATGTGTCTTCCCTAATATGACTATCTACTTTTCAGCATGCTGACTTCAGAGCTCCTTCAGGATATAGCTTTACATTACAGTGGAATCCCTGAACCACCCCCCAGAATCACTGGATAACATGATAGAATTGAAATTGAAGTTTCTGGAAGATTATACGTTGTTTCAGTTATTAAAACCCTACATCACTTGAGAATGATTCAAACTCGTGTTAGGTGCACCTGAATTTTAGCATGTATGCAATAAAACGAGTAGTAGGGAAAAGTTGGTGTTTATTGTCTGGATTTTAGCATGTATACAATAAAATGAGTAATCTTAATAAGTAGTTGTACCTGAAGACTAGCATGAACAACAGATTCAAGACCATTGTGGAAACAATAATAGATAGAAACTTGCATGTATTCTGATTGAAGGAACTTGTCTTCAACAGAACCAACAAAATATGCCACCATACTTATAGCCTACAAGACATCTTCCACATCTTCAAATGTCTCTTTCTAGTGGTTTCCCCTCAACCACCTAGCCTCCACCTGCAAGCCAGTTTGTCGATTTAGGCACCATGTTACCTTCTTCCCAGCCAACTATGCCACAAGGGTTGTCGTCTACTTTGCATAGTTTAGTACATGTACAAGGAGCAATGGCTAACGCCAATCAACAACAATTACCTGGATTAAGTATAGCATAGTTGCTTCAGTAGCCCATTCAACAAGCACCTTCTCATATGGTGCTTCAACAGTAGGGACAAGTATTACAATCAGGCTTGCAACCTTCTCAACCATCAAATTCCCAGCTTCGAAAATAGTTGCAACTAAATAATTCATTGATCTTGAGTCAACAATAGTTCCAACGATTGCAACTGGTGCAATTTCGATGACCTATAATTGGACGAACTAAAAAAGATTAGTCCTGGAGACAAAACACTACAAAAAAGAGACATTCCATATTATCTTTTACAATTTTTTTGTAGTCACAACTGGCTATCATATTGGATGGAAGATATATCCATTATCATCCTACAAAGATATCACCTGGAACATAATGATTACAAACCCCATTTTTCTTCAATATTATCTTGCCATGCCCTTTCTTACAAGTTCCTAAACTAAAACAAAAGTTTGTAGCTACTGAGAACTTCTTTTAGACTTCAAAGGTTAAATTTTGCACTGGCTCTATTTTTATCTAACATCACGTATAAAAAAGAAATAATACTGTCTGCTATAAAACATTTTAAATAAGAGGCTGACGCCACAATTGCAACACAACGACCATAGTCTGGTTTTCTTTATAATCCTAGGAAAGAAAATACACAGTTGAATTTTGTTAATAATAAAGAGAGATTAGAGATGCCATTTGAATCAAACTATATAAAAAAGGAACTTGGACAAAAAAGGATAATGTTTAGATAAAAGATGATAGTGACCGTGTAGCTCTGATGCACTTGGATAGGCATTTGGATAGCTATAAAATAATCTCTCAGTCAACTAAGAACTTTGGACCCCGAGTAAGGAAGAGGGATACATACCATTATTCCAAGCCTCTTAATGAATTGCCTTCGCACTTCATTTTCTACCTCCTGATGAGTTCGTCCAACAGCAGCACATGCCCAAGCACTAAATAGGTATATAAGCATTGAGCCCAACAATCCACCAACAAAGACCTCAGGAATTGCTGTGTCAACCTTCAAAATGAAAATTACATCATATAAATATAAGCAGTATGATGATACACAGATAAGATACTGCTAGCAAAAGATTTACAGTAGCAATTAATCATGATAAATTTTCACAATAAAGGTGCAAAACATGTTTAAAAGGGACACGAGAAAAAGTAGATACTTCATCCATGTAAGTATTGAAAAGAAGAAATGAAGTCAGTGCTGCAGATCCAATTGCAAACCTTTTCGTTGTTGCCTTTGTTGTATTACCAACAACATCTAACAAATCTGTTGTCTCTAACACTTTAAGGCTGTAAGTAACAAGTATGAATCATTTTAGCTAGTAGCAACTGAAATTACTACCAGAGATGGGAGCGCCAAAGAGACCAGAAATGTAATAGAGGCAGACACATTTATGTGTTTGGGAGCTCAAAAATTAAGAGAGTTCAAGAACATAAATAATGCTGGAAACTCCTGTAGGAATCTAAAATAAGCTAACTACCTCAGTGACATATCTAGCTTAAAGAAACATGCATGACCAATTACCAGTAAAAAATCATGTCTAGACATACTCAAATAGACAATGCAAGTTTACTTCATGAAACTTAATATTAATGGTACTGCATAAAGTTTCAAATTGTATTAGGTTATTCAGTCAATTTACCTGCTGACTCATCTCAACAATGCCACTTGCATTATCAACAATAGTTCCAAATATATCCATAGGCAATACATATGCAACAATACTCAACATCTCCATGGTTGCAACAACAGTCCCATAAAGACCACCTGTGGGATTTCTAATTTCATCTACCCTGCTAACATGTTTGAGACCCTTGAGTGAACCCATTGCATCAAATTTATTTACCTACACATTTAAAACATGGAAGAGGTCTATTAACTAGTGAATACATACTAAACTATATGTTTTTGCTTTGCAATTACAGTTAACCTTTTATAGATATCCATTTGATACTTATTCTCATTTGATATATAAACAACTTCTACAAGCAGGTGGGGGAGGAAATCAGTATAAACCTGAATTAGAATATACAAAGCAATCAATATTTCAAGAGACTACAAAAAGAAAAAGTTAATTACCTCAATAATGCTACATGGATCAGAGAGTAATGCAACTATGTGAAGACGATATATTAATATCATTTGTAGAGCCCATCAGAGGAGAAGACATGGGCATTGTCGTCAACACCTGCACTTAAAAAAACATAGACACATCTTTGGTTAAGAATAGTAGAATGTGTAGGAGCTGTGATCAACAATATAACTGGAATGTTGTTAGTCTGAGAACAACATACACTCATAAAATATTGAAAACTACTTTTTAAGAGAAGAGAGAAACTTCCTTACCAAGATCATCCCCATTATTAAGGAAGTAGTGTCCCCCATCCTTCCCTCTCTTTCCACATGAGCTATGTATACACATGCATACGTTCCTAGTAAAAGTCCTCCCAAGATGGTGCCAATCAATAGATAAATTCATGAATAGTCAAAGGCGAAAACAACTTCAACCACTATATACTAGAAAACCTCCCAAGCATCCTTGGTTGGTGAATTAAAACCCTTTTTATTATTGAGGAAACCGCTCCTATAGCTAGATCACAAACTTTGTGCCCTCCGGTAGAGTAAAATCCTCGAGCCCTGACACCCAACCCATCCAGGAACCAATTTGCGCAATTGGCCAACCTACACGACTGGTACCATTTTTGAGAAATAGCTCTCAGTGGGAACTAAACTAGGGACCCTTCACCAGGGTTTACTAAGCTCATCACATGTCGTTTAGTGTGCAAGTTAGGATTCTTGTATACGTTTCTGTAGCTTGGTCTCCGGCTAATAATTGCTAGCTACTCTTTATTTTCCAGCCTCTTAATCATTTAGGTATGGACAGGCAGTGATCGGCTACGATCTGCCGACAATGTCCAGAGTATATTGCTAGATGAAGGCCATAGATAAAGGACATTTTTGAACATCATGCATATATTAACATTGACCAGCTACATTCATGTTGTCTTTCACAATTCAGAATTTAGAGGTAAACTTAAACAGTCGATATATTATGGCTTTAGAAGAGTCTTTATTCCTGAATGGCAGACCTATAAATTAAACAAAAGTTACGAGAAGGCCAAGCACTATTTAGCGGATCATAACGGTGCTAGTTGTACTTTATATACATCTACGAGTACCATCGATTAAAAAATTAACTAATGGAATTAAGGACAACATAATGAAATGATTCGGTATTGAAATCCATTTCAAAACCATATTACTATCATACAAGTACTAACTAGATTATATACAATGGAAAGGACAGAATTGAATTCGTAGGCTAAGTAATAATAATCTTCTGGACACTTGATGTGTTGTTTCCATACTTCAAAATACTTGAAAGGTTAAACCCCAAAAAAGAACCGATGCAAGTAAGACCTCCTCTAGAAGTTCCTACATGTTAATGATGGCAATGGCGTTGATGTGCTCAATGAGTAACTGTTTCTCTGCTCCCACATGCAAAATTTAGAAACTAAAGTGATGCTTGCATACGGTAACTCCAAATATATGCTTATTACAAATTATTCTTTTTTTCATACAGACTTTGACTTCAATACCAAGAAATCTTGGATGTCTCACAAGTGCTTTCAAGTTTTGAATTGGTTAGATGCATCGAACATCTTTACATCTTCCACATACAATCCATCTTAAACAATCTACACCATGGTTCCTACAAAGATGAAAAATAATAGAATGAAGAAAAAGGATTCGTGTTGCCGGCATACTTTTTATTATGAATATATTAACCTGAGGCTGGTAGGAGGATGTAATTAAATAGTGGGGAGGAGTGGTTCAGATAGTTCAACACGGTGTCCCCTCATGAAGGAACTCAGATTCGATACCCAGCAGCCGCCTCCAAAATGGTACTTGTCGCACAGGTCGGCCAACTGTGCGCTTTAACCGGTTCCCGAGTGGGCGGGGCGCTCAGGGACCCGAGAGTTTACGCTGTATAGGAGGGTCATAAAAGTGACGGGAGCGGTTCTGTCGTACTAAAAAAAAAAGATGTAATTAAACAAAGAAGAAGAAACTATATTATACAATATGTTTCAGTTTTAGCATATGACGTATGTGAATACAGGCTATGCAGCCATTTACTATTGCCGCTTTCATTAATCTGAAAATGCATTCATCTATATGTGTATCAAAACATTGATTCTGATAGTAAACGGTTCAAACATTGTCCCACCAAGCTGTACAATAAGGAATTTTATTTTGCAGATATAAATCTATTTAGGCCAAAGTAGAACATAAAGGAAACACAAATGTGATCTTACAAAGCCAGTTAAAGATAAGTAATATTAAAATTAAAAAGGTAACTGTGCAAAAATGTAAACATCAAACAAGGATAGTTTAGTCAGAACTCAACAATAAGGCCAGGACTGCAAAGTGCTCAATTCTTTGAACATGAGGACGATCGCCTATTTGCTGTCAAATACGTGATGGAAAAGAGATCTCTCTAAGGAAGCCGCACAAAACAATCCCACTTGTCAATGGTTGCTTTTAATCCAAATTGAGGAACACCCCCAAACATAATCATAAATACATGGATTCTTTATGTAGTTGAGCCCAGAGCATTTGAATCTCGCTGCTGCTGTTGACAGAATGACTCGCACCTTTGCTAATACAACAAATGTACTAGTATTAATTGACGTCTGGAAGATCCATAGGAAAGGATTGTGTTAGTATTTAGATGGTTAGGAGAGAGGCCAACGATGCCGGTCATGACAGCTTCTAGGGCTAGAGTGGAATTTGAGAGGTATTGCGAAGTCTGAGATGATTCACACTCTCCCACAACGTGATTGTTACAATCCCAATTTTGGGTTCATATGATGAGAAATGTAAACTTTTATATTGGACAACTAATGATGTAATTTCGTTTACAATAGCCTTGATGTTTTTATTATGGGTTTTAGTGGCTATTTGACCCAATAACAAGGAAATTCAATTAATTAAGAATTAAAGAAAAGAAAGATGTGGAAACCTCTAGAAGGCAAAAGAATGTAATCCAAAGATGAATTTTGTGCCTCTTGGGTTCCTTGGGTTCCAAAAAGTCCAAAGTTGTAAAGAAAAGCAACAAGAAAAGAAAAGATGAATTAAGTATTTCTTTATTAAGAAAGAAATTGAAAACAATAGTAAAAGGTGGAAAATAAGTAAAAAGAGGTATAATTGAGTTATTCTTGGTGAAATTTTGTATCCCAATGATTTCTAAAGATAAGAGGAATACCAATGAGGAAAATAAAAGAGAAATAAAGAGAAATCCTCAAAAAGAGCTATTCTAATAAGAAATAAGCAAGATAAGGGGAAATAATAAAGAATAATGCATTTAGATGCATCTAGAAGGATAATAAGTGTCCAATAAAAAGAATTTCGAAATAATAGAGTGTCTTGGGATCCAAGGAGTCCCAATAAAGAGGAAAGAAAGAGAAAATACTAAATTGCAAAATAAAAGGATATTAGGAATACATAATTAATGAATTATGTGGTTTTGTTAAGAAAGAAAGTATTTCCTACTTAAGGAAAGTATAATTTCAAAGCCAATGAATTAAAAGGCATGAACAAAGAGAATAAGAGAGAGGATTTTTGTATTTCTATGTATCCATGCAATAAAGAATATTAGAAGAATAAAGAGGAGAGAGAAGATTTCTTCTCCATGAAGGAATAGGATTTCAAGTTGAAGAAGCCTTACTTTCTTTGTGGGAAAGTGATCCGGGGTGTGGATACCCCCTATATAAAGAATAGACCCTCTGGTTCGGGTCCAGGAAGGATTCCACACATCCCTCACTTTCTTCTTCTTATGCACTGCATACAAACCCTAAGTTTGAAGTGTAGCTTGAACTCGGGGGGCAGCAGGGACTCCTGGAACCATCACGATCGAGGAAGGAGGTCCCACGATGCCAAAGAGATGCTCTGCCATCAACACCATGCCCGAGATCGTGCCAGACAACAGCAGCATGGCTGCAAGGCCTGCTGCTGGTCGCAGTCGCGCCCAGCTCCATCTGGAGGTCTTAGCCGTGGGCCAAGGGCACCATGAGGTGCGGGGAGGTGCGACGGAGCTAAGGGAGCCAACCCCAGTGGCCGACGAAGTCCAGGGAGGGCAGCGCAGCCTCACCCATTCCTTGCCTGCCGCAGCGACGCTAGGGCACGCGAGAGGTAGAAGATGGAGGACTCTGGACCATTTTGCCTCTCCTGTGTGTGAAAGAATAGCAACTTATGCGAGGGCAACATAGTAATTTGGTTATAATTCCTAATGAGCCGAGTTGCATGGCAAGGAGCGACGTGGCGTCTCCTGATTGGCCTAGGTAAAGTTTTATTGCAAAATTCGTAATTAAATATTGGTAACTCCGATTAGGACGAGTAATATATGAATTTTGATCAGGAGAACGAGAGGAATCCAATAAAAATGATATTAAATATTGATTTCATTTCTAATTGCAAAAGTAATATAAGTTGATGAAAAGTGCATTAAAGTTGAGTTAAAAACCCTATTTGTAATTAAAGGTTGAATCTAGAATGCTTAATGGGTTAATTGAAGTGTTAATAACCTGTTGAATGATAATGTTAGATTCAAACCTGATCTAGATGTAGAATTGCATGATTTAGGGTTATACCTCATATGAGAATGATTAAATAATTTAGAAACCCTAATTTAGGGTCAAAGAGGATAAGATCATATATATAATTTGAAAAATGTGAGAATATGATTGTTTAATGTTGGTTCTAAGTTATTTGTATATGAAAGTCCTTAATTCTAGATAAATACCCTAAACAAAGTAAATAAGGTCTTTTCATGAATAAAAGGTGGAATTGATGGCAAAATGAGTTCATATGTTAATTAGACCCTAATGAACTTTGAATTAATGATAAATGTGCATAAGGATCTTGTCATGGATTAAAGGGATAAAATCGTAGCTTTAATGAAAAAGAAGAAGGTTAATTGATGATTAATGTGCCTGTAATATGAAAATAGGGTTATATGAGGTTAAGATAACCTTAATGTTGTAGAATAGATGAGATAATTAGGGTTTATGAGTAATGGCATAAAAATAGGGTTTAATATGGTGAAAGATGAAGGGAAACCCTAATTGCAAAACAAAACCCTAGAATGGATACCAAAACCCTAGAAAGTGAATCCAAGTTAATAAAGTAGGTTCTTGATAAAGTGTGTAATGAATAGAGTACATATTCTTTTCAGGAATTATGTGATTGTTGAATTACTTGGATTGCATGCTTGGTTGGATTTTCTTAATGCTTCTGAAATCATCAAGTCAGGTATGTGGTTACGCTTATGACTACCCGAATTAGTTTTCCAGGATTTTATCGATGTTTCCATCGTGTCTTGAATTAAACTGTTGGATGTATTTAATTCATGCAAAAGTATAATGTGAATATGACTATCACATAAGAAATATGCCTACTAGCTCAGATCCTAGTCCCCTCTGTAGCTTAATGGATTGACCTAGTAAATGACTACCAATGGGGTAGGCCCATCAGGTCATTGAATGACTTAGTAAATGGCTACCAATGAGGTAGGTCCATCAAGTCACATTGAGTTAGAGATTGGACTACCTATGGGTAGTGCCATGCGACTCAACCCTAGATATTGATCTACCTGTTAGGTAGGATCATGCGGGGTCTAATAAGGATCTACCTAGAGAGAGGTAGTATCACAGTCCGCTGTAGGGACATCATAGAGATAGATGATAGGAAAGGATTGAGTAGTATGGTTTAAAATGTAATCTTGGCTGTTAAATGATAATTGGATGATTACTTTGTTATTATAGTTGCATGATTATTGTTTCCCCCACATACTAGCTTCTTGCTGACTGGCATTTTGTTTGTCGGCATTTCAGGTACAAATGAAAAGAACAAACAGTAAAGTGGCAGATGTTAAATTAAACGAGAAATAACAGGCACTAGAGGATTAGTTAGTTTAGCATCTTCATGGATAGAAGTTTAGAAATCCTAGTTTTTCCAAGGTAAGAAAAGTTTTATTTTATACCAGTTTTCGGTTTAGTTGGTAAAGTTTATTAATTGTTAATGATTATTTGTTGAACCTTTGATTCTGTAATTGAATAACGGCTCTGTCCTTCGGGTCTCCCTTAATTGGGGGTTACCGGGAGGCGGGGTCGTTACAATTGGTATCAGAGCATAGGTTCCTCAATTAATCTTTAATAATTATTAAATCTTACAAATTCTGTAGAACCCAACAGAGTTATTAGAGGATTATCCAAAAGACGGAGGTGTCTAGAAAAGGATGACGACCGGGGGCTAGTAATATTTTCCTCAGCACCGCTAGTCGGAATACGAGGACTCTCGGATCTGTGTGACCGCCTGGCTAAAGTCTTAGGGTATGAATCGAAATAAGATACCTTTAGGACCCTCTCATCTTGTTCATCCCTTCTCAACTCAAATTCTGTTAAGAACCTTAAGGATTAGGGTTTCCTCTCTTCTCCTCACCCTCTTGAGGTGGGGGTAAGGTTGATAAGGATTAAGGAATCCTCCACCAAATTAATAAAAAGCATGTAAATAAGATGTCATGGACATAAGCTTAATAGATTAAGCGCAAACCAAAGAATAGATACATGCTTAGGTCGTATGACAGAAGTTGTCAGTTCCCTCAGGAGAGACCTGAGGATAGACCTTCTTGTCAGGAGGATGAGTAGAGAAAGTGAGTCTTGGAGGTAGAGATCTCCATTAAGTAGAGACCTAGCACATCCTTTGAGGATGATGTTAACCCTAACCCTAAAGTGAAGGGTAGAGAGAGAGAGATGGCATGATGAGATTAGACCAAGTGTTTGGATAAACATGCCTTGGATGCCATATGAGCCATGAGAAGTTGATGACCTAGCACTTTTGGCAACCCAACCCTGGGAAGGGTCGTGCATGTGAGAGCGAAGGATAGCTCCTTCATGGATGTGGTTAGAGAGGAACCTATAGAACCCTATGGGCTTGTGCAAGTAGGGTGTAGCTTGCACCCAGGGTACATCGGTAGTTCTGATAGTAGGATGAAACCCTGGACAAGGAATCATGGTGGATGTCTTATGAGATAAATATAAAGAGCTAAAGGATAATCTTGAGCCAAACATGAGTTGAGTAAAGGCTTCACCCATGTAGGGATATGCTGGTAAGCTTGATCCAACTTCATGAAGTAAGGTTAGATCTAGAGAGAGAAAGCATGACCCAAGAAAGAAGGTTGGAAGCTTAGATTCTGAGACATGAGGAATAGTGGGGATTCTTCTAGTACCTATGGTATAGGTAATTACCTGTTGGATGAGATAAAGAGTGCTTGAGACCTTGAAGAGGATGAAGTAGCAAGTTGTGAAGCCTTGTACCTAGTTGGTTGTCCTGGAAGAGGACTCAAATCTGAGGTGTTTCTCGTCTAAAAGGTTCATGGGAGTACTCGACATACCTTGGACATGCTTGATTCATGGTTAAGAGTTTGAGCAGGCAATTGGACACCCAAAGGTGGACTTAGGGTTCCTAGGACTAAGAAGGGAAGCTGTGTACCCGATGTTCATGATGAGACTTGATTATCTATAGTTTCGAGCATGGTACTCCTCATGTGTAGAGGTAAAGGAAATCCCTTAAGTTAAGGGTATGTTTGATGAACCCCTCACAGCTAAGTTGATCTAATGTTGAGGAAAGAGAACAAGTATGACCTAGAATAGTTAATAGGTGATCTGTTTGTGCCTTAGTAGCTGTTGGGTTAGGCATGCTCATAAGAATGTAAACCCTAAGGACACTTGTGACCTTTGTTATCAAGGTGTAGTTTCCTCCCATCCTGGGAGAGGGACCCTTTCGTAGGGAGTACACCAGTTTTGTTGGTTTTGAGATAACCTAAAGAGGTCTCATAATATCTTGAGGAGCGAAGTGAAAAGTACATGGTACGAGGATGAACCTATAGACCCATAAATAACCATCTCTACGTGCATGTGAATGTGTTACCATGGAGGTAACTGGTATGAGGCCTGACCAAGGTAGGCAGGTCGCCATGATCCCTGAGAAAGGATGAAAGTCAACCCATGAATGCAGAGAGAGATGATGAATGCTTGGGTAAGGTTCTATGTTGAACATGTACTATAAGAGAATCCTAAGTCTATCCTAGGGTCAAATAGGGATAAGACCAATGGAAGTAGGAGTTGCCTAATTCCCTAGTGCACATGACCATAGGGTCGGGAGGTAACAACTATCATTATCTGAGGGCCATGGGTTAGGAGATTGATCACCTTCACGAACTCATGGGATCCAAACGGCAGATGAGTAGGGCACTCTATGATGCATAAGGGAAAAGGGATGACCCCAAAAGTGCCGACTCCCTATAGACCTAGAGGAGATGACCTAGGATTATGCTTGGACCAAGTAAGTTCGATACCAGTTTTCCATGGAAGTAATGTGGATATCATGATGTTTGTGATATAGAGACATAAGCTGCATGTTTCAACTTGGACTTGAAAGTGTACGGGCAAGGTGGGTTGTACCATCTCTACTCTTGGAACAGGAAGAACTCTGTATTTGGACTGCAGCCAAATGCTTATTTCCTCTTGTTATGGGAGTGAGAGATAGGACAATACGCATGCCATACACTAAGGATAAAGATGATGTGGGTTGGAATGTTGCTACAAGGTATGAGGATAGAGATGATAAAATACCCTCATGGAACCATGATACATGGATGGTTTACAAACACTAAGAGTATTAAGGAGATCATCTTGTGGGGATGTGATACCATGAGCTATCTGGAATTTGCAAGATATGCAAGGTTGATTTTGATCACCATGAGGATGAGCTCAAAGCTTCTTGATGAAGACCAAATGTGAGTTTGAGATGAGATGATAAGTATAATACATGAAGGTATGTGTCTTCGAAATTACATAACACCTAAGGATAAGAAGTGGTAATGAATTCTCTAGTTGAGATATAGTTGCCTAGTTTATCTAGAAGCTAGAAGAAGTTGAGGTTGCTAGACTAACCTTAAGTTGAGGAAAAGAGATAAATTTGGCCAATACCCAGATATATCAATAACGGTTAATCAAGTAAATGATTGATTGGGTAGCCAGCCTAGTACATGATATGATGAAAGGATGGTTGTAGAACCTTAGGTGTACTTCTTTGGAAAGGAAAGTGATGAAGCCCCGATGAGAGTGGTTAGGGTTTTCGAGGTATCAATCTTGAGGAATCATGACATATCGGAGATCATGGTTTTAAGATCACTAAACACCGTAACACTACAAAAGATACTAAGTGACAGTAGTATTTTGGATGTCTAGGGGAAGTTGCATGTGGTATGTTGCCATGTATGATAGGGGGCAAAGGACAGACACTAGTAACCCAGTGCATAGATATAAAGTATACAGAGTCCCTGAGAGAGAATGAGAGTTCATTACTATGGATGTTGTGGTAAGACTCCCCTAGACCAAGGAGGGTCGGGGTGCAATATGGGTTATGGTAGATCGCCTTACCTAGATGGCATGAGAAAGGAAGAGTACTGTTACGGGACAACTTCGGTTGAACTACTTAAGAGAAAAAGATGGTTCAACTACGCCATGATGCAAGTTCACAAGTTCTTGGGTATGATCAAGGTTCACTCCCATGAGGTAGAAGTGGATGCATGATGAACTCAACGATAGTACAGTTTATCACCCCATACTAAAGGAGAGTATGATCCAGACTAGAGGGTTTGATGAGAGCATGTATGCTCATTCAGGGTGATACATAGAGACAATTATTAATATGTGATGTTAACCACCATAACCTTTATCGGATGCAAGAAGTCTTATAGAGAGGTTGTGTCAGTCACCACTTCATTAAGATGATGTTGGTGAAGGAGGCCTCACGAAGGTCAAAATGGAACCATAGTGTGTGCAGATTATGTCACTTTGATCATACAATGGCTGAGAGAGAGCCCAATGGTGACATGAGTCATGAGTTGGTACAAAGCAGACTGACATGTAGTTCACTGTGGGAGAATATACTGTGAAAATCCGACCCCTCTGAGATACAGCTGAGAAAGTTGAGTCCCCAATATATGGGTCCATTTGAAATGGATTGGTGGAGATGGTTGTGTTTAGCATTGCCCCTCAGGATAACATGTTGTGTAATGTGTTACATAAGTCCGATCTAGAGCACTATGTGAGGTACCCAAGCCATGTGTTGAGCCTTGAACCTATTCAGCTTTTGAGAGGCTGAAATGTCCTGAGCCACCTATAAGGGTACAATATAACAAGGTAAGAAAGTACTCAGATGGAAGAATATGAGATGATAAAGGTTCTTGGGAAGTACCATAGAAAGGGTAAGGCCACATGGGAGCCATTATGGGCATATGAAAGACTTATCCTGAGTTGTTTGTTGCTTGATGGAAATTTTGAGGACAAAATTCCTATAAGAAGGGAAGGATGTTACAACCCCAATTTTGGGTTCATATGATGAGAAATGTAAACTCTCATATTGAAAAAATAATGATGTAATTTTGTTTACAATAGCCTTGATGTTTTTATTATGGGCTTTAGTGGCTATTGGGCCCAATAACAAGGAAATTCAATTAATTAAGAATTCAAGAAAAGAAAGACGTGGAAACCTCTAGAAGGCAAAAGAATATAATCCAAAGATGAATTTCGTGCCTCTTGGGTTCCAAGGAGTCCAAAGTTGCAAAGAAAAGCAATAAGAAAAGAAAAGATGAATTAAGTATTTCTTTATTAAGAAAGAAATTGAAAACAATAGTAAATGGTGGAAAATAAGTGAAAAGAGGTATAATTGAGTTATTCTTGGTGAAGTTTCATATCCCAATGATTTCTAAAGATAAGAGGAATACCAATGAGGAAAATAAAAGAGAAATAAAGAGAAATCCTCAAAAAGAGCTATTCTAATAAGAAATAAGCAAGATAAGGGGAAATAATAAAGAATACTGCATTTAGATGCATCTAGAAGGATAATAAGTGTCCAATAAAAAGAATTTCGAAATAATAGAGTGTCTTGGGATCCAAGGAGTCCCAATAAAGAGGAAAGAAAGAGAAAATACCAAATTGCAAAATAAAAGGATATTAGGAATACATAATTAATGAATTATGTGGTTTTGTTAAGAAAGAAAGTATTTCCTACTTAAGGAAAGTACAATTTCAAAGCCAATATATTAAAAGGCATGAACAAAGAGAATAAGAGAGAGGATTTTCGTATTTCTATGTATCCATGCAATAAAGAATATTAGAAGAATAAAGAGGAGAGAGAAGATTTCTTCTCCATGAAGGAATAGGATTCCAAGTTGAAGAAGACTTGCCTTTATTGTGGGCAAGCGATCTGGGGTGTGGATACCCCCCTATATAAAGAATAAACCCTCTGGTTCGGGTCCAGGAAGGATTCCACACATCCCTCACTTTCTTCTTCTTATGCATTGCATACAAACCCTAAGTTTGAAGTGTAGCTTGAACCCGAGGGGCAGCATGGACTCCTGGAACCATCATGATCGAGGAAGGAGGTCCCACGATGCCAAAGAGATGCTCTGCCATCAACACCATGCCCGAGATCGTGCCGGACAACAACAACGTGGCTACAAGGCCTGCTGCTGGTCGCAGTTGTGCCCAGCTCCATCCGGAGGTCTTAGACATGGGCCAAGGGCACCATGAGGTGCATGGAGGTGCGACGGAGCTAAGGGAGCCAACCCCGATGGCCGAAGAAGTCCAGGGAGGGTGGCACAACCTCACCCACTCCTTGCCTGCCGCAACGACACTAGGGCGCGCGAGAGGTAGAAGATGGAGGACTGTGGACCGTTTTGCCCCTCCTGGGCGTGAAAGAATAGCAACTTACACAAGGGCAACATAGTAATTTGGTTATAATTCCTAATGAGCCGAGTTGCATGGCAAGGAGCGACGTGGCGTCTCCTGATTGGCCCAGGTAAAGTTTTATTGAAAAATCTGTAATTAAATATTGGTAACTCCGATTAGGATGAGTAATATATGAATTTTGATCAAGAGAACGAGAGGAATCCAATAAAAATGATATTAAATATTGATTTAGTTTCTAATTGCAAAAGTACTATAAGTTGATGAAAAGTGCATTAAAGTTGAGTTAAAAACCCTATTTGTAATTAAAGGTTGAATCTAGAATCCTTAATGGGTTAATTGAAGTGTTAATAACCTGTTGAATGATAATGTTAGATTCGAACCTGATCTAGATGTAGAATTGCATGATTTAGGGTTATACCTCATATGAGAATGATTAAATAATTTAGAAACCCTAATTTAGGGTCAAAGAGGATAAGATCATATATATAATTTGAAAAATGTGAGAATATGATTGTTTAATGTTGGTTCTAAGTTATTTGTATATGAAAGTCCTTAATTCTAGATAAATACCCTAAACAAAGTAATTAAGGTCTTTTCATGAATAAAAGGTGGAATTGAGGGCAAAGTGAGTTCATATGTTAATTAGACCCTAATGAACTTTGAATTAATGATAAATGTGCATAAGGATCTTGTCATGGGTTAAAGGGATAAAAATAGTAGCTTTAATGAAAAAGAAGAGGCTTAATTGATGATTAATGTGCCTGTAATATGAAAATAGGGTTATATGTGGTTAAGATAACCTTAATGTTGTAGAATAGACGAGATAATTAGGGTTTATGAGTAATGGCATAAAAATTAGGGTTTAATATGGTGAAAGATGAAGTGAAACCCTAATTGCAAAACGAAACCCTAGAATGGATACAGAAACACTAGAAAGTGAATCCAAGTTAATAAAGTAGGTTCTTGATAAAGTGTGTAATGAATAGAGTACATATTCTTTTCAAGAATTATGTGATTGTTGAATTACTTGGATTGCATGCTTGGTTGGATTTTCTTAATGCTTCTGAAATCATCAAGTCAGGTATGTGGTTACGCTTATGACTACCCGAATTAGTTTTCTGGGATTTTATCGATGTTTCCATCGTGGCTTGAATTAAACTGTTGGATGTATTTAATTCATGAAAAACTATAATGTGAATATGACTATCACATAAGAAATATGCCTACTAGCTCAGATCTTAGTCCCCTCTGTAGTTTAATGGGTTGACCTAGTAAATGGCTACCAATGGGGTAGGCCCATCAGGTCATTGAATGACTTAGTAAATGGCTACCAATGAGGTAGGTCCATCAAGTCACATTGAGTTAGAGATTGGACTACCTATGGGTAGTGCCATGCGACTCAACCCTAGATATTGATCTACCTGTTAGGTAGGATCATGCGGGATCTAATAAGGATCTACCTAGAGAGAGGTAGTATCCAAGTCCGTTGCAGGGACAACATAGAGATAGGGTATAGGAAAGGATTGAGTAGTATGGTTTAAAATGTAATCTTGGTTGTTAAATGATAATTGGATGATTACTTTGTTATTATAGTTGCATGATTATTGTTTCCCCCACATACCAGCTTCTTGCTGACCGACGTTTTGTTTTTCGGCATTTTAGGTACAAATGAAAAGAACAAACAGTAAAGTGGCAGATGTGAAATTAAACGAGAAATAACGGGCAGCGAAGGATTAGTTAGTTTAGCATCTTCATGGATAGAAGTTTAGAAATCCCAATTTTTCCAAGGTAAGAAAAGTTTTATTTTATACCAGTTTTCGGTTTAGTTGGTAAAGTTTATTAATTATTATTGATTATTTGTTGAACCTTTGATCCTGTAATTGAATAACGGCTCTTTCCTTCGGGTCTCCCTTAATTGGGGGTTACCGGGAGGCGGGGTTGTTACAATGATTGAGTGTGGGATGGATAGAGTAACCACTTGGCTCTCCTAGATCAGCAGCCATGAACGGGATATCGTGTACACAGTCGCATGTAGTAGTACGAGGTCGTAAGGACGTCGCCTGCCAAATCTCGAGCAACGGCCGGCCGCCATGACTTTCCTCAAGCATCGAATTGCTGAAACCTAAACAGACGCGTGATTTTTGAGAAAAAAGGGACCCTAACTTTTATACGTCCAAAGGAGATAAAATATAGATTTGTTAAATTTTACAAGTTTATAATTAGCGTTTATAAATTGCCACAATTAATTGGTACAAATGCCTGTATTTGTGGATTTCTAAAGTAATTTTTATAATAGGGTATATTGTGGCATTTTATTGAAAAATGCCTATGAAAGTGAATGTGTATAGGCATTTGAAACAAATGCCACCATATTAAATGCCACTAATATGTATTTTTGTTGTAGTGTGATAGTATTAATTAGATGTATTCTTTAGCAACACTACCACACAATTCACGTGTGCACAAGGATTTAAATCAGAAAATGTCTACTTAGATTTAGTTGATGGGTTTACTACAATTCAAGTGTTGTGTTGATCAGAATTCAAGTGGTGTGGCTTATAATTCAAGTGTTTTGTGCAATAGGATTCAAGTGATATCCATCCTAGGATTCAAGTGTTGAATGTACTATGATTCATATTTTGTGCACTGGGATTCAAATGTTGTGTGTATTATGGTTCGTATTGTGTGACTTAGGATTCAAATGTTGTGTGCACTAGGATTTGAATTCTAAAAAGTCTATAAGTGTGGTAGAGAAGTAAGAAGATTGGTCTTATGGGAAGGAGGTAGGGGCTCTAATGTCACACATGATAATATTAATTAAAAATTATTTTTAGCGACATTGCTACACAATTCATAGGTGCACAAAGAGTTGAGTCATAGAACCTAGGATTTGAATGATGTGTTTATTTGATTTTTTCATTGTGGCACTAGGATTCAAGTGATGTGTGTACTATAATTCAAATGGTGAGTGTACTAGGATTTGAAATGTGCACTAGGATAAAAATTGGTGTGCACTAGAACTCAAGGGTTTCTTGTACAAATTGTGTTCACTGAGATTCAAATGTTGCATGTACTATTATTTAGATTGTGTGCACTAAGATTCAAATGTTCCATTCACTACTATTTGAATCCTTGAAGGTATAAAAGGGTGGTAGAATATTTGGTGGGTTGATCTTACTGTAGGAGGTGTAGGGTCCCAATCCCAGATATGATAATATTAATTAAGTTTAATTTCTAGCATCATTACTACATAATTCTCGGGTTCACAAGAATTTGAGCCCTAGAAGGTGTACTAGGATTTGAGTGATGTGTTTACTATGTTTCAAGCGATGTGTGTACTAGGATTCAAGTGATGTGCGTAATATGATTTAAGTGTTGTGCATATAAGGTATCAAGTGATATGTTCACTAGGATAAAAATGTGTGCACTTGGATTCAAGTGTTATGCTTACTATGATTCATATTGTGTGCACTAGGATTTAAGTGTTGTTTATACTTGGATTCAAATTGTGTGCACTAGGATTCAAGTGCAAGAGGTATGGGTTTAGAATCCCACTTATGATAATATTAGTTAACATTACAGCTGGTGTTCTAGTATTTAACTAGTGTGTTAACTATGATTCAAGTACTATGAGTGAGTACTAGGATTCATGTGAAGTGTATACAGTGGTTCATGTGTTGTGTGTACTAGAATATAAGTTATATGTAAACTTAGATATTATAGGTGTGCACTAGGATTCAAGGGTTGTATGGACTATGATTTAGATTGTGTGCATTAAGATTCAAATGATGTGTCTACTAGGATTCAAACTTCGTGTAGTAAGATTCAGGTGTAGGGCGTATGGGTTTCAAATCACACATATGATTATTTTGAGTAATTTTTATAGATGGTGCACTAGGATTTATGCTATGTGTTTACTATGATTCAATTTTTGTGAGTGCTATGATAAATGTGATGTGTGTAATATGGTTCAAGTATTGTGTGTATTAGGATTCATGTGATGTGTGTACTAGGATACTGAATTTGTGCACTAAGATTCAAGTGTTGTTTGTACTATGATTGATATTCTGTGCACTAGGATTCAAATGTTGTTTACTAGGATTTAGATTGTGTGAAACATGATTCAAGTGTAGGATGGGTTTTTACTCCCACAAATGATAATATAAATTTACTTTTAGCAACACCACTACAAAATCCCCATGTGCATACATATTTGCATCCTAGTAGCTATACTAGGATTCAAGTGTTATGTGTACTAGGAATTGAGTTGTGTGTGTGCTAAGATTTAGATTGTGTGCAATGGGATTCTAGTGTTGTGTGTACTAGGATTTGAAATGTGTGCACTAGAATGTTATGTGTACCTGGATTCGTACTACGTGCACTAGAATTCTAGTGTTGCGTGTTCCATGATACGAGTAAGTGACCACTAGGTTTAAAGTGCTGCATGTACCATGATTTGAATAAGGTTCCACTAAGATTCAAGTACTACTTACACCAGGATTGAGTATTAAGTGTGCTAGGATTGAAAATGTGTCTCAAAAATTCATAGTATGTCCACAAGGATTGGAAATAGGATTCAAATGCAAGTAGGCACAATTTGTACAAGTATGCATTTAGATTTAGATTTGTGTGTTCTAGGATTGAAGTAAGAATTGGTAGAAAGTGGACAAGGATTCAAGTGTTGTGTGCACTAATATTCAAGTGTTGTATGCACTAGGATTCATTGTGATAAGTGTGCTAGAATTCAAGTGTGGTGTGTATTGAAATTATAATATATGTTCATTATGATGCATTAGTAAGTGTGCTAGGATTAAGCAGTAAGCTTGCTATGATTTTAGTATTGTGTGCCCTATGATTCAAAAATTTGCAGATGGGGTTTCAATAGTAAGTGTGCTAGGATTCAGTTATTGTGTGCACTATGTTAAAAAATGTGCATGCACGAGGTTCAATAGTAAGTATATGATTCAAAACATGTGTCATGGATTGGTACACAATGATTTGAAATAGGATTCATATTTGGGTGTTCTAGAACTTAATAATGAAGGGGTAGAGGTGCACTAGGATTCTAGTATTGTGTGCATTAAGATTCAAATAACTATGCACTAGGATTTAAGTACTATGTGTATTGCAATTCAAATAAAGGTGCATTAGGATTCACTACTGGAAACCCGGTCAATTTAGACGGGGGTGTCGAAGTAAATTCAACAACATTGCAAATCGCACAGGGATACACGTCCAATACAATATCACATACCATCCACTGGCCAGGATATCTTACATTTATTCAATCCGTCCAATACCCATCAGACCTACCTTGTGCCAGGATATCTTCTCCTGTACAAGCCCTAACTATTTTCCATTGCGCCTTTCCCAACTCGCGCCTCTTTTCCTCCCCCCACCGATGCTGACAAAGCGTTGTGCCTCTCTTCCTTGCTGGCCACTGACGCCTCCGCCGACACATCGCCACTCCTCTCTCCCTTTCTGGCCACTGACGATGATGCTGATGCCATGCTGCTCGTGTCTCTCTCCCTTGCTGCCGCTAAAGACGCCGCTCATGCTCAACTCACTTCCTCCTGCCCTCAAAAGATGTTGCTGATGCCGATGCCATTAGATAAGATCTCAACCCATATTACTTATGCCTCTTCGTTCTCTTCTGCTATACTGTTGGGACCTTCTAGTAGATCTGGTGCATGCTTATATTTTACGGACAAGTTTTGGATGTTCTATTTTTGTCATTCACAATTTTTTAGTATTGCAATTTTTTTTACATTAACCTTGCTCCCTATCAATATTTGATCAGTGGATTGCTATTTCTCTCAAACTTTACTTTTGGTGGCAATCTGCTACCTTATAAACGACCTAGATTAATCTGACTGCACCAAGATGACTTTTTTATTGCCTAGAATATACTCAATCCCTGTTATTTTTCTACAGAACAGAGGGGTCCTACGTATGACACTTGCATCTTCATATCAATCCAAACAGGCCGTGATGGAAATGCCCTTGCCGTATTCATTTTTGGTTATTGGGAGGGCTACAAGAAATACCTCTTGTCATCTACATACTTAGCTCCTCATTCAACATCCATGATGCATTATTGATGCTTGTCTTCTGAAAACAAAAATTATTGAAAAACAGGATTTACATTCAAATTGGTATCTTATTCATTCGATAATGCAAGTATCTTTCATTTGTCCCATACTAGTTATGTATATTAATATTGAAGTTTTTACTAAATGTACGTTAGACTTAATTTCACAAATTCCTCGTATCTTTCTTCAATTTGGTATGATAGTTTATTATAGTGATTTCAATGCATACCTTACAAGTCAAAATAATAACCGACACAATGAAGTATCACATATTCTCCACATCTCAAAAGACATTTGATATATGTTTATTTCCATATTTGCATATTACTTATTAGTGTACTCTTGTTTGAAAAAACTTTACACATTGTGTTGTGTGTAGTAGATTATACTAGATTTGCACATGCTATATTCTGATTTGCATCCCACTAATCAGATTGAAGTAATTTTCTCAGAAATACTAATATCATAAACTATTCACTTGAACTCAATTTCTAAGAACTGGCCTTCACTTCTTGGAATTTGGTTCCTTAGCAAATGTAGCTACCAAAAATCTATAGAGCCTAAGAGAGGCATTTTTTGATCTAGATGACTAACCCCAACTTCTTAGTTTTGCTCATTTGTTTCAAGTACCAACCAAGAGCATTCTCCTTCTTACCCAATGGACTTGTAACTGATTAAATGTGGTAGCATCATAAGTGGTACATATCACCTATGTATTCAAGTAGTCAATGGATTGTGCATACCTTCAACTATGAAAGCTATTGATTTTGTGACATGTATGATTGTCCCCGTCCATTTGAGTATTTTCAGAAAGTCTTGATTATTTTTTGGATTGTACATCAGAGACAAAACTGAAGGTAATGTATTATATCTCATAATTTCATGCATAATGTTAGTTGTGGTGTCATTTCTCCTCACCCTTAACCTGGTTGAATTGGAATACTTTTTTAGGCCTCATCAGTTACAATGCGTTATTTTGAAACAAAAAAAAAACAATCCCAATCTAAAAACTATTTTGCTGTAGGGCTGCTTCAAAAGGCTGATCAATGGACATGCATTCAAAATAGTTGACATAAGTTTCTCATCATAGTTCAGTACAAGTATTTTTCTCTGGATTTCTTGTATGAAATGGATATATTTCCACCTAAGTTGGAGCGCTAGGTATGCCATTTCATATATGAAAGCCTCCATACATCTATTTTTGTACATTTGTAACTTTTGTGCTTTGTTGTTAAATTTTTCATTGCATGTAAATTTTATGAAAAAGTTAATCATACTCCATGATTTTACAAGTATTGTATGCTTTAAAACTGAAAGGTTAATGGATGATTTACATGTGTCATTATAAGGAAAATAGCATATGGATATAGCTTATAAAAGCAAGTAGTACGAACAAAAATTTGTCATAATCTATAATGCTTTTTTCACGTTCTCAATTTTTCAGTTATACTTGTAGCGTACTACTATCTAAACACATGATAACAACGCTAGTTTGGTTGTAGGTGTTTTGCTTTCATTTTTTTACATTTTTGTAATGATGAAATTTGGCAAGAAAAGATGACCCAAAACTTCTAAGAAGGAAATGCTCTAGTTATAGTGTATGCTTCCTTTGTACTTTTGTAGTTTAATTTCATGTGCTACCAATTGCATCATAGTAAATATCTTCTTTTCAAACATCAATCTAGACTAGTATAATGAATAATTGATGTTTATCGACCTACTAGACTTCAAAATGATGCCTTATAATTAAAGAACGTCTAGGATTTCCAATGTTTAAAAAAATGTGAAGTGGTAAGTGTGCGGATAACACCTTATAGTTGGTTAAGCAGTAAGCGGGTGATTAAGCAGGCAAGTTTTGAAAAAATAGGTTTAAGTTTTCTATATAAATTTATATAAAATTACATATATATGTATATAAATACTATACTTTTTGGAACTTTATATATTATTAAACACTCTACCCAACAATATAAAACACCCAAATAGTTTGTAACACAACTATAGAACAATGATTCTAGCTAGAATATAGTAAACAATAGACTTGTCATTTATATAACACCCTACATGCATGATACAACAAACATCACATGTTGATATAGCTAAACAATAAACAATATACTCATCATGGATACCTTACTAGCTTATTTTTATATTTGCATATCATCAATTAGTCATACATTATAGCAATACATTTAATCAAAGTACATTCTTAATTAGATAACGATACATGTAATTTACTTATATACATTACAAAAATACCTTATTATTATGACTTAGATACAAAATTTGCATTCAAAATTTGAAGTACAACTTATTATAGAATATCTAATGTATATAAGTTTAATGTATTATAGTTTATAATACTTGGACAATATAATGTACTTCATGTTAGAGGTCTACAACAATTTTTAAAATAAAGGGTAAAAAGCGGTCAAAAAAGGGAAAAAGGGCAAAAAGCGGGAAAAAATGATTAACCAGCCATAAAGCAGTTGTTTTTGTAGATTTTCTTAGTGGGTGCTTAACAAAAAAATTAAACAGCTGGAGCTCTTGATCGATTAAGTGGTTGTTCAGAACGTTTTTCAATACAGTGGTGATTTCTTTACCTAACAGAGATGCCACTAGTGGCAAGTGATGGTTGGAAAGTATTCTCATGTCTATTAAATTACCTTCCATATCTCTGATCCTTTGAATGTGCCACAAAAGTTTCTTTATATCAATGAGCAACTGAACTGGGCTGTAGGTTTCCTACCCCAATTTATTACAATCTACCTATAGAACTTTTCCTATTCATTTTGCAATCTTGGTCACAACTAATTCCACTATGTTTCCCAGCAGTAGATTATAAATTTACACACAGAATGTGCAAAGAAGGAATCAAATCTTTTTGGATGAATCTCCTCTCTTGACTTCCTTTGTTTATAACAACCTATTTTTAAAGTTCCATGGCCCTCCCTCAATAACCTTCAACTTGTCCTTCCAATGCATTAATTATATAATGGATGTGTGGCTTCAATTGATTTGAACAACACCTTATTCAAAGCCACTTGTAGTTGACAGTTGCACCTACCAGAGTGTTTTTGAATATGAGAGGGGGGTTGCAATCACCGTCATTTTCTCTAGTCGAGTTAGGGTTTTTTGGGATGAGAAGAAGGTTTTATGGGGAATTTTGTGTTTGCTTTTACTTGATTCACATGGTATCACTTGAGTTAATTTTTCCTAGACTCATTTCATTAGTCTAGGAAAAAGCCAACAATTTCATAGATAATAATGATAAGAGTTTTCCAAAGGATATAACCAGAATGATATGAATGTTGTCCAAACTTCTGTTACCTAGATATATTGCATTAAACTTTGTTATGGATCTACCCTTAAAAAGAGGTTTAATAGTATCCACCTTCCAAGCTTTGCAACCACTATCAATAAACTCATTTAGTGAACTGGGAATACTTATTATAAGATTCTCAAGCTATAAGATGTTAGTAGTTTGATATATACTTGCTATAACTCAACCCTTTCAGCAGCAAGCCATGCTAGGAGGAGTTAAAATTCTAGTATTAGTTGGGTCTGCTATGGAATGTGATCTACTATCACCTTGGAAATTCTACCCATGATGTCGTTATAAAGATTTTTGTTAGAATCCGAAGAGAAGGCCAATACTCATCTTCTTTGCCATTGAATCAGCCCCTTCTTAAATGTACTTGTCATCTACATTTTAATATTGTTAATATATATGTCTTTATTTACTGTTATGCTATTTTACATTTATATATGGACCTCATTGTAAATATTCTACTAATATAAATATAAGGGTACACACATTGTGTAACCCTGAGCTCTCCAATTCTTGTGTTGTTTCTCATGGTACTGGAGCAGTAGATCCGGTGCCGCCACCCTCCCACCCTTCTCTCTCCTCCCCCACCCGCATCGCCACCGCCGCCAGGCACCTCGTGCACCCCGTCCACTGCCCACCCGTTGCGTCGCGACCACCGGCCGCCGCAACAACGACGTGCGGATGTGCTGCTGCTGCAGCAGTGGGGCGCTGCAGTGTCACTGCCGTAGTAGGCCGTCGGGTGCCACCATCGCCTCCTACTGTCTGGCCACCGGTGCACAGCCCTCCGGGCACTTTTGGCGTGATTCTGTCCCTCCCGTGGACATCGTCATTGCTGCCTACATGTGCTGAATTTTTTTTCCAACCACATTTCCTGCCTGCCCATGTTGGCCGATTGAGCCACCAGGTTCCTTGCTATGCTCTGGCGTAGCTCGTATGTGAGAGGTCCATCTAATTTTTAGATATGTGCCTATTTCTGCCTACCTGAGGACGTAGGCAGCCTTCTACTACTTTAGTCATAGTTTCATTAAATTCTATCACTACCACCACCATATTTTCCAAACCTTCCACGCTTCTTCCCCACCTCCATCTGACAAGGTTTGGAATGACCCTTAGGTCACACTTACCAACTCACATTAGTTGTATGTTGAGTGGCGTTGGTTGTCCATACTATAACGAGTTGATACTATTGAGATATTCTTCCCATGATATGTGCATCCTATAAAGGTGGTTGTATGTAGTCATGTGCTCCTCATACACATCATCATTGACAAATTGTATCATCCCAATCTTTGGAAAATGTTGTTCTAAATCTCTGAGGTATTGTGCCTTTTGTGGAGATGTAGGTGGAGGAGATCGAGAAGGTTGGCATTCACTTGCTTGAGGAATATGTTGAATAGCTACATGCACAACCATAGGAAGTATTGGGACTGTAGAAATAGGAAGAATTGAATGACCACCACTCCATGTTTACCCACCATCCTTAGAGAATGCGATGGAGTTTTACAAATAGCTTCCATGTGGGCCTAAGACATTTATGTTATAGGTATATGCAACATGATGTTCTACTTCTAGTTGTGGTGGTGGTGGCTTACTTTGATATCCATAATACCCATATTGAGAGTGAGATGGGTAGGGTCATAGTTTTGAAACCCGACCCGACCTAGCCAGTTGAACGGATTGGACCTCCACTCGACAAGTTTTTCCAGTCGGGTGGGGATAAAACTCATTTTGGTCAATACCCAGAGTCGACCCGGTGACCCAGCCGGTTCAACCCCCGACCCAATGACTCGACCTTCACCTCAAAGACCCGAGCAGGTTTTGTTGGTTTTATTTTTCCTTGCCTAAATGATAATTGGACTGATTTCAAAATCCTTTCATGCAACTCCAACTATACCATACATTGATATATTCACTTATTTGTATTTGTCAGTTGTTGTAAGCATTGCAAGACCATTTGTTTGCTTCTTTATGAAGAGATACAATTTTGAATGTTTGATGTTTCATAATTCATCATCTCATGGTTTCATACATTATATTATGTACATATATACACACACTTATATAGTAATGTATGTATGGACATACATTTTATTGTAACATACATGCATATGCATGCATGTATATATTAACATTATGTATATGGTGTCGTGTTGACGTCATCAAGTCAATTGGGTCGACCCGGTGGTTGAACTAGAGACCTGTGACCCAGGAGCTTTGTCGCGTCGACCTCCAGGTCAGGTTTGAAAACATTGGGTAGGATTGTACATGTGTTTGCCCAAATAGCATATCACCAAAGCCTAATGTTGAATCATGTTGAGATTGAGAATCAGAAGCTGAAATACTCATGCTCCCAAATGAATCAGCAATATCAGAATAAAAACCATTGTTGTAGTCGTAGGTGTCTGTTGTTGTTTCAGTCTCAGGTGGTAATGCACCACTGTAGTCTTTGCCGGTTCGAGTTTTCCTCCTTTGAAAAGGTTTATCAAAGATCTTAGCATCTTATTGTAGTGAGTGTAAAGGGGCGTAGTATCATGAGGGCACAAGTAGCAACTAGTCTTCCTAATTGTGTCAAGACACAAGGTTGTTTGATGGCTTCATTGCAATTTCCTAAAATGTGATGGTGTTTTTTTAGATTTTTAGATTTTAGGATGGCATTGGGGTGTTGTGTAGCGGTGAACATATCTAAAGTGAGTCTGAGCATGCCATTTTTGTGATTGCTTGAGGCGATGGCGTTACACCTGCGGGGTGAGGGGTGTGGGGAATCCACCTCAATACTTATGTCTTTTGTTACAAATATAAATCATTTTAATGATATACAAAATTTGTTTGAGATTTTTAAATCTATTGGCCACAATTATTGAGAGAACTTTTTAGAGACAATGGACGTACTTATTGTCCTGAAATGTATGATATTATTCATTACACTAAGGAATGAGGACAATAGACATTAAGTTTATGTGCTCCAAACGTTGATCGCCTTCCACCATATTATAATGAAGGAAATTATATCATGCATGATTATAGACAAGAATATTTGGAATATTTGATTATGAATGTTATCATATTTTCTCTAGTTATAATCATAGTAGTCAGGGGGAAACATATATATACACATATGCATCCATTTGAGTGTATATTTGTTCCACTTAACCATGTTGGTCTTGTGTTGGTCATTTGATCTACTCCATGTGAATATTTAAATCTATTTGTCAATCCTATCACATATTGCAATAGGCAGGTGGGTCGTATGCCTCAAGTAGACATGTTAGTTGTTCAATATGGTCTTAGCTAATGTATCTCTCCCTACCAAGTAAAGGGTTTGGTTGACCCAAGATCCGACCATAGATTATATCTTAGTGTCTAGATATATAGCCTTATCGTCTTGGCTAAATGTAATCCCATCATTACATATACTTTAGAAAGGTCAAGTTTAATTGTCATCCTCTGCTTCCTATGGGTTTGGAACTCATTGGTTGAACAATTTCTTAATGAAAATAATAATTTTGGTTTTCTCCCTGGCAGGGATTAAAAGGTATTTCTTTTCATTTTTTATAACCATCTTGGACATGTATTTTTAAGTTTGCCCGTTTATTTTGTAATCCGGCAGGCGTATTATGTTCATGTTTTCCAGTGTGGCCATAATCTCCCATGCCATTGGTGCACAATGTGGTATAGGTCTCCAATAATATTAGATAGGAGCCAATGGACTTCACATTGTGTCTTGTCATCAAGCTTGGTTTAGGATTGAACTATCACCTTTGAGTAATGGCCTTGCAACTGACCAATGTAGGGGTCTGGTATGAATGAATCCTAGGAAGTACATCGACTAGGGTTGATGGGGATACGTCTAGCCCATCCAGGTTAGCTATTTCCTTGTCTAACTGTTCTAGCAAAATCACTTTTAAAATTCATTCTCGAGTCCGACTTGCTTATGTCATTTGGTGTCACGTCTGTAAGGGCCGAGTCAAAGTCTCTACAACTATTTAGGTTGATAATATCACTTCCGTTCTTTTCCTTGGTGCTAAGAACATGTTGCAGTCCCTGAGCACTAGCAATGGCAGGTTAGATGCTATTTTCATGGAGGTGACATAGGGTTCTTCTTTTATGTTGCTTCATGTTCACGTAGGCAATGGTGACTAGGATCTTTTTGTTGCAATGTATGATTTTTTTGTTTCTAGCTAAGATCTTGGTTGGGCCTATATGTTGCTTCCACTATGCCCAAATTTGATTGGAAAAGTTGATGACTTCCACCCGGTCAGAGCCATTATAGTGATATCGTTGGGCTTTGCTGCTGCTGGTTCTGCGTTTAAATAGTTCCAACTTCTCCAACAGCTTAACAGGGGCTCTTTGCATACTTGGAGGCAAGATAAATAGTTGGAAACAGGTACTCTATATGCATGGTGTGCAATTGTAGTAATCATTACTTCACTAAATCCTAAGATGCCAGCCATGTACATATCAGTACCAAATAAATATATGTCAACCTTAAAGTTATTCATGTCATATTCAACAACAACAATCTACTGACTACGAACTTTTCTCTGGCTATACATTTTTAGCTGCTTCCAGTAACTTAATAGGGTCCCTTTACATACCTAGAAGCCAGACAAACAACAGGAAATTGGTACTCATCATGTATGGGTATAAAGACATGTAGTTGCAACAATTCTTCATATACTAAATCATGTCTTGTTTAACATGGATAAGTATTAGTGCTTGAGTGGTTTATGTTGATTAAGGTAGGAGTCTATTTGTTCGTTGCTAGAAGGTCTTCTTGGCTATGCACTAGTCAAAAACCTCCATGTTCAAGTTCATTAAGATACCAATCACGAATATATTAATAACAACTATTTGATAATCTGTAAGTAATCAGTACTCTATATTCAACAAAATCAATCTATTGACTGCAAATTTCTACTTTGGCTGTTCATTTCCAACTGTTTCCAGCATCTTAATATAGTGTCTTTGAATACTTGGAAGCATGATAAATAATAGAGAATGATTACACATCATGTATGGTATGAAAGGTATGTAATTTTCCATCACAAACCTTCTTTTATTTCAAACCTTGACTTTGCAGGATGGTTTGAATTTGCAACCCAAGTAAATCATATACGAGAATTTTCCCCTGGTTCTGTCGTAATGCACTGACTATGCATCCATTTATTACTTTGTGTTATTATGACCTATAAATTCTAATATGAGATTAATATGTGGCTTGTTTTAGGACATTAAAAATGAGTGGATGACTTTTCTTAGAACCTCATTGCTGGTCTCCATGGAGCAAGGATGCACCAACTAAGATATAGAATTGTAGAAGAACCAAATAAATTTTAGCCTTGTGGAGTCTTTGTAATCTGCATCTGCAGTGTCTTGCAGTAATGTTAGGCAAGCTGCATTTTGTATTGTACGTGTAAATTTAACTCAATGTTTGTTTAGTGTGCATCTTTCCATGTGTATCATGTGTTAACCTTTTGTATGAGATGTGTATGCTAGCATCTCAATGTGATTTATTGAAGATGTTGACATTTAAGCACAACCCAAGTGGATCTAGTTGCATTTTGAAAAATAGTTGTTGAAAACTAGATTATTCTAGTTTGTGATGGCAATGAATGACAACTTATTCTTGCTGTACGTAATATATGGTGTTTTATTCTTTTTAATATATTCCATATCAGAATGGACGGTTTGTACGATTCAGCTTGAGTTTAAATTAAGCATTTTAATTGGTTGAGACGTGCTCAGAAGGGACGGTGGCTGCTATCTAGTCTGATGGGTCCGACCAATGTGCTTCCAACTTTAACAGAGACACAGAGGACGGGTCTGAATCGGCGGGTGGATCAGGCTGAACGGCCATATCAGTCTTTTCTGCTTCAGAATAGATGTTGCAACAAGGAGACTGCCACTGAAGACGAAGGGATCGTTGATGATGATCATGCTGACGGAAGAAGTCATAATGAACCACTGGACATAGAAAAACCTATGAGCACAAGGAAGGAAAAGCCCAAGGTGATACCTCCATGCACAGTGAGACTTCGGAGTGATGCACAAAGGGAAAGACTAATCAGAAGGGGCAGCGGTAACTCTTCTTCTTTATTGTTAATGATTAGTATTCTCAGCTGGAATGTACGAGGGATCAGTGATAGCTGAACTCGTATTGCCTTTAAGAAGATGGTTAAGGAACACATACCGGATATTGTGGCTATTATGGAACCACGAATATCTGGAACAACTACAGAAAGAATTATTAAAAACTTGGGTTTTTCCTACTCTCATGGAGTAGAGGCACATGGTTTCTCGGGCTGAATCTGGATTTTGTGGAACGAGACAGGCTGTAGAGTAGAGGTGCTTCTGAATCATCAAAAAATTATACACTGTAGAATCAATAACAAGGAGCATATAACATTTGTGTATGGAAGTCCTCAACCTACTGTGAGGAGGAATCTGTGGAAACATATTGTCAGCATCGGTTCAAACATGCAAGGGAGTTGGCTTGCAATAGGAGATTTTAATGCTATGATGACTCTGAAAGAGAAGAAAGACAGTGCTTTATTCAACCATAGGGAAGCCAGTGAGTTTAATGAAACTCTTATAGAAGCGGGATTATCTGACGTTACTCGATCGGGAACTAACTTTACCTACAAACATGGCAGGCTGTTTGAGTGGCTAGATCGAGCTGTGGCTAATGGCGAGTGGATTGCAACTAATGTTGGGACCTATGTACAACATCTTACGAGAATCAGATCCAACCACAGTCCCTTGTTGGTTAAAAATGTCATCAAGTTGAACCACACACCGGTGTTTAGAACCAAGGCAGGCTGGTATAAAGATCCAGACTTTCAAAGTATTTTGCGTGATGGATGGAAAGATGAGCCGGAGTTTGGAGAAAATGTGTCAGCTACCTCAGGAAAATTACAGCGTTTGGATCTTTAAAGAAGCAGAAGAAGACATGAAAATAAAAACAATTTACTAAAGGAAATCGACTATATGCAAAGAGATCTGGAGTCTCATTATTCTGAACAGGACAGAAACTTCCTGGCGAAACTCAAGCAGCTAGAGGACATTCTAGAAGACGAGGAATTACAGTGGAAACAAAAATCACATATTGATTGGTTAAAAAGCAGGGAACACAATACTAAATACTATCACGCATTTGTACAGAATCTGAGAAGACACAATTTGATAAGTAAACTTCAAGATGATACTGGACAGTGGATTACAGAAGAAGAAACACTCAAGAAATGGGTGAGACAATATTTTAAAAACCAGTTCACTGTAGATAAATATCCTTTTCCGGAACAAATGAACAGAACCTTGCCATTTCAAGAGAATGAATGTCCTGGAGTATAAAATTTTCATATATAAGTATACCTTGTGAGGTAGAGATTAAAAAGATGTTATTTCTGATGAATGCGTTGAAAACCGGTGGGCCTGATGGAACTGATGCAGGTTTCATCCAACAGAATTGGGAGATCCTCAAAAAGTTGATTATTAGAACTACTAGAAGTTCCATTAATGGTTTTCCTCTTCCTCATGGGATGTGTGACTCTTTAATTACTTTGATTAAGTGTCAGCAGTTGAGACCTATATCGTTGAGCAACACAGTGTTGAAACTGGTGTCAAAGATACTGGCGGAAAGACTAAAACCAATACTAGTCTACCAGAATGGATCTCCCAATTGCAGAGCAACTTTGTTCCTGACAGAAAGATAACTGACAATATCATCATAGTTCAAGAAGTGTCATCATAGTTCAAGAACTCATACATAGGGCATGTTTGGTTACCTGGATTTTGCGGTATTGGATTGTATTCTGGACTCCAGTTCAACAAATTTTATGTTTGGTTTGCAGGATTGGAGAAATGGGGCTAATCCCGGGATTTTCAGACATAATAGGAATCCCGCATTTTGGTCTCCATCAAAATTCTCCCGGACGCCAAAATCCATCATGGGCAAGATGGTAGACACGAAAAAAAATAAATCCCACACTTATAAAATCCAGCAAACCAAACATAAAATTTTACTTTGCGGGATTTTGAGAATGCAGCATTTCAGTAATGCAGGATGGACAGAATACAGGATTTCAGTAAATCCTGCAAACCAAACGTGCCCATAATATGCTAAAAAGACTGCAGCTTGTACCATGGCTATTAAAATTGACTTATCTAAGGCTTATGATCGCATGTCCTGGGAATTTATTCTAGACACTATTCAGAAAGCAGGATGGCATGCACATATAATTCGTTATGTGATGAATTCCATATCTGGTGGTCTTATGAGAATCTTATGAAAGAGGGAGAATTTAGAGACGTTTAAAGCTAGCCGAGGGCAAAGGCAAGGAGATCCGTTATCTCTGTATCTCTTTGTCATGTGTCTGGAAAGGCTCACACAGTTTGATCGAGGAAAGTGTCAGAAACAAGAAGTGGAAGCCTGTGAAAATGGCGCAACATGGCCCGAAGATATCTCACACGGCGTTTGCCGATGATATCATCGTCGTTGCACAAGCATTTGTTGAACAAATGCGGGAGATTATGAGGTGTTTCAAAACATTTGAAGAGGCATCAAGCCAACTGATGTCTATAGAAAAAACTCGGGTTTTTTTTGTCTACAGGTGTGCCGAGAGCTGAACGACGACAAATTACGAAGCTAGTAGGAATTGAACAAACATCTGACCTCGACAAGTATCTAGGGGTCCACATTGTCCATGGCAGGATGAGTAAAGCTACTATGGAGAAACCTTGGAAAAGGTTGAGAAGAGAATTATAGGGTGGGCTACTCGAACCTTAAGTAGAGAAGGAAGAGTATGCTTAATCAAATCAATGCTTTCAACTGTACCTACGTACGTAATGCAAACGAGTGCCCTACCTTTTAGTCTTTGTGATAGATTAGATAAAATGATAAGGAGGTTCTTATGGGGAGGCAACAGTCAAATGCTCTATCCCTTCTGGCTTGGGAGAAGGTTACACTGCCAAAGGAAGGCGGGGGATTAGGGATAAAGAGCATGAGGAACTGGAACTATGCGTTACTAATGTAAACTTCTTGGGAATACAAGAGTAAGAGGGAGGCTATTTGGCTAACGGGGATAGCTACTAAATACAAAAATTTTAGTGCTCAACGTGGAGGCAGGGCTACAAAATTTTGGAGAGGAGTTAGATCAGGAAAAAGTTTAGTGGATGCAAACATAACAAAGGTGATCCTTGGAGGACATAACACCCATGCGTGGAATGAGAGATGGATGCCTGATGGTAGTATCTTAAAGGAGAAGGTGATCAAGGACATTCCGTTGGAGCTAGCAGATTTGAAAGTGGCAAGTTTGGTGGACCTTGACAGGAACTGGAATAAGGAATTTTTCAGGTTATATGTTCCAGAATCTGCAATTCGAGCAATTCTTTCTATACCTCCTCCTATAGGCACGGAGGAGTCCAATAAGTTTTGTTGGATGGCGTCCAAGGATAGATGCTTTAATATGAAATCAGCGTATAAAATTCTATGCAATAAGGAGAGGAGCAGTATTGTAGATCCATGGAGGAGGGTTTGGGAACTAAAGGTTTCACCTAAGGTCAATAATTTCTTGTGGCTAGCGGCACATCAGGCTTTGATGACCAATGTAAGGAGAATGAGAAGGAAGTTTACACTCAACCCGATATGTCCAAGATGTCGTTTGAATGATGAAATACTATTGCACGCCCTTTCTGAATGAAAGGATGCAAAGGAGGTTTGGTAGAATTTTCCAGGGGTGAATGGTCATGCAAAATTTAAATTTCAATCAATGGTTTGCCAATGGGTTGAAATGTACATCTAATGTGTTGTTTGGTTTGATCTGTTGGCAGATTTGGTCTAGCAGAAATAATTGGGTTTCTAATGCTAAGAAAGATGTTGTATCTCACCAGGTTAGCCTCATCCAACATTAGTATAGATATCTGGGGTGTTTAAATGAAGCGGAGAAGAAAGAATGTTGGGCAGAAAGTAGTGACTACAAAGCACATAAATACAGACGTATCCTAGACAAAAAGGAGGTCTTCTTTAGCTGTTGTAGCTAGAGACAACCAAGGGAACTAGCTGGGTGGTTAGAGTAAGTGAGGAAGAGCCAGATCGGTAGTGATAGGAGAGTTGGAGGCTATAGATCATGCGATGAAGGTGTCAAGGATGATGGGGTATGAAAGGATCATCATTGAATATGATAGCATTACGGAAGTAAGATCGATAAAAAATAATGCAGAAGATTATCCTAAGTTACCACCTTGGGTCAGTAGCATTAGAAGGAGTTTGCAGAATGGAGGTCTAGTTTGCATTGGTCATATCAGTAGAGAAGCCAACCATCTGGCTGATGGGCTGGCTAAACTATACCAAAAACAAAATAGTGCTGACGATTTTGTCAGTTATCCCTCTGGGGATGTTAAAGCTATCTTAATTAGAGAACAATGTAAGGGTAGTAGTTCTATTCCAGTATGTATTAATAATTTTGATGATTTAGCACACATGAGGAGAGTGTGATGAATAAAAGCTTCTCCTGGATTTATTAAAAAAAAAGGCACATTAGGATTCAAGTGTCATGTGTAGCATGTTCCAACTAAGAGTGCAATAGAATTGAAGTGATATATGCACTAGGATTCAACAGGAAGTGTCCTAGGATTCAAAATATATCAAGTATTGGTAGTATGTGCACACGAATTTGAAAATAAAATTGAAGTACATGTGGCAACACTTGATAGCGGGTGCACTTGGATATTGTAGGAGGGTGCTAAAGGGTTCAAGTGATGTGTAGAATTGGATTCAAGTGCTATGTGAACTAGGATTCACAAGTAAGCATGATAGGTTTCAAAATATGTGTCAAGGAGTAGTAGTATGCACATAAGAATTAGACATAGGATTTGAATGCAAGTAGACACAATTCTGACTAGGATTAGGATTTGGGTGTTCTAGATTAGAAGACAGAATGGGTAGCAAGTGCACTAGGATTCAAGTATTATGCGCACCGCCATTCAAGCGCTTTGTGCATTAGAATTGTATAGTAAGTGTGCTATGACTCAACTATTGTATGAGCTGTGATTCAAACACAGGTACTTTACCATTCAGTAGTAAATGTGCTATGCTTTATCATTTAGTAGTAAGTGTACTAGTATGTAAGTATGGTGCATCCTAGAATTCTAAAGCGGGTGCACTAAAATGCAATAGTAAGTGTGCTAGGATTCAAGTGTGTGCGCCCTAGGATTCATATGTAGGTGCCTTGCAATTCATTACTAAATGTGATCAGATTCAAAATGTGGACTAAGGATCGAACCACAAAAAATACATGTCCCTTTCCATGATTATATATAGGTTTATCCATGCTTAAAATTGTAGAGGCATCCATTATCCAAAATAACTAAAAGCGTAGAATTAGCTTGGAAAGATAAAGAGTAAAAAATTATTCACACTTTTTAAGTGAAAACTTCCACAATATTTTTGTGAAAAAACATTTCCACACATTATAGAGTGGAATAAATTCCACTCCTTTTTATGTGTCAAATAATTATCCATGTTTCCCATGTGGAAATTTTGCCAATGTCTATTTGCATAGATCTAGTTAGCTTGATGCCTACAACTCAATTTATTTCTCAATAATACATGAAGCTTTTTCTTCTTCTTGTCTTCTTTCTAAATGGCATCATAGTCACACGAGAGAAAGCGATGTTGACCACTTTGTTGAAAAGAGGCCCACTCCCCCCAAAAAAAAATTCCAGTTCCGCCATCAGGGATCAACAAGAAGCATAATTCTATTCCGAGGATGCCTTTCATTCCTACAACATTAGTATATGGTTCAAAGTGCCTTGTTCCATCTGGCGTGAATCCCCTCCATCACTAGTATTGTAACGTCCCCAGATTCTGCCATCTCCAGACTTAGAAGGCCCGAGAGGACAAATTCGAAAATGTTAGCTAATTGTTTCGGAGAGCGATGCGGAAGCATAATTCGCATACATGAACATACAAATAGAATGCATACACCATAACATTCTCAACATTCAACATATTTATATTACAACATGAATTAAATTTTCAACTTACATTTACATAATTTGAAGAAAATTTTGTAAGTCAAAGAACATGTATGCTAGCAGGATCTTAGACAATAGGTACAACCTATACAACTTGCTCACATCCTATTCTTTTATCCATTTCTAGCTCTGGATCTAGAAAATACGAGAAACAAAATCATCAACAAAAGTTGGTACGTGGAATTGAAAGCTATACTATGCTGGCATATAAAATACTCAAAATTGAAGAAAGAGAAAGGAAACGTTATTTAAAGGCAGACAATTAGGTAATCCCATGTTATTAGCCACATTTAGAATGAATATGCATTACTATGGTGGACTTAGCACAAACATAAATGGTGGGCCCTTCCTCGTGTACCTTGTACTCTAGGGATCTCCCCGTATACTGTGTACTCTAGGGAGGTGTTAGTCAACATTAAAGATTTCCCTCTCTAATAGGGAGTTTAATGAGAACCACTAGTAACTACATTTCATTTATCTTCATTTATGTTCTTTTTTGTTCAAGGTGGAAAATTGTCAATATACATACATCTACATCCAATAGTGTATTTCAAATACAAACAAGCAAGTTCATATATTTAACATCCAGCAAATCTAGTCATATAATTATATCCACATACCTGAGTTCAGATATTCCTCACATATCCATGATCATCTAGATAACTTGTCATCACTTGATAATAACATTTAATCATCATTAATACAAGGTTCACTATTATTAATGATATTTAGGTCCTGAATAGGGTTTGGCCAAATCTAGGTTCCATATAATCTTAGGATGGTATCTGATATTTTTCTACTGATCATGCAGTCATTTTAGAGGTTTGGTCCAATTTTTGTAATTTTCTGATGATTGGTCTATTTTATAGAATTAATATGAGATTTAAACAATCTAATTGGTCATTAATGAAGAAAGACATATTTTTTTGACATTATAATCAGATCTGAGTCCACCTATAAATTATAAATGATTGTTGGGTTTAAATATAGTTTTATGAGAATTTATATCATCTGGATAGTATTTATTCTAATTAATATGAGACCCATAAATGAACATTATAAATAAATTAAATATCACCAATAAATATATCTTAAAAGTCTGATCTAAAGTTTTCATGAGAAAGAGGTCATTATTTTGAGTCCAGTAGTATTTTTCAGGCATTTATAGGCCAAAGAAGCTATTTTTAAACGTATTTCTAAGGTCTTACCTAAAATTGGTAAATTAGTAGGAGTTTACCTTTCAAGATTAACAATGATCATTGGATCTCACCCCTGGCGGCCTGGATCTGTGCCACGTTGCCCTCAACCTTCTCTGGCTACCTGTTACCCTGGGTCTTGAGCTGCCAGTTTGGACTGGATGAACCAGACAACTAATTGGTCTGGCAATCTGACTCCCCCTTCCTCTCCTCGCACGCGACCCGTATTACACAAGGGAGTCTGATGCTCTGTTCTTCTGTAAAAAAGACACCACCACAATGTCAAATCTCTAGTGAGCAAAGGAGTGAAATCCTGGCCTCCACCTTGAAAACCCGAGCCTGCTAGAGCTTCATGCCTTTACTTCCTTCGATCAAGCACATCATCGAAGGTTGGAGAGGCTCCAAGCTCGGTCTCGATGAGCTTGCTCCCCTCCTCCGTGAACATGGTCCTCGGTGAGCAAAGTCATATGTCGACGCCCTACTTGCTTCTCGATGATGAAGGTGCAATATCCGGTGTCTGCTTGGGTGTGTCCTCGGCCACCTCAAAAGGAAAGTGAGCAATGAAGATCCAATCCAATTATGGAGTTCCAAAGCTCCTTCTGGACGGCAGCGTGGTATGGGAATTTGGGTTCCCTTCTCTAGTGATTGAACTTGAGGTCACGGGGACACTCGCAAGACTTCCCTGAAGTCAAATCCTCTACTGGCAGGTGGTAGAGAGGCCAGTAGATGTGACTTCCAACCTGACCCACTCAGAAATAGGGTTCGTCACCAAGATTCAACCGCCTAAAGCTCCTTCTCAATCCTCCTTTGACGTCACAGATTGCAGGGTTCAGTGGCCATCTTTACCCACACAACTGAGAAATTGATAGTGCTAAAGGATTCGGAAGGGATCTGTGATCGTTTTTGCCTGGTCACTGCAAGATGCAGTGGAGAAAGAAGGAATGGATGGGGATCTGTCCTCTCTGGTTCTCTCTAAAGGAGATGGAGTTTGGTTTTATCCAGATACACCACCTCACGCTCCAAACTAGGGTTTTTTGAGATTCTGAGAATGCGGTGGTGAGGATTTCTCAGTTACAAACTCACATTGATCCGTAGTTTGTGCTCTGCCCAGTGCAGATGAGTATCAACTTAGTCAGACCCTTCTGATCTGTAATGATCGGAGGTAAGGGATGACCTCCCTACCACAAGATCTTCATCAAAGGGCTTGAAATCATCCACACCTATTAGTTGAGGGCCGCTCCCAACAGACATGCCAGCGTGACATCAAGTACTCACAACCTAGCTAATAAATGAACAAAAGACCAAAGTCCAATAACATTTATATCATTAATGTCTTCATCTACAAATAGTTATATATGTTTGTAGCGGTCTCCAAATATTTTGAAATTGTAGACATAGGCTCATAATATCCTAAAGTAGCTCCTGCTAAAGTTTGGTACACAAACTCCATTATTTGGACATGCAAATAAATTATTCAAAGAACCTTATAATTTGGTGTACAAAACTTGAATTCAATTCGAATAATCATCAAATCTTGATCCTACATATCCATAAACATGTGTTATGATACTAACATACCTCAAGGCTCATTAATTGGCTACTTGAGTTTGTTGTGACTACTAATTAGAACTTTTAGCCTCATAATTACCCAAGCTCACTAATAAAAGTTATTCATCATAATTGAACTCAACTTGGTCTGGTAATCATCAATTGCATATCTAGTTATTTTGGGGTGAAAAGAGCTAGTAATTAAATAACCAATTCCTCAATTTGTGATCAATCATCTAAATGACACACATGGTCTTAAAATACTATAATGGTTATTAGAGCCCTAAAATCTAGGTTATTACATTCACCCCACCTTATAAGGAATTTTGTCCTCGAAATTCAATTGAACTTATACTCAAGGTGATATGAAGAAGTTTGACTTCATGAAGGTCACCACTTCTAGTTACCAAAGTTCGCATATTTATATATATGCATCCCAAGTCGACATCTTAGGATCTAGAGTTGTGTAGCCACCCCACCTTATATAGGTTGAAGCATAACATTTTTTTTTCTTTAAGGAATTGAAGAACCATTTCATGACTTAGTCATAACATGACATTCTATTATTATAGGATTCATATCCCTTATTACCCTGATAATTAGGGATTTTTTTTCTCATATGAAGTTAACGAGGTATTACTTAAGTTTCATCTTTCACCCCACTAAGTCGTGTAAGGTGATATCAAGTGTGCACCTCATTTGTTTTAGAATCATCACCTTTGACATCATTAATGTGGGTTTATGATCGACATCTTACTTAGATTTGATCATTGTAGAAGGGATTACTTTACATGCTTGAATATAGGGTTTCACCCTAAGGTGTGAGATTTATCATCAAACTAGAGGCTTAGAGTTGTAAGATTGAGTTTAGGAACTATGTTTGGTGATCATGTATCTGTGATCCAAATACATCTTTATTACAAGCTTAGTATTTCAGACTTACATCCTTCATTTATGATATTAAGGGAAAGAGAACATACTAAATCAAGCTTATCATAATTTCAAACTTGGATATTATATGTATGATGTAGGAAAGAAAAATATAATAGGTCAACCTTATGTGAGTGACTCCTCATACATAAATCATCCATGTAGCTCAAGTGAGGTTTCTAGTATCATATATCAAGATAGAGAAGTGGGAGGAATCATCTTTATGAGTATCTTATGCCCATGGCATTTTACTCTCAAAACTAGAGCTCATATATCACCTCACTTGCAACTAATGATGAGATTCAAAACATATGTCACTCAATCTAGGACCTAAATCAATCAAAAGAATTGACTTTCTCATTATTAGTCATCTACCCATCATTTCTTTTTAACCCAACTCTCACATATAGGATTGAATCATGAAAAAGGACTCAACTCATCTACTCGTGAGTAATGTAGTGTAGGACACATCATTTTAAACATATTTCATATTTCTCATATATTAGAGGCAAGGTCCTATGACCTTCTCCTTGTGGGTCTCACTCTCTCTAGAGTTCACCACGCATCTTGTCCTAACACTAGAGGTCCTCCTTTGTAAAAGAGCTTGAGGCTCATGCATATTCAACTGTATCTTAACTTAATTCATCTTAAGTAAGAAAAAGGAATGTACTTTCATCATCAAGATTTTGCATAAATTCTACAAAATTGGATTCAACAAGTATACAACTTAAACCTTTATAATAAAACTTATACCATCAGAGATCAAACTTAGATAAGATTTCACATGCTTATTTCAGCTATCATTCTATCATCTACTCTATGTATCACATATCTTGATAAGGCTCTAGACATCTAATCTATACTACTCTCTCTTCTAAACTGATGTCACTCCCTTTCACTTAGATTGCATGAACACCTACTACTATCCTATGTGAGGGACACATTTTCATATTTACATATATATAATAAAATATTATATAGTTTTTCTATGAGAAGACGGACGTCAGAGAAAATTGTCGAGGCTCGAGCCGATTGGAAAATAAAACCAAATCAGCAAAATCGAGTGTCCCACACACAATAGATAGTCTAGTGCTATGCCACCTAGTGAAATGGTGAGAACAAAGTGTAGACTAGTATAGCTACCCCATACATATGAGCTCTATATGGAAAGGGTCTCACACACTTGTCTAAACCTAGTTCTCGAACATCTAGGTTCTAACCTAGAGGCTAAGTCAAAACTTATTCCTATAGAACAACTTACTAAGTTTCTAGGGTTTAAGGTGAAAGGTGAAAATTAGTTTAACATTTCATGGTGAGCAATTGTCAGGTGTAGCTATTGTTCATGCTCTGATACCAATTGAAACGTCCCCGGATTCTTCCGTCTCGAGACTTAGAAGGCCCGAGAGGACAAATCCGAAAACGTTAGCTAATTGTTTCAGAGAGCGATGCAGAAGCATAATTCGCATATATGAACATACAAATAGAATGCATACACCATAACATTCTCAACATTCAACATATTTATATTACAACATGAATTAAATTTGCAACTTACATTTACATAATTTGAAGAAAATTTTGCAAGTCAAAGAACATGTATGCTAGCAGGATCTTAGACAATAGGTACAACCTATACAACTTGCTCACATCCTATTCTTTTATCCCATTCTAGCTCTGGACCTAGAAAATACGAGAAACAAAATCATCAACAAAAGTTGGTACGTGGAATTTAAAGCTATACTATGGTGGCATATAAAATACTCAAAATTGAAGAAAGAGAGGAAACATTATTTAAAGGAGGAAAATCATGTAATCCCAAGTTATTAGCCACATTTAGAATGAATATGCATTACTATGGTGGAATTAGCACAAACATAAATGGTGGGCCCTTCCCTATGTACCTTGTACTTTAGGGATCTACCCATATACCGTGTACTCTAGGGAGGTGCTAGTCAACATTAAAGCTTTCCCTCTCTAATAGGGAGTTTAATGAGCACTACTAGTAACTACATTTCATTTATCTTCATTTATGTTCTTTTATGTTCAAGGCGGAAAATTGTCAATATACATACATCTACATCCAATAGTGTATTTTAAATACAAGCAAACAAGTACATATATTTAACATCTAGCAAATCTAGTCATATAATTATATCCACGTACCTGAGTTCAGATATTCCTCAGATATCCATGATCATCTAGATAACTGGTCATCACCTGATAATAACATTTAATCATCATTAATACAAGGTTCACTGTTATTAATGATATTTAGGTCCTGAATAGGGTTTGGCCAAATCTAGGTTCCATATAATCTTAGGATGGTATCTGATATTTTTCTACTGATCATGCGGTCATTTTAGAGGTCTGTTCCAATTTTTGTAATTTTCTGATGACTGGTCTATTTTCTAGAATTAATATGAGATTTAAACAATCTAATTGGTCATTATTGAAGAAAGACATATTTTTCGACATTATAATCAGATCTGAGTCCACCTATAAATTATAAATGATTCTTGGGTTTAAATATTGTTTTATGAGAATTTATATCATCTGGATAGTATTTATTCTAATTATATGAGGCCCATAAAGGAACATTATAAATAAATTAAATATCACCAAAAAATATATCTTAAAAGTCTGATCTAAAGTTTTCATGAGAAAGAGGTCATTATTTTGAGTCTAGAAGTATTTTTTGAGCATTTATAGGCCAAAGAAGCTATTTTTAAACATATTTCTAAGGTTTGATCTAAAATTGGTAAATTAGTAGGAATTTACATTTCAAGATTAACAGTGATCGTTGGATCTCACCCCTGGCGGCCTGGATCTGTGCCACGTTGCCCTCAACCTTCTCTGGCTGCCTGCTACCATGGGTCTTGAGCTGCCAGTTTGGACTGGATGAACCGGAAAACTAATTGGCCTTGCGATCTGACTCCCCCTTCCTGTCCTCGCACGCGACCCGTATTACACAAGGGAGTCTGATGCTCTGTTCTTCTGTAAAGAAGATACCGCCATAACGGCAGATCTCTAGTGAGCAAAGGAGTGAAATCATGGCCTCCACCTTGAGAACCCGAGCCTGCTAGAGCTTCATGCCTTTACTTCCTACGATCAGGAACATCATCGAAGGTTGGCGAGGCTCCAAGCTCGGTCTCGGTGAGCTTGCTCCCCTCCTCCGTGAATAGGGTCCTCGGTGAGCAAAGTCAGATGTCGACACCCTACTTGCTGCCCGATGATGAAGGTGCAATATCTGGTGTCTACTTGGGTGTGTCCTCGACCACCCCAAAAGGAAAGTGAGCAATGAAGATCCACTCCGATTATGGAGTTCCAAAGCTCCTTATGGACGGCGGCGTGGTATGGGAATTTGTGTTCCCTTCTCTAGTGATTGAACCTGAGGTCATGGGGACACCCGCAAGACTTCCCTGAAGTTGAATCCTCTACTGGAAGGTGGTAGAGAGGCCAGTAGATGTGACTTCCAACCCGACCCACTCAGAAATAGGGTTCGTCACCAAGCTTCAACCGCCTAAAGCTCCTTCTCAATCCTCCTTTGACCTCGCAGATTGCAGGGTTCAGTGGCCATCTTTACCCACACAACTAAGAAATTGATAGTGCTAAAGGATTCAGAAGGGATCTGTGATCATTTTTCCTGGTCAGTGCAAGATGCAGTGGAGAAAGAAGGAATGGATGGGGATCTGTCCTCTCTGGTTCTCGCTAAAGGAGATAGAGTTTGGTTTTCTCCAGATATGCCACCTCACACTCCAAACTAGGGTTTGTTGAGATTCTTAGAATGCAGTGGTGAGGATTTCTCAGTTACAAACTCACATTGATCCATAGTTTGTGCTCTACCCAGTGTAGATGAGTATCAACTCGGTCAGACCCTTATGATCTGTAATGATCGGAGGTAAGGGATGACCTCCCTCCACAAGATCTTCATCAAAGGGCTTGAAAGCATCCACACCTATTAGTTGAGGGCCGCTCCCAACAAACATGCCAACGTGACATCAGGTAGTCACAGCCTAGCTAATAAATGAACAAAAGGCCAAAGTCTAATAACATTTATATCATTAATGTCTTCATCTACAAATAGCTATATATGTTTGTAGCAGTCTCCAAATATTTTGAAATTGTAGACATAGGCTCATAATATCCTAAAGAAGCTCCTGCTAATGTTTGGTACACAAACTCCATTATTTGGACATGCAAATAAATTATTCAAAGAACCTTATAATTTGGTGTACAAACCTTGAATTCAATTCGAATAATCATCAAATCTTGATCCTACATATCCATAAACATATGTTATGATACTGACATACCTCAAGGCTCATTAATTGGATACTTGAGTTTGTTGTGACTACTAATTAGAACTTTTAGCCTCATAAGTACCCAAGCTCACTAATAAAAGTTATTCATTATAATTGAACTCAACTTGGTCTGGTAATCATTGTTGGCTAATTGGACATATATAAATCCCTTTGTTTTGATTATGACAAACATTTCATTCTTATTAATCTAACGAGCTACTTGAGTGTGTAGGACTAAGATGGATGGCAAAGCAACTAGGGAAAATCCACAAGCTAAATTGTTTATATTTTCATGCAATGTAATCATTGTTGTAAAAACTTGTACAAATATATAATGTACAAGTACTTAGAATTGCATGTAAATCAAGCGTTAGATTTTCCCTAGCCAAACACCATAGTTAGACATGTCATCCCATTTAAATAGGATCATTTATGCACACTCACACATATAATTAATGCCTAAATTGAAACCTTGAAACAGGATCACTCTCGGTCGACAAACTCATCGACCGAGACACTCTCGGTCGACAATCTTCTCGACCGAGAAAGATCCAAAGTAGCCGTTAGACACAACAGACAAGTTAGTTGGCAGTTGAAGAAAGACGTTGCAAATCACTTGTTCCAGAGAGCCTGTCGGTCGACAAAAGTTCGACCGAGTAGGTGTCTCGGTCGACCATTTGTCGACCGAGATGGTCTCTGACAGCAACTGCAGAATAAATTAATTAGCCGTTGTTAAAGCAACAACTTTGTACCTAACGGCTAGTTAAGCACTTAGAAACCCCTAGAAGTTATCTAGAACGTCCTTAAGCATACTTAGGCCATTTCTATAAATAGGACAAGCCATAGGACACTAGAATTCACTTGTTACACTTGAGAATACACTTGAGCATACTTGAGCAATCTATTGCAAGCAATTTGAGCACTGTGATCATTTGTCTACATTCTCCTTAGATCAATCTCGTGTCCTATAGGCTAGATTCTCCTATCCACAGCAATCACAAGTTCACACACTTGGCTAGGAGATCTATATGCTTGATCTAGGCATATCAAGCCTTGGGCTTAAAGGATAAGTTGTAATTTCCTTTTTCTTTCTTGTTCCTTTTTATCTTTTGTACTCTCCTTGCTACTCCTAGGGTTGGAGGCTGCGGATTGGAGAGGGTTGACTTCTCAGGAGGAGAAGGGGACTTCAAGCTACTTCAAGAAGGCTATCGCAAGGGAAGCTACTTTAGAAGGCTGGTGCAACGGGAGTTGGTGCATCTACTTCAAGGGAAGGCTGCTTCAAGGTTGGCGATTACTTCTAGGTGAAGGCTGCTTGAAGGGTTTAGGAAAAGAGATTGTATTTTATGTAAATTCCTTGAGAGGTAATAAAATAAATTTCTTTTCAAATCCTGGTTGGGTAAGCAACCGGGTAGTGGATTGACGGCTATAGTATTTTCTATAGTTGGAACCACTCTAAACCTTGTGTCTCCTTGTCCAATATTTTCATTGTGGTTGATTGAGTTCAATAATTGTTAAATTATCTATAAAACTCTATTCACCCCCCCCTCTAGTAGTTTTCAATTGGTATCAGAGCAGGCTTCAAGGAACCCTAACAAGGTCTTGAAAAAATGGGTGATGGAATGCTCAACAACCTCAACATTGAAGGGACTCTTGTTGCTAGGCCGCCGACATTCGATGGAACAAACTACCAATACTGGAAGAGAAGGATGCAGTTCTACTTCCAAGGCGTCAACTGGGATCTATGGAGAATGGTATCTACTCCTTATGAATTCCCTCAAAATGACTTTGCGGAATGGGATGCAAACACGATAAAACAGGCCCAAATGAACGCAAAAGCTGTAAGCATTTTATATTGTTCTATTTTTGTAGGAGAATTTAATAGAATATCAAATTCTGATACAGCATATGATATTTGGCATAGATTGTCCATTACTTATGAGGGTACAGCCCAAGTCAAAAATTCCAAAATTAGTCTTCTTAAAACAAAGCTTGAACATTTTCGTATGGATCCAAATGAATCTATTAGTGAAATGTATTCAAAATTCTCTACTATTGTTAATGGTTTAAGTGCCTTAGGAAAACCTGTCCTTGAGGAAGATCAGGTATCAAAAATTCTTCGATCACTTCCTCCAAAGTACAAGCCAAAGGTGACAGCCATTGCAGAAGCAAACGACCTCACTCGCCTCAAAATGGAACAACTCATTGGTAATTTAGAAGCTCATGAAGCAGATCTAGAAGAGGAAGAAAGAAGAGAACGTGAACACCAAAGTGGGAAGAAGAAGGATGTGGCTCTCAAAGCCTCAAAAGTCGTCACACAAGAAAGTGAGGAGTCAAGTGAAGAAGAAGAAGAAGCCTTAATCGTCAACGGTAAGAAGTACAAAAGGTTTAAATCTAACAAAATTTCTAGTTCCTCTACTCCCAGGTGCTTTGAATGTGGGAAGAAAGGGCATTTAAAAAATGAATGTCCCAAAGCAAAGAAGGGAAAGAAAAGCTCACATAAAAAGAAAGGAGAAAAAGCCTATAAAGCTGCCTGGGATGAGTCAAGTGACAGTGAAAGCGGAGAAGAGGTGGAATGTCTAATGGCAAGAGAAGAAAATGAAGACTCTCAAGAGGTAAGCCTAGTTGATCTTCCTAAAGAAGAGTTAATTACTAGTTTACAAGAAACTCATGATAAGTATGTTGATGCCAAGAAGAAACTAAAGAAGGCTATAAAATCAAATAATGAGCTCATCGCCAAATTAGATGAACTTTCTTATGAAAAGAACAACATTGATCTTGAAAATGTATCTTTAAAAACATCTTTAGATGATTGCACTAGAAAGCTACTCAATTTGGAAACCAATGTTGATCTTCTATCAAAAGAAAAGACTGATTTGCTAGATAAACTACAAGATTATCAAACTCAACCTATCTTTTGCAACCATTCGGACTATGATAATATTGTAAAAGAAAAGGATTCATTGTTTTCTGATTTAGACCAAGCAAGAAAAGATATACATAAGAAGATGAATGACATTGCTACATTGCAAAGAGAACTTTATAAGTTAAGAAGAAAAGATATTCTTGATAACATATTGAGAGATGGTACTGTCTTCAATGGAAGAAAAGGTTTGGGATATGTTCCAAAGAAAAACCAACCCAAAAAGACCCAAACTATGTTTGTACCCAAGAACACAATGACTAGAAAGAGAAATGAAATTGACTCTATTACTTGTCATTTCTGCTTACGTCTTGGACATTATTGTTTTTCATGCCCCTACAAGACTAAGGAGTCCGACTTAGTTTGGATCCCAAAAACCCAAACTTAGAAGAATGGAATGTAGTTGAGATATGACCAATTGCTTAATTTTGCTATTTATATTGTCTTATCTCAACAAAAGGTGCTATGCTTATTGTTATTATTTTTTTCTGCATTGCTGAAACAGAAACTCTGTCGGTCGAAGTATTGTCGACCGAGCTCTGGGTCGGTCGAAGTATTGTCGACCGACTGGATGTCTTTAACAAATAAAAAATTTACAGCACCTATTTCGGTCGAAAATTGGTCAACCGAGAAATTTTCTGTGTTTTTGCTTGTGATACAGTAACCTGCTCGATCGACAAATTGTCGACCGAGACAAATATCGGTCGAACAATTGTCGACCGACTGGTTTTCTGTATCAGAACTTTTATATACATAAGCACTTAAAAAGTTTCTAACCATATCGGACCATCACATGGGTACCAAAATCTACATTCTAATGCAGGAATGGGTAGTTGACAGTGGCTGCTCCAAACATATGACCGGGAACAAGGACGCATTTCAAACTTTTGAAGAAAAGAAAAGTGGAACGGTCACCTTTGGAGACAATGGTAAGGGCAAAATCGTTGGAATAGGTAATGTTGGAACAAATCTCGAAATTAAAAATGTTCTACTTGTTGATGGATTGCATCATAATTTAATAAGTGTAAGTCAACTATGTGATAGCGGTTATGATGTGTTATTTAACAAAACCTGCTGCAAATTATTGATAGAAAACACTACAAATGTCGTTTATGAAGGAAATAGAGTTGGAAATCTTTATATCCTTAAACCAAACTCTATGAAATCAGTAGTAGGTAAATGCTTGCTTGCAAATGAAAATATCTTACAACTATGGCATAAAAAGCTGGGACATGCTAGTTCACATGCTATTAAAAAGTTAGTGAAATATGATCTTGTTCGTGGATTACCTGCTTTGTCTTTTGATCAAGTTGAAAACTGTGAACCCTGCACAATGGGAAAGCAAACCAAAACATCTTTTAAATCAAAATATGTACTTAGCACCAGTAGATCCTTAGAATTAATTCATATGGACTTATTTGGACCAATGAGGACACAATCTATTGGTGGTAAAAGATACTGTTTTGTTATTGTTGATGATTATAGTAGATATACATGGGTACATTTTATTGCAACTAAAGATGATACTATTCATGTCTTTATGCAATTTTGTTCCAAGATTGAAAATCTTTTACAACATAAAATATGTACCATTAGAAGTGATCATGGTGGCGAATTTGAGAATCATACATTTGAGACCTTTTGTACATCTCAAGGGTATACTCATAATTTTTCTGCTCCACGTACCCCACAACAAAATGGTATAGTTGAACGGAAAAATCGATCTCTACAGGAAATGGCTAGGACCATGATGCTTGAACACAACACATCTAAAACCTTTTGGGCTGAAGCTGTAAACACTGCTTGTTATGTGCTTAATAGAGTAACTGTTCACTCTCATTTGAAGAAAACTCCATATGAAATATTACACTCTAAGAAACCTAGAGTTGACTATTTTCATACTTTTGGCTCCACATGCTACATTTTAAATACCAAAGATGATAGAGACAAGTTTGATTCTAAATCACACAAAGCATTCTTCTTGGGATATTCCACTTCTAGCAAAGCCTTTAGAGTATATAACACTATCTCTAGAAAAGTTGAGGAATCCATTCATGTTTCTTTTCATGAAGAATCGAAGTCTGAAAATCTAGATATCATTGATCTCACTAATCAATTCGAAAATATAACCATTTCCAATGATAGTGAGAAAATTCCTATATCCGATCCCCAAGGTGAAACACAACCTACACCTAGGCTTATCAAGGATCATCCCCAAGAACTAATTATTGGAGATCCAAATGATAAAGTCAAAACTCGGTCATCCTTCAAAGATGTTGCAAACATGGCTTTTGTTTCTATCATTGAACCTAAGAAGATATCCGAAGCTCTTAAGGATGATTACTGGATAATAGCCATGCAAGAGGAGTTAAATCAATTCACTAAAAATGATGTATGGGATTTAGTTCCTAAACCACAAGATAAAACTATCATAGGAACTAAATGGGTGTTTAGGAATAAGCTCAATGAGGCAGGAGAAGTCATAAGGAATAAAGCTCGGTTAGTAGCACAAGGATATAATCAACAAGAAGGAATAGATTTTGATGAAACATATGCACCCGTAGCTAGACTTGAAGCTATTAGGATGTTACTAGCTATTGCTGCCCATAAAAACATTAAGCTATATCAAATGGATGTCAAAAGTGCATTTCTAAATGGCATCATACAAGAAGAAGTTTATGTTGCTCAACCACCTGGCTTTGAAATACCAGAAAAAGGTGACCATGTTTATAAACTTAAAAAGGCACTTTATGGTCTAAAACAAGCACCTAGGAATTGGTATGAACGGCTCAAGACATATCTTTTTGATAATGGTTTTTCTATTGGAAATTCAGATTCTACTTTATTCTTCAAAACATATGCATCTGATTTCCTAGTTGTGCAAATATATGTTGATGATATTATTTTTGGAGCTTCTAATGATTCATTATGCACACAATTCAGTGACATTATGCAAAAAGAATTTGAAATGAGCCTCATGGGTGAACTAACATTTTTTCTTGGTTTTCAAATTAAGCAAACACCTGCAGGAATTTTCATAAGCCAAGAAAAATATACTAAAGAACTTTTAAAACGTTTTGGGATGGATCAATGCAAACATGCTACTACTCCTATGGCTACCTCTATCAAAATTGATAAGGATGAAAATGGGGAACCTATTGATGATTCCTTATATAGAGCCATGATTGGTAGTTTGCTATACTTAACTGCTTCTCGACCGGACATTATGTTTTCCGTTGGTCTTTGTGCTCGATTTCAATCCCAACCTATGCAATCTCATTTTATAGCGGTTAAAAGAATTCTTCGATATCTAGCTGGTACTACTTGTTTTGGTTTATGGTATCCAAAAGGACAATCCCTGGATTTTAAAGCATATACTGATGCGGATTATGTTGGTTGTCGACTTGATCACAAAAGTACTAGTGGTGGATGTTTCTTATTAGGGAGAGCCTTAGTATCTTGGTTTAGCAAGAAACAAAATACGGTTGCCCTATCTACAACTGAAGCTGAATATATGGCAGCCGGGTCTTGTTGTGCTCAAGTGCTTTATATGCAACAGGTATTAAGCGATTATGGTTTTAATCTTTCATCTACACCTATTTTTTGTGACAACACAAGCGCCATAAACTTAGCACACAATCCTATTTTGCACAGCCGGGCAAAACACATTGAAATCTGTCATCACTTCTTAAGGGATCACATCTCAAAGAATCATGTTTCCCTTCATCATGTTGATACGGAAAATCAATTGGCTGATATCTTTACAAAAGCGCTTCCACTAGATCAATTCAACAACATTAGGAAGCAACTGCTTATTACTCCTTTGGAAGATGTTTTCTTTGATATCTGCGGCTCTTAAAACGAATACGTTTACTTATTTTATTTTGGCTTTTCAATGGACATCTTTTTCATTCGATTTGACGGGATATCTAATTAAGGGGGAGTTTTTATTAAAACGGTTATCTTTTTGAAATGACAAAGGGGGTGAGATAAATAAAACTATAACTTAGTATTTATGAAAAACTCAATCAATGAGTTTCATAAATATACTTTTGGCTTTACATTGAAAGTTTCTATATTCCCAAATGAACTGGATTTCATGTTCCATAATTCATTGGGAATAATAAGCACACATTTTATAAACAAGAGGAAAAGCTACATAAGGTAATCTAAAGGTATGAAACTCATATGTTTTATATTTCCTTTATTTATATTTTGGAAATGTTTGTCATCTTCAAAAAGGGGGAGATTGTTGGCTAATTGGACATCTATAAATCCCTTTGTTTTGATTATGACAAACATTTCATTCTTATTAATCTAACGAGCTACTTGAGTGTGCAGGACTAAGATGGATGGCAAAGCAACTAGGGAAAATCCACAAGCTAAATTGTTTATATTTTCATGCAATGTAATCATTGTTGTAAAAACTTGTACAAATATATAATGTACAAGTACTTAGAATTGCATGTAAATCAAGCGTTAGATTTTCCCTAGCCAAACACCATAGTTAGACATGTCATCCCATTTAAATAGGATCATTTATGCACACTCACACATATAATTAATGCCTAAATTGAAACCTTGAAACAGGATCACTCTCGGTCGACAAACTCCTCGACCGAGACACTCTCGGTCGACAATCTTCTCGACCGAGAAAGATCCAAAGTAGCCGTTAGACACAACAGACAAGTTAGTTGGCAGTTGAAGAAAGACGTTGCAAATCACTTGTTCCAGAGAGCCTGTCGGTCGACAAAAGTTCGACCGAGTAGGTGTCTCGGTCGACCATTTGTCGACCGAGATGGTCTCTGACAGCAACTGCAGAATAAATTAATTAGCCGTTGTTAAAGCAACAACTTTGTACCTAACGGCTAGTTAAGCACTTAGAAACCCCTAGAAGTTGTCTAGAACGTCCTTAAGCATACTTAGGTCATTCCTATAAATAGGACAAGCCATAGGACACTAGAATTCACTTGTTACACTTGAGAATACACTTGAGCATACTTGAGCAATCTATTGCAAGCAATTTGAGCACTGTGATCATTTGTCTACATTCTCCTTAGCTCAATCTCGTGTCCTATAGGCTAGATTCTCCTATCCACAGCAATCACAAGTTCACACACTTGGCTAGGAGATCTATATGCTTGATCTAGGCATATCAAGCCTTGGGCTTAAAGGATAAGTTGTAATTTCCTTTTTCTTTCTTGTTCCTTTTTATCTTTTGTACTCTCCTTGCTACTCCTAGGGTTGGAGGCTGCGGATTGGAGAGGGTTGACTTCTCAGGAGGAGAAGGGGACTTCAAGCTACTTCAAGAAGGCTATCGCAAGGGAAGCTACTTCAGAAGGCTGGTGCAACGGGAGTTGGTGCATCTACTTCAAGGGAAGGCTGCTTCAAGGTTGGCGATTACTTCTAGGTGAAGGCTGCTTGAAGGGTTTAGGAAAAGAGATTGTATTTTATGTAAATTCCTTGAGAGGTAATAAAATAAATTTCTTTTCAAATCCCGGTTGGGTAAGCAACCGGGTAGTGGATTGACGGCTATAGTATTTGCTATAGTTGGAACCACTTTAAACCTTGTGTCTCCTTGTCCAATATTTTCATTGTGGTTGATTGAGTTCAATAATTGTTAAATTATCTATAAAACTCTATTCACCCCCCCTCTAGTAGTTTTCAATCATCAATTGCATATCTAGTTATTTTGGGGGTGAAAAGAGCTAGTAATTAAATAACCAATTCCTCAATTTGTGATCAATCATCTAAATGACACACATGGTCTTAAAATACTAAATTGGTTATTAGAGCCCTAAAATCTGGGTTATTACAAGTATAGTGGAGGTTTTCTTTCTTTTTTCATCCCTATATGATGGACAATAAAGCCAATCATTTTCCCATAGGTCCACTTTGTCTTGTGTGACTGTGTGTGCTTGTTAGATTGCTTGGAGTTCTATATGGGATCTTTGTCCCCTTAGGACAATTTACTTACTTATAGGATGTCTGGGTCAGCTTGCGAACCCAAGACCCATGTTGTTGGGTGTACACTTTTCCATGAATTTAATTACCAATGCTTTTTATGTGGAAAAATTAACTCATAAAACTGTTGTAAATTCAAAAATCTACTCTAAAAAACATGAAAATTTTGATATGAAGGGTGTGACAAAATAGACAAGGACTTTTTAATTCATGTTATCTTATACAAATTACATGATCATAAAAAAGTGAAGTTTATTTACTTCACATCTCCTTTAGTGTAAAATTTCAACTTTGCTTTTTTATTTAATCGAAAAAGAAAAGTATGTTTGTAGATTGTCAGTGTCTGTAGAACTACAATATGACAACTAATGTATAAGAGGGCTTCTGAGTACATATACATCTAGTACAAATAGCACTTACAAAAATACTAAAGCCATTGTAGGACTAAGGAATCATGGTTTGCAATAAGTATTAGTGCAACAACATGTGCGCTATATCTAGGTTTCATAGATTCATTGGCTGAATGCAATAATATTTTCAAGCTTCTCCCATACCACCATGTGCTTCACGACATTGCATTCAACTTCCTTGGTTTTAATTTTTTTGGCAAGATGAATCCATGTCTTTCAAATTGAAACAAATATGGTAGATACAAGGTCACCATTTGTTGTATTAGCTTGCTCCCCAAGGATGGTAAATGGGAAGTTCGAGAAAAGTTAATTGATAACACTATCTCATGACAAACAAGTAAAGCAATGTCTTTTAACAAAGTATGAGAGATCTAGCATGGTGTTCGGTCAAATTTTTGCTAATTATTGATCCTAAGGATGTGGTGTTGAGATTTAATAGTTGCATTTGACCACTCGCCCCACCACACAAACATATGTACATAGAAACATCAATAACTATAAGTCATGACTTTAGGAATGGGGTTACTGTGTAATGTCATCCTTATGTCTCATTTTCTATATCTCATTTTCTATATCTCATTTTCTATAAAAAGATGTGATCAAATAACTAGGAAAATGAGTTTTAGTACCACATAGTGTGAGGATGGCATATCTAAAGACTTAAATAATGACACCTAAAAAAGTACATGATAATATAGACATTATATGACCACCCGACTACAATACATAGGTTCCCTAGAAGAAGTCTCGATCGATTCTGATTCAAATATACATCAGTTGATAGAAAGTTAGATATGCAAACAATGCACCAATAATACCACAGAATGCATGTCATTTGGCTATTTTGTGTTTGTATGCACACAAAATTTCCCAACGCTATTTAATTCCATGCTCTAAAATCTACTGACTAGTATTATGAATCCCAAAAATCTATACTAAGAATTGGAAAAAGGGATTAGAAGATAGTACAAATGTTCAAACATATGTTGTTCATTGCAAACAACATACTAGTCACACACCGCACACACCCACCCGACTAGAGTTGGGGTAGTGTAATTCCCTATCTACAAAATTGTTACTTATGACTAAAAACAAATGGGGAACATTTAAAGCACATTGTATGCATCTTTATGAAAAGATCAAATGCGTACCAAGTTTTAAAGGGTGATCTTTAAAATATAACCATGGCCACTAGAAAGAAAGGAGGCACACCCAGTTAAAGCACAACAAAATAATTGTCACATGCCACGTTTTTTGTGGAATTTGAACTTGTTATAAATGCTTCTTTGAGTTGGCATGACAAAAATCATGGTTACGCAAGATCCAAAAATATGGCTGAATGTGGTTGTATTCTATAAAAGTTGGACGGGAAGGGGTAGGGCATGAGCCCTCTTGTGCAAAGTTGTGGTTGCACCAGTATAACTAAAGAAGAGATAGCTATGGTCAAAATAAAACATATCAAAGGGGAATTTGATGACTTACATATGATGACCATGTCCTGTTAGCTTGGACAAATCCCTATCAATATGATTCTTCCTTCTGTCTTATTATCCTAGTAAGAAAAGGTATGGGAGATGAATAAATATGCTTCATCCATTCTTTCTGCAAGCACACCTTTGTTATTCCCAACAAGTGCGAGAGCCTATTGAAGATCTACAAGCTCATGCATAAACAGGGGTCAGGCAATTCGACACCACATACATGTGTGTCAAGAAGTCCATAGTCAAGAAGTTTGTCTGTAATTCCACATCGAAGAGAAAGATGATAGTCGGTGACTATGGGGACATGTGAAGGGATATTAAGATTATGCACCACCTGTCCAAGCACCCCAATGTAGTGCAGACCAATCTCACATACAAGGACACCAAGTACATGCACATTATCATGGAGCTTTTTGTCGGTGGAAAGTTGCTTGAAAGGATCATCGCCAAAAGCCAAAATGATAAGAGAGGGGACTTAACCTAGATCAATCGATACATTTCAAACATTATGATTCTCCTACAACCATATCCAACCAAAATGGGTGTCTAGAAGAAGGGGAAGCTGAATACTAAAATGCACAAATGAGAAATTCAGGTAGTTAGTCTTTCAAGTTGTTAAATCAATGAAAAAATGTTAACAAAGAGCCAAAGCTTTATAGAAATGTAGGCTAAGTATTGAGAATACAAGTGGACCACTAAGAAGCACAACACTCGATCAAGACAAAAAAACATTAAAATAGGTTTTATGATTTATATAAAATTTACCATGAGAAAGGTAGAGATAACAAGAGAAACCACATAAGAAAAGATGTAATTGTGCTTTACATTACAATTAGTCCCTCTACGAATTTGTCTACCATTGTTTGCAAAATAAACCTAATTAGTAATTAAAATTTCTTGAAAAACCAAGTTCTCCGAGGAATAGACTAACAAAGCTAGATGTTACTAGCTCCATCACCGTAACTCCTAAGACTTTTCTTGAAGGTTTGCATGATTGATGTAGCAGGAGAGAATAAAACGTTACTACAAATAATCTTTTTTTTTTTGAAAATCCAATCCTCTTTATTTATTCCATTTGTGGCTCCACATCGTGATACAACTCCACACTAGTATTATTTACAAGGACATCTTTGAGATGGTGCTTAAGAATACAGGTTGGGGGCGAATCGAAATAATGCTCGGTTGAATTGCTCCTGAGCTGAAATTTTGCCATTGCATCTTCTACTGAGTTACATAGTTGTCGTTCATATTGAATCCTCATATTTTCCGGTCATTCCTCACGTAGCCTGGTTAACCAGTACGAGAATTTGGGGTATTTCAGGGCATCATCCTTTAACATTTTCGTTGCAACTTGGCAATCAGTTCCAACTAAAACACTAGGCCACACATTCCTTTTTATTTGTTGATAAGCGAAGTGTATGCCCGTTAGTTCGGTCGCAGTAGCTGACGTTGTGTGAATCCTCCTGGTCCAACCGCCCAACCAGCTTCCCTCGGCATCTCTTGCAACGACAGCTACTGCTGCCCCCCTATTATTTATCGATGCATCTATGTTGAGTTTGATGACATTTTCTGGTGGTTTACTCCAGTTTCCAGATGCTATCGATGGCTTCTCGGCTTGCCCTTTCCAGGCTTCCTTTATCAACTGGATCGACAATTTAAATAATCTATGTATACTATTTAAAAATATTTCCAATACATTTAAATAACAATTTAACACTTTTGCAAAGCTTCATTCCCAAAAACTCCCATTTAAAATTTTTTTCTTCATACAAGAAGTAATATTCGATCAAAACCTTTTTCAATATCATTGAACCTAAAATCTAGAGTAGTCTCTTAAGATTAAACCTCCAATCTGAGTAAGGCATCACACCTCTTTATTCTAGATCATTATATCCCCAAATCTCATTAAGATTGAAGACATATATCATTGCAATATGAACTAATCGAGTCTCATCAATAAAGAATAGTATTAAAAAACTTGGGGAAAGTGTGGCTCCCTCTAGCCCATATGAAAATCCACCACTGTTGGTGATGCAATGTGTAAAGGCAAATTTGCATACTAACAAGTTAGGATACAAGACAACCCATATTAGAGCTTATTGGGCTCAAGATGGGATTTTATTTAGTCATTTATTTACTTTGGAATTTATGTTTTATTTAATTCCAAGTTTTATTCAAATTAGTGATTTAGTTTTCTATATTATATACTTGCAAGTAAAGCCATCAAGGCTGATAAAAGTCAACCATGGGGCTTCAATTTAGGTGGTTGAATATGAATTGAAATTTAGTTTGCTTGTTGCAAATTTATCTTTTCTTACTCTTCTTCTTTGTGGCATGTCTACATCAAGTGGTATCGGAGCAAAACTCTAAACCTATTAGGGTATGCCCCCTCTTTTCCTTCCCTCCTGTTCTCATTCACATTGCTATTCATGAGAAACAATGAAAGTTCAACCATCAAAGATTCCCTACGGCTATTAGTCAATTACCCTCCCATTATCCAACAATTTCTACCACCTTCTGCGTCTTCCCATAACCTAGCCATGTGTCTCTTGCATGTTCCCTGCCATCACACACTTTTGCAGAATGCCAACAAAGCTGCAACAACTACTTTGCCCTGAATCAAAACTGCAAGGCACGACTCACTACTGCAAGGTTACCAACCTCATCAACCACACATCTACCAACCCCTTCAACCATACAACTGCCATCTCGTGGCCCCAATTGTGCCGCCTCCCTCGAGCGATAGTTCCTCCAGCATAGTCTGGAACTTCTGCCACCCACCACCTCACCCACACCCAACAACAGGAAGGTCAACTACACCCCTATGCTATCTTGAGATCCACTCAACGGTTCCTCACCCACTTGTCATACTACAAGGAGTAAAGGATTGGCCATATGCCACCCACAATATCCTAAAACCCCATCTCTGGTTGTGTGCACATCAACACATGATTAGCCTCCTTGCCATCCCTCTTGACAGTCCTCCCTCTGCCCACAACCCCCTCTATGTTCTTATACCAAAACTAACTCCACTGTCTAGACTATTTAAGTCATTTTTTTTTCTTAGGCAACAACTAACAAGAGCCACACTACCCCTTTTCTCTCTTCCTCCCATTCCATGATTCCATATCTACATGGTCTCAAGCCTCCCTCTCTTTAGAAAGACCCACCTAATGTCTCTCTCTTTAGTCAGCCTATCTACCCAAAGGCTCCTACAACAGTCAACAGTGCCACCCAAGCACCTATTTGATCCTTGGGTCAAGGGGAACACATCAAACATCTTTCAAAGACATCACCCTCCTCTACATCAGATTCAAGGAGGCCTTCTTCATCCAGAGAATCATGGTGAATGTATACCAAGTTAATGGCAAAGTGGACATGATTAGTACAACTCTGGAGGATATTCGATGTCTTATTAGACAACATGATTTAATTATAGGATGATATTATTCAACATCAAGGGTATAACGATGAATGTTTCAAGATTCTTCTCAATTGTGTTACGACATTCAAGCAACACTTGTATTACACTGGAGACAAACTGTGACAAAAATGCTCATTATCACGCCTTTCAGTCAATACAGGTAGAGAGAATTGCAAGAATGGAGTTACCAGACTTTCATGATGATCATGACACTAAGATCTTGCTTGACTAGTTGTATTATGCTGACAAGTGCTTCCAACTATGGATATCCTTTGGTGAGGCCACCAAGTTCAAGATCGCGACTACCAAGTTTTGAGCAACTACATTAGCATGATGAACCAACGATGACCGTCATCATGCCCCTTAGACAATACAAGAAAAGTGAATTATACAAATGAAGTTACTAGACTTCTGTGGTGGTTGTGGGACCAAGGTCATGCTTGACTGGTTGTATTGTGATGACAAGTACTTCCAACTATAGAGAACCTTTATTGAAGCCATCAAATTCTAGAGCAAAACCACCAAGTTTCGAGGAGCTGCATTAACATGGTGTGAACCAACACCGAGGAGAGCCTGTTGAAACTTATATTGCAATACGTCTCTTTATTATGCAACAATTTCTACCTTAGGATTACAAATAATAATCTTATTTGGCATATCAAGAGTTATAACAAGGTGACAACACTTTCACAGACCATGCCAGCAAATCCCTAGGAATTATGTAACCACTCTAAAGTTAGGATGGATGACACTGTTGCTATTGATAACTATGACATGTGACTTCATGATGACATAGTTGATTTCCTAGTTGTTTTCCATTTTAATTCTCTTGCTGATGCCATCCAAAGTGCAAAATAAAAAAGGAGATTCGATGACTACCCCAACTATGGGGAACTAGCTGGAGACCTACATAAGGACCAACTCCTACCATGACACCTGCTAAAGGCAGATTCTCCAAACCACTCATCCTAGGCCTATACAATGCTTTTCCTGCTATGCGTATGAGCACCGCTACAATCAGTGTCCATGTTGTGTGATGACTACAAACACACAAATAGACGAAAAAATTGATTATCAATATGTGTTTCTGACTTCATAACTTCATGATGATGAAGTAGATGAAGAAATATTTGGTGACCCCTGTAATGACCTAAAATCTAGGTATCTCTTTCCATTTTCTTTCTCCTAAAAACTTGAGCTTTATTCCTTTCTTTAATTATTTTGAGTAGTATCTTTGATTCTATTCTTTAGACCTATGAGACCTTGAAGGAAATGGAGATCTTAAGATCACACATGTTGGTATTATCACATTTAACCTTGCATATGTTATCCATTTCTTAGGCTATATAAACGCCCATCTATTGTATTCGTGGCTAGTGAATTAAAAATGGACTTTAGAAATTAGAATCATGTTCCTTACTAGTTTTATAACCAACCGACGTATTGACAGGATCAAGACATAATTATATTGCATTAAAGGGAATATTTAAACTTGACATTTTGCACTTGAGTGTCACGCTAGTTGGACATAGTTGCTAGCCAGTTATTAGGCTTTTGATAATGCAACCTAACAGAGACAACCCTTCATCTTCGTCCTGATGAATAGAGTGCACACAGGTGTTACAATGTTACTGGGACTCAATCATCCAGTCGTGCAATCTCTGGGCCTTAATTGCCCGTGATGTTTCCAGTGGTGGTTTCGGGAGAACAAAGCGATCACAATAAATACTAACGCCACGCCTATGGTGCCTTGAGCGTCGAATGCCCAAAAGAAACTCAACCAGCTAGTGTGGGTTTTCTCCTAAAACCTCAATGCCTCATCCTTTTAGTTTCAGCCACCGATGAATATTCACTAACGAGGAACAATTTCCCTTCCCAGCTTCTTCAACCAATTTCCACTATCCACCGCTGCCTCTTCGCGCTAGCGCAACTGACGTCTCCGGCGAGGGAAACAGGAAGAAATGCTGCTATTTTTCATTCTCAGATGGATTGGAGGTAAGAGAACCACCACAGACCCCTAAGCTTCAGTTCTCTGCCTTCTTTCCACACCGGTTTAAACCCAACTGCTGGGTCAATGAAGGTCGCCGCCTTCGACCTTGGGGTCGTCATCATTGGGAAGGTTGATGGGTTATGGATTGCAAGCTCTAGTTTTGTGCTCAACATTGATTGTCAGAGGTACTCGCAAACGATCCACGCTAGTTTTGGGTTCTTTGCTGCCCACAATGATTTCCTGTAACCTCAAATTCCTCTATTCTGATTGATGACCGCCGCCGGTGGTGGTGAGGATTGGCGAGCATCATGTTTAGCTAGTGGTAGTCTAGGTACGAATAGGGCCTCGATGAGTGGAAAGTTTCTGGATCACATTGGCGAGTTGCCATTCTGTATGTGACACACATAAACTTCCGTCAGGTATTGTACACTAGGAGTTGTCAGAGTCGGCGTGCATTCTTGTTATTTCTGGTGTATCTGGAAATACCTGTCCTCCAATTCATATTATCGATTATCCCTGCAGTGTGCACGCGAGAGGAGCAGGTTGCCTCCACGTTCTGAAATGCATGCGTCATCAGATCACGTTGAGGTTGGGAAACCAGAAAACGAAGTTGTTGTTGGATTGTCTCAATTAATTAAACATGCCCGTGATTAATAAGACTTAATCAGTCATGTTTCATGTATTAGGACCTTACTGGTCATGGAATAACTTATTCACAAATTACCTTTCGATTTCATTCCAACTCACATTGACTAGTCACGTTGTTGGTTGGAAATCCAGGAGATATTAGTCATTATTTTCATGTGGCTTTAGTACCTGTATACTGTAGTAGTTGGTTTGACCGGATCGATCAATATTGAGTCAGTGGATAATTATAGATGAGTGTGTGGGTGTTTTAAATTCAGGCAGATTTTCTGAATATTTAGGCTTCAGGACCTAACCTAAGATTTTAAGGGAAGTGTTTTGCAAGACGATCATACTGGAATACCCACAGATGAAATGCGCATTTGACTGATTGAATTTCTAATTGATGATGCTCTTAGGAGTTACTTATACAATGTATGCCTTGAGTTTTAAAATGCAAGTTCCGCTTGGGTACACTGATGTTTGGGAAATCAGAGAGAGTAATCATGATTTTCCCTGTACCATTTGCTGCAATTTCAGGACTAGTATGGGTTAAGTGTGGGTGAGTATGTGATTCCATACATGGGATCTTCCGGGCATTTAGCATGGACCTTTGTGCCAAATATCAATTTTCATAGGGAGTGTTTAGCTGGTTTAAATATTGCATAAGGAACAATATTAACACAAAGTATAATATTATGCGTAGGTGATATTAAACTTGGCTCAGACCTAGGTGACATTTTATTTGGCGTAAGTAGGACTTGAGGTATGTACTCCCTATTTATAACTGGGCATTTATATGACTAAATTTTCCCATAATGAGGCATCTTTTAAAATATTTTCTCTTATTCTATTTGTTGGACAATTCATATACTTTCAGTTGGATTTATTATTATTCTTTTAAAATTACTATCATGTTGAATTGGGTTAATGACCCCATCTGCTATTGTGCTTAAATCATGCCACATGTTTGTCAAAGGTATATCTTGCCACTCTATTTATACATGTTAGATAGTTCGACTAGTTTAACTATCGTAGACGCTTGTGCGTAACCATTAGAGTATACTTTTCTACCTGAGGTATGCTTTTCTACTCTTATATGTACAGATGCATGCTTTTCGGCCTAGGGTGTGCTTTTCCACCCATTTTACTTAGGCCATTGACCCAGTGGTGTCATGGTCCTACTATAGTTATTGTAATCTAATATATCTACATGCGAACTATTATGATTGTTGTAATATTGTGAATGGTTAATGGCAAGATGTATTATTTCACTTGTTATTTATATGCCTCATTCTTTTGGAAATTCCTTCTTTTGGTACTTCTCATTGAAGCTTACCTAGTTTTTATGTCTCATTTTTGATGGGGAACATCTTGCTTTCTTATGCATTAAATAATGCTCTAGTTAACATATAATGTACATACTCAGTTTTACTGATTCAACCTTTTTATTTTATTTCCCATCCTGGGTGATGTTCCCTACCACCCAGGTGCAGATCCGCTCATTGAGAATTTTATTGAAGAATAAGAGATTGCAGGCCCAGAAATTGATGGAAACGTACAACAGTAGATCACGACTTCTGAGATGGCTAGGTTGCCTAATGCAACAGATCCTCCTAGTTATAGTTCCCATTATTTTTCTTAGTTGACATGAGAGATGTTTTTGAGACTATTTTTGTATATGTAATAAGTTAGTTACTTCCGCTACTATATTTTTAAACACTCTTGATGGACCATTTATCTGAGAATAACTTAGCACCCCAAATATCTATATGTGGTGTTTGAACGCTAGGTTGTGCTTATTTATTTTCAATATAATAGTAGGGAGTGGTCCCCTATGGGACTCATTCCTTACAACCCCACTCTACAAAATCGGTCACCATGGCTACCTTCTGATGACTGGTGATGTAACTTATTATTTTACTCAATTGTGGAGGTTCAAGGTCACAAATGTGTTCTAATAATTAATGAATGATCGTCATCCAATGTACTTTCTTCTTCTGTTGTTTAAAAGTTGTGACTAAAGTTGGAGCCTCAACCCAAGCCATACTACATACGTTGGGTTGAGGACACTTCCCAGAATGTGAACGAGTGCTACAAGGTTCCATTTTCATTTCATGATAGCTACAAAGATAATGCCCTATGAAATGTAATAAACATGACCGATCCCCACATATTGCTTGGCTATTCGTGGCAATTTGACCATCACACAAAAAATGATGGATTCTACAACACATATTTCTTCGGACATGGAAATGCTTGACTACGTTTTAGATGGACATCCTATCATTCCAATCAGCTAGGCCATGGTCTTTGAGAGATGCCTCCACTCAGGTCATGGCAAAGAGGAAATGGTCCTGCCCCCACTTCACCAGAGTTCATGTATCTAAGGGGAGGAGATTGATGTTATATGTAATGGTGAATTTGCATTTAAAACAAGTCAAGATACAAGACAATACTGATTAGAGCTTATTAGGTTCAAATTGGGCTTTTATTTAGTTATATATTTACTTAGGAATTTTATGTTTTATTTAATTATAAATTTTTGCCAAAATTAGGATTTTAGTGTCCTATTTTATTTACTTTCAAGTCAAATCATAGAATGTTGTAAAAGCCAGTCTTGGAGCTTATGTTCAGACAGTTGAATATGAATTAAAATTTAGTCTTCTTATTGCAAATTTATCTTCTCTTCATTTTCTTCTAAGTAGCATGTAAATATTAGTTGGGCACCCTTGTGACATGATTTGAGAGATCTGGAAACTTTTAAGTCATGACCAAGACCCAAGTTTTAAAAATTTATTCCAACAAACAAAAGACAACACATTATATGATAACATGAGGTGGTAACTAAAAAGAAACAATTACAATTTAAGCATAGACTGCAAAGGAATAAAGTGTAATAAAGAGAAGAAAAGGGAGAGAAAAACATCCACCTTTTCATACCTATACTGCCATCTAGAAAAAAGATATGAAGGAACCAAGCAACTTCACTCTAAGCACCCTCCAATGAACTTTAGAAGGAGTGACTCCACCAAAAACCAAAATATTTCATTAATAGGGGACTTGGTACTAAAAAACCATACTAATTAAGGATTTCTTTTTGAAAGGAGTCAACTTTCTTAGTCTGAGTGAGATATGAGAAAAACTTTTATCAATAAAAACCTATATGATTCAAGGATAGAGTTCTATATTTCTTCTAATCAAAATGGGAAAGCTCTGAAAATACCAACAAAAGGCATAACAGAACATATAAGTAGGAAAAAAAGTAATGTTATCAAAATTGATGAGCAACCAGGAGAGCTTGGATTAAGTAGCATCTACCATCCCTTCAGATAACAAAGAAGGAAAACTACCTAGAACTTCATATTGAGACATAATCCACTAGAAGCGAGGGGAAAACTAATGGCTCAGTAAGACATCAACAATAATGACTCAATAATAAAAATAACTTCTTCATAGAATGGTTAGCTCAACAATGGGTTAGCTAAGGACAACAAACAAAAGGACATGAGACCAACTAGTAGATCACTTCTCAAGAAAAAAAAATGATTTGCAAAAGCAAAAATTTAATATTATAAACAGTCTAATAACTCATGCAATACTTATAGAAATAGTAATAAGCCTAATTGTCTTGTGAAAAGGTAGTCATATACTTCCACATCAGTAAAAAACACAAGCCAAAGAAAAGTGTAACATCCTCAATTTCATAGTTAAAGTAAGCTTTTAATGTGGGCTTTTCTAGTAAAGGAATGCCAAGAGACATAATGAACGTAACCATGGCTAGGTTTGTAATTAAATTTACAAAATTTGTGATACAAGTCATCTGGTCAACCAATACACATGTAACGACTTAAATGTGTATGATTGTAGTCGGTTGTATATGAATATAAATGAATTATTCCTATGTACAATTATGTGACAAATGTATATTATGATGAATCCAGTACATGGCTTGAGCCTTAGACCTAGCTTAGTTCTTCATGTTATGTAATTATAGAAAATAAAATTGATCACATGTGTCATACATGAGCGTCAATTGAGAAATTATATTGATTGAAGACTTATTTCCATGATTTGGAATACAATAAAGCTCATGGACCCTTTGAAATACTAAGGGATGGGCCATGTGCTCTATAGCCCAATTCCAGCCTTATTGGACCAATTAAGTTTTACAAATAGGTCCTTGGAGTATAAATTGAGGATTAAGTATTTTATGGTCATAATGAATTCTCAAAATATTTTTAGTAGAATAATAATTAGAATATAAGATGTTGGGAAAAATTTCAGATGGTTTTGATGTATATAGTAGCCTATGTAATTAAATTAGTAATTATAATAATTTTATTTAAAAGACATGTTTGGAGTGTTTGTACAACTAGTTTTTACTTAGAATATTGCTCATGTGAAGTTGATGATAATATAGTATGTACCCCAAAATTTGAAGTCAAACAAAGCTATAGGGTGGGCTATATTAATATTTCTTTGATTAGGAGTTTTATCAAAAAGAAGAAGAAAACGAAAATAAAAAAGGGGGGCGACTTCAGTCCGTATCGGACTGAAGAGCCGCACCCAATAGAGCAAGGGGGCGGAACAGAGCCCCCACAAATGGGAGCCTTGCTCGTGATTCGGAGGGCTAGAGGCTATAAAACCTCTCGACCCTTATGCTTGGTGGCGGTCGAACCTTATTCTAGGGTTTTGATGCGAAACGAGAGCGAGAGGAAGAGAGAGCTTGGAAAGAAACCATGGCAGTGGAAGTAGCACATAGGCTAACAATTTCTGATCAGGGCCTTCTCGTGCTTGTCTATGGCTCCGTCCAAGCCAATGGAGGGTCGAGTGGAAGTAGTGGATGCCTGACCGCAAGCTACGATGACCTGAGAGTCGAGATCAAGGTTTGCCGAAGGCAAACGTGCAGTGGCGGCGGCCTACGCATGTAGAATAGGGGAACTATCGCTCGTTCAGTTTTACAGGTGAACAAGGGGGTAGTTCCTTGGGTGGATCCATGACCAGCAAAGCAACAGAAGAAAAGGGGCACTACTATCTATGCCCTTTGGATTCTAAATCGATGGCTGACATTGATCTAAACAAAGGTAACTTCTAAAATTCATATCTTGAGATGTAGAGCTCAATTTGGGACAAACAAGATACCTACAAAAAGCTCATGATGAGTACTATCACATAAAAATACGTCCAGATTATTATTTTGATATTTTTTATTTATTAAAAATAGTGTATTCAAAACTATATGATTTTGATGTTTGGTCAATTAAAAATAGTAAACACCTTTAGAAATTCATATAAATTTTATGGAATGTGTATTTTGATATGTTTAACATTACTTCAGAGCCTGATCTTTCATATATGAAGTTTTAATGAGATTTTTAATGTAAACCCTAATACGGGTATTTTGGGTATTTCACCCATCATATATTTTTTTAAAATGACCTAATATTTTATACATGATCTTACTACATTGTGTGATTACTTTTCTAGAGATTTGATGGATTTTCTTGTGTTATCATATTTGTATTAAGATTTGGACCTGAGTGACCATTATGTGAGGGTAATAGATGATTATCTTGACAATAAGTGGTATATGTATGGCTAATTAGGTCTAATATTATTAGCATGATGGTATTATATTTTGATTTCCTAACCAAGTCAGTAAGTTTTCTAATATATGACTATGTTTGGTAATTATTCTCATTATATGAAGTATATGTTCATATTAGTGCATAAGACGATTTATGTTGAGTATAAATATTATAGTAACTACATAATAAGAGTTTATTTTAATTTTAAAGCCAAGATTTTATGGTGAGTATAAAGTTATGTTTAAGAACCTGAAGTTGGTATATATAGTTAGGAAGGCAGGGTGTGAGATTTAGAAATAGAAATAGGGAACATGCTCTTGGACTAATAAAACTATGATGATATCCAGGTTATTAAAGATATGGAACTTGGAATCAATATTTTTTTATAGATGCCATCAACACAAGAGGTAAGTGGTCCATGCACATGAGTACTCATAGTTTATGTTCAATATGTTTACATGCCTCCTAATAAGAGTTTCATGATCTATATGATTTAATGTTCTAAGACTTCAATGTTAAGATTTGCAAACAATATTATTCTCAAATTTCTATCCTTATGCAAGTTTAGAGACCCAAAGTCTAAAATACATATATGTTGCTCAAAATCGTTGACTCATGGACCACGTCCATGAGAAAGTTGAAGAATAATATTCCTATAAGATTTCTTAGAAATGTTTGGAAGTAATGAATATGATTTCAAGATAAGATATGCTAGTAATGTATCCGTACTTAGTTGATGATTTCAAATAGCTTTGTGTTAAGAATGTAAGTACACATATGTTACTAGAATTTCTCATATTTATAGTCATAGTTATGTAGTAAGATTTCAAGTAGAAACATGCCATTAAGATTTCATACATATGTAGAAATCTAACAGCTAGATTCCTTAGAATAAATAGTATCTAGAATACAAGTAGAATGTAAGAATATGAATTTGAACATATTAGGACACGATGTACTAATAAAAGTACGTTTAGGATCAGAAGGTATTGTAAAATGAGTTTATGATGGTATTATAAGATAATGACACATTAAGTTATGATTAGGTTGCAATACAATATTTTATAAGATTTCTATTTTGATATATAAGGTTTAATATGTAAGTTCATATGCGAAGTTTCTGGGTAACATCACATTTTATAAGAAGGATTGAACCATCTTGTCAGAATTGATATTTTTAGATATATATTGTACTTATGATACTTTCATAAGCTTGACTTAAGATACTTTGTATACTTAGTATTTCTATATTCATGTAAGATCCTTTCTCATAAGACATTAGACTCATTTATGATATAATTGGTATAATGAAGTAATGTTACCAAATAAGAGTTTTAGAATAAGGTTTACCTAGATAATGAGACACATGTTCAAATCCAGCAATGAATTCAGCTTAGAATTTAAGAATAAGAGATTTAGATTCAGACTTAGACTACTCACCATGTGAGTAGTCAGATTTTGAATAAAGGTACATGATATGGGTTATAGGCCCAATCTCAATTATCTTATAATTTGAAATACATATTCAAATTCCATAATAGATTTAGTTCAGATTTGAAAGAGTAAAGATTCATAATTAGATTCAGATTCAGATTCAGATTTCAGATTCAAAATATAGTACATGTTCAGTACTCAGTTTCAGATAAGTCCAGATTCATAGTTTAGTAAAGATAGACTTAAGTTAATTAATTTGAAACATTCACATAATGCATTATATAATAAGTCCACACCAGAGAGTCCCGAGACGATACAGAGGGCGCGCTGCGCCAGACACTGCGGGTGTCACAAAGGGTATTTATGCCAACAGAGGGCACACTGTGCCAACAGAGGGTGCGTTGCACCATAGAGGACACTTTGGTGTCGATAGAGGGCACGTTGTGCCAACAGAGGGTGTGTTGCACCATAGAGGACACTTCAGTGTCACATAGGAGGACTTATTGTATAATGGTGGCCACAGTTAGATAAAAATCGTAAGTAAAAGATACCATAGATTAGAGATTCCCATATTCTCATCCATGAGTAATGATGAGAGGGTATTAGATAAGATAAGTAAGACCTAGGCACTTTGGCATAGGTCATGAGATCCATGTACCAGGGTACATGTCTCTAGAGAAAGATAAGATAGAAATATATAAATTTTAGATTAAGAAATAAGAGATTTTATGTTTCAGATTTTACTCAGAGCTTGATAGTAATTTGTCGTTTATAATGTCAATTTCAGATTATTAGTCATGTACTTTTTTTAGAATACTCATGCCACTTACTCTAACGACTGTTTTTCCCAATGCATGGCTAGGGATGTGATGTCCGCAGGGTTTGGAGCAGCGGAAGATTTAAAGCATAAGAAAAAGGTATAGCAGGTTTTCAAGCTTGCCTAGTGGGGTGCCATCTACCGAGACGATCCAGATTTTAGACCTCTTCTTTTATGCATGGTCTTGTTATCACAATATAATAGATGACTTGTTTCCTTTGTCAAAACTATGTATGAATCAATTTTTCTTAAATGCAAAGTGTTTCATTTACTTTTATTGCAATGGTTATCATATTTGTGACACTCCCAGATAAAAAAAAATTTATTGCTTTCGCTCATGTGTTATGAAAATATGGGTGTTACATTATGGTATCAGAGCGATATGATTTGGTAAATGGCCACTAGGCAAAGAGGATTCTCATAGTCACCCTAGGATGAAGATAAGAGTTTAGGGTTTAAGGATATATTTCCAAAGAAAGATACAGTGACCTACAATGAGTAAGAGTTTTCACCTTAGAAGAAATAGAGATGTCATAGATAGATGTTTACCTATTCTAGATCTCAAGTTTTAGCCTAACCCTAGCTAATGATGTTGCTTCTCCATTCTAAATGGTTATGGCCAGCCAATTGAGAATTGAAGAGGAATGTCATAAGCACTAGACTTTGATGCATCTCTCATTTCTTACTAGTTTGTGTGGTATGGGACACACATATTAGTAGGTTAGTGAGAGATAGCATGACAAGATCTCACATCTGTGGGTATGTGCTTGATCACCACATATCTAGAGGTGTAGGATATACCTGGAAGACCTAAGATTAGATGGTCAACTATGCCTCATGTTAGGAATTCATGAGAAGGTTGAGGTAGATGCCCTAAGTATAGAGCCAAGTTTAGTTTCATAAACCCTAAGTATGAGTTGATAAGTTGACCAAGGTAATAGATAATACTCACATAATTATTTTTATGAAAACACATTACATAACTCTTTTCATGCAAAAGTTTTGAACATAATTGTGTCTTATAATAAATGAAGAAGTAAGCAGAACCCTAAGGTGGTTAGTAGCCTAGAGAAATTTCGAGGATGAAATTTAATTTTAGGTGGGTAGAATTGTAGCATCCTCAATTTCATAGTTAAAGTAAGCTTTTAATGTGGGCTTTTCTAGTAAAGGAATGCCAAGAGACGTAATGAACGTAACCATGGCTAGGTTTGTAATTAAATTTACAAAATTTCTGATACAAGTCATCTGGTCAACCAATACACATGTAATGACGTAAATGTGTATGATTGTAGTCGGTTGTATATGAATATAAATGAATTATTCCTATGTACAATCATGTGACAAATATATATTATGATGAATCCAGTACATGGCTTGAGCCTTAGACCTAGCTTAGTTCTTCATGCTATGTAATTAAAGAAAAACAAATTGATCACATGTGTCATACATGAGCGTCAATTGAGAAATTATATTGATTGAAGACTTATTTCCATGATTTGGAATACAATAAAGCTCATGGACCCTTTGAAATACTAAGGGATGGGCCATGTGCTCTATAGCCCAATTCCAGCCTTATTGGACCAATTAAGTTTTACAAATAGGTCCTTGGAGTATAAATTGAGGATTAAGTATTTCATGGTCATAATGAATGCTAAAAATATTTTTAGTAGAATAATAATTAGAATATAAGATGTTGGGAGAAATTTTAGATGGTTTTGATGTATATAGTAGCCTAGGTAATTAAATTAGTAATTATAATATTTTTATTTAAAAGACATGTTTGGAGTGTTTGTACATCTAGTTTTTACTTAGAATGTTGCTCATGTGAAGTTGATGATAATATAGTATGTACCCCAAAATTTGAAGTCAAACAGAGCTATAGGGTGGGCTATATTAATATTTCTTTGATTAGGAGTTTTATCAAAAAGAAGAAAAAAATGAAAATAAAAAAGGGGGGCGACTTCAGTCCGTATCGGACTGAAGAGCCACGCCCAATAGAGTAGGGGCGGAATAGAGCCCCCACAAATGGGAGCCTTACTCATGATTCAGAGGGCTAGAGGCTATAAAACCTCTCGACCCTTATGCTTGGTGGCGGCCGGACCCTATTCTAGGGTTTTGATGCAAAACGAGAGCGAGAGGAAGAGAGGGATTGGAAAGAAACCATGGCGGAGGAAGTAGCACATAGGCTAACGATTTCTGATCAGGGCCTTCTCGTGCTTGTCTACGGCTCCACCCAAGCCAAGGGAGGGTCGGGTGGAAGTAGTGGATTCCCGACCGCAAGCTACGATGACCTGAGAGTCGAGATCAAGGTTTGCCGAAGGCAAACGTGTAGTAGCGGCGGCCTACGCATGTAGAACAGGGGAACTGTCGCTCATTCAGTTTCATGGGTGAACAAGGGGGCAGATCCTTGGGTGGATCCATGACCAGCAAAGCAACAACAGAAAAGGGGCGCTGCTATCTATGCCCTTTGGATTCTAAATCGACGGCTGACATTGATCTAAACAAAGGTAACTTCTAAAATTCATATCTTGAGATGTAGAGTTCAGTTTGGGACAAACAAGATATCTAAAGAAATCTCATGATGAGTACTATCACATAAAAATACTTCCAGATTATTATTTTGATATTTTGTATTTATTAAAAATAGTGTATTCAAAACTATATGATTTTGATGTTTGGTCAATTAAAAATAGTAAACACCTTTAGAAATTCATATAAATTTTATGGAATGTGTATTTTGATATGTTTAACATTACTTCAGAGCCTGATCTTTCATATATGAAGTTTTAATGAGATTTTTAATGTAAACCCTAATAAGGGTATTTTGGGTATTTCACCCATGATATAATTTTTTTAAAATGACCTAATATTTTATACATGATCTTACTACATTGTGTGATTACTTTTCTAGAGATTTGATGGATTTTCTTGTGATATCATATTTGTATTAAGATTTGGACCTGAGTGACCATTATGTGAGGGCAATAGATGATTATCTTGACAATAAGTGGTATATGTATGGCTAATTAGGTCCAATATTATTAGCATGATGGTATTATATTTTGATTTCCTAACCAAGTTAGTAAGTTTTCTAATATGTGAATATGTTTGGTAATTATTCTCATTATATGAAGTATATGTTCATATTAGTGCATAAGACGATTTATGTTGAGTATAAATATTATAGTAACTACATAATAAGAGTTTATTTTAATTTTAAAGCCAAGATTTTATGGTGAGTATAAAGTTATGTTTAAGAACTTGAAGTTGGTATATATAGTTAGGAAGGCAGGGTGTGAGATTTAGAAATAGAAATAGGGAACATGCTCTTGGACTAATAAAACTATGATGATATCCAGGTTATTAAAGATATGGAACATGGAGTCAAGATTTTTTTATAGATGCCATCAACACAAGAGGTAAGTGGTCAATGCACATGAGTACTCATAGTTTATGTTCAATATGTTTACATGCCTCCTAATAAGAGTTTCTTGATCTATGTGATTTGATGTTCTAAGACTTCAATGTTAAGATTTGCAAACAATATTATTCTCAAATTTCTATCCTTATGCAAGTTTAGAGACCCAAAGTCTAAAATACATATATGTTGCTCAAAATAGTTGTGACTCATGGACCACGTCCATGAGAAAGTTGAAGAATCATATTCCTATAAGATTTCTTAGAAATGTTTGGAAGTAATGAATATGATTTCAAGATAAGATATGCCAGTAATGAATCCATACTTAGTTGATGATTTCAAATAGCTTTGTATTAAGAATGTAAGTACACATATGCTATTAGAATTTCTCATATTTATAGTCATAGTTATGTAGTAAGATTTCAAGTAGAAACATGCCATTAAGATTTCATACATATGTAGAAATTTAACAGCTAGATTCCTTAGAATAAATAGTATCTAGAATACAAGTACAATGTAAGAATATGAATTTGAACATATTAGGACACAGTGTACTAATAAAAGTACGTTTGGGATTAGAAGGTATTGTAAAATGAGTTTATGATGGTATTATAAGATAATGACACATTAAGTTATGATTAGGTTGCAATATAATATTTTATAAGATTTCTATTTTGATATATAAGGTTTAATATGTAAGTTCATATGTGAAGTTTTTGGGTAACATCACATTTTATAAGAAGGATTGAACCATCTTGTCAGAATTGATATTTTTAGATATATATTGTACTTATGATACTTTCATAAGCTTGACTTAAGATACTTTGTATACTTAGTATTTCGATATTCATGTCAGATCCTTTCTCATAAGACATTAGACTCATTTATGATATAATTGGTATAATGAAGTAATGTTACCAAATAAGAGTTTTAGAATAAGGTTTACCTAGATAATGAGATACATGTTCAAATCCAGCAATGAATTTAGTTTAGAATTTAAGAATAAGAGATTTAGATTCGGACTTAGACTACTCGCCATGTGAGTAGCCAGATTTTGAATAAAGGTACATGATATGGGTTATAGACCCAATCTCAATTATGTTATAATTTGAAATACACATTCAAATTCCATAATAGATTTAGTTCAGACTTGAAAGAGTAAAGATTCATATTTAGATTCAGATTCAGATTTCAGATTCAAAATTTAGTACATGTTCAATACTCAGTTTCAGATAAGTCTAGATTCCGAGTTTAGTAAATATAGACTTAAGTTAATTAATTTGAAACATTCACATAATGCATTATATAATAAGTCCTCACCAGAGAGTCCCAGGATGATACAGAGGGCGCACTGCGCCAGACACTACGTGTGTCACAGAGGGAATTTATGCCAACAGAGAGTGTGTTACACCATAGAGGACACTTTGGTGTCGATAGAGGGCACGTTGTGCCAACAGAGGGTGCGTTGCACCATAGAGGACACTTTGGTGTCATAGAGGAGGACTTATTGTATAATGGTGGCCACAGTCAGATAAAAATCATAAGTAAAAGATACCATAGATTGGAGATGCCCATATTCTCATCCATGAGTAATGATGAGAGGGTATTATATAGGATAAGTAAGACCTAGGCACTTTGGCGTAGGTCATGAGATCCACGTACCAGGGTACATGTCTCTAGAGAAAGATAAGATAGAAAGATATAAATTTCAGATTAAGAAATAAGAGATTTTATGTTTCAGATTTTACTCAGAGCTTGATAGTAATTTTTCGTTAAAATGTCAATTCAGATTATTAGTCATGTACTTTTTTTAGAATACTCATGCCACTTACTCTAACGACTGTTTTTCCCAATGCATGGCTAGGGACGCGATGTCCGCAGGGTTTGGAGCAGTGGAAGATTTAAAGAATAAGAAAAGGTGTAGCAGGTTTTCAAGCTTGCCTAGTGGGGTGCCATCTACCGAGACGATCCAAAGTTTAGACCTCTTCTTTTATGCATGGTCTTGTTATCACAGTATATTAGATGACTTGTTTCCTTTGTCAAAACTGTGTATGAATATGTTTTTCTTAAATGCAAAGTGTTTCATTTACTTTTATTGCAATGGTTATCATATTTGTGACACTCCCAGATTAAAAAAAAATTATTACTTCCGCTCATGTGTTATGAAAATCTGGGTGTTACATTATGGTATCAGAGTGATTTGGTAAATGGCCACTAGGCAAAGATGATTCTCATAGTCACCCTAGGATGAAGATAAGAGTTTAGGGTTTAAGGATATATTTCCAAAGAAAGATACAGTGACCTAAAATGAGTAAGAGTTTTCACCTTAGAAGAAATAGAGATGTCATAGATAGATGTTTACCTATTCTAGATCTCAAGTTTCAGCCTAACCCTAGCTAATGATGTTGCTTCTCCATTCTCAATGGTTATGGCCAGCCAATTGAGAATTGAAGAGGAATTTCATAAGCACTAGACTTTGATGCATCTCTCATTTCTTACTAGTCTGTGTGGTATGGGACACACATATTAGTAGGTTAGTGAGAGATAGCATGACAAGATCTCACATATGTGGGTATGTGCTTGATCACCACATATCTAGAGGTGTAGGAGATACTTGGAAGACCTAAGATTAGATGGTCAACTATGCCTCATGTTAGGAATTCATGAGAAGGTTGAGGTAGATGCCCTAAGTATAGATCCAAGTTTAGTTTCATAAACCCTAAGTATGAGTTGAGAAGTTGACCAAGGTAATAGATAATACTCACATAATTCTTTTTATGAAAACACATTACATAACTCTTTTCATGCAAAATTTTTGAACATAATTGTGCCTTATAATAAATGAAGAAGTAAGCAGAACCCTAAGGTGGTTAGTAGCCTAGAGAAATTTTGAGGATGAAATTTATTTTAAGGTGGGTAGAATTGTAACATCCTCAATTTCATAGTTAAAATAAGCTTTTAATGTGGGCTTTTCTAGTAAAGGAATGCCAAGAGACGTAATGAACGTAACCATGGCTAGGTTTGTAATTAAATTTACAAAATTTGTGATACAAGTCATCTGGTCAACCAATACACATGTAACGACTTAAATGTGTATGATTGTAGTCGGTTGTATATGAATATAAATGAATTATTCCTATATACAATCATGTGAAAAATATATATTATGATGAATCCAATACATGGCTTGAGCCTTAGACCTAGATTAGTTATTCATGTTATGTAATTAAAGAAAAACAAATTGATCACATGTGTCATACATGAGCGTCAATTGAGAAATTATATTGATTGAAGACTTATTTCCATGATTTGGAATATAATAAAGCTCATGGACCCTTTAGAATACTAAGGGATGGGCCATGTGCTCTATAGCCCAATTCTAGCCTTATTGGACCAATTAAGTTTTACAAATAGGTCCTTGGAGTATAAATTGAGGATTAAGTATTTCATGGTCATAATGAATGCTCAAAATATTTTTAGTAGAATAATAATTAGAATATAAGATGTTGGGAGAAATTTCACAAAGTACAAATACAACTACAAAATGAGCTAAATACAAAGTCACAAAGTCTTAGTAGTCAAGTAAGTTAGGCATACAACCAATTATTGGAAAGCAATCAAGATAGTTTGGACTTATATACATTCAATCTTTTCATGCTTCTCCCTAAAGTTCTCCATGTTATTCATGCACCAATCAAATGGTTCTATTTTGAGCCCTTTAGTGTTCAAGTAAACACAAAATTAGTAAAGAAAATTGTGATGACATATGTATATGATGTCACATATGTTGGTACTCGTGAAACAATAAGAAAAGATTAGTAGAGAGGGCCTTGATTATTGATGGGAAAAGATTATTTAGTAAATTATTTGATGCTGCTAAAGTAAGCACTTCCTACACTTAATGCTTCTATTACATGTTCCATGTCTGTGTTGGGATAGATGTTTCAAGATACGCTTGTTATAATGAATTGCATTGCAAATTTTTCAAAAGGTCTCATCATTAATCCTTATACACAATACAAGGAAGGATAAATATATTTTATCTATTATTGTGTGGAAACCACAATGAAATTAACACGATTGGCATGACAAGTAGATGGATAAATGTAATATCCATGTATAACAGATGTTGTTGTGTCCTTTTTTTCTTACTCTTTCATAATATGTAAATACAATGTGAAATATGTGTAGATATGATATCTCTTTGCAAGAAGGAACATGCATGTGCGGTCATGTTCATCACGCATCAACAAAATATATATAACAAGTAGCACCTAAAACATGAACATCTGATCAGTGGTTAAAACATAAGGTGGATCAATCCAAAAATATACATTCTACATTATTTACATGAATAAACTATGAAAACTATCTAGAACCGTGGAACTCCTAAAGACTGAGGAGTAGAGACATTTTTCTATGGGCTAGTGTGTGCTATATAATTTGTAGATACTGTGAGGCTCATGTGTAAAGCAAGTCTAGACCTTGTTTTTTTTTGAAGGGGAGGGTCTCAAATTAGGGCTTTTCCATTCCAGGAACAATTTGTAGGGTGGCCTATTTGTGAAGGAATTATGTTGTGGTGGATGAAAACTAGGTTGTCATATTTTCTTCTTGAGACTTCTACATATTTTAGGGAAATTGGTGGTAAGGGGTTGAATGCCATTTGTTTCTGAGGGTAAAAAATATATGAATTTTACATGCCCTTACTACTTCTTGTGAATTCCAATTCCCTATCTAAGTATTAAGAAAATAACCTTGTAACTTCAAACTTGATTGACTTTTCATATTTAGAAGGAAATCGTCCAAGAAATTTCTTCCTTCCATGAAAGTTATATCATCCCAGGACTCCAGGCTCAGTTTACGGTTATATGCGAGTCGCTATGAACAATTGTATATCCATCAGAACAAGATTACATCTCTCCTAGATCTCAACAACAACATAAAGGCTCACTAATTAATAGGGTTTCTAGGCTTACTGAAAAAGCATACAAGATCTTAGTGAGAATAGGAATCAAAGAAACATCTATATTCCATTTTCCCTATTCTAAGTACTAATCAAAGATGAGAACTTTATACAAAGTTGAAGACAAATCAGTAAGTTAGGTACAATCACAACATCAAACATTCATTCAACAACAACATTAACTTGATTCCAGTCATTGATTTGAAAAGACATCAATATCCCTGATCACAATATTGCCCAAAAAAACCTTCAAAAATTGAGAAAAGAAATCACAAAACCAAAGACCAGAAATAACATACCATAAACATTATACTAAATCAAGTTCTAACAAAAAGAAGAGAGCATTATCATCAAAACAATATCATCTACACCCAAACAAAGACCCCTATACAACCTACAGAATAACTTAGTACTTTCACACCCAATTCTAGTGATTTCCCTCAAAAAGTCCATGTTTCCCTCATTATGCTTTTGGGTTCTATCATTCATTTCTCTCCAACCCAATACATGATATTTAAGGGAGGTTGACTAGTTCTACAACATGTTCAAAATCAATATCTGTAAGAAATCTAAGATAAAGGAAAACATTTGAGACACTTACTAAGTATCATCACAAGAAAACTTAATGTTACCAACTAAACTTGCTCCAAATTCTTCGTGATGTATGAAGATGCATGAAATAACATTAGCCACATTAGCTTTTATAACATGCATTCGGTCTAAGTTAGAAATCTTTTGTTAATTGAAAGAATGTTATTAATGAACCAAGCTATTGATTGCATGCTTTCATAAAACATGATGATTAAATACTACAACAAGAAAAAGATTCAATCATACATTTGGTTGATCTACGATTTATGCAGGTTGTAGCTTGTTTTCCTAATAATTCTTAGTTGGAATCCGTTTAGCATTGCTATTTGGTAGTGCTTGAAACACTTTTGGCTTGAATCTTTGTAGGGCCTAGGACCTATAAAATGAAAATTAGGACCCACCAACTCATGGCCATTAATGACACTTAGGCCACCAGACAGTGTCATCTGCCACACTTTGGGCCATGTCTCACTTCTATCGAATGATAGGGTAGTAATATCCTAGAGAAGAGATCAATATCAAGTAAGAATGTCATGGTCTTAACTTTTACAGAAAACATTAGTTGATACTCAAAATACCAAAATGTTGATCTATTACACAAAAAAAGAGTTTCTAGTATGTAGATGATTTTAACTTATACAAAACATGCCATGGAATTCCTAGTTGATTAACTTGAGGAGTTTGAATAGAAAATTGTTCATTCCAAGAACTTTTTATTGGAATTATCCTTTCTCAACACAAACTAAAAGGTAAATGAGCACTATAATTACCTAATGTATTAGTGAAACCACCAAACTTCTCAAAAACAACAAAAATCTGATAATTTCTTCCAACAAAAATGATGACAGTTGTTGATCATAACTCATAACTTAAAACTCACAAGAAAACTCCAAGTTACTTGAGTAACCAAAATCACCATAAATAACTAGAATTAGCCTTGCATAATCCATTCTTAGACCCTCTTTCCTAGTGTTCAAGCTACAAAACACCAACATCAAGAAAAATCTGAATATATAAAGCAATATTTTGTGAAGAACACATATTACATTCATGCAAGTGAGATAGATGCTAAATCATCTTGAGGTTCACATGTTACTCTAGGTCGATGAGGCCTACACCTTATCTTTTTGCAAGGCATAAAATGCACCAAGATGTTGAGGTGGTTGAGAGGAACTACCTTCAATCAAGCATCAAGTAAGTAGGATGGTTGTCTTAATTTTGGGTGCAATAGGACTACCACAACCCAAAAAGTAAGTAGCCATCCTTCATCCTCAAATTCAGAAGATCTCAACACAGAGCAACAAAAAAGGAAACTCATATAGAACATTGGAGACTAGAAACAAACAATATTGTACTACATTCCTCTAAGCACTATGAAAGAGTCATAGAAAAGGAATTAATCAATAAACATGACTTGGTACAAGGACCTAATCAACTCAGGCTCAAAGTTGAGGATAGAAATGACCAATTAGTCTCAAATACTTATAAGATTTGCTAGAAGCAAGACAGGGGACTACCAGACTGACAAGCCAGAGATATTGTTCATATATTCAATTACATATACACTAATTGTGTTGGGTTGTCAGGGAGACAGAGAAGGCAGCGGAAGCAAAAATTTTCTCTCCCCATAACCCAGAATGAAGGAATCGTGTCAACGTCTATACATTAGGAAGGATGGTTTGCAGAGGCATACCTTGTCCCGAGGCTTGCTCGACGACGTTACCTCACATCTTGCGCGGTCTTCACCATGGATCTTAGATGATGTTTGTGCAACTCCTGGTCTCACTGGGACTTTCGGGATTGACTTCTATCCTCCGAGCGGTAGAGGTCTCCCGCCTCTACAGTCGTCCACACAGACTACCTGGAACTCCAATCGCCTTGTCGCATAAGGCACATAAAGGAGTCATACCCTCCTGTCGGTGTACTAGTCACTAACACACTCTCCCGCAACCAGTCACTTTTCTGCAGTTGTCTTTCCCTTGCTACGCCTCCATTATCGGGTAGCACTTGCTCGGGCTCTCCTGGTTACCACAACTAGAGAAAATGACAACTTTATAGAGCAACTGGTGTTCTTAGTTGTACTTCAAGAATCCCCCAATACCCCTATATATAGGAGGGTCATGGGACAAGGTTCTCTACCCCGGGCAATGCGGGACTAAAGCAGGAGTAGAAGGGTTCGAAATTTTCCACAAAATCAGACAAACTATGCCAGTTGAACCGATCAATTCAGCCCTGAACCGATCGTCTGGGCCCTTGAGCTGATCAGTTCAAGCATGAGACGATTGGTTCGTGGTCGTTGTCCAACTCAAATTGACTTTCCATGTTCGTGTCCAACTAATCATATATTAGTCCTTATCCAAATCAAATTGGACAAGTGAAACAAAATCAGATGGTCAGCTGACCAGTTCAACTAAGTGAACTGATCAGTTCACCGACCTGAGCCGCTCAACTCACCAGTCTGAGCCGATCGGTTCATCTCCATGAGCCGTTCAGTTGGGGGAGCAGATCAGTCAATTATAGTTTCAATCAATCTGATACTCTAATCATTTGATCCAACACCTTGAATACTATGATTTTGAGCTATCAATTGACTGGGTGTTTTAATTGAACTACTAAACTCTTTTAGTAACCAATCCAAATAAGATTTATGGAGAAACTCCTCTTCCAGGAACATGTCCTAGTGTGTGTGATCCTGTAGGTCCATTTCACATTGGCAGTGAAAGTCCATAACACTTATGACTTCACAAGCAAATAGCAGTGCCTAGTCACACATCAGTGCTACCCAAGTGAAATAGAAAGTTAGAGAACAACTTTCAATCCTATAATCTGTGAATGGTGTTACAGTGAATGTATAACTCCTTTGTCACTAATGTCCTGAATGAACTCAAGGCATGGTGCAGTCATCCTTTCAACATTCATTCATTTCCTTGATCTCAGAGCAGACTGGGTGAGATGTGTGTGACATCAATATCACATATTGATTCACACATGCATGTGTATGCCTTTCTCAATCCTACTCATCAAGTGGCCATGGACATCAAACTCCCTTAGGAGGGATAAATCCCATATCTATCACTCACCCCTCAAAATCCCCATGTGTCAAAGTCACCCAATCATCACCTTTATAACAACCCATGTTTCAGGACTGTGTTTGATGATGTCAAAGTGTACCCAACAACATGTGTTGAGTGTAATGATTTCAGGTCAAAGAATCACACTCACCACCATCATTGTGAGAGCTGACTGTGACTACCAAATTATGGTTCCATGTGTCACTCTCACGGTGGGTCTGTCCGGTACACTTGTTCTCTAACAAATACCTATGTGCTTGGTTTGATATCACTATATCATGAATAATGAGATTCTATCATCAACCAAAAACACAATCTAGTCTTTAGTGTTATTGATGTCTATGGTTATTTCTACAATAACAACCAACTAGGGACTAAACAAGAAAGTATACTCGTAACATCCGTATGATCTCATCGTTTAGGTCCTCAACCTAAAAGCATACATCATCGAGTAAAACAATTCTTTAGACATCTATCATGTTACACTATCCTCTCAGAAATAGTTAAAACATATAGATTGGAAATTGCCTTTATTATTATTCAAATCATTTACAAAGTATCCCATTACAATCATCACATGACTTGCTCTATGGGCATACATACCAACAAATTGATTACATGCAAATTAGTAAAAAAAGGAGTTGCAACAAATTTACATCCATCAAAAAAACCATTTGTAAGGTTTTCACCATTTTGGTGCATGACACGATTAAACCGTGCGTAAAATGTAAGTGCACGCGTCAATGTAATATAGGCCTTTATGAGGCATGAGTCGAACTCAGGGAATGTAATTTTGGTAGACTACTACTAATTACTTGCAATCAACTAGACCGATTATAAAAGTTTGAGAGTTGTTTTGAAAAAGAAAATAAAAACAAAAAAACAAAGCAATCGATTAAAGGGTTGGTTTAATCAATTAAAATGGAATATTTAGGATTGCAGTTTCATCATGGATTCTCATTGTACTAATTCCTACACAATTATCACACTCATCTCCTATAGTGTCTTGTATATAGAATTGTTCGCTTCCACGATACAATTCACTACCTTAATCTAGGTCGGTTCCACGTCAGTAGTAACCTATACCCTAAATTAGGTGCATGAAAAACATATCTTTAGGTTTCCACCATTAACCGTACATCACCTTTTCCAAAGGATTTATAAGTTAATGTGATTATTACGTCTTTTCAACCGTTAATACTTCATCAAAAGTAATTAAAGGTATTGAATTACCATTATGGTGATAAATCACAATGATAGAATTGAGAAAACAATATCATACCACAGATTTGAGAGACAAATTATGATTAACTATGTAAAAAGCATCATACAACGATTACCCGGGCTACTCTCGATCCTAAAGACAAAGGGGATTAGCCCCACATGTTCATCTCAATGAAAAACATCATGAAGGAAGAATAAAACATAGGGGAAACGTGGATGGAGATGGTGTAACCCCTAAATGAAGGATAATCGAGAGATCCTCGACACGGGATGGGCGTTCTACATCCTTTCGACGATAGAAAACTCCGTCTACAGCTCTGGAAACGTCCAGGGCATAGCTCTAGGCTTCGTTCTTCCTCCTCCTCTTTTCTAAGACTCGTGCGGCAGCTAATGACATGATAGTATGGCTTGGGCCGTCTTTTTTAGGTATATGGATCACTTATGGCCGCCAAATCATCACATCCAATCGTTTTAGATCGATATGGGCATTTCCTGATCTGACGATGTCGATACCATCGATGGTGGGTCGATGGTATCGACCTGTGTAGAATATCACCGCTCCTTGATTTTCTAGTATTCTCTCTGATGGCAGCTCGATACCATCGACAACCTACGTCAATGGTATCGACATGTGGATCTTTGGCTCGCTGAAGACATCTCACTACCATTGACTTCTGGGTCGATGGTATCGACATGTTTTGCTGTTTCCGACTACCTCATTGTGTACGTGTCGATAATATCGACAACCCTCGATGGTATCGATGACTGCATATATGCGAATTCCCTGAAATAAAGAGAAGAACACCAATCAAATACGAGAAATATGATCTTTTATACCAAATAAGATAAAACAAGGTAAATTTGATGCATAATGAGATTATAGGCTGAAGGAAATGAATCATGCGATATTAACCATGAAAATGACCAATAAACGCATAAAACACATATGAAACTAGCCTATAAAAGTGCCTCAAAACCGTTGCGTCAAACTCCCCTAAGCTTGAACTTTGCTCGTCCTTAAGCAACAAAACTACAAAATATAATTGTGAGGGTTAACTAAAGAACATACTAGCATAAAAGACATCACTGTATGATTCCCACCCGACATGCACATGCCGACCCTCACTAACCACAGAACGATAACTACCCTAAAGGTGACAATTATCATCCATGAGAGACGCCCACCCCAAGACCAATGAACACTATCAAATAAGGCAGTTGATATAATAAATTCCTCCGGTTCAGGCTTGGTGCATCTTGTGATCTCTTATCTACGTTGCTCATATCCTAACTACCATCTACATGGAAGCAGATCTCCTGATATACAAGAATGAGGAGATAATCTTGGGTGGCCTACCATTTTGAGCAATGGGTGGATGCGATGGGCGGCCATGGAAGAAGAGGAAGCACAATACAGTTTAACATGCAAAAACAATAAAAATGACCTAAATGATACATATACGTATGGAAATGACCTAATGCCTACTTTTTTTAGGTGGAATGATGCATGCTCTACTATTCCGTCTCAAGGTGAGATGGAATGTCTACAAAACTACATCATGTGCTTATTCTTTTTTTTCAATAATATACAGGTGAAACAAGTTCTTTTCTCCCTCTTATTTCTTCTTAATTTTTTTTTCTTTTTTTTTCAAGCCCTTTTTCCTCTCAATTTTGACTAGAGAAACATTTACAATATATATATTTTTCTGGCTTATTTTCACATAACTACCACAATTGGTGCATTACAATTCACTTCTTAGAGAGCATAAAACAAGTTCCCCACATTTCTTATTTTTCAGAATAAGTAAGGCACATAATGTCCTATATGCTCAAGAGTATGCAAAATGCAACTAAATGAAAGTACTTATACAACTACAATGGCATGCACTCTAGAATGTGTGCATGCATGACTAATCTACAAATATATTTTTATTTTTCATTTTTTAATGCAAAAACTAGCTATAATGTAATCCTATCTAAATGGCATGCAATCAAAAGATAAAAACTATAATGTGCTCCCAGTCCTTATGGTGGAGTTTGAATGAAATGAGGTGGATAGATCACAATACTAATTGACATAACCATTACAAAAGATTATATGTCCCTCCTTACTAACATGTGCACCAATCAATCAATGAGTTTCTCTCTCTCACTTTAGATTAAAGCCCTATTACCGTTTGGTCAGTTTAGGCTCAACATCCAAACCCGTCCACATTTCTTGAACCATAAGGATGTACAGTTATGATCATATGTTTCAAAGTTGACCTACCCAATGATTTTCATAAGTTATGTGCTCAATTTCAAACAAGGCAAGCTTATAATTTCTTGAAAAATCTTTTAAATTAATGCTCAAATTTCAAATTTCCCCCATATGACAAACATAGAGATGACATGCATTTATATTAGACATCCACGGATTACACTAGATAGACTGTGGATCCTAGAAAGCTGTAAACAATAAGAAAAACTAAAAGAAAAGAAAATAAACATAAGAACTAAGATAGAAATTGTTCCATCTCCCCCCCAAGCTTGAATTCAACTATGGCCTCATAGTAAAAAACAACCTCAGAAGGTGGAATAGTGATACCCTCTATTGTGGTGGCGGAGGAAATGGCGGGTACTGCTGGGTATGGGGGTTCCAATCTGGATATTTCCCCTGAAAGCTCAGATCATAAGGTGGCATGGGCGATGACTGTGGATATCCCCCGAAGTAGCCTTGGCTCCAGTAATGATCGTAGAAAGGCTGTTGTTGCTGCTCTATCTTCCCCAACCGGTCGTAGACCTACTATTGGTTGGCGAATAGTTGGCGTTCATTCTCAAAGATTGCCTACTGATTTTCATACAACCTATTCTGCATATCCTGGATCCCTGTAAAAGCTGTCTGGTGACCTGCTGCATGGTCTGCTGGGACTCCTGGATAGACTGGAGCATGGTATACATCCCCTGCATAGAGTAGGGGTCATCTCCGTCGTGGGAGGACTGTGGTGGAAGCGATGGCAGGGAAGATGATGAAGCTCCCAGGTAGAAGTGTGGACGCTTCCTCAGGGATACTCATGACCGAAGAGGTGTGAAAGCCTCCTCTTCCTCCTCATCATCGTTTCCCGCATCGTCGTCATCTCCCGCGTCTTCTTCATCCTAAGAATCCTCAATGGCAATGATAGGCCACCAGAAGTGGCCTGGATGGAGGTTGAATACGGGGTCTAGCATTACGCGCTCCTGATACTCTTTGTTAATGTGGCAATGAGCATATACCACACCATTGCAGAGCGTAAGAAGATTGGAGCGGTGGAAATGAGCCAGATTGATGGGGTTCTGACTGACCAGTGGAAGGAGTGTGGACAGGTCTAGCCCAAGGTAGAGGGCTAGTGGCATGATAAGCCCCCCAAAGTGAATAGGGGCTCGTCTGGTGCTCCACTTCACTTCCATCACATGCATCAAGAAAAACACACCCCATTTAAGCTTTTCCCTCTTCAATATCTTGTAGAGGAAAAACAAGTCCGTCTCCTGCAACTTGCTCAGTGACAGTTTGCCATGAGAAAAGAAAGTAATACACAACATACGGTGAAGGATCCACACGAACGGGTGCTCGAAGTCGATGACGACTGCATTGTGGTAGCTAAGCGTCTTGCCTGTCGGCACGGTCACCAACTGTGAGAACATCTCGTCATAGTCGACCCGATTGTTAGGCCGTATGTACTGCTCGGGCAAATGCCACCAATTGTAGATTGAGTTGAATTGGTCGAGCGTGATGGTATAGTTGCGGTTGAACATCCGAAAGGAGACTCAACCCTTGATCCGTTCACGGTCAGTGGCAATGAGGTCGTTGGGCATGATGCAAATGTCGAGAGATGCCATGAACTCTACCACAAGTTCCTTGTATGTCAGCCACTCGCCAAAGAAAGGGTGGCCCTCAACATGATAGGGAATTTGTTCCTCACTTGGTAGAAACCTCCCAAATTGGCCACAGAGGACATAATTGAGGTTGTCCTCAAAACCAAGGTCTCGGATCAGGGCCCGATCAACGTAATGAGTGGGCTCAATTGATAGCTTCATTAACTCATCGTAGATCTTCTTCACGTCTGTCGAGGGATGTGCAATTCTCAAATAGGGAATGGAGCCTAGCGGTGGTGGTACGAATGTCTCAATCTCCATTGGAGCAGTGCGCGAGGAAGATGACGCTCCAAGCCTCACCATGAAGAAAAGAGAAAAGATAGAGAAAAGGAGCTCGGTGAAGGTCAGAGAAGATGATCTCCGCAGTCAATGACGAACTCGGGGAAGATGTGTAGCTCGCCGGATGCTTGTTGAAGGCCTCCGCCTGTCGTCAATGCTCAATGTCGATGTTGATGAAGAATACTCTAAAGGTGTGAGGAAAAATGAAATACAACCCTTCCTTTTATAGCTGAGGTCGGCGCCCCTGGTACCCCGTCGATACCATCGACAAGTTTTTGATGGTATCGACACCTATAGCACAATCTGTTCCTTTGCTAGCATCAACGGTCATCGATTGCTGGATGTGGGGGCCTGAATCGATGACCCGTAGATACTATCAACAAGGGTCGATGGTATCGACCCATCCCACAGATCGACCTCCAGGTTTGGTGCACTTCGTCGATGGCGTCTCGTGGATTGCTGATGTGTCACGTCGATACCATCAATGAGGTGTCAATGGCATCGACTTCTGTTTCCAATCCTTGTCCTCGCGAGACCTGGAACTATCTTTTCTCTAAAGCGGGGTCGATACCATCGACATGGCCATCAATGGTATTGATATCTCTACCACCAATTTTTCTAAAAATCTTCAGGGATCTCGTAAGCATCGACCATGGTGTCGATACTATCAACTTGCTCCAGAATTTGAGTCGATCAACATGTTGGGTGGTCGATACTATATACGAGGTCGTCGATAGTATCGATGGAGAAACATTTCTATAGTGTCCGCTCTGCACCCTTGTCGCTACCATCGACACAAGGGTCTATGGTATCGACACCCAAGCAGTCCTCCACACTTAACAAATGTATCAGGGTATTATTTTTACACTAAAAATGAAATTAAACAAAACTACTGAAGTAAATGGAAATGAAATCTACCAATGGTTGGGTTGCCTCCCAACAAGCGCCCTACTTTAACGTCTTAGGCTAGATGAAATCAAGCTGTTCATTCTTCCTTAAGTGCCATGAGTTTAACCTCATGCACCTTCCTTGTGTAGTCCTCCCCATAATAGTGCTTCAATCTTTGACCATTTACTAAGAATGTTCTATCACCATACTTAATCATGATAGCACCATGGGGTCGCACCTCCTCTACCACAAACGGTCCACTCCAGCGGGATCACAATTTTCCTGGGTGCAACTTTAACCTTGAATTGAACAAAAGCACCCTCTCACCCTTTTTGAACACTTGCAGCTGAATGTGGCGATCATGGATCTTCTTTGTCTGCTCCTTATAGATCCTTGAGTTCTCGTAGGCATTCATCCTTAGCTCATATAGCTCATTGATCTCTAACATTTGATTTTTTCCTGATCTCATCCATGCTCAAATTCAATTTCCTTAACGCCCAGTGCACTTTGTGCTCCAATTCTACCGACAAATGGCAAGCCCGACCGTACACCAACCTAAAAGGCTTAGTTCCTATAGGTGTTTTAGATGCGGTCTTGTATGCACATAGTGCATCCAGTGGCAACCCACTCAATTCTTCCTTGACGAGGCCATTGTACGCTCCAGGATCTTCTTAAGCTCTTTGTTCAACACTTCCACCTGACCTTGTGTTTGCGGGTGATATGGGGTACCTACATTGTGCTTGACCCCGTATTTTCTCAATCATGCATCGAATTTCTGATTCGTGAAGTGGGTGCCCCCATCGCTAATGATCATCCATGGCACACCAAACCTGTAGAAAATATGTTCTTTCAAGAACCTGCACACTACTACAACGTCATTAGTCGTTGTGGGTATTGCCTCTACCCACTTCGATACATAATCAATAGCAAGAAAGATATATAAATTAGAATTTGAGGAAACAAAGGGTCCCATGAAGTCAATACCCCACAAATCAAATACCTCAACCTCTTAAAACACATTGAGGGGCATCTCTTTCTGCTTTGATATGTTACCTGCCCTTTGGAAGGAATCACACCGCCTCACATAGTCATAGGTGTCTCTGAAAAGTGTAGGCCAGTAAAGGCCACTCTCTATCACCTTGGCCGCCATCCTTGCAATCACATGATGACCGCCAGTGGGTAATGTATGACAGTGTCTAAGCACACTATCATATTCATTTTTTGGTACACAGCTGCGCAAGATTCCATCCCTGCATTGTCTCAACAAAACAGGGTCATCCCAAAAATAATATCTCAAAGAATGGAAAAACCTTTTTTTCTCTTTATATGTCCAATCATCCGGGATTTCCTTACATGCAAGGTAATTGACAATATGCGAAAACCAAGGATCCTTAGATTGAATTGAAAGAATTTGCTCATATGGAAATGTCTCGGTAATGGATATGTTAGTATCCCTCTCATTAACCCGATCTAACCGAGATAAGTGGTCCGCAACCACATTTTCAATGCCCGCCTTATCCTTAATTTCAATGTCAAATTCTTGCAATAATAAGAGCCACCTAATAAATCTAGTTTTAGCCTCTTTCTTCTCCATTAAGTATTTTATGGCGGCATGATCAGTCCACACCACAACCTTAGAACCCACTAAATATTGCCTAAATTTTTCGAAAGTGGAAACCACAACAAGCAATTCTTTCTCGGTAGTGGTCTAATTTAGTTGGGCATCATTTAAAGTTTTAGACACGTAAAAAATCACTATAGGTTTGTTCTCAAGACACTGCCCAAGAACAACCCCTATAGAAAAATCTGACGTGTCACACATAAGTTCGAAGGGCTTAGTCCAATCTGACGTTTGAACAACCGACACAGAAATCAATTTTTCCTTAAGTACCTCAAAAGCATGCAGACATTTATCGTTAAAATAAAAAACTGCATCTTTCTCAAGCAATTCTGATAGAGGCTTAGCTATTTTCGAAAAGTCCTTGATAAACCGGCGATAAAACCCCACTTGACCAAGGAAACTCTACACCCCTTTCACCGTATTCGGTGGAGGTAGTTTGGAAATAACCTCAATCTTTACTGGATCTACCTCCAGTCCCTTGCAGGACACCTTGTATCCTAGAACTATGCCTTCATTTACCATCATATGGCACTTTTCCCAATTGAAGACCAAATGTGTGTCCTCACATCTCTGCAACACCTTATCAAGATTTTGCAAACTTTTATCAAATGACGCAACGTAGATGGAAAAGTCATCCATAAAAACTTCTAAGCAGTGCTCCACCATATCAGAGAAAATAGCAAGCATGCAGCACTGAAAAGTGGCCGGTGCGTTGCACAAACCAAAAGGCATGTGCCGGTAAGAGAAAGTTCCATATGGACAAGTGAAGGTTGACTTCTCCTGGTCCTTAGGATCAATGAAAATTTGATTATAGCCAGAATAGCTGTCTAAAAATAAAAAATGAGAGCGGCCACCTAATCGCTCTAAAATTTGATCTATGAATGGGAGAGGAAAATGATCTTTCAAAGTAGCGAAGTTCAGACAGAGGTAATCAATACAAACACGCCATCTGGTTACCAATCAGGTGGTGACCGGTTCATTCAACATATTTTGAGTGACAATGATTCCCCCCTTTTTAGGGACTACCTGTGTCGGGCTTACCCATGTCGAATCTGAAATAGCATAGATGATGCCCACCGAAAGAAGCTTGATCACCTCCTTCTTGACGACCTCCATCATGCTAGGATTGAGTCGACACTACGACTGAATCACTAGCTTGGCTCCTTCCACAAGCCAGATCTTATGCTGGCATAGAGTAGGGGAGATCCCCTTAATGTCATAAACAGACCACCCAAATGCACCACGGTGGTTCTTCAATACAATCATCAACTGCACTTCCTCATTGGTACTCAGATATGCTGATATGATCACTGGAAGCTTCTCATTATCCGCCAAGAAGACATACTTTAAGTGGGGGGGGGGCAGCGGCTTAAGTTCCAAATCAGGTGGGCTGACCAAGGAAGATTTAATCAGTGGTGGCAGCGGTCCCAGATCTTCATAGTGCTTGGCATAATAGCAAGGAAGCACTTGAAGCATCTTTACAAATTCTTGTAATGAGGTGATTCTTATCCAATCTTCCATTAAGTTGAAAAGACATGCCTCAAGGGGTAGTTGTGAGTATGAGTCAAACATGGAGACTACTATAGCCTCATCCTCAGTAGACGATGAAACTTCTTCTTCTTTATCATCAGGATAACCCACTGGTTTTATAAGAGAAATTACCTTCGTCTGCTCCATGATGTCCACAACAATTGTTCCCCAATCTACCTTCGTCATTACGTGAGCCATATCAAGAAATGGCTTCCCTAGACAAAGAGAGATGTGGTGCTCAAAGTGTTTTATTTTACGACACTGTTCATTTGATTGTGATTGCTTTGGATTTGGTGGCATGAGTATTTCAAATCTGTCATCGGCTATACCCATTGCCAACCGACATCTACCCATCTCCAGTATCATGTTGGTAGTGGCTTGAAAGGGTCTTCCCAAAAGTAACTCATTCCCTAGTTCATCTTGCATCTCCAAAATGACAAAATCAGCTGGGAACACAAACCTATCAACCTTTACTAAGACATCCTTGCAAATACCATATGACCTCACCATAGAATTGTCTGCCAGTTGAATTGTCATATTGCTCTGCTGAGATTCTTTTAGCCCAAGCTTTTTAAATGTAGAGAGGGGCATCAAGTTGATACTTTCCTCAAAATCACTTAGTGCCTCACCAAATTTTACTTTTCCAATATAGAAGGAGATGTTGAAGCAGCCCGAATCTTGTCTTTTCAGTGGCAGTTTACCCAGAATGAAGGTGCTAATCTACTCCTTAAGCACTACCACCTCTGTATCATGTATCTTCCTCTTCTTGATAATTATGTCTTTCAAGAATTTACCATATGAGGGTATCTTCTCAATCGCCTCCAACAAAGGAATATTAACAGAAAATTTTCTAAAACTGTCCAAAAATTTCTTGAACTGTGCATCCACTTTCTTGACTTTGAGACTGTTGGGGTAAGGGACGGGAAAGATCTGTGCCCTCTGATGTGGTGGCACATATGGTGTCATATTATCCTTCTCCTTCTCTACAATAGGCTCCTTTGTGGCCTTCCCTCCTTCATCTTCATCTGTCTCTACCACTTCAGTATCCTCTACAGTCTCACCTTGATCTTTTGGCTGTGGGGTTCTCGGTTCATCAGCCTTAGGATTTAAAAGTTTCTTTCCAATCCTCAGTAGGATGTCTTTAGCCTGGTGGTTCCCTCCTAGAACATTTGCATTTCCCAGAAAACCTTGCACTGTGGGCTTCTTCAGACTTGCTATTTTAGCTGCCATCTGTGCTATAGATGTCTCAAGAGTCCTCATATGAGCCCCATGACTTTGTAGAGTTTGCCTAAAATGGTTCATAAATTCTCCTTGTTGCTTGATTTGTTGGACAAACATACTCATTAACTCTTGATTCTGCTTTATCACCTGATTGAGCAACTCATTGCTCTTTTCCTCTGCCATGGGCTGTGGCTTAGCATCAGGATCCTGAAGGAAACTATTTGGATCCTTCCATGAAAACTTTTTGTCCTTCCTCCAAGAATAGTCATTATTTCTGTACCCCTATTGCGGGCGCACAAATTTAACTTGTGCCTCATCATTATATCCTCCATCTTATTTTGCTAGAAGTCTCTTCGCAATCAAGTCCATCTTGTCATTCAGTTCTTTGATGGCTTTTTCATCTCCTACAACTCTAACTTGTTCCGGTGCATCTCTATCACCACATGACTATTTCTTAGCCATGTTTTTCTAGATCTCCCAACACCTTGTGTCTGTGTTGTTCAAGAAGAAACTTGAGCCTGCTGAATCTAAGTTGCTTCTGTCATGCTCATTAAGAGAAAAGTAGAAATTTTTTACTTGTTTTTCCTTGTCCAACCCATGATGTGGGCACCTCCTCAGCATGATCTGGAAGCATTCCCACATCTCATAATAGGTTTCTCCCGCATTTTGGCTGAAATTGTGAATTTTTCTCACTAGGTTGTTGGTCTTCTCAGGTGGGAAAAATCGCTCACAAAATACCTCAATCATTTGATCCCAAGTCTCCACGATTTCATCATCAAGGTTGTGCAGCCATTCTCATGCATTTCCTGTAAGAGAGCTGGGAAATAACTTCAAGTAAAGTGCCTCCTATGGAAACCTGTCAATCTTTATCATGTCATAGTTTTCCACAAATGTGCTAATGTGAGGAATAAGATCTTCATTCTTCAACCCATGAAATGCTTGAGACTTGATCAGGTTTATCAATGCCAGATCAATCTTATATGTGGGAATGTTGATTTCCTGCCTTTTTATCGACCCCTTTGATGCTCATGAGGAAGAAGCCTTGATCTTATCCCATATTGTCTTTTATTTAGCCATGCCTTCAGGTTCTTGTTCAAATTACTCATGTGGTGGATTAGTCAACTCAACTCCTTCACCTACTGGCAGAATTATTGGTAATTCTGCGTAGTCTGTGCTACGCGTCTTTACCATCAACTAGAACATGAAAAGATGGAAATTATTTCAATACAGTGCTAAAAGGGAATAAGTAATTAGAAGATTGTGAAATTAAATTTAAAATTATAAGAATTATATGAAAAAGTGGCCTAGTGTGGCCGCTCGCAACACTCGTAGTGCCGAAAATTACCATTCCTTGGCAACGATGCCAAAAACTTGACACGATTAAACTGTGCGTAAAATGCAAGTGCACGCGTCAATGTAATATAGGCCTTTGTGAGAGTCGAGTCAAACTCAGGGAAAGTAATTTCGGTAGACTACTACTAACTGCCTGCAATTAGCTAGACTGACTATACAAGTTTGAGAGTTGTTTTGAAAAAGAAAATAAAAATAAACGAAAACAAAGAAATCGATTAAAGGGTTGGTTTAATCAATTAAAATGGAATCTTTAGGATTGCGGTTTCACCATTGATTCTCATTGTACTAATTCCTACACAATTATCACACTCATCTCCTATTCCGAGTAGTGGCTTGTATATAAAATTGTTTACTTCCGCGATATAATTCACTACCTTAATCTAGGTCGGTTCCACGTCAGTAGTAACCTATACCCTATATTAGGTGTATGAAAAACATATCTTTAGGTTTCCACCATTAACAGTACATCACCTTTTCCAAAGGATTTATAAGTTAATGTGATTATTGCATCTTTTCAAACGTTAATTCTTCATCAAAAGCAATTAAATGTATTGAATTACCATTATGGTGATGAAGCACAATGATAGAATTGAGAAAACAATATCATACCACGGATTTGAGAGACAAATTACGATTAACTATGTAAAAAGCATCATACAATGATTACTCGGGATACTCCCAATCCTAAAGACAAAGGGGATTAGCCTCGCATGTCCATCTCAATGAAAAACATCATGAAGGAAGAAGAAAACATAGGAGAAATGTGGACGGAGATGGTGTAACCCCTGAACGAAGGAGAACCGGGCGATCTTCGATACGGGATGGGCGTTCTACATCCTTCCGGTGATAGAAAACTCCATATACAGCTTTGGAAATGTCCACGGCATAGCTCTGGGCTCCGTTCTTCCTCCTCCTCTCTATTGAGATTCGTGCGGCGACTAATGACGTGATAGTACGACTTGGGCCATCTTTTTTAGGTATATGGATCATTTACGACTGCCAAAACATCATTGTCATTCATTTTAGATCGATCTAGGCAGTTTCCTGATCTAACGGTGTCGATACCATCGACGGTGGGTCGATGGTATCGACCCGTGTAGAATATCGATGCTCCTTGATTTTCTAGCGTTCTCTCTAATGGAAACTCGATACCATTGACAACCTGTGTCGATGGTATCAACATGTGGATGCTTGGATCACTGAAGACATCTCATTACCATCGACTTCTGGGTCGATGGTATCGACGTATTTTGCTCTTTCCGGCTACCTCACTGTGGCCATGTCGATAGTATCGACAGCCGTCAATGGTATCGACAACTGCATATATGCGAATTCCCTGAAATAAAGAGAAGAGCACTAATCAAATATGAGAAATATGATCTTTTATACCAAATAAGATAAAACAAGGTAAATTTGATGCATAACAAGATTATAGGCTGAAGGAAATGAATCATGCGATATTAACCATGAAAATGTCCAATAAACACATAAAACACATATGAAACTAGCCTATAAAGGCGACTCAAAACCCTCGCATCAGTGCAGAAGGCATTGAACAATTAGATTTAAAAAATTAAGCAATTTTCCCATACCTAAAATTCACATGCATACTCATGCATCATGTGAAGCTGTCGAGTAGATCTGTCAACATGTGAACTATCAACGAAGGCTTGCAAACACAGTTAACCAGACACACAAAATAATATTGATGCAACAACCAAAAAAGTATTAACTTTTCATTCTCAACTACTTGTTGCCTCTTGTGTAATTTTAACTCATATAATCACATCTATTGTAACTTAATTTAGGTATCTGAAGTCATATAGACTTCTAGATAGAAACACATATATAATTGTTTATTATAAAAATGTCATCGCTAGGGCACCCTAGATGACCTAGGTTGTCAGCCAAAGTAGAACAATGCCTGGTCTCAATAACTATGGATACAATTTGTTATATCCTCAATTTTGATGAAATTGAATTATATAAATATAAGACTTGAATTGATAAGTGAATTCTTTAATCGTATTATTAATAAAAAACCATTCACTTTGTGGCATGGGTGCAACCCATGGCCCAAGTGATGCCCATGAGATTATTTGTGCTGCAAATAGGTCCTTGGGAACAAGACAAAGAAATAAGAGGTTTTGTGCATAAATCAATATTAATGGCTTTATGAGTTACTAATAATATGATTATAAATATAATTGTAAGTTTCTAGAAGAGAAAAAGATGTGTAACATTTTAGATAATAGAAAGAGTAATTATCTAGCCAGTTTGGCAACACATGTTTTGGGACATCAATTAATATATAACCTTTGTATACTTGAGGATAATAAAGGAAAGGAAGAGCATTCTATAAAATTGGAGAAAAAGGAGAGGCCATGAGATAATGGTGATTGTTTTAAATTAATACTTCAAAAGATAAGTTTTTCTCATTTATGTTATTCTTATAAATCCCAAAAGAAAAGGTTGAGGAAAGATAAATGTCAAAAGAAAATATACTACTGATCATTTTGGTATTTCATGTAATATACAAAGAGAAAAGTATTTGTTAGTCTCCTTTTTAACATCACTTTATAATACTAATGGAGAGAGAAAGACTAAGGAAATAAAATAACTAGTATCCTTGGATCTTGATATAATACTTCCTTATATAAGACTACCCAATAAGATGTACACACATAAGCATCTAACAATAAAGGAGGGAATCGACAAGTCTTTATGGGAACCAGCCCCAAAGAGGCAAGTACCAATGGAATATGGATGAGGTTCTCCAACATTCTCGTGGGTCCTCTTTCCCCCTTCTTTCTCCATTATAACCCTCTTCGTAACCCTAGTCTCTTCTATATATGAGACCGTAGGATCCCTCACCCTCCACAAATTGGATGAACCCCAACCTCTATAGCAAGACCAGGAGATGCTGTGAAAACTCTCTCTCTCTCTGTTGTTCCCCCGATCTCTTGCTTCCTACTAGTAATACTTCCAACAATAACCATCTTCATCGTAGAAGCTCCTGTCCCTTTTCAGGGATGGGGATGGGCGGACAAAACCTTAGTATCTTCCTAGGTCACAACCTCCGGTCGATTTAGCCCCACTAAATCCATGCCAATTTTTATTGTCCATCCGTCCAGGTCATTAGCCTTCGGAGGCAACTATCTCCTCCTGCCCAATAATGCGATAGAGTTCTGTGGGAGTCGTCGGTGGCCTCTGTCTGCACGATGCCGAGAATAACCCACATGGTTGCATCGGGTTAGGGAATCCCATTGAGGTCAAAGTAGACGACATATTCCCCTGCGTCGCCAACGTATAGACGTAGACATAGGGTCACACAACGTCGAGCCGGGAGCGGGAGGGAATCACACACATGACTTGGGTAGACAGTGGGATTCGGTTCACCCAGAGTCATCCATGGGTGTTCAGCTGGACCAGGGTGGGGTTGGGACCCGCTCAAGTAGCGTGGACTTTGTTTTCATGCCCACGGGCCAATGGGAAGTCCCCATGTGGTCTTACACTTAAGGTATTCTTTTATGTGTTATATTTTCCAAAAATCATAGAATTTAGTAGGATTACCCATAAATAATAAAATTATATATCAGATTTATTAGGAGAACAAGAGGAGCATAAATAAAATACTTGTAGACCTTAATTATGCTTCTTTTTCTAAAAATACATAAAGATGTAATATTTAATGAAAAATATGCATAGAAAACCCTAGTGTTTGTTGAATCTAATAACTAGGTCTTAGAACATAATCTCCTTATCCTTTAGAACCTTAAAGTTGCATACTTTCACATAGTTTCCCCTGATGCATAAAAGGACTAACTTGATAAGCAGGGTAACATATGATGATTAATGTGGAGTTATAACTTTAATAAACTATTATGTGAGAGAAATATGGTTTGTACCCTTATTCTATATCCTAAACCCAAGTCAAGCCAAGGTCCTAGATTAGGGCCGAATAGGGTTCAATGTAATTAAAATGTGATGGTGACACTTTACAATTTGTATTCATGCAGACTAAAATGTGGATTGCTTGATTTTCTTACTTGGAAAATATGCTTGAAATATAAATATATGATAATCTACATGGCTCACCAGAAAGGTATGTAGTTATGCCTAATAATAATCACATCAGTTTGATGGCATATTTTGAGTGTTTGTTGAGGAATAAGTAACTAAATTGTTGGATGTTTATTTAGTTCTATTCAAACTATAATGCCACTATGACTGTCACATAAAAGAAAGATTATGTGAAGAGAATGCCATTTTATATTTGTAAGTATTTGTTGGAATATATCAATGTTTAGGAAATCAGTCTGTGCTGCCGCATATGCGACCACTTAAGAAGTTCAGATAGGGGACCCCTCCGCATATGTCAAAGCAGAGCAATAATCGGACCAGGCCCGATTATGGGGCCAATTACCCGCTTATGCGGCCACTTAATCACCGTTTTTCCAAACTGAAAGGAACATAATATGTATATGGTATTATTGCTGTCTCATATTTCTTTTTTAGACAATATTATTGCTCCCTTGCTTCTTATTTTCATTTTTTGTATGATATTACTGTTGTCTTTTATTTCCTTGTTCACAAATTCCCTTTCTTCTTCTATTTCCCCTTCCATCTTCTTTCTTTGATGTTGCAACAATAAACAAATCATTTCCATTTCCCCTTTTCTTATTAAGTCCAACATGCTGCTCTTCTCATTTCCTTGCTCTTATTTTCTCTTCTTCATACTGCCTGTTGAATTCCTCTAATGCTATTGAATTGGTCTTCATCTATTCTCTCATTATCTTCATTCTCTTTAATAAGAGCAATAGGTTTCTTCTCCAATCTTATTTCCCTTCTCATCTTCATTCTCAAAATTGTTATAATTTCAATTCTTCTCCATACATTCATCTTCTTGTTCTTCCGATTCTTATTGACTAGTTGTTAATTGTTAACATGTTTAAAGTATACCATACTAATCTATGAAATTTTTTGGCACTATCATCATTTTATATTGCAATTTGATAGTTGCATGGTTCATATAATATAGTTACTTTATAGTTTCCTCTATTTATTTATTTATTTATGTTTATTGACTATGGCAAACTTTACATTTCATAACATAAGAATGGTTGTTTAACTTGTGTTAATCAAATTGATGTCATGTCATGCATTGCCAACATTCCAAATGAAGTTTTGCTTCTTGTTGTCCTCATATGTAATTGTTCAATGTAAAATATAATTATATATGATTAATATATAAATTTAAATTGATATATAATTAATTTATTAAAAAAATCCAAAACCGCATATACTCCCGCATATACTCTATTCAGTACCCCATCTGCCCGTACACCGAATACCACTTTTCTGAACACTAGAATATATGTTGTTATTTACTTGCACATTTTGGATGTATCCCACGTACCGACATGACAACATATTGATCGCATATTTGTTTCACGCGGTTTTATGTATGAACTGATACAGATGATAAAGGATATGAACCTAAAGATGGAAATGTCATGAAAGCATTAAAGAGTTAAAATGAGGATTACCTAGTCATCTCTTCTCAAAAGTACAGTCCTAATGATAGTAAGTTCATGTAAGCATTTGGTGAACATTATTTAAAATGAATGAAATTATCTACTATTTTATATTGTTTGATCAAAATATGGATCCTTGGTAATTTTTTTAGGTGATGACTCTAATCTCTTGGCCTTCCTTGATTGGGGGTTGCTGAAAAGTGAGGTTGTTACACAATTCCACATATTTTAGACTGAAAAATATGTAAGCGTAACTTTTAGATATTGTTCGATGGAGTATATCTCAAGAAAGCAAACCTATATTTAAGCAACATTTTATATAGAAATTGGCATACTATATATGTTCATATCAATACATTGTCCAAAATATATCAATACATTAGTATCACATTTTAAACTATCTAGCAAAGAACTCTAGGGCCTATTTTTGAGAATCTTGCAAAATATGATACTTAAATAGCTATTGCAGACCAAGGAACTTCTTTTCTTTGTTGAGCTATACTACATGTATTGTAGTAAGATCACATTAACATGTGAAGTATCTCTTATCATTTTAAAATAATGGGTTTTAGATTGAAGTTGTTTGATGAATATGAATGGAACAAAAAACCTAAAAAGTTACATCTTTGAAGGATTTCGATCTCGTACAACTACGTAGATATCATATTTGAAGAATAATCTAGTACAATCTATTTCCAAAGAATTTGATGTTTGACCCAATTACTTTTCCTAGATTTAAAATCACAAATCAAAACCCTCCTAAAATCATGAGAAAATATACGAGCTTCATAAAAAAGTTATAGTTTTTATTTTTATTTTGGTTCACTTTTTAGCTAGATTGTTTTACAACGAGTTAGTCAGATCTAGATACATGGGGAGACTATGAGGACACCTATATGAATACCTTTATGTATTGTGTTCCTTAGTCTATTAATATCTAATCTATATATTGACATTATTAGTATGGATCACTAAAAAGTAGGTGATTTGTGGATTTAGTTAATGGTATGTTGAATAAGGGAGTAATTCAATGAGTTCTAAAATCAAATATCTTTTTCTCTTCTTCAAGCCTCATGAGTAAGCGAACAAGGGTCACAAAGTATAGTTCTAAGCAAAATTCTTAATGTGGAAACAACTAAGTGTTTTTTTCATAATATTGAGTAAATGACTACACTAATATTAAATCATAGATAAACTTTCTTGATTTGATTAGAAAAAATTTTATTTCTCTTCTTGAGTTTCCTCCTAGACAATTTAGAAAAAGAGGTGAATGTTTGTAGGGACAAGGAACATGCCTAGATGACCCACAACAAACATTTCTACCCTTCAACGTTGATGATGCCAACTATAATTTTACTTCCTCCTTCAGAGCTGAAAATGGCAACAATCCAAAAAATATATCTCCTAGTTCCAGAGAAAACTGAGTGTTTGGTTGTCTCCAATGTCAGCGTTCATCTCTAGGTATCAATATCATATTTTAGTAAAAGATTCATCTCCGAGCCCTAACATCTACCTCACAATGCCAATATTCATCCCCCAACACCATGATGGCTATCGTTTTCATGGGGGGTGAGAAAGTAGGGCTCACAAAATGAGCGGCTAGTAGGAGTATGATTTGGTGAGTGGATAGGAACATGAAAAGAAGAGTGGTGCAACGACTGAGACAAAGAGAGAGAAGAAGAGTAGGAATTTCAATGGTACTTGAAGAGAGAAGGGACAACGTTTAGTGTGAGTAGTACTTTTCTTTTACATTCTTAACCATGCTTAGGTAGAGTTGATAAAAGATCATGGTTTGTTTTAGGCTATTTGTTGTAGTTGTTACACACTGCACATAACAAAGTGGTAAATGGTGAATAGAAATTAGAAAGAAAATAAACATAATTTTAGCAACAAATTGAGCTCTAAAAATGTTTACATGGAATTGAAAATATCCATTTTTACTACAAATAATAACAAATGTTATATGTACAATACAAAATAATATACACAAGTACTTCACTCGGTGCAAAAAAAGGAACTAAATATTATATTTGAAGAGCACATAATCCAACCAAAACTAACTTTTGACACTTACATCACCTTAGGTTCAAATTCATATCGGTATCCCATGTAATTATATACATTCTGACATTCAACTCACTTTAAAACCTCAAACTGGGAGAAAATTTGACAAAATATTATAAGTAAGAAGTGCTACAAATATTTCAAATTTATGTATAAATCTATGACATGTATTCTATGCATGCACTTTTAGAATAGATTGTCCTTAATAGGTAATGAAATGCATAAAGAATTTCATTCATTTACAATCATTAATATTAGAAGCATATATAGTAGGTGTTATACCATTAAATTGAAATGGAAGTAAACATTAAAGGGATGGAAAAATGAAGGAGAATTAAATTAACCACTGCTTTTTGTTGTTGTCTAAGACATAAACATTGTAACTAAAGGTGTCATCAAACACGAAAATGATTTTTTTAAAAAATTATATGTCAAGATTCAAAAGGCGATCCATATGATCAATTCTATGAGAAATATCGTCTCTTGTCAAGATTGCTGACACACATATTAATATCTATATGTCCATTAACCACAAGTGAAATAATTCCAGTTTTACATAGATTTCTAAAACTCAATTTGAATCAAACAAATAACTAAAAAATTACAGTTCAAAATAAACTTAGATCTATTTTTTAAAGAAAACAATGAGATCTGTTTCTTACATTGCAACATTAATATCTTCAAATAAACTATTTTTGTGAGACATTGTCACCTAATAGATAGAAAATCAGTCTGTCTAAGGAATGATTTTTCATTCAAGTACACATCCATATAAATTTTTGAACAATGATATTGAGGCGATAGAAGGTATTGTACCTTTGTGTTTGTAGATACACTATTTCTGTGAGTAATTCTTGATCGAAAGGCTGAGAAGTTCTGGTAAGTGGGACATGGGGGTTAGTGGTCACGAAGAAGGGCACACGGAGCTCCATCACCTAAGATAGATGCCAGCCGCAAAGCTATGTGACGTCGATCAAAAGCCTTGTTGCAGTTGTTAGGTTTTATACCATGTATGTCATCATTCATGGTTGGTTACTGGTGCACATATTTTTGATTGAGAGTTTGAGAAATGCCCCACAACGTGGTGCAGAGAACAAGAAAAGGACAAAGAGTTGTGACGGGAGGACTTATCAGGGAGATACGGTGGCAGCCCATAAGAGGGATAGGAGGATTTATGGACAAAATGGGATGAAAAGCAGTTATGGACATGCCGCGTTGCGGATAGTTGTAATGGTTGCGACGGTATTGTCGGGTCTGAAGTTTTAACTCTTTCTTTTATTTATTTTATAAAGGAGAATAAAGTTTTGACGTGGTTTGTGGAATGTGGATACTAAAGCATGTTTGTTGAAGTATGTGTTTTGAAATGTTGATAGTATATGACATGAATTTAAATAAGATTCAGAGTTACATACTTTAGGATAGAAATAATAAGTAGTAGCAGGTGCACTATGATTCAAGGATTATGTGTGCTATGATTTAAGTGTTATGTGTATTACAATTATGTAAGACATGCAAAAGAATTCCAATGATAAGAAATGAAAAATAACAATAACTAGAATATGAAGTGATAGCAGATACACTCGTGTTGTGTGCTCTTATAATAAATCAAGTGTTGTGTGCTCTTATAATAAAACAAACACAACTATTCCAATAACCGGAAATTAAAAAAAAAAACACTTACCAAGAGGTGAAATATCTATTCCAAAAGTAAGATACAGTGCATCCGGATTGCACAAAGGGGCTATAGACTATAGTGAGGCTGACAGGTAAAGGTACCACTGGAGTACGTACGGCGGTCCATGACCCGTCGGCCACTCAGCTTGGCATCCCCACTAGCTCCGATTAGAGAATCTCTCTATTCCAGCAACGAAAACGCGGAACCCGAGCATTATCGTCACTCACACCCTTCACGGAAATCCACTCCCTTTCTTGTGAATGGAACAACTAAACACATGTACAGCAGTCTGATCTCGTTTTGTAGCCATTAGTTGATGCACGGATGATCTTCGATCTGCCCGCTATTTAAGAGAATACCTTGCTTTTGGACTGTTTTACCTTGACCCTTGTTTTCCTTCCCGTGTGTAGCCTTCTCAGCTCCTTGTTTCCGTTCCCGCTGCCGTCCTGCAGTTCTTAATTCGGGCAACAGCTCTTCTCCGGTGGCAGTTGGTCGACAAGGTCTAGGCTGTTTTTAATATAATTCATTGCGTCCAGCCAAGACATACCGACACCGTTATCATTTAGTTTTGGCATTCTGTGCTGTCATCATCTTCCTCCTTCTGGCATTCTGTGTCGGCGCAAAGACGTGAAGGGCGCTGTCTCTGTAAGCGCAAATGGACACACACACTGCTCCTGGCTGGGTGCAGTGGAGCAGGTGAATGGTCAGCGGCAGGGTAGGCAGAAAACCAATCGAAGTATCGAATCGGACCACATCCCAATCAAATCGTTTAGTCTAGTTTAGTTTGTAGTATTGTAGAGGCTATTGGTATGGTCTCAAAATTCTTCCGCTAAGGTAGCGTTTGGTAGGTGGTGACAAAATATCCGGTGCCGGTGACCGTGGCAGTGACAGTGACGGTGACAGTGACAGTGATAATATTATTAAAAATTGTTGTTTGGTAACACCTGCATGGTGATGATGAAAAGAATGAGAAAATATTTAAAAAGTGTTGTTTATTATATGGTTACAATGATGGGAATAGGTAAAAGGTGTGGCGGAAAACATTGACCTAGAGGGAAAAAAAATATAGCGGGAAACATTGTCCTAGAGGGAAAAATGTGACTTGGAGGAAAAATGTGTGACAGAAAATTTGGTCTTGGAAAACTTGTCTTGGAGAGAAACGTTGTGTGGGAAAAATTTCTGTTAGAAGGAGAATTTCTAACGATAAATAAATAATTTTGACCTAGAGGGAAAAAAGTGTAGCGGGAAACGTTGTCCTAGAGGGAAAAAATGTGTGACGGAAAATTTGGTCTTGGAAAACTTGTCTTGGAGAGAAACATTGTGTGGGAAAAATTTCTATTCGAAAGGAAATTTCTAACGATAAATAAATAATTTTAGTTGGTAACCGTTACATTACCAAATAAAAAAATAGCGAATTTTTTTTTTGAAAAAATAAGTTATATAAATAGTATTTAGAGCAAAATGAGTTTTGGTGGGAAGTCAAAATTTGTTGACAGGAAAGAAATCTTGAAGGGAAACATGTGGCACGGAGAGGGAAGGAAAAATATAGTAGAATTTTTTTTACACATATGTCCATATATTAATGAAGATTTAAAAAGAACTTTTTTCATCACCATCATTCACCATGTTTTTCCATGGGGACAAAAATAGGCTGAAATTCACCATGGATTCACCACTAAAAAATTCCCTATCACTATCACCATGCGTACCAAATAACATTTTTGTTTCACCATCATTCCCTATCACCATGATTCACCACGTACCAAAGGCAGCCTAACGCTGTGTTTGGTACGTGATGATAAAATTGATGGTGATGGTGATAGGGACGATGATGGTGATAAGGAAATCATTAAAATGTGTTGTTTGGCAACATGTGCATGGTGACAGGGATGATGATGATGAAAAATTTAAAAAATGTTATTTGTTATATGGTTATAGTGATGGGGAGAGGACATTTTTTATAAAAACTATACACAAGTAAGAATCATATTTTTTAGAACGTTTTTTTTGCACATTTGTCTAAATAAGTAGTGGAGTCTTGAAAGAAACTTCTTTCACTATGATTCGCCACGATTCACCATGCTTTTTCATGGGGTCAAAAATAGATCGAAATTCACCACAAATTCACCATGGATTCATCATGATTTCCTATCACCATGGAAAACAAACAATATTTTTGTTTCATGATCATTCCCTACCACCATGATTCACAATGTAATAAACACAGCCTAAGTGTTTTGGTCTCAGTTTGAGATTGGTTTTACGATTCGAACCAGGCCGGACCAGAGAGATACTTAACATAATATTTAACACACACACACACACACACACACACACACACACACACACACACACACATATATATATATATATATATATATATATATATATATATATATATATATATATATATATATATATATATATATATATATATATATATATATATATATATATATGGCTGTTCATTCGTTACCCACGCAGGTAGCCAGATTTTCGCTACCTGCTGGAGTAACTCGGGGTTAAAAGAGTAACTATATGATACACTAGAGTAACTCTTCTGAATCAAAAGAGTAACTGTATTGATATATAGAGTAACTCTGTGAGCAAAAGAGTAACTGTGCAGAAAATATACAGTCAGTAAATATATATACGGGTTTTTTGATTTGGGGGGGGGCAAATGATATTATTTTTGGATCCAATTTTTTGGAGAACTAGATAAAATGCTCCTCTACAATTGAAAAAAAAAAAAATATCAGGAAGTGTGCGCGGGTAGCTACCCGTGCAAATATTAAAGATGAGTTATATATATATATATATATATATATATAAACCAAACCATACTAGAAGATACATATAACCGTTTCAAAATAAACTGAGTAATCTGATCCAATTGAAAACAAGTTGTTTCTTTGTCATGTTGCATGCACCGCGTGACTTTGTTATCGTATTATGTGGGGGCATGCCTTAGAACAGATTGATAGGTTCTTGTATGATACTAATAAATGCATTTCAACTCAAAACTATATATTTTTTATATGCACAAGTGCGTAGCTTCTGGATTTCCTCTATGACTGTTACTGTATCTATTCTTTTTTTAATATATTAATATAGTCATTTTTAATATATTTATATGCACAAGTGCGTAGCTTCTGGATTTCCTCTATGACTGTTACTGTATCTATTCTTTTTTTAATATATTAATATAGTCATTTCTTATTTCTTTAAGTGTGAAAAATATCCAACTAGTACTTATTTTGTAGTCTCAAATTTCAACACTTATATTTCACACTCTTAAAGAAATTGACATCAAATCGAACATATCATTTACCATCAAGATACCTATATTTATGTGTGCAAGTAGATTATATTGAATACTATTGGTTTGAGAACATACCGAATTGAACCAAATCAAGAAGTTGCAGTCTGATGCTCGATGGAAATTATTCGTTCCATTATATTTTACTATTTCATTCTAAATGATAATGACAACCTTTACAGGCTGCCCCCGCGTCCTTTGTCCAGCCATATCCCGGATAGCTGGCGGGTGGTAAATACAACACTTTGCATGGGGCTCGAACCCGAGTTCCCCCCGGAGGGGGACACCGTGCCTACCACATGAGCTACGCTGGCCGAGTTTTACTATCTCATTCTAGACATATAGAGAGTTCACTTATTTTTAATCAAAATCCTACCGTATACTATTATTTTCTCATTGAAAATGTGGATTCTGTCCGCCTTGTATCAAAATTTTGAAAGACTACACAATCACACAAATCTGGTGGGTTTAAAATGCATGGAATGTTAAATGAGTTTACAATTGCGCTAACCTTCTTCACGTCCATTCGGTGACATACTGATAGTTGTGATTAATAAAGTCAACTACCTCTTTGAGATGTAAGCTACTCTTTCACCCTCTACTTCAAAATATTATACAACCATGTTCTTCATCCTTTACTTTTGATTTTATAGAAGTTATCATTATTTACTCGTCAATCAAAGTAGGTTTTTCCTCTTTAGAATTTTGCTACTGGTCCACATATAGTCTAGTCAAAATGCTAATATACTACGACAGAAAAATTTACTGACGTAAGTAATGTGGGAAGAACTTGAAATTCGTAAGGCTATCAAGTTAACCTTTGAACTACAAAAACCCATTTGAATTTCTTGGTGATGAACGTTTCTATGGTTTTTCTATACCAAGCTTACCTCTAAGAAGAAATGTATATCTCCTTGTACTAGCCTCATATTTAAGTCTTGTAATAAAAATTGGGCATCCAATGTTGACCTGAATCTCAACCTAAACTTTCATCCTTAAATAGTTTTTGATATCTTATCGTTAGTAAGAAAAAAGTAATTTGAGTACTAAATATAAGTTAACTTTTAACATTTTTTGACTACAATATAGATTTTGTCTAGTTTTCTGAGATCCTCATTGATACTTATATACATATTAGTAAGGGACTTAACAAGAGCTCGAGCTTTTGAAGAATGGTCATGAAGGATTTGTGAAGATGATTCCCCCCTAACCCAATTCATTACGAGTCAACACTCAACTATGTGCAAATATGAGAACATCCAGTTCATATCTATACTTCTCTATTATATCAAGGAATATGGTCAAAGAATAGTAAAATGTTGTATGAATGAGTGTGGCTCATGTGTTGTATGTAATAAAAGGGAATAGATAAAATGTACACCTAATATAATTTGCATTTTATTATATATAAAAATTATTGCTATACATAGTCAATACTTTTGAAAATATGAGTTCAAATGGGTGTTCATTGAGAAGTCGAGGTAATAAATTCAATAATGAATAGTTAATATCCATGAAAATTTTGTCAAACATAACAAGTATGTCACTACACTAGCATTTTTATATACCATTGTACACAAAAGGAACAATTTCATACAACATATAAGTACACAATAGTGCGTATGATAAAAATCAACAAATGTTATAGCGACATTTGATAAAAAATAATTTATGTCATAAGGCATTATTCTACAATTATAAAATGCCATCAAAAGTGAAGTCTTAGAGGCATTTACAACTTTTGTCACTATCTATCTAGTGGAATTGGTATTAGGTAAATTTTCAAGTGTAAAAAAATACCACTAAATATTTTTAGTGGCTTTTATGAGATTTTCAAAACACCAATAATGAGTAGGCTATGTTGAGCACCAAGCCACTTCTGATGCTTAAAAAACTCATTAAAAGAATGAGATGTTCTCAAGATCCCAGAGTGGTCATTTTTTCATTCTCCTCATGCTCTCGTATTCCATCAAACATACAAAAAATTGTAAAATAAAAAATAAGAATTGAAGAGGTTTTGCCAGACATAAGCTTGATAATTACTTCTCAAACTAGTAAGAAATCTACGATGACAATGACCCAGAGATTGAAGATGTTCCTACCTTACATTACTAATGCATCCATAGGAGTTAACCAACCGACTAAAATTTGATTGGATGCACTCTAAACAACAATGTCTTTTGAATGTATAGGACCCCATTGACACACTTTTAAACAATTCCGCAATCGCAAGGGTTCAATAGTAGTATAGGAATGGTAAGTCGGTGTTGAACCCAAGGGAGAGAGGGGGTACTAGAACTATGTTCATTTAAGGCTAGGTTCATACAATGGAGTCTAGGGTTAAATGATTTTACCTTAATTTGGATTGATTACACTTAAGGGTGATCGAACAAGAAACTTAAGGGAACTAAGAACAAAACCAACATTAAACCTAGACAGTTAGGGTCTAATTACAAAGAAAGCAAGCTAAGGTGGGAAAGCAAAATTTAAACTAAGACAAAGAAGATAATGAGATAACATTAACACTAGATTAGCAACACAAATTAACAATATAGAGATCACGACTAGTTAAACTAAGAAATGAGGTACACTAGAATAACAACTAACAAGCTAGAGTAAGCAAAGGTCTAGGTTAGTAATTACTAACTAGCCATAGCAAACAAAATTAAGCACGAAGTACCATTAACTAACCTAGCAAGATGTAATGTCCCCAAATACTGTCATCTTAGGACTTCAAAGGCCTGATAGGACAACATCTGAAAACATTAGCAAATCATATCAGAGTGTGTTGCAGAAGTAATATGTGCATACATGAACAAATAACCACAATGAGCATACACCATAACATTCTCAACATCCAACATGTATACTATTACCAAAACGAATTATTACAACATGAATTATAATTACGTATTGAAATATGATTTTAGAAGTCTATGAACATGTATGCTAACATGATCTTAACATAGTATGTACAACCTAGACTTTTCTCACTTACCGTCTTTTGTCCCATGCTAGCACTAAGCCTAAAACATACGTAAAACAATGGATCAACATACAATGTGTTATGTACATGGGAAGAATGGTACATAATTTATGGTTTTCATAATTTGAAAATACTTGCATAAACAAAGAAAAAAAATCATAGAAAACATTTCTTGATTAAGAGAAATACACCATATTTAGTCATTTTTCTAGATGAGTTGCATATTTGAGGTAGATGAATACCAAACATATATGTTGGGCCCTACCCCGTGTACCAAAAACTCTAGGGAACTCCATGTACACCATGTGCTCTAGGGAGGTGTACTAGTCAACATTAATCCATTCCCTCATAAGGGGAATAATGAACACCTAAATAACTACAAAACATGTACTCATAATTTATGTTTTCAAGTAGTAAAACACTGAGATTCAGATCATTGACAATACATGACTCTACAAAGGAAGGGGTGAGATTTGTAAATGTGTAGATCCTAGTGTAGTGTGGTGTAGTAATAGACCATCCCGACCCCTTCTCGTCCCCTGTATCACTCCTTTCGGGTATTACAGACCCTCTTCCATCCACTACAATAGAGCAGGGGGCTATAGGGGGATAAGCACAGTCCTATGCATCTAGGGTGTCAAAATTCATATGACCACACCAGGGGGAAGGAGCGCTTGTTTGTCTCATGCTCATTGCAATCCCCTTCCCTTGATTTTGACTTCGACGAAGATCCTTTTTTGCATGTGCTCTACTCGTCGTAGGTCTTCTCAGCTTATGTACTAAGAGAACTTTGTCCATGTCATCAAACCTTTTTGCATTTTATTCTATATTCTCTTTTTTCTAAGGGGGGGGGCACTAGATTGAATCGTAACTACACTGAGTTCATGGACGACATACATTGTTGTTTGGTTCCCCCCTCTTTGTAGGGTGATGATACCTATAAATGTGGAACACATATGACGATCTCTTCGAGCAAGGATATGTGATTGGGCCCCTAGATCCAAGTCAGAGCATATACATGGGTTTTCAAGTCATCCCCCAACCGGAGAATATACATCCAATGGAGAAAATTCACCTCTTCTCGCCTACTTACAATAATACTATACCCAATATTTGCAAATAAAAGAGCACACATAGATATAACAATTCAATCAAGAAAACCATACCATATAATTAAATAAACCCATGTACCTGAGTACAAAGAGTCATAATTATCCTAGATCATTTATATCCATGGTCATCACCTAATTAATAATATTTCATCATCATTAATATACGGTTCACCATTATTTGTGGTATTTTGGGCCCAATTAGGGTTTAAGCAAACCTAGGTTCAATCTGATCATAGGATGGTGTCTGATATTTTTATTTTGATCTATATGTCATTATTAAGGTCTGGTACGGAAATTTCATAGTTTTCTAATGCTTTATCTATTTTCTAGGATTAATATGAGGTTTAAAGCATTTAATAGTCTTTAATGAGGAATGACCTAATATTTGGAATATATGGTTCCATTCTAAGTCCAAAAATGGGTTTAAATAATCTTCAAGGTTCTACAAGAATTTTCTGAGCAATAATATCAACTGGATACTATTTATTGCAATAAATTGCATCTTAAAAGAAGCATTTACATCATATTCAAAAAACACCATTATTGAAGGATAAAAAGTCTAAACTAAGGGTTTTAAAAGAGATTAGGCATTTTTCTGAATCTAGGGGTATTTTTTTGGCCATCAGAGCTATATTATGTAGATTTTCTAAGAGTATGTCATTTTCTAGGGATTAAAATGATTTTACCTTGTGCAACGGGTCCCATTACCTGAGATGGTGGTCTTTGATTGGCCCACTCTGCCTCTCCTGGGTGCACCTTTGCTGGTTTGGTCCTTGTCAGACCAGCTGGTTGTGTGATGGACTGGACCGGTTCACCTAGACTGAAAGTTGGACTAGTCCGCTTGCTTCTTCTTTATTCTCTATGATACATATCTTTGTACTTCCACTATATGAGCACCGTCATGTGAGGGGATCCCTAGTGAGGAATCTTGCATTGCATGATCTTCCCCATCCTCAAGTAATGTCTCCAATGGACCCCTTAGCTAGGCAAAGTGGATTAGTTTACTCCCTGACCGCCTAGGTCTGGGTATCGATCTCTCGCTCTCGTCGCAAGAGCTATATTGCTGCATGACACACATGAGAAGATGCCACACATAGTATTCTCAAAGCTTGGACATGGTGGATCTCCAATGATTCAAATGTGAGCTTGTGACATTTCCATCACGTCAAGGAACTCTACGACTAGCCAAATTAATGAGGAGAAATCCTGGAACTCTAGGATCTTGATGTAAGACCCTTGGCCTAGGTTTTAGTCTGACCCTATTTGTTTTGTCTGGATTAAGTGAACCTTTCTCTAATCTTTTGAGACGATCTTAGAGCTTGTGGAGAGCTTAAGTCTCCAGTTTGAGTTTGTTTGGATGATGTTTGTGCCTTGTGTGCTAATTTTGGGACAGATTGCAATTTACCCATTTATGATGGTTATTTCACAATTTCCCCCCTCCAGAGTGTTCTTGCTCTCTTTCTTGTCTTCATGAGAGAGAGTGTGATACTTTTGGGCACCTTGGTTGGGCCTTGGTTGAGTGGTGACACCCTAATGGTGATTAGGGTTTCTAGGGTTTGCTTGGTTTTGACCCATGTGTGCTTTGTTGGTTTGTCTAGACCCTTGTATCGACCTAGGTTGGTGCTTGGAGTGTGTCTCAGTTGAGAAACCTTCCTTGGGTGTGTTTTCTCTCGATCATGGTCATTTTGATCGAGACTGTATGTACTTTTTTGGAGTGCCTTGACCTAGTGTGCATGGTGATTCTTTGTCTCGACCAAGGTGAGTGTGGTGCTTTGGTTTCAACCTTCTTTGGAGTCTTTGGACTGAAACCATGTCTTGGCGACATTTGTGGTGGAGAACCAACATAGGATATATTACTATCTCATGCATGCAAGGTTTAAGTGGTTTCTTGTTAGTTGCTTTGGTGGACAAGTGTCCCTTTGGTGCCTTTAGGTGTTGGCACCTCATCCCTCACCCTACTTCCCTTCTCCTTTTCTATATAAACCCTCTTCTCTCCATGCAACTGACCCTTTTCGATCCTTACCCTTCTCCTTGGAGCTTTGGTGACCAAGATCCCTTGCATGTGGTGACTTTTGGTCATCTTCAACCTTGGTAAGTGTATACCTTTCCTTGATGGCATTTCTTTTGATCTTGTACCCCACCTTCTTCTTTTTTCTTGGCCCTAGACCATGGATCCTATATGGTGGTCGTTCTTGAGAAGTGAAACCCTCATCACAAGGGTCATAGGCCATGTTTTGACAAGGTGGACCCAAGTGTGAGGAAGTTTCCTTCTCTTTTTCTCCCTCCTTTTGGTTCAACATAGAGTTCTTTACTCTCTTTTCTTGAGCAATCTTTGACTTGGTGTCTTCTTCTTTTTTCAGGTGATCTTGTGGTTAAGAGTGGAGCATTTGGTGGACCTTCATCGTCCTTGGTGATCATATGCTTGGAACTAGTGATCCTTTGATTCGATCTTCCTCAAGACGGGTGATATAACCCTCTACCTTCTCTATTATATCACTTTTCTTTACTTGCATGTTGTTGTATCTCTCTCTAAAAATGTACCCCTATCATGCTAGTATATAATAGCATGTTTTAAATCTTCATGATGATGATTATCATGTTTGGTTTGCTTGAAATTCGAAACCATAATTCATGGTACCCATTTTTAGTGATGGATGTGTTACGGTGGTTTACTCCCTATCCTTTGATCTTGGCTAGGATCACGTGCATGATGTTCATGTACCTTCATGCATTATGGGGTTTGGTTTTTGTTTTGGACATGTTAAACATGGTTTAACTCTCTTTCCTAAACCCTTATTTCTATATGCACATTTTCTGAGTGTTTTTGAGAGGATGGTCTTGCATGCATCTTGAGCTTTGGTTTTGTCACCATGTTTTAAATTCAGTCATTATGTTTTCCTCAGAGCTTTGGATGTTTTCCTCATGTGTTGGGGTTAACCTCTCTCTCTTCTATGTGGTTTTGATTAAAGATCCTCATCGTGATGATTATAAGGTTTGATGATCTATAAAACATTAAGTTTTGGGCTTTGTGACTCTAGGTATTTTTGTTGTTTGGTCTTTGTTTCGATTGAGACATACACCTATGTTTCTTCTTGGGTCAAGACACTTTGGCTTGCGGTGTTTTGGTCGAGATGATGTTCCTGTTTTGGGTACTAGTTTGGGGTTGTGACGTTTATGTTGAGTTGAGGTCATGACGTGGTATTTGTGGTGGTCAAGACATAGGTTGACATCATAGTCGAGACATGTCATGTTGCATTTGAGACGTTGTGTTGGGGATGGTGGTCGAGAGACCAGACATTAGTGCATCACGATCGCAGCCACGTGTTGGTGTGTCGCGGTCGCGACCAGGGTGGTGGTGCATTGCGGTCGCAACCATGTGATGGTGTGTCACTGTCGCAACCATGTGTTGGTGTTGTTTTAACACCATGCTGGAGGGTGGTCGAGACATGCATATGATGGATGGTTGATACATACATAATACATGGTTCCTATCTATACACAACATAGTGGTATGGGTACATGTATACATATGATTGATGTAATACTTAGTGTTTTTGAGATAATGATCTGCTCATAACCAAGTAATGAGACTTAACATAACATATTCCAATAAAGTGGGAAGTGGTGTACCTAGGGTTTGGTGATTGAGTATATCTATAAACCCTAATTGAGCAAATGACGAACCATAACCCTAATGTTGGGTAATACAATGTGTTTGCTCTTCTTTCTCAAAGTAGTTACAATACTATGATGTTTTCTCTGCCACACAGTTTGATGACTATAAGCCTTTAGGAGGCATGTTGAGACACATGTAATACATGAATAATGTGATTAAGGGATTGATGTCCCATAGTGATGCAACATTGGTGATAGCCTTGTATGGATGTGTGACAGTGATGGTGGCCTTGTGAATGGTTGTGCTACAATACTATGTGATGAGGTGACAAGTTCACACCTGTTACATTTTATATCTTTTGGAGTTGTACCATGCTCTTATTCTTGTAGAGTTTGTTTTGGTTTTGTACGTTGTAACTTGATTGATGCTAAAAGACACTTAATTGGCCTAATCAATAAAGTGGAACCTTAATCATTTAGTTGCCTTGTGCCATAGAGCCATCCTAGTGTCAGTGTTAGTGTTGGATGGTGAAACATGTTTTCCCCTTAGTGGAAGCTCAGTCATATACTGTTGAGTATACACATTCACATGATTGGATACGGGCCATACCCTTATAGGAGTGCGGCTACATGCTGTAGCTTAGTGATGTGACTCAATATGTACTTATGATACTTTCATAGGATTGGCTACGGGCCATACCCTAGAAGGAGTGTGCCTACGGGCCGTAGTTCAATTTCACTAGTGTTGTATCTATATACCAAGGCAGGCTAGGCTGTTTTGTAGTTAGACTTGATATGTCTCTACAATGTTTTCTTTTGTGCAGACCAAGAGGTGTTGGAGAGGCCATGGATTCTAGCTCTTCCATAGACCTTGTATGACACTGATTTTGGCTTGGTAGTGGTCAGTTGAAGCATGAGTGGTATACCTCATCTCCATAGGGCATAATAAAAGACATAATATAGCCGTTTAGTGTATTTGCATAGGGACAAAATGTGAAGAACATTGGTTGAAGCCTTGCCTTTCTTTTGTATTGTTTTAGTAATAGAAAACATACATGTTCTTCATATTCCTTCTTAAAATGTTAATTGTTCTACTACTCAGTGACAACTGCCTAGTATTGCTTAATCTGCTTTATTGGTGAGATACATATTGTTTAGGTTAATCTACTAAACATGCTTAGTATTTTATCACCTGCTTAGTTTTATATATGCTTTAATAGACGTTGGTGGAGATTTATATCTCTCACTGGGATGTTTGGTCTCACCCTGTGGGTTTTCAAATCTTTTAGGCATGGATGGAGAGGTGGAGATCGTGCACTTGAGGAAGAGCAACAACAAGAGTAGCAACTGATAAGGTTGAATGTGCTGCTAGTGTTTTGGTGTTACAGTCCTAGAGTTGTCCCTGTACACTCAGGACCTTGGGGGTGTTCTTGATGTGTTTTTTAGGGATGTTACCGATATGAAGTTTTGGGTTGTGTTCCTTTTGTTGTATGGATATGACATGTGTACATGCATGCATATATGGAACAAGTATCTCATGTAACAAGTTAATGATAGGAAGGTTGAAAAAAATGATGTAAGTACCTTGTGATATGTGTTATGTGATTCAGGTGTCCTGTTGTGGACTTATATGTGAAAGTTATCATCCTATGGTGCTTTTATGGAATTGATTTTAATTTCTTGTATTTTCTGGTAATCCACTTGCTTAGTGTTATTTCTACATTTAGTTTAGAGTAAATCTCATTTGTGACACGTCGAGGTGTCACAGTTTGATTGGTATCAGAGCTTTAGGTTTTATGAGTCTATAGTGACATATGACTAGGGTTTTTGTCTGTTGTAGTGTCATCCAATCTATTTTATCACAACTTCTGCTTATGCAGAAGAAGAAGAAGAATAGTAGAAAAGATGATTGGGGAACATAGAGAACATGTTACTGAGAGTGGTGTTGCTACACCAGGTGGAGGTGCAAGGAGGTAGGTTGTTGAGGAGAGGGATCCTGAGATACCCCAGTTAGACCTTACAGTGGTGGCCAATTATGCATTCCAATCCATGTTTGGATAGGTTATTGCCACGATTACACATATGGTGGACAGAATGCTCATTCCTCAAGTGAGAGAAGTAGTCCCCAATGTGAAATCTCCACTCTCAGGGAAGACTTTTGAATGGTTGAGGCAAGTTGGAGTTGTGGAGTATGTTGGTACGATAGATCCAACATATGCAGATCTCTGGTTTACAGAGTTGGAGAAAGCCTTCAAGATCCTCAACATCCCCGAGGTAGACAAAGTGAGGCATGCAGTGTATCTTTTGAAGGGGAGTGCTGGCCATTGGTGGGTCATAGAAGATGAGAAAAGGCCAGGTGTTGTGATCGGTTGGGAGGCATTCCAACGTGAGTTCGTCGATCGGTACTTCCCTATGACCTATCTGGATGAGAAGATTAACCAGTTTGAGAGGATTCGATAGGATCCATGTCGATCAATGAGTATGAAGTGAAGTTTATGGATTTGTTGAGGTTTTGTCCTCACATGGTCACAACAGATCAGGAGAAAATCAAACATTTTGAGAAGGGGTTGAGTACGGAGTTGAAAACTTTGACACCAACCTTAGAGAATAGAGAGCATTTTTCCATGTTCGTGGAGTCGGTTAGGAGGATAGAGAGACCCATGGTTGATAAGCGTGAGAAAGTAGACTGACACAGTACTAAAAAAAGTCATCAGGTGGATTCAACATAATAGAGAGAAACACAATAGACACATTGGTCACCAAGTAAGAGCAGAGGCCTATTTTTTCACCTGTAGGAGCGCACAATACAACATCTATGTTAGTGATGTTGCCGTCAAGGCCACAATATGATATCGGGACTTTCCATAATTGTATGCGGGTAGGGCATATGAGGTGGGAGTGTTTAGTGAAAGGTGATGAGGTGACCCAACAACTGAGGTGGAGCCAACATGGCTCGCAGAGACATAAATTTAATAGTGATGGAAGAGGATGTGGACAGGCATCACAGGCTGGTTCCTCTAAATAGGCTAGCAGGGAACGTAAATGTAAATAGGTGGCGACTAAATTCTATGCCATGAGTCAGCCATAGGGAGAGGTTAACACACAAGTAGAGACATGTTAGATGAAGTTATTTCATTCTGATGAGTCTGCATCTTGCTTTATACCTATTTTGGTTGACCCGAGTGCTATGCCCTCTCATAATCACCAAGTGGTGATTGATAGTTATTCTTTGTGTGTTAGTTGTGGACATGGGAGATTGAGGAAAAGATGCATAGGATGTACTCGTCTCTTTTCACTTTGGATTTCAAGGGCGAAATCCCTATTAGAGGTTTATGGCTTGTAAGACCCCTAACCTAGGTTTTGGACTGACCCTATTTACTTTTTCTTGATTAAGTGCTTATAACCTTTCTCTAATAATTTCATAAAAACTTAGAGCTTGTGGAGAGCTTAAGTCTCCAATTTGAGATTGTTTGGATAATGTTTGTGCGTTGTGTGCTTGTTTGGGTCAAATTGCAATTTACCCATTTATGAGGGTTATTTTGCAATTTGCCACCTCTAGAGTGTTCTTTCTCTCTCTTAGCTTCATTAGAGAGAGAGTTATTGTGGGATCTGATCCTGAGATGTAAATAGTTACCTCTCTTTATGAAAGAGGCTTTTATGGATCCATGCTGTTGTCTCGAAAAGTTTTAATTTCCCGTGATTTTTGTCTTCCGCTGATTACCGATTCACTTCCGCTAAGCTTTAATCGTGTTTATGTCATGGTTTGGAGATCAGAGCCCACAGTTATGATTTGGGGCACCTTGGTTGGGCCTTGGTTGAGTGGTGACACCCTAGTGGTGATTAGGGTTTCTAGGGTTTGTTTGGTTTCAACCCATGTGTGCTTTGTTGGTTTGTCTCGACCCTTGTCTCGACCTAGGTGGGTTCTTGGGATGTGTTTTGGTCAAGATACCTACCTAGGGTGTGTCTTTTCTCAAACCATGGTTGTTTGAATTGAGACATATTGTCCTTTTGTGGAGTGACTCGACCTAGTGTGCATAGTGACTCTTTAGCTCGACCTAGGTGTGTGTGGTGCTTTGGTTTCAACCTTCTTTGGAGTGTCTCAACTGAAACCATGTGTTGGGGACCTAGGTGTTCGAGACCCAACATAGCTTGTATCACCATCTCGTGCATGCAAGATTGAAGTGGTTGCATGTTAGTTTCTTTGGTGGACAAGTATCCCTTTGGTGCCTTTAGGTGTTGACACCTCATCCCTCACCCTACTTCCCTTCTACTTTGCTATATAATCCCTCTTCTCTCCATGAAACTGACCCTTTCTGGCCCTTATCCTTATCCTTCCTTGATTTCTCATTCTTGGAGCTTGGTGGAGTAAGGAGAGTCGATCCTTGGAGCTGTGGTGACCAAGATCCCTTGCATGTGGTGACTTTTGGTCATCTTTAACCTTGGTAAGTGTATACCTTTCCTTGATGGTGTTTCTTTTGATCTTCTACCTCACCTTCTTCTCTTTTCTAGGCCCTAGACCATGGATCCTCCATGGTGGTCTTTTTTGAGAAGTGAACCCCTCATCACAAGGGTCATAGGCTATGTTTTGGCAAGGTGGACCTAAGTGTGAGGAAGTTTCCTTCTCTTTTTCTCCCTCCTTATTTTGGTTCGGCCTAGAGTTATTTGCTCTCTTTTCTCAAGATATCTTTGATCTTGGTGTCTTTTTTTTTTGAGGTGATGTTGTGGCTGAGAGCGGAGTCTTTGGTGGGGCTTCATCATCCTTGGTAATCATGCGCTTGGAACTAGTGATTGTTGGAGTCGATCTTACTCAAGGCAGGTGATATAACCCTCTACCTTCTCTATTATAGCACTTTTCTTTACTTGCATGTTGTCGTCTCTCTATCTAAAAATGTACCCCTATCATTCTAGTAGATAATACTATGTTTTCTATCTTTGTGATGGTGGTCATCATGCTCAGTTTGCTTGGAATTCGAAACCCTAATTCATGGTACCTGATTTTAGTGGTGGATGTGTTATGGTGGTTTTCTCCCTATCCTTTGATCTTGGCTTAGATCTCATGGATGATGCTCATGTACCTTGATGTATTATGAGGTTTGGGATCTGTTTTGTATGTGTTAAACGTGGTTTAACTCTCTTTCCTAAACCCTAATTTTATGTGCACGCTTTCTAAGTGTTCTTGAGAGGATTGTCTCGCATGCATCTTGAGCTTTGGTTTTGTCACAATGTTTTAAATATGGTTATTATTTTTTCCTTTGAGCTTCTAATGTTTTCCTCATGTGTTGGGGTTTATATCTCTCTCTCCCCTAAGTGGTTTTGATTGATGATCCTTATGGTGATGATTCTAGGGTTTGATGATATAGAAATCCTTAAGTTTTGGGGTTTGTGACTCTTGGTATTCTTGCTGTTTGGTCTTTGTTTCGATCTAGACATACACACATGTTTCCTCTTGGGTCGAGACACTTTGGCTTATGGTTTTTTTGGTCTAGATTATGTTCCTATTTTGCATTGAGACAAGTCATTGGTTCTGGTTTGGGGTCACGATGTTGCTGTTGGGTTGAGGTCGCAACATGCTATTTGCGGTGGTCGAAAGATAGGTTGATGCTGCGGTCAAGACGTGTCATGTTGCAGTCGATATGTTGTGTTGTGGATGGTGGTCAAGACGCCAGGCAGTGGTGTGTCGTGATCACAACCATCTATTGGTGTGTCGCAATCATGACCAGGGTAGTGGTGCATCACGATCGCAACCATGTGTTGGCGCGTCACGCTTGTGACCATGTATTGGTGTGGTTTGGACATCATGATTGAGGGTGGTTGGAACATGCATATGATGGAGGGTTGATACATAGATAATACATGGTTTCGATCTATACACAACATAGTGGGAAGGGTACATGTATACGTATGATTGATGTAATACTTAGTGCTATTGAGATAATGATTTAAACATAACCAAGTAATTAGGCTTAACCTAATGTGTTCCAAGAAAGTGGGAAGTGGCGTACCTAGGGTTTGGTGATTGAGTATAGTTATAAAACCCTAACCGGGAAAATAAGGAGCCATAAACCAAATGTTGGGTAATGCAATGTGTTTGCTCCTCTCTCTCAAAGTGGTTATAATATTATGATGTTTTCTCTTCTTATTTATGAAACCCTAACACTTGCAAGTGAAATGAATACCATAGACAATGTTTGCTATGGTGAATATGATGTGACACATGTTGATGACTATAAGCCTTTAGATGACATGTTGAGACACATGTAATACATGAATAATGTGATTAAAGGATTGGTGTCCCATAGTGACGTGACATTGGTGATAGCCTTGTATGGTTGTGTGATAGTGATGGTGGCCTTGTGAATGGAAGTGCTATAGTACTATGTGATGACGTGAGAAGTTCTCACCTTATACATTTTATATCTTCTGAAGTTGTACCATGCTCTTATTCTTGTAGAGTTTGTTTTGGATTTGTATGTTGTAACTTGATTGATGCTAAAAGATACTTAATTGTCCTAACTAATCAAGTGTAACCTTAATCATGTAGTTTTCCTATGCCATAGATCCATCCCACTGTCAGTCTTAGTGCTGGATGGTGAAATAGGTTTTCCCCTTAGTGGAAGCTCAGAGTCATATACTATTGAGTATACACATTCACAAGATTGGTTGCATGCCATACCCTTGTAGGAGTGCATATACGGGCCGTAGCTCAGTGATCTGACTCAATATATACTTATGTTACTTTCATAGGATTTTCTATGGGCCATACCCTAGTAGGAGTGCAACTGCAGGTCATAGCTCAGTTTTACTAGCACTGTGCCTATATACCAAGGCAGGCTAGGTTGTTTTGTAGTTAGACTTGATATGTCTCTATGGTGTTTTCTCTTGTGCAAACCAATAGGTGTTGGTGAGGTTGTGGATTCTGGGTCTTTCATAGACCTTTTATGCCACTGATTTTGACTTAGGATTGGTCAGTTGGAGCGTGAGTGGTATACCTCATCTCCTCAGGGCATAATAAAATATGTAATACAACCGTTTAGTGTATTTGCATAGGGGCAAAATGCGAACAACATTAGTTGAAGCCTTACCCTGCTTTTATATAGTTTTAGTAATTGAAAGTATACATGTTCTTCATATTTCTTCTTAGAATGTTAATTGTTCTACTGCTCAGTGACAACTACCTAGTATTGCTTATTCTGCTTTGTCAGTTAGATACATATTGTTTAGTTGAATCTTCTCAACCTGCTTAATATTTTATCTACCTGCTTAGTTATATGTTCTTGAATAGACGTTGGCAGAAAGTTATATCTCTCGTTGGGACGTTTGGTATCAGCCTGTGGGTTTTCACATCTTTTACGTGGCCATGCACAATGAAGTGGAGATCGTGCAACTGAGGAAGAGAAGCAGCAAGAGCAGTTGCTGACAAGGTTGGATGTGTTGTTAGTCTTTTGGTGTTAGAGTCCTAGAGTCGTCCTGGTACACACAAGTCCTTGGGGCGTTCTTGATGTGTTCTGTATGATATGAGGCTTTGGGCTTGTGTGCCTTTTGTTGTATAGATATGACATGTGTAAATGTATGTATATATGGAACAAGTATCTCATGTAACATGTTGATGACATGAAGGTTGATAACAATGATGTTATCACCTTATGATATGTGTTATGTGATTTAGGTATCTTGTTGTGGACTTATATGTGAAAGTTTTCATCCTATGGTGCTTTTATGGAATCAGTTTTAATTTCCTATGTTTTCTGGTAATCCACTTGCTTAGTGTTATTTCAACATTTAGTTTTGAGTAAATCTCATTTTTGGCAGGTTGGGGTGTCACACTTGAGATCTCTGTGGGTAACTGGTGTCAAATCCTGGTTCACCCTCTTAGAGTCCACCACCTCCTCATCGATGAGGTTGATTTTATCTGACGAGTAGTGGCCTCTTCAACCTTCTTCTATGACCATGGTGGATGGTACACAACATGGCATAATGACTGATCCTTGCTTCTTCATGAGTTCTGAAGAGGCCCTTTCATAGTTAGACACAGAGAGAACTCGAGTGGCTTAGTGATGAGACACTAATAGATTTTTTGCTCGACCATGAAGAGTGGTGATTGAGAACAACAATGTAGGAATTTGAGTTTGGATCCCCTTAGTCTTGGGTTAATCCTCTAAAGGCCTAAATCTTGAGGTTAATTCCATTAGGTCCACCAACTTTTGGAGGAACTATTTGAATAGGGATGAAGGATCTGATATCCTTTCCCTCGACTTGACCTACATCTTCAACAAGGTGCAGGAGGCTGATTGCTAAACCACTGTTCCTGGACATCTTTGATTGCCAAGAAAAGACTCATCCTAATACAAGAAGATTCCTAATCTGATTGAAGTCATCTCTGAGGCTCTTCCATGCCTTCCTCCTCTTCAGTCACTCTCTCATTTCTTGTTGAAGGCGACATAACTAGGGGCATGGTCTTGTTCTCTCCATATACACCATCTCATGCCTCAATTCAACAACTAGTGAGATGTTGGGAGAGAGAGACAATAAGGATTCTCAGTTAGAAACTCATGTTGATCTGCATTTTGAGCACTAGTTCATGTTGGAGATGCAAAATTTGGTCATTTCCTCTCCACAACATGTAGGAGGTAGTGGATTAATAGTTATTGTTCATTTTATATAGGGTTAGGATGTTGGATAAATTGACATTAGTATAATCCCTTTGTTTCTATGATGACAAACATTTCATTCTTGTGAATCTAACGTGCTACTTGAGTGTGCAGGAATAAGGTGGATGACAAATACTTGGAAGATCTATATGCTAAAATTTCTTTAAGTCGTGAATGTAATCAAATGTAAAAACTTGTACAAGTATATAATGTACAAGTACTTAGACATCATGTAAATCAAGCGTTAGATCTTCCCTAGCCAATCACAACACTTAGATAGGTCATCCCCTAAAATAGTGTCACATCTGCACACTCATACACACACTTAGTACTTAGTTTAAAATGTTGAAATAGGGTAGAGTGAGATCATATTTCTTGTAGAAGGCCTCAGGGTCAACAAGGTCAAAATACTCAGGGTAATCCTTTCTCCAGGTGTCACTCACCTCAGTACCCCAGAAAAAGATATTCACGGTATCCCCGGAGACTTGGAAATTCTTCTTGGCTGTCATGGAAGTAATGACTACTTGAACCGAGACACTCTCGGTCGACAAATTCCTCGACCGAGATTGACCCAAGTAGCCGTTAGACCCAGCAGATAAGGTGGTTGGGAGTTGGAAATGAACGTTCTAAACACTTGCTCTAGGACGTCCCTCGGTCGACAAATCTTCGACCGAGAAGGACTCTCGATCGACAAATTGTCGACCAAGATGAGTTCTATCTGCACTTTTCAGAATTAATTAACTAGCCGTTGTTAAAGCAACTAATGGTTACCTAACAACTAGTTAAGCACTAAGAACCCCCTAGAAAGTGTCTAGAACGTCCTTAAGCACTTGTAGGTCATTCCTATAAATAGGACATGCCTTAGGAAACCTAAACTCACTCATATACACTTGTGCTATACTTGAGATTACACTTGCAATTGGCAATCTGTTTTGAGCAATTGAGCAACACTAGCATTGGATACTCATTCCCTTGCTCTAAATTTGTGTCCTATAGGCTAGCATCTCCTATCCACGACACTTACACTTCTATATACATTGGTTAGGAGATCAAAACGCTTGATATAGGAAATCAAGCCTTGAGCTACAAGTGGTATTGTAATTTCTATTTTTCCTTCTTGTTCCTTTTATCTTTTGTATTCTCCTTGCTACTCCTTAGGTTGGAGGCTGTGGATTGGAGAAGGTTCTTCTCGGTGGAGAAGGTGGACTTCGGACTACTTCAAGAAGGCTGTTGCAACAGGAAGCTACTTCTAGAGGAAGGCTACTTCAAGGGGGAGCTTGAAGTTACTTCAAGAAGGTTGCTTCAAGGTTGGTGCAACTACTTCTAGGTGAAGGCTGTCTGAAGGGTTTGGTGAAAGAATTGTAATTTTATGTAATATCCTTGCGAGGTAATAAAATTTGATTCTTTCAAAATCCCGATTGGGTAAGCAACCGGGTAGTGGATTGACTGCCTTAGTATTTGCTAAGGTTGGAACCACCCTAAATTCTTGTCCCCTTATCTAATATTTCTGTGGTTGGTTGCTTGAGTTAAAATATATTAAAATAATTATAGAACCCTATTCACCCCCCTCTAGTGGTTTTTTCAATTGGTATCAGAGCAGGCTTCAAGGAGCTCTAATCGAGTCTTGAAGAATGAAGGGTGATGATGTCTACAACTGCAAGCAAAGGAAAAGCATGGACAAATCTTCAACAAGTTGCAGTTGGTGCTTAGGAACAAGCCACACAACAATTAGTTGTCCATGGAGAGAAAAGAAGGAAGAGGTGCACAAAAATTGCCTCATTGCTACAACCAATGAAGAAGAAGAAGAGATAAGCCTTCTTGATTTATCAAAAGAAGAGCTAATTGCTAGTCTTGAAGAAACACATAATAAGTATATTGAGTGCAAGAAGAAATTAAAGAAGTCTAATAAAGCAAATGATGAGTTACATGCTAAACTTCTTGCTCTCACATCTAAAAATGAATATTTGTATGCAAAATTAAATGATCTTGGATTTGAAAAGGATGGTGTTATTTCTGAAAATGATACTTTGAAATCATCTCTAAATGATTGTAATGTGAAGATTTTTACTCTAGAAACAAATTACAATCTTCTATCTCAAGAAAAGGTTGGATTACTTGCAAAGTTAAATGATCTTCAAAAACAACTTATTTTGTGTACACATCTAGATTATGATACTATTGTGAAAGAAAGAGATTCCTTATTATCTAATCTAGATCAAGCAAAGCTAGACATCAATAAGATAATGGATGAGATTGTCAAGCTGCAACAAAAGATTAATAGTTTGAATAACAATGATACCCTTGATAAAATTTTAAATAATTCTTATCATCAAATTGGAAGGAGAGGAATAGGTTATAATCCTAAAGGAAAATCTTATCCAAAACCTAGTTGGAGAAATACACAAGCACTAGAAAATCAATTTATGTATGTACCTAAAGGAAAACATACATATGAACCCAAGAACAACCTAGAACAAAATCATAGAAAGAGATATGAGGTTGATTCCATATGTTGTCATTATTGTTTGCGTCTTGGACATTACTCTTTCTCATGTCCCTACAAGAAAAAGGATGTTGAGTTAGTATGGGTTCCAAAACCCCCAAACTAAATGGATAAAATTAATTTGAGATATGACCAAAGACTCTAAGTTGTATATTTCTATGTCTATCTCAACTTAACATAATAGGACACCAAGTTTCCAAATATACATATTAAACTACTTGTTTTAGTTTGGATTCTCAAAATGTATATGATTAGTTGAGATTTAACCTAAATGTTGCTTTGATATTTAAATATCTCAACTAAATCGAGCTTTAACTTTCATATTCTTGTTTTACTTAGAAACAATTACTGAAAACAGTTCTAAAATAGTATAGAAACATTTTCGGTCGAGAAACTTTTCGACCGAGAACACTGTCGGTCGAGAAATAGTCGAACGAACAGGTTCCTATTTACAAGTTTGCAATAAATCTGAACCTGTTTTAACTTAATCTAGTTTGCTATCAAATTTGTTGTTGATGATTGATTTAATATGTAAATCAAGAATGAATCTTGGAGACCATCTTTTCATCAAAACATATTGATCGTTTGCATCATGAATTATTGAATGAAGGTATAACATTATGAAATCCTTAAAACATATTGCAAAAGTGCTATATGAAGACTGATTTTGAACAAATATTATTCATTGATTGAAAAAGTTTATCTAGCATGATCATTTACAAAGTTTGTCTTAAATTTGAAAATCCATGAATCATGAATAAGATTATTTTAGTTTATCCTCCACATGGTTTGGCTTAAAATGAAAAATTATGAACCATGAAAATTGCTATTTTATCATAGTCCACATGGTTTATCCTAAGTTTTTCTTGGTCTATCTATATAGGAACCATGTGTATTAAAATCTAAATGGTCATAATCATTGTATTTCATGAAATCACATGCTTCCATCTTGATCATTGTATTGTGTATATGATTCTACTGTTCTATCATAATCATGATCATTATGTTTCATTGGTTTGTCTAAAATAATTTTTGATCCATATATTTACAAACCATAAATGGATGATCATTGTGATTACACATATAGATGATGCTATCATTGAAAATGCCATTTTGCAAAACACTAAAACTCTATGGCATAAATGCATCTTAACATAATAGAAAATGATTATTGTATGCATGGCTTGTAATAAATGAATGATGATGCTATGACAAGCCAAATAGTGTCTAATGTTTTATCTAGTTGTTTGCAAAATCTTGACTTTAAGACATTAATCTTGCTTTTAAGGATATATGTTTCTAAAAGAATCTTATGATTAATATGAAAATAAGGGTACAAGAAGAAATGGGATTTAATATTTATGTACCCATAGCAAAGCTTATGAGACATCATTCACAATGAATGTAAAACATACATTCTAGAAAAATCAAAGTCAAAGACTTCACTATGATGCCCATATTAAGTCTTCATAATAGGTATCACTTAATGTGCTTCAAATTGATATTTATTTACAGATACCTACAGCAATTATACTTCACATATGAATGTTTAAATTGGAAATCTGCAGAATTTGCCTCTTGATTGAAATTAAATTTAATCAAGGGGCGCAATGGTCGAAGTCAAGGTCGACCTAAAATAAGCTTGACAAAATGCTTATTTGTACATCATTTTACTGCACTTAATCTTAGTATCTTAATTCAAAATGTGTTTATCATATTGAAAACATAATTTTAGTGCATAAAAGGTCAACTTATTATGATCTAATATTGATTGTGACATTAAAATCCTTAAATTATCTTGACTATAATATTAAGGGGGAGCTCACACAAACTATCTTGATTATAAGATTAAGAAGTTTACAAAACTTTGTAAACATCATTTGAATCCTGTTATGACCTTAGTATCCTTAAAAGAAGTTTTGGTTATGAAAAACAAAGAAATTTACAATATTCATGAATATGACATATATCTTGATCTTAATGGAATCCTATAAACAAATTTGGGCTTAACATTCTGTGTATTTGGTTAGAGATACATACATGTATTCTACTATAAGCTTAAAGGATTCTCATGTCATTTTAGGGCTTAACATCCCTTGAAAAATGGATGAGAAATCAATACACATATGCCATGAACTTAAGAGAATCTCATATCATTTCAAGGCTTAACATCCTTTGCAAATGATTGAGAAATAAATTGTGGCTAAATTTGACAATAAGTGGTTTGCATTCCTTGCTTTTAAAACTGAATATCTTATTATGGGGGAGCATCTAATTATCAAATTAAGGGGGAGAAATAAAAAGTCATAATAAATGATTATCTTGGATATGTTTTTGAAATGACAAAGGGGGAGAAATAATATAAAATCAAAAATAAAATGAGTTTCATAATATCTTGGCCAGCACACACATGGTAAATAAGAATGGCTACAAAAGGTAAACTTCAGGTATGAAACTCATATGATTTATATTTCCTTATTTTATATTTAGGAAATGTTTGTCATCTTCAAAAAGGGGGAGATTGTTGGCTAAATTGACATTAGTATAATCCCTTTGTTTCAATGATGACAAACATTTCATTCTTGTGAATGTAACATGCTACTTGAGTGTGCAGGAATAAGGTGGATGACAAATACTTGGAAGATCTATATGCTAAAATTGCTTTAAGTCATGAATGTAATCAAATGTAAAAACTTGTACAAGTATATAATGTACAAGTACTTAGACATCATGTAAATCAAGTGTTAGATATTCCCTAGCCAATCACAACACTTAGATAGGTCATCCCCTAAAATAGTGTCACATCTGCACACTCATACACACACTTAGTGCTTAGTTTAAAATGTTGAAACATGGTCATTCTCGGTCGACAAACTCCTCAACCGAGACACTCTCGGTCGACAAATTCCTCGATCGAGATTGACCCAAGTAGCCGTTAGGCCCAACAGACAAGGTGGTTGGGAGTTGGAAATGAACGTTGTAAACACTTGCTCCAGGACGTCCCTCGATCGACAAATCTTCGACCGAGAAGGACTCTCGATCGACAAATTGTCGACCGAGATGAGTTCTGTCTGCACTTTTCAGAATTAATTAACTAGCCGTTGTTAAAGCAACTAATGGTTACCTAACGACTAGTTAAGCACTAAGAACCCCCTAGAAAGTGTCTAGAATGTCCTTAAGCACTTGTAGGTCATTCCTATAAATAGACATGCCTTAAGACACCTAAACTCACTCATAGACACTTGTGCTATACTTGAGATTACACTTGCAATTGGCAATCTGTTTTGAGAAATTGAGCAACACTAGCATTGGATACTCATTCCCTTGCTCTAAATTCGTGTCCTATAGGCTAGCATCTCCTATCCACGACACTTACACTTCTATATACATTGGTTAGGAGATCAAAACGCTTGATATAGGAAATCAAGCCTTGAGCTACAAGTGGTATTGTAATTTCTATTTTTCCTTCTTGTTCCTTTTACCTTTTGTATTCTCCTTGCTACTCCTAGGGTTGGAGGCTGCAGATTGGAGAAGGTTCTTTGTCAGTGGAGAAGGTGGACTTCAGACTACTTCAAGAAGGCTGTTGCAATGGGAAGCTACTTCTAGAGGAAGGCTACTTCAAGGGGGAGCTTGAAGTTACTTCAAGAAGGCTGCTTCAAGGTTGGTGCAACTACTTCTAGGTGAAGGCTGTCTGAAGGGTTTGGTGAAAGAATTGTAATTTTATGTAATATCCTTGCGAGGTAATAAAATTTAATTCTTTTAAAATCTTGGTTGGGTAAGCAACTGGGTAGTGGATTGACTGCCTTAGTATTTGCTAAGGTTGGAACCACTCTAAATCCTTGTCCCCTTGTCCAATATTTTTGTGGTTGGTTGCTTGAGTTAAAATATATTAAAATAATTATAAAACCCTATTCACCCCCCCTCTAGTGGTTTTTTCATAGGATAGGGCCAAGCATCTATTATCAAACCAATGCACCCCAAAGTCCTGCTGGACATGTGACAAATCAATGAACCTATCCCAATACAAACATGTATTAATAATTTCATTAAATTTACACCTCGATAATTTCCTATAGGATCATGCTTTCACTTTGAATTTTTAAGCCAAGATTCCTCTTGGTTTATTCCATGTTACATATAGATTTAGCATCCAAACTTTATGGATTGACTGCTCAAATTAGTTAATCTAAAGGGGTAAATACATAAGGATTTTAAACTTATATATACATAAGTTGGTCTCTCGCATCTTCAACACAAGCTCAACTTGCTTACTTAGACCATATAACCCCTCATGGTATGTAAAAAGACCATTTTTCTCCATGTATGTCTCCAACTAGTATATTGGTTACAAACTCCTAAAATCATGGTTATCACACAAGTCCTAGCTACCATGAACAAAACAAGTAACTAAGAATACAAGTATAGTAAATAAGTAAGTATTAACTAGAAAGGAAGCAATTAGAATTTTAAGCAAGTTATGGAAGTGTGGGCCATTTGGGGTGATAAATGTAGAACATAGGTTGGGGGTTATAACATGCAGGCCATATTCATTCATTTATATTGTTAAACCAAACAACAACACAGATGCTAGGGAATTACCCTAAACTATTGGTTGGCCATGGATGGAATAGGATGTGTGAAGGGGAACTACATCCTTAAAACACCCTATCCAACCTTACATGGCTCATTTGGATTAGGGTTTAGGTGAAATTCTACTGGATCTAATCAAGTATAGGTTTCTAGGGTAGAATCTCTTAAGAAAACTGGGGTCAGGGACAATAACAAAGGGTGCAAATTAGGGTATTTCACCTAACAACGCCTACCATCTAGCTTTTAGGTAACTCCAAGACAATTGCACCAAGTCCCTATAAACTAGCTACTTATATCTCACACATAGGATTAGGAGAAAGGATGTATATGTAGGAAGATGGTGTTCTAGATAGGGATCCACTAGTTGGACCTAGGAGCATATACCAAAATAGCCACACATAAGGCATTTTCTCCTAGACCTAGGTGGATTCAGAACAAATCACAAGGTAATCTATGTTTTCAAGCACAAATTGCAAGATAAGTTATGGGAACTTGTATGGAAGTAGAAGACAATCAATATAAAACAAAACTATAAGGTTTACAACTTATTTCCCACACACATTGTAAGGACCTTGACCTAGGTTTTGGGATAACCCTGGATGTTTTTCCTAAGTAAGATGATTCGATCCTTGTATTAATCTTTTGAAAAGTAATTAAGACTTAAGGAGATCTCAAGTTTCAAGTTTGGTCCTGTTTGAATGTTGTTTGAGCAATGTTTACTTGTTTTGGACCAAAGTGCAATTTACCCAAGATAAGGGTTATATTGCAATATGTCACGTGATGGGTGTTCCCTTAGTAATTTATCATCATAAGAGGGAGAATGATGCTAAGGGTTGCCTTGTGGAAAGCCTAAATTCCAAGTTCAGCTTGTATGGTTGATGCTTGTGCTTTATGTGCTAGTTTTGGTGCAACTTGCAAATTAACAAATATAAAGGGTTGATGTGAAATTTACCACCTCTAGAGTGTTCCTATTCTATCTTAGTATCATCTAGAGGAGAGAGATAAGGGTGTGCCTTCTTTGAGTCTTGGCTAAGTGATAACACTCTTGGTAATGTTAGAACCATAGAAAGTTGAGTACTATGAATCCTAGATGAGGTTGTGTCGAGTTTTGAAGGGCATATGGGGGTGCCTATCAGTTTATAAACCATAGAGGATGTCCCCTATCGGTTTGTAAACTTTTTTATGCATTCATGATGGTTTAAGAACCTCAAATAGGTGAAGCCTATCAGTTTAAGACTTTCTTGCAAAAGTGGCATCCTACACAAAGTGATGACGAGTTGTGATATCTTTTCAAGGAAGCTACTCAATGGCCGATACCATACCCTTGGATTATCCACAAGATTTTTGCATGTTAAGATAAAAGAGGTTGCATGGTGTCACCATGCATGGACATGTGTCATGCATGTACATATGGTGATGACACCTTGCATATACTCTCTTTCATGAGCCTCAACTATATATACCTCTCTTTTCAGCTCCTAGTAAACCTTTCGATTCCTTTACTATCTCTTGCTTGGAGGACGACCCTAGGAGCTCAAGTAGAAAATAGAAGATTGAGAATCTTGCCTAAGGGGAATCCATGGTCATCTTCAACCTTAGAAAGATTATGCTTCTCGGATCATGATTCTTTCTTTCTTTCCTTTTTCACCAAGTTTCTTTCTATGGAATCACCTTTCATATAGAGGTGTTATGATCAAGTATTGCATTCTTGATAAGTCATCTTAAACCTTGGGAACATGGATATTGGAAGCTTGATGCTTTAGTGGTGATCTTGAGGTGGGTTATATAACTTGGAACTCAATTTTTTACTATTCACCTTCTATCATGCAATACTTGGTGATTCCTTTTCTACTTCGAATTTTCTAGTTTGAAAGATAGTTCTATGAGATCTAATGGATATATGGTGTTGTTGTCCATGAACTAGAGTAGTAATGGATGATGACTTTGAGCTTGAAGATGATGAAACTGATATGCACAAACTGATATTGGTTTGTGAAAACCCTAACCCGATACAAGGGTATATGCATGGAAACCGATACACATGAGCTCCTATCCTTTTGGTTTGTAACATGAATAGGACTACTGTCCTCTTAATTGTTTAACCTATCACCTAAATTCTAAGAATAAGGCAGGCCAATATCTAGAAGATATCCAAGTCAATACACATACTTGCACCATCACATGGATGGACGACATGACTTGTGATACTCTAAAAACAATATGTTGTTGATAAGATGATATGTTAGATGCTCTAAAAATGATATGCCTCAAAGGCACTAGTTTTTCATGACCAAGAGATGTCTTGTGAAGATGGAATATCAAACTAAATGCCTCAGTTGAGTGTGGAGGCTGACATGGCCAATCCTAACCCTAAACTTGATACACTCACAAACCCGATATCCCTCTAGCATGATCCATGTGTGATGGGCAATATACCTAGCCTGACATACTTTGTGAAAAGTATGGGTAACACATACCTTAAGGTCTTGGATGATACACCAAGTAGTGGTGAGGATAATAGGTGAGAAAAACTAAGGTTTCGAATAAGGGTTCACCAGATACAAATTAAACCCTAGAGGTCGATATCTCATAGTAAGCCATGAGGTCAATACACAAAGGTATAGCTAGGCTGATACCCTATCTGATGTTGAGTGGCTGATACACTAATTGGTTGAGTGGCCAATACCATAGTTGATGGTGTGGCTGACACACTAGTTGAGTGAGTGGCTGATACACAATAAGATAGTATGGCTGATACACACAAGAATAATCTATGGCTGATATACCTCAACCACTATACAAATGATACTACTCTAACCATCTCTAAACCGATATCATTTGATATGTCTTGGCGAACACAAGTAGATGTCTCTAGGCTGACATAAGTGGATGTGTCTAGGATGACATAAGGATTAAAGTGGAGGCTGATACACCTTGTTGAATATAGGCCGATACACCTTGATGAGTGTAGACCGATACACCTTGAATATAATAATTGAATATACTATAAAGTAATGAGATGGATATACTTTGAAAAGTGTAGGCCAATATACCCTAAAGAGGGTCAAGTCAATACTACAAGTTAAAATTGAATCTAGTATCCTAGTAAGGATGAGAGAGAAACTTATATCACTCATGTTGATAATGAATTATTGATAATTGATGAGAGTAATCAATTATGATTGAATACTTATGTCAATGATATAAGATCCTAGATGTGAGGAATTATGAATTAGGGATTCAATTGTTGAATAAAACCCTAAAGACCCTAATCAGTTACAATAGAAGTCCTAACCCTAATGATGAGAGGGTTGTAACTTGATTGAGCTATTATCTGTGATACAATTGAATGTAAAGATAATAATATAATCTCCTAGAAATAAGGAGTTATGGTCTAGGGTTGGTGATTGAGTATAACCTTGGAAACCCTAACCAATTGAAAAGAGAAACCCTAACCCTAATCACAAGTGGGTATGTAACTTGAAATGGCATGATGATAATAATCTGTGGTTACAATAATGAAATCTTAACCATGAATGCCTTATGGATATAGCCAAATGAGGGATATAGTGTTTATAATCTATTATAGCTTGATTATGCCTCATAAGACCTATGGAATGATAGTTTCATAGAAAGAATGTACATAGGTATGATGACCTGGAAAAAACATAATTGCCTATAAGGTGATGCAGTATTCAATGGTGAGTTCAAGGGATTGATATCCCATTACAAAAATGATAGGGTAACATAGAGGTGTTCTAACTATTAAAGAATCTTAGACAATATGATATACCTTTCATATTATTATATTGGTAAATTGATTAATGGATTATTATTTTACAACATGATGCTGACATTTAAATTGATATCTCTTTTATCATGAGAACCTAATCATGCAAGTGTTTTGAGATAATATGCATAGCCAACTATGGGCTATGGTGATGTGACATTATATAGATTTAATGGGCCGCGTGAGACATGTAAAATACTTGAACAACATGTATAATGTTTATGTGGGTCTTATGATCTAGAGTTGGTTGTTTCCTAATGAGAGGTGACATTGTTCAATAATGAACTAAGAAGATTGAAACTCCGTAGCATGTGATAATTAAGTATATGGGTTTGATGACCTAGAGATGATTGTTGCCTGGTAAGAGGTGACACTGTTCAAAGATGAAATGAGGGTTTGATACCCAAAACATGATGAAATTATTAAAGGGATGAGATTCCTTGTAATATGTTCAAGGGATTGAGATCCCAGGAATGGAATAACAAGATATATTCCAAATGATACTAGATTTCTTAAGACATGTATTATGCTTTCCTTGGTAGTAATTACCAATAGTTCATGCTTGTAACTTGATTGATGCTAAAAGATGTAGTAATGCACTTAACATATCAAGTGAACTAAAAATGTAGTTGCCCTAGCCGTAGATCCATTCAGTGTCAGAAGTTGTTGAATGGTGGGACAAGTTTAACTCGGAGCACATATTGTTGAATGTGTAGGGTACAAGTTGTATCCTAAATTCATAGGATTAGCTTCAAGCCATTTCCTTAAAGAGTGTGGTCGAGGCCGTAGCTCTAATACAAAAGAAGAGTATGGTTGAGGCCATGACTCAATATATATAAGTAGGATTGACTGAAGGTCATACCCTAAATAGAGAACATGCTACATGTTGTATCTCTATAGCGAAGAGCCTCTATATTCCAGTATAACTAATTGCAGTTTGGCTCATAATGTCTCTACCACTCTCGTACTGACTGGGGAAGATGAGGTCGCGGATTCCAACTCTTCCATAGACCTATATGGCACTGATGCTTACTTCACAGTGGTCAGTTGGAGATGAAAGGTATATTCCCATCTTTGCAGGGCACAATAAAGATTGTTCAAGATGTAATCAACCATGTAGTGTATTTTCTTTAGGATCAAATACGGAAACATTGACTGATGCCTTGCTTTTCTTTTATACTGTTTAGTTTGTAACAGTTATACATGTTCTTCATATTCCTTTTAAAAGTGATTAAATGATCTAATGCTCAGTTGTAGGTATTTGAATTAATGAGATGATGAGAATGCTCTACTCTGCATATAATTAGTAGTTATACATGTTTAATTCAATAAAGGTTTCTTCTACTCTTATTCATAAAAGTTTAACTATGATAATAATAATGTTGGTGTAGAGTTATATCTCTCGCTGGGACTTGTTGTCTCACCCCATGTGTTCCACAAATTTTTAGGTGGATGTGTATAAGAAGGTAGTTATCGTATAGCCAAGAGTGGGCAACAATAGTAGGAATAGCAGTAAGAACTCAGGTTGAGTGTGTTGTTATGTGTCTAATGGAATAAAGTCCTGTGTCGTTCCTGTACTCTCAGGTCCTTGTGAGATAGTTTTCATATCTGGTTTTACGATCGATCTGAGATTTTGGATAGTAATTCCTTGATGTATAATGTTGCTTTTGTGTACATCTTTGGTAAAGCAACTGCTGTTTCATATCCTTTCTATATGAAGGAATGATGTATGTATAAGCTGATAATGATGCATATGTAAATCTGGCCTTGGGTTTTATTGAAAAGTTCCTAACAGTGGATCCTTGTAGAAAAATGGTTTTAATTTTTAGTGATTTTTGGTAATTCGTTGTTAATAATTGTTTTTGAGAGGTTTCATGTGATGATTGTTATCATTGGATAGTAGTTGTGACAAACATGGTATCTGTAACATCCCTGACCTGGGTTATGAGTTAACCCTAGGTGTTTTGCCTAATTAAGTAATTAAGATACTGGTGATTATCTTTTGGCATGTAATTAAACTCTTGAGGAACACATATTTCCATTTCTGTCCTAATTAAACAATGTTTTAGTATTGTATTGTAATACATGGACCTATGTGCAATTTACCCAGTTAGAAAGGTTAACTTGCAATTTGCACATGTTGAGATGTTCCTCTGATGTTGAGGTATCATAAGAATGATTATGGTAAAGTTTGAAGCATTTCCCAATCTTGAGCACCAAGGTGCAGCTGTGGAAGCAATCCCTGTGCTTGAAACCCTGGTTTTGGGGTAAAATGCAATTTGCCCAAAATTTGGAGTGCAACTTGTAAATTTCATCTTCTAAAATATCTTTTATAACTTTTGTCATCATTTAGAGTAGAAATTATGAAGAGGGCACTTCATTTGAATAATCATATAATAAACAAACACCTTTGTGATTAAATAATCAAGGAATAAGTATAATAGCTCTTTTATATGTATACTTTAGTAATGGGTTGATCTTCTTTGCCTTCAATTATTGACCTTAGAAGGAGATTGTCCTTAGAAATAAGGGGTAGGGACGAGCAAAGAAGAAAGGAAGGACTTAGATGAGAAATGGGATAAAGTAGAAGCTTTATGGAGAAATTTCACCCAAAATATATATACCACTTCCTTTGCAAGCAAAGGAATGTTTCTTTCATTCCCTCACTTATCCCCCTTGCTCAAACCAACTAAGGCAGAGCTCTGGAGCATAAGAGAACGACCAGGGAGTTCAAGGTAAGTTTGGATCATCCCTTTTGCTTGAATTCATGGAGGAAACTCGATTTCAAGGTTGAATTCATGGCTAGCTCACCTAGCTTTATCTTTCTAGCCATTCCTTTCCAACTTTTCCTTGGAGAATTCACCTTGGCCGACCTGTGGAGCTCAAAGACGCCATTAAAGACCTGAAGCTTGGAAGCTTGGAGCTCAAGGAACAACCTTTAGGTGGGTTTATAACTCTAAACCTTATGCTTTGATTATACATCTTTTTCTATGCATATAGTTGCTAGTTCTTCTTCTTCCCTATCTTCCCTTGCATCCTTGCAAGCAAAATCGTGAAGAACTTCTACTGTTCTTGAGGTAGAAGATAAGGGCATTAATTCCTATGCTTATCCACGGATTTCCACTTTACCAAACGACCTCCACCAATTGCCCATACGGTTTACACAACCATTTGGTGGGCAAATGGTTTCAGGGTCGTATGAAGGCAAACGGCCTTCAAGACCATTTGGTCGCATTGACCAAGCGACGACCGTATGAGAATATTGTTTATAATTATGTAGGTTAAGAACCCACAAAATTTGAGGGGTTAACTCCAAAGGAATCGTGAGATAAAAGCAAATCAATTAGCAAATCCAATTGAATTAAGTTTTGATTTTCAATCTGTTTAATTTGCCCTTTTTGGGAAAACGGTCTCAAGACCATTTAAGATGGTTGACCAAGCGTTGACCATTTGAGATTACTATTCATAATGATGTTGATTAATGACTCACCAAATTTGATGGATTAATTCCAAACGACTTATGAGTTGAAGGTTGATTAATAGGGCAAATCCTAATTGAAATCAGTGCTGAAATTCCAATGAGTTAATTAGTGATTTTGGGTTGATTAGCCCAAACGGTCTCAAGACCATTTGGGGAATCATCCAAATGGTCTCAAGACCGTTTGGGCATCACCCAAGACCGTTTAGAGGTCTGGGGTCAAGAATAGTTGACCAATTGAAGGTCCAAAGGTACCAAACCATATTGCAATTAAGTATTGATGTGATGATCAACTCAATAGATCAAACATTGATGAATTTTCACTAGAGTCCAAAGATTGGATGGGCAAACGGTCTCAAGACCGTTTGGAACTCATCCAAACGGTCTCAAGACCGTTTGGTGTCAACCCAAGACCGTTTGGAGGTCTAGGGTTAAGGTAATTTGATCAATTGAGGGCCCACTTACAATGGGTTATTGAAATAATCAAATTGCTGATTTGTGACTTAATTAAGGTTAAACCCCTATCAAATCAACTTAGATTTTGATAAATTATTGGGCAAACGGTCTCAAGACCGTTTGGAGGTTATCCAAATGATCCCAAGACCGTTTGGGCCAAGTTTGAGCCCGATTGAAGGTCAATGGATGGGATCAACTTCGATTTGATTCACATTGTTGAGTGTTGATGGTTGAACGATTATAGAACTTAATTGAACCAACTCCAACCCTATTTGGATATTAATTGAGGGTCAATTGAGTGACCAATTGGTTAAGGATAACTCTAATTGTCTCAATTGATAAGTGGCTAACAAGGATTTGGCCAATTGAAGGCTTCAACATAGAAAACCCCAATCGTTTATAACCTTTAATCCACTTTTGAGGTCCAAACGGTTTGAGCCCATTTGGACCAAACGGTCTCAAGACCGTTTGGATCCGAACGGTCTCAAGAACGTTTGAGGCCAAACGGTCTCAAGACCGTTTGGGGCCAAACGGTCTCAAGACCGTTTGGGCTCAAACGATCTCAAGGTCGTTTGGACCAATCGATCTCAAGATCGTTTAAGATCAAACGGTTTCAAATCACATAAGCTTCAAACAGTTTGAAAGTCAACTCTCCCCAAACGGTCAACACACCCAAACGGTCTCAAGACCATTTGGTGGTTGAAGGTTGAAACCGTTTGAAGATTTTCAAGGTTGTTTATACTTAATCACTTGAAGGTGTAAATGGTTCAATGGTGATCTAATCTAAACCCTAATGGTAACTTAGGACATTAAGGGACTAAATGACTAATGAATTGACCCATGATGACGATCAATGGGTAATTTACCAAAATGCCCTTGAAGGGTTCAATTGAGTAAAACCTTGTTCTAATCAAACCCTAATCACATGATAGTAGTGATTTGGCTTATGATATTCAATAAGGACTTAACCCAACCTAATCTAGAGTGATGTAATCATCACCTATGAGTAAGAGGAGAGAGAATATCCCAATTATGGTTGAAATCCAAGTAATGTACCTTCAATGTATATATGAATGTGCATGATTAGGGTATGATCCACCTATGTGAGATCATGGAAACCCTAATTATGATAATTAGTGAATCTTAACCTAACTTGAGGTTATTAATGATGATGATTTTATACATGATGATGATATGAGCTCAATTCACCATAATGTGAATGGTAAACCCTAAATTCTAGGGTAATGACACATAATGTGAATAGTAAACCCTAATTGAGGGTGATGCATTGAATTATACAATAACCCTAATTTCAGGTGATGTTCTTAAGCATGAATCATCATGACTAAAGAATGAGAAAAGGAATCACTATTCCTAAACATAATGAAAGGGATTGAATAACCCTAATTGATATAAATCAGGGAACCTAGCCTTAATGGAGGCATGAAGGTTCAACCCTTGAATTGAAAGGTTAATTCTGCAATAGTAATTTTTGATCTGGAGATAAATTGTTTATTGTTGTCTATTGAATTAACCATGCAGGTTCTTATAAGAGAATGATCATAGCCAGGTAAATGTTATGATATCATATTCACTGAAAGCATAATTATAGGCTTGTGAATAGTGACATATGTTATGCCCCTTAAGCATAAGAGAAACATATGAGATTAATGGGTTGCAAGAGCCATGAGTAACATCAAGGTCATGCGGATAAGATGACTTATGATGAGAGAATTAAGATTTGATATCCATTTGATCACAGGTATGAGACAGACTTGATACATTTAGTATTCTTCTTGTATATTATTGTTTTGATACTTACATGCTTGGAAACATGCTTGATGTTAAAAGAATATTGAAATGTACCTAACTAATCAAGTATAATCATATCATGTAGAGACCTGATCATAGATCCATCATTGTCAGAAGCAAAATGATGGTGAAACAGGTTTTCCTAAGGGAACTCCTGGATCACATACTTTTGAGTATGTGGGGAAAATGGATGTGAATGCCCTTACATCCTAGTGTAGGAATTGATGTAGATGTATCTTAATCTATCAATCCTTCACTATGGGTTATGCTGGGGGTGATGTAACACTAATCTCTTGAGAAAGTCTTTTATACCGCATCGATGAGAGATAAACAAGAAATCCCTCGATGGCGAAGAGAGTACAGAATGCCATTGTGACTCTAATAGAGAAGTACCAGAATACCCTGGTAAGCTATAGTAGCAGAGACATTAGATGTCCTTCACGTTGAACCTCACACTGACTGAGGAAGATGAGGTCATAAGAATCCGACTCTTTTGATGACCTATGTATGACACCGATGCGACTTAATAGTGATCGATTGGAGTATGAACGGTATACCTCATCTCCGTAGGGCATAATGATGTTTGTAAAACATAATCAACCGCGTAGCATATCTGCTTAGGTTGAACTACGAGATACATTGGTTGAAGATACATTACTTAGTATACATGTTTTTCATATCCCTTAAATGTTGTTGTTCTAATTGATAACAATCTGCTGTTGATTACCTTAAAGATTTTATTGCCTATGTTGTTCTTGATTTGCTATAATAAAGCTTCTGGCGGAGAGTTATAACTCTCTCTGGGACAATTATTTAAAGTTGTCTCACCCCGTAGATTTCAACCTTTTTAGGTGGTCGTCGAGGACGAAGGAATCAGTCTGCAGGTGGACAGTATCAGCAGCAGCAGCACCAGGAGCAACAATAAATCTCAGGTGGAGATTCAGACTGCTGAGTTGTGTAGTTAGATAGTCAGTCCTATGTGTTCTCTGTACTCTTAGGTCCTTGGAGTCTTTTGGTCTGAGATTTTGGTTCTGAGTTCTTGAGATTTTGTATCATGTTGTATATAATTACTCAAGAATTAATTATCAAAGATGTAAATAGTTTATCTCCTTTTATGAAAGAAGTTTTTATGGATTCAAGCTCTTATCTCGAAAAGTTTTAATTTTCCGTGATTTTCATCTTCCGCTGTTAATCGAACCGCTTCCGCTACGTTTAAATCGAGTTTATATCATGGTTTGGAGATCAGAGCCCACAATTAGTGGTATCAGAGCTCTAGGTTCGCTGAGTCTACAGAGACATAGGAATTAGGATGTCGAGTCTATCCTTAGCATTTCTTTCTTATCTAATAGAGTCTTCTGCTCCTCAGGAGAAGAAGATAATTAAGAATGTCTGAACCACACGAGGAGTTCGTGGCAGAAAGTAGTGTTGCTGCACCCCAAGGAGGTGCAAGGAACCTGGAGATAGAACAACCTGTACCTGAGCCACCTAGAGAGCCACCTCAGTTTGACCCAGCTGACCTGGAAAACCCAACTGTTCAAACTATGTTTGGGCAGTTTATGACTGCCATGACACACATCACCGACAGAATGCTCATGCCTGCACCTAGGGCACCTGCCCAGCCTGAAGGACAAGGTATCAGTAAGACGTTCGAGCGACTTCGTCGTGTCGGAGCAACCGAATACTTTGGAACAGCTGATCCTGCAGATGCCGATCTGTGGTTGACCGAATTGGAAAAAGCTTTTAGAATCCTCAACATCCCAGAAGCTCAGATGGTTAGACACGCTGTCTATCTTCTCAAGGGAAGTGCTGGTCACTGGTGGACCATGGAAGAGCAGAAGAGGCCTGGAGTGGAGATCTCGTGGGAAGATTTCCGACGAGAATTTATCAATAGATATTTTCCAAAGACCTTCCTAGATGAGAAGATCTCTCAGTTTGAGAGACTGAGGCAGGGCATGATGAACATTAGTGAGTATGAAGCTAAGTTCATGGAGTTACTGCAGTTTTGTCCGCACATGGCTACCACGGAAGAAGAAAGAATCAGAAGGTTCGAGAAGGGTTTAAATGCCGACTTGACTACTCCCATGTCTGCCCTAGAGAATCGGGAGATTTTTGCTACCTTTGTTGAGTAAGTTAGAAGGATAGAGAAATCCGTAGTCGAGAAGAGACAAACCCATAAAAGATATTTGCAGTTCCAGAGTTCTTCATCTAGAGACTTTAAGAAGCCTAGATTCTCTGCACCTACACCTCCACCACCCAGAACGAGTGCTCAGACACAGTGGTCACCGAGTAGAGGCAGGGGACGAAGCCTACCTCAACAAGAGACTCGTAGTTCAGCATCGATGTCAGTCACAGGACCACCTAGACCACAACAACTGGAGAGGAGCTGTTACAACTGTGGGAAGGTGGGGCATTTAATGAAGGACTGCCGATCTAGGCCTGTCAGTGTGACACAACCTCATAGGCAGAGTCAACAGGGATTTCAGAGAAGGCAATCTCAAGGAGAAGCTTGAGGATGTGGACAAGCGTCTCAAGCTGGATCATCAACACCACCTCAACACCAGGCGACAACAAGGTTCTATGCTATGAACCCACCTGATGCAGTGGTCAATCCACGGGTAGTGGCAGGTCAGATGGAACTTTTATATTCTTATATGTCTGAATCCTGTGTGGTATCTGTTCTGATTGACCCAGGTGCTACACACTCCTTTGTCACTCGGAGAGTGATTCGTAACTGCAATATGACAGTCAGTCATAGTGCAGATAGCTTGTTTTTGGAGACTCCGTTGAGTGGGTCTGCCGTGTTGCAAGAGGTATGTTCTCCCTGTATTCTCTTCTTTTCTGATCATCGCATTCAAGTGGACCTTATACCACTTGATATGCAAGGATTTGATATAATCCTCGGGATGGATACCTTGGAAAAGTATCGAGTTGTCTTGGATTGTGAATCCAAGCTTGCTGTGTTTGCTGATAAAAACAACACGTGGATCTTTCAAGGAGAAAGGAAGATTCTGCCCACTTGTCTTGTGTCAGCTATGGTTGCTGATAAGCTGATGAGGCAAGGATGTTATGCATTCTTGGCCCATGTGGTAGATGTTACCAAAGAAGGTCTTAACCCTACTGAAGTTCCTATAGTCAGGGAATTCAAGGACGTGTTTCCTGAAGAACTTCCAGGTATACCACCGCCTCGGGAAATTGATTTTGAAATCAATTTGATCCCAGACACAAAACCTGTAGCCCAGACACCGTATAGGATGGCGCCTGCTGAGATGGCATAACTCAAGAAACAGCTTCAAGAGTTACTTGAGAAAGGTTTTATCCGACCGAGCACTTCACCTTGGGGTGCTCCAGTTTTGTTTGTTAGAAAGAAAGATGGGTCAATGCGGTTGTGCATTGATTATAGACAACTCAATAAAGTAACGATAACGAATAAGTACCCTCTGCCGAGGATTGATGATCTCTTTGACCAGTTGCATGGTGCAACCGTCTTCTCAAAGGTAGACCTGAGGTCTGGATATCATCAACTCCGTATTAAGGATAGTGACATATCCAAGTCTGCCTTTAGGACAAGATATGGTCACTATGAGTTCACGGTTATGTCGTTTGGACTAACCAATGCACCAACTACATTCATGGAACTCATGAATAGAGTTTTTCGACCTTTCCTCGATCAGTGTGTTGTCGTCTTCATAGATGACATTCTGATTTTTAGCAAGGATGCTCCGCAGCATCTTTGCCAAGCTTTGACCTTGCTAAGAGAACACAAGCTGTATGCTAAGTTTAGCAAGTGTGAGTTCTGGCTGCCGGAGGTATCTTTTCTTGGACATGTGATATCTGCATCGGGAATTCGTGTTGACACTACAAAGGTAGAATATGTTCTACAGTGGGAACAACCGAAGATGCCGATGGAGATTCGAAGTTTCCTAGGGTTAGCAGGCTATTATCGAAGGTTCATTAAGAATTTCAGTTCCATAGCCTTACCCTTGACTAAGTTGACCCGGAAAGATGTTCCTTTTGTTTGGAGTGATAAGTGTCAGCAATCTTTCCAGCTGTTGAAGGAGAAGTTGACAAGTGCACCCATACTTGTGCTACCTGAGCAAGGCAAAGGATATATAGTTTTCTGTGATGCTTCTAAGAATGGACTAGGGTGTGTGTTGATGCAGGATAAACAAGTAATTTCTTTTGCTTCTCGACATCTTAAGAAACACGAAGAGAATTATCCGACACACGATCTGGAGTTAGCTGCTGTAGTTCATGCCCTGAAGATCTGGAGACATTATCTTTATGGAGAGACGTTTTAGATTTTCACTGACCATAAGAACCTTAAGTACATCTTCTCTCAGCATGAGCTTAATATGAGACAACGTCACTGGATGGAATTAATCAAGGACTACGATTGTACGATTGATTACCACCCGAGGAAGGCTAATGTGGTTGTTGATTCCTTGAGTAGGAAATCATCAACATCAACCATGGAAAGGGCACAACTAAACTCTTTAGTATGCTCTAGAAGGGATATGCTTATCTCTTTGAGACAAGACAATGTGCAGTTGAAAGTGTCATTGTTAGCTGGGTTGTTAGCTGAGATGCATATTAAACCTACCCTTAGAGAGAAGATTAAGGAAGCACAACAAGGTGATACTGTAGTTCAGCAGATTAGATCGGAGTATGGTAGTGAGAAACGAGATGGTTTCCATGACTCAGATGATCAAATAGCCTGTTATCATGGGATAAAGATAGTGCCGGATGTGGACAACTTGAGGAAGTTAGTCCTAGAAGAAGCTCATTCTTCGATGTATGCCATGCATCCAGGGAGCACCAAGATGTATCGAAACTTGAAAGATATGTATTGGTGGCCTGGAATGAAGAAGGATGTTGCAGAGTTTGTTCTGAGGTGTCCTGTGTGTCAGCAAGTTAAAGCTGAACACCATAAGCCTACAGGAACAATGCAACCTTTACCCATACCACAGTGGAAGTGGGACCATGTTACCATGGACTTTGTTGTTGTCCTACCCAGGACAAGCAAAGGACATGATTCCATTTGGGTAGTTGTTGATAGGTTGACTAAGACAGCGCATTTCTTACCTGTCAAGACAACCTACACTGCTGAGAGGCTCGCACAGATTTACATAAATGAGATAGTGCGTTTGCACGGGGTTCCAGCTACTATCGTATCTGATAGAGGTCCCCAGTTCACTAGTCATTTTTGGGAACGACTTCATAATGCTTTAGGCACCCAGTTAAGGTTTAGTACGACCTTTCATCCACAGACTGATGCACAGTCGGAAAGGACCATACAGACCTTGGAAGACCTGTTGAGAATATGTGTTCTCCAGTTTACCGAAAGTTGGGATCTACACCTAAGCTTGATAGAGTTTGCCTATAACAATAGCTATCAGCATAGTATTGATATGGAACCTTATGAAGCCTTGTATGGTAGACATTGTAGATCACCCTTGTGTTGGTATGAGACTGGTGAGCATCAGTTGTTAGGACCTGATCTTGTGCAACAAACTACAGAAAAGATTAAGGTAATACAACAACAGATTAAGACTGCACAGGATAGGCAGAAATCTTATGCTGACAAGCGTCGTAGACCCTTAGAGTTCCAGGTCAGAGACAGAGTGTATCTCAAAGTCTCGCCTTGGAAAGGAGTTCTTCGTTTTGGAAGAAAGGGGAAGTTAGCTCCTAGATTTATGGGGCCTTATCCAATCATTGAACGGATTGGAAAGGTAGCATATAAACTAGAGATGCCACCAGAGTTACAGAGGTTACACCCTGTGTTTCACATTTCTATGCCGAGGAAATGTCACCCAGATACCGAGTCAGTTCTACAACCTATGGAAGTAGAATTGAATGAAGATATAACTTATGAGGAAGGACCAGTGTCAATCCTTGATAGTAGAACTAAAAAGTTAAAGAAGAAAGATATAAGCCTTGTGAAAGTCCTCTGGGTCCACCGTGGTGTTGAAGAAACCACTTAGGAACTAGAGGAGGAGATGAGAAGGAAATACCCTACTCTTTTCTCTTAATACGTTTTATCGATTTCTGGGACGAAATCCTTGTAAGGGGTGGATAATTTGTAACATCCCTGACCTGGGTTATGAGTTAACCCTAGGTGTTTTGCCTAATTAAGTAATTAAGATACTAGTGATTATCTTTTGGCATGTAATTAAACTCTTGAGGAACACATATTTCCATTTCTGCCCTAATTGAACAATGTTTTAGTATTGTTTTGTAATACAGGGACCTATGTGCAATTTACCCAGTTAGAAAGGTTAACTTGCAATTTGCACATGTTGAGATGTTCCTCTGATGTTGAGTCATTATAAGAATGATTATGGTAAAGTTTGAAGGATTTCCCAAGCTTGAGCACCAAGGTGCAGCTATGGAAGCAATCCATGTGCTTGAAACCCTGGTTTTGGGGTAAAATGCAATTTACCCAAAATTTGGAGTGCAACTTGTAAATTTCATCTTCTAAAATATCTTTTATAACTTTTGTCATCATTTAGAGTAGAAATGATGAAGAGGGCACTTCATTTGAATAATCATATAATAAATAAATACCTTTGTGATTAAATAATCAAGGAATAAGTATAATAACTCTTTTATATGTATACTTTAGTAATGGGTTGATCTTCTTTGCCTTCAATTCTTGACCTTAGAAGGAGACTGTCCTTAGAAATAAGGGGTAGGGATGAGCAAAGAAGAAAGAAGGACTTAGATGAGAAATGGGATAAAGTAGAAGCTTTATGGAGAAATTTCACCCAAAATATATATACCACTTCCTTTGCAAGCAAAGGAACGTTTCTTTCATTCCCTCACTTATCCCCCTTGCTCAAACTGACTAAGGCTGAGCTCTGGAGCATAAGAGAACGACCAGGGAGTTCAAGGTAAGTTTGGATCATCCCTTTTGCTTGAATTCATGGAGGAAACTCGATTTCAAGGTTGAATTCATGGCTAGCTCACCTAGCTTTATCTTTCTAGCCATTCCTTTCCAACTTTTCCTTGGAGAATTCACCTTGGCCGACCTGTGGAGCTCAAAGACTCCATTAAAGACCTGAAGCTTGGAAGCTTGGAGCTCAAGGAACAACCTTTAGGCGGGTTTTATAACTCTAAACCTTATGCTTTGATTATACATCTTTTTCTATGCATATAGTTGCTAGTTCTTCTTCTTCCCTATCTTCCCTTGCATCCTTGCAAGCAAAATCGTGAAGAACTGCTACTGTTCTTGAGGTAGAAGATAAGGGCGTTAACTCCTATTCTTATCCACGGATTTCCACTTTACCAAACGACCTCCACCAATTGCCCATACGGTTTACACAACCATTTGATGGGAAAACGGTTTCAGGGTCGTATGAAGGAAAACGGCCTTCAAGACTGTTTGGTCACGTTGACCAAGCAACGACCGTATAGGAATCTTGTTTATAATTATGTAGGTTAAGAACCCAAAAAATTTGAGGGGTTAACTCCAAAGGAATCGTGAGATATAAGCAAATCAATTAGCAAATCCAATTGAATTAAGTTCTGATTTTCAATCTGTTTAATTTTCCCTTTTTGGGAAAACGGTCTCAAGACCATTTAAGATGGTTGACCAAGAATTGACCGTTTTGGATTACTGTTCTTAATGATGTTTATTAATGACTCACCAAATTTTATGGATTAATTCCAAACGAGTTATGAGTTGAAGGTTGATTAATAGGGCAAATCCTAATTGAAATCAGTGCTGAAATTCCAATGAGTTAATTAGTGATTTTGGGTTGATTAGCCCAAACGGTCTCAAGACCATTTGGGGAATCATCCAAACGGTCTCAAGACCGTTTGGGGATCACCCAAGACCGTTTAGAGGTCTGGGGTCAAGAATAGTTGACCAATTGAAGGTCCAAAGGTACCAAACCATATTGCAATTAAGTATTGATGTGATGATCAACTCAATAGATCAAACCTTGATGAATTTTCACTAGAGTCCAAAGATTGGATGGGCAAACGGTCTCAAGACCATTTGGAACTCATCCAAACGGTCTCAAGACCGTTTGGTGTCAACCCAAGACCGTTTGGAGGTCTAGGGTTAAGGTAATTTGATCAATTGAGGGCCCAATTACAATGGGTTATTGAAATAATCAAATTGCTGATTTGTGACTTAATTAAGGTTAAACCCCTATCAAATCAACTTAGATTTTGATAAATTATTGGGCAAACGGTCTCAAGACCGTTTGGAGGTTATCCAAATGATCCCAAGACCGTTTGGGCCAAGTTTGAGCCCGATTGAAGGTCAATGGATGGGATCAACTTCGATTTGATTCACATTGTTGAGTGTTGATGGTTGAACGATTATAGAACTTAATTGAACCAACTCCAACCCTATTTGGATATTAATTGAGGGTCAATTGAGTGACCAATTGGTTAAGGATAACTCTAATTGTCTCAATTGATAAGTGGCTAACAAGGATTTGGCCAATTGAAGGCTTCAACATAGAAAACCCCAATCGTTTATAACCTTTAATCCACTTTTGAGGTCCAAACGGTCTCAAGACCGTTTGAGGCCAAACGGTCTCAAGACCGTTTGGGCTCAAACGATCTCAAGGTCGTTTGGACCAATCGATCTCAAGATCGTTTAAGATGAAACGGTTTCAAACCGCATAAGCTTCAAACGGTTTGAAAGTCAACTCTCCCCAAACGGTCAACACACCCAAACGGTCTCAAGACCGTTCGAGACCAAACGGTCTCAAGACCGTTTGAGGTCAAACGGTCTCAAGACCATTTGAGACCAAACGGTCTCAAGACCGTTTGGTGGTTGAAGGTTGAAACCGTTTGAAGGTTTTCAAGGTTGTTTATACTTAATCACTTGAAGGTGTAAATGGTTCAATGGTGATCTAATCTAAACCCTAATGGTAACTTAGGATATTAAGGGACTAAATGACTAATGAATTGACCCATGATGACGATCAATGGGTAATTTACCAAAATGCCCTTGAAGGGTTCAATTGAGTAAAACCTTGTTCTAATCAAACCCTAATAACATGATAGTAGTGATTTGGCTTATGATATTCAATAAGGACTTAACCCAACCTAATCTAGAGTGATGTAATCATCACCTATGAGTAAGAGGAGAGAGAAGATCCCAATTATGGTTGAAATCCAAGTAATGTACCTTCAATGTATATATGAATGTGCATGATTAGGGTATGATCCACCTATGTGAGATCATGGAAACCCTAATTATGATAATTAATGAATCTTAACCTAACTTGAGGGCATTAATGATGATGATTTTATACATGATGATGCTATGAGCTAAATTCACCGTAATCTGAATGGTAAACCCTAAATTCTAGGGTAATGACACATAATGTGAATAGTAAACCCTAATTGAGGGTGATGCATTGAATTATACAATAACCCTAATTCCAGGTGATGTTCTTAAGCATGAATCATAATGACTAAAGCATGAGAAAAGGAATCACTATTCCTAAACATAATGAAAGGGATTGAATAACCCTAATTGATATAAATCAGGGAACCTACCCTTAATGGAGGCATAAAGGTTCAACCCTTGAATTGAAAGGTTAATTCTGCAATAGTAATTTTTGATCTGGAGATAAATTGTTTATTGTTGTCTATTGAATTAACCATGCATGTTCTTATAAGAGAATGATCATAGCTAGGTAAAGGTTATGATATCATATTCACTGAAAGCATAATTATAGGCTTGTGAATAGTGACATATGTTATGCCCCTTAAGCATAAGAGAAACATATGAGATTAATGGGCTGCAAGAGCCATGAGTAACATCAAGGTCATGCTGATAAGATGACTTATGATGAGAGAATTAAGATTTGATATCCATTTGATCACAGGTATGAGACAGACTTGATACATTTAGTATTCTTCTTGTATATTATTGTTTTGATACTTACATGCTTGGAAACATGCTTGATGTTAAAAGAATACTGAAATGTACCTAACTAATCAAGTATAATCATATCATGTAGAGCCCTGATCATAGATCCATCATTGTCAGAAGAAAAATGATGGTGAAACAGGTTTTCCTAAGGGAACTCCTGGATCACATACTTTTGAGTATGTGGGGAAAATGGATGTGAATGCCCTTACATCCTAGTGTAGGAATTGATGTAGATGTATCTTAATCTATCAATCCTTCACTATGGGTTATGCCGGGGTGATGTAACACTAATCTCCCGAGAAAGTATTTTATACCACATCGATGAGATATAAACAAGAAATCCCTCGATGGAAAAGAGAGTACAGAATGCCACTGTGACTCTAATAGCGAAGTACCAGAATACCCTGGTAAGCTATAGTAGCGGAGACATTAGATGTCCTGCACGTTGAACCTCACACTGACTGAGGAAGATGAGGTCATAAGAATTTGGCTCTTTTGATGACCTATGTATGATACCGATGCGACTTAATAGTGATCAGTTGGAGTATGAACGGTATACCTCATCTCCGCAGGGCATAATGATGTTTGTAAAACATAATCAATCGCGTAGCACATCTGCTTAGGTTGAACTACGAGATACATTGGTTGAATATACATTACTTAGTATACATGTTTTTCATATCCCTTAAATGTTGTTGTTCTAATTGATAACAATCTGTTGTTGATTACCTTAAAGCTTTTATTGCCTATGTTGTTCTTGATTTGCTATAATAAAGCTTCTGGAGGAGAGTTATAACTCTCACTGGGACAATTATTTAAAATTGTCTCACCCCCTAGATTTCAACCTTTTTAGGTGGTCGTCGAGGACGAAGGAATCAGTCTGCAGGTGGACAGTATCAGCAGCAGCAGCACCAGGAGCAACAGTAAATCTCGGGTGGAGATTCAGACTGCTGAGTTGTGTAGTTAGATAGTCAGTCCAATGTGTTCTCTGTACTCTCAGGTCCTTGGAGTCTTTGAAAAAACACTAGAGGGGGGCGGGTGAATAGAGTTTTTAAATATTTTAACAATTATTGAACTCAAACAACCAACCACACAATATTGGACAAGGGGACAAGGATTTAGAGTGGTTCCAACTTTAGCAAATACTAAAGTTGTCAGTCCACTACCCGGTTGCTTACCCAACCGGGATTTGGAAAGAATTTAATTTTATTACCTCGCAATGACTTTACATAAAATTACAATTCTCTCCCTAAACCCTTCAAGCAGCCTTCACCTAGAAGTAATCGCACCAACCTTGAAGCAACCTTCACCTAGAAGTAATTGCACCAACCTTGAAGCAGCCTTCCTCCTAAAGTAGCTTCCCCTTGCAATAGCCTTCTTGAAGTAGCTTCCCGTTGCGATAGCCTTCTTGAAGTAGCTTGAAGTCCACCTTCTCCTCCGAGAAGATCCTTCTCCAATCCGCAGCCTCCAACCCTAGGAGTAGCAAGGAGAATACAAAGAATAAAAGGAACAAGAAGGAAAACAAAAATTACAACTTATCCTTTTAAGCACAAGGCTTGATTTTCCTATATCAAGCGTATTGATCTCCTAACCAATGAGTGTAGAAGTGTAAGTGTTGTGGATAGGAGATGCTAGCCTATAGGACACAAAAATGGAGCAATGGGAATGAATAGCCAATGTTGGAATTGCTCTATTGCTCAAAACAGATTGCCAATGAGTATTCAAGCTCAAGTATAGCACAAGTGTAGCTTTAGTGTTTTTAGGTGTCCTAAGGCATGTCCTATTTATAGGAATGACCTACAAGTGCTTAAGGACGTTCTAGGCACTTTCTAGGGGGTTCTAAGTGCTTAACTAGCCGTTAGGTATAAGTTAGGTGCATTAGTAATGGCTAGTTGCTTTATTCTGCAGTTGCTATCAGAGTCCATCTCGGTCGACAAATTGTCGACTGAGATACCTACTCGGTCGAAGTTTTTTCGACCGATAGGCTCTCTGGATCAACGTTCATTTGTAACTGCCAACTACCTTGTCAGCTGTGTCTAACGGCTACTTGGGTCTTTTTCGGTCGAGAAGTTTATCGACCGAGAGTGTCTCGGTCGAGGAGTTTGTCGACCGAGATTGACCCTGTTTCAATCTTTTAATTAAGGCACTAAGTGTGTGTACGAGTGTGCATATGTGACACTATTGAAGGGGATGACATGACTAAGTGTGGTGTTTAGCTAGGGAAGATCTAACACTTGATTTACATGAAGTCTAATTACTTGTACATTATATATTTGTACAAGTTTACAATTGATTACATTTCATGACATTTACAATCATTCAAGCATATAGATTCCCTAGAGCTTTGTCATCCACCTTATTCCTGCAACACTCAAGTAGCCATTAGATCAACAAGAATGAAATGTTTGTCATCATCGAAACAAAGGGATTTATCATAATGTCTAATTTATCCAACAATCTCCCCCTTTTTGAAGATGACAAACATTTCCTAAATATGAAATAAGGAAATATAAAGCATGTGAGTTTCATACCTGAAGATTACCTTTTGTAGCCATTCTTGTTTTGTAAGTGAGTGCTTGGCCATCAAGAAGAAACTCATTTATATTTTTGATTTTATATTCTTTCTCCCCCTTTGACATTTCAAAAAGATATCCAGGGTGAATATTTTATATTTCTTCTCCCCCTTAATTTTATATTATGCTCCCCCTTAAATAGATATTCTATTAGAAACATGGACTTAATATCATTTTTTTCTAATTTAGCCACAATTTGTTTCTCAAGCATTTGCAAAGGATGTTAAGCTTTGAAATGATATGAGATTCCCTTAAGCTTATGATGAATGTATATTGATTTCTCACCCATTTTATAAGGGATGTTAAGCCCTAAAAATGAAATGAGAATCCTTTAATCTTAAAGTACATAAAAATGTCTCCAACCAAATGCATGGGATGTTAAGCCCTGATTTGTTTAGAGAGTTCCTTTAATAACAAGATATATCATTTTTATGAATTTCATAGATTTTGTCATAACCAAGAGTAAAATTACTAAGGTCTTAATAAGCTCCAAATGATGATTACAATGTTTTTGTAAGCTTCTTAAGCAAATAATCAAATTTGTTTGTATGAGCTCCCCCTTAATCTCACAATTAAAGAAATTTAAAGCTTCTAAGGTCACAGATGATTTTAAATTTTGATTTTGACCTTTATCAAAAGTATACTAAGATTAAGTATAATAAAATGATGTCCAAATAAGCATTTTGTCAAAGCTTATTTTAGGTCGACCTTGACTTCGACCATAGCGCCCCTTGGTCACATTTTATTTCAACCAAGAGGCAAAAATTGCAGATTTCCAATTTAAGCATTCATATGTGAAGTACTTGATTAGATATCAATTTTGAAGCATGTTTAGTGATACTCAATATGAAAACATCCTTTTAAAAATGAAAGCACGATTAATATCTCAAGTCTTTTAAAGATGCCAATTGAGAAATTTTTATCTTATGTGTTGCAAGCATTTCTAAGAGACATATCATCATTGAATTATTTTGCTTGCCTATGTATCATCAAGGATCCATGCATACAATCATCATTATCTATTCGTGCTAACACAACATCATCATGATGAAAATGATATTTCCATGATTGTAATCACATGATTTCTATATGAGTAGACCAGAAAATACTTTAGGAAAAATCATGTGAATAATGATAGAACAAAAATTTCCTTTTCATTAAGCTAAGCATAATTTCAGTTTTAACTTAAATTATTTAGAGAATAAACCAAATTAATCTCATATAAGTTTTCAGGGATGATTTCCAAAATATATACAGTCATTAATCACAAATAGATAGCAATTTGATCAATTACAAAAAGAATTCAGCAATTTTACAGCAGACTGGAAATCAGTGACATGCTCGGTCGACAATTTCTTGACCGAGGTTCACTCGGTCGACAGATTCTCGACCGACAAAGTTTCTGGAATATTTTCAGAACTGTTAATTTATTCCAAGCAAAATAAGATTATGCAAGTTTAGAGCTCGATTTGTGTTGAGATATGACATTTGTATATCAAGAATCAGTTTAGGTCAAATCTCAACTAGTAAATTTTAAGCTCCTAAGTTTTAGGAATCCAAGCTAAATCATCATTCTTTTTCTTATATGGGCATGAAAATGAATAATGTCCGAGACGCATGCAATAATGACAACTAATAGAGTCAACTTCATTTCTCTTTCTAGGAATTGTGTTCCTAGGTACAAACATAATCTTAGTCTTGGATGCTTTAACTCTTTTGGGTTTATTTCTCCTTGGATCATATCCTAATCCTCTTCTTCCATTATAACTAGAGGAAATTTTTGGAATATTTTCAAGCATGTCATTTCCTCTTAACTCATTTACATTTCTTTGTAACTTAGCAATATCATCCATCTTCTTGTTTATATCTTTCTTTGCTTGATCTAAATCAGAGACTAGAGAGTTTCTTTCTTTGAGAACCTCATCATAATCTAAATGTGAACATAGAATAGGTTGTTTCTGAAGACCATTGACTTGAGTTTGCAAGTTTAACTTTTCTAAGGAAAGAAGATTGCAATTTGCTTCTACAGATTTTATCTTAAGATCATAATCTTCATTTTCCTTTTTGAGATTTTCATTTTCGGATACAAGAGCAAGAAGTTTAACATTCAAATCATCATTTACTTTATTTGATTTCTTAAGTTTCTTCTTGTACTCAATATATTTCTCATGCGTATCTTGAAGACTAGCAATTAGATCCTCTTTTGGTGATCATAAAGACTTACCTCTTCTTCGTCTTCATTTGTTGTAGCAATGAGGCATTCTACTTCTTCTTCATCATCACTATCATCACTTGAATCATCCCATGCAGCTTTATATGCTCTTTCTTTCTTTTTGTGAGATGATTTCTTCCCTTTCTTGAGTTTTGGACAATCACCTTTCATGTGTCCCATTTTGCCACATTCAAAGCACCTGGAAGAAGAAACACTAGAAGTTTTATTAGTTTTAAAACTTTTATATTGCTTACCATTTACAATGAGAGTTTCTTGTTCACTATCATCTTCACTTGTGTCATGATTATCCTTGGTTGATGCTTTGAATGCAATGTCCTTCTTTTTCCCTTGTTGACGTTCACGTTCTCTTCTTTCTTCCTCTTCTAAAGTTGCCTCATGAGCTTCTAGATTGCCAATGAGTTGCTCCATTTTCAGTTGAGTGAGATCATTACCTTCTTCAATGGCTGTCACCTTGGGCTTGTATTTGGGAGGAAGTGATCGAAGTACCTTTGATACCTGATCTTCTTCAAGAATAGTTTTTCCTAAGGCATTCAAACCATTAACAATAGAAGAGAATTTTGCAAACATTTCACTAATGGATTCATTTGGATCCATACGAAAGTGTTCAAACTTCTGTTTAAGCATACTAATCTTAGAATTCTTAACTTGAACCGTACCTTCATAGGTTATAGACAATCTATGCCATATTTCATAGGCTGTTTCACAATTTGATATTCTATTAAATCCTCCTACTGAAATTGAACAATAAAGAATACTTACAGCCTTTGCATTCATTTGAGCCGATTTTACCGTATTTGCATCCCACTCTGCATATTGCATTTGAGGAAACTCGTATGGGGTTGAGACCATCCTCCATAAGTCCCAACTTATGCCTTGAAAGTAGAACTGCATCCTTCTCTTCCAATATGTGTAGTTTGTTCCATCAAACACTGGAGGCCTAGCAACAAATGTCCCTTCAAGATTAAGGTTGTTGAGCACCCCGTCACCCATTCTTCAAGACCTTGTTAGGGTTCCTTGAAGCCTGCTCTGATACCAATTGAAAAAACACTAGAGGGGGGGGGTGAATAGAGTTTTTAAATATTTTAACAATTATTGAACTCAAACAACCAACCACACAATATTGGACAAGGGGACAAGGATTTAGAGTGGTTCCAACTTTAGCAAATACTAAAGTTGTCAGTCCACTACCCGGTTGCTTACCCAACCGGGATTTGGAAAGAATTTAATTTTATTACCTCGCAAGGACTTTACATAAAATTACAATTATCTCCCTAAACCCTTCAAGCAGCCTTCACCTAGAAGTAATCGCACCAACCTTGAAGCAGCCTTCACCTAGAAGTAATTGCACCAACCTTGAAGCAACCTTCCTCCTGAAGTAGCTTCCCGTTGCAATAGCCTTCTTGAAGTAGCTTCCCGTTGCGATAGACTTCTTGAAGTAGCTTGTAGTCCACCTTCTCCTCCGAGAAGAACCTTCTCCAATCTGTAGCCTCCAACCCTAGGAGTAGCAAGGAGAATACAAAGAATAAAAGGAACAAGAAGGAAAACAAAAATTACAACTTATCCTTTTAAGCACAAGGCTTGATTTGCCTATATCAAGCGTATTGATCTCCTAACCAATGAGTGTAGAAGTTTAAGTGCTGTGGAAAGGAGATGCTAGCCTATAGGACACAAAAATGGAGCAATGGGAATGAATAGCCAATGTTGGAATTGCTCTATTGCTCAAAACAGATTGCCAATGAGTATTCAAGCTCAAGTATAGCACAAGTGTAGCTTCAGTGTTTTTAGGTGTCCTAAGGCATGTCCTATTTATAGGAATGACCTACAAGTGCTTAAGGATGTTCTAGACACTTTCTAGGGGGTTCTAAGTGCTTAACTAGCCGTTAGGTATAAGTTAGGTGCATTAGTAACGACTAGTTGCTTTATTCTGCAGTTGCTGCCAGAGTCCATCTCGGTCGACAAATTGTCGACCGAGATACCTACTCGGTCGAAGTTTTGTCGACCGACAGGATCTTTGGATCAACGTTCATTTGTAACTGCCAACTACCTTGTCAGCTGTGTCTAACGGCTACTTGGGTCTTTCTCGGTCGAGAAGTTTGTCGATCGAGAGTGTCTCGGTCGAGGAGTTTGTCGACCGAGATTGACCCTGTTTCAATCTTTTAATTAAGGCACTAAGTGTGTGTACGAGTGTGCATATGTGACACTATTGAAGGGGATGACATGACTAAGTGTGGTGTTTATCTAGGGAAGATCTAACGCTTGATTTACATGAAGTCTAAGTACTTGTACATTATATATTTGTACAAGTTTACAATTGATTACATTTCATGACATTTACAATCATTCAAGCATATAGACTCCCTAGAGCTTTTTCATCCACCTTATTCCTGCAACTGTCAAGTAGCCATTAGATCAACAAGAATGAAATGTTTGTCATCATCGTAACAAAGGGATTTATCATAATGTCTAATTTATCCAACAGTCTTTTGGTCTGAGATTTTGGTTCTGAGTTCTTGAGATTTTGTATCATGTTGTATATAATTACTCAAGAAGTAATTATCAAAGATGTAAATAGTTTATCTCCTTTTATGAAAGAAGTTTTTATGGATTCAAGCTCTTATCTCGAAAAGTTTTAATTTTCCGTGATTTTCGTCTTCCGCTGTTAATCGAACCGCTTCCGCTACGTTTAAATCAAGTTTATATCATGGTTTGGAGATCAGAGCCCATAGTATCAAAGTCACGTTTTAACCCCAAACAATCTGCCTATAGGGGCTTAGCTACTCGTGGAATAAAAAATGGGAAAAGAAGAATAAGTACAAGAGAGAATATACATAGGATCTTGTATAAGTCCATCTCTTCTTCACCTCTAGAAACAAGAGCTAGTCCTAATCCCTCGTTGGTGGTTTGACGGCATGGAAAGGTGGATGGAAGTACCCAAAATCCTAGAAAACTAGGGTTTTGAGGTAGGGGATGGTGGAAATGGAGTAAGAGTAGCTGGGAGATCAATGAATTCTTAAGTGGGTGGCAATAAGTGCTAACCTTTTTCTACCATCCACCAACGTCGTATATATAAGGGATATGTTAGCTTACAACTAAGTGGGGGCAAAATGGGAAAAATAATGCAGAAAATGAGCTAGGGTTTGAGGCTCCACATTCATTCTGGACAAAATAGTTGTTGTGGGTAGAGGGTAGCACGGTCGTGATATGACATGACACACATTCTGAGGAATGGGAAAAATCATAGTTGAGGGTTTTTGGAGGGTTGTTAGTTCGACCATGGTGGGCACCACAGTCATGGTGGTTGTGAGGTGGCATGATCGTGGTGGACTCCACGACTATGGAGGCTGTGAGGTGGCATGACTGTAGTGGGCACCACAACCATGATGGATGAGAGGTGGCACAACTGTGGTGGCTATGAGGTCATGGTGGGGGACTTGTTATGGGCCACTTCAGGTCTGATTTAATTGTAACTTTTGCTTTTGGCAGCATGATAGTTCCATGGAACCACAGTCGTGCTAGGGGTTGTTGCTTGCACTTTGATCTTCAACTTCACAATCCTTGGAGTTCTTTGATTTGACTTGAGTCTTGGTCACTAGGGGTAGGTTGGGGAAGCTCTTGAGCCCTCCTTAGATTCCTCCAAGGGTAAAGAAACCCTAGGTGCATCCTCTTTCTCTCCCATCCATCCAAAGCATGGTTTAAGTACCTAAAAAATGCAAAGAACATCCATAAGTGCATTTGATAGTAAACAATTTCTTAGAGGAAGTAGCATGCATTATATTATGTTTGCATGTGATTAAAGTACAAAGTGACACAAGATGAAGCCCTAAAATAGGACCGCATCATCACCCCAAGCTTAAAACATATTTGTCCTCAATTATGGTCCAACTTATTCTCTCTTTCACTTCATTCAAGAAAAACATGGGAGAATGCAATCATCATCATGTTCATTGTCAAAAGTAAGTTAACATGTGTAATTAAGTATGCAATTCACTAATATCTATTTAATTTTCTATTTTTCAATGTGATTCAAGTACAAAGAACAAGTGATTCAAATATGGGATACCAATCACATACATAAGTCATGTAATTTTTGTAATGCTCTAGGTAGACCGTAACATGCATGGCAAACATCCAAATGGTTACTATTGTTGTTTCACATTCTAGGAGTCCATCATACATTTCACTCCATCGCTCATGAATCACTTGACTTGTGTAGAGGTCTAAGGGCTAGAGTTAATTGACCCTAGCCCTAATAGACATAAAAAGAGAATGGAGGCTTATGGAAGGGAATGGAGTGATATTACATTGGAGAACTCATCTTTTTTTCTTTTCTTTTCTTGAGATGCTATTACATAGAGCCATCCCTTAATTTATTTTTCTCTATCCCATATTTAGGGAGGGAATATAGTAATAAGAGTGAAGTTGGGGATAAGATATGGATATAACAAACTTTTGGAGAGTGGCCAAGGCTAAAATGTGCATTTTTGGCATCGTTTCATGAGGCAGATGGTAAGCAGATGATAGAAGAAGTCTAAGGTCAAAGAGGGGTTATAGGAAATGAAAATCCATGTATGATTTTATTCAAGCAAGCTAATCCATGCAACACTCACTAAAAGACAAACCATGCATAAAATGAGAAATATGGTGTATCACACTCTTTCCACATTGAATGAATAATTCGAAGCATATGAGGCATGCAAGGATCACATTTTTATCAAAACAATGAATTACTCGCAAGAGGCTTGGAGGACATGCAATATTCCATCATAGGGCTCATTTAACCAAAAAAAATCATCAATGGGCTACATTACCCCAATTCTATTAATTCATATCATAATAGGTAGATATTTATTTGAAACACACTATTAGGCAAGTAGATTCAACCTTGGGAAAAATTGTCAAAATGGTGCCAAAATTGCCTTCAATCACATCTAAACATACATTACAAAGCAACAAACACCAAAAAAGCAAATCCTAGCTAAAAACAAAAAAAAATTACAAAAGCCTACATAGAATGCAATGCATGACATGGTGTAACAAAAAGAACAATTTTTTTGAAAACTTATACAAAAATGCAAGAAATTAAACTATATGCATGCATGTATGCAAAGCAAGTAAAATTCTTCACTAAATCGAGTTATGGCATTCATTTGTCATTAAAAACAACATGGGACAAATATAAAGGTTAGTCAGACAAGTTGATCATATTGAACAAAATTTTAGAGCAAGAGACATAAATGAATATGGGGTAAAACAAGGGCTTACCGCCCTACCATCCCAAACATTTAAAGCATCTCATCCTCAACATGATATTTTTTAGGACAATGGGCACCAAAGTTGTGGTAGTTAGCATCAATAGGGAGAGTGATCAACATGGCATCTAGTGGGTAAAATGACCATTCTAGGCATTCGTGTTGACCTACTAGAACCACAATTGTGCTGCCTGAAATGGATGTGGTGGCTAATTTTCTATAGTTTTCTCTCTCAACTTTCTCCATTATTTGCTATTCTCCTTGACTAGGTCCTCCATGCATGATTCTTCCATCCATCCACATGTTCTAACATGATCCACAAGTAGAAAAAACATCAAGTATAGTGTGTGTAAGTGTGTATTTTTGAAAATGAAAAACAAAAGCATAACAAGAAATGGATTTTGGGAGCAAGAATCTCAAACCAAGGTGGGTTTCCTCCCACTAGCGCTAAGTTTATTACCCTTGGCTAGGCTTGCTATTCTTTAATTCATCATCCATTCACAAATAAATTATTACCATCCTAAACATAAGCAATCCTTCCAAATGCTTTCACAACATGATCATCTTCTTAAAGGTTGTCTGAGCTTCTCAAGTGTTTTTATGCATCTTTCTCTACTTGGGGTCATCATCATACATCTTAAAATAAGGATCCTCACTAGTGAAACCCTTCAACCAGCTCTAGACCTATAGAATGTTCATGTTACGCTTATGCTTCCCTTTGGAGAAGTGACACTCGTAAAATGTGCGTGTAAAATGCAAGTGTATGTGTCACGTAATATAGGCCTATGAGGCCTTTATTTTCAAAATTAGGAAACTTTTTCCATAAACTACTACTAAAAGTAACCTAATCAGATAGGCCTAGGATGTATGTCTGGTTGGTTACTTTATAACTAAGAGCTAGAATAAAATCTGAATTAAGTGGAAGTGTTTAGGATTGGATGAATCCTTAAGATTATAGTTTCACCACAGTATGCATTGCATTCATCTTCATTTCATAAAAAAATATGTACCCTTAAACCTACACTAAAGACTTGTAGCAAGTATAATCCACTCTTCGAGTGTAATACACTACCTATAATAAGACATACTCCACATCCATAGTGGTTTAGGAATTAGCTAGGTACAATAACTATAACTCATGGTTATTTTTTAAAGAAGTAAGCCCTCTCCTAAGCATGATATGAGCTGTGTAAATCTATAAATTTTCCAACCCTATTCCCTCTCCCAAAATTAGTAGTCTAAAATATTGGTTGTGATTATCAAGTACAAAAAATTCAGTAAGCGATCATAGATTCACGTCTAGAATTAAGGAAAACATATTATCAGTTTATGAAAGTCAAATACAAAGCATTACTAGGCTATCTTGGGTTCTAAGGAATATGGGGATTAGCCCCACATGATCTCTACCACCATACAAAGAGACGAATAAGGAGAAAATGAGATAAAATTAGAAAATAATGAAAAACCCTCAGAGAAGTAGTCCCGATGATCCTCTATGATAGGCACCTTGATCCAAAATGTTCTGACAACAAATCTTCCTTCCAAAAGTTTCTAGAGGATCCACTCCATGGCTATCTCCTTCATCTCCTCCTCTCTCATCTTTGTGTTGTGTTACAACGAGATAGTACATGGTCTCCTAAATTGGCCATACTCTCCTTAGTCATAAGTGGGGCTTTGGTTGTCATTAAGCCAGAATTGTTGGATATACTGTAATTTTCAAACAACATTGATCGTGCAAAGTTGATACCAACAACTGGATCTTGGTGGCACCGAGTTGTCATTTGGCTCAAAATCCTTGATAAGTGTCAATACTACTGACGAGTATGTCGATAGAGCTGAGTTACTTTCTGTGAGTTCTTACTTGCTCTAGTAACAAAATTTGATACCACTGACTAGGGTGTCAGTGGCTCTGAAGCATTAAATTCCATCTACAGATTCTCTCTGGGTAGTAAGTTCGTAGCACAGACTCCTTTCTTTGATAGCATCAAATGCGTACTCGGTAGCACTGAGTGCTCTCTTGGTAGCACTAAGATTTTTGTATTCCCTATTGGACCCTATTGGATTTTTTCATCATGTCAATACCAGATACATACATGTTGGTGGCACCAAGCTGTCACGTAAATGCTCAAGTTACCTGAAACAAGGAAAACCATCATAAGTCTGAATAAAAAGTGATAATTGAACACAATTAAGTAGAAATACTTAATATTTTATGCCTTAGTGATTCACATGCTTATTATGATAAACAATGTCTAACTTATGTCAAAATGAACAATTATGTACTAAGTACATGGAAAAATATCCTATAAAAAGTAACTAAAACTCAATGCATGAAGATCTCCTAAGCTTGAATGTTGCTCGCCCTCAAGAAACACTACCTTTGGATCTATTTGAAATGAGTGAGCAAGAGGACAATATTATGAATTACATTTCTCAATTACCCCCACCTGACATTCCCAAACCATCCCTTACCAACCACTGAGCAAATAACTACTCAAAAGTGAACAAAATATCCATTAGAGATTTCAATCCTTAGATCAATGAAGCATTATTGATAGACAAGTTAAGATCATAGTCAATAGGGCATACACTTGATGCATCAAGAAATTCCTTATCTACATTTCTTTTGATCAAATAAAACTATGTTGGAAGGAATTCCATTTATAGAAATGAATGAGGGGATCAATCATTTATGTGGCCTACCATATAGAGCAATGGGTGGAAATGAAGTAGGTGAATATGAGTAAGAATTAGAAGTAACATCCAAATGATTTATGGAAAACAAAATATGATGAACCTATAAAATGAAGGGAATGAAAATGCATGAATCCTAATGCCTAATATCATGGTGGAATGATGAACACACTGAATGTCACATCCACATGATGATTGTTGGGTGAAATAATGCACACATATAAACTAATTTCACCTTCTCCAATAAGAAAATTCAGTTTTTTCAAGGCATCCTCTTCTCCCTTTTTATATGATTTCTCTTTTTTTATATGCCCTTCTTATTTTAGCATGATCTATGATTTATGACCGGGCTTTTCTTCAGCATATAACATCACCTTTTTTCATTAGGAGGGATATGAATGTATATACTTTCACTTTAATTTGTGGGGAAAGCTACTAATATACATATTGAAAAATATGTAGAGAATGATGCACAAGTAGAATGAAATATGTATGAAACTTACTATACAACTATTTGATATGGACATATCTATATTTTTTTCAACACACTATAAAGAACTACCTACCATGTTGCCTATTGTGCTATGCAATGCAGTCAAAAGGAAACAATTTGGGTTACTTGATCAACTTGTGGTGGTGTATGAAATGTTATCAAAGGTGGGTGGAATAACATGATTAAGAGACAATGCCTTCCTCAACTATGATATGTACCTCTCCTATCAACCTGTCTATAGGGTGACCTTATAATTTCTTTCTAAAAATCCCATTTAAGGCATCATTATTTTTTTGGTTGGTTTGGGCTCAAACCTCATCGTCATACACAAGTCTTGGATGAATTAAGATTTTCATTCATATTGACTCATCAGGTAGTTTGAAGTTCACTCTATCATCATCTATCCTCAGTGTCAAGTAGCCTCTACCCATGGAAATGTTCACATTACTTGTATCTTGGAATGACCTTCCTAATAGAATTGCAAATCTTCACATCTTATGTATATCCATGACCACAAATTCAACATGATAGATGAATTATAGATTTTGACTAACACATCCTCGTATATTCCATACAACATTACAATTGATTAGTCCACCAATTAGATTTTCATGGACGTCTTCATTGGTTTCTTCAATCCCAACTTTCGAAAGGTAGAGAGAGGCATGAAATTTATGCTTACTCTAGAGTCACATTGTGTTCATTGGAAATGCTTGCTACCAATGGAACTAGAGATGTAGAAGCAACTTGGGCCCTTTCTCTTTGTCGTAAGCCTTCCCTGGATCAAAACACTCACCACTTTATCAACACGTAAGATATTTATCCTATTGATGATGTCCTTCAAGAATCTTCCATATGCAAATCTTTTCTAATGCCTACATGAATGGGATGTTGATGCGGAGCTTTTGGAATATGTATAGGAATCTATTAAATTGCTTTTCCTTCTTTCTTGGCTTTAGACTGTCTGGGAATGGCACATGTGGCTTCTCAACATGCTTGTGTGGAGGAATGATACCATCAACACCACCCCTAGGACAAAATTTGGCACATCTCCTACAGATGGGGTGACCTATGGCTGCTCCTTCTCAATTGTGGGTGCTTCCTAGTTGATTGTGACTGCTCCACTATGAATTAGAACCTTCACCTATTCTTGTTGCATGGGAACCTCTTATGGAACTAGGAGTGTAGACATGGTAGAGGTGGAACCTTGGAGTTCATTGTTTTGCATAAACAGTGCAGATGGGGTGTCCTTGTTACTTATGGCTGACCCTGTATTTATTGAGGTGTATGTGTGAGCATAGTGCATTATCATTTTGCATCCCCTTGGTTTTTTGTATAGAATGCAGGGAAATGGAACTTTTGGCACATACACCCAATCCAGACCTAGAGTGTGCTAATATGGTGACTCCTCAATAACAAGCTATGGTTCCTAGAAAACAAATTTACTTGACGATTCTTATGTGATGTCTCTATTGTTCCAGGTTATCCCTATTGAATGATATTCTTTATGGATGCCACCTCCAGTGCCAGCTGAGAGATCTCATTTTTAATGTTGAAGATTTGAGCCCCTTGATTTTATTGCACCCTTTTTTCTGGTTTTATAAGGCCTCATTCTGACTCATGAGTTTGTCCATCATGTCTTCAATTCTACCTACTTACTAGGACCCCTATACTATTGAGATTGTGGTCTCTAGCACATGCACTCCTCTTCACCTCCAGATTAGGTTCCAGATTTATGCTTAAGCTTCCTTGTGAGTCTGTCCATCTAAGCTTTGAGTTTTGTGAACTCCCATGATTCCATATCACTTGTAATTGTTACTGGTGCTTCTGGATCCTCCCCTAAGGATTGATTCCTAGCCATGTTCTTCAGAATATCATGACATCTTGCAACCTTGTTGTTTAGGAAGAAACTTTCTCATGTGCTATCAAGACTAGTCTTCTCCCCTTTATGTATTCCATAGTTGAATGACTTCGCCTAGCCATACAGGTCAACCCATGATGAAGGACTTCCTGAGCATGTTCTGAAAGTACTCCCAAGCTTCAGAATAGGACCCCTTAGCATGTTAATTGAAGTTGTGAATCTTCCCACTAGTTTATTAGTCTTCTGAGGTGGAAAATATTGCTCAAAAAAGGCATTAATCATTTCATCCCAAGTCTATCGATTTTGGCAGGAGGCTAAGGAACCATGCCTTTGCTTTATCTAAAATGGAATAAGAGAAAAGCTTTAGGTAGATGACTATTGTGTGAATTTAGTATGTCATAGCTTTCTATAATGCTGTTAAGGTGTGCCATCAGATCCTCCATGTTGTGGCCATACAATGTCTGTGATTTGATGAGTGCCACCAGTCCAGGATCTATCTTGTAACTACTCATGTTCATTGCTTTCCTTTTTATTGGCACTAACTACACTATGGATGAGGATGCTTTTATTTTCTCCCAGACTGTCTGTTCCTCAAGCATTTCCTCCAGATTGTCATAACCATTATGTGACATGACTGACATATCTACTTACTCTACCTATAGTGGTGCAGTTTGGATGTGCTTCTTAGAAGAAGCCCCAAACTCTCATGCCTTGTGAAAAATCTCCTCTTGATCTATAATAATTGTAGTAGACTCTCCGTAATATGTGGTTTGAGTGTGAACCACACACTTGTACATGAAACTTAATGATAATGTGAGAACACAAAATACTAGTGAACTGATAAAACAAAAACTTTCAACCAGGCTCTTGAGTAAAGAAAATATTGAAAAGACTAAAAATAAATAAAAGAAAAAGATATGGCTTCTAATTCTCGATTGTAGCTCTCGTACTACTGGTGTTTCTATTTCCTTAGTAATGACACTAAAAGTGACACGCCTAAATTGTACATGTAAAACACAAGTGTTTATGTTTCATAGTATAGGCCTATAAGGCCCAAGTGTCAAACTCAGGAAAACACTTTTCAGAAACTACTATAAACTGTAACTTAATCAGCTAGTCTTAGAAAATATGATTGGTTGGTAGTTTTATAACTAAAAGTAAGAATAAAATATAAATTAAGTGTAAGTGATCATGAATGGATGGATTTCTTAGGATTATAGGTTCACCATAGTATGCATTGCATTCAATTTCATTTCATCAATAATTATTTACCATAAATCTTGGACTAAATACCTATATAAAGTATCACCCACTCCCACAACGTAATACACTACTTATACTATGATAAATCCCACTTTTGTAGCAGTTTACAAATTAGCTAGGAGCATTAACATAACTATAGCTTATTCTTTAACAGTCTTAAGAACTCTCCTGAAGCATGATATGAGATGTGCAAATCTATAATTTTCTCAACCCCTAATCCCTTTCCCAAAGAAATTAATGGACTAGAATATTAGTTGTAGTGATCAAGTACAAACAATTTAGTAAGAAATTATAGATTCACATCTAGAATAAAAGGATATATATTATTAATTCATGAAATTAAAATACAAAGCCAAATCGGGCTACTCATGGGTCCGGAGAGATATGGGGATTAGACCTGCATTATTTCTACCATCATACAAAGAGAGGAAGAGGGAGAAAACAAGATAAACATTTGAAAACAAATGAAAAACCCTCAAAGAAGCAACCTCGACAATCCCCTCTGGTAGACACCTTGATCTGCAATGTTCTAGATGCAAATATGCTTTCCAGAAGTGCTCATAGCATCTTATCCATGGCTATCTCCTTCACATCCTCCTCTCTTGGCTCCATGATCCATTGCAATGAGATAGAACATGGTCTCCTCAATTGGACAAACTCCCCTTAGGCCATAAGTGGGGATTTGTTTGTCATTAAGTCACAACTGTTGGATTTGTTGTAATTTTCAATCTACATTGGTCATGCAAATACAACTAACTAGATGTAGGTGGAACCAAGTTGTCATCTTACTCAAAACCCTTGATAAGTGTTAGTACTAGTTATGAGTATGTCAATAGCACCTAGTTGCTTTCTACGTGTTTTGGCTTTCTTTGGGTAAAAAACTCGGTACAACCTACTAGGGTATCATGCACCGAAGCATTAAATTCCAGCTACTAATGCTCCTGGGTGGTAAGTCAGTAGCACTGACTCCTTCCTTCAATAAAATCAACTGTGTACTTGGTAGCACTGAGTGCTCTCTCGATAGCACCAAGATTTCTAGAATACCCTATTGAATTTTTACATCATGTTGATACCACTAACATAAATTTCGACAGCATCGAGCTGTCATGTAAATGCTCAAATTACCCGAAATAAGGAAAAACCCATATAAGTCCGAATAAAAAGTGATAATTTAACAAAAATCAGTAGAAATACTCAATATTTGATGCAATAGTGATTCATAGATTTATATGGTAAACAATGTATAAATTATGTAAAAATGAGAAATTATGCTCCATATAAATGGTAAAATAACATACGAAAAGAAACTAAAACTCACTGCATCAAGAAGAGATAATTTAAAACATCTAAGAGAGGAGGCTCAATCATATTAAAAACATGAGAACTTTGGGATATCACAATAGGGTTTCTTGGATCGACTATTGGGTCCCTTGGTAGTGTCATCTCAAATGATGGTAGGACACATGGTATTATTGTCTTAAAAGCTGGTAGGAAACAAAATTTTTAGTGCCTTTGGCTCTCTTACAAGAAGGTGGGATAGTATGAATGTTAGTGATCTTTACACTCTCACAAGAAGATGGAATATCATGATCTCTAGTTCACTTGGCATTCTTGCAAAACAACAGGACATAAGGAATGTTAGTGCTCTTGGCACTCTCACAAGAACCTTTCTGCAATCATTGTCAATTTATCTCTTTCCCTTTTGGGGTGTACAACAACATTATCAAATCTCAAGTCTGACACGATGTTCACTTGCTCATGGGGAGAAGGGGGACTGTGATGATTGAGGTGGTGGTGGTGGTATTTGGTGTAGTGTAATAGGATTTTGGAGGATGTATTGTGGCTGTGGTTGTGGGGATTGTTGTGGATGTGGTTGATATTGTGGTGGTGGTGAGTATTGAAGTGGTGGTTGTGGATTGAATTAGAGGTTCAATGGAGGTTGGAGTTGTGGTATAAAATAGGGCATTGGAGGGCCTTGGTAATTTTGCAAGGTTGGTGCTTTCTCTTTTGGTGGGATGTAGGTGCCTTGAGGATCACTCATGGATCCAATATCACTACTTGGATTGGCTAAAGTTTTGGAGGGAAGTCTCCCCTCCTCCCGGCGGGCAAGTATAAAAGAGATTTTATCCAATCTTTTCTCAAACCTACTAATGTTTTGTCCATGAGAGAACACATCTTTCTTATGTTCATCTAGGCTACTCAATCTTTCAAGCACCTCTTCTTCAAACATTGAGTCATTCCTTTGTCCTTGGTCTCCTATTGCTTCATGAGAAATTTGGGTTATTCCTACATTTTGGAGTATATGAATTGGACATTTAGCCTTGGTTGTTGTGATTTCCAAAAGGGTGAAGCGTCGTAATCTTCTCATCAATAGATTCAATAGAGTGGGAAGTTTGGTTAGAAGGGCCTCCCACATGTGTCTGCATCAAGTTTATCATATACACAAATATTTTCATCACCTTTGGTTGGTATCATCTTTAACTTGACAAGGGGAAGCTCCCATGTTCCTATCATATTGGACACCCACACTAGAAGTTCGATGATGTGAGTTCTCAACCAAGTGGTAAAAAAGAGGCCCATATTCGTCAAGTGGTTTGGCCATAAATGCACCACCACGACGTGAGTGTACAATGGTCTGGCCCATCTCTTAAAGTCCATAGTAGAAGGATTGGACTAGTTTCCAAAGAGGTACCTCCTGGCGGAGGCAATCTCTAAAAAACTTCTGGAACCTCTCCCATGTCTCAAGAAAATGTTCAAACTCTTTTTGAATGACGGATGTGATATATCTTCTCATTTGGGTCAACTTGGAAATAGGATAGAACTTGTTCAAAAATTCATTCTTCATGTATTCCCAAGTCATGATTGTAGTCTTTGATGAGTGATACTCCTTTTACTTGTCCTTGAGAGAGAAGGAGAACAAGATGAGCTAAATAGAATTGATGGTGGCTACAAGATTCCTAAAGGTGGAGCATGTCTCAAGAAAGGATTCTCCATGCTTATAGGGATTTTCATTCTCAAGGCCATAGAAGGGGGAGAGGAGCCTTATAAAACTGAGAGGAATAAAAAATTTCTACCCTGGCTAATCATCATGAGCAACAATTATAGAAGTATTATTTCCAGGCATATTGTAGTCATGCATTTATCCTATTCACTAGTGGAGGAGGTGGTGGCTGCTCATATGCATCTCGGTCTCCCATCTTGTCTTCTAAGGGTTGAGTGTCACTTGCACAAGGCACAACCAAAAAAAAAAGACAAATTAGAAAACCAATATACAAATAATAACACAAAGAATAATGAATAACAATGGTGAGGGAAATAGGAAAATCCAAAGGTAATCAAACTAACTAGGCCGAACACCTTTCTCCCCAACAAAGGTGCCAGAAAGCTTTGTGTGCTTTCTTAATGCAACCAAGTAAACTAGAAAGATATGGTGCTAAAGGGGAAAATCACACCACAACTACTAGGGAGCTATGGCACTTTCTAATCCCGACAACGGTAACAGAAAGCTTGATGTGTCCGCAGGATACACCCAACCAATTGAAATTTGATAGGATGTATCTTATGACACACATCATGGTCTTTTGAATGTCTAGGGCCCAATGGACACACTTATAAACAAATCCACAAGTGCACAGGCTTTGGGGTAGTATAGGAGCGGTAAGTCAAGGTCAAACTCTAGGGAGAGAGGGGCACTAGAGCTATGTTCATTTAAGGCTAGGTTCCTACAATGAAGTCTAGGGTTGAAGGCCTTGAATTTGATTTGGTTTGATTACACTTAGAGTGATAAAGAAGCAATTTAAGGAAAGTAAGAAAAAAACCTACTTTAACCCTAGACAATTAAGGTCTAATTAGCAAAGAAACAAAGATAAGTAGGAAAAGAGAAAAACAAAGTAAGGAAAACAAGACAAGTGCTAACACTAATACTAGATTATCAAGGCACTTCTAATTAACAACCTAAAGATGGCAACTAGTTAAACTAAGAAAGAAGGTATACTAGATTAACAACTAACAAGCTAGAGTAAGAAAAAGTGTAGGTTAGAAACTAACTAGCTAAAGTAAGAACAAGTAAGCACAAAGTAACACTAACTAACCTAGCAAGACCTAGCTACCATGTACAAGACAATTACCTAACGAAACAAGTAGAACAACTAACTAAACAAGCATTAACTAGCAAGGAATAAATTAGGGTTTTAAGAAAATTATGGAAGTGTGGGATGTTTGAGATGATGTGACTAGAACCTAGGTTAGGGGTTATAACATGCAAGTCATATTTGTTCATTTATATTTTTAAACCAAAAGCAAAATAGATTCTAAGTAATTACCCTAAACTACTAATTGGCCATGGATATAATAGGATGTGTGAAGGGGAACTACACCCTAGCACATACTATCAAACCTTGTGAGCCTCATTTGGATTAGGGTTTAGGTGAAATACTACTAGGACCCAATAAAGTCTAGGTTTCTAGGGTAGGATCTCCTAGGAAAATTGGGGGCCAAGGGTAGTAATGGAGGGTGGAAATAATAGTATTCTACCTCACATCAAATACTATCTATCCTATAGGTAGCTCCGAAATAATTGAACTAATGCCTCTAGACTATATGCTTAGATCTTACACATAGGGGTAGGAGAAAGAATGTATATGTAGTAAGATGGGGTGCTAGCTCAAGATCCACTAGTTGGACCTAGGAGCATATCCCAAAATAGCCACACATAAGCCATTATCTCCTAGAACTAGGTGGTTTCAAGCTCAAATCATAAGATAATTCATGGTTTTAAGAACACAATATAAGATGATTTATGGGAAGATAGGTGGAAGTATAAGATAATTAATACAAACTAAAATTACAAGGTTTACAAGTTGTTTTCCCCCAACATGGTATCAAAGTCACATTTTAACACCAAGCAACCCACCTAGAGGGCTTAGCTACTCAAGGAACACAAAAGTAGAACAAAAGAAGAAGTACATGAGAGAATAGCCAAGCTCATGAAATTTCTTCTCTTCTTCACCTCCATCAATAAGAGATTTTCCTCCTCCCACCTTGGTGGCTGAATGGCATGGAAAGGTGGATGGTAGCCAAAACCCTAGAAAAATAGGATTTTTAGTTAGAGTGTGGTGGAAATGGAGTGGGACTAGGTGGGAGTAGGAAGGATATGAATGAATAATCAAGTGGGTGGAAATAAATGCTAACTTTTTACTCCCAACTACCATCTATGTATGTAGAGGGGCTAGGGAAGCTTAGGGTTAAGCAAGGGCAAAATGGAAAAAATAATGAACAAAATGAGCTATGATTTGAGGCAGCATGATTATTTAGGGAAGAATAGGCATGGTGGGTAAAAGGTAGCATAGTCATTCTAGGAGAGAACGGGTGTGCTAAGGAATGGGAAAAATCATAGTTGAGGGTGGATTTTTGGAGGGTTAGTAGCTCGGATATGGTGGCTGTGAGGTGGCACAACCATTGTGGGAACTAAGGCCATGGTGGCTATGAGGTATCACACCCATAGTAGGAACCACATCTATGGTGGGGAATTTGTGCTATGCCACTTCAAGTCTAATTTAACTATAACTTTTGGGTTTTGGCACCATGATCTTGCTAGGGACTTTTGTCTGTACTTTGATTTTGAACTTCACAATCCATGGAGTTATTTGTTTTGGATTGACTCTTGGCCACTAGGGTTAGGTTGGGGAAGCTCTTGGACCCTCCTTAGATTCTTCTAATGGTAACAGAACCCCAAGATCATCCTGATTCTCTCCCATCCATCCAAAGCTTGGTCCAAGTACCTGAAAAACATGAAAAGAACATCCATAAGTGCATTTGATAGTAAACAATTTATTAGGGGAGTAGCATGCATTCTAACATGCTTAGATGTGATTAAAGAATAAAATGCCACAAAATGAATCCCTAAAATAGGGATGCATTATTTACATGTTAAAAGATAAGAAGTCCTTTCAAATTGTAGATGAGATAGAAACAATCAACCTCATCTCTTTCTTTGATCAATGAGAAGTCAAAACTGGGGATAGTCCTAAACTTATTAAAGATCAACTCACAATGATATTACACAATTACATTATTTTATTTTATTTAGGGATACTAATATATTGCATGGGTTGTATGAGCATATCAGAGTTCATCTCCTTCCAATCATCCCTATCACCTACCTAGTCAAGTCGAAGGGTGGGTTACTACGACCATAATGGATCCTCTACATGAGAGAAGAAGTTCAAAAGTATTACAATGGTAGTTTCTTGGATCCATTCAACTATCCAATATGGCTCGCAAACACTCTACTTATACTAAAGAAGGATGTCAAAATACAAATGTGCATGAATTATCATGAAATCAATAAGGCATCTCCTACAGATAACATAGTTGGTCATGCCCTCTTGATCTTTATGGATGGTTTTTCTAGCTGCCATTAGATCAGGATGGCTAAAAAAGATAAGGAGAATGGCATCCTAATCACTGAATGGGGTGTGTTCTTCTACCAAATCATGGCTTTTGGCCTAAAAAACACTTGACCCATCTATTAAAGCAAGAAGGTTTCCCTCTTTACCAACATGATGCATAAAGAGGTGAAGGTCTATGTGGATGACATGGCTGTCAAATCTAAGAGTCCATATTATCACATCACATACCTAAACAAACTATTCCAACAATACATTGATTCTTGTTACACCTCTATATAAAAATGTACTTATGGAGTTATATTTGGTAACCTTCTTGGATACATCATTTGCTAAATTGGAACTAAATTTGACCCTGAAAGGCCTACACCATCTAGGAAATTCTTTCAAAGATAGATAAGGATATTTGAGGCCTCCTTAGTTGTCTGCAATATGTCGACCATTTCATTCCCAATCTCACTCCTAGTTTGTGAGCCCATTTCAAATTACTAAGAATATCTATGAATTTGGGTGGAATGAACAATGCAAAGAGGAACTCTAGAATCTAAGAACTACCTTTCTAGGCCATCATTTTACAATGTATAGTGCAAGGATATACTCAGACCCTTTAATTTTTTTATGTGAAACATCGATGGGAGGAGTCCAGTCAATGACACACGATGAGAAAGACATATACTACCTTTTCAAGAAGTTGAATGATATGAAGGCATGATTAAATAACTTAAAAAGTATTTTCCAACCTTGGTATATGAAATAAGGAATCTATGTTACTATATGATGTTGTATGTACTATAACTCATTATGAGACATGACTCACTCTGATAATTGTGTTAACAAGCTGTCCTAATTTGGTGATACACAAAAAGGAAAGTGTTGTTGTCTGAACTTGACATCATTTATCTACCAATGAAGGCCATCAAAGAATAAGCATTAGTGGATCATCTAGTGGACATCCCATTTTTGAAGAAGAAAATGAATGAGAGTACATGTTTCTTGATGAAGACATGAAAATGATTGACTCGTCACACATCATTATCCTATCATATATAATCTTGGATTATCTTTTCTATGGATCCATCAATAACAAACAAGTTGGGATACGAGTAGTCTGACAAGACCCCTAGGACAATCATCTTCTTGTGGCAAGAAGACCTGAGTTCAGTGCCACTAACTATTTGGAAGAATACAAAGCATGTATCTTTTTTTTTTAAATTAAGTCGGGAGGCTCTCTATTCATCTCACCCTCCACTCATGAGCAATCAAGGATCAAAGTACAGCTCCTGCGTACTACCACAGGTAAACTCACCTCACATAAAAAAACACCAAACACAAGAAAAACTCAAAAAAACAACCATCAACCTACTCACGGACAAGCAACAACTAGTGAGGATGATTATACTGCGTTACCACATATGGAACACCCTTCTTCTCGAGCTCTATCATGTCGCGTATCCTTGCAGGAGTTCTTCTGTAATCTGAAATCACCATGGGCTCAGGCGTATAGCTCAACCACCGACCAATCGCTATGGAAATGGAATTAACGCAACAATGAACAAGAGATCCTCCAATCGCTTCCTCCTCTAGGATGTTTCTAAGATCTTTTACAGTTTTGTTCAACCTCCAAGGGATGGTGTTATTACCCCATAACATATGGTATGTTCGAGCATCATCAATCTCAATCACCGAGATTCTCAAGAACTGGTTTTCAGCGAATTTCAAACCCACCACACATGCTTGGATCATGGCAGTGACATGGTCATCAGCCGTGAGCCACGCTTTCGTGATCTGGCAAGCAGTAGCATGGTGATTTCGAACAATACTCGCCATCCACCACCTCTTGTGACCGTCATGATCAGGACTTCTACCAACAGAAATATTCATCTTCATCGTGTTGATGTCAGGGATCATCCATTTCATGAGGTTCACTTCTTTGAGCACATAGCGCGGATCATCAATCCCGAAAAGATTCAACCTTCGATGTTTATCAGGATTCGCCAGGACGCGGAAGATCTTCTTCTTCATCATAGAGTTAACTAACTCGATCATAGATTCCATCTCCTTCTCTAATGGTGTTTTCCTTCCGTCATATCGAGCTCTACATCTCCAACGCCAGATAAAGAAAGGGATGATCACCCCAAGACAGGCAGTGATCCATACATTAACGTCCTTCGAGGTGCCAAGTGAGATATATCTCAGCAGATCTTGTTTGTTAAACGGCCTGACCCTATCGGTGATATGGGCAAAACTATCCCAGAAGTATGTCGCTACTAGTCCATGGAATATCAAATGGTCGGAGTCTTCGATATAGGGCTCCTCACAGCAGTCGCATTTGGACGCAAGGGTTATATGACAGCGAGAAATGTTTTCATCTGTCGAGATCGCTCCCTTAAGGTATTTCCAGATGAAGGAACTGGCCTTGGGCGCATCAATGTACCAAATGTGTCGTATCTCATCAGGTTCTTCATCATGGTTCGTGGTCAAAAGCTTCTTCATCGAGCAGATAGTGAAGTTTCTTTCCATCTCCGGAGACCAAACGATATAGTCATCATCATCGTTTATCACCTGATTTGCCTTCTTAATCAGCTGGAGACCATTATCGTCAAGGATCTGTCTCAGGGACAGCCAATCCCATCCTTCATTGAAGATCCAGAAGTCTCGAACTAGAAATGGTTGATTCCTATCACTCGTGTAGATGGCATGATCAAACAATCTAGCATCACACCACAAGGCATCCCAGAAGGGGATCATTCCTTTCCCCACAATCCATCTACACTTAGGATATACCATAGGGAACATATTCCAAATCTGCTTCCAGTATATTGAGGCCGAATCACTATATCGTAAGTGTCTAGGATGGTTGGCTGATCTACTGTGAGCACGGTTCATGTACTTGGCTCTATAGAAACTGGCCCAGATAGAGTCTTTGGCTATCACTTCCCAGCTAGCTTTGGCCACAAACGCATCACTGATGATCCTAGTGTTATGAAGGCCCAGTCCTCCCGCTTTGACTGGTATAGCTACTTTCTTCCAATCTATCCATACCTTGCGATGATGGTTTTCATGGTCATTCCAGAGGAACTTAGACATGAGCGCATCAATGTAGTCAGAGATTCCAACTGGGATGCCGATAGCCGCCGCGGTGTGGATAGTAGAAGAGGAAATCACGTGCGCTATGAGCATCTTACGACCAGCAAAGGAAAGGAGACGAGATCTCCACGAGGCGATCTTCTGTTTTATCTTCTGAAACAAAGATTCATAGTCATTAAGACTATATCTGCCCACCTTGATCATAACTCCCAGATAGGTAAAAGACTTCACTGTGTTGTCGATCTCTAGAGCATTTGCAATGCTCATGATCAGCTCATAATCATTACTTCCAATGGTACAGATGGACTTGTTGCGGTTGATCAATTGAGCAGAGGCCGCCTCATAGTGCTTCAAGATCTGATTCACGCGGTCTAAGGTTTGGTGCTTCACGTTCTGGAACAGAATCACATCGTCAGAGTATAATAGGAAAAGAGGGGACGTACCATGACCTCTAGTCCATAATCTATCCAACCGATGCATGCGATCTTGATGATGCATATATCTAGAAAGCAACTCCTCAAAAATGATGAACAGAAGGGGTGAAATCGCATTTCCTTGCTTGAGACCACGAAGCAAGGGAAAGAAACCAGCGGCCTGATCCCCGATCGATATAGAAGCCCAGGTATTCAAGAAAAAGCTCAAACATAGGTTACAAAAATCCTCTGAGAAACCAAAACATATCATAATCTTCTTCAGAATGTCCCATTCGATTCTGTCAAACACCTTAGCCATGTCGATCTTTACCATAATGTTAGGATGCCCACCACCTTGATGTATGTCGTGCATGAGCACTTTGGCCATCCAGATGTGATGAGTGATCTCCCTCCCATGTATGAAGGCGGCCTGCTCCGCTGAGATCAGCTTCCGCATAAAGTGAGACAGCCTATTACTAACCACTCTAGCCATAATCCTTAATGCAACATTCTCAAAGGAAATTGTCCTGAAATCCTTCTCAATAGCTGTGGGGTTGTCAACCTTTGGAATGAGCAAGATCTTACAGCAGTGAAGGCTACGATGGCAGTTCTGCCCTCTGAAGAATGACTCTGTCATCGCCATAAAATCCTTCTGAATCGTGTCCCACATCTCAGTGAAGAATGGCATAGTGAAGCCATCAGGTCCAGGCGCCGTATGACTGTCCATCTGATCAAGGGCATGTCGAACCTCCACCTCCTTCGACACAGAAGATAAGGAGCAATTATCGTCGATAGAAAGCTTCTCAGGTATATATTGTAACATGTCAGCCAACTTTACATCATCATATGGTGATTTGTCTCTATAGAATCGACTATAGTGATCAGCAGTTGTCTGGGCAATGTCCTTCGGATCCTCCACCTTGGTACCATCAATCAACTGTAAATAACGAACACTATTGTGCTTCTTTCTAGCCTTCACTATCGCATGATAGAAACGAGTGTTTCTCTCTCCGTAATTCAGCCAGTTAATCCTTGACTTCTCCCTCCAAATTTTGTCTTCAGTATCCAGAATATCTTGGAGTTCATCTTCGGCTACCTTGAGGTTCATCTCATTGATTAGTGAAGGGTATTCATCAAAAGCGATTTGAGTAGTGTGCACCACATCCTCCAGGTCCTTCCTCTTCTGAGCAATGTTTCCGTAGGTTTGCTTGCTCCATGCTTTTAGCTCATTCCTGACCTTCTTGATCTTAGAAAAGAAGATAGCAGACGGATGGCCATTGGACTCCTCGTCCCATATGCGGTTAATGATCTCACAACATTCCACATTCTGTAACCACATCTGCATAAACAAACGGTCTAGAACTGTAATGGTTTCTTATATCACCCGGCTGATACAACACAGGGTAGTGGTCCGACACTCGAAAATGAGTAAGATGGATAGCTATCGAACTAGGAAATTTCACACCCCAAGATTCATTAAGAAGGATTCTGTCCAACCTCTCCCAGATTGTGGGGGTGCCATATTGCTTATTCACCCAAGTATACTTGCTCCCTTCAAAGGGTGCTTCTCTCATGTTCACATCGTGAATGAAGGAGTTAAAGTCCATGACCTCTTGAAAGTGTCTATCAACACCTCCCCTTTTCTCCGAGTTATTCTGTATGATATTAAAATCGCCCATAATCAGCCAGCAGGCGTCTCCAATCAAGATGGACATGTCAATGATGTCTTCCCACAGGTTTCTCCTATGCGTGTAGATGCAGCTCGCGTACACCATAGTAATGCACCCCTCATTGTTGTTGTCATCAGTAAACTTAACTGTTAGATGCTGCTCGTGCAATCTGACAATGGATGGGTTGATCGCCTTATCCACAAAGAGCCAAATTTTATCGCCTTCAGCCTCATTGCTCGCCGACCAGTCCAACCGGACTTTGTCGAGCAGCTCCTCCGCCTCAACGGCATGAAGGAAAGGCTCAGCAACACAAACAATCCTCAGAGAAAGTCTTCTACATAACCTTCCCAGAACCTTTCTGGTTCTGTTGTTGGCCGCCCCTCTTATGTTCCACTAGAGGATCTTGGAATCCATGATCTAGGATCTAAACTGCGACCCCACAGTCACCCTTCATCTGCGACCTCCCCTTCCTCGCTCTTCCCAGTCATCATCTGAGAACGGGAATTCTCCATCAGAGAGACGTCTTCTGTGGACATATCTTCGATGACCCTCAGTAGGGAAGTCATTCAAGAAACTATAGTCATCACGATAAGATCTGCGTGGTTCATATCTGAATCTGTTTCCACGAGGACTTGGGCGATTGCCTCCTTCGTCAGCAAAGTGTATGAAATCTTCAAGGCTTCTCAGAGGTAGCGGTCTTCTAATACCATCTTCGTCAACCACATATCTGTTGCTTTGGGTAACCTTTGGTGGGTGTTGTCGCCCCTCATCTACGTCTAACACAATAACATCAGTACATTGTTCCTTCTCTATAGACGTCTCTGTAGTCGTATTAACCTCCTCATGTCCATGAGTTGTGTCATCTTCGTTCGCATAGGCCGTTCTGTGAATAGTGAAAGCCTCCATTGGGATGTCAAGTTCTTCCCCTATCTCTGTCCTCGAAAAGAGGCTGGATCGCGGTCTGCCTCTAGCGACAATCTGAAGCAAGACATCCGATCTACGGTCACCATATGTCAGCGCGACATATTGGGGTATATCCTCTTTGAAAGCTTCCACTAGGACTAAGATTCCAGAGATGTCGTCCGAGTTTCTTATCCAATCTGAGACAAGGATCAATCTTCCAAAGCTGTTAACTATACTATCGATAGCATCATCATCACGACACATAATAGGTAAGTCAGCTATCCAGAACCAAATAGCTTCCTTTCTAGAGCATCTCTCTCCATCCTCTAGGGATCTGATGGTAATGTTCCTGCCTCTGAAGATGAAGACTCGATCCTTACAGGCCTCCATCGCGTCCTCCTTGTTGACAAAGAATGCCACGACTCTACATCTAGAGTGTCGATATATATCTGTGGCATGGTTCCATCTGAGTTTAAGAGTCTAATAAAGGTCCTCCCACACAATGTGATTCGGCCAGGAGATCTCCACTGCGTGTCCCAAAGCTATCTCCGTGTTCTTCCTTTCTTCCGTATTAGGTCCCAGATTGACCGCTATTCTCTTGGGGATGTGCATAGGTGCACCTCGAGCAGGAATTCCAACACTCAGCGTCGGGAAGTCTGATCTAGAGTAGATGTTCGGAGGCGTAGGAGTGTGCGTGACCTTGCACCTTCTGGCAACATGCCCTGATCTATGGCATTTGTAGCAAACTATCGAGCTATGACATTGAGATTGCAGTGTCCCCTACCTAGGCACCAGTAGCATGTGTCATTGGGTAGATTCGGCGCCCAAGGTCCAAGACGGTTATTTCTCCTATCTTCGTTCATATTCGGCTGCCGAGAGGCATGTCTTTGATCAGTTTCTTGGATTGGACTCTTCGCTACCTGGTTGGACGGTTCCGGTCTAGGATCTTCTGCCCCGTCCAGAAGGATGGAGTTATTGTGCATCGGGCTAGTAGTCCCGATCATCGCCGTAACTTCTGCCAAACCTTCCGATCCGTGGGTTGCAGTGATAACTCCGGTGCTCTTTGGTGCCTCATCCTACAGTCTCGACGAAGAAGAAAGTTCATCGGCTTGCTTGTCCGGAATCACCTCCATGTCGTCTGTGTACCTATCATGCAAGACGTCTCGTGAATCCTCCATTCATCCTGCTGGTTTCTCCGATGCCTGTTGGTTGGTTGCTGGAGACGGCGAACGGAGGACGTTTCTGATGTCTTGAATGATCGTGTCCGTCGGCGTGGATAGAGCTGCAAAGCCTTCGCGTCTGTCTCTCACCGCCCGCTGCGCGTTCATAGCCTGGACGCTCTATCTTGTCAATCTGCATGTGAATGGGGACGGTAACATCGTTATGGCCAGAAGAAAACCCACAGATGAGGACGGTCTCTAACGACAGGTTGGAGGGTAAGATGACCGGTCGTCTACAGGAAGAGGTTTATCGGGAATGAAGGGATGGAGTTTGTGGTGGACTCCAGGGGGCGGGGTGCCCTCCCGAAGGGGGGGGGGAGACGGCGGCCGCCGCCGCAAAACTTGACAGAAAACTCCCTAGGATCGCCCGCCGCCTGCAACCCTAACTTGACCAAAAATGTGCAAAGATCACAAAGCATGTATCTTGGGACTCCAACTTTCCAAACAAAAAGAGACACTTCATCTTCAAGTCTATGATGATCTTTTCTTAATTGGAGAAGCCATCATAAAAAAATAATCCCCTACAAAGAGTATATTTTCTCTCTCACTCAATATTTTAAAGAAATTTATTTCAATTTCTTAATATGAGAGAGGAATTGCTTTTTTGATGCTTTGGCCACACTTGAATAATGGATCTACATCCACAGTTTGACCAAAGATTTGTAGTTGAAGTTCAAACAAGTTTTGAACTAATCTATTTCATTGTAATAGAAAATGAAACCAACTACAAATAATGGACTTGGTTCAAGACATCATAGAATATATAGATAACCATATTTATCTTGAGAATCTCTCCAAATAGACCAACAAGTGATAAGAGACAAGCCATGCAACACTTCCTATGAGTGTGACATATTAGTTTCAAATCAGAAAATCAAACCATCCTTATGCATCAACAAGTATGAGGTTAAACCTCTCATATAGGAGGCCATGGAGTATCATGTTGTACACAAACTAGTGGAGTCATGCTAGAAAAGAAGACACAACTTATGGGATATTATCACAACACCATTGATACAAATAGATGCTAATACATACCTCAATGTTGAGCCTTTCAGATCCATGGTGACTGCATACATGCACCAGTGAACCAACTTCAAAAGACGACCATGCCTTAGACCTTCTCTTCTTAGGGAATTGGCATGATAAAAAAAAATACACCCTAAGTATTAAGACGAATATTACTTCATTCTAGTGATATTTGACTACTTAACCAAATGGTTTGATGTTATCTCTATCACTAAACCTTCAATGCAAATGGTGATCAAATCAAGAACAACATCATAAGCATGTACTGAATACCATGAAAATTGGATATGAAATTGATAAACTTCACAAACAAATCTATCAAGGAGTATTTTAGCACCTTGGGAGTCAAACATAACCAAAAATTTACATACCAGACTCAGATGAGAGAGGCAATGGAGACCATATAAATATCCTCAAAAAGATGATCAACTCATACACCACCCGGCATGAGTAACATCGAATGACTCTTTGGGAATATTGAACTTTGTACTCACTTGTAAATGGTATACAAGTACTCCGAACAGTGGAGGTCAAGATCCCATGCCTATACATTTTGTAAGAAGTTGAAATCATAGAGGAGGAATGGGTCAAACACCAAATCTATTGACTCAATACACTTAAAGAACGACAATTGAGAGATCTACATCATGTGTTTCTCAAGCAATACATATCATCTTGAGCCTTAAACCAAAGTGTTTGTCCATGCATTTTTTAAAGGGTGATCTAGTATTCTATGTGATTCAGAATGTTAATGCATGGGGAAAGTTCAGTTCTAAGTGTGAGGGACCCTACATCATCCATGAAGTTGACCACTAGGGTGGCCTACACCTACAAGATATGGATGTGGATACTCATCTCCACCAAAAAAATGGCAATGTAATCAAACACTACTTATTCTAATTAGAGATCTACACTAACATATACCCTCCTACAAGGAGCATTATAAGTGAGAAAAGGTTCACCTTTGTACAATTAATCTTCTTAATACCCAATTTTCTATCACATATTCTCCTAAACTAGTGAGAGTCAATACCAAAACTATGGGGTCGATGACAGAAGGAACATGAATCTTATAATGAGGCTCTAATAGTTCACCAACCTAAATTCACCCTACATATCTACCCATCTCAACAAGGAAACACAATTTTATTGTTGCGACTTGGGAAAAGGAAAACTTTATTATTACAATCATTATTTCCTAAATATTAGGGATGATGAGTACATTTCCATTTATGACCGTCATACACTGCTGAAGAAAAGAGGTATGTAAAAGCTATATCTCTTCGGAAGTAAGTTATAGATGATATATAAGATCAAGATAAATTGGTACCTTTACATGGATAGAACTCACCTAGTATTTCTTGTTGGGATATGCCATTTACCTAGGTCATAGACCCACATGAACATCAGATGGACCATTATGGATATATGGATTACGTGCTCTCGAAGGGGGGTTGAATAGAGCTAAAAACACTTAAACCTTCACACTATATCATGAGATAAGGTTTCATATATGAAATTTGAGTGCAACTAAACATATATAGCAAGGATGAGATATATTGAATAAGAATAAGAATACAAGATATGTATAGTGGTTCCAAACTCCAAAATAGGAGAGTGTACATCTAATACCTAGAGAGGTCAACCTATAGGATTTTTGAACCATGTCTCACTCCTTATATTCCATTCTAAGAGTTACAACATATGACCTTCCTTTTCTAAGACAAGGATACCCAGTCTTCCCCTTTAAGGAGAAGGGGGACAATAACCTTAAAAAGGACTTACCTAAATATGACCAAGAGTCTTCTACCTCACCAAGGACTTACCCACTTTTACGAAGAGTCTTCATCCTTCACTAAAGACTTAACCACTCTTACAACAAGTCTTCCTCCTTGAAGGAATTGCTCACTCTTGACTTGGATATTCTTCCTTTGACTACACCTTCACTTAGGAGAGATTTCACCAAGGCACTCCTTCCCTTCATCTTCACCTCTCTTGGCCAAGAGAGAGAACCTTCATCTTCATGATAGAAAGAGATATTGGGAGGTGGAGTAAGTGAGATCTTGGCAAGATATACATGTAGGACTAGGTCTTTTACAATTTTCCTACTCACTCTAATGGATGTAGCAAGTGATTAAGCTTGAAAGTAGAAGTAGGCTCTTAGAGGCACACAACTATAATATTGGGACCTTCATAGTGCTTGGCTAACCATGAGATGAAGCCTAAGGGGTCTTATTTATAGTTGAGGATGCCTACTAGTCAGTAGAAACACTTAAGGACAAATTGTAGCCGTTTGGGATGTTGCAACATATATATGTTTGAGTTTTGTAACACTCCAACAGTTAGAAACACTTTTTCTGCACATTTCATACAGTGCGTTCAATCAAGTTTACTTTTGGGAAACTTGACCAATAGCACTATGCAACAAAGCAAATTTGAGTTTTCGATCAAGTTTATCTTAGATAAAACTTGGCTGATGACTTCAAATTGATTTGCCTATTCAGGGGTGTCAGTCGAGTTTGTCCTGGGGAAACTCAGCCAACCCTGGAAGCTCCCAAGATCCATCAATGGTGTCGGTCGAGTTTGTCATAGATGAAACTTGGCTGAAAAAAGTCTCTGTGATGAATTTTGGAAAGTTCCATAATAGTGCTTAAATATTGAATTTAAGTTCTCTTTATTTTCTCTTAGCTTAATTACAAGTCATAAAATCATTACAAGTGATTTACAACATGTTTCCAAAAGATTTGATGCCTTTTCCACAAAAGTGCACTTGCATTGATTTTGACTTGTCTTTCTCCAAGTTAGGATGCATAAGTTTACACATTTGTAGCATTAGACACAAGTAAGTGGAATGGTTAGTCATCATCAAAATAAGGGTTTAGTCAGTTATAATTAAGAGCCTATTAGACTTAGAGTTAACATTCTCCCCCTTTTTGAAGATGACAAACCATTACATAAATTTATTGAAAGCATTTAAGTAAAATCATACCTTTGGAGAAACATAGGGGTTTTAATAGAACTGAGTTCATAAGCTACCTATCAATTTATTCTAATGGAGTTCACATACTCCCCGTCAATTGATGTTATTTCTCCTGCATTGTCTGCTTTCACAAGATTTATAGAAATTATTTCTTCTACTCATATATGTCTTATATAAGTGTTCTTCCCTTTACATAGGACATGTCTTCTCCCCCTTTGTCATTTCCAAAAGTGAGGGGGTTGAAGAGCTAAAACACAACTTGCTAGAAAAAGGGAGTGTATAAGAGCAAAAACTAAGGGATCACCTCAGAAATGTATGAAAAACAAATTAAGACATGCATATATAACAACCCAAGATCTAATTATAGCATATATCAAGGCAAAGCTACACAAGAAATCAACTCAAGATAGTAGATATGCAAATCAAGGAACATGCTTGAGTATGTATGAAACACGATACAACCATAGCATATAGTTGGATACCAAAATATGGACAAAGCTAGAACTACATGTATATGAACTACTAGTAGATGATATCACAAGTTAGGACTACTAGTAGGATCTAGATCATATCAAAAAATGCACAAGTTAAAGAAAAAGCTAGAAATAGATGTAGAAAAATATCCAAACAAAGAGATACACAATTTCAGAATCATGAGAGGATATAGCTCACTAGAAAATATGCATAATTACCAAAAGATGAATTCCACTAAGAAACTTAAGGTTGTATCAAGACAATATATACACCTACATAGATGTAGCAAGTTAGAGCACAACAGACATAATTTAGATCACAACGAAGAGATGCAAAGAGATCATCATCAAAAAACATGCATAAAAACTCAAGATAGGTAATTGCAAGATATATATACAAATATAGCAATTAGAGAGATAGATATATATATGCAAGATATGCAATTTAAATCATGACATATGGATATAATGAAAAAGTACCTAAGGGAGTGCCAATAGAATAAAACTATTGATTGGGAACATCTAGTTGCGAGGGAAATTCTCATCCAACAAGTCATATGTATAATCAGTGCATAATGTTGTCATTCGAGTTTATGTGTTTAACTTCTCAGCCAACAATAGCTATTGGAAACACCCATTGGTGCTTGTCGGTTGAGTTTCCTCAGGACTAACTTGACTGAAAACAATTGTTGTCAAAAGCACATATATTTTAAAAAAACATACCGAGAGTCATGATAAAATATAAACCATATCCAAACATGTGTAAGCAAGTTAATATTGCACTATGAAAGAATGAGGGGTAGTTTTTGACAATGAAAATGATAAGAATCATAATCTACCATTGTTAACTCAAAAAACATATGTAAAGAGAATACTAATCTTAACAAAAACAAGCAATGATTGGATATGAGCAAAGTACCATTACCTCTATTCTTACCATTTCTTTTCAACTTGTTGCCACCCCAAACACATCTCACCTTTCTTGTTTTATGTGGATTCAGAGACTAATTTGCAAATCAATACCTCATGTCAATCCATTGCAAGTGACCTACACGAAGAAAGATGAAATGGTCCCCAATCATATCTTTGGGTCCAGAGGGGTTATCTTAGAAACCCAACTCCTATTGATCTTAGGTGCTTTCCTAAAAGGGAAATATGTAGAGTAATGACCAATATAATTGCAATAATTACATGCTCTCATAGACTGGGAATGAGATGATTCTTCATTGAAAACTGAAGGTCCTTTGACTTTGTTGTTCCTTTGGCTTCTATAAAGTCCAATATCATGTCTACGCATTTTTTTGGTACTATGATCTTGGATTTGATTAAGATTCATTTTATCATCTAAGAATTTTTTTAGAGAGTATCTCAAACTATGATTATTATACATAAGATAAGTAATAGCACAAGACAATTGATTGATATCATCTCTAGGATGCGAAAGATCAATTTCTAAGCGAAGAGCTTTGATCATATAAGAATCTTTTTTGATATGAATAGTAGCAACATTTTTCTCTATACTAGTAGAATTAGAATAAGATTGAAGGTCATTGATTTTATCAAGCAAGGAAGCATTTTCTTTTTCAAGCAAAGCAATCTTAGAAAGATAGACACTATTTTCAAATTCTATTCCTTATAAAACAAAATCTTTATCCTCATTTTTAGTTATAAGAACATGAATACCAAGCATGACATAATTCACAATATTACTTTGATCTTCACTAGAACTAGGCATAAGAGGTTGAACTTTTAAAAATCTAACCATATCAAGTAAGTTCAGATTTTAAAGTTTAAGAGCATCAACTTGTCTAAGATAAGAATTGTGTTCCATCTCAACACACTTGAATTTCAATTCAAGTTCTAGAAAGGGCTTTTGAAAATTGTCAACATCTTTTTCCAAGCAAATTTTAGCATGATGAAGATCATCCTTTTCTTCATGCAAGTTATCAAAAATCTTAGAAAGATTTTTCTTTTTACACTTAGTATACTTAAGAGAAGAATGAGTATCATGAATAATGGAAATTAATGATTCTTCACATAAAGAATTTAGATTAAACTCATTTTATTTTCATTTGAACTTTCCACGAGAGCAAAGTGGCATTCTCCATTGTCATAGGAGCTTGAGCTAGATTCTCCACTAGGTTCTTTACTTGATCTTGATTTGGAGGAGTCACTAGACCTTTTTTCCCATTTCTCCTTCTTCTTGTGCTTCTCTTCTCTACTCTTCTCTTCTCTTGTGATAATGGGTCTTTTTGCCTTGTGGACAATCTTCCTTTAAGTGACCCTTCTTTCCACATTTGAAGAATTGGGTGGAGGAGGAAGAATTGCCTTTACGAAGTCTACCTTTGGAGTTGATAGCCTCTTCTTCAACTCAAGAGGATGGAGAGGCTTGACAAACAATAGTTTCAATTTGGGCTTTGATTTCATCTGTCTTCATTCCTTTGAGCTATCTCTCTTCTTATCTTTCTTCCTCCTCATGCTTCTCAAGTTTAACTTCATGTGCTTGTAGATTTCCTATGAGTTCTTCAATAGGAATCTCTCTAAGAGATTTTGTTTCTTCAATGGAGGTCACCTTCGATTACCACTTCTTGGAGAGAGTTCTAAGGATCTTTTAATTTATCTCTCCTTAGTCAATAAGTTGATCTAGAATGGCAAGACCATTCACAATGGTGTTGAGACTCGATTACATCTTGGCTACACACTTCTTTCCCATCTTGAGGTTTTCAAGGAGACCTTTGAGCATATAGACTTTGCTTTCCTTCACTTGATCTGTCTCCTCATAAGTGACACATAGATTTCTCCATACTTCATAGACCGTCTCACAAGAGAAAATCTGGTTGAACTCGGCGAGGGAAAGAGAGGCATAGAGAATTTTGATGGCTCTAGCATTCAAGGTTTCTTTCTTTAATGTCGCTTCATCCCTTTCCTCTATCTTTATCTCTAGTATCTTTTATGGAAGATCCACCATTCTCCATACCTCAGGACTTGATCTTTAAAAGTAGAATTGTAACCTTCTTTTCCAATAGAGGAAGTTGCTCCCATCAAAGATTGGAATGTTGATGAGGTATCTCCCACATTGATAATTGGCCATATTCTTCTACTTGTGCAAGTATTGCTTGGATAAGACCCACTCTTATACCACTTGTTGGATCTATAGATGATGGGTTCTAGAAGGGGTGATTGAATAGAGCTAAAAATACTTAAACCAAATTCATTAGACCTTCAAATTATATCAAGAGGTAGGGTTGCATATATGGAATTTGAGTGAAATAAAACATATATAGAAAGGATGAGAGAGATTGAATAAGAATAAGAATACAAGATATGTATAGTGGTTCCAAACTCCAAACTATGAGAGTGTACATCCACTACCTATAGATGTCAACCTCTAGGATTTTTCATCCATGTCTCACTCCTTATATTCCATTATAAGAGTTGTAACATATGACCTTCCTTTTCTGGGACAAGGATACCCAACCTTCCCTTTGAGGATAAGGGAGCCAATAAACTTACGAAGGACTTATCTATCCATGACCAAGAGTCTCGTACCTCACCAAGGACTTATTCATTTTTGCAATGAGTCTTTCGCCTTCACCAAGGACTTACCACTCTTGCAACAAGTCTTCCGCCTTGAAGGAATTACCAAATCTTAACTTGGATCTTCTCCCTTTGACTTCCACTTCACCAAGGGACTCCTTCCCTTCTTCTTCACCTCTCTTATAAAAGAGAGAGAACCTTCATCTTCATGATATAAAGAGAGATTGGGAGGTGGAGGAAGTGAGAGCCTGACAAGATATACATGTAGGACTATCTCTCTTACAAATCTTCTAGTCACTCTAATGGATGTAGCAAGTGATAAAGCTTAAGAGTGGAAGAAGTCTCTTGGAAGCACTAAAGTATAATATAGTGACCTTTATAGTGCTTGGCTAACCATGGGATGAATATCACTCCATCCTATATTACCATCATAAAACTCTTATATCTTTTAGATCCTTTGAAACCACTTTGTTGCTTTTCATGATAGTTGTTGACGTTCCTTGGAGCCATTTGTCATTCCAGACAATGGTGTCATTCACACTTTTAACTGAAATAGCGATCACGTTGTAGGCCAATAGAACCTAAGAATATATACAACAACAAATAAATGGAACTAAATATTTTGAAGCCGTTTGGTCTTTTGTATTTCAATAAAATAAGGTAATTCCAAATTGGTTCTTTTCTACTTAGGAACTTGCTTCTAATCTTCACTAAAATATCTTCATTTAGTTCTCTTGTAGCCCTAACGTTGATACCTCCACTATGAGAAGGTGATATAATTCTTTTCCAAAAAGGTACACATGTACTCCTCCTTTGTATACTTCCAGACCAAATAACATTTTTGGAAATTTGATCCAGGTTATCACAAATTGAAATTGACATTTAAAAGATTGCATTGCATGAGATAATATAGTAGTGAGAGATAATATCTCCAAAGTTAACCTCTCTACTGGAGACAAGTTCCTATTTGACCATGAATTCACTTTCCCTTGGAACCTATTAACTAGATCCATGTAAAGATCCTTTGAGTTCGTATTGTGAATAATAAGAATTAACAAGTTTTTTCCAAGCTCCGAAACTTGAGGCATTTTGAGCCTACAACTTATTGCCCTACAAGTAGAGTTATGAGTACAACTTGAGAAAAATACTAATAATTTTTATATGAACTTTTCTGGCCAGATACACTTTCAAAACTTCACAAACACTCAGAATGAATGATGCTTCAACCATAGATGCTTCTCCAAAAAGAACAAGGTCATCAATGAAATAAAGGTGTGGGAACTCCACTCTCCTATTGGTAAAAAATGTAGGTCAATGGTGGTTATCCACTTCCATATGTATATCCTGACTGAACTGGTCCATACAAAGGTCAAATATGCAAAGGGAAAGCATAAAGACTCCTCGTGAAAGTTTTTTTGGGGTAAGAGTGTCTCCATTCCAGATGATTTAAGATCAAACTATGGAAAGAATTAGATAATGATATGAATAGTGTTAGAGGGAATTGAGGTTCTATTGAGTGTATCACTTAGGGAATTCTAGCTTAGCTTGTGGAAATATTTTGAGATGTCAATGTTAATCACCATGGAAGGCTTTCTTGAGTTCATTTTCTCCATCAAGTGAATTGTTTCTTGCATGAGAATGAAGTTATCGTGGGAGAGTTATTCTTGGGATAAAGCTAGTCATTGTAGAAGAGATTCACCCATCATGAAATGGTTTTATTTAGTTAACGAGGATCTTGGATAAAACCTTTATGCACATTTTGTTTAAGGAGATGGGTCAAAGATGACTGCAAGCTGTAGGGATTTGAATCTTCAAAATGAGTGCAATCACAGAGTTCGAGGAATTAGATTCAAGATGATGACCATGAAATGTATTCTATATAAATGAGATAGGACTCTCTTTAATTTAGCCCAATATTGTTGGACAAAACCTACATATCTCCATCAGGATCTGGTGCCTTTATTGGTGACATAGAAAACAAGCATTTGTGAACTTAATCTTCCTCACTTATGCTAGCCAGTAAGGACTATTGGTCTTTTTGTAGATTAGGAAAGGCACATATGTATTGAGTTTCCTTTTGTTTACACAATCCTAGGTTTAGGTCAATGAGGAGATCAGAGAAAAAACCATTCACCTTCTTGGCAAGTTTAATTCTATCATCCACCCATTCATCATCCATATCTTTAATTCTAGTAATTCTACTTCTCCACCTACTAGATTTAACTAACGTGTGAAAGGAAATTTGTTACCATCTCAAAGTTTGAGCCACTCAAATTGTGATTTCTTCCTAGACTCTATTGCTTATAATCTCTATTCATCTCAAATCTCATCTTGTAGGTCTATGATTTTTGTTTTCAACTTCAAGATAATACTACTTTGCTAGGTGCTTTTATGTGAGTAAGAGTCTTATTTGAAGATATTTCTTCTTGTTCCATTTTTCTTTTCAGATCTGATGATGCCACTTCATTTCTTCATGAATGAACTATTTTGCAGAGTTCATGAACCCCATCTCATTCCTCTAGTGGTTGTTAATTATCTTGCAAAAGTCTTTATTATCCTGCCAATGTGTGACTGTATGGTTTTGTTACACCCCGATCTCACAATTACCATTAATCATGAGATTAGGGCATAAATTGAGGATTTAACGTAATACAAAGACCACCCTTAAATTTTTCTTCTTTTTCAAACTCTTTGTTTTCTTGCATTGAACCACATAAACTAACTTTACAAGGGAATCTAAACATTGATTTCTTTAATATGATCTCAACATAAATGATACACATCCATATATTCATTCTCAGGTACATACGACATGATAATTAGATACATTCTCTCTTATTAAGGAAACAAAGATACAAAACATTACTTGCAACACTCTCACATCTATACTAGGACCTAGAGTGACAAGAACCGACTGAACTTAACTATACTCAGACTTAACTCTTGTGGCAGATCTACTCTGATGCAATGATATCTTCTTCAAGTACATGTGATTTCCCTAAAAATTATGAGTAGAGGGGTGAGCTTACTCGCTAAGTGAATGAGTACTTCAAAGAAACAGTCTAAAGCACTGATATAATTACAAATATACTCTTGTGCAATTGATATCAATTATAACACTAGTAAGCTTTCAAGAGTCTAATAATTGACAATAATAAATATGGCATGATACTCTAAATATCTATAAGAGTGAATCAATATATGAAATGATTGATTGATCATAAAGAGAACTAATAATTCAAAAACATACAAAGAATGACTGAATAATTGTACACACTTGTTTGACCTCTCATTCATTTTATTATGCCCTGATCATATGCAGTGTACGGTACATATGAAGACTCGTAGCGAACTATTATCTCACCGTACAAGACTAAGCTTAAAACCTGGAAAGCTAAGCCTAGAACTGAATACGTGTCTTCTTGACTCAAACCGTCACGTCTGACTAAGGTAGATAAATAGCTGGCATTTAACTGGACCTCTCCTTCTAGGCTGAGTACATAGGCAGAGGGTCTGAGACACTCTGTGGGCCTCATCTCAGTACTCTCTGTGGGTACCTCTGAGTTACCACCGAGATCTCCAATTTATGTTGGGTAACCTATCTTCTCTTAGGAGACTTCCTCAAGGGTTTCCTCTCCCCGCATGCTCTGTGGGTGCGATCTAATCCTCATATACTGGTTTCTTCCAGGGTGGATCGTTTCCTCCCTACAGTGCAGACATCCATAGGGAATCTACAGTGCTCAGGGCACCTAAGTCTATTATATTATTTTTCTCTGAAATCTCTTACTATATTGTATTTTTTTCCTTACTTATACTTGACTCTGGTATCTCTATGGTACCATGTCTATTTTTTGAAGTTTATAAAACAACATGTATATCATCCTTAACTCGGCAAAGCAGTATATTCAAACACTGTAATATACTGAGAAATCAACATACTATACATGCAGACAGACTAAAATACTTAAATAAACATAATGCATGTCCATTTGGAACTTATACACTAGAATCATGCAATTAAACAGCTTCATATACTAATAACAGCTAATTACTAGGCATATGAGTAATCATCATTTGCACACATAATTTATTTGCACTTTCTTGGGAAATGTGCACATCGACCCAAATCCTGGGTTGTGCATCTCATACTGAGAACATGGTAATTAAAGTGCTTAATTCATTGAACACCTATCCATAGGGTTTCATTGACCTCATTCACTTATCACATGGCTCTCATAAGGATTTCATGCGACATAAACATTCATTGAATAAAGACTACTATCAACAAATCATATAAAATCAATATATGTATGAAACCTTAGAACTGAGCTGAATTTGGGTTTCCATGCCATTCACTGAGATAAAATGCATCAATAATAAAATTGAATAAATATAGTCTATCATGTCAAGAAAATCCGTTCAAATGGATTTCAAATATCCAAATTTCCTCGCATCTAGGGTTTCACCCTCTTTACTGAGATATCAAACAAACACTATTCACCTTAAATGAAATCCAAGATAGTATCTAACATATATGTACTATGAATTCAGATAAAAAATCATTCATAACCAAGGGAATCCAGATAAACAAATTTCTCTATTTAATTATACAACAATTTCAGTCATAGACAAATTCCCTATATTTCATCTTACTCTTATAACCTCTGCGAATACTTAGGGAATTCTCATTAGGATGTATTGTATACATTTCTAATATGATTTTATCATCTAAAATTCATCCAAATAGAGGAAGAATCCATTTCATATCATTTTGCAACAACTTAGATCAAACCCACAATTCAGGGTTTATAGTCGCATACTAAGCAATTAAAGATTATGGATGATTTAACCAATTTTCGTGCAATATAATGTTTAAAGAAAGTCCCCACTCACCCTAATGTGTGAAAAAACCTTAAAAATGCATCTCATCCCTGAAAATCTCGATCTCATATCAAATCCCTAGCAATTCGCCCGATTCTTCTTCCTTTCAACTCGGAAACTCTAAAAATGAGGGATTATGAAGTAAGAGTGAGAAAAGGGAAAGTTTTGATACCATTTTGGATCAAATCAGAGGAGGGATAGAATTTTGACATGTGATAGAAGATTCACCATGAAACTATATCCAAAGAAGCTAAACTTACATGATTTCATCATTCCTCAGACCGCAAAATCCTAGGTCAGCATCTCCATCAATTTCTCCTCTCAAACCCTAACTCTCTCTCTCTCTCTCTAGGATTTCATTTCTCTAGATTGAATCACGAATTATGAGATCTCCTTGTGTGTTAGGTTGACCATATAGAGCAATTTAGATGCTTGGGTTAATTGCACATTGACCCCTCATTAAACTTTTTCTTATTTTAGCAGATTTTTCTATCATAAAAAGGTTTCTATGAAATCGTGTATTTCATAGATCAAACCATCTCCAAAAATTAATAGAATTTATCATGTTGTTTATAATTGAGTTACAAAGCTTCACTTAAAATTTGATATCATTCTAAGTTTCCATTTAATAAATAAAAATATAATAGTGCACCGATATCCAAAATTCTGTAGAAATGCCAGTTACTATAATTCGTCTACTGATAAGGTCTAAACACATCCAAAAATTATGAAAATTGTACATGTTGTGTGAATTTATAAAATGAGATAACCTTTTTTTCTTTTTCTCTTTTTCATAATCTTCGTCGTAGTCTTTGCGGCTTGGGCCATAGATTGTCAAGCATTTGGCACTAACTTTCCCCCTCCCTTTTTCGTAACAAAATAAAACATAAGTAAGGCCAAATTGAGAGTTAGCAGCATATACAAGGATGAATTAGTGAATGATAAATAGATATTTCCCACCTTCAATCTGTCCACTACAATAAGGAGGGAATCATTGTGCGGGTAGACCCAACACGAAATCCATACGGATATCCTGCCCTTAGAAGGGGGATGTGGAAGAGATGTCTTGAGCAATCAGAGAAGCACTTTGATAAAAAGATTTGATCGTTACCGACTCAATGGAGGTCTCCATCTTTGTTCTCTCTGACAAAAAGGATCACATTTTTTCACTTCATTCAAATAAGAGTTTACAATTGAGTTTCAGATCTCCAGTTAAAATTTCATATCATTTGGAGTTACCAAATAAATATTTAAAAATAAAACACTACACTGCTGAAAAGCACACTGTCAGCATTTTGGGCGAAGTACATTTCAACCGAGAACCACATTCAAAGAACACTCAAATATTCTAAAATTTTTCTCCAATATGCATGATTGAGTTATCCATATCATATACAAAATTCAATTAAATACAAAATTTGTAGAAAATATAAAAATCATTTACCAGACTGCTATACTGATCAAATTCCATACTCATGTACCATCAAAACCCTAATTTTTTCCGGTTAGGGTTTACATTTCTCAAACCCTAATTGTTCAAACTAAAATCATAGTTGGAGTTTCTTCTTAGGTTTGAAACATCACAATTGATCTACTATCATTAATCAAGTCTAAACGACGTTTAATCTAATCAAGCATGTAATCATTCAGGTAAACCCAAGTTTACCAATTAAGCACAAATGTGGTCATTACAGGTTTCCTCTTGTGAACTTCCTCTTGTCAGTCAACATTAGTATGAGAATAGTAGCATCATCCTACTTGTGCATATAGCAACATGTACTAATGTTGTGGAAAAGTTGTAATGACACATTGTATTTCCAATTAGTCTCTCCTATCACATATGCAATAAATCCCTCTCTTACATGTCATCAAGGGCCCATTGGCACCCAGGTCCTCCAAACCACAATCAGCCAAAGCATCTACAAACTCCCTACAACTTGTGGAGTCTACAACCTTACCACCTCTCTTCTCATGGGATAGGATATTGCCATTCAAATCTCCCTCAATGACCCACAACTCAGTACATGTGTTATATATGTCTTTAAATTTGTTTCATAATAATCATATTTTTGAATGCACGATGTTTTGTATACAAAGGTAAACAAATCCTTTATGTCTATGAGATAATGTACAATTTGTTTGTGAGTTAGCAAGATATTGATCGAATGACTATCTTCATTCCAAAGCAACCAAATCCCTCCTAATAAATCATGTGCCTCGACTCTATGAGAATGATAAAAGCCCAAGGTTTAGATGATGTGAGTATATGAATCACCACTAGAACATAGTTCAAGGATAGCTAGGATAGTAACAAAATATTTGTTGGCTAGGTTAGTTAGTGTTAGTTGGGTGTTGTGGTCACAGATACCCTGAATGTACCGAGGAATGTATATTTATCAATTTTATTTGCATCTTTTAGATCATTTCTTAGAAATATTTTGTTGATTATTCCTGAGTTTTAGATTCACTTATCTTAGTTTAGATTTTATCTCTTTAACTAGAGTTTTTATTAGATTGCATGGATTTTGTAGGAAAATGGTCCAATCACTGCAAAGCCCAAAAAAACCCGAGGATTAGAGGCTCCAATTGATTTTAGCCTCACAAACTTTCCAGTTGGTCGATCGACACCCAGTCGGCTGACTCACATACAAGAATTCATTAAGCCAAGAAACTCCAATCAGTCAACTAACATCCTAGTTGGTCGACTCGCTAGCAAGAATTAGTCAAAATCCAAAACCACTAGTTGATGGACTTTACCAGAATTTGGAAGGCTCAGTATCACAAATGAACAAACCAATTGATCCCCAACCTAGTAGCTAACCTACCTTTGGGACAAAGAAACAACTCAACCCACTCGACCAACTGACATTGCAGACCAAGTCTTCCCAACCACCTCCAAGAGTAGTTATTAGGGTTTGTTGTCCCATTCCCTCCCTATAAAAGGGGGGGGTCCAATTACAAAAATCAGCTCATATTTTATCACCGTAGAGCCTCCTCTGGGTGCATAAAGTTAGAAGGGAAGGAAGGAGCCATCATCTTCCTTATGAAAGATATCATCTTGTTGCCAGATCTAACAACATGACTCTTCCCATTCTTATCTATTCCTTTGTGCTTATGCTTATCATGTCTGAGTAGTTTCTATATAAGGCATGGGGAGTATCACCATAGCATGTTTCTTACTTTAAAGGTATTTGACTCCAAGATTCTATTGATTAGATGTTTATCTATAGATTTTGTGCACTCATTCTTTGTTTAAATTGATTACATCCTTGTTGGGTTTTGAGATTTCAGGTCATTACATTGTGTGAAACCATAGACTCCTAACCATATTAACTAATGGAGTTCAATGATCAAGATATCCATTTTATGTTTTTAGTTATAACTCATGGTGATGAGATCACCTAATCCATGGGTTGGAACACCGGCTGAAATTCATGAGATCTTGATGAGATCCCTGATAAACTTACTAGATGGTTGAACAATGATCCAAAAAACCAAGATCTTCGGTTTATGAGAAGTGCAACCCTTTTGAGATTTATGCTTTGCAAGGACACAAATCCACATGGTCCTGATCTAACTAATAGAAGTTATGGAATTGAATCGGTTAAAGTAAACCATGGTCTATGGTGGTAATCCCCCAAACCTCCAATATCTCTTAAAAATCGAATTAAAATCCATCTTAACTAGTTTTACTTCTAAAATTTCTATATCCTATTTTTGCTTTTATCAATCTCTCAAAAAATTGGATTTAAATATAACTTTTAGGAATTGGTTTGAAAACAACTCTTAAACATGCTGTTATATGAGATCGATACCTTTCTATAATAAATCTAACTTATCTTCTCTGAGTTGACTTCCATTTATAGGTTAAACTCTGAGATTTCTTCCTGATGAATGTGATGTACAAACAACACACTTCAAATTTTGGCACATTTTCGGGCACAACAGATTTGTTTTCAAACCCCCATGGTTTTGAATGATTAGGATTTTTCTTTTTCAATTGACAATCACACTTATCTACTTGAACTCAACTTTACTCAGATATAACATGTCATGATCTCTCCTTTAGGTACTAGCAGTTTATGCAACATTCACAAAGCATCGACTTCACACCATTTAACCCAGAGATCCATAGAACCTTCCATCACCTAAACCAGACCGGTCGGTCTAGGATGGATGAAAACGAAGGCAATGTAACATACTAAGACCTAGAATCTTGACTCTAGTAACCCTAATCCCTCAGATAGGATGATTGCATGCCTAAACCTTTAGATTTTTCTAGACAAGGATACTTATTAACCCTAAGGCACTAGTTTGTATCTTAATGTATATCGAATACACATTTAATTACATAACGGGTGTATAGACCCTAACTTAGGTCATATGGAACCCTAATCATATCCTAGATCTAGAACCATCATATGGTGATGACATGGATATATGAGCTAACACTAAGTTTGGAATATAGTATAAGATGTTCTAGTTGCCCTAAAACCAAGTTTATTATTATTAACCAATCTAATCTACATTTTCTTTGTACCTCATGTGATGAATTAACATCATTAGGTATCATAATAACACAAGATGTCATAATAACCCAAAAATGAAATTAACGACCTAAGTGATGCTTGATATAGAAGTAATATTCCTTAATTAAGTCAAATATGCTTCATGGATCACTAATGCATATATAATGGCTAACATGTGATTAGTGAGTAATTAAATAGGATTAAAATACACATACAAACTAAATAGAGAGATAATGTGCTTCATAAAAGTTTTACAATAATAATTGGAACTTTCATCCAAATGGATAAGAACAATGTGCCTTTATATAAGTTAGTGTTGTTAATAATTGATTTAATAAGTATTTAGGAAAAATAATCCAATTCGTACATAATGATGAAATATAGCCCTTTTGATAGAAATGTGAAGTCAATATGAATCTAATTAAGGAATATTGGTGATCATGATGTAATTTTACAATATTTATAAAAATAATGAACATAAACCCTAGTTAATTGTAACTCATAAAAAGAAGTCTCAAAAGTTAAATCTAATACTAAATTTGTTGTCTTGGGTCCCAATTAGCTTGGGTACCAATTTTGAATTTATTTGCACAATCTTGGATTCCTTAATATATAAGGAAATAAAAAATAGGATTAGATATAAAATATTAGATAAATTATTGGATGACTAAAAAAGTGGAATCTGATACCAAAATAGGAATCTTAACGAACAAATTAGGCTGGGTGAAACATTTGGTAAAAATTGAGCAAAGTTTGATCCCTCAAATAATTTAGGAATGGAAATACACTTAAAAATACTTAAAATTTCAGTTATTTAATCAATATGTTATGCTTTTGTAAGGTAACTTATTTTTTAATGTTAGGCACATAAATCTTAGGGTCTTCTAAAATTCTCGATTCTAATGTTGCATGCAGTTCATTTTTGAAATATTAGACCTTACTAAGACGGGATTCATTAATAGCCGTCCAATTTTAACTGATCAGTGATTTATCTTTCTCCTACCTTAATTCTTCAATGATATTTATGGGAATAGTGTTATGCATTTCCCCTTTCCTTTATTTATTTGTCTCCAATTTCTTCTCTGACACATTGCTTAGAGTATTCCACTCTGGATGACCCTATAATTATGAGGGTTTTGTGGTATTCCCTCGAAGTTTGCTTCTCGACTCCCTTCATACCTTTATCTCCCTTATATACTTCCTCTTCCCATCTCCTCTCCACTTGGGGTCATTTGACCTCTACAAAAGCGTCATAAAACCTATATAAACTCCCTTTGAACATATTTTGTCATCTTGATCACCTTCATTTTGCCCAAACTTTACCTTTTCATTCTCTCCTACTGGATCTAGTGATAGTTGGATCATCATGGTGTTAGGGAATAGACCAAGACTTGACCATCTTCCCAAATCCTTCATCTGGGGCCTAGGGTAATGATGAGGTTGCCAATTTTTTTTTATCAGGTGGTCTTTCATTTTATCCCTTTCTGTATCTTTTTCCTACAATAGGGTCAGGTGTACAATTGAGGTGTTTTTATGCCATTTTCCTATGGTTTAGCTACCTTTTGACTTCACCCTAGGATGAAGAATCTTTAGGAATAATTGATTTTCTACAGTTCCTTTCTATCTCTTAGTTTCGAGTTTTACTTCCTCTGGGTCTAGCATGGTGGCCATAGCAGCATGAGCTTTGGATCATGTCTCATTCACAGCTTGGGCTCATCGAGTCCAGCATATCTCTAAGGGGATGATGGATGTATCCATATGCCAACTGGATGGCTTTCTCATTGTAGAGGTTGCCATGCTTCCTCGCCCACAAGCCATGGCTAGAGCTAGTTGTACATGAGTTGAGGATCAAGAAGAACATAATTTTTTAGACAAAAATTATTGGTTTTCATGCCCAAAGAGACAATCATATGATGATTGTAATGACATATCTTGTAAACAATTTGATTAATAATATAGGTAATCTTCCAATTTATTCTGGTTTGTTCAATTATTAGATAATGATGTAGCATGACAAATGTCTAAAGAATGATATTACTCAATGATGCATGCCTTCGGGTTGAGGGCCTGAATGATGAGATCATATGGTTGTTAAGAGTATATACATTCTTGTTATGTCCCTAGTTGGATGTTATTGTGGGAGGCTAATAGACAACAATAACACTCAAGACTAGAATGTTTGTTGGTTGAGGACAAAATCTCATTAGTCATGATATATGATATCAAACCAAGCACAGAAATAGTTGTTAGAGACCAACCTTGAGAGTGACACATAGAAACCATGATTGGTAGTTAGAGTCATCTTTCAAAGTGATGATGGTGATTGTGGTTTCTAGACTTGAAATGACTACACTCATCACATGTCATTCAATGTGCTTTGACATCATCCACCATGACCTTAAATAAGGGTTGCCATAAAGATGGTGATCGGGTGCATTGTGACACATGGGGATGACTGAGAGTGATGTATATGGGATTGTCCCTCCTAAAGGAGTATGATATCCTGGCCACTTGATAAGTGAGACTGAGAAATGCATGGCTATGCTAGTGTGAGTTGATAAGTGTTATAGAGCTTACATATATTTTAGATTGTCCGCTTTAGTTCAAGGAACATAGATAGAACATTTATGAGGATGAATATTTCATGACTTGAGTTCAATATGGATATTAGAGACAAAGTAACTATACAATCACTTCAACACCAATCACATATTTTAGGTTGAAATTGTCTCTAACTTTCTAATAACTTGGGTAACAATGATGTCTTGCGAGATACCACTCATTGCTTCTGATGTCATAAATTAGTGATGAACATTCATTGCTAACATAACTTGGAACCTATAGAGTCACACACATTGGATACACTTAGAATAGGAGTTTATTGATGAATATAGTTTAAACTTGATTACTAAAGTGTTAGGTATTCAATTTAAAAAAAAGGTTGAAAGTTGTCTAACTAGACTGTGAATTAACCGGTTCGAGTGACTAACCAATTGATTCAAGTGATAGGTAAATTGAACCAACATTGGCAATCAGAACCATGAGGCGATCGGTTCAACAAGTGAACCAATCGGGTCAGGTCTCTGAACCAACCGGTTCAGCTTGTGAACTGACCATTTGGTTCATCAATTTGATTGGATCAAGTAGTGATGATGATGTCATGTTGTGCATTAATTGAATATTAATTGTTAATACAATTGCAATTGGGAAACATAGTGAAATGTCCATTTCAAGGATTGAACTCATCGGCTCACATGACAGCCTATTGACTCACTATTGAACTGATCATTTCGTTTGTAGATTCTAGAAAATTCCTGAAATTTTGTCTCTTCAAATCCCGCTCAGACTGGAAGCCTGTGATCCTAGCCCTCCTACAATAGATGGGTACTGGGGCCCTTCCAGAGACATAACAATAAGCTCTGACAATTTTTATCTACTTTGGTTGTGGTAAGCAAGAGAACCCTAGCAAGTTCTGCCCATCAAAGGGTGGAATATAAAGGGAGAGACAATCGAGAGAGAAAGTAGGATCTAGCATGTTGATTAGGAGAGACAACTCCTACATGTCCATTCATCTAGAACAACAAGAGTTATTGGTGGTCCATGTGTACTACTATAGAGATTAGGAGGTTGTTGCCTGCCTCTAGGAGGATGAAGTCAACGTCATCTATGGTAATCAACCAGGAGGACGCTACTGACACTGTCTAAGTGCAACTTGAACAAAGGCACTAGCTATTATAAGGGATTGTTGCTGGACTTGCTCTAAGAGTAGGCATAATCCTTACAAACCTTCTTTGTCAATACATAGTTGTTGACATGATCTACTATACTAGGGGAATATGGCAAGTAATGTTTTGTTTGTACTACCTTATCTAATGCCATATTTCCCAACAATAATTTCACAATAGTGCCCTTGATATTGTTTTTCATTTTTGTCACGCCACTATGAGAAAAACTATCATTTGACCACTTCTTTTGTTTTCTTTTATCACGCTAGGATGAATGATGGGCATGTTGTGGGTCCTTGGCTGATGGGAAACCTTGATAGGGCCAACTCAATTGGGTTTCACTAAAAATGGATAATGTTTATACATGGTTGATGTGAATAATTTGATTAGCCAATATTTCTAAAATCCATAGAAAATTACTTATAGAATAAAAAAATAGAACATGTTTTGATATCCCTAATTTATTCTCCATCATATGGTACCTACTTCATCACCTAATGCTAATCTAATAAAATTTATAATTTCTATCGAATTTTTTGAGTGGTTAGATATTCCAAAATTCATATCTAATCTAATAATATGTATGTCTGAAAAACAAAGTAAAAAATTCTATGGACTCAGGAAAAGATGATCTAATTTATGGAGTGGTTTTAATCACCTGAATTGGTAATAATATAAAGGTGATTTTTAAGGTTTGAATAATCAAAGTGAAGATAACCATGTGTTTAATAGGTGTTTTGTAGACCCTGGCTTGGACCTAGGGTTGACCTTGGACATTCTTAGACTTTATATGAGGTTTTTCTGTTGAGCAATCACCTACATTTCTCTTTCTATTATTTCTTTGAGACATATTATCCTATACGCTTCACTTTTCTTTGAGATAATGATTTCAGTATATCGTGATAGAGAAGATGATGAGGTGGTATGATACTAAATAGTTGAGTATTAAATCTTGTTATGTCCATATTTAGATATCATTATTTATGTTATAGGACACTAATAATACATAAGACTAGTGTGTGTGTTTGTGATGAATATACATTATTAGTCATGATATTGGATATCAAGTCAGACACACATGTGCTTGTTAGACAACAAGTTGTAGCGGACAAACCCACCTTAAGAATGATACATAGAAGTCATATGATGGTAGTGAAAATAATGTCTCAATTTGATATGGTGAACTGTAATCCTTAATCCTGAAGTCAATACAATGATCATTGTTGTTTAGTGTTATTTAACACTACAATACATGACTTTGAATTGATGTTGCTATATATGTAGTCATTCAATGCACTCTAAACCATGTGGATGATTTTGAGTGATGTAGATGAAATTTGACTCTCATTTTGGAGTGATATCCTAGGCCGTCCTAGTTCATTTGATGAATAAGACTATGAAGTGCATTACCATGATCATGTGATTCAATATAACATATTCAGATCCTTAAAACTCAATAGTCTACTCTAGATCAAGAAACATAAACTTAATTTTAAGAAGATGACTATATCATGCCTCAGGTCCAATGTAGATAGCTGTATCAAGGGTATATAAAGTCATGGTAACATTAGTCACTTACAGGTTGAAGTTGTTGTCCAAATTTTCCAATTACTTTGGTAGCATTAATGTGTTTTGTAATTCCACTCATTGCTTGTGAGGTCTTTAACATCGCTGCCATCATAATGTGGAATGTACATGGTCATATGTGTAAGGATGCTAAAAAAAGAGGAAGTTTACAACTAGACTCACAATTACGATAGTTTTTTTATTATGTAAAGTCTGAATAGTGGTCCAACTGATTGAATAGGTCAACCAATCGACTATATAGTTTGTATATAAGTAGATTGATTTATTGTCAACTAGTTGGTTGATGAGGCATTTGAGAAAATTACCAAGAAATTCACTGAGCTAGTTATTTTATATCAACTAGGTATTTATAATAGGAAAAATAGAAACAATAAATATGATGATGGGGATTCTAATTGATTGTCTGACTTGGAAATGGAAGGCTCCTGAGTAGATGAGATGATGGACTGGGACTCCCAATTGATTGGATGAGGTCATGTTTGAGTATTGCCTATTTTTAAGTTTGATTGAAACTTGCAACTAGGAAAGAAATTTGGTTTTTGGGAGTATCTAATCCATGTAACCCCTATGTAAAGGAAAAAAGTCCATGGAATGCTATACACAAATAGATAATGAGTTACCCCATTCAAAGGGATCCACTATCCCAACGATGACACCGCATGATAGGAGGAGGAAAGGAGAGAGAGTCACTAGCATGCCACAATATTTTTCTTCTTCTTGGAGGTATGATTGAGGCATGAGATTTTCCTATCATTTGTGTGGACAACAAAGAGGCTGAGGCAAGGGTGTGAAGGTTTCAAAACAAGTTCCATCATCAAGAAGGATAAATTCTCTATCTACTATGTTGCAAACACAAAGGGTCGTATCACCACACTAAATTCAAATCTTGATCTGGTAGGATGAAAAATGAAACAACATAGTGCATCTAGTTATTGGACAACTAGTGAACACTATGATATATTTTCTATCCTTACTTTTTCTTTAATATACTAGCATTTTTTGGATTTATAGATCGATTTCTTATGGCTTTTTATGATTTTTTGTTATTTGGTTTCACCCACTTCTTTACAACCATACATTAGATGGTAGGCACTAGGGTCGTGTGTCACACCAGTGTCTTTGCCACCCACGTGGACATTGGTCGTGCGGTGCCAAGATTGTCATCATACTGGAGGTTGAAATCTACTACTTTTGTTGACTTTAGGATCTTTCACATCATCATCATGGGTCATTAAATGGCCGTGGTGATCTTACCCAAAATGTCTATTTGGCTTCAAAGTGGATGTTTTGTTCACTGATAGTATGTACTTGATATTAATCTTTGTTTTCTTAGCATTCCTTGCACCAACGAGTACCAATATCTCTTCTAATCTTAATTGGCATTTTACAATACACATACAAGAATCTTCCACGCATTAGTGAATGATCTATATATCCTATATCTACTATGTATCAAATTGGTCCCCAAATAACTAAAAAGAATTCAAAGAATGTGAATAAAATTTGCAAGAAAACTACACATTAATGGGGGATATACATGTATTATATTTCTCTTGATATTATAATTGATAGGAGCTAAGATAAATGGAGGCCCAAAATAGGACTCCATACACCTCCACTTCCAAATCCTTGTTCGAAACATGCATGATTGTTTCCTTTAATGATATGAGTATTGTTCCTCTACATTTCTTGAAATTATATTAACAACATTCTACTTTCAATTTCAACAGTGATCATCTTTCATCCTAAATTTCAAGCAATCTTTATTTCCATGTAGATCACTATGAGATCAGCCTCCATGAATTATTTCACCCTATATTACTATCAACCACCTACATCATGGTCTCAGTTCACCACAACCATTATTGTGTAGTTCCTCTAAATTTGAGGGTTCAGGAATTTGTGTTATACTTCATCCAGTCACTTGGTAGGGAGATTTGGATCTCTTCTTAGACATCCTCAACTCTTATTTGGTCATAGGTTCTTCCCATCATGTTTTTTTTCATATTATTTCCCATATCTTTAATAAACCATACACAATGTTATTTGTTTTAGACATGTTCTTCAAAGATGGAGGCTTGTAACATTGTTGATTTCTATCAACTGACGATGAATATACTAGTTTCCCTCTCATTTGTCCTCAAGCTATTGCTACACTAATTGGCCATGATATGTTTATACACTCATGTTGTTAGGTTGGTATCATAAGTTCTATCAGAATTTCTTGTGATCCCTAGAGTGTAGTTTGCTATGTTTGTTCACATTGTGGACGCTTGGGAATGTCAATGAATTTCCTCTTCTTATTATTCGTTATAGCTTGACCCATGATCCAAATGAAGGTCTTCTGCTTCCTATGTGCTTTATTTTAACATGTGGGTGGAAAAGACATGTATAACTTTATCTACATTAATTCTAAATAGAGAGTTGCCAGAGTTAGTGACATTCCATCTTCTGTCATATTCTATGCCCACCTATCTATTGTTTCATCTCCTTTTTAGGGAAATGGATGATGACACTAAATATCTCCCTTTGTACATACTCATTAAAAAGTTGAGATTCCATTTTCCACTTAGAACTACCAACCATAAGAATTCTAATATCCAAGATATTTTTATTAGAGGTCAATTGATGACCTCCTTAAGAAGACAATCTCCTTGATCTAATTCATTTTTGAAGATATGTGTACTATTCCCACTGAACATCACTTAAAATTTAATCTGCTTAGCCTTTGTGATAATATATGTTTGCATTAATAAGTAAGATCCAAAATCACCACCACATGACAAAATTACATGGAAGAAAAGATAGAATTACATATTGTTGTGCTTGAGTACAATAAGTACCATAACCACAAACATTATATGACAAAAGAAAGGAAGCAAACAACTAATTTTTTAAAGGGGTGGTATTTATATGGGTTGTTTAGTTTTCATCTTGCTCTTCTAGGATTTGTTCCAAAAATTATATTTTTTGACAAATGTCATCGTCTTGCATCTTAATCAGTTGATTAGCTTTGATTTCCTAATCTACAGATCTCATGCCTATATCAACTGTGAGAAGAAAGTATATCCATATGTACATTTTTGACATTGGTGTGTAATTTTTTTGTAGTGGTGCTATGGTTATCCATTAGTCTTTTATTTCTTTTTTTCCATATGGCCCTATAGATGATGCTAGAAAGTATGGATGCCTTAGTAAAATATTTTTTTTGTTTTATATGTAGCATACCATATTGTCTCAAGTTTGATCTCTTTGGTAGTTCACTAAGTGTGAAAGTAGTAGTTCCAGATGTTTTGTGTAATCTCACATGTGATGAAGAAATGATGTATAGATTTATGAGAGGGTATACACATGAAGAAAATGATCAGGAAGCCTAGTTTAGTTTTATATTCACTGGTGAGAATTCTAATGTGTCCAATACGCTAGATGAGAATATTATTTTGGGAGGGCTTTTCTTATCCAAAGTTTGTCATCATAATAAGCGGAGATGCCTGAATCAATCAACAAATTATAGACATTTTTTGATGTGTAGTTTTATTTACTTCCATGGCGTTGTGTTTGATGTGTTGGTGGACATGAGGGAAATAATAAACACTATTTTAGATGTGAAGAAACTCACATTGTGGTTTCTTTTGGATTTATTTTGTCCTTGGTAGGAGATTAGTTGAGGAGCTTTGTCTATGGAAAGTTGAAGTAACTAGATGGAAAATTTCAATGTTGAGCTTCATGTTTATGATTGAATTCCCATATGCCATGAAAGTCAAGAACTTGGTGAATGAAGAGGAGTGTGGTTGCACTTTTATGATAATTTTTGTGATGTGTATGGTTATATCGAGACAAAAACATAGGGGGGATTCTCCCAAGATTCTGATGTTATGCCAAAGATTCTTTTTTTTTTGAAATATTTAGTAATAATATAGGTTTGCCATATGGTTTGTTTGTTTGAACATAAGGATACTACAATCTTGCGTATAAGACTCTGTGAATGCATTTTATTTTCTATAATGCCCCATCCTCAAAAATAGTTGCTTTACTTAGAGTGTCCTAGTTGACTAAGTGCTTTTTAATATTTTTTTGGTATCCCCAACAAAAAAAATCTTCTTATAAGGCCAATTTGTTATCTGACTGTAGAGGGTATAGGAATGCAAATAAATTAGTATGTGGTAAGTGGATTGAGTGATGATTTTATGATAGTGATACATCCAAGAAGGTTGAGTGTTTAGGATTTCTGTAATGCAAATTTCTTTTGGAAGGATTGGATGATATGATATTAATAGATGGAAGGCATCACACATCGTGATAAGGTAAAGCTAAAAATATTGTTAGGTAACGTTCATCATTGCATTTGAACATGTGCATAATTCTATCCATTCTGATTGTTGGATGTGAGTAACTATTTTTGTGGATTTTAGGAAATTGATTTTGAGACCATCGAGGTGTGCAAAGATAACCAATATATGAATATAGTTGATGACATTTGTATCATTAATTAGGTGTGCGGGAGATAATTATTTCATTATCATTTTATATGATATGTTCTTGGTAGTTCGGTAGGGAGTCTAAGATTTTGTTCTCTACACCTAAATATCACCTCCTAGATAGAATGGAGGTGGCAATATTTATAAGGTAGGGGAGAGTGGGTTTCCTTTCCAGAATCTATTAGATGTAGTGAAGTATCCAAACGTAGATATGTTGATGATAGTGGAGAAATGAAAAGATTGATGCATGGACTTATCTAATTATTTCATCATGAGGGGAATCTATTGCCTATAAGATAAGATATGAGGAATTTTCAATTGATGATATTGAATATGTTCTTAAATCTAATTTAAGAGTGAGAAGAGGTTATTTCTTTCTAAGGACAAGTATGCCATATTTCATTCACCAAGATGCATGCATCTTGTGTGCTTTGACCTTTCAAGAAATCATTTTTATGGACCTATTTTCATATTTAGAGATGTATCGATAAGGTGATAAGTGTTTTGGAAATAATCTTATAGGAAGCATTTATCAAAAAAATATATCTGAAACGACTGGTGAAAGAGGGGTTATGAAGTTTTTCAATTAGAGATATGTTTATTTAGTTAAGAATGCCAATTTTATGTGGGATGCCATCATCATTGTACGCATAGGGAAATAGGTCTAAAACTTTTTTTCTAGTGTTGTTGTATTGATGGTGGTAAAATTTCTAGCTAAATTCATCAATTCTTGGAGATTTGTCAGCTCCCAGACATGCAATGGCACTTTTGATATCATCCTTGAGAAATGTGTGGTAAGGGAAAGGGGATTGTCTACATTATTTGGACATATCCCAGTTGATGTTAAGAGAGTGGAGTTTATTCTCCCATGGTCAAAAATATTCTTGATGGGGCTCCGAATGTTGCACCAATAAAAACCCTAAGGGAATAACCCTTAGGTTTGACTGAAAGATGTGCACTAATTACCCACTCCACATGAAAGGAAGCCTTATTGCATTATACTTAAGGATAAAACCCAAATGACAACATTTTAAAGCTATTATATATGTTCAAAAGTATTAAGGGTAATATTTATCATCGAGAAAGTTTATTATTGTTGTGAGTATTAACAACGATTACATAAGTAAATAAATGATAATAAAGAGGACTAGGGAATGTGGTTTCACTTTCCAAAGCTTGTGTAATTATTCTGACAAGATTTGAACTCCTGAATAATAGTTTACTAAATAGAGGATTTTCTACTGCACCCTCACGAGATACAAACCATTGCATGGATTGAACTCCCTTGGAACCGACTAGACTCGACACCTAAGCTCCTAGTTTATTCCAACAAGACTCCCTAACTACAGCCGACCATTATTTGTGCATTAGCATCATAACCCAATCACCTCAATATTCCTTGTTGATACATTAGGGGGATAACAAGATCATTCTGAAGTTCTAATCATGATTACAACAATGTGTACATCCTGAATTATAACATATATGCAAAGCAAGTCATCAATCTAAGATAAGGAAATAAATAGAACGATATTTTATTTAGAAATAGTCATGTTGAGTTTAGATACATGCTAGAATAAAATGTAGGTTGTTGAGGTTAGTCCCCATGACCATCACAAACGTTTACTCACTCATGGCGAGAGACAATAATGAAAACATAGGTAGAACAATGGAAGGGGTCGTGACGCCTAGTGTAGGAAGACCAATCTGTCCACTGTGGTGGCCGCCTTCTTGCTCCTCACTAGGGTTTGTGCTACGTAGATGTGGATTTTAGTCACTGATTAGAGACCCTTCCAATGGACAATACATGATCCCTTTTATAGATACGTTCGTCACTGCCGAAACCCTAATGTTGAATACTTGTGGTCGAAGACAGCTAATTGCATGGCTTATACTCGGTTCAATAGGCGACTCATGTGGGTTACTCAATCTCGACCTCCTATCTAGTTCTCTGATGGACCAACATGAGTTGAATTGGGGTAGGCTGGATTCTAAGGGCACACATCATAACTAAAGAATTAGGAAAACTCTGGGTAGTGAGTGGCTGGAGTCAGGTGATTACAGAGATGATCGCTTGACTGGGTGGTTGGAAAGTATGCAATGGACAACTTCTTGGGCTTTCCTTCCCTTGAGGTGTGGCATCATGAGGGCTTGATCATCCTTCTAGGCAATGGAATATATTTTTGGTTGGTTCTGCATGAAAAGTATCTAAAGTGTATTAAAGTCCAGAATAGGGAAGATAATTACATTTAAGTAAATCTAAGGCTAAAACTAAGAAATTGAAACACAAAAAACCCTAAAAATGGATAAAACAATATGCAAAGATGGGTATAAATATACTCATCAGACTACCCAAAACTTAAACCTTTGCTCGTCCTGAATAAAGAAAAATAGAAAGGAAAACAAATAATTGATACTAGAATCCAAGCTTCCTTTCCCAACTAATCATACTATATAACATATTTCCATAAAATGTAGTCCATTGAGGTCACATAGACACACTTGTATATCCCCAAAATGAGGCTTGTTCCTCCATTCTCTAAACTCTAGAACCTGAGAAGAACTAATTTCATCTCAATAATACTCTTGATTTATCTGTGCAAGGTAGAAGGGAGAACAAGTCATGATTAATTGGCTATATTGGGGAGAGTTTTAATAGGTCCCCTGGGTATGAAAGTTGTACTAAAGGGGGAGAAGAAGACACAACACAAACTCTTTTTCCTAGTCTTTCGTCTATTCGAGTTGAGACCTTATTTGGGATTCAATTATATTATTTATTTCTCCTCTATTTGACTCAAGACTTCCATTTTCTTATAGTTATATTGACAACATGTTTTCTTTAGGATCATTGGCCTCTTTTCTTATACCATGTCTGTAGAAGAAAATTGAAGAGAAGATATATTTTTGGAGGGTATGCCACCCCGAACTTAGGCTTTGGCATATAATGAATGTATTTTTTTTTTGTGGTTGGCAAAAAGGTATGAAATGATGGAAGAAAAGTGGAAACAAGAGGCTGACTTGTGGTGATTCATTTTATTGTTGCATTAGAATCAAACCATATTTTTAAACAATTTATTAAGTTAATGTATGGTAGAGAAGTATTTACAAATTTTTTTGCATGTCATATTAGGGGCACACGCAACTTGACCTTTCCGACTCTTCCTATTTATCATCATTCCCAAGGGGAAAGGATGTTCATTATTGTCATTGGGGCTCAGATCCGTTCAAGACATCCTTAAATTTTTCTTTATGCACGGGTTAGTTCAAGATAAAAGGGAGTAATTTTACTTATATATTTTCAACTTTCATAGAACTAAGTGGATGGCTAGGTATGGGACACAACTCACACAAAACAAATCAATTTTAAAATGGAAAAAAAGACAAAAGTAAATAGTTTATTTAAGGATGAGAAAGGGAAAGGTTAGAGTATAGGTGGTGGAGATGACGTACCACCCACCCTCCACCCCCAACTTCAGAAATCTACCCATCCCCAGGTAGAAGGAAGTTAGAGATGGAGGGGACTTGATATGGATGGAGGCAGGGTTGGAAGGAATGGAGGGTTCTCTTTATCCAAGAGCACACAATAGAAACCTTAAGAATGGGTCCCTCTCCCGTTGGTGAGGGCCTCATCAGGGCACCGTTGTGGCCACCAATAGCCATGATCCTCGTTCAGTCGGGGCAAGGGTGGTCACAGATAAACCCCCATTCTACACAGCTAGAGTCTAGCCAGTGTCATATCTCGAGGGTGATAGCCTGCTAATCGAAAGTCAGTTGATGATTAGATCTAGGTTGGGTAGTTGTAGGTCACGTCAGTGTGCCAGGTGCGTGGAGCAAACTGCCCATGGGACATAAGTCTACTGGGAGTAGTAAAGTTGCACTTCTAGGTCGTATGGCCATGGTATCTCCTCTGTCTCCAAAGAGTCAAGCCATGAACAATGCAGTCACTATTGAGGTTGCTGGTTTCTGATGCCATCAATGTTGTCACAGGGTAGCAAGTAGGAATACACAATGTTAAGATCATTCAGGGGAAGATGGTTATGCATTTTTGTCCCCGTGGCTTGGTTTTTTTTATCAACAAAATAGAGACTTTAGGTCTACTCAAAGAGTTGATGGGTATGATCCATGTAGATGTTGGATACGCTGTCAAGTCCATAAAGATAGCACATCACATCCTAGAAAGTCTCGATCATATAAATATATTTTGTCAGTGAATATTAATGATAAGAGTTGAGATAATAGAGACATCTATTTCTGAGGAACAAAGCTTCTTGTAAAAGATAAGGATGGAATTATTTAAAAGAAATAAATAGAATTTATTATGGAAAATAAAAGGGAGTCATCTAGTGAGTGTAACACATCTTTTTTGGGCCACGTAGCTTTATCCCTACATACATATCAATTTCCAAGATTTTGAGATCCTTACATTATCAATCAGATTACTACGAGGTCAATTCGATGGACTGATGACAAACTCTATCATGATCTTGTTGCATGGGATCAGATATCAATCAATTGAATTTAGTTAAGAAGAACATGTCCTTTAGTGAAAAAATTTTATGAAAAAAAGAAAAATAAATAAATGAAAATTTTGGAAATTAAAAGAAATGAATAAAAGGGTTGGGTTGCCTCCCAACAAGCGTCCCAATTTAATGTCATAGACTCGACTGATGTTATCACAATATTCATGTAGGGTGCATGAGTGGGGTTTTCAAACTCCTGAGTTTTAGATCTATAGGACTTGGATCATGGTTAGATGATATGCATACCTTGTCTGGGGCTGGTTCTTATTACCTTTGGGAGCATTTTAGAGATCTGATTGTTTTGGTTCCAACTCACCTTCCGCCTTGAAGACTTCTATTGAATTATGCACCTTCTTTTTATCTTCTAGAAATCGTTATTTGATAGTCTTCTTTCCTGGTCAAAGGACCAGTTTTCCAGATTCAACGTCTACTAAAGCTCTCGGAGTAGCTAAGAATGGTATCCCTAAAATTAGTGGAAACTAATTGTCCTCTTTAATTTGCAATACCACAAAATCGCATGTGGCATAGGTGTCTGGTCCAAGCTTAACTGGGACATATTTAATAATTCCTAGGGGATTGATTATATATGCCTCAGCCAATTGAATGGTCATAGCTTTGGGCTAGAGATCGGTGAAACCAAGTCATTGGAATAGAGTGTATTGAATAATGGATATGCTTGCGGCTAGGTCAGCAAGTCCCTTGCGGCAAGTGTCATCTCCTAAGAAGAAATCTATCCCAAATAAGTTGGGATCTTTTTTCTTTTAAAGCATTTGATTCTAAAATATATCGGAGGCCATTTGTGCTAGCTTCACAATTTCACATTCCTCAGTCATATACTTTCTAGATAGAAGGGAATTGAGATATTTGCACCATGTTGGCATTTCAGCTAGCACATGGAGGAATGGGTCAACATGGAGTTTCTTCATAGTGTCCTTGAATTTCATGAACCTTTCGTCCAACTTATTCTACTTGAGGTGATCAGATATGGCACACAAGGTTTATGCATGTGTGCTTTAAGTGTTGTTGAAGGTCCAAAATTGACTATTGGTGTTGCAACAATTGGGTTCTCGCTAATGCCTAGATGAGCTGGTGTCATAAGGGGGTATGGTGTCTGAACTTCTATTGGACTCACCACTGGATGGTCATTTGGGTGACTCAACCTCTTGACTAGGGGGCCTTCATTTGTACAAGGAGGAATAGATGCATGAATGGAAGTCAGTGATGTGGAGTACATGTTCCCTGACATTTTCATTACAACATTTAACTACTCCAGATGTTTGGGGTTATTTTCCGATTGACCTATGAGTTTACCTACTGGGGGCTGTTGACTAGCTGCTAGGCGAGTGATTTGTGACTCCAATGCCTTATGTTTGGATGTGGTGTCAGTTAATTGAGTCTGATATGTCGCCATAATATATTGGAGTGTCTTCATTGGATCTTGTGTTGGCACTAGCTCTATATGCATTCATAGTGCTTGATTCAAATTCTAATATTGTTACTGATGTTGTTAGTTCCTAGTTGGGAAGTTGAATATGTAATTTCCCTAGTTGCATAGGACAATGTAGTTCAACGGTGCTCTAAATTGAGTAACCTACGATAGGGTTTGCTGATTGGAGCTATCACCTTCACATGGATTCCCATATTGAAAACTAAGGTGGTTAGCCTGATTCAAATTGTAATACTCTTGCCATAGGATAGTATGAATCGAATTCACATCTTTGGCTTGGGTAACTATGTACTATTTGTTGGTAAGGTATGCCCATAGATCCAATCATGTGATGATTGTCATGGCATATATCATAAAGGATTTGATTAATACTCATAAAGGAAAGCTTGCAATTCATTATGTTACATTCAATTATGAGATAATGAGGAAACATTATGAATGTCTAAAGAATGTCAATACTCAATGACATATGTCTTCAAGTACATGACTTGGAAAATGAGATTATATGAATGATAAGAGTATGTACATTCTTGTTATGTCCCTAGTCGATTGTTACTGTGGAAGGTAGATAGACACTAGTAACACATAAAACTGGATGTTGATGATTGAATCTCATTGGTCATGATATGGCAATATCAAACTAAGCACATAGATACATTTTAGGGAACAATGTATCAGACAGACCCACCTTGAGAGAGACACATGGAAACCATCATATGGTATTTATAGTCACCTCTCACTGTGAAGGTGGTGATTGTGGTTCTTAAACCTAAAATTACTACACTCATCACATGTCATTGGGTACGCTTTGACATCATCAAATGCAATCCTAAAACATGGATTGTTATAACGATGATGATTTGGTGACTTTGACACATGGGGACTGACTGTGACATCCCCAGATTTTCTAAAACTTAGTCTGATGTGTGACGTCCAAATTGAAATTCTCGTTAAGGTGAGGGTTTCAATTTGGACGTCACACATCATATTAAGTTTTAGAAAATCCGGGGACGTTACAGGTGGTATCAGCGCATGAACAATAGCAAAGCTTGACATTTGCTCATTATACAACACAAAACTAAAGAACCTTGAACTTAATAATCATTAGGGTTAGATTAGTCATCTTTAGAGACTAGATCTGACCTAGCCCCTAGGTTAGCACCTAGATGTCTGAGAACAAGGTCTAGACTGGTGCTTGTAGAGTAGCAAGTCCTTAGATGTCGTTCTTTCCTTATAATGCAGCGGTATGGGAGGTTGCACTATTTGGAAATGATGTGCATCAAGGGAAGAGAAACCCTAGACATATTGCGCACATTGTCTAGAGTAGATACACTAGTCTAGCCCTTGTTCTCACCCTTTTCACTAGTTTTCATGACACTGTACTCTCTACTATGTGTGGGACACTCATTTTCAAGATTTGGTTTTTGATTCCAAACAGATCGAACCTCGATAGTTTTGTTTGACACTTGTTTTATTGGAGAAAAACTATATAATATTTTATTATGTATATGTATTATAAAAATGTGTCCCCACGCATGTATGAGTAGGAGGTGATCATGCAACCTAAGTAAAAGTGAATGACATCAGTCTAGTAGAGAGAGTAGTTCTAGATTAGATGTCTAGAGCCTCGTTAGAATATGTGATAGATGGAATAGAAGAAATAAGTTTTGATGATGATTTAAGTCTTATTTAGATGAGATAAGATAGTCTTTGATGATATATGTTTGTCTCTAAGGACTTAAGTTCAGTTTTGAGGATTTGAGATAAGTTTTGATGATGGAAGTATGTGTGCTTTTCTAAGTTAAGATAAGCTAAGTTGAAACGAGATGTGAGTCAGCTAGAGCCTCAATCTCTTTTACAAGGGAGGACCTCTAGTGTTGGGACCAATTATAGGGTTAACTCCAGAGAGAGCGAGACCCATTGGGAGAAGGTCAGAGAATCCAAACTCCAAGACATGATAATAATGAGGAATATGTAAATATGATATCAATTTTATATACAAAATCCAAGTTATATGAAGATGACCCTTAATACATGGGTTGTAACCCTAATTTGAATAAAGTATACAAACCAGGGTTAATATGCACACAAAAAGGATATGGAACCTAATGTTTAGATAATGAACCATAATCTAGAAAATGACATCAGTAAGATAATCCTAAGACAAGGATGCAAGTAATAATTTAAATATACTAAAGAGATAAAGTAAACTCTAAAATGGATATAACGAGGGTTAAGATGATGGGAACCTAATGATAGTATGTGATCTTATCTTTATCAGGGTTTGACCAAGAGTGGTAGTTGACATCAGGAATATGATGATTAGGATATCTCTTTGGAAGGTATGTCATTACCTCTTACCTGGCTTATTATACAATATGCTTGTGTTATATGGTAGTAAAGACTTGGCATATGGTATTGATTGAAATGATTGTTTTTGTATGATATCTTTCTTGATTTTCTGTACTTATGGCTATGAACACATGAAACATAAGATATATGATCCATTATATGATAGCACTATATCTCTTTGGTAGAATAGCACATTAATGAAAGTATTAAATCTCTTTCATAGAATAGTACATGTGAGCACTAAATCTCTTTGGAAGAATAGTGCATGTATGAAAGTACTAAATCTCTTTGGCAGAATAGTACATGTGAGCACTAAATCTCTTTGGTAGAATAGTGCATGTGGTTGATCAACATTACGTATAATGGAAAGTCATGCTAAAACATGTTTTCTCTTTTGTTCATGAATATCTTTGTGCAAGTATACACTTTTTCCTATATTTGTTTAATGTTGCCAAGTATTAGTTTTATCTTATTGCCAAGATATAATGAGAGGTATATAAAAAGACACGTAGGCATACTCAGTATAATATTCTTGAATATTGTGCTGAGGTGTACCACATGTAATATTTTGTTTAGGTTGTGGTTATGCTCTTGAAGATCCAGAATAGTTGAAGTTGTATGGAGAGATGATGTACAGGTGGACATGTTGTCTTAAGATCCTGTAGTTTAGTGGTAGTACATGTACATGTAGAAGTTTGATATTCAATATGTAATAACAAATGTTGTAATAATTAATGTTGTAATTATATGTTGAATGATGAACATGTGTTGCATGGTTTTATTATTGTTCATGTGCATGTGCTACTAATTGTTTCCTTTTAACTCCCTTGATTAGCCTAGTGTGTGATTTTCAAATTGGGATTCTCACTGAGGTGAGGGTTTCAGTTTGGACGTCACACATCAGATTAAGTTTTAGAAAATCTAGGGACGTCACATTGACAGTGAGTGTTAGAGATAGTGTTTGTCCCTCCAACTGGAGTATGATATCCTGGTCACTTGATAAGCGAGACTGAGAAATGTGTGTGCATGCACATGTGAATCAATATATGATATTGAGGTCACATTATCTTAGACAGTCTACTCTTGGTTCAAGAAAAATGAGATGAATGTTGAGAGGATGATGAGTCCATGCCTCGAGTTCACTCCAGATATCAAAGACAAATGAATTATACAATCACTACGACACCTTACACAAATTGTAGGTTAAAGTTGTACTCCAACTTTTCAATCACTTGTGTAGCACGAATGTGCGACTAGGCACCACTCTCTTCTTGTGATGTCATGAGTTAGTAATGTACATTCACTGCCAATGTTATATGGGACCTATAGGGTCACACACAAAGGAACTCATCTAGAAGAGGAGTGTAATCTTAAATGATGATTGAACTGATTACTAAACTGTTTAGGTACTCAATTCACACAACAGATCAGCTAACTACACCACATCTGGTCATATCACATGGTGACATGGATGTTTGGTGCACTAGACGACCCTCTCAAGTGTTGAGATGGCCGTTTGGGTTGTCAGACTGATCAAAAATTGAATTGACTATTTTCTGCTCAAACTGAGGTGTGAACCGACCTATTCATTCTGATGAACTGATCGGTTCAGCTCGGCTCACCAAATGAACATCTAGGTGAGTGAGATGACCATCTCGTATGTGAGAGATCGCTCAATTAGGCTGGAGGAAGATTCTAGACACTTTCCCATATTTGTTTCGATTGCACAATTCTTGTGATGCAAGGAATTAATGTTTAGCATTAATTGGAAACAAATTGTCGAATTCATATGTGATTGGGAAATTGCAAAATGACCATCTCACAATACGAGACAACTATCTCGTAGTACCAGACAAACATCTTGTTGTTCTTCAGTTGCGAAAATTCAAGATTTTCTGGTCCCTTCCACTCCCACATAGATCTTATATATATATATATATATATATATATGTATATATACATATATATATATAAATATATATATAGGGGATTTATTCGTTACTCACGCGGGTAGCCTAAATTTTAGCTACCCGCACATCCAAAAGTGTAACTATATGGTACACAAAAGTAACTCTAAGATCATAAGAGTAACTATATGGTACACAAAAGTAACTCGAAGACCAAAAAAGTAACTGCGCAGAAAATATACAGTCAGTAAATATATGGACATATTTTTTGATTTTGGTGGGGCAAATGATATTATTTTTGGATGAATTTTTTTGGGGAGCTAGATAAAATTCTCCTCTACAATTCCCAAAAAAAAAATCAAGAAGGGTGTGTAGGTAGCTACTCGCATGGGTAATAAAGATGAGCCCATATATATATGTATATATATATGTATGTATATATATATATATATATATATATATATATATATATATATATATATATATATATATATATATATATGAAACTAGTAAATGTAGGTGCTTTGCAGGTACTCCTATCTTTTACAATTTGACACTTATTAAATATCAATGTAAATAATAATATATAAACATATACTATATCGATAACAAATTTTTAATATGATAAAGAATTTATTTATATATTTTCCTTTTTATCATCTTTACGCCATTACATATTCAATTTTCTCTTTATCATTGCCTCATTAGTTTTTATTAGGATTTTGTTTGTGACACATTTTTTTGTGTTGATGATTCGATTTGTGAGCTATGCATTCCTTCCATATGCTCTTAACTATGTAAATTCTTTGAACATCCTCACATCTGTATGGTCAGAAACCAATCTATAGTGATCCTTCAGTCTTTTATATGTTATGTAACTATTTTATCTATTAGGTTAGTTTTATATCTACTGATCTATTTGTTTGACATTCCTCATATGAATCTTGCCCAATGTTTTCATCTATAATTACATAAGTTATCATCCCAAAAATGAATAAAATGATTATAATAAGTATATGATACTTAAATTTATTCCAAAACGCAATAAATCAACTTGGATTTATTTGACTATGAGAAAAAATACCTAAAACAAAACACTTTGATTAATTATTCATATTTTATTTTTTCTTTGTTGGTTTGGTTTCCTCTGATGTTTCATGTTAGTTGTCCATAGTGTTGAAATATGACATGTATTGAAGGAAGTCATATTTTGATTGTCTACGGTGTTTGTACATTCATCTTTTCAACTCCATTTTATATTGAATTGGAAAGAAATATGTGACACTTAATCAATAATATGTGGAAATATGAGATGTCACTTACATGTGGTATATACAAGAGAAAAAAATATGAATTCTCAATTCCAGTAGTTTAGTCTAAGACCATTCTTATATTGTTGTTATACTTACCAAATAATCATTAATTTTATAATTTATTTTCTACAGTTGATGGTTTTCATGTATGTCAGGAACATATGTCAATGTTCCCACCATAATATTTAAATCTTTAGACATTTCATTTATTGTATATTCTGTGAAAAAGATATTTCATGTTGAAAGGAGAAAGAAATTATTATTTCATTCATTAAAAGACCATCTTTAATTAATATGATAATATTTTCATATCATTACGATAGTATTAAATGAAACCTTATGTACATACTAAACCAAGACATCCTCTCGCATTTACCATAGCTAAGATGAATGAGTGACTCAAAGGTTTTGCTGAGATATTGATCGAGTTTATAGATAGAAAGTTAGATAAACATTGTACATTGAATACTTGTGTTGAAGTATATTATCACGCTAAGACTACGTAATATAAAAATTCTTTAGCTACCTATAACCTCAAAATAGAAAATATAATAAACAAATTCCATATATAAATATTCAATATTTTATAAAGTGTCTGAGTTACTGTAACTTTTGTTCCATAGATGTCTTTGTATGAAAAAATAAGTAGAATGACTAATATGTTATTGTTTGCACACATATAAAATAGTACAAAAATTCAAGACGAATCAAAGGATGGGCTTGCATAATGTAGTCATGTGCTTTTAATTGTATATTGGACAATTGGTTATGTTCTAGAAAAGAAAATTGATTATGATTCATTTATTTGAAGTCTAATTAATTCTGTTGTTTCTTATTTCTTAAATGTGTTTTTAGATAAGGGTAATTTATTACTTCCATAATTATTTTTAGTATAACCAAGAAAGTAAACTCTTATTGTGTCATTTCTTTCATTCGATGCAACATTTTTACTACAAAATTACAAACATGAGTAAAAAAAAGAATCCATCAATTACCTTGAAATTACATTCCTGTGTTTTAAAACTCCAAGAGGAGCACTAACATAACAAAACGTATAGCAACAACATATTTTTTCTATGCAACTATGACGATCTTGAAAATTTCAAAAATAAATAACAAGAAAATATAAATGAAATTTATGGGAAGTCGTATGATTAGCGGTCATGCATAATGTTAATATCTACCATTGTTATGTTATTTTTTCCTTGACATTGTTTCCAACCACAAGATGTCAATTCCACAGTCAAACTATTGTATTTCATTAAATATTGCATTTTTTCACATCTAGATCTATTTATAAAATACAAGAAAAATTGTAGTTGGCGACACAAATACAAAAATCAATAATTGTGCTTAATCATATAGTAAAAAGATTACTCTTTCACGTGCTTCCTGTCAAGAATCTACATTGGACCTATGATAATTTATAACATTATGACACAAGAGAGTAATACATATTGACGAATATCATAACACCAACTTTTTTTCATCAGTCACTAAATGACTGTAACTCTGTCTAGATATTTGAAAGCAACATCTTGTACATAACAGAGAGTTTTCCACATCTATAAGTTCCATAATGTGACCTTTGAAACCCTTATTCATTAAGGTACTCACAGTGCTAAATGAAATATTACCAATACATATAAGAAAGAAATTCACGTAGAATATTAAAATATAAGAATACTATGAAAAGTGACAAGATAAACTACTTTTCCCATTTCAATAAGAGGACACCATCCAACAATTTAATCAAATTCACAACAAAACATTATCACACTTGGAAACATATCCTCTCAGTCGTCGTCATCCATCTTATATTGTAATAATATCAGGTTATTTCTTTATGATGATTGCACAGTAGAAGAAATAAAATGACTCACGAATTGTAGTAACAGAAGAAAGTGAGTTGATAATGTTTACCACTTGATCCACACCAATCATTGCTTCATAATCCGTACTCATTGGACATCTAGAGGAAAGATAGAGAAAACTGGTAGCTAATAAAAATCATCCTCGAGATAAAGTTGTACCTTCTTATATCACCTTACACTATGTGGTTTAAGTTGAAAAATAAGTGAAAATTCTCCACACATTTGATGTTCTAAAAATAATATGTTAATGTGGTTTGTTGCATGATCCTTCAATGCATGTAAATTTGTCAATATTTCATAAAAGTTATACATTAGGCTTAACCTGTCAAATAAACAAAATCGATTCTAAAACAATTACATAAATTACGTATGAACCTATTATAAATAACCAAGAGTGTACCCATAGGGGAATACAAAGTCAATATCATTAGATTCACTAATAACACAAAAGATAAATCCCAACAAATCATGTTGCAAACTATTATGACTTTATGTTTACTCACTTTAGTAATTATAATTTTCTGATAATTCCACATCATATATATATGTATGTATGTATATATATATATATATATATATATATATATATATATATATATATATATATATATAAGTATATATATATATATAGTTTGGCTAGAATACACTCGAGTGTACAGATCACACAGATACACTGAAGTGTGTTTGCATATCAAGACTATTTTTTACAAGATATAAACCATTGATCTTCATTTTCATACTATAATTAAGCTACATACAAATTTTGAGCCCATTTGGATGAGTGTAAGTCACTCATCTGTGGGCAACAAAATTGACCACGAAACTAATTTAAAATGCATAATTTTTGCGGTCTTTATAACATGACCTATATATCCAAATGTGCTCAAAATTTTTATATGAGTTATTCACAAGATGATTAAGAAGATCAATGGATTAGATATTTGAAAAAAAATATTGCATAATGAAAAACTACTGGAGTGTATTCTGCTCTAAATATACTCAAGTCTATTCTAGCCTGACTCTCTCTCACTCTCTCTCTCTCTCTCTCTCTCTCTCTCTATATATATATATATATATATATATATATATATAAATTGAAACATTGTATTGTAAACATGTTATGATAAGACATAGAATCTTGCTAACCTCTTCTATCGCAGTAGAACCTGACAGACAAAATACAAGTATATGATGAACATGTTGTCAAATCCATGTTAAAAATGGATGATAAAGAAGCATGACATATTTAAACAAAATTATGTATATCAAACATAAGGAAAGATTTATATTGGAATAATCACAAAGACAAAGATAACTATAAGGTTCATGATACTTGGTAGTAGTTGATTGACATAATTTTAAGAACATGTATTCTCTAAATAAGGTTGGTTAACAATCAAGCATGAAGCATGAGCCCTTTAGAAAAAATATTATGTTTAGATATTAGAAATATGAAATATCTTAAAGAAAAGAGATACAACATAATGCTTGATATCAACTACATTGTGATAAATAATAACAAAGGAATGTGGTTGATCATAATAACCAATTATTTGTGGGTATATCTTATGTAAAATTAGTTCTGAATTAATGAATTGAGTATGAACCCACAAACTGCACATCTAGGGCTTCTATATCAGTTATAATGTTAAAAGAGTGAGATGAAAGTCATGCATGGTATTTGAACCCCACACTTAGATTTTTGATATTAGTTTTGAAGTTGAAAGAGTGAGAGCTAAAAGTCATTCATGCTATTGGCTAAATATGTATAAATCTTAACTATGTATATTCTACCGAGATATATAAGAAATTGTGAATTAAGTATGAGACCATATGCCCCCAATATAAGCTTAAGATTATCATGTTGCGGAAAAATTAATATCCCTGAATGATAACATATTTTTTTCTACTAAGAAGTTGTGCTGCCTTTTAATTATAAAACTACACGTGGTAATGGAGAAAATATTGTTTCTACAAAAATGACATTGTGAAGCTTTTATTTTTGTAAAATATTTTATTTGGAATACACCTCAAAAATTGAAGATATAGTCAATGATTAGTTTGACATATTGTGCAAACATTTCACACCTCTCTACACTTTAGAATATTTACAAACTTTGTAATGTAGATATGCTTCTGATATTATGTTTATATCAGTTTGCAATGTGATTATGTTTATTTGACACTTAACTTTATACCGAATTGTTACTTTAGAATACAATGCTAACTTTTTGTATTGAATAGTTACTCCTTATACACACAAATAATGCAAACAGAAACATTGGTGAAATCATATATATGTATGTATTTATGTGTCTATTGTTATAGTAGTATAGTATAGTACATTACCCTAATGCTTGGTGGTATGGTGTGCGGAGAGTAGGAGTGATGCCAATATAGTGTCTCATTTGTCTATACTGGTATGATTTTAATAAATAGTTATCTTCAGTAGTGAAATTAAAGTTTAAGGAACAAATCTTTTGTCCCCACTTTGTCCCCAACTATATCCATGTTATGAATTGCTACAAATAACCACCACTACAAGTAGATTAGGTAAAATTATCACATGTATGAGTGGGTAGACGTTGGAGACACGGAGTTCGGATGAAGTATTAGATCTGTAATTTTGGCTATAACATCACGATATCCATGTTTATGCCATCATTATAATGTTAGTATATGCTGAAGGACACAACAAAAATAAACGAATGACATATATCATACGATCGAGGCTGTAGTAAGCATTCAAATAGAAAAAAGAAAACATTAAAAGTATAAGTAACAAATACTGAAGGAAGGTTAAGATAACTTTATGCTCTATGATTGACAAAAAAGCCCATGAATTCTGAATTAGAGAACAGCAACGACCTGAAAATGCAATAAGATCACGACAACTTCTTAAATTTCATTGAATCATGGTTTCTTCATTTGAGGATAGTGCATCTAAATATAATAGTGCATCTAAATGTAGACAATACATTATCATATTTGTATGTAACCTGTTATATAGCCGACCCAACATAGTTGGGACTGAAACTTAGATGATGATGATGATGATGATGTAACCTGTAATATAACTATAATTATGTATTATGATCATAATATAATCTTTAAGAATAAATTTTATATGCTTTGCTAAATGAAATATGAGAATATAGACAACGAAGTAGCAGTTCTCTTTACCATGCAGTTGTCTTTACCATAATATCATTTACCATAACAGTAGAAAGAGAATTAAGATATCTACGTAGGGCTAAAATGTAAGTTTTTCTATCTGGGACATATTATCACTGAATTGTTTCAAGAAAAGGACTAATATGTTGCCAAATTGTGGATATACTCTCAAAGACCTACCCCTAGAAAAATCAGTTCAATGTTTGTACTGTAGAGATTAACTGTAATATGTCCGGAACAACAGCTTATAACGGCGAATTTGAACATTCAGGAAAAGACAGTTAGAATCAACTGCTCCAAGTTATTATTTCAAAGATAAACATTACCGTGTAGATCCTCTCCACATACGCTATTGCAATGTGTGTAGGTTTCAAACACGAGGTCGTAAGAATATAGATCAGCAAATTCTGATATACAAACGTTCCAGTTGACTGCGGCATACACAACGAGCTGGTCAGCAAATTGAACTGGTTCAATGGGCAATGTGCAATAGGAAATCAAGCTACCTAATTCATTGGCTTTAATCACGACACCCTTGGACGTGAATCTTACTCGCTTGCGGAACTTTCAGATTCCAATACATCTCCGCGACGATTTTCCTATGCTTCTTTACTCATGCTTAACCGCCTCGCTGACCTGATCAACACCCTCAAGTCAATTGATCAGAAGTAATAACACCTGGAGTCAGGTCGCTGCTGAATATCTGCGGCCGCTATGCAGTCTAGCATATACTTTCCTCCGTGGGCGGCAAGTGCTTGGCCAAGAGTTGCGATTTACCCTTGCGGCTTCATAGATGAGCGCCCCCGCAGAGATCTCCACCGCCCGTAGATTGCCACTGTCTGTGCCAGGGAATACGGCATCGCGGATCGATTGGGTGTCTGCGTGAGGATGAGCACCCAAACGTCTTCTTGCGTTAAGCCGAAGGTATGGAAGCGTGTTCCAGTTTTTGAAGCATTGGTCTGCACGAATTCGATCCCTATTGGCAGGAGAGGTCGTTACCCCGCCCCTCCTCATTGTTTCCCTATTATTAATAATCTTCTATTAATCGTTTATCCGTTGAGAGTTCAATGGGTATGGAAACTGTAGAATGGATGACTAGCGAGGGTTCAGGAGTTACATGCGAAGGAAACTGTAGAATGGATGAGTAGCCAGGGTCCGGGATATACATGCGAAGAGAGGACGGAAACTAAGTTATAACTTTTAGAGTGATAATTTACACGTGTCACCTTAAAAGTGATTTTGACGGTGGATGTGTATCGTGGTTAGGACGAATACTCTATTTTTGTGTGGTTGGATGGTATGATTTTATTCTTATTTATCTCAGTTTGCGTATTGAACATCTATCTCATTATTTTTAATATAAAGTTAATTCTTTCCTACCTTTGCTCCCCTCTAATGTAACTCGATATTTCTCCTTATCAATGTAGTAAACTACTAATAGGATAATTTCTTTTCTTGCAACGACAAAGAAGATGATCATCGCCAGACGTGACGACCAGTTCGTAAGACGAGCCGACCATTTGAAAGGCCATGGAAGATAGTACGATGGAACCAGACGACCGCCTGGTGGACCCAAACGACCGTTTGGAAGGAGTTCAAAATTGATTGGACAGCAGGTCAGACGATCGTCTGAGAAGGCCCAATTGACCGTCTGGAAGGTGTCTAGACATAGGCCCAATTGACCGTCTGGAAGGTGTCTAGACATTGGTTGGATAGGGAGACCAAACGACCGGCTAAGAGGTGAAATGACCGATTTAAGGGTTGAACCGATATACCCAGATTGGCGAGCACAAATCTACAACAACAACATGTTCATAGTAGACATGGTCATACATGTGATGTGATGATTGACCTAGGTGGTAGTAATTCCATGTGGCTCCAAGGAATTATAGTAGACATGGTCATGACCGTCACTTTTTATTTTATATTGTATGTTTACGTTGTGCGATATTAGCATATATATATATATATATATATATATATATATATATATATATATATATATATATATATATATATATATATATATATATATATATATATATATTATATGTACTATATATGTGGTGGTTGGATATAGTATATGCATATATATGATATATACATCCTCAATGAAATATATTAAGTCTAAGATGCTTTCCAATAGAAATACACATGAAAAACTGGTTCAACTAAGCGCAGGTTACGCCTTCACATGGTGCTCTGTCTACCTCATGTAAGTGTGATGGTAGTAATGTAGGTTCTTCCTTCGCAGGGTGTATTATTGTCGTATTGGCTATTGGGTTAGACTTAACTGGTGATTCTTAGAGTGTCTAATCCCAGAAGCATACAAATTATTATGGCAAAGAGTTGCACACATCGTCTATTAAGAGTTGCATACGATGCATTTAACAAATGTTGCCTACCTTGGTAATTAACTGTGTTTCACAGTGTTGGTCGGTCCATGGTTGAATTATCTTAGATCTTACACATTAGAAAATTGATTCGCTACAAATTTCTAAATTAATACTTGAGGGTTATCAATTTAATCAAAATAATGAGGACAATAATTAATTAAAGACCTAAGTATTATCACCCAAATTTTTATCAAGCCAAATTAAATCAAAAATGAGTTTTTGATAAAATTGCAAATTCTTTTGTAGAATCAAATGGAAACAAACAACATGTACTTTTCTCAGCGATCGGTCCTTGAGAAGGAAAAACTTAATGGGAACAACTTCCACGATTGGTTTAGGATGCTTAAAATCATTCTCACACAGGAGCACAAGCTCTACGTCCTGGGGACGCCAAAACCAGATGAACCCCTTCGAACTACACCTAGGGATGACATGGATGCTTACAAGAAGAATATTGATGATGTCGTAGATGTCAAGTGTTTGATGCTATGCTCCATGAACTATGAGTTGCAGAGGCAACATGAGAGTATTTATGTGATTAAGATGGTCACACATCTCAAGAACATGTTCCAAAATCAGGCAAGACAAGAGAGATATGATGTCTCCAAAGCATTGTTCAAATTCAACATGGTAGAAGGAGATCTAATAGGTCCTCATGTACTCAAGATCATTGGGTATGTGGAGAACCTAGCTAGACTAAGATTCCCCTTAGGTTAAGATTTGGCCACTGAGATAATTCTACAGTCTCTGCCAGAATCATATAGTCAGTTTGTCATGAACTACAACATATGAATGACTTTTGACAAGTCATTGATAGAGTTGTTGGGTATGTTGAGAACAATTGAGGGATAGATGAAGAAAGACAAGCCCAAGTATGTGACAGTGATCAACAAGACAAAGGGGAAGCCTAAAGGCAAATGCAAGGCTAAGAAGAGTTCTAAATTTGGCCACAAGCCCAAGTCTTCAGATCTCAAAGCAAATGGAGGAGTGAAGAAAAGAGGCAAATGTCACCATTGTCACTAGCCTGGACATCGGAAAAGAAATTGTCCACTCTAGTTAGAGGAACTAAAGAAGAATAAGGAAGTCATTGAGACCTCCGCTTCAGGTATACATATTATAAGATAAATTTGATTACTTCTTCTTGGTATATGATACCAAATTGAGATCTGACATACTTGATGTACATGTTCTGACAAGAAGTAAAAGCCCTCATGGAAGGACAAAGTGGACAAAGTAGAGAAAGAGTTGTGGAATCTTTAGTCTGCACTTAAATTTACCTTAGCCTAATAGGCATGTCACAGAGTTAGTAGAACTATTATTTCATTATCCCAAAAAATAGAAACATTTAATTTTAGCATCTTGTATGACAAGAATGATGAATCAATAAATTAAGATATTAATGTTTCTATTTCAAAAGATATGATCTTGCATGTTAATGCCCAAATATCTAATGATCTTTACTTTGAAAGAATCTTGGATAAATTTTTCAACGTTGATACCAAAGGATTGTAATTGATAACTCAAGACTATCATTAGCAATAATCACCTTGAACGTATATATAAGAAATGCATATCTAGAACGTATATTGATGCTAATCTAGACTCCCTTAGTCGTTGATTTAAGGAAATATGCAATTCTTGCTTGTACATAACATGACATTATATCCTTCACTAGATGTAGTGGGAGGGTAAGTATTCCATCAGATCTCATACATAATATCCTTCACTAGATGTAGTGGGAGAAAAAGTAGAACTCGAAACGTTCGCGCTCAACAAAGAGGTACAATAATGAACTAAGAGAATCATAATATATTGTGGAATCTCAGGTTTGTCATGTAATACATAACAAAGTAGTTATAGTGGAACACATCTGAAATTGAAGGATTGTAAAATCCAACAATTCAGATAGGTTGGTCATAACATGATGAGCCAACTAATCAAGTAGAAGCTATTGAGTACAATAATTTGAGTTATGGCTTAAAGTCATTATGGGGTCCATGTAAGCTAACAAGGTAAGACCTTGATAGCACCACCTAAAGGGGTAATACCTAAAGGGTGAAATAGAGTCTTATGGAAAAGACTTACATGGAAAACATAAAAGCATGAATTGGTTGAAAAGTTTTCAAATCAGTTCAACTTGTTGAACATGATAGAAATTCCTTTACCAATTGTCAAGATTGTTGGTGTAGTTAAAATAAAGTAAGAGATTTAGCATATGAAGATAAAAGTTGGATTCCTTAAAGGGATTAAATCAGAGTATGTGTGCATGACACACTCTAAAAGGTTTTATAACTTCAAGAATGAAAATAAAGTCTATAAACTACAAAGATTCAATCTGGGATTGAAACAAACATTTCAGAGATGGGATCTTTTGACTTGAAAAGATAGTCAAAGAGTTTGACTTGAATTAAGATAAAATATGAAATATGTGATTACAAAAGATTTATTGGGAGCATATATGAATATTCCACATATGACGAGGAATAAATTCTCAATATTGTGAATATTGAGAACTGACATGAAAAACCCTTCAGCAATGAAGGATTAGGTGAAACGCCTTATGAGATAAGGATCAAGTCCTATAAGATAATTCTTGAATGTTTCACAACATAAGTTTGAGCACATACAATAGCAACGTGTTGAAGGATTTCAACACGGAAGGGATGTAATGAGAGAGAATCTGGTTTAGTTTCTCATGAACCATTTGTTCCAATTCTTAGGAAGAATAGAAAGACATGATTAAGATACCAAAGGTTGTAGGAATGGATCTATCATGAATGCAATAAATGTACTTATCCCATATAATCTTGTATGTATAGGACATGACAAGATGATATTAAATTCCAATAAGGGTTATTGGAATGTCATAAAAGATATCCATTAACACTTTATAAGTACTTAAGGATAGATTGCTAGTAATAAAATAAGAGTTGGATGTAAAGGGTTACATCGATGCAAGCTTCCATAATGATAAATATGATCAGAAATTAAAATATGTTTAATTTAAATGAAAAATGTTATTAGTTGGAAGGGTTTTGAACTAATATCTATTATTTTATTCTGTAGTAGAAGTCGAGTATACTTGTGTTGCGAACACAGAGTGATACTATATGGATCTATAAGTTCATAAGATGAACTTATAGATGTTCCAACCATTGATAACTTAGTAGTGATACTATGACAAAAGTGGAGCTACTTGTTAGGAAAGGAATATCATATAACATATTACAATAGTTCTGTCGTATACGATAAATCATACATCGAAGAGATAAGGAAACATGAAATATACTAACTATAGCAAAATGTTGCTAACCCGATGGATTAGAACTTACGTTGCGGAAACATGATGGGCATGTTTAGATCACTAAGAATAAGATTTAGGGGTGATTGACTCCAAGTGCAAGTGAGAGTATGTTAGTAAGGTATGCCCTAGAGTCAATCATGTGATGATTGGCATGGCATATATCATAAAGCATTTGATTAATACTCATAAGGACAAGCTTCCAATTCATTATGTTTGATTTAGTTATGAGATAATGAGGAAACATTATGAATGTCTAAAGAATGACAATACTCAATTATGTATGTCTTCAACTATGTGACTTGGACAATGACATCAAACGAATTCTAAGAGTATGTACATTCTTGTTATGTCCCTAGTCGGTTGTTACTATAGAAGATAGATAGACACTAGTAACACATAAGACTGGAGTGTAGGTTGGTTGATGATGGAATCCCATTAGTCATGATATGACAATATCAAACCAAGTACATAGATACATATTAGGGAACAATGTATCAGACATACCCACCTTGAGAGTGACACATGGAAACCATCATATGGTAACCATAGTCATCTCTCACAGTGAAGTTGGTGATTGTGGTTCTTAGACATGAAATGAATGCACTCAGTACATGTCATTGGGTGCACTTCGTCATCATCAAACACATTTCTAAAACATGGATTGTTGTAATAGTGATGATTGGGTGACTTTGACACATGGGGACTGATTGTGAGGATAGAGATGGGATTTGTCCCTCCTACTGGGGCATGATATCTTGGCCACATGATAAGTGAGACTGAGAAATGCATGTGCATACACATGTGAATCAATATATGATATTGAGGTTACATTATCTCAGACAGTCTACTTTTAGTTCAAGAAACATGAGATGAATTTTGAGAGGATGATGAGTCCATGCCTTGAGTTCACTTAGGATCTCAGAGACAAATGAATTATACAATCAATGCAACACCTTATACAAATTGTAGGTTGAAGTTGTTCTCTAACTTTCCAATCACTTGGGTAGCATTGATGTGCAACTAGGCACCACTCTCTAGTTGTAATGTCATAAGTTAGTTATGGACATTCACTGCCAACATGATATGGAACCTATAGGGTCACACACTAAGGAACTCATCTAGAAGAGGAGTTGAATCTTGAATGATGATTGGATTGATTACCAAAGTGTTTAGGTATTCAATTTATGAAACAGATCAGATGACTGCACCCTATATAATTGTCTCATAGGGTGAGACAGACGTTTGGTGCACCAGACAATCATCGCAAGTGTTAAGACACACTTTTTAGGTCGCTAGACTGATTAGAAATTGAATTGGCTATTTTCTACCCAAACTGATGTGTGAACCGACTTATTCATTTGGATGAACCGACATGTTCGACTTGGCTCTCCATATGACCATCTGAGTGAGTGAGACAATTGCCTTGCATGTGTGAGACCAATCAATTAAGCCTAAGGAAGGTTCTAGATACTTTCCTAAATTTTGTTTTGAGTGCACAATTCTTGTGATGTAAGGAATTGATTTTTAGCATTAATTAGAAACAAATTGCCAAATTCATAAGCGATTGGGAAACTATGAAACTACTACCTTGCAGTATGAGATGACTATTTTGCAGTGTCATATGACCATCTGGGTCACCAGACAACCGTTTCATGATTCATAGGTTGTGAAAATTCAAGATCTTCGGGTGCCTCCCACTCCCACACAGATCCCAAATAGTTTGGGAACCCTGGCCCTAACCCCGCCTATAAATAGAGGGGTATTTGGTGCTGCCCAGAGCACAATAATAACACAAACAATTTAGAATTAATTTCTCTAACAATTGTTGTCCTCTCTAGTTGTGGTAACTGAGAGAGCCCAAGCAAGTCCTATGCACTAGGAAAGTATAGCTACGTGATAGAAGAATGGAGGATCATTATTGTGGGAGAGCAAGTTGGTGTCTAGTACACCAATGGGAGGGATAACTCCTTCCTATGTATTCTAGTTGAACGACATGAGTTCTAGTTGGTCCTTGTGGACTACTCTAGAGGCATGAGTCCTTTGGCTGCTTCTAGGAGCACAAAGTCATCCTACAGTTTGTGGCGAGACCACCAGAGTCGCTGCAGAAGCTATTCAGTTCATTGTTCATGGTGAAGACCAAGAAATGCACAACCACCGTCCAAGAGAAACTAGAAGACAGTTGCATTGTAATAAGTCATTTCCATTGAACTTGCTACAGGACTAGGTATAAATCGTTAAACCATCTTTCCTATTTCATAGTAATTAATGCGATCTTTTTATTATGGGGAATACAAATAGATAAAAAATTTATTTCCACTACTATACTTTGTTCCCGTATTTCCCAACACTGACTTCATTCTCATGGAATGCAACATACAATTGTTTGAAATTAATTATGTTGTGATATACTACATGGAATAATTCACAAGATGGAGTGATGATTTGCACTTGAGGTGTCTGGTTCTTCCTCTCATATGCACTGAAAGTTTTTTTAAAGTTATCATGTTTGAGAGATGCAACTTTTAGTAATTCGGATGTGGATTTGAGTTCTGAATGATCCTCCACCATAGATACTTTAAGAACACATTTCCCCATGGGTCTGGTCCAATGAGTTTGATTCTCAGTGACAAGGTTGGCTATTTTCAACGTGTTGTCAAATCTTTATCACATAAAGTTCCTATTAGAGGAGGGGTCAAGGAACTTATGACTTTCATCATCGAAACCCTGACAGAAAAATTTGATGATCTAATTTTTTTGAATGCCATGATGTGGGAACTTGCATAGTAGTTCATTAAATTGTTCCCATGCTTCATATAGGGATTATTCTGGCACTTGGTTGAATATGTGATTTGTCCTCTAATTGAATATGTCATCGAGGGTGGGTAGAATTTCTCAAGAAACTGAATTTCTAGAGGTTCCCATGTTGTGACCCGATCCCCTTGAAGAGCACTATACCATGCTCTAGCTTTGTTGGTTAGAGAATATTTAAAGAGTTGCAATCATGTGGCAACATCAATGGCGCTAGATGGCTTCATCATCAAGCAAAGGTAGATGAATTTGATGAGATGTTTCGGACAGTCATCTCCAATCCTATATGCGAGGGTAGAGTTTTGTAATAGACTGACCCATTGGGCCCTGATCTCGATGGATCACCTGGAGGTTTTATTGGATAAGTCAAGTCATTACATGATAGAAAAATCACGTAGTTCTTTGGGGGTGGCTTGGGAGGCTCTGGTCTTTAGTTCGGCATCTTCTTGTGTCATGGATTCTACAGCTAGTAATTCTCATTGGGCAGTGAGAGCCGCTTGAATCCGCGCTTGAATAGCTACTTCTACAACTACTACGTCTGGCATAGATTTCTCCTTGCAAAGTCTTTTGAAAGTTCTCTCAATTTTAGGATCAAATACAGATCTCCAGTCAAAACTTTTAGATCTTCACATAATCTAGGAGTAGCTGAAAGGATATAGATTGATTGTGAGTTGATAAGTAGAGTTATAGAGGATTTTCAATAATATCAATTATAAAAAGAAAAACCCAAATTACACTTAAACTTTCTAAAAATATGTAAACTACCGTTGTCCCCAAAAATGGCACGAATTTTTGATGGGGCTCAGAATGTCACACCAATAAAAACCCTAAGGTAAATACCCTTAGGTTTAACTAAAATTTGTTCACTAATTCCTGACTCCATACAAATGGAAGCCTTATTAAAGTATACTTAAGGATCAAACCCAAAGGACATACTTTTTAAGCAGTTATATATATTTAGAAGTATTAAAGGTATATTTATCACTGAGAAAGTTAATTGATTGATTAAACTAAATTTCAGCGAGTACCAACAATGATTAATGAAGTATATAAATGATAATAAAGAGGACAAAGACATGGGGGTTCCCTTTTCAAAGTTTGTGTAATTATTCTAACAATATTTTAACTCTTGAATAATAATTTACTAAATATAGGCTTAACCACTCCTCGACATTCAACCTCCTAGTTTATTCTGACTGGACTCTGTAACTATCGCTGACCATTCTCGGCACATTAGCAAATCATAACCCAATCACCTCACTATCCCTTACTGACACTTTAGTGGGATAATAAGATTTTTCTGAAGTTTTAATCATGATTATGTCAAGATGCACATCCATGATTACAACATATATGCAAAGTAAGTCATCAATTTGCAAGGCAAGGAAATAAATAGAAAGGTAATTTACTAAGAAATAGTCATGTTGAGTTTAGATACAACCTAGATAAAATAGAGGCTGTTGGGGCTAGTTCCCATTCCCCAACACAAATTTCTGCTCGCTCATAATGAGAGACAACAATGAAAAGATAGGTAGAATAATAGAACACCTCATGATTCCTGGTGTAGGAAGACCAATCTCTCCATTGTGGTCGCCGCCTCCTTGCTCCTCGCTAGAGTTTGCGCTGCGCAAATGTGGATTCTAATCATCGATCAGAGACCCTTAGAATGGACGATAATGTTTCCTTTTTATAGATGCATTCCTTACTGCCAAAACCCTAATGTTGAATACTTGCGACCGAAGGCAGCTGATTACATGGCCCATACTTAGTCCAATAGGTGACTCATGTGGGTTACTCAATATGGACCTCATATCCAGTTCTCTAGCGGACCAACATGAGTTAAATTGGGGTAGACTAGATGCAAAGAGTGTGCATCAGAACTGAAGAATCTGGAAGACTCCAGGTAGAGAGTGGCTTGAGTTAGGCAACTGGTGGAGCGTATTGCTTGACTAGGTGGTTGGAAAGTAGATAATGGACAGCTTCTGAGGGTTTCCTTCCCTTGAGGCATGGCATGATGAGGGCTTGATCATCCTTCTAGGCAATGAAGTATATTTTTGGTTGGTTCTGTATGAAAAGTATGTAAAGTGCATTAAAGTCCACAAAAGGGAAGATAATTGCATTTAAGTAAATCTTAGGCTAAAACTAAGAAATAGAAAAAAACAGCCCCTAAAAATGGATAAAACTGTATGAAAATATGGATATAAATATACTCATCAATTCACTAAAAAGATCAAATTGTTCAATAATTTTTTTTTATTTAAAGTTACCACATTATTGATATTTATAATCTTGATGCAAGATTGATGTTTTTTGTTGTTACAGTCTTGTGAATTTTTTTAATTAAGTTTCCCTCTTTGAGCAATTAGACTTTGGCTCTTGATGTGGATATTATTGCACTAACAATTCACTACGAATGAAATTCCTAGAGTTTACAAAAATAAACATGCTATAATTACCATCGGCAAGAGGACAGTTCTTATCGTTGTATAGTTAAGGATTGAGCCCAAAGGACGACATTTTTAAGAATTAATTGATCGATTTAATTAAACTAGGAATAGTATTTAACACAAAAGTTGGATTTTGGTTGATAACAACTAATATGCAAGAACAAAAGAGTGAAATAAAATCTAATATATTAGATGGATAGATATACTAAGATGAATAAGTTTCACCACCACTACGTTTATTCTCTCACTGCATTGTAAACACACATAAATAATATCATGGAGGCTAGGTAAATCCCCCTTTCGGTGTTAGGATTAATCTTGGATAGATATTTTTCTAGGCTCGTTGTCACGTTACCTAAATATCATATATCTATCACCTCAGAAAACATCTATATGATGTCTCATCAAGAATCTAACAAAAAGTAATCGATATCCTAGATCTTGAGTTCAAAGGTCTCTACACTCGAGATCATGAAAAACAAGTAAAGTTGCTGGTCAAATAAGAATACAAGAAATAAATGATTGATTTTACATGAAAACAGTTCATACATGCATGGATGCAATAAAAGAAAAAAGCAAATAGTGGGGCTACTCCCCACATCCTAGCGTAAGGAACTACTCCCAACTCATAGCGAAATCAGAATAAATGAAAAGTAAATGGAAAGAGATAGTCATTATCTAAGAGGGTAGAAGAGAGATAGCAATCGAGTCTCCCAGAACTGTCGTCGGGTGACCCTTCTTCTTCACCGTCCTCCTTGTTTGGATCTGGCCCATGGATGAGGAAGTGTAGGTGAACAGATGGATGGAGGCGTCGTCGTCCTTCCTCTGCCCAGGATAGGAGGTCGGGCCTTAGCGGAGCATTGAAGCCGCACCCTGTCGGCCGGGAAAGAGTGATCCCTTTAACTAATATCATGGGTTCTTATTTATACTTTCTATCAAAGAAGTCCAAAACACGTCGATCGATAGCCAGTCGGACTATCAATTGATTATCGTCGATCTATGGCTGTCGACGTGAGGGCAATGTCGAGGTTGGTTGTCGATCTTCAGCCGACAGTGTTGTCAATCCGTGGAATCCGTAGAGGTGGCTAGCTGTTGATTGAACTGCTAATTAGATATGCATGGTCCAACTTGTCGAGCTATAGCTGTGCTGGGATCGGCAGATGTGAATATCAATAGCCGGGCTGTCGAGTTGTTGTGGGTCGACAGTGTTGCTGGTCTCTGGCTGCTGCCTTTTTAGCTGTCAACTGATTGGCAGATTGTCGACCTGAACTGGTGTACTATTATCGATCTTGGGTAGAGGCTGTCGAGCTGTTTTGTAGAAGTCAAATAGATGGATGTCTACTTGTGGTGACAGATGGTTGTCGAGCTTTGCATAAATATGGCTGTCGAGTCTTCCTTGAATAGCCAAGTGCAGGACACTTTTGATTAGTCAGGTCATCGATAGCCATGTAAAAGGAATTGCACGCTAAGTTGGTTCCATGCACATGACCGTCTTTCTATATCTGTTAAATGAATAAGCTGGTGTGACTTGTGCAAGAAGTGAAGACGACGAACAGTGACGGTTTGTTTTTTGTCGATGGTTTTCGGAATAGCCAGAACTCGATAGCTTTAAATAAAAGATGCTCTTCATTTGCTTTTCCCTGGACGATTCAAATCTGTAATTGCTCATCGTTGACAGCTTTAGTTCTCATGTGCTCGATATTTTATTTAAATATTATGATCGATTGTCCTTGGTCATGATCAGCAGTAAACCAAAAGGCCTCGATAGCTTTTAATGTATTGCCTTGCGGACCAAGCAAAGGGAGAGATTAATAAATTAATTCCGTGAAGAAAAATTATCGTGAAACTGAATTGGAATCAATGATGTGACATTTTCATGCAAGTCAGGGGTCATAAATTCTATATTAAGAAAACTATCTAATAATTTTCTTGGCACCCGGTCAAAACAATGACCCGAATTTTCTTGGAAGTGCACAAATTCGAATTTAATTAAAACACCTCATAAATTGTCTAAAACTGGAAAAATAAATATTAGCAATTATGAGAGTGTAAGGCTACACGAACTAATTTATTGGATAAATGCGACATAAGAATGTAAATTTGGTTAGAGAAATGCAACTAAATTGGGATGAATGTTAGTTCATCAAAATACTCCGAACTTAAACGTTGTTCGTCCTCGAGTAACACAAAATTTAAACATTCACCAAATTAAAGCTGGCAACCTATATGATTGCCTCACCCTTAAATTATGTAATTTTTATTATCATCAAATATGTCCAAACTATCCAAAATTCCTGAGATCATGTAATACATCTTTCCATATCTTCTTTGCTGATTTTGTATCCAAAAATACTTACTCACCACCATCTCCAACATCAAGCATGTCTAAAAATTTATGAGAGTTTAGAGAGGTCCGCATAACAACAAATATGGACTTCATCTGACACTGGTGTAAATCAAGAGAGTCATAAAATTTAAAGGCATTCGTTGTGTCTGTAGGTAAAAAAGGAAGTGAATGGAGGTATGGAAGGAAACAATCTCTTCTCTATTCGACTCGAGATATTTTTTTTATTTTTTTGGGGTGATTTTTCCTCTATACGGCTCAAGATCTTTTTCTTTTCTTTTTGTTGTGGTTACATTGAGTGTTTTTTTTGCATTTTTGCATCTTTTCTTGGTGGTACGTCCCTTTTAATTTATGAGTGGTATGAAAGAAGTGTTAGAGGGGGGAAAGTAGATGTGCCACCCCGAACTTAGAGTTTGCACTTTTTTTAGCTTTTTTATTTTCTTTTTGGTGGAATGGAAGGTAAGAAGATGGAGGAAGATTTGTAGAAGAGAGTTCAGATCAAAATACAACTTGATTGACAATTTAGTGCATCAAGTTTTTCTCCTTATCACACTACACTCAAATAATGACAAGATGGGAGATTAAATGAAAAATTCATACAATTGTGCCACTAGTCAGTAGGAAGAACGATATGTTTGATCTCTCTCATTTTCTTTCTACTTGCCATCTTTTCCAAGAAAGCATACTATTTAGATTCTTTTGCCACATATGATAATTCTAGCCATTGGTTAGTTTCAAAAATCAGTCCTTTTGAGGATTTTCTTCGAATAAGTGGAGTAGAATGATGTGAACATGTATGCAAATAAGAATTTATATCTAAGCTGACTAGGTAATGGCTTTAATTATTCTAAGACAAAAGAAAAATATGAAATCTTTTAACTTAATGCAATACATGTATGCAATGATATGGTTCTACAATTAAAGCATAAAATTTAAAGATAGAAGAGTGTGGATGGAATAAAGTGCGTACCACCCACTCTCCATTCTGAATTTAAATATTTGCTCATCCCCGAGCAAACACTAAATTTGGAATAGACAAGAAGAAATTTGCAAGGCTCAACCAGGCAGTCCTGGAAGCTCAAAGAAGGCCCCACTGAACGAGATGTTGACAAGGGATGGAACTTTATGAAAGGGAGTGCCATGAAGCACCTAATTATTGGGTGGTCTTAGAAGCTCAAAGGGGATTTTTGGATGAGTAAGATAATGTTTCTTTTCACCTCTCAACCCATCCAATAGGAACCAAAAATCTTTCTCCATCAGTGAGGAAATCTTGTATCTATGTGTGGATCAATAAGAGGAGGCTCATAATATGATTGGTGCCTATCTAGGTTCTTCGGGAGTGGTTCATCCAAAAAAATATGTGGTGGATCAACCTTGAAGATGAAGGCAGTAGGTGACGATTCCACCACCTGTAGTTGTGGTGGATCAGGCAGAGGGTCTGGCTCTAGTTTTTTCTTGTCACTTGGATCATCATGTAGGAGGAGTGGTGTCATCATCAGAGGAAGTATCTCAATAGAAAAATCAACATCATAAATATTTTTATGTAGTTGTGCAACCTCCCGAAAGACCATGAAATTAATATTGGGGTTAGTGGGGTGCATGGGATCAATACGTCGCTCTAATTTCTCCATGTATGATGTTCTTAATTTTTCAATGGACTACAAAATCAGCACTATTGTCAAATAATGATGGATGGATGTAAACTTCTTGTGGAGGTAGAATATCCCTATCTGGATCCTCTTGATAAGGGATCAAAGGTGGAAGAGATTGAGTGACAAATTCTTGCTGAAATGACCCTTCTTCATCTAAGAAAACCAGATATGAAATTGATGTCAGTTCTTCTTCTTCTGGAATATGGTCAACTAAGGTTGGTTGATCATTGGTGAAATCAAGATCAAGGTTTGTAATAGGGACAGATAATGGATTTTCAATTTCTACAACCATGTAGGGGCCTTCCTCTTGATTTGACTTTTCATCTTGATGTACTAAATTCTCAATTATAGAAAAGGTTGAAGTATCACCTTCTGGCTACAGTTCCTCAATCTGTGCATTTTTGGATGAATCTGGCATTGTTGCCACTAAGATGTTATCATCTTCATCGTCGTCAATAGTCATCATTTTTGGCTGCTCCATCTGTCCTAGGTAACTTTCTTGTTGGCTCGTTGACTCCTTAACTGATATGGCAAGTTGCACAAGCTCAGTCCATTGCATAAGTAACCTCTTGCTTTGGGCATCCTCTTCAACAAGCATTTTCTCAAGAGCGTCTAGTCTGCCACTTATGTCAGGTGAAGCTTGGTCTTCATAGTATTTCTCATTACTATAGCTCCCATAATGTTGTTTCTTATAGTCCGTCATATAAGAGGATTGATCTTCACAAAATGGCAAATCATATAAGTTTCCTGAATATTATTGATTGAGGCTTCCTTCATTGTAGAATTGGCTTGTGTAGCAGGTCTCCTCATTGTGACCTCCCAAAAATTATGGATTGGAATTGACGTTGTATCAACATTGGTAAGTTTTGACTTGGTGTTGCATCCAAATTCTTTGGAGTGTTGTTTTAAATTGTGGGTAGGTGTTGGGGTAGTTTATTGATATATGGCCGTAATAACCACATATTTGGCATTGTATGTAGTGTGGCCTCGACCACTCCAATTTAAGATGATGCCTAAAAAATAAAGAGATTGTTTATCAGGCTGGAAAAAATATGGTTCAAGAGGATATTCAATAAAATCTTGTTCAAGAATATTTTCAATATATTAAAAAGAAAAAAAAATCCCAACTAATCCCCAGCAACGACTTCAAAATTTGATATGGATATTATCGCACTATAAATTCACTAAGAATGGAATTTCTAGAGTTTTCCAAAATAAACATACAATAGTTACCACCTGCAAGCAGATGGGTCTTAATTATCGCATTATAGTTAAGGATCAAACCCAAATGATAGCACTTTTATGAATTGATTGATCGGTTTAATTAAACTAGGAATAATATTTAACAGAAAAGTTGGATTTTGATTGATAACAACTAATATGAAAGAACAAAAGACTGAAATGAAATCTAAGATTATCAGATGGATAGATATACTAGGATGAGTAAGTTTTACCACCACTATATTTATTCTCCCACTACATCGCAAACAAACATAAACAATTTCATGGAGGCTAGCTAAATCCCCCTCTCAGGGTTAGGATTAATCCTAGACAGATATCCTTCTAGGCTCGCTGTCGTATTACCTAAAGATTATGCATATGTCGCCTCAAAAAACATCTATCTGATGCCTCATCAAGAATCAAACAAAAACTAATTGATGTCCTAGATCTTGGATTCGAAGTTCTTTACACCTGAAATCATGACAAACATGTAAACCTATTGACCAAACAAGAATACAAGAAATAAATGATTGATTTAACATGAAAAGGGTTTATAAATGCATGGATGCAATAAAAGAAAAAAAAAGCAAATAGTGGGACCACTCCCCACATCCTAACGTAAGGAACTACTCACAACTCATAACAAGATTAGAATAAACAAAAAGTAAAAGGAAGGAGATAGCCACTATCTCAGCGGGTAGAAGAGAGATAGAAACTGAGTCACCTAGGACTATCATCATGACCCTTCTTCTTCGTCATCCTTCTTGCATGGATCTAGTCTGTGGATGAAGAATAGCAAGTGAATGGATGGATGGAGGCATCGTCGTCCTTCCTGTATGAGAATAGGAGGTTGGGCCTTGGGGAACCAGTGGAGCGGCAGCCTGTCGGCCAGGAAAGAGTGATCCCTTTAACTGATGTCCTAGGGTCTTATTTATACTTTCTGTTAAAGAAGTTCAAAAATCATACAATAAACGAGTGGGACCCCGCTAGTCGACATGCACGTCGATTAATAGCCGGTCGGACTATCGATTGATAATTGTCGATCCCTGGCTATCAATGTGACTATTGAGTTGTTGCTCGGAGGCTCTGTCGAGGTTGGTTATCAGTCTTTGGTCGACAGTGTTGTCAATCAGTGGAGGTGGTTGGTTGTTGATTGAACTACTAATTAGATGTGTATGTACTAGCTTGCTGAGCTATTGGAGTACTAGGATCGGTAGATGTGAATATCAATAGCCGAGTTATCGAGTTGTTGTGGTTTGACACTATTGCTTGGTCTTTGGTTACTGCCTTTTTGACTGTCAACTGATTGATAGATTGTCGACCTGAATTGGTATACCACTATCGATCTTGGGTAGAGGATGTCGAGCTATTCTGTGGAAGTCAAATAGATGGTTGTCGAATTATGGTGACAAATGGATCTCGAGCATTGCATAAATATGGCTTCCGAATCTTCCTTGAATAGCCAAGTGCATAGACACTTTTGATTAGTCAGGTAAAAATTCATGACACCCCATAAATTGTCAAAAAAGATAGGGCCAAAATTGTCTAAAAAGATAGGGCCAAAATTCATGAAACCCCATAAATTTCACAAACACTTTTCATTATATTCATGAAAAAAGTGGTAAAAATTCAGATTTAATTAAAACACCCCATAAATTGTCTAAAAAGATAGGGCCAAAATATTAGCAATTTTGAGAGTGCAAAGCAGCATCAACTAATTTATTAGATAAAATGTGACATAAGGATGCAAAATTGGTTTAAGAAATGCAACTAAATTGGAATGAATGTTTGTTCACCAACTCTTTTGTCCACATTATTTCAATTCTAAGTTTTTGAGACTCAATTTCAGCTTGTAGGGTAAGTAGATAAGAAGGCGATGAGGGGGCTCAGCAGAAATGATTTGTTTTATTTTTGTATAAATTTGTAATTTATGTTTATAAAGGTGTTGTTGTTCATGTAATGAGCTTGCGTCTGGTATTTTGTGATTTTCATGTATATGGAATCATGGTTTGTCATCAAAGAGAGACATTCCAATGGTCAATAACTATTTTTTTGAAAAATGGGTATGAATTCTAGAATCTTTTGAAGCAAAAAAATAAGGTCCCTAGTTCATATATTTTGTGTTAATGATTATGGGGAAGTTGTTAGAAATGAGGATGGTGGTGGTTTGACTTAACAACAAAGGGTAAGTGGTAGCCAATGACTATAAACATAAGAATATGTTGACCTTGGCCCAATGATTTCCTCAGTTCCACATGAATACTATATATTAGTTGAGAGATTAATCATCTAGTAGTGTTGAAGGAATTTGACAAAGTTAATGTTGTACCTGTTATGTTGAAGTTGGAGGGAGAAGATGAAAAGCTTCGTTTGTTTGTATTTTCTAATAAAACTAAATTAACCACCTATAAAATAGTGGGAAGAGAAAAGAGGCCAGCTAACATGTCTTGTTTTCTCTGTGTTTTATTCGGTTAGTCTATCTCTATTTTTACAGTGGATGTCCAAGTGTTGTTGATTTCATATTTTTCAGAGTGTTGGAGATACAATGGAAACCCATAGAATGATTTATAAGTTGGTAAAAATTTGGATCCCATCCTATGAGGAGACCTCCACTAAGATATTTAGAGGGGATTTGGATCTAGTTTGTAATGTGGTTGCCACCTATGGTGTTAAGGTAGAGAATAATTAGGTTGGTTTTATTTTCGAGTATGGTAAAAAGGTTTGTTTTATGTAGATTATTCAGCCCTATTTTAGGGCTTCATTTTGTGTCATATTGCATTTCAATCACATCTATACCAGTTAGATTATATGTTATTTCCCACAACATGTATATTTGTATAAAATGCACTTATGGGCACTATTTGTATGTTTTTCAGGAATTTAGACAACGCTTGATGGAAGAGAGAGAGGAGTGATCCTAGGGTTTCTCTACACTTGGAGAGAACTAAAGTGAAGTCTGAGGATCCCTCAACCTACCACTAATGGAGAAAGATCCATTGAAGCAAAGATGTCCAAGAAAAGCCACAGAAATAAGTCCAACTGTTGATCCATAGGCCAGCATTGCCGTGGTACCACTGAACAACTGTGCTAGCATACTTGCAAATCAACAGAGTCACCTTGGAGCAAAGTTATAATCACCACGATCGTGCCACTCAAAATGGCCGTGGTGAACTGACCTACGACAGTCATGCCACCTTGCACGGTCGTGTGACAGCTGAGACAAAATGGTCATGGTGCCAAGAACAGGCAATTCAATCTAAGCCACCACTGTCGTGGTGACCACCACTGTCGTGGTGACCACCACGACCGTGCTACCCTAGCCCCACCACCGTCGTGGTCACCACCACGACCGTGCTACCTCAAGTAAAAAATCAACCAAATCCTTGTGATTTTCCCCATTTCTCACCTCATTCGTTCTCATCCACCACGACCATTTTCACCCCTCCCCACCATGACCGTGGTGACCACCACGGCCACGCTACTCACAAAAACAAAGCTACTTTTTACACTGCATTTCCCATACTACCCCTACTTGACCTAGTGCTTCCCCCACACCTTTGTATACCTAGGTGGCAACTCTAGCATGAGGTTAGCTACCTTCAACAACCTCTTAGCTCCCCATTTTCACCCAATATCCATTCCACTTCCTTTCCACCACCATTCTACTCCATTTCACCATTTCTACCACCAAAACCCTAGTTTCCAAGTGTTTTGACCCTATTCCACCATTATCCCATGCCATTGCACCTTGGAGGAGAGAGGTGGACGTCCTACATCATCTGAAGTGGAGGAATTCTTTGTCTACAATGAGTTCCATGGCTTATTCTACCTCTTTCTTCCTTCTTTTTGTATTTTGCATTGCTATGAGTAGCTAGCCCCTTAGGTGGGCTATTTGGGGTGGAAAATGTTACTTGAATACCATATTGGGGGGGGGAATGATATGTACACATTGTAATTCCATTTTCTAATGATTATGTTCTACTTCTATCTCACTCTTCATGAATTGCTTGTTGGTTTGTGCTTGAAATCACGTAGGAGTTTAGGGAAATTGCTTATATGTATGAATTTTGGGATTTGCTCCTAGGTCCAATTCATGGATCCCTAGCTAGCCACCCATCCTCCTACATTCTAATCAATTATCCTAACCCTAGGTGAGAGATCTTAGTAGCGAGTTTAGATGAATTTGATGTGTTTAGCATGGAGCTTTATCAAGGTTAGAATGTGGGTGATGGGTGGCCTAAAACCTCACTTCCACTCCCATTACTAACCTCAACCCCTAATCATACTAAGATTATCTAAACTAGAAACCTATACTTGTTTAGATTCTAATTGAATCACACAAAAACCATAACCCAATTGAGCCTCGCAAGGGTAGTAGGGGGTGTTAGGGACTAGTTCCCCTATACAAAACCTAGCATATCCATGGCTAGTTAGTAGTTTAGGATAATTCATTAGACTCTATCTTGTTGTTTGGTTTGATAATCTAAGTGAAAGCATAATGTTCACATGTCACCCCAACCTAATTGATAAGTGCATCCCACAAATAGGCCACATCTCCCTTTATTGCTTTAAAACCCTAATTGCCTTCTTTCTTAGCTAGTGTTAGCTTAGTTAGTTCTTTGCTTGTTTAGTTTGTTTCTTTCCTTGTTCTTACCTTATTCTTGCTAGTTTACATCTTTAATTTATCCTTTTCCTTGCTTTCTAGCTTAGTGTAGCATAGTTTCCTTTCTTGCCTCCCTTGTCTTTTCTTTCTTTGTAGAATTAACTATCTAGGGTTAGCTTAGGTTTTGTTCTTTTTTGCTTCCCTTTAATTTCTTGCTTGTTCACACTTTTTTTAACAATCAAAATAACCTTCAAACCCTTAACACTAGACTCCACAGTAGGAACCTAGAACCCAAAAACTAACCTAGCTCTAGTACCCTATTTTCTCCCTATGGATTGACCCGATACTTGACACCTTACCTATACAATGACACAACCCTGTGCGCTTGCAGATAGCATTTTAGTAAAGGTAGGTTGTTTGTGTAGGTCCTTATAAATATTAAAAGTTAATCCATTGTGTGTGCCTATTTGTGGAGTTGCATCTATTCAAATCTCAATTGAGTAGTGTGTAACGCCATTGGCAGGGACACAACATGCTTTCTGGTGCCACTACTGGAGAGAAAGGCGCTCGACCTAGCTAGTTAGTTTTGCTTTGATCTTTTCCTACTGCCCTCGACATTGATATTATTTATTCTTTATTCTTTGTATTCTTTGTACATATTGGTTTTCTAACTTGTTTTCTTTTGTTTGGTTATGCCTTGTGCAAGTGACAAGCCACACAGAGAAGACAAGATGGAAGGTCAAAATGTACCTCACAAGCCACTTCAAGATTACTTCATGCCTAGCAACTATAAATTGTCAATTTCTAGAAGGGTTGATCAAATGCCAGGGGAGCAATTTTCCATCCCTCCAGGTGTTCTTGGGATCCTACCCATCTTCTATGGCTAGGAGAGTGAGAACCCATACAAGCACTTGGACTCCTTTCTTAAAGTATGATCCACCTTCAGGATGCCGACGGCTAGTGATGACACAATATGATTGAAATTATTTTCATTCTCCCTCAAAGACAAAGACAAAGATTGGTATGACTCAAGGAGGGACATCATGAGTTCGAAAGTGATGAAGAATTAGGGGTGAGAAAATAATGGTCCAAACTGCAAAACCAGACCGTAATGCTCAATTCGGTCCAGTCTGGTGCGGTCCATTATGACATCATTTCGGTCCGCGGTCTGAGATTTTTGGTGAGTTTGATCTTCGGTCCGGTCCGGTCCAAAACTGGTCTGATTGTAGATCGGACCGTAGACCAACTTTTATATAAAATTTATGTATATTTGTAGGTATATTATGTAATAAGTACAAATAAGTACATATATAAGCACTAGTAGAGTAAATGTTGTCATTAATGTTATATAATTATTAGAAGTGACTAAGTTTATGACTTTGTACAATTAAATAAGTTGTAAAACATGTAAAAAATGTTGATTATGGTTCAAACGGTCCGATCTAGTTTGGTCCTACCACAGAATGGTCCAGTCCTAGTCCGGTCCTACCTCGAAATGGTCCAGTCTATGGTCCATAAATTCTAATGATGTCGGTCCTAGGTTTAGTTTGGTTCTGTACCAATGCTCACTCCTATGAAGAAAACATTTTTAAGACAATTCTACTCTATAGCAAGGTTAACAAAAATGCGGTGTGCCATAACAAGTTTTAGTCAGATGGGCAATGAGAAATTTCATAATCTGTGGGAGAGATTTAAGAAGATTTTCAGAGAGTGCCCACACCATGAGATGCCTTTGTGACAGCTAGTTCAATCATTCTACTCCGGTCTATCTTTACAGGACGAATATACACTAGATTCTTCTTGTGGACGAGTTTTCATGGCTAGGCCACCTGAGGAGATATTGTTGGTATGTATGCCCTAAGAGCCAATCATAGGATGATTGGATTGGGATACATTAAGATTGATTTGATAAATATCAAAGGCAAGCTTCCTATTTGTTCTGGTTCAATCAGTTATGAGATAATGATAGAGTAGAATGAATGTCTAGAGAATGACAATACTCAATGAAGTATATCTTTAGGTTGAGGACTTGAACAAGGAGATTATACAAATGATAAGGGTTTGTACATTCTTGTTTTGTCCCTAGTCGGATGTCATTGTGGAAGGTTGATAGACAACAATGACATAGCAAGACTAGAGTGTGTGTTGGTTGATGACAGAGTCTCATTAGTCATCATATGTAATATCAAACCAAGCACATAGATACATGTTAGAGAACAGTGTATCGAACAGACCCACCGTGAGAGTGACACATGGAACCATGACATGGTAGTTATAGTCAGCTCTCACAGTGATGGTGGTGATTGTGATTCTTAGACTTGAAATCACTGTACTCATCACATGTCATTGGGTACACTTTGACGACCAGTTCACTTGGTGAACTGATCGGTTTGAATGGACCAAACGAGCAAGGTTGGGTTGTCCCAATTTGTGAGATTTTTTTTTCGTTTCACTTGTACAATTCGATTAGAATAAGAATTGATCTTAGTATTAATTAGAAATGAAAGAGGAAAGTCAATTGAAGGTGAGTCATGAATGTGAAATGACCGGTTCAACTGGTGAACTGATTGGCTCACACTCCCAACCGACTGGTTTGTTTGTGAAATGACTGGTTCAGTTGCCTCAGTGCAATCAGTTCATATAAATTCCAGACACTTCTATTCTGACTTTGGTCCTACATTGCCTGGGGCAGAGAACCCTGACCCTGACCGCTGCTATATATAGAGGGGGTACTGGGGGTTTCTCAGACAACACAAATCATAACATCAGTTGCTTTGCAAAGTTGTTATCCTCTCTGGTTGTGGTAACTGAGAGAGCCCAAGCAAGTTATACCCTTCCATGGAGGAACAATGAGGGAAAGACAACTACAGGACATCAACTGGTTGTGGGAGAGTGTGTCAGTGACTAGTACACTGATAGAAGGCAGAAAATCCTTCTAGTGTCCTATGGGATAGGACGACTAGTGTTCCTGGTGGTCCATGTGGACTATCTATAGAGGCGAGAGACTTCTGCCACTCAGGAGGATGACTATCAACCATAGTCTAGGTCAAGACTAGGAGCTGAACAAACATCGTCGAAGATTAGGTGATTGAAGACCGCACTAGTTGTGAGGTATTATCTCTGAGGCCTCAGGACTAGGTAAACCTCTCTAAAATCATCCTTCCTATTTCATAGTAATTGATGCGATCTGTGGTTATGGTTTTGTTGTGAGAGAAAATTTTTGTTTCCGCTACCTTCTCCCTCACCTAAAACCCAACTATGGTATCAGAGCCACATCAACATACTATGTTTTAGGATTAATTGATATGTTCAGTTTTTAGTTTTACTGTCTTTTATTTATTGTATATGATGTGAATATTTAAAGGACCGATCTAAATATCTGATTAATGCCACATGATCCCAAACTAATATATACATATATGATATGGTATATATATGCAAATGATATAAACGGTTTTGATGGTGGATGTGTAGTGTGGTTATGACCTATAAACCCTTATGTGTGTGCTTGGTTGGTTGTGGTTGTTTGCTCCCAGTCTGCACACCAAGAGCTCTTCTTCTTTTCCTAATGTAACTTGAAATAACTCGAGCCTTCTCTTCTACCTTTTCTCCCCCCCGAATGTAACTTACAGTTTCCCAAAGCAATATGTAAAATAGGATAGTTTATTTCCTATTACGTCGAAGACTGGCAGGCGCCCATACGAGCGGCTTAAGGTGCCAACTGATTGGCTGGTGGACTGAGACGATCAGATGATGGTGCAGCTGGAGGCCTGACGAGGAGATGACGACCTGACAAACTGACCATCTAGAGGAGCCAGACGATCAGTTGGAGACAACCAATTGACCGACTAGGAGGTGAGCCGATCAGTTGTGTGATGAGCTAATCAAACTAGGAGTGGCCTAAGAACATGATCTTCATCAACAATAGGTTTCTTGTAATGTAGACCTAGATGGCCATAATTCCTTGTGGCTCAAGGAATTACAATAGGATGGCCATAATCATCGCTTTATCGTTATTGAATATTTTTGTTGTGGGATATAGCATGTATATGATACATACTATATATGTGGTGATTGGATACATATATGCATATATAAGCAAATTAAAACCCCTCAATATAATATTAAGTCGTAGATGTCTTTCATAAGTAACACACATGAAAATCTTGATAGACATGTGTGGGCATCCCAAGGGTGGTGCGCTGTCTATCTCGTGGAAGTGTGATGGTGGTTGTGTGGGCCCGCCAAGCGGGGTGCACTTCTATCATGTTGGCATTTGGGTCAGGCTTAACTAAGTGATCTTAATGGGATTAAGCACTTATAGGCATGGAGATGTCCATGGTAAAGAGTTGCACATGTAATCTATCCAAGAGTTGCATATTATGCAATTAGTAAGTGTTACCAACCTTAATAATTGATTATGGATGCTGGCATTGGTCGGGTAATAATTCAATTGTTTTGGATCTTGGCTCACTAGAAGGTTGTACGCTGCAATCTTCTGAATTGATGGTGAGGGTATCAATTTGAACAAAATAGTGGGAGTGATAATTAATTAAAGTCCTAATTATATCATCAAAATTTTCAAATCAATCGAATTAAGTCAAAAAGAGTTTTGGACTAAAATTGCATATTTCCTTTTTGTAGAACAAATGGCTATCAACAATAATTACTTTTCATTGTGATCGGTCCTTGAGAAGGACAAGCTGAATGGGACTAATTTCCCCAACTGGTTTAGGACATTGAGAATTGTTCTCACTCAAGAGTGAAATCTCTATGTCTTAGATACACCCGTGCTAGAGGAACCTACTCCCACCACACCAAAGGTAGAAAGGGATGCTTACAAGAAGCATACTGAAGATTCCATTGACGTGAAGAGATTGATGTCGTGCTCAATGAACTATGAGTTATAGAGACAACATGAGAACATGGACATCATTAAGATGGTTCAACATCTCAAGAATATGTATAAAGACCAAGCGTGACAATAGAGATATGATGTCTCCAAGGCGTTGTTCAAGTGCGTCACGATAGAAGGAGATCCAGTTGGTCCTCACACACTCAAGATGATTGGATATGTGGAGAACCTAACAAGATTGGGATTCCCTCTGAGCCAAGAGTTGGCTACTAATGTGATACTGCAATTTGTTGCCAGAATCTTATAATCAGTTTGTGATGAACTCCAACATGAACAACTTTGACAAGCCATTGATAGAGTTGTTGGGCATGTTGAGGAAAAATAGGCATAAATGAAGAAAGACAAACCCAAATATGTGATGTTGATTAGTAGAAAGAAGGGTAAGTCTAAAGGCAAGGGCAAGGGCAAAGGAAAGAAGGGTTCTGATGCTAGCTAGTAGCCCAAGTCATCTTCAGCTCTCAAGGCCAAAGGAGGGGTGAATAATGGAGGAAATGTAACATCTTGGGATTTGAGGCCTCAGATATAACACTCTTAAAAGGAATGATTGGACTACCCATATCACCAAGGTGCACCTCCTTTTCCTGGAGCCCATCACTAAAGAACTCCATAGTTAAGTGTGCTCAACTTGGAGTAGTGCTAGGATGGGTAACCAGTCAGGAAGTTGATCCTGGCTTGCGCGTGAGTGAGCACAAAACGTGTAGTTAAGGTTGGTGGTGATCTGTGGGGCCAGTCATCATTCCTGAAACTCTACTAGAGCCTTGGACAGTGGGCCCAGGTGTTAGAAATGGTATCAGAGCCATAACCCCTCTAGTAGGTGGGACCCACATGGGCATGTGGCATGCCAGTCTTGATTCGTACGGTCCAGGAATGTAGGAAAGGGCTATCCATGGTGATGTAGCCACCCTTGTTGGTATTCCATGATCGGGAGCTGGGTGTCCATGGGCCATGTTGGGTCCACACTGAAATGGGGAAATATTAGGAGGCCATATAGTTGAGCCTTGATGAGGATGTCAAGAGTCCAAGTGGGGGAGATTGTAACATACTAGGATTTGAGGCCTCATATATAACACTCTTAAAAGGAATGATTGGACTACCCATATCACCAAGATGCACCTCCTTTTCCTGGAGCCCATCACTAAAGAACTCCATAGTTAAGTGTGCTCAGCTTGGATTAGTACTAGGATGGGTGACCAGTCGGGAAGTTGATCCTGTCTTGAGTGTGAGTGAGGACAAAGCGTGCAGTTAAGGCTGGTGGTGATCTGTGGGGCCAGTCATCATTCCTGAAACTCTACTAGAGCCTTGGGCAGTGAGCCCGGGCGTTTCAGCAAATGTCACCATTATCAAGAGCCAAGATATTGGAGGAGAAATTGCCCTCTCTAACTAGATGAACAAAAGAATAAGAAGGAGGGGATGGAAGTCTCCAACTCAGGTATCATGAAATAAACTTGAAACACTTCTTTAATTATGGTGGTATATGATACCAATATATGGATATGACATATATGATATGTAGGATTTGAAAAGAAGTGATGGCCTTTATGAAAGGACCAAGAAGGAGCATTCATCATTGGAGAAAGTGTTGCTACCATTGATAGGAGTACTTTTTAGTTTATTTCAGCCCAAAGGGCATGTAATAGAGTTATGAACTGCTATTTCATTTTGCCAATAAATAGAAACACTTTATTTATACATCTTGTAATGACAAGGATGTCTATCAATAAAGCTGATGTTTAAATTTAAAGATATGATCTTTTGTGGCAATGACCTATTTATCTTGTGGTACTTGGTATGCATAAGATAAAATGATACATAAAAGTTATTGATGACTCAAATAATTAATTAGCATTATCATGAGAAATTCATTTCTCGCTTCCATGTTGATGGATATGCTAGACTCTTTTGGTTATGAACCATTAAGAGATATGAACGTCTTGGGCATGATGACAAGTTAATCTTCACTAGATGTAGTGGGAGAATGACTATTCTATGAGGTATAATACATATTGATGTATATGCATGCCTATTGGAATAAATTCTAGTGCTTCAGATGGTGTTTAGTGAAATACCAATATGAATATCTTGAAGTGTTCAAGAATATCATAAATGAAGTACAAACTTGGTAAAAGTATTAATTATTTGATGAGATCAATGAATGGGATACTTAAACAAAATGTTTGAGGACCTTGTGAGTAATTATGATAATGTATCATAGAAAACTCATGATTAAGGCATAGTGATGTCTAAATCCAAGAAGGAATCATACTCTAAAGAGTTAGACCATGATCATCAAATAACTAACCTTCTAGAATTCTTCTAAAGAACATACTTTACACTAAATAAAGGATATTAAGAATCACAAGTGTTGTGGGTTCTCAAATTCCTTATGTAACAGATACACCTCATATATCTAGGTGATGAATTGGTCATGTGATGAGCCGATAATCTAGATGATGTTGAGGGACCAGATTTTGAGTCATAACTTGAGGCCATAAGATCCAAAATGACATCCATGTGAACCAATTAAGGTATGACCTTATGGTAGCACTTGATTGGGATAAAACCCATAAGTGCAATTAGGTCTTAAGGGTTAAGACTAACATGGATGACATTTAGAGAAAGGATCATGCTTGATGTTGGAACTTGAAAGACTATGAAATTTGGAATATGGATATTAAAACCACATTCCTAGCAGGAATAAGATAAGGTTGTGTACGTGATACAACTAGAAGGGTTTTATGAATCCAATAATGCAAATGTAGTATAAGTTACAAGGTATTAATCAATATGATCGATTAAGTATAAGCAACTCAGAACTAGAAGTCTTTACTTTGATTAAATAGTCAAAAAGTTTGACTAATATATCAAAATAAAGAAGGGATCCGTGATTACAAAGATTTATTGGGAGTGTATTCACATTCCACATGATGATGAGGAATGAAATGCTCTAAAATGGAAACTGGTGTGGAAATACCTTCATTAAGGGAAGACAGAGAAACACCCTATGTGTAAGGCCCTTAAACTTGCTTAATGAGTTGAATAAGCGTAATTACCATAATTTAATACTTATAACCCTAATATAACATTGTGATATGATTTTAAATTATAATACAAGCTTAAGTTTCAAATTTGGTCAAATTTGGACGCTGTTTGAGCAAGTTATTCAATTTTATGCACATTTTGGACTATTTTGCAATTTACCCAATTGAGAGGTTTTATTTGTAATTTATCACTTGCATTATGTTGTTTGGATATTCTCTCATCATTCTTGAGCTTTTTGAGCCATGTGGTACCCATTTAATTCTTGGTTTGAAGGTGTTTTCTCTAAGGGTATTTTAGAGTTTACCCCTTCACGGATGAGCTACCTTTAGTAGCTATCAACTAATGAATTATGTTATTGACTGGGAAATTCAACAAAGGAAATCTAAGAAGGTCTATAAGGACGGTGGGGGAGCTTATTGTGTGTGTTCTTGTATATTCTTAATAGTTTAAGGCTATAGAAACATGGGGAAGCTACTTTTACACCTCATGCATGTTTCCATTCTTATCCATGGGCTATATTTACCTCTTCCTTGCCCAAGTACAAAACTTTGCTTGCTTTTTATTTACTCTAACCTGTAGCAACGACTCCACTCTGTTTTTCTGTAAAACTAAGTGCTCTTAGGTAGAAGACAACTTCTTTTTGCAGAAGAAGGTCTCCTAGAGCTCCATTTAGCCCTACCTAGGGTTTCCAAGGTCATCTTCTAGGGATTTTGACCAAGACAAGTTATTTTATTTCTTACTTCTCCATTTCTCATGATCTTATCCTTTCTTATACCTTACTCCAGGTTGGAACCTTGTTATTCCATGGTATACATTGCTCTAAAGCTCTAAAGCCCTACCTTTCTTGCTTCTCATGCTTAGGGTTTGCTCATTTGATGAAAAAAGGTGCTAGATGGATGAGTTCATAGCTTATGCTTGGATTTTAGACCCTACCTGCTCAAGATTTCTTCTTTTTGGGGTTTCATCTTCTCATTAGAGGCAAGTTATATAACTTGCTCCATGTTTATTGTTTACCATAAGCTTTCTAGATCATGTTCTTGCTTGAAAATGATGATCCATGCACTAAAAAGCTATGCTTGACTTGGATTTCAATTTTTATAATGTTCCCTGTTCTTATTTCAGTTATATATGAACCTGTGATCATGTGTACATTATTCCTAAAGTATAATATGACTTGGATCAGGTTGTCTTGACAACCTATGGTGCTAAGCACCTATCAACCAATGGTCAATTGTAGTGTTTAAAGCTGATTTTTTTATAAACCCATGACCCGATGATGGTACCATTGCAACAACCATATGGTGTTGTCTTCATGACAAATGATGGTAGAGATTAAAGGTGTCATATTATGGTGACAGCCTATGGTCACCCCTTAGTTCAAGTTTTGGATCAATTAGAAGTTTAATGATTAACCATAAAGCACCCTACTCATGTTATCAATCAATGACGACATTAGCTTAGTATTGATGCTGATTAATGAATGTAGTGTCGATCTAACAACCTATTCTAACTTAATGGTCACTAATGATGGTGTATCAGGTCTCTACAACTTATGGTTAGTTGCTTTAATATAACTAAATGATGGTAATTGGGTATGAATAGTCCTTGAATGACTAATACAATCATGAAGTACTATGTTATGTTGTTGAAACCCTAGTATGCTATAACCCAATGGTTACACCTTGATTTATGTGTGAGTTAATACTTGATAATAGTATGGAATGTGATGGTGATTCTTCACCTTATGCATCCATGATCCAATGGGGATGTCGTGAGTTAGGGTTTGGGTATAAGTGCTGATTAGTAACGTTAATATAATTTATCTTGTTGAACCTAACTCTAATGCAAATAGATAAAGATGAGTATTCATGTTTAACATTCTTATATGATGGCATGATGGTGAAATAACCTTCTTAACATGATCATAACCTTAATGTGTTAATTGGTGTTTGTCATAGCCACATGGTTGATACTTGCTTATGCAAAACATGCACATTATGAATATGATGAGGGTTAATTGTATCTAGATTCCTTGCATGATTATGTAATAAAGGAATTTTCTTAATGTTAATATAACCCTTCTATGATTGGTTATGAATATCACCTAGCTCATTAATGCAATATTGTGTTGATCTGGTGGATTATATGTAAGTGATGTTGTTGAGCCTTGTTATAAGGCATGGAAAGATAACAATGATCTTGTAGCGAATAGTATGGTCTTAATGACCTTTGGGCATGGTTGAGCCCTGAATGAGGTGTAATCCTCTTATGTTGATAAGGGTTGATACCCTATGATATTGTGAAAAGGATTTATATCTTGTGATAGTATGATGACTAGTGTGATCTCATGAGTGGTAGGTGAATAGTACCATGTGATTATGAGATGAGAAATTATGTTTCACACGTTTTATATCTTTTCAAAGTTGGCAGCTTGACTATATGTCATTGTGGTGGTAGCTTTGAATGATATATCACTGCCTTTTTACTCATACTTACCGAGGGGAAGAGATCTTAGGATACCAACACTCCTAGATCTTGTACGGAACCGAATAGCCCTTCACTGGGGTCGGTTGGACTTTGAATGGTACGATTCAAATTCCCCAAGGAATAATAAAAGATGTAATACAACCACGTATCAAATTTGTTTAGGGTTAACACAACATTTCACATTGGATGGTAACCCTTCTTTGTTATCTTTACATAAATATGATGCTTGGTGCAATTAAGAGATAGTCGATATACTTATGTTGTGGATATGCTTAAGATTGTAGATGCGTACATACAGTAGCCATGCTTATGTTGATAACTATACTACTTCTACTGATTATAATCATGATGCTAGATATCTCATGTTGTTAGTTATGTTTAGCATGCTATCCATGCCTTTGTTACTAGAGATGCGTATACCGCTAATCATGCTTATGCAGATAGTTGTGCTTATGTTTTTAACTCTTCTTATGATGTTAATATGTTCGACCTATTAGATATGCTAATGTTGTTATCTATTCTTATGTGGCTAGACATATTCATAATGATAGATATTCTATGTTACCGGACTTGCTCATGATGCTAGATATGCATATGCTACTAAATTGCTTATATTGTCAACAAGATAAATGATGATAGTCTGGCTAATGATGATAGATATTATCTTGCTCCTTTATGTATTTTGTTAATCATGAGTACTGCTAATCTTATTTGTTATATCTTATTAAACTACTTAAATGTCTAATTACTCAAAAATGTTTTAATCAATAAATGTTGTTGGAGGTTATATCTCTTGCTGGGACATGAGTCTCACCCTTATGGTTTGCCACATTTTTTTAGGTAATCAGAAGTGACGAAAACAAACATGTGGTAGAAAAGAGGATGTATAGTAATGAATCTTTGAGAAAGTTTATTAGATGTCTAGTGTGTCCTAGAGTCATCCATGTACTCTCAGGTTCGGACAGGAAAAGTTTGTATATGGTGTTTCAAACAAATCAAAATTTTATTAGCATGTTAATGCTTGTTTGTGTGGCATATACAAATATTGTTATCATGTGTATATATGTTGTGATTAAGGTGATAGAAAAATTTGTATCAAATTCTTGTCATAGTATGGATAAAATAAAGATGTTGGGCTCTTATGCAAATGTTTCTGAGCAGGTGCTGACGTTGAAATCAATTTTAATTTACCCATGTTTTTGGGTATGTGGTTAATTTGTGATTGATTGTGTTTTCTCTTTTGAGTAATCACAAGTTGGTATCAGAGCTTTAGGTTCACTGAGTCTACAGGGACACTAGGAATTAGGACTAGGATGATGTCTAAGTTAGGAATATGACATAAAAATATGGTGCATACTACCTAATGTCAGTATTTGGGTGCCCTGGCTAGGTATTCAATTGTTGAAGAAAAGGTAAGTATGGAACTCTTAGATTGTTATATTTCTAATTACTCTGATCAAGTAGTCATTTTGAGACAATCTAAAGAGCATAACAAATAAGAAATCATGGTGTGAATATCTCAATCCTACGTTAAAGAAGATGAGAATTGCATCATTATCTATCAAAACATGAATGTTTGGTAAATATAAGAGAAAGATACATCACCATGAAATCTAAATCTGAATACCAATAAGGAAAAGAGAAGTTCTAGAAGATGTGATTCAATAAGATAATAAAGTAAAAGACAAACAAGTCTATGCTTATAAAGTGAATCAAGGTATGAAATCCACATAAGATAGAGAGAACTCCTATAACAAGTACAAAATTAGAAGATGAATGGGAACAATGAAAAAGAAATAAGGTGGAACCTGAGTTAATCTCAGACCAACCTATGTGTGTAAGAAAGTGTTAATGAAAAATCAACATGGCATATGAAAGAAATTAAGGGAGATGATCCTGATTTAATGAAGAAAATATGGAATATGACGATTTACCTGTCGATAAGTGGTTGAAAAACATAATAAAATAAGAGAACATACCAAGTGTGATAAATAGTCATCAAGGAAGGAGTAATGAGATATATTAATCATGATGATTCCTATGCTAATGGTAAGGAACTTGAAATGAAAAAGGTAAAATGATACATAAGAAGTTGTAACTTGCATAATGAAAATAGAATTGGTTACCTTTTTGCTAGTGACCTTGAACAATGTTGCTATGACGTGGTAAGTGTTTTTCCCTTTGTGTCTTTTCTTTCTAGGGATCAAATTTCAAGTGTATCATTTCCACTTGGTATGTGTGGATTCATTGTAAACATGAGGGTGGATAGCTTATTATAGCATAAGGTTGTTTGGACTATGGTTCCAAATTCATAAAGTTTGTGATGATTTTTCTTTTGAGCCTTCCAATAATTAGGAAGACTCCTCTTATATGTCTTAATATTTGTTATGTTGGTAAAAGTAGATGATATAAGGATGTCAGTTTCTTATAGAACATGAGGTGGATACCAAGGTAATGAATCCTAGTATCCAAGATGTATTAATAATATGAGAAATATGTGAAGGTTGGAGATGTTTATTAAATGAACATTCCATGTATTCCTCTTCCATAGAGAGAGAGAGATAGAGAGAGAGGGAGGGAGGGAGTTGATGATGACCCTCTAAATGTTGTTTGGAAGGAAAAACAAAAGTGATTCTATAATGTTGTGTATGGTTCAGTGATAGATGGGCAAGACCACTATCAAGGATAGATGGTTTGTTGGTTAATATATATGTGATTCCATGTTCCTTTAAGATAAACCTATGATCAAATATCAATGCATAAGAGTTATATTGGATGACATAATTCACATGACCATGATGAGTTTAGAGTTATGTCCTTTAGACTAACCAATGTACAAATAGAATTTATGAATAGGACGAACAGAGTGTTCTTGTCATGTCATACAAGTTATATCAAGCTTTGAATGATGACATGTAAAAGTATTTCAAATATAGCCAAAAATATGATCAATATTTCTTCAAAAACTTTAGGGTTTCCGAAGCAACAATAGCTATGAGATAAGTTGAACAAGAATGAGATGGGGTTGATTAAATTTCTTTATGGGATCATGATATGTCTTCTAATTAGGTTGTGTAAATCCTAGTAAGATGAAGATAGTGTTGTTGTTTCACCCTTAACAAGGTTGATTAGGAATGATGTTTCCTTTTATGGAATTACAGGTGCCAGTGTCATCATATCTTTTGATGCTGAAAAAGAACTGACAAGTGTTCCAGTGTTAGTGTATCTAGGAAAAAAAGGATGGATAAATCACCTTTTTTTATATGCTTCAAGGAATGGTATGGGACACATGCCATGATTGGTAAAAAGCCAGCAAGTATGAATTTTGAGTAATATTTTGATACAATAGATATAATTTTAGGATGATATCTAGAATTTAAAGTTGAATATTACTACTAGAGTTGTATAGATGACACAACAAGTTTCTACATTCCATATTGAGAATGTCTTCTTAGGTGGGGGTTTTGGTGGTGACCCAAGAGCATATATGTATGAATGATGTGACATCACCATTATATGCAAGTAACCATGTGAAGTTAATAGGATGAGGTGCAAAGGAAGTACCCATCTTTGTTTACCTTGGATTTCGGGGGCGAAATCCCTATTAGGGGTTTATAGTTGTAAGGCTCCTGAACTTGCTTAATTAATCAAATAAGATTAATTACCTTAATTGAATGCTTATAACCCAAATAGAACTTTGTGATATGCTTTTAAATCATAATACAAGCTTAAGTTTCAAAATTTCTCCAATTTGGACACTATTTGAGCAAGTTATGCAATTTTATGCACATTTTGGACTTTTCTACAATTTACCCAATTGAGAGGTTTTTATAGCAATTTATCACTTGCATTATGTTCCTTGGATATTATATAATCATTCTTGAGCTTTTTGAGACATGGTTTGATGCGATGATTTTGATTCGCATTTATAGACCTGTTTGATATGTGTTTTGTGATTTTATTAGTCATTTTTATGGTTAATATTGCATAATTCACCCATTTTGGTCTTTGCCATCATTTTATGTCAAATTCTCTTAGTTTCATCATTTTGAGCATTCATTATCACATTATTATTATTTGTGTGGATTTATTTGATATTGTCTTCAAATTTCAGGAAAAACAAGTATTTGCTTCCGTCGATACCATCGACGGAAGTCGATACCATCGACGGAAGTCGATACCATCGACATGGTCCCAGGTTGCCAGCCGAAAGGAGCAGCAAAGAGTCGATACCATCGACGCTGATGTTGATGGTATTGAGACACCTTCAGGTTGCTGGCGAAGAAGCAGTCGATAGTATCGACACCAAGTCGATACCATCGACACATGGAGGTTACAGCGTCGCAAAATGACAAAACCGACGCCTAAAGGAAGTCAATACCATCGACCCGAGTCGATGGTATCGAGATAATGAAGGGTGCGACAAAGGAAGGGTTTGAAGCCAGCCGCTACTGTAGTGGGTCGATACCATCGACTCGCGTCGATGGTATCGACGCCGTCAGATATGCGTTGGATTCAGATTGATCTCAATCGGACGGATGGAGTTAATTAACGACCTAATTAGGGACTTATACCTAATGAAGGCCGCCCAGAGGAGGGGGGATCGGATTTTGCCATTGCACAAGTGCCGAGGAGCGAGAGAAAGGAGAACGGAGGCCAGAAGTTCATACCTGTCGATCTGGACGCTACCGAAGATGGATTTCACCACCGAGAGGCGTGAAAGCACGTGTTCTACGCAAAGGATCAATCAGTTCTTCTCCGTTCAGGGGTTTTCCCATTCAATTCACGTTTTTCATATGATTTCCCCTATTTCTACCATGTACTTGTGTGAGATGAACATGCGGGGCTAATCCCCTCCATCTTTAGGACCGGGAGTAGCCCGGGAATTCATTGTATGACAGTTTTATATTAGTAATTCATATTTTCTCTCTTAAATCAGTGGTATAGTTTCATTTTCTCCATATATTGTTATGCTTGATCACCATGATAATAACCTAATTCCCTCAATCACTTCGACAGAAGGATTAACGGTTGAAAAGAGATGGAACCTACATTAATCGATAAATCCCTTGACAAAGGTGGTGTAAAATTAATGGTGGAAACTGAGAGACTGTTCGTAATGCACTTAGTTTAGGGAATAGGTTACTACGACGGTGGAACCGACCTAAACCTAAGTAGTGAATTGCACCACGACAGTGGGTAATTCTATTTTTAGGCCACTACCCGGATAGAGAGAGAAGATTGAGGCATTATATAAAATCTAATACAATGAATACCCGCGGTGAAACCGCAATCCTAAAGATACCTTTTTGAATTGATTAAATTAACCTTTAATCGATTGTTTGCTTTGTTTCATTTTTATTTTCTTTTGATTTTGACAACAAACCCCAATTTGTTATTCAGCTTAGCTGATCGCAAATAGTTAGTAGGAGTGTCTGACAATTCCGAGTATCCCTGTGTTCGACTCGGGCCTCACAAGGCCTGTACTACTCGACGCGTATACTTGCGTTTTAGCGCGTAGTAAAATACACGTCAAGTTTTTGGCACCGTTGCCGGGGATACAGCGGAATTGTTGGCACTTTGAGTGCTACGAGCGGCCACTCTAGGCCACATTTTTTTATTATTTTGAAACAACTTCAAATATTTCTAAATTTCTCTATAATTGTTTATACTTGTCTGAGCATAGTACTGAACTCGAATTCTCTCATTTCAGGTACGTTGCATGGTGCATACACGTAGTACAGACTATGACAATCGCACACCAGAGGTTCCGTTTTCGGGACCTGAGCACGAGGAGCATTCCAAGCAAGAGTACCAAGAAGAGGTAGATTCTGAATCTGAACCAGAAGAGATGGCCGAGCCACAAACCATATGGGAGAAGATCAAAGCTTCGTCCTCATCAGCTTCAAAGGGGCCTATAAAGAAGCAGACGATCAACATACCGACATATAAGATCGATCCAGCATTGATTAATTTGGTGAAATCAAATGCGTTTCATGGGCTGAAGAATGAGGATCCTGTTGCACAAATCAGCCAGTTCGTTGAAAACTGCGACATGGTAAAAATAGACAGGTTTCCACAAGATGCATTGTACCTCAAGCTGTTCCCAAGTTCCTTGGCGGGAGCAGCAAGAGAGTGGCTACATAATCTAGACGATGAGTTCATGGAATCTTGGGACCATATGGTGGAGGTCTTCTTTGAGAGGTTCTTCCCTCCCGAGAAGACTAACGACATGATCCGGAAGATTCACAATTTCACCCAACAGGCCGGTGAAACATATTCTGAGACCTGGGAGCGATTTCAGGTTATTTTGAGGAGATGTCCGCATCACGGGCTGGACAAAGAGACACAGGTGAAAATCTTCTATTTTGCTCTCTCTGAGCATGATAGGAGTAATCTGGATTCAGCCGGGTCGGGATTTTTTCTGAACAATACTGACACTAGATGCTGGGAAATACTCAAGAACATGGCTAGAAAGCAGTCATGGGGAGAAAGAGAGAGAGGCCCAGTTGAGCAAGCACGAGTCGCTAGTGAATCAAAGGCAATGAGAGAGCTGAATGAGAAGATGGATCTTCTCGCAAAGAAGTTACTGCAAAAAGAAGAAAATGAGTCAGAGGATGAGGCTCAAGTCAAGTACATGAGACAACAACAAGGGTACAGGAACAATGACTACTCATGGAGAAAGGACAAAAAGTTCTCATGGAAGGATCCGAACAATTTTCTGTAGGATCTGGAAGCCAAGCCCGCGCCAGCTGCAGAGGACAAGAGCACGGAGTTGCTCAATCAGGTCATCAAGCAAAATCAAGAGTTAATGAACACATTCGGGCAGCAAATCAAGCAACAAGGAGAATACATGAATCAATTTGGGCAGACATTGCAGAGCCATGGGGCTCAAATGAGGACCATACAGGCATCCATGGCACAGATGGCAGCTGAAATAGCTAGTTTGAAGAAACCAACACATCCGGGTTTTCCGGGGAATACCAATGTTCCCGGGGGAAACCAGCAAGCTAAGGCTATTCTGCTGAGAAGCGGCAAGAAAGTGTTGAATCCAAGAACGGATGAAACAAGTACACCACAAGATGAAGTTGAAGGTAAATCCAATGAGGGGCAACCCACACTAGTCACAGGGCAAGTTCAAGACATAGCCGTGGATGGTACTGAAGAACAGGTTGCTGAGGAGGAACCGCAGGAAAAGACGCCTTATGTGCCACCCCATCAAAGGGCACAAGATGTTCCGGTCCCTTATCCGAATAGTGCGAAGGCAAGGAAGGTAGATGCACAGTTCAAGAAATTCTTGGACAACTTTAGGAAGCTTTCAGTCAATATTCTGTTATTGGAAGCCATTGAGCAAATCCCTTCATACGGGAAGTTTCTAAAAGATGTCATTACCAAAAAGAGGAAAATACTAGACACTGAGGTCGTTGTGCTAAAGGAGCAAGTGAGTGCCTTCATTATGGGCACTCTACCACCAAAGAGACAGGATCCAGGGTGTTTCAACATTTCTTGCTATATCGGGAAGTTTAAATTTGGAGAAGCACTGTGTGATTCAGGGGCAAGCATCAACTTAATGCCCCTTTCGACATTCAAAAAGTTGGGACTGAAGGAGTCACGGCCGAGCAATATGACTATTCAATTGGCCGACAACTCTGTGGTGAAGCCTTATGGAATCTGTGAAGATGTCTTAGTAAAGGTGGATTGATTTGTCTTTCCGACTGATTTTGTGGTTATGGAGATGCAGGATGAGCATGGCAACAAGTTGTTACTTGGACGTCCTTTCCAAGCTACAACCGACATGATCTTAGAGATGGGAAGAGGTCGCTTGACCTTGGGCATAGCAGATGATCGCTTTGAGATGGTCATGCCCTCTAGCACTGCGTCTTCTAAAGCAAAAGAACAATGTAATATGGTGAAACATATGGATCACAACATCTCACTCTGCCTTGGAAAACCATTTCTGGACATGGCTCATGTGATGAGCAAGATGGATAATGGAACCTTAGCTGTGGATGTCATGGAGCAAAATAAGGTTGTTTCTTTGTGTAAAGTTGTGGGATTTCCGAATGATGAGAATGAGGACATTCTGCCTTCTTGGGAGGATGATGCGATTGCTATTTCTGTTGTTGATGCAAATCCGGAATTGCCGTTAGAGGCTTGTTTGCTGAATGTTACCTATGATTGGATGCGGAGTAAATCACTCAAGGAGTGCGCTAAAATTCTTCAGATGCTTCCATGCTTCTATGCGAGGCATTATGAAGATTTAGGTGTACTTCCCCCACCGCTGCAATCATCTCTTATCAGCCCGCCAGAGTTAGAATTGAAGCCGCTGCCCCCGCATCTCAAGTATGTCTTTCTAGCTGAGAAAGACAAGTTACCGGTGATCGTATCTGCTTATTTGAGTGCGTACGAGGAGGAGCAATTGCTGATAGTGTTGAAGAACCACCGTGGAGCTTTTGGGTGGTCTGTTGCAGACATCAAGGGGATTTCCCCTACTCTATGTCAGCACAAGATTCGGCTCGAGGAGGGAGCCAAGCCTGTTATTCAGCCTCAAAGACGTTTAAATCCGAGCATGATGGAGGTTGTGAAGAAGGAGGTCATCAAACTTCTTGCTGCAGGGATTATCTATGCCATATCAGACTCGACGTGGGTGAGTCCCACGCAGGTAGTCCCTAAGAAGGGGGGAATTATTGTCACTAAAAATTTGTTGAATGAACCTGTCACCACCCGACTGGTAACCGGGTGGCGAGTTTGTATTGACTACCGTCGTCTGAATGCCGCCACACTTAAGGATCATTTTCCTTTACCGTTTATTGATCAAATTTTAAAACGCCTTGCCGGTCGGTCACATTTTTGTTTTCTAGACGGATATTTGGGGTACAACCAGATCTCGATTGATCCTTTGGATCAAGAGAAGTCTACGTTCACCTCTCCCTATGGGACTTTTGCTTACCGTCGAATGCCGTTTGGTTTATGTAATGCACCGACGACGTTTCAACGTTGTATGCTCGCCATATTTTCTGACATGGTAGAGCGTTGTCTTGAGGTTTTTATGGATGACTTCTTGGTTTATGGTGCATCGTTTGATGAATGTCTCTATAACCTAGACAAAGTGTTGCAGCGTTCTGAGGACACACACTTGGTCCTTAACTGGGAGAAATGTCACATGATGGTGACAGAGGGAATAGTGCTAGGACACAAGGTGTCTAGCAAAGGTCTTGAGGTAGACCCGGTGAAAATAGAGATGATTTCCAAGTTGCCCCCACCAAATTCTGTAAAAGGGGTGAGAAGCTTTCTGGGACACGCCGGGTTCTATCGGCGATTCATAAAGGATTTTTCTAAAATTGCAAAACCCTTATCCGAACTTTTGGAGAAAGATGCGGTTTTCGATTTCAACGATAAGTGTCTTCATGCATTCGATGTTTTGAAAGAAAAATTGATTTCTGCCCCGGTTGTTCAAACGCCGGATTGGACAAAACCCTTCGAATTGATGTGTGACGCTTCGGATTTTGCAGTAGGAGCCGTATTGGGGCAACGGGTGGATAATAAGCCCACTGTGATTTTCTATGCTTCCAAAACTCTGAATGATGCTCAATTGAATTATACAACTACTGAGAAAGAATTACTTGCCGTCGTGTTTTCTTTCGAAAAATTTTGACAGTATTTAGTTGGATCTAGAGTAGTTGTATGGACTGACCATGCTGCAATAAAATACTTGATGGAGAAAAAAGACGCAAAGCCCAGACTCATTAGGTGGATTTTGCTTTTACAGGAATTTGATATTGAAATCAAGGATAAGTCTGGAATTGAGAATGTAGTGGTTGATCATTTGTCTAGGTTAGATAGGGTGGATGAAAAAGATTTGCATATACCAATAACTGAGACGTTTCCCGATGAACAACTTTTAAAAATTAATTCTAAAGAGCCTTGGTTCGCTGAAATTGTTAATTATTTGGCTTGCGGGATCATCCCGGAAGATTGGTCATATCATGAGAAAAAGAGATTCTTTCATTCTTTAAGATACTATTTTTGGGATGATCCAATTCTTTTGAAGCAATGCAGGGACGGTATCTTACGCAGGTGTGTGCCAGAAGTGGAGTACGAGAGTGTTCTCCATCATTGCCATGCATCACCTATGGGAGGACACCATGCCAGTTCGCGAACCGCAGCTAAGGTGTTGGAAAGCGGCCTTTATTGGCCAACTTTGTTTCGGGATGCCTACGATTTTGTGAGGCAATGTGATCCTTGTCAGCGAGCAGGTAATATATCGAAGCGACAGGAGATGCCCCTGAATGTATTTCAAGAAGTTGAGGTATTTGATTTGTGGGGCATAGACTTCATGGGACCCTTTGTGTCCTCGAACTCCAATTTATATATCTTGTTAGCCGTTGATTATGTGTCGAAGTGGGTGGAAGCAATCCCCACAAGGACTACTGATTCTACTATAGTGTGCAGGTTTGTGAAAGAGAATATTTTCTGCAGGTTTGGGATACCCCAAATGATAATAAGCGATGGGGGTACACAGTTTAGGAATCAGAAATTCTCGACATTATTGAAGAAATATGGGGTCAAGCACAACATTGGCACCCCATATCATCCGCAGACTCAAGGCCAAGTGGAGGTCTCAAACCGTGAAATCAAGAAGATTCTAGAGCAGACGGTGGCATCCACAAGGAAGAATTGGAGTGCCCTACTACCGGATGCACTGTGGGCATATAGAACGGCTTACAAAACACCTATAGGCACTACGCCTTTTAGGTTGGCGTATGGCCGGGCTTGTCACCTACCGGTGGAGTTGGAGCACAAGGCCCATTGGGCGCTTAGAAGGCTAAATCTAAGTTATGATGAAGCATGAAGAAAGAGAATGTTTGAGTTGAATGAGCTGGATGAGTTACGGATGACGGCATATGAGAATGCCCGGATATACAAGGAGCGCACAAAACTAATCCACGATCGCCACATTGAGTTGCGCACGTTCAAGAAGGGAGATAATGTTTTGTTGTTCAACTCCCGACTCAAGTTACACCTCGGGAAGCTGAAGTCCCGGTGGAGTGGACCGTTCGTGGTGGAAGAGGTAAAACCACACGGCGCGATTTTAGTGCGTGATGGTGATGCCACGTTCTTGGTGAATGGACAGAGGTTAAAGCTGTATTTTGGTGAGAATTACAAGAGAAAAGTGAATGAGGTTAAACTCATTACACTTTCAGATGAATGAGATGCCCGGAAGCCGTCTAGCCTAAGACGTTAAATAAGGGCGCTTGTTGGGAGGCAACCCAACCATCGGTACATTAGGATAGTTTAATTATAATCATAGGTTGCTTTATTTTCATTCAATTTTTAGTGTAAAGAAGATACCTTGATCCGTTTGTTTATTATGCAGGCTGAGGCAGAGTCGATACCATCGACACTCAAGTCGATGGTATCGACATAGGTTCAGGTTGACAACTGCAAAGTTCGTTCTGAGTCGATACTATCGACGGACTCGTCGATGGTATCGACACACATACAGGCAGGTCGCCCAACAACAGTCGATAGTATCGACACAGGCGTCGATACCATCGAGATCTCTGGAGAAGTTCAGATCGATTTGTCTCAGTCAACTCGATACCATCGATGGCCTCGTCGATGGTATCGACATCGTTACAAGTTGAAGTGCAAAGTGGCGGTGTCGCAATGAAGCCAAGTCGATACTATCGACACCTGTCGATGGTATCGACCATCCATGTCACCGATCCACGCAAAGAAATCGACGGCGATCACGGCGTCCACATCATCGATCCAGGTGCCGCGTCGATACCATCGACCCGCGTCGATGGTATCGACACAAGAGCGATCCGGGTTACAAGATCAAGCAATCATCAGCCGTCGATACTCGTGAGGGGGGCGGATAGCATCGAGATGTGTCGATACCATCGACCCGCGTCGATGGTATCGACGGGTCAACAGTGGCGCCGGCCAAGTCTATATAAGGAGAGTCATTACGTCATTTGACGTCGCACCTTCAGAGTGATCTTTCTGCTTTGCGCCGAGCACTCCCCCGAGCCATCCAAGATCGAAGAGCAGCAACACCGAGTGAAGATCTTCACCGCGCGGAGAGTCAGTTCTCCATCTTCCCCGAGCTCTTCTTCTAATCCTGTTTCTCTCGCAACAATGGTGCACGTCGCTGGAGCATCATCCTCCCGCGCGAATCCTATGGATATCATGGAGTTCGTGCCACCCCCTACTGCGTCAGTATCACGTCCACGCCTGGTTCACCCATCCACGGAGGTGAAGAAGATCTATGAAGAGATCTTGAAGTGGAAGATCGAGCCTACCTAGTATGTGGACCGGGATATGATCCGCGATCTTGGATTCGAGGCCAACTTGGCCTATGTTCTGAAGGGTCAAGCACGCCACACCAGCAGAAGGCCAGACAAGCTGGAGTACCATGTGGATGGTCAACCATTCTTCGGCGAGTGGCCCACCTACAAAGAGTTGGTGGCGGAATTCATGGCGTCCCTTGATGTCTGCGTCGTGCCCAACGATGTAGTTGCTACTGATCGTGAGTGGATCAAGGGTCGGGTGTCGTTCCGGCTGTTCAACATCGACTACAACATCACTCTTAGGTAGTTTAACAGCATCTTCAACTGGAACCACTCGCAACACGATCACCGGCGACCGGACTCCCGCACCGATTATGACAAAATCTTCGCCGAGCTAGTGACAGTGCCGGCGGGCAAGACAGTGAGCTACCACAATGCTGCGGTAGCGGATTTCGAGCACCCATTTGTCTGGGTCCTACACCGGATGTTGAGTTTCACATTCTTTTCTCGTAGCGATCTGGCGCTGAGCAAATTTTAGGAGACCGACCTCTTCTTTCTCTACATGCTCCTGAAGCGACAAGAATGCAACTGGGGTGCGTTTTTCCTGCAGCGAGTTCTGGCGGTAAAGAGGAGTACGAGGAAGGCCCCGATTCATTTCGGCGGGCTCATCACCAAGTTGGCATACTACCTCGGGCTCAACTTATCCACCATGAGTTCACTTTCCACGAGGAGTAAGGTGAATGTGCAACATCTGCACCATTCAAACCTTATTCTTCTACGGGATGGTTTGGCATACGCGCACTGCCACATCAACTACGCTTACCAGGAGTGTGCGCTTCCGGATCCCGTCTTCCACATCGAGGGCGCACAACATTTCAGATGGCCAATCATAGCCATCGACTCCGATGAGGAAGAAGGCGGCAATGACGGCGGTGATGATGGACAGGACGACGAGGCTGAGGAGGAAGAGGAGGCATTCACACCTCTTCGAGCACGCATAGCACCCCAGAAGCGTCCTCGGATGTATCCAGGTGCTTCATCATCTTCTCCGCATCCGCCTCCACAGCCGCAGTCCTCGCAGCAGAGCGAGGATGTTTACTCTATCCAGGGCATGTACAGCATGCTCCAAGACATTCAGCAGACGCAGCACAGCCACACCACTGCATATGCCGGTATTCAAGACACCACCAACCGGCTTTTCGTCAACCAGCATGCGATCTTCGAAAATGAGCGTCTTCTTTTCGCCAATCAAGAAAGCATCCATGATCGGCTGCATAGGATGGAGCAGCAGCAGCAGCCATTCTACGACCACTACTGGAGTCAGGGCTATTTTGGTGGGTATCCACAGCCTCCACCAATGCCCCAGTATGAGCCGAACTTCCAAGGGCAGTTCCCGTCTTGGGACCCCACTTCTCCGCAGCCACCTCCACCTCCACCTCCACAAGAGTGATCGGGTATCTCTGTTCCAATCTTTAAGTTTGTTTTTGACTATGAGGCCATAGTCAGATTCAAGCTTGGGGGGGTAGTTGGAACAACTCTATCTTTTATTGTTTTTAGTTTTTGGCATTGTTATTTGTTTCTTGCATCTTTACTTTTTGTAGGATCCACGCGCTATCTAGTGTAAATTGTGGATGTTATAAAAGTGTGTCATCTTGTTTGTTAGTGCATGGGGAATTTAAGGGAAATTTAAAATTTTTGTGTCTTTGGATATCTTGTTTTGTTTTGACCTTGGGGACACATCCTACGAAAATGATTGCTTATGTCAACTTTAAAACAACATTTCATACATGTACTCCTAATGATTCATGAAAGTGGACGGAAATGGTTGTTTGAGCCTAACCTAACCAAAGGGTAATGAGACTTTAATTAGATGTAAGAGAGAACCCTCTAAACTACTACACAGGTCAGTAAGGAGGGATACATAATATCTTTCTAAGGTTCATTCATCTAGTCTTGTGATCGTTCCACTTCATTTTTCCATAATCCACCTAAGAATTGGAAGTAAAGTGCAGTTTTAATTCCTTTTTGTGTGCATAGCATTTAGATAGGATTTGCATTGGTATTTTCCATACTTTGGCATAAAAAAAATACAATGATTCATGCACATTACCTTTAGGTGCATGCCATGTAGTTGCATTCATGATCTTCATGCATAAAGTAATTCATGTATCTCAATTTTTCCCTAATGGTGAATTAATTGTTCCATACCTTCTAAATAGTGCAAAAATTTTTGAGTATGAAGAAAAAACCCAATAAACTTATCTTTAAGCAATTATGGATATGTGGGCTGAAAAAATCTAAAAATCTGCAATATATAAAAAAAAGAATTTAGAAGAAAGTGAAATAAGAATGAGAAAGGAACATGATATCACCTACATTTAAGGATAATTGAGTATATGATGTAGCTTGACTAGATATCCATCTCATTTTGAGGTGGATGGTTAGTGCATGCATCATTCCACCCAATTTTAAGCATTAGGGCATTTCTAATGTGCATTTGCATCACTTAGGACATTTTTGTATTATGCATGTTGAAACGGTACAATAATTCCACTTTCTTCCATGAGCCACCCATTTTCATCCACCCATTGCTCGGATTGGTAGGCCACCGTGAATTTCTCCTCACTAATGAATATCAGGAGAACTGCTTCCATGTAGATGGTAGTTAGGGCGAGCAACGTAGTATAGGCGATCACGAGATGCACCAATGCTGAACCGGCGAATTTTATTATGTTAACTGCCTTATGTGATAGTGTTCATCGGTTTGGAGTTTAATTTCTTTTATTGATGATTATTGTCGCCTTTAGGGTAATTACCGTTCTGTGGTTAGGAAAGGTCGGTTTGAGAATGTTCAGTGGGAGTCATATGGGATGTTGGGTTGGTGTGTTGTTTTCCAGTGACATTTGCAATTCTATTCTAAGGATTAGTTGCTCGAGGGCAAGCAATGTTCAAGCTTAGGGGAGTTTGATGCGATGATTTTGAGTCGCATTTATAGACCTGTTTGATATGTGTTTTGTGCTTTTATTAGTCATTTTTATGGTTAATATTGCATAATTCACCCATTTTGGTCTTTGCCATCATTTTATGTCAAATTCTCTTAGTTTCATCATTTTGAGCATTCATTATCACATTATTATTATTTGTGTGGATTTATTTGATCTTGTCTTCAAATTTCAGGAAAAACAAGTATTTGCTTCCGTCGATACCATCGACGGAAGTCGATACCAGCGACATGGTCCCAGGTTGCCAGCCGAAAGGAGCAGCAAAGAGTCGATACCATCGACGCTGATGTCGATGGTATCGAGACACCTTCAGGTTGCTGGCGAAGAAGCAGTCGATAGTATCGACACCAAGTCGATACCATCGACACATGGAGGTTACAGCGTCGCAAAACGACAAAACCGACGCCTAAAGGAAGTCGATACCATCGACCCGAGTCGATGGTATCGAGATGATGAAGGGCGCGACAAAGGAAGGGTTTGCAGCCAGCCGCTACTGTTGTCGGTCGATACCATCGACTCGCATCGATGGTATCGACGCCGTCAGATATGCGTTGGATTCAGATTGATCTCAATCGGATGGCTAGAGTTAATTAACGACCTAATTAGGAACTTATACCTAATGACAACCGCCCAGAGGAGGGGGGATCAGATTTTGCCATTGCACAAGTGCCGAGGAGCGAGAGAAAGGAGAACGGAGGCCAGAAGTTCATACCTGTCGATCCGGACGCTACCGAAGACAGATTTCACCACCGAGAGGCATGAAAGCACGTGTTCTACGCAAAGGATCAATCAGTTCTTCTCCGTTCAGGGGTTTTCCCATTCAATTCACGTTTTTAATATGATTTCCCCTATTTCTACCATGTACTTCTGTGAGATGAACATGCGGGGCTAATCCCCTCCATCTTTAGGACCGGGAGTAGCCCGTGAATTCATTGTATGACAGTTTTATATTAGTAATTCATATTTTCTCTCTTAAATCCGTGGTATAGTTTCGTTTTCTCCATATATTGTTATGCTTGATCACCATGATAATAACCTAATGCCCTCAATCACTTCGACAGAAGGATTAACGGTTGAAAAGAGATGGAACCTACATTAATCGATAAATCCCTTGACAAAGGTGGTGTAAAATTAATGGTGGAAACTGAGAGACCGTTCGTAATGCACTTAGTTTAGGGAATAGGTTACTACGACGGTGGAACCGACCTAAACCTAAGTAGTGAATTGCACCACGACAGTGGGTAATTCTGTTTTCAGGCCACTACCCGGATAGAGAGAGAAGATTGAGGCATTATATAAAATCTAATACAATGAATACCCGCGGTGAAACTGCAATCCTAAAGATACCTTTTTGAATTGATTAAATTAACCTTTAATCGATTGTTTGCTTTGTTTCATTTTTATTTTCTTTTAATTTTGACAACAAACCCCAATTTGTTATTTGGCTTAGCTGATCGCAAATAGTTAGTTGGAGTCTCCGACAATTCCGAGTATCCATGTGTTCGACTCGGGCCTCACAAGGCCTGTACTACTCGACGCGTATACTTGCGTTTTAGCGCGTAGTAAAATACACGTCAGGGAACCTATTTAATCCTCGGTTTGAAGGTGTTTTCTCTAAGGGTATTTTAGGGTTTACCCCTTCACGGATGAGCTACCTTTAGTAGCTATCAACTAATAAATTATGTGATTGGCTGGGAAATTCGACAAAGGAAAGCTAATCAGGTCTATAAGGAAGTTGGGGGATCTTCTTGTGGATGTTCTTGTATATTCTTAATAGTTTAAGGCCATAGAAACATGGGAAAGCTACTTTTACACCTCATGCTTGCTTCCATCCTTATCCATGGGCTATATTAACCTCTTCCTTGCCCAAGTACAAAACTTTACTTGCTTTCTCTTTCCTCAAACCTAGAGCAACGACTCCTCTCGGTGTTTCTATGAAACCAAGTGCTCTAAGGTAGAATACAACCTCTTTTTGGAGAAGAAGGTCTCATAGAGCTCCATTTAGCCCTACCTAGGGTTTCCAAGGTCATCTTCTAGGGTATTCGACCAAGGCAAGTTACTTTCTTCCTTGCTTCTCAGTTTCTCTTTCTTTTCTCCTTCCTTAGACCTTCCTCTAGGTTGGAACCTTGTTGTTCCATGGTATAAATTTCTCTAAAGCTCTAAAACCCTACCTTTCTTGCTCCTCATGCTTGGGGTTTTCTCATTTGATGAAGAAAGGTGCTAGATGGATGAGTTCATAGCTTATGCTTGGATTTTCTACCCTACCTACTCGAGATTTCTTCTGTTTGGGGTTTCATATTATTATTATAGGCAAGTTTTATAACTTGCTCCATGTTTATTGCTTACCATAAGCTTTCTAGATCATGTTCTAGCTTGAAAATGATGATCCATGCACTAAAAAGCTATGCCTGACTTGGATTTCGATTTTTATAATGTTCCTTGTTCTGATCTCAGTTATATATGAACCTGTGATCATGTGTACATTATTCCTAAGGTATAATATGACTTGTATCAGCTTGATTTGACAACCTATGGTGCTAAGCACCTATCAACCAATGGTCAATTTTAGGGTTTAAAGCTGATTTCTTCTATAAATCCATGACCCAATGATGGTACCATTGCAACAACCCTATGGTGTTGTCTTCATGACAACTGATGGTCGAGATCAAAGGTGTCATATTATGGTGAAAACATATGGTCACCCCTTAGGTCAGATTTTGGATCAATTAGAAGTTTAATGATCAACCATTAATCACCCTACTGATGTTATCAATCAATGATGACATTAGCTTAATATTAATGTTGATTAATGAATATAGTGTTGATTTAACAACCTATGGTGAGTTAATGGTCACTAATGATGGTGGATCAGGTCTCTACAACCTATGGTGACTTAATGGTCAGTAATGATGGTGGATTAGGTCTCTAAAACCTATGGTGAGTTAAGCATTGTAGTTGTAGCATCAATTAAGCCTTAGACCAACGGTTTCTTGGGTCACTTGATGCAATGGTCGGACCTATTCTGTAATTGATGGTTTTAACTTATGAACTTGACCGAATGGTTAAGATCTACTATTTATTCCAATAATAAAGTGGAATGATGGCTAATGTAATATGTTGGTCCTAAAAATGTGATTTAGATGGTTTCCTTTATATGATCAACTTAAGGAACTTACTTGTTGACAATGGATGGCTTGTTTGAAATGAACAGTCGATTGTGGGTTTTACCTTACATTCAATGGAACTTTTTGTGTTGTTAATCAAGGGATGTCTAGGATTAGATGGTGACTCTTTATACAGAACAAATCAAGGACTTCATAGGTGTTTTATCCAAGGTGTTTACTTATGTAAACAACCAATGGTCTTACATTTTAAACATCCAATGGTTCTAGGTGACATTGTGGTATGGTGATATGGGTTGAATGATGATGGAACAAATGGAGGTTTACCCTTAATAAGGCAATATTACCTATTCACTCATATGAATAGAAGGGATGATAATCATATTGTGTTAATATGTAACCCCAATTAGGTATAGCTTGTTATACCTAGCTTTAATATAACTAAATGATGGTAATTGGGTATGAATAGTCCTTGAATGACTAATACAATCATGAAATACTATGTTAATGTTGTTGAAACCCTAGTATGCTATAACCCAATGGTTACACCTTAATTTATGTGTGAGTTCATACTTGAGAATAGTATGGAATGTGATGGTGATGCTTCACCTTATGCATCCATGATCCAATGGGGATGTTGTGAGTTAGGGTTTGGGTACAAGTGTTGATTAGTAACATTAATATAATTTATCTTGTTGAACCTAACTCTAATGAAAATAGATGAAGATGAGTATTCATGTTTAACATTCTTATATGATGGCATGATGATGAATTAACCTCCTTAACATGAGCATTACCTTAATGTGTTAATTGGTGGTTTTCATAGCCACATGGTTGATACTTATGCAAAACATGTGCATTATGAATATGATGAGGGTTAATCATATCTAGATTCCTTGCATGTTGATGTAATAAAGGAATGTTCTTAATGTTAATATAACCCTGCTATGATTGGTTATGAATATCTCCTAGCTTATTAATGCAATATTGTGTTGATCTGGTGTATTATATGTAAGTGATGTTGTTGAGTCTTGTTATAAGGCATTCAAAGATAATGATGATCTTGTAGGGAATAGTATAATGGTCTTAATGACCTTTGGGCATGGTTGAGCCCTGAATGAGGTGTAATCCTCTTATGATGATAAGGGTTGATACCCTATGATATTGTGAAAAGGATTTATATCTTGTGATTGTATGATGACTAGTGTGGTCTCATGTATGGCAAGTGAATAGTACCATGTGATGATGAGATGAGAAATTATGTTTCGCACGTTTTATATCTTTTCAAAGTTGTGATATTTATATACTTGCTAGAAGTGAATTAGGGTTTGTATGTCCACTTGTTTGATGCAGCCTTAATTCACCCAATTGGCATAACTAATCAAGTGCAACTCTAATCATGTATTGCCATGTGTTGTAGAACCATATTCAATGTCATAACTTTTTGGATGGTGAAATGAGTATTCCTAAGGGAAACTCAGAGTGCATACTGTTGAGTATGTGGGAGTGGCAGGGTGAGGATATATCTTTGTTATCCACAATGCAGATTGTGTAGGTTGGATATGGTCACGCCTCATACATCTGATGTGATTGAGAACGGATGTGGTCGTGTCTCCGTGATTATAATATGATGTTATTAGAGGAGAATTGTGGTTGTATCTCAGTGATTGAGTTTGAATACCCTGGTTTCTAGCGATGTGACCTGTACTAAGGGCGGACTAGTGGTTAGCAGCCTGACTATATGTTGTTGTGGTGGCATGTTTGGCTGATATGCCTCTTCCTTTTTACTCGTACTGACCGATGGGAAGAGATCTTAGGATACTGGCACTCCTAGATCTTGTATAAAACCGAATATCCCTTCGCAGGGGTCGGTTGGACTTTTAATGGTACGATTCAAATTCCCCATGGCGTAATAAAAGATGTAATATAGCCGTGTAGCATATGTTTTTAGGGTTATACACAATGTTTCACATTGGATTATAACCGTTGTTTGTTATCTTTACATAAATATGATACTTCGTGCAATTAAGAGATAGTAGATAAACTTATGTTGTGGATATGCTTAAGATTGTAGATGCATACATACATTAGCCATGCTTATGTTGATTACTATACTGCTACTACTGATTATAATCATGATGCTAGATATCTCATGTTGTTAGTTGTCTTTAGCATGATAGCCATGCCTTTGTTACTAGAGATGCATATACTGCTAATCTTGCTTATGCAGATAGTTGCGCTTAAGTTGTTAACTCTTCTTATGATGTTAATATGTTTGACTTATTAGACATGCTAATGTTGTTAGCTATGCTTATGTGGCTACACTTATTCATAATGATAGAGTCTCTATGTTACTGGACTTGCTTATGATGCTAGATATGCATATGCTACTGAATTACTTATATGGTCAACAATATAAAGGATGATAGTCTGGCTAATGATGATAGATATTATCTTCTCCTTTATGTATTTTCTTAATCATCAATACTGCTGATCTTATATGTTATATCTGATTAAACTACTTAACTATTTAATTACTTAAAAATGTTATAATCAATAAATGTTGTTGGAGGTTATATCTCTTGATGGGACATGGGTCTCACCCTTGTGCTTCACCACATTTTTTTAGGTAATCAGAAGTGAAGAAAACAAACATGTAGTAGAAAATAGGAGCTATAGTAATGAATCTTTGAGAAAGTTGATTAGATGTCTAGTGTGTCCTAGAGTCGTCCCTGTACTCTCAGGTCTGGGTAGGAAAAGTTTGTATATGGTGTTTCAAATGAATCAAAATTTTATTAGCATGTTAATGCTTGTTTGTGTGGCATATACAAATATTGTTAACCTGTGTATATATGTTGTGGTTAAGGTGATAGAACAATCTGTATCAAATTCTTATCATAGTATGGATAAAAGAAAGATGTTGGACTTATGCAAATATTTTGAGCAGGTGCTGACGTTGAAATTGGTTTTAATTTACCCATATTTTTGGGTATGTGGTTAATTGGTGATTGGTTGTGTTTTATCTTTTCAGTAATCTCATTTAGTGTAACATGTTCTCACACTATATGATAGGAATAGAGATATATAGAGATAGTTCTTGAAAAATCTCTCGACCTGGTAAAGAGATAACATACATTGGCAATCTATACTGAAGGGTTCAATATGCACAAATTCAGTGGGAGAGATCTTATCCATGTTACATGGAGTTAGTATCTCAGATGCCAAGTGTCCCAAATTCATATGAAGAATAAGAACACATCAAATAGATATGGATCTAACATGTATATAATCATCCCATTATCTTGTATGTATTAGACATGACATGAAAATATGCTTTCATCATCTTGTATGTATTGGACATGACAATATGATATGCCCATCTTGTTAACTCGCATGACAAATGGATGTCTATCTACTTTTAGTGAGAGTCATTGGAATACCATGAAGAACTTTTTTGGTACTTATGAAGTACTAGTAGTACAGAAATAGGTTATAACGTCACTACATGTAGGGTCGGTTTTACCAAATAACTGACTTTATATGTCTAAAAAAAATGCGGGCACCACTTAAGACCTCTTAGGTCGGTTTTTTTAAATAAACCGACCTTGTAGTGTAACTCTATAGGGTCGGTTTTCCAAATAACCGACCTTATATGTATATAAAAAACGCGGGCACCACTTAAGACCTCTTGGGTCGCTTTTCTTAAAATAACCGACCTTGTAGTGTATCTCTATAGGGTCGGTTTTCCAAATAACTGACCTTATATGTCTATAAAAAATGCGGGCACCACTTAAGACCTTTTGAGTCACTGTTTTTAAAATAACCGACCTTGTAGTACATCTCTATAGGATCGGTTTTTCTAAAATAAGCAACCTTATAGACAATTTTTCCGGCGGCAAAAAATTTGCTTGGTTTTAGCTTCCCACCTCGATCTATAGGGTCGGTTCTACATTATAACCGACCCTACAACGATCCTGGGTCGACAAATTCGTCGACCGAATAAGAGTTGAATTTCACGTATACAAGCACCTATAGGGTCGGTTTTTTCTTTATAACCGACCTTACAGTCCTCCTCGGTTCAGCACCTTTAAGGTCTGTTATTCTTACAAAACCGACCTTAAAGGCCTCCTCGGTCGACAAATTTGTCGACTGATATCTATTCTGGATCCAGATAGTTCACGCATGTATAAGCACATCTAGCATCAGATTTGCACTTATAACTGACCTTAGAGCCTTCCTCAGTCGACCAATATTTCGACCGATTCACTTGGTCGACAAATTCGTCGACCGATAAGTACCTCTAAGGTCGGTTTTTTCCTTAAAACCGACCCTAGAGGTACTTATGCGAAGGAAATCTGGCTCTTTCTCGATCGACAAATTCGTCGACCGATATCTATTCTGGATCCAGATAGTTCACACATGTATAAGCACCTCTAGATTCGGATTTGCACTTATAACCGATCTTAGAGCATTTTCGGTCGACAAATTTGTCGACCGATAAGGAGTCAGTTTTCATGTGTATAAGAAACTTTTAGGGTCAGTATTTTCTTAATAACCGACCTTAGAAGTCCTTTCGGTCGGCAATATTTTCGACCGAAACATATCGGTCGATGAATTTGTCGACCGAGGAACGACTAAAAAAATCAACCGTCGTAACGGCTAAAAAAATCAACCGTCATAACGGCTAAAAAAATCAACCGTCGTAACAGCTAGAATTTCAACCGTTAACGGCTATAAATACGACCGTTAACCGTCTTAACGACTATTTTTTCGATCGACCGTTGGCCGACCGATAGACGACCGTTGCGGCCGTCGGTCGACAAATTGTCAACCGAAATTGGCTCTGTTTTGCTATAAATAGCACCCAAAATGATCCATTTCTTCACACATTCACATTCTCACTTCTCTAGCTCCTCTCTAGTGTATTCTTGTGAAAATCTTTAGCTTCTCTACATCCAATTCTTACTTGCTATTTCTCCATTTCAAAGCAACGAAATGGCTTCATCATCTACGCGTGGAAAGAAGCAAGTTGCAGGTAGGAAAGGAAGGACGGGCCTTGCACTGCTGCCGGTCATCAACGACGTCCCTTTCATTGACCAAGCTGCAGTCGACCGCTACCTCAGGCTCTCCTCAAAAAATCCTCTTCCACGACGGCCAGTCGACGTCATGGACTTCCAAAGCATTGTCGATTTGGAGGAACTTTTCGAGGTGCAACATTTGACTGATTTTCTAAATCCCTCCTTCCAATCCTACTCCTCCAAACTAGTTAATGAATTCTATGCCAATTTAGCCGAACATCCTGAACATGATTCCTTCTCCTCTATGGTTGGTGGGTATGGATTCCATTTTACTGAGGAGAGTATTCTTGATATGCTTGACATAGATATAGAAGAATATAAATTTTTATTGATCTCACTAGAGGAACTCCACTCAACAAACTCTCCCAAGATAACACTACAATTAGCCTTAGTGATGTTAAAAGAGCCATCTTACAATCAAATATGACTTGTCATGAAGATAGGGGTACCTATTATGCCATAAATTTAAAACCTAAAGCTAGGATCATAAATCTCATTGTTGCCACCAATATCCATCCTAGAGCAAACAAATCTGAAGTACCCACCTTTCGTATGTACCTTATCTATTCCATTCTCAAAAGTATTCCCATAAACTTTATTCATATCATCATTAAGAATATGTTTGAGTTTTCTGGCAATCCACCATATGCTGACTTTGTATGCCAAATCACTCAACATTTTCTTAAGAAGAATATTGAGGACGACTTAGGTTACACATGGGATAGAAAACCCCAAAAAATAAGTAAAAATATGGTGGAAAAGATGGGAATTGACTTTGGCCACAAAAGGGCTAGGACTGAAGGGGAGACATCCACCCAAGACATACCTCCACCACCTCCTCCTACCAACCTACCCCATGATCCTATTACAAATACCTTGACATACATTGCTGGCTCCCAATATCACCTAAGTAGGCAATTGGATTATAATCACCATGGCATGACTTATTTAAACCAAAGGATGCAAGCTCTCTCTCCTAACCAACCTGATGAATATCCCTATTCCCTTAATCCTGGCATGATAAATCCCTACAATCCTTCCTACAACTACTATCAAACTCCACCTCCACCATCTCCTGATCTCACACATACTCAGTTTTCCCCAATTCAACTTCAAGACATTGCTTCCAACTTTCGCTTTGATCATGTTCCCACCTTCTTGGAGGCTTATGCCTTAACCATGACAAGTGCCTTGGAGTGGCAGACACTGGTCAAATATTATGGAGCTGAGCCCTTTCTTGGAAAAGACCTAGACATTGATGTAATCCTTCGGTCTTTCCAGTGAGATTATGAGATATCTTTGTAATGATGTAATGTATATCTTTTTATAAAGCAAGTATGTCATGTTTCATCTTATAAAGTGTATGGGCATTAAATTGTTATGAATAAAAGTGTTTTCCATGGCTTCATTTGGACATATACATGTTATATAAGAATATTGTTATTTCAAATGATTGAAAAATAAATTATGGCTACATTTGACAAAGCATCACTTGGTTAATCTCATACACACACACTTGGTACTTAATTTAAAACATTGAAACAGGGTTAATCTCGGTCGAAAATATTATCGACCGAGACAAATTCGGTCGACAATATTATCAACCAAGGATGACTTTAGGGTCGGTTTTTTCCTTATAACCGACCCTAGAGCTCTTTCGTTCGACAAATAGTCGACCGACTGAATTTTTGAATAGAGTTTAGTACTTTTCAAAACGTTATAAAGAATTGGGATCTCAATCTTTTGTCTCATTGTTGGGAATTCACATCCCTCAATACCACCATCATCACATTTGCTGATTCTGGGGATTCAAACCCTTAGTTCGTCACTAAACATGGTTATCACTTATCAGGTAACTATTACCTTCAGGTCTTCTGACCAAGGTATTCAAGATATTTGTTACATAATCATCTCAATTTCATATCAACCATATCAATTTCATATCAACATCATGTAATACAAAAATAACATCTCTATTCCCTCATTAGGGTTAGAGTTTCCCATCTTTATCAATTAGGGTTCACATATCATCATCCCATATTGAAATTTCACATAACATTATCCCATATTAGGGTTTTTACACAACACCACCCTATATTAAGGTTTCACATAACATTTCTGTATTAGGGTTTCACAAAACATCATTCCATATAAGGGTTTCACATAACATTATCCCATATTAGGGTTTCATACGACATCACCATATATTAAAGTTTCACATAACATAATTATTAGGGTTGTGGAAGCACTTTAGAGCTCCTCGGTCGATGAATTTGTCGATCGAGACCCCTTATAGGGTCGGTTATTAGAAAAACTGACCCTACAGGTGCTTCTAAGAAAGAAATCTTCTTCTTTCGGTCGACAAATTTGTCGACCGACATATTCGGTCGACGAATTTGTCGATCGAATGAAGCCAGAATTCTTTCTTAGAAGCACCTCTAGGGTCGATTTTTCTAATAACCGACCTTATAGGGTCTCGATCGACAATATTGTCGGCCGACAATATCCAGTTTAGTTATTCACAAATGTATAAGCACCTCTAGGGTCAGTTATACGAAAAAACCGACTCTAGTGGTGCTAATACGAAGAAATCTTGCTCCTTCTCGGTCGACAAATCGTCGACCGAAACGAGTCAGATTTCTTCGTATTAGCACTTGTAGCGTCGGGTTTACCTATTAACCGACCGTAGAGGTCTTTCAGTCGACAAATTCGTCGACCGAGTTTGCGTTTGATTGTTATTAAACAACCCCGACATATGCACCGTTTATCTGTAGAGTTGGGTTTTGTTTGTTAACCGACGCTACAGTTTTTTGCTCCGTGCAAAAAGACAAAATTTTAGTCTTTTTCCTCCCGCGAAACCCCTTTTCTCTTTTCTAATATCTCTCCCGTGGCGCTGCGAAACCCCTTTTCACTTTGTCATTCCACCGTTGCCGCTTCTCCGTGAAACCGTTGCCGCCTCTCCACACCGCCAAGAGGATCGTGAATCTCGTCGTCGCCGCGAAAAGGATCGTGAAGCTCGTCGTCGCCGCCTTCCCCTCTTTCTCCACGAAGCCCGTCGTTGCCGTGAAGCTCTTCATTGCTGTGAAGCTCTTCGTTGCCGTGAAGCTCGCCGTCGCCGCCTTCCACTCTTCCACGAAATTCGCCACCTCTCCGTGAAGTTCTTCTCTTCCTCCACGAAGCTCGCTGCCATTTCCAAGTAAGTTCGAGCTTCCTTCGTTCCTTGTTCCCTTCATTCCCGCCCGCCGCCATTGCTGCTTCCAGGTCCATCTCAGTCGACAATTAGTCGACCGAGAGTCCACCTGCGCACAGCGTCCAGGTCCACTCTCGGTCGACAATTTGTCGACCGAGAGTGGACATGGACGTTGCGCGCAGGTGGACTCTCGGTCGACTAATTGTCGACCGAGATGGACCTAAATTGTCGACCGAGAGTGGACCTCGACGCTGCGCGCAGGTGGACTCTCGATCGACTAATTGTCGACCGAGATGGACCTGGAACTTATTTATGTTGGAGCTATAAATGTTTTAATCATATTTGTTGTAATGTTCACAAATAGTTCTGAATATTATAATGATTTCAATCTTTAGACTGTTGGAAACGGCCTTACTTTGCTAATTTGTACAAGTATTTTCCATTTTATATGATTTGATAACTGAATAATAAAAACTTGCATGTGTTTTTTCATATGTAATCATAATATAAATTTTAGAAATTAATACTAGATTAGAGATGTGTACTCCTAGATTGACACTTTAGGGTTGATGCATGATGTTTAACTTAATATATAAATATGAAAATAATGCATTTATATATTAACTAAGAAACTCGTTCAAAATTTACTCATTAGGAGTAAACTTTGGATAGTCCCCAGTTTGGGACTGTTTTTGGATATTTTAATCTCACTTAGGATATACCTGTATAATGTATGTTTAGTTTTGTAGATTATTTCAGTAGGATTTCTCCATTTGTTCTCTGGGTATATATGCGAGTGGTTATTTTCCATTTACATCGGTGTACTTGGAGAACTTAGGGGAAATGCTGTTGAAATTTTCTTCAAAACTAAACATACATTATACAGTTACTAGTGAGATTAAATATTCAAAAATGGGATAGGTGGTACACTTTAGTATATAAAATTAACTTTCTATCAATAAAAACTTACAGATTATTATAGTATCAATATTAAACTGTTAGTTTTATAATTAATTTTAATGTGATATAGAAAATGGATCGAAGTTGGATGTCTATCAAGAACCGTTGCAGTCCAGAGTTTGCCAAAGGTCTTGATGAATTTATCAGATTTGCTGAGGAACATAGGAAACTACCTACATATAGGCTATATTGTCCATGTAGAAATTGTTGTAACAATTTGAAAGTTGATACTGGTGAGGAAATTAAGAATCATGTCATATCCAATGGGATCATACAAGGTTATAATGAATGGTATTGGCATGGAGAGAAATTGAATTATGGAGCAGAAAATGTCGATACTAATAGTTGTGGCATAGAAGATATAGATAATGATGATAATGTTAATGATGAACCGATTCAAGATGACCAGATTCAAGATGATATGATTGATGAGATGCTACGTAGTTGTCGGGACAATGTCATTAATCCACCTTCTTTATTTGCAAACATTGTCCATGATCCTGAAAAACCATTATATAAGGGTTGTACTAAGTTCACGAGGTTGAGTGCTGTGATGCGATTATACACTCTTAAAGCTCAAAACCGGTGGAGTGATAAGAGTTTCACTTCACTGTTGTCTTTTTTAAAGGAAATTCTTCCTGAAGGCAACGAGCTTCCAATTTCAACATATCAAGCAAAGAAAATAATGTGCCCAATGGGAATGGAGGCTAAGAAGATTCATGCATGTCCAAATGATTGTGTGTTATTTCAGAAGGACTATAGTAATTTGATAAATTGTCCAAAATGTGGTGCGCCAAGGTATAAGACTACAAATTCAGCTAAGGCTAAAAATGGATCTCCTGCCAAGGTGATGTGGTATCTACCAATAATACCATGATTTCAACGCTTATTTGCTAATACATAAGATGCGCAAAATTTGTCTTGGCATGGGGAGTTAAAGGTCAATTATGATGGCATCCTACGACATGCATCTGATTCACCACAATGGAAGAAAATTGATTTATTATACCCTCAATTTGGTAAAGAACCAAGAAACCTAAGACTTGGACTCTGTACAGAAGGAATGAATCCCTATGGTAAATTAAGCAGCCAGCATAGTACGTGGCCTGTTATGATTGTTACATACAATCTTCCTCCTTGGTTGTGTATGAAAAATAAGTATGTGATGTTGTCAACATTGATATCAGGGCCCAAGCAACCTGGAAATGATATTGATGTTTACCTTCAACCTCTAATTGATGACCTAATGAAACTATGGGAGGAAGGTATTATGACATATGATGCTTCACGTAAAGAGATCTTCAGTTTGCGTGCTATGCTATTTTGCACGATTAATGACTTTCCATCTTATGGAAATTTGTCTGGATATAGCATAAAAGGATACAAAGCATGTCCTGTTTGTGAGGAAAATATTGATTCAATCAGACTGAAACATGGTGGTAAAATCGTATATCTTGGTCATCGGAGATTTCTCCCACCAGTGCATCCTTATCGAAGGCAACGCAAAACCTTTAATGGGTCAACTGAGGAACGAAGTGCTCCTAAACCTATACCCTGGACATGTTGTATATGATAGGGTGAAACATATTGTTAATAAATTTGGAAAGAGTTCAAGTAGTCATACACTCGCATGTGACAAATCTCTATACAAGAAGAGGTCAATATTCTGGGATCTTCCTTATTGGAGATATTTGGCAATTAGACACTGCATTGACGTCATGCATGTTGAAAAAAATATTTGTGATAGCATCATCAGTACGCTATTGAACATACCGGGAAAGACTAAAGATGGCATCAAATCTAGAAAAGATTTAGAATTAATGGGTATTAGAAAAGAATTATCAGTGGAGATCAGGGGTCGCCGCACATATTTTCCACTGTCTTGTTACACTTTGTCAAAGAAAGAGAAAAAGATTTTCTGTGAGTGCTTGTATAATATTAAGGTTCCACAAGGATCACCAAATAATGTTGCTGAGAACATAAAATGGCTCGCCTTTAAGCCAAAAATGGATGTCATGCCATATGAAGGTTATGACATTAACGGATTTTCATACTACACAAAGCGTCAAGATGAAAGTAGTGTAGTTCAAAATAGTGGGGTCACTGTTAAAGCTTGTTCATTGTATTTTGCTAGTGCCAAAGATAAAAGACCACGCGAAGCTGAGATGTCATATTACAGCGTCATTGAGGACGAATGGGAAATGGACTATACAAATTATTGAGTTCCTATATTTAGGTGTAATTGGGTTGACAACAATAAAGGAGTTTTAGTGGATGAGTTGGGTTTCAAATTGGTGAATTTTGAAAATATTTGTTTCAAAGATGAGCCATTCATCATGGCAAACCAAGAAAAATAAGTATTCTATATTGATGACCCGGCAAATAAAAATTGGTCTGTCATTCTTAATGGAAAAAGACAGTTTATTGTAGATCCTATAAATGAAGAAGAATACTATGAAAAGTATGATGATTCCAGTCCATTCTCAGTTGGTTTGCCAAGTGTAAATGTTGAAGATAACACTGATGAATATTATAAATGTCAAGACCATGCTGAAGGAATTTTCCTTGACTAACAACTCAACCAATACTAAAGGCATGTATTCTTTGAATTATTTATTTTATTATCATGTATACCTTATCACTTGTGCTTTTATTATCACTTATTTTTTTATCATGTATACTTGCAGGTTTTAAAATGGCGAGTGAAGATGAACATTTTGAGCATGAGCACCATGAAGATGAACATTCTGAGCATGAGCACCATGAGGATGGTAGTGGTGATGCTAAGAACTGTAGAGATCCTACATTGATGTGTAGGTTGCAGGAGCTCAGGGCTAAAGGGGATAAATTGTCAGTCCAGTTTGATATGACAGGAGCATCTTTTGGGGAACATGCTAGTGCTTTCAAGCATACGTAGGGGCGACCGCACGCACTAAGGTGCCAATAGATATAGAAAATTGGCATGATGTTCCTAATGCCAAAAAAGACCTCATATGGAAAGATATATTTGTGAGTGGAAGTGATATGTTTTTTATCTATTGATTCTAATTTAGTTTGCTTGGAATTAAATCCTTTTCAAAACAACATTATTAATTGCTTCTTTTGTATGTATAGGGTTTTTTTCATCTAAATGAAAAAGATCACAAGAAAAGAGTGCTACAATGTTGTGGTGTACGATGGAGGGGTTTTAAGACATATCTTGTAAGAGAATTTATAAATAATCCTAAACAAAAGAAGAAAGCTACATATGTATATATTTTTATTGATCCTGAGGTGTGGGAAAGATTTGTTGCAGCTAGGAGATCGGAAGAGTTTCAGGTAATAAAGATTGTGATGTATTGTATGAATATTTAATTTTATACAATTAAGCAGGTGAATCTTTTTATACATGTTTGCCAGGTCTAAATTGCAATACCTCGTTTTAAATGATCAGGCTATTCACCAGGCTCAAAAGGAAAGACGGGCTAAAAATGTGCATGACCATCGCTTGGGGCCCGGTGGTTATGCCTTCCGCTGCCAACTACAAGAGAAGCAATCATCTTCTGGAGAAGAATCTAGTACAACTCAAGTTGAGCGACCACCCCGACACATGACATGGATTGATGCTAGAAAGAATCGAGCCGGTGAAATTGTCAACCCTGCAACTAAGGAGGTGGCACAAAAGATGGTAGATTTATCCCAACTAAGTAAAGAGTAACTTCCACATACTTAGATTTATTTATATCTAATTGATATTGTGATTTAATATTTTTATTAACTATGAATAGATTGATCTCGACGAGCAAAGGAAGGAAGGAAAGTTCATCCCAACTGGCTACATGGATGAACTAGCAGTTTCTCTTGGTACGAAGGAGCATCCTGGCCGTGTTAGGGGATTAGGAGCTGGCATAGGATTCAAGTCTTATTTTGGCCCTTCGCAATCTAAAAGAGGTCGTGCAGGAGGTCTTACACAAGAGGATGTTGAAGCATTAGTAGCACATAAAGTAAAAGAAATAATGTCTTCATATCAGCCTACTCAACCTTCTCAACCTATTCATACTGCACGTCTCTCAAGTGATGAGGTACAAGGCCATGCTATAGTTGTAGAAGGTCATGGGAGCACTCTCGATGAACCACCACAACAATCTGCAGTAAGTTTTTTTCTATATGTTGTGTTATTAGTAATGATAAATATATATGATAATATATAGTTGTAACATGTATCTGTTCTACTATTTCTTATATAACTTATATTATTTCAATCTAGGTTGGTATGAACTGTAAAATTGCAGTGGAGGTTCCAAAATATAATGTTGTGGCAGCAGGCAAAGTGTACAACCTTGGTGGTACATTGCATTGCCAACAAATTACTGATGACATCTGCCGTGTGTCCATCCATCTTGTGTATGATGAAATGGGGGACAAACCACTACCCATACCTAATCCTGAATATAGTACAGTTGAAGAAGCTGAGGGTGCTATGGTGGGTTGGCCTAGACACTTGGTTATTAATGACAAGGTATACCTTATTTCTACCATATTTTTCATATTTGACTGCATATATGAACTCATGTAATATAAGTATGTAATTTAATTAACATGTTTGTAAACCAAAAAGTAAAACTTCTGCTAGTCGTCCTCCTATGCCCAAGCCATCTTTCATTCCCGAAACTACATTCGATGAATTGGGAAGCAAATCTAAATGTTTGTGTTGATACTTAGCTAACCAAAGATCGGGATCAAATATGATGGTCAAGTTAACAGAAGATGCAGTTGGGAGGGACTTTGAGAATTTTATTTTTCTTGATGATATTATAGAGTTGTTCCGGTATGATTGGTTGAACACTTCGATAATAGAAGTATGGATAAGGTAAGGATCTATCAATATATATAGAAATGTCCAATGCAAATTTTTAGCTTATTTCTACATATGAAAATAATTACAAATGTTTAACAGCCATTTATATACCGAGGTCACCAACTTTGATATAAAGAATATTGCATTCTTAGTTCCTTCGGTCACTAGTCAGGTGGAGACAAATAATATTGAGGAAGTGAATGAGTACTTCTCTGATGCATTCAAATATTTTGCTAGTGAGGGGAAGGAAATTATCCTAATTACTTTTAACGTCCAGTAAGTATTATTATTCAATATAATTTTAATAATGAATGAAACTATTTATTTTAATGTTTGTTTTATTCTTACTCAGAGCTAGACATTGGGAATTACTGGTGATTGTCCCAAAATTGATGACTCTTTATTATCTTGACCCAATGGGTAAAACAACAAGGAGTCACAAACTGAAATTGTCAGCTATGGAGTAAGCATAAATTTAATCAATTGCTTCAACATGATATTTTATTTAGAATTTCTATTTTACCAACTATCGTTTAATTGATAGGGGTATAAAGGCTTTTCGTGAAGCTGGAGGATAAATACCCACAAAATTAAAGACATTGACTTTGAAAAATGTCAAGGTAGCTACTTTGACAACTGCTTAGTCTTATATGTATTAATTTTTCAATTCTAATATGTCAACTCTTATAGTCTTATCTCAACTGCTGTTTATAGTAGTTTACTAACATTAAGTATAATTCGTTATTAGTAGTGTCCTATGCAAAATAATGACTGGGCTTGTGGCTACTATGTAATGAAATACATGCAAGCTATTGTCAAACAAGCATCACATGACATTCAGACTATAAGTCAGGTAATAAAGAATAACATCATAAGTTTACAAGTGATTGTAGTCATTTTTATAAAATATTAGCATGTGCATTTTCTGTTACAGATCTTTACAACTCAGCCTTACACACATGTCGACTTGAATGAATTCCGAGAAGAGTGGTCAGAGTGTTTTATAAGTGAAGTCGAAATAGCATTGGATTAAATATTTCGGCTCCATTTATGTATGTAGTTTGAGTATGTACTCTTTCATATTTTTACTTTTGTAATATGTCATCTCAGACTTGCACTCTATAATTTTGTAAATTATGATATTTATTATCATTTTTGTTATGAATGTGTGGTTTTGAATGGTGACGGTTGAGAATCAATGCTCCCCTCTCCCAGAATATATGAATCTTCTTGTTCTTCTGTACTATATCAATTCTGTAGAATTTTTTTAAAAAAAAATCATAACTTCTAGTGTCGGTTTTTTAAATAACCGACCCTATAGAAGGAATTCATTGTACACTCTTCGGTCAAAATTTTTTCGACCGAAATAGAACTTCTAACGTCATTTTTTGTAAAAAACTGAGTCTACATGTCCTCTATAAGGTCGGTTTTTTGAAAAAACCGACCCTAAAGATTGAATAAAGCATTTTAGTGTAAGACTCGGTCGACAAACTTCTTGACTGAAATACTATCGGTCGAGAAGTTTTTCAACCGAGTCTTACACTGAAATGTTTTATTCCATCTTTAGGGTCGGTTTTCTCATAAAACCGACCTTATAAAGAGTTTTCGGTCGACAATTTTCTCGACCGAGAGTTACCACTGAAATGGTATTCAATCTTTAGGGTCGGTTATTTCATAAAATTCGACCCTATAAATGTTCTCGGTCGACAATTTTCTTGACCGAGAACGTTTACAGGGTCGGTTTTTATGAAATAACCGACCTTACAGGCTCCTTTTTTCTCACCTAGGTCAGAATTTTTACAACCTCTTGCGTCGGTGTTTACTCTGTAAGGTCGGTTTTATTTGGTTAAATAATCCGACGCTATAGACAAAATTCTGTAGCGATGCCCACCTAGGCATCGGTTAAAAAGTGATGCTGCAGGCTTTAAAAAACCAATGCTACAGACCATTTCTGTACTAGTGGTTCTATGGTAATGAAAGGAAGAGTTGAGTGTAAAGAGCTGCACAGATGCAATCTTCCGAAATGATAGAAAATGATAGCAAAATAGAAAATATAAAAGTGAATATGAGTTGATAAATGGAAACATTTTGATTTAAAAGCGGTTTAATTCTTAAAGGGAATGTCGAGTATCCTTGTGTTATGAACATCAGAGGATACTATATGTGACGACAATCGCCAAACTGACAAACAAATCGTCATTAATTAAGCGGAATTAAACATACACAACAGATTAATGAAAATCACTAAAAATTAAAACCATTTTTCAAAGAGATCCATTCCAAAGAAAACTCTTACTGAAAGGTCCAAAACCTTATATACATCATTATTCACATTGTACATATGCAGTACATCTCATCTCGAGAATAACATATAACAGTTGCTTTACCAAACTATACATGAGAAACATAAAACCTCAAGGCATGTAAGCCAAAATCTCTTATTGATTCATAAAACCAGTACAAACCAACTCCAAGGACCTGAGAGTATAGAGACGACACATATGACTCATATCTACAAGACATGACAGACAGTACACTCAACCTGAGTTGTCACTGTTGCCTCAGTTGTTGTTCTTCCTTTGCAAAAAGATCTTCACCTCCTCATGCACGTCCACCTAAAAATTTGGGTCCCACGGGGGTGAGACAATTGTAATTGTCCCAGCGAGAGATATAACTCTCCACCAACCACATTATTATCACAGATTAAGCATTTATAAACTGAGCAGAGATTTGTTTTATATAAACAAGCAGGATAATTCACTATATGAACAAAATGAAGTAATCTCCTTTCATAAGGAGAACATTGCATCTACCCATGGTAGATTATAATTCATCTATCTACTTTGCAAGGAATGTAAAGAAACATAAATAACATCTATCAACTAGAATGTATAACTATATTGTGCATCAAGCAATGTTTCTCGTATTCGATCCTTAAGTAGATATACTACACGGGTGAACATATTTTACAATTCACACTTATGCCCTGAAGAGATGGAGCATACCCCAACCATCTCCAACCGACCACAAAGTTCTCACAAGTTGGTACCATACAAGGTCAATGATAGAGCTGGTTTCCATGACCTCAGACAGTCTCGGTCAGTATGAGACCACATGCATGACATCTCGTGTCACTGCTAACAAGCTGTGCCAGGGTACGTAGGCATCCTCGCTTAGAGATACAGCGTCAACTGCACTCTCTTAGGGGAAACATCTACACACAACCATCCCCAGTCTGAGTCATAGAGACACAAGCACCATACTCCGAGCCACGGGCCAGTGCACCGTGCTCAACACAGAGTCTACGACTGAGGTCGCACTCGAGCCAGGATAGGGCATATAGCCAAATCCCCATTCCTTTTAGGATCGTAAGGGGATCGACTCACACAGTACAGTCCATACTTACGCCCTCACATACTCAAAAGTGTGCACTCCGGGTTATGCCGCGGAGCAACCCGTTTCACCATCCACAAGTTCTGACACTGATGGATCTATGGTTAGGGCAATGTTTTATAGTTTCTAGTGATATATTACATGCATTACATCATTCTTTTAGCATCAAACAAGTTATCTTTACCAAACACAACAAATTCTACAAAGAAAGGTGTAATACATCTATCACGTACTTTTTCAAATCTTTAAAACACGTGATACTTGGGATCTCAATCCCTTATCACATTACTGGGAATTCTCATCCCTTCACATCATCATTATCATGATTACTAGATCTAGGTATTCAAACCCTTAGATCATCACTGAACGTTGTTACCACTTATCAGGTAACTATTACCTCTAGGTCCTCAGACCAATGTATACATGATACTTGTTATACACGCATCTCACATGGCACACTAGGCCCATTAAATATCTTGTCACCTCTCACTAGGCAACAAACTATCACATGGCTCACAAGGCCATTACACATCTGGTCACCTCTCACTAGGCAACAACTTATTCACATAGCTCACAAGGCCATCACACATCTTGTCACCTCTCACTAGGCAACAACTTATGAAATAAGAGAAATACAACCTTCCCATCTTTAGGGTTAGGGTTTTCCATTATTAACCATTTAGGTTTTCAATATCATATTGTCAATGATCAAACCCTAATTCATTGCTCCACACATCTAAGAGCAAACATTGATATTATAAGTATTCCATCATACTTATTTATTCTCATCATTTATATTTAAATGAATCATCAATACAAGGTATGAGTTCCTCTCTCATCCTTATCAGGGTTTGATTACATCATACTTTATTAACTTGGCTTAACGCCTTTCTCAAAGTATGTTAGCCCACACTTATCAAAGTGCATTAAACTTATTACATCTCAATGTAACAATTGACATAACACACTTCATGTGTTACTCATCCAAGTATATTGGACTTAAGGTGCATCAAGGTACATCAACCTTGAAGTGTTGGATGTGATATCTATCATGTCTTGATGTATCACTTCCCTCATCACTTTTAACTTTCTTAAGTTCATCATCTTCTCTTGTATTAGGGTATTTCCCATCCTAATACTTTATGCACTAGCCCATCACATTTATTCTGTAGTGTATTGATCATGACTCATACATTTGAATTGTCCAACCATCATCAATTGATATGGACTCATCTCAGGTTGAGACATTCTTGATATAGGATTAACCATTATCAACCACTTTAGGTGTTTCACCTATCAAGGTATCAGTCATACCATTACTTGGTGTTACACTCATTACTCCTAAGAGTGTCTTACTCTCTCCTTTACAAGGTGTCTTGGGTTGGAGGTGTATGAACTCTCACCATATCGGGTTAGGATTTGTACTTGTCTCCATATCGGGCATGAGGTATCTTCTTGACCTCATATTGGGCACAAGGTATATGTATGTGTCGCCCGTGATACTTATGAGGTATCAACCCATCACCATGTCGGGCTAGAAGTACATTCAATCACCCTATCAGGCTAGTCACCATCTAGGGTTAGCCATGACGGGTTAGGGTTACCATATCATCTAGGGTTGTGTATCGTGCAACCCTATCGTGCAACCATGTCATTCAACTATGTCATACAACCATGTCGTGCAACTATGTCATACAACCATGTCGTGCAACTATGTCATGCAACCATGTCGAGCAACTATGTCATACAACCATGTCGTGCAATAGCACTTGTTATACTTCACTTATATCGGGTTACCCAATTTAGGGTTTCATGTCAACTTAAAAGTATTCATTCAACCTTGTATCGTGTATGGAGTCTATACTTGACTCCTGTCATGCAAGCATCTTGTGCAAGAATCTCGTGCAATATCTTGTGCAACATTTTGTGCAAGACATATTAGACAAGTCATACTCATATCGGGTTATAACTACTTGTATTTATACTTGAACTCGATATCACTTTCACAAAGTGATACCATATTCTTCAAGCTTTAGACCTTTGTTATAACTGATATAATTCATGGTAACAGGTCTACACAACTACTAGAACTCATAATTTCATCAACTATTTCATGAAATTTCGGAATTAAAAGTATTTCACTAATTATAACAATTTAGGTGAAGAATAATAACATGGTTGAGTTCAAGTTATAAAACCCGCCTTAAGAACCACTTCAAAGATCCAAGCTCCAAAGATCCATGTTCCTAAATTTGAAGATGACTTTATCAAAGGTCCAAGGATCGTTCACAACTCCTTCATATACAAGGAATCACCATGGATAAGCAATTGGTCAAGGAGAAAAGAAAGGTTGATCATAACCCTAATTCCATGCTTCAATTCAAGCTTGAAGACAACTATATCTTACCTTAGGGTTAAGTTTTGAGTTCCTTAGCTCCTTGGACGACACCCTAAAACTCTTGGGCGATATGGACTTCCTCTTGGTCGACACAGCTTTGCTTGTGTCCGATACCCCCTCACTTGTTGCCAAAATCACTTCAATTGGCCGGTATCAACTTGCTATGGTCAATATCAACATGGTATGGCTGATATACTTGTTATGGCCGATACCCAAGGCCTATGCATGATACCCTTGTGCTCTTGCACTACATGCCACCCTTCTTGAATGATATGATACTCAATTTCATGATATGGCACTCACTTGGAGTCAAAACACTTCACTCTATGGCCGATATCACCCTATATGGCCGATATCACCATATATGGCCGATATCACCTACTTGGGCGATATGGTCTTGCGATGGGTGATATCCCAAGGCCCATGCACGATACCAAAGCATCCCTTCACAATATGGGAGATCTATGCACGATACCTTAGGGTAGGAGGGTGGTAAGGGTCGCAAAATTGCACAAAGGGGTGAAAATAGGGGTATATATACTTATTGTTCATGAAGAAAGGCAAAAATGAGGTGTCAACATTTTGAGCTAGTAGGTGCCACGTGTCATGCATGGGTGACAGGTGTACATGCATGCATCAACATTTATCTTGTCTTGAAAAATGGTTGAGGATCATCTAGGGATGCAAATTCGTCCATTTCGTATCCATTTGGATAAGTCATCTAGGTTTAATCACTATTTTAAGTCAAGCTGATACACTTTTTCTAAGGAAACTTGTTGGCCGTCACACCTCACCTCCTTGAGGTTCTTTGCACGATATGGCCATTTCCAAGAGTTCACAAAACGATATGGGACACCTCCTTGGGCTCCATGGCCGATAGGCACTCATATATAAGATTTTCAACTTGATACAACTCAAGGTAAGCTTCCAAATTCAACCCTTTTTCTTGGTCATTTCATCACAAAGATTAACATCATGCATAATGGAATAAAACATTGTGTATCATTCATTTTATATCCTATAAATGATACATATAGTAAATAGGAACACTCTAGAGGCGGTAATTTGCAATATCAACCCCACATTTTGGGTACATTACAATTTATACCAAAATTGGTGCACAAGGTACCAACATTGTTCAAACAAGTTCAAACATGGAATTTAGGCTTTCCACAAGCCACCACCTTGCATCATTCTCTCAATAATGATGCTACAACACATGAGGCATTTTCAATATGTGACATTTTGCATTATAGCCCCTCAATTTGGGTAAATTGCACTTTGGTCCAAAATAAAGGAAAATTGCTCAAACAACATTCAATCGGGACCAAACTTGAAAATGAGTGTTTCAAATGATAACAAATCACCTTAGAGGGTTATATTAAAGTTCTAATCAACTTAATTAGCCAAAACAAATAGGGTTACCTCATAACCCAGGTCAAGGTCGTTACAAGTTATAAACCCCTAACAAGGATTTCGTCCCCAAAATCCCAGGTAAAGGAAGACAGATATTATTCATTCATCATACCATCAAGTCTCCACATAACATCTTAATGTCATGGAGATGACATAGAACTATGGTCAACACAAAGTTCTTCCACACAGGGTTATCATTGAATATGTCACACAGGGCACATATTCCACTGTCTTTTCATTATTGACTGTAGAGTCAACTTTGTGTCAGGTAATACTTTTCTTAGTCAGAGAAACATCATACATACCTTATTTAACTCAGGTGTCAAACCTTACTAATTTGTCACCTTTCTCAACTTAGAACTTTATGTGACATGATTCTTGATTCTGGGGAGTCTCCCATACTCCTCATTTAACATTTCACTTTTAAAGGAAAGACCAGAGTTATGTTCTATCACCCACTTGTGACTACAAGTATTATCATGCATCTGTTGTACCACCCAAATCTACTGACACAACACTAAAATTTCTTATGACTTGTATCAGTTATCCCTTTAATTGTTTATTTTCTTGTCATAAGGAGAGGCTACTTATTAAAAAAACATATCTTAGAGGTATCTCTAGATGTTATGTATAAACTGCCTCAACAATCTGAATAGGGATATTGTAGGAAGTTATCTTTAGCTTGATCAACTTTTCCAAAACAATTCTACTATTGTTCCTTCAACTCATACATCTTTGTTGATGTCATGTTTATGCGGGGCATAAACCCCTAACATATGGTATCCATGCTACTGTATGTAACTAGACTAATTTCAAAGTTGGCCCTTCTAGGTAACCAAACATTACTGCTTGTCAGGAATCATGTTCTCATTTTCTCATATCATTGAAAGTTCTTGGATACTTGGATTCTTTACCTTGGTATCCATTGTATGTGCCAAAAACATATTACATCATCGTCTTTCTTTCATCTTGGGACATTACTTATTACACTTATCTTAATCTTTGAACCAAAGTCTAAGACAAACTGATACTTTTCTAAGTATCCATCAATGGATTATTTCTAATCCATGCACATCAAGTGTCATAATACTCACTTGTTTTCCATGTCCCTGAAAGGAAAGAACACAAAGAAACATATTCCTTTTAGCACCCCATCATCATCCAGGGTTGTTTATCAAAGAGAAGAGATTATCATCTCCTCTTATTATTGCATGATCTTTCAACTATTCATGAGTCATTTACTCATGTCTCATCCTAGGTTCCTTGCCATCAACATAGAAATTATAAGGATGATTACATATCATTATTCCTTTCTTTGTTATTGTCTAACATGTTCATGAACATTTTGTGATTTTATCACATTTCCCATTTCCACATCATGGGAAAAGATCTTTACTATTCACACATGCTTTATCTGACAGGGATAATATCCTTTGTTCTCATTATCTTATCATGAGGATTATACTTTTCATTTCCTCATCCATACAGATTGATCTGAGATCATCTCAGATTCCACTTTATTACACTTAGGATGTGATATACATGTCCATACCATATTTCCAGTTTAGTTATACTCACTAGATTGTCTCAGAATGACTACTTGATTAGAGTAATCAGAAAGATAACAATCTAAGAGTTCCATACTTGCCCTGTCTCCAATAATTATATACCTGGCCAGGGTATACAAGTACTGAGATTAGGTAGTATGCACTTTATGTACTTTCATATTCCTTACTTTTTGTATCATCACAAGCATATGATTTAGCATCCCTAGATTTTATCCAGGAATTACCTCTATACCTCATCCTCTTTCACAGCGATAAGAACAATTATAAAGCATTTAAAAGAATACTAAACAGAATATAAATTCTAGTTCTCATATTTCTTCCCTATGTCCCCATAGGATAATCAATAGAGAAATATGTAACAACAATCCTTTTTATGATTATCATATAATCATCAAGATAAGGGATATCAAAATTAAAAGATCTATATAATTGTTATCCCTCACAGTCATCTACCGCTTCAGGTTGACTCAACACATAGAGTCTAGCTGTTTCATGTTGTTGCTTTTGCCTTTTCACATTATTGGGTTGTAACGTTCATAAGCCTTGCCAAGTCTACCTCAGTTGTTGAGTCATTTCCTCCCTTCTTTTTGAATAAAAGGGTTTAGCATGCTCAACATGTCCATAACTATAGCATGTCTTGTCCTCGTACCATGGTCTTATCAAACTTATTACCGATGTAAAAACTAAGCCATGGGTTCTTACATGTAGAAAGTTAGGACTCTTGCCTTTACTTAGTGATTACTACCCTGGTGCACTAAGCATTTATTGCACTGATGGCACTGAAAGCTTTGTCTTTTTAGAACAACTAGGCACATGTCTCTAGAATTGTAGAGACCTTTCCTTATTTCTCAACTTATTGCCCCATCTTGGGCATTACCATCGCAGATATACTATCTGTCTATACTTATGGCAGAGTCTTTTTCTTGCCATATGCTAATCCTTTCCACATTTTCCACTATTCCAACATGACTATGTCATCTAGGAACCTTTTCAAAGCCCAAAGTTTCTACATTGAGTACTGGTGACCTAGGTTGTAATGCTAGTATCCAACCTACTATATGCATCATTGTTGTCCTAACCTGCCCAACAAGAGCATAAACATAGGATTCTCTATCCTGATCGGGTCATGATGGGAATTCTCAGGCATTCATCCTTCTCTTGCCTGATCCCTTGCACCTTTTCCTGGTGCAACAACATTGCCCTCAACAATGTATTCCTCGTGTTTCCCAGTCATTTATAAACTTCAACCTTTCTTCTGCACAAGTAGAAGTCACTATAGGATATACTGGAGGACACTAACATATACTCAACACCTTAATCCTATGTCTCTATAGACTCAGCAAACCTTAAGCTCTGATACCAAACTTTGTGATGACAGTCATCGAACTGAAAAACAAATCGTCATTAATTAAGCGGAACTAAACATAAATAATAGATTAACGAAAATCAATAAAAATTAAAACCATTTTTCAAAGAGATCCATTCCAAAGAAAACTCTTATTGAAAGGTCCAAAACCTTATATACATCATTATTCATATTGTACATATGCGGTACATCTCATCTCGAGAATAACATATAAGAGTTGCTTTACCAAACTATACATGAGCAACATAAAACCTTGAGGCACGTAAGCCAAAATCTTTTATTGATTCATAAAACCAGTACGAACCAACTCCAAGGACCTGAGAGTACAGAGACGACACATATGAATCATATCTACAAAACATGACAGACAGTACACTCAACCTGAGCTGTCACTGTTGCCTCAGCTGTTGTTCTTCCTTTGCAAAAAGGTCTTCACCTCCTCGTGCACGTCCACCTAAAAATTTGGGTCCCACAGGGATGAGATAATTGTAATTGTCCTAGCGAGAGATATAACTCTCCACCGACCATATTATTATCACACATTAAGAATTTATAAACTGAGCAGAGGTTCTTTTTATATTAACAAGTAGGATAATTCACTATACAAACAAAATGAAGTAATCTCCTTTCATAAGGAGAACATGGAATCTACCCATGGTAGATTATAATTCATCTATCTGCTTTTCAAGGAATGTAAAGAAACATAAATAACATCTATCAACTAGAATGTATAATTGTATTGTGCATCAAGCAATGTTTCTCGTATTCGATCCTTAAGCAGATATACTACACGGCTGAACATATTTTACGAATCACACTAATTCCCTGAGGAGATGGAGCGTACCCTGGCCATCTCCAACCGACCACAAACTTCTCACAAGTCACTACCATACAAGGTCAATGGTAGAGTTGGTTTCCATGACCTCAGACCATCTTGGTCAGTACGAGACCACATGCAGGACATCTCGTGTCACTACTAACAAGTTGTGCCAGGGTACATAGGCATCCTCGCTTAGAGCTACAGCGTCAACTGCACTCTCTTAGGGGAAACATCTACATACAACTGTCCCCAGTCTGAGTCATGGAGACACCAGCACCATACTCCGAGCCACGGGCCAGTTCACCTTGCTCAACACAGAGTCTACAAACGAAGTCGCACTCGAGCTAGGATAGGGCATATAGCCAAATCCCCATTCATTTCGGGATTGTAAGGGGATCGGCTCACACAGTACCGTCCATACTTACACCCTCACATACTCAAAAGTATGCACTCCGAGTTATGCTGCGGAGCAACTCGTTTCACCATCAGCAAGTTCTGACACTGATGGATCTATGGTCAGGGCAATGTTTTATAGTTTCTAGTGATATATTACGTGCATTACATCATTCTTTTAGCATCAAACAAGTTATCTTTATCAAACACAACAAATTCTACAAAGAAAGGTGTAATACATCTATCACGTACTTTTTCAAATCCTTAAAACATGTGATACTTGGGATCTCAGTCCCTTATCACATTACTGGGAATTCTCATCCCTTCACATCATCATTATCATGATTACTGGATCTAGGTATTCAAATTCTTAGATCATCACCGAACACTGTTACCACTTATCAGGTAACTGTTACCTCTAGGACCTCAGACCAAGGTATACATGATACCTGTTATACAAGCATCTCACATGGATCACAAGGCCCATTCAATATCTTATCACCTCTCACTAGGCAACAAACTATCACATGGTTCACAGGCCATTACACATCTTGTCACCTCTCACTAGGCAACAACTTATTCACATAGCTCACAAGGCCATCACACATCTTGTCACCTCTCACTAGGCAACAACTTATGAAATAAGAGAAATACAACCTTCCCATCTTTAGGGTTAGAGTTTTCCATTATTAAACAATTAGGTTTTCAATATCATATTATCAATGATCAAACCCTAATTCATTGCTCCACACATCTAAGAGCAAACATTGATATTATAAGTATTCCATCATACTTATTTATTCTCATCATTTATCTTTAAATGAATCATCAACATAAGGTATGAGTTCCTCTCTCATCCTTATTAGGGTATGATTATATCATACTTTATAAACTTGGCTTAACCCCTTTCTCAAAGTATGTTAGCCCACACTTATCAACGTGCATTAAACTTATTACATCTCAATGTAACAATTGACATAACACACTTCATGTGTTACTCATCCAAGTATATTGGATTTAAGGTGCATCAAGGTATATCAACCTTGAAGTGTTGGATGTGATATCTATCATGTCTTGATGTATCACTTCCCTCATCACTTTTAACTTTCTTAATTTCATCAACTTATCTTGTATTAGGGTATTTCCCATCCTAATACTTTATGCACTAGCCCATCACATTTATTCTGTAGTGTATTGATCATGAGTCATACATTTGAATTGTCCAACCATCATCAATTGATATGGACTCATCTCAGGTTGAGACATTGTTGATATAGGATTAATCATTATCAACCACTTTAGGAGTTTCACCTATCAAGGTATCAGTCATACCATTACTTGGTGTTACACTCATTACTCCTACGAGTGTATTACTGTCTCCTTTATATGGTGTCTTGGGTTGGAGGTGTATGAACACTCACCATATCGGGTTAGGATTTGTACTTGTCTCCATATCGGGCATGAGGTATCTTCTTGACCTCATATTGGGCACAAGGTATATGTATGTGTCGCCCATGATACTTATGAGGTATCAACTCATCACCATGTCGGACTAGAAGTACATTCAATCACCCTATCGGGCTAGTCACCATTTAGGGTTAGCCATGACGGGTTAGGGTTACCATATCATCTAGGGTTGTGTATCGTGCAACCCTATCATGCAAACATGTCATGCAACTTTGTCATACAACCATGTCGTGCAACTATGCCATACAACCATGTTGTGAAACTATGTCATGCAACCATGTCGTGCAACTATGTCATACAACCATGTCATGCAATAGCACTTGTTATACTTCACATATATCAGGTTACCCAATTTAGGGTTTCATGTCAACTTATAAGTATTCATTCAACCTTGTATTGTGTATGGATTCTATACTTGACTCCCTATCATGCAAGCATCTCGTGCAACATCTTGTGCAACATTTTATGCAAGACATATCAGACAAGTCATACTCATATCGGGTTAAAACTACTTGTATTTATACTTGAACCCGATATCACTTTTACAAAATGACACCATCTTCTTCAAGATTTAGACCTTTGTTCTAACTGATATAATTCATGGTAATAGGTCTAAGAAACTACTAGAACTCATAATTTCATCAACTATTTCATGAAATTTCGGAATTAAAAGTATTTCACTAATTATAACAATTTAGGTGAAGAATAATAACATGGTTGAGTTCAAGTTATAAAACCCGCCTTAAGAACCACTTCAAAGATCCAAGCTCCAAAGATCCATGTTCCTAAAGTTGAAGATGACTTTATCAAAGGTCCAAGGCTCGTTCACAACTCCTTCATATACGAGGAATCACCATGGATAAGCAATTGGTGAAGGAGAAAAGAAAGGTAGATCATAGCCCTAATTCCATGTTTCAATTCAAGCTTGAAGACAACTATAGCTTACGTTAGGGTTATGTTTTGAGTTCCTTAGCTCCTTGGACGACACCCTACAACTCTTGGGCGATATGGACTTCCTCTTGGCCGACACAACTCTGCTTGTGGCCGATACCCCCTCACTTGTTGACAAAATCACTTCAATTGGCTGATATCAACTTGCTATGGGCAATATCAACATGGTATGACCGATATACTTGTTATGGCCGATAGACAAGGCCTATGCACGATACCCTTGTGATCTTGCATGACATGCCACCCTTATTGCATGATATTATACTCACTTGCACGATATGGCACTCACTTGGAGTCAAAACACTTCACTCTATGGCCGATATCACCCTATATGGCCGATATCACCTACTTGGGTGATATGGTCTTGTCATGGGCGATATCCCAAGGCCCATGCACGATACCACAGCATCCCTTCATGATATGGGAGCTCTATGCACGATAACGTAGGGTAGGAGGGTGGTAAGGGCCGCAAAAGTGCACCAAGGGGTGAAACTATGGGTATATATACTTGTTGTTCATGAAGAAAGGCAAAAATGAGGTGTCAACATTTTGAGCTAGTAGGTGCCACGTGTCATGCTTGGGTGACAGGTGTACATGCATGCATAAACATTTATCTTGTCTTGCAAAATGTTTGAGTATCATATAGGGATGCAAATTCGTCCATTTCTTATCCATTTGGATAAGTCATCTAGGTTTAATCACTATTTTAAGTCAAGCCGATACACTTTTTCTAAGGAAACTTGTTGGCCATCACACCTCACCTCCTTTAGGTGCTTTGCACGATATGGCCTTTTGAAAGAGTTCACAAAATGATATGGGACACCTCCTTGGGCTCCATGACCGATAGGCACTCATATATAAGCTTTTCAACTTGATACAACTCAAGTGAAGCTTCCAAATTCAACCCTTTTTCTTGGTCATTTCATCACCAAGATTACCATCATTCATAATGGAATCAAACATGGTGTATCATTCATTATATCTCCTCTAAATGATACATATAGGAAATAGGAACACTCTAGAGGTGGTAATTTGCATATCAACCCCACATTTTGGGTAAATTACAATTTGTACCAAAATTGGTGCACAAGGTACCAACATTGTTCAAACAAGTTCAAACTTGGAATTTAGGATTTCCACAAGCCACCACCTTGCATCATTCACTGAATAATGATGCTAAAACACATGAGGCATGTTCAATATGTGACATTTTGCATTATAGCCCCTAAATTTGGGTAAATTACACTTTGGTCCAAAATAAAGGAAAATTGCTCAAACAACATTCAATCGGGACCAAACTTGAAACATGAGTGTGTCACATGATAAAAAAATCACCTTAGAGGATTATATTAAAGTTCTAATCAACTTAATTAGCCAAAACAAATAGGGTTACCTCATAACCTAGGTCAAGGTCGTTACACTATATGGATCTAGAAGTTCATAGAGATGAACTTATAGATATTCCAACCATTAATGACAAGTAGTAATACTGAGTCAAACAATGGAGATAAGTGTTGGGAAAGGAATATCAAATAGCATATTATGGCAACTCCATCTCATACGATATGTTGTACATCAAAGAGATGTGAAACATACAATATACTGACTAAAGCAAAGTGTTGCTAACTCACTGCATTAGCACTAGAGCATCATAAACATGTGGGACATGTTTGGAGATCACTAAGAATATGATTCAAAGGAGATTGGCTCACAGTGAAAGTGGGAGTCTATTTGTGTGTATGCCCTGAGAGCCAATCATAGGATGATTGGATTGGGATACAATAAGATTGATTTGATAAATATATATCAAAGGCAAGCTTCCAATTTATTCTGGTTCAATCAGTTATGAGATAATGATAGAGCAGAATGAATGTCTAGAGAATGACAGTACTCAATGATGTATGTCTTCAGGTTGAGGACGTGAAGAATGAGATCATACGAATGATAAGAGTTTCTACATTCTTGTTTTGTCCCTAGTCATATGTCATTGTGGAAGGTTGATAGACAACAATGACACAACAAGACTAGAGTGTGTGTTTGTTGATGACAAAGTCTCATTAGTCATGATATGTGATATAAAACTAAGCACATAGATACACGTTAGAGAATAGTGTATCGGACAGACCCACCGTGAGAGTGACACATGGAACCATGACATGGTAGTCACAATCAACTCTCACAGTGATGGTGGTGATTGTGATTCTTAGACCTGAAATCACTGCACTCATCACATATCATTGGGTATACTTTGGACATCATCAAACGCAGTCCTAAAATATGGATTGTTATAAAGGTGATGATTTGGTGACTTTGACACATGGGGTTTTGACTGTGAGTGATAGATATGGGATTTGTCCCTCATGAGGGAGTATGATGTCCATGGCCACTTGATAAGCAAAACTGAGAAAGGCATGCGCATGCACGTGTGAGTCAATATGTTATATTGATGGTACACATATCTCAGACAGTCTGCTTTGGATCAAGGAGCATGAATGAACGTTGAAAGGATGATAGCTCCATTCTTTGAGTTCATTCAGGATATCAGAGACAAAGGAATTATACATTCACTAGAACACCAATCATAGACTGTAGGATTGAAAGTTGTTCTCCAACTTTCCTTTTGACTTGGGTAGCACTGATGTGTGACTAGGCACCACTCTTTGCTTATTATGTCATAAGCTATTTATGGACATTCACTACCAATGTGAAATGGGACCTATAGGGTCACACACAAGGGATTTACCTGGATGATGAGTTTATCCATGAATGATGTTTGGATTGATTACTAAAGGTGTTTCGATACTCAATCAAACATTCAATCAATCGACTTGACTCAGAATCATCAAGTTTTAGTGTTGAACTGACTGATTTGAGTGTCAGATTGATTAAGAACTGCATTGATTGTGTTCTACACAATCTAGACCACCAACTAACCGGTTCACTAGGTGAACTGATTGACTCAAGGTCAGTGAGATGACCGGTTCAGTTGGTGAACTGATCGGTTGAACTAGACCAAACGAGCAAGGTTGGGTTGTCCCGATTTGTGAGAAAAGTTTTTCGTTTCACTTGTACAATTCAATTGGGACAAGAATTGATCTTAGTATTAATTCGAAATGAAAGAGGAAAGTCAATTGGAGGAGAGTCAAGAATGTGAAACGACCAGTTCAACTGGTGAACCGATCGGTTCTTACTTCTAACTGACTGATTCATTTGTGAAATGACCAGTTTGGTTGTCGCAGTGCAATCAATTCATGGAAATTCTGGACCCTTCTACTCCCATTTTAGTCATGCATTGGTCGGGGCTGAGAACTCTGACCCTGACCCCTCCTATATATAGAGGGGGTACTGGGGGCTTCTTAGACAACACAACTCAGAACATCAGTTGCTCTGCAAAGTTGTTGTCCTATCTGGTTGTGGTTACTGAGAGAGCCCAAGCAAGTTCTACCCATCCAGGGAAGAATAATGAGGGAAAGATAACTACAGGACAACTAGTTTTGGGAGAGTATGTTGGTGACTAGTACACCGACAGAAGGGGAAAACTCCTTCTAGTGTCTTGTAGGACAGGACGACTAGAGTTCTTGGTGGTCCGTGTGGACTATCTATAGAGGTGGGAGGCTTCTTCCACTCAGGAAGATGACTGTCAACTGCAGTCTGGGTCAAGACCAGGAGTTGCACATATGTCGTCGAAGACTAGGGGGTTGAAGACCGCACTAGCTGTGAGTTATTGTCGCTGAACAAGCCTCAGGACCAGGTACACCTTACTAAAACCATCCTTCCTATTTCATAGTCGTTGATGAGATCTGTGCTTATGGTTTTGTGGTGAGAGAAAATTTTTGTTTCTGCTGCCTTCTCCCTCACCTAAAACCAAAAAGATATGGCCTTTGTTTGAGCAACTGGCTGAAGGCCGCACTACTACAGAAACAACATTCAGTGTCGCTTTTCTGGGCGTTGGTTCTTTAGGAAAACCGATGCCTATAATATTAGACATCGGTTATTTAGGCAAACCGACGTCTATATTCAAAGACCAGCCAGACACGGGTACCGCTTTGAATACAGCGTCGGTTGTTTATAAAAAACCGACGCTTAAAGTCGCCTGCGAAATCCAATTTTCGAGCAAACAAAATAGTGTCACTTTCAGCGTCGGTTATGTAGATAAAAAACCGACGCGTATGTGCGATGGAAATTTGCGCGAAAAGTGTCACTTTCAGCGTTGGTTATCCTTTTATAACCGACGCTGAAAGTGGTTCCCGCCAAATAATTTCGTGAAAATATCATCCAATTGGACGTCGGCTGTTTCAAACAACCGACGCTAAAGATGTTTAGGCGTCGGTTGTTTTAAACAACCGACGCTATTTGGGAACTTAATATCCCGCGATGCCCGACTCTTCCCCTTTCTTCTGTTTCATTGCGAGCCGATTGCCCTTTTTCTCTGCTGTCGCCGCCGATTTCCCTTTTTCTCTGCTCCTTCTTCTCCACGACAGCGCCGCCGCGCCGCCACTGCTGCTGCCTTCTTCTTCTTCTCCGCGTCCCCTTCTCCGCCGCGCCCCCTTCTCCTGTGCTGCTGCTCACCGACGTGTCGCCGCTCCTTCTCCTCCGCCTGCCTGCCCGCCGCCGCCTGCCTGCAGCTCTTTCTCCACTGCCTGCCTGCCTGCCGCCGCCTGCCGCTCCCTGCTCGTCGGAGTCGCTGCCGCAACCTTCCTGACTTGTGCCGATGGTTCTGGAGCTCGCCGGTGTCGCCGCCGCCCACGTACTCGACCAGCTCGACCTCACCCTGCTCGCTTTCCCAGGTACCTGCCGACCTACCCAGGAGTGAAATTGGTTCTTTATAGGGTTCCTTTGTTCCATTTAACTCTGTTCAATTTAATTGAGCTAAATTAACTTTGTTAGTTTCATTTAATTGACTCTATTCCATTTAATTGACTCTATTTTCAGCTTCTAATCAAATTAATTAGTTTAGATTCATTCAAACATCTTTATAGGGTTCCTTTGTTCCATTTAACTCTGTTCCATTTAATTGACTCTGTTCCATTTAATGGCCAGCTAAATTAACTCGATGAAAATCATTTTACAATTTTTCCTTTGACTCTGTTCCATTTAATTGAGCTAAATTAACTTTGTCTTATTGTTTGTTCTTAATTAGATGTCTAGTCTATTTTAACACTATGAGACATTTTTTGCTCATTAATTCTAGTGGATTATTATGACCTATGATGACCTAACAAGAAATCATGCTCTTAATGATATGATTCAAATATCTATTATTGTGTTTGTTGGCCTAGAAACCCGTCCAAGATTGACTCATTAGGAGTAAATCTTGGATAGTCCCCGGTTTGGGACTGTTCTTGAACACCTAATCTCACTTAGGATGTAAGTGTATAATGTGTATTGGGTTTTCGAGAAAATTTCGGCAGCATTTCCCCGTTTGTTCTCTAAGTACATATGTACTTAGAGAACAGCGGGGAAATGCTGCCGAAATTTTCTTGAAAACCCAATACACATTATACACTTACTAGTGAGATTAGGTGTTCAAGGATGGGATAGGTGGTACACATTTATTATATATAAGAATGACATGTATGTTTATACAAATGCTAAATGTTTTCCTTTTTCTAGTTAATACAAATGCTAAATGTTTGCCTTTTTCTAGTTAATACAAATGCTAAATGTTTGCCTTTTTAATGACATTTTCAGATGGCTGACCATGATGAGCATGAAGTCCATGATGAGCATGCTATCCATGACGAGCATGGCGAGGATACCAATGTAAGTTCTAAAAACATATCCTGTATTTCTATAAAATTCATTATCTTCTAGTTATGTCATATATCCTATATTTCTATATTGGGCTAATTTAGTGTGTTTATTTTTGTCAAAATTTAGGTTGATGATGCACATGTACCCACTGAAGCACTGGAGCAACTTGATGCGCAGCACCAAACACTTAACAAGAAAAGGGGCATCACTCTGTTGAAGAAGTTAATAGCGCTAAGTGGCAGTGGATCCAAATTGGTTGTGGAGTTTGATAATGGAGGAAATGCAATTGGAGTGAACCGCAATAATTTTGTAAACTATCTTGGGTGTACCACTCGGAGCCATTGTGGTGTTAAGTATGATAATTGGCATAAAGTTCCTCAGGGGAAAAAAGACTTGATATGGAAGGATTTATGCGTGAGTTATTATTATTTGCAATTCTATTTTGTAGATTACAAATTCTATTATTTGCAATTCTATTTTGGATACTAGTTAATAACATTTCTATTTTACAGAATCTGTTTGCATTGGATGAGAAGTTGCATCGTAAAAGTGTGATGCAACGTGCTGGAAAGATGCTTAGGAATTATAGGACAAATTTGAACAGAGAATACATAAAAGAGGGTGATAAGAAGAAGAAATCAGCCCTTGAACAATGGAACTTCTTGGACAAAGAAGATTGGGACAGTTTTGTTGCTTCAAGAAAATCTGAAGAATTCAAGGTATTAGGCGTCACTCCCAATTTAATTAATATACATTGTATTCACCTATTCAAGATTAACATTTAGTGCTACTAACCAAATCATTAATGTGCATACTAACAAGGCCCTCAGTGACGCACAAAAAGCAAGGCGTGCACTGAATGTGCATGACCACACTATGGGTCCAAAAGGCTATGCAAGCGTTCGCCAAAGACTACAGGAGGAGTCTGTGGCTACTCAGAAGTCTGCTGCTACTGAGGAGTCTGCCACACCCATGCCTCACCATGATATCTGGATAGCTGGGAGGCAAAACAAGAAGGGTGAAATAAAGAAGCCCGTAACTGCTGAGCCGACTGCGAAAATGGTAAAATACAACTCTTAGAGAAATCGTTTCAATATTAATTATTTGTTAACTTACCAATTTCTGTTGATGGTGATTAGCGGGAGCTGCACGAGCAGAGGAAACAAGGCACGTTCATCCCTCAGGGCACACAGGATGAATTGACAGTTGCTCTGGGTAACCCAGAGCATCCTAGACGTGTTAGGGGTGCAGGCGCTGGTGTGGGCATCAAAGCATTCTTTGGGCCATCCCAGCGCAAACCCAGAGCGGGACTTTCACAAGAAGAGGTAACCTATACTTTTTTTAGAATGTTGCTGCAAAAGGAAATTCAATAATAAGAAGCTAATGTTTCTTTTATCCATGTATAGGAGAATAAGAGAGTCGAGGATATAGTTGCTAAGAAGGTCAATGATGTAGTTGCTGAGAAGGTCAAGGAAGAATTGCTGCGGTGGCAGGCATCTCAGGCTTCCAATCAGCCTATGGCGACCCACTCTTCTCCTGATGTACAGACTACAAGTAATCCTGTAGACCCACCGCCTAACACGTCTGCTGTAAGTATTGTTTATGACATTGTAGTTAGTCTTTTCATGTTGTTATGTTTTCAAGATGATATGTATATATGTATAATATTCTTTACGTAAATTTGTAGGCATTGAAGCCATGCCGCTTAAGAATGCAAGACTACGTTGTTGCAGAGGCGCAGGCTTACCCGTCCCTTCCTGGGGCAATGTTTCACGGGACTCCAATGCCACAGGGCTACGTTCGTGTGAGCCCGATACGTGTGTTACCCGATTGGAGAGAAGCTACATTACCATATCCCCACCCGGATATTGATACACTTGCTGATGCAAAAGGTGGGGTGATATTGTGGCCCAAAGCAGATGTCGTCTACACTACTGAAATTGTAAGATAAATTTACATTACTTTAAATTGTTAATGTGTATATATGAGGTCAACTGATCTGAAATTATATATACATGTTAAAAAGAAGACAACCGGAGCACCTAGGCCTCCACCTCCACTTCCCGCATTACAAAGTTGGGTTCCAACTGACCTAACATACCCGTTAGGTCCTGCTTGTAGGGGAATGGCATGTTGGCTACGGGCACATAATATACATTGCCCTATAATTGTTTCTTTAGATGCAGATTATGCAGGACAATCATACGATAGCTCTTTATTTATACAAGATATTATTGAGGTGTTTATGTATGAGTGGTTGAATACATCAATGATAGAGACATGGATAAGGTGAGATCTTATTTATACATACATATACCTTATGTAAGATCCAGTGAGCTGGTTTCTTATATATTAATGCATACGTAATACATGTTTTGCAGCTACTTAGTCGAAGATCATTGCAAACAATTTGCATTTGATCATGTGGGATTTTTGATTCCTTCATTGATTAGTTTGGTAGCTAAAGACCCTGATAATGTTCAACAATACTGTATAGATGCTTTTACAATTTTTGGTCAGCAAAAGAAGACGATAATAATAGCTCCATTCAATGTCAAGTAAGTTTACTTTATTTATAATTTGGACTTAAGAAAATTCCATTTTTATTGTGCATTTTGAGTTATTAATTGTTAACTTTTTACCTCTAGCGGTAGACATTGGGAGTTACTAGTTATTGTCCCCGGGACGTTCACTGTTTATTATCTAGATCCCGCGGGAAGTACATTAAACACTAAAATTGGACACGTAATGAGAATGCCATTATTCTGGTGAGAAATATTTCATTTTTGTATCTGTTAACATCTGTTATTACATTACTATTTACTTATGCAATTTACTGTGTTCTATTAATATGTAGGGGTTTAGATGCATTCAAAAAGGCTGGAGGAACGGTCCCAAGGAAAAAGAACCAGCCAATAAATTGGCAGAACGTACAAGTAAGTTCCCGACTCCAATGTATATATTATTGATGTGAATTGTGCTTAGTTGTATTATTTTGTATGTTTCAATTTATAGTGCGCTACATAAGACAATGGTTGGGCATGTGCATACTGTGTGATGCAATTTATGCAGATGATTATCCGACATGCCGCATTGGACATCGATACCATACATGAGGTATTATATATAGTCTCATTAGTTAGTATGAAATATATCAATCTTATTTTTATATTATTACTTATATATATACATCATTCTCTTTGCAGGTGTTTAAAACTGACAACACAACAGGTAAACGCTTAAAAAATATACATGCTCCATATACGATGGAAGCATTAAATGAAATAAGAGAAGAATGGGCAAAAGCCATACAAGCAGTGGCAACTGTAAGATATAATTGGGATGTTGATAGCGATAATGAATGATACTTTGTAAATGAATATTTATAAATGTTAATACATGTATTTGAATGTTTCTATATGTGTGAATGTGAGAATTGAATTGATGTCCGAATGTATCTACTTGTGTGAATTATTTTTTGTGAATTTTGCAGGTTTGTGGCCTGTTTGTAGGCTGATATCAATGGATGTCGTAAACCTGCAGTTCAGTTCTCATCCTGCTGACCAGCCACAGTAGGCCTGCAAACTGATATGAAAAAAAAAATAGATATAGGCGTCGGTTATTTACAGAAAACCGTCAGCAAAGACATACAACGTCGGTTATTTGATAAAAACTGATGCCTAATAGTACAAACAACCCGACCGTGCAGGATAGCACGGCCGTGGTGGAAAAGGCATCAGTTATTCATATAAAACCGATGCCTATAGTACTAAACACGGCCGTGCAGGGAAGCACGGCCGTGTCGTCTTAAAGTATAGGAGTCTGTGTTTTAGTAGATAACCGACGTAGAATGTGTCCTAGATGACGCCGTTTTCTGTGGCGCGAACCCTTTTGGCGTCGGTTATCTACTAAAAGACCGACGCCTATATGTTAAATAGGCGTCGGTTAAAAAACCGACGCCGAAGTGTTCGACCTTTAGCGGCGCCCACATAGGCGTCGCTCAGAAACCGATGCCAAAGGGGGTTAAACAACCGACGCCAAAGGTTGTTTCTGTAGTAGTGAGGGTCAAGAATTCGAGCATCTAGCATGATGAATGATAGTGGATATGCCTTTGGTGTGACTTCTCATACTCATAATGACTCAAGCCCACAAGTGATGAATATTCTCGATGACATGGTGAGTTTCATGAAGAACCAAGTGAGAAATGCTCCTTGCTACCCGATCAATTCTATTGAGTTCTATGGTGGAGAAAAGAAGGCATGTCACTCCTATATCTACCAGGAACCACAAAGTCCAAGATATAGCTCAAGGTTTGAGGAAGAGGTTCTCTCTAGGTTGAAGAGCTTTGATGACATATAAATGAATGCAAAAAGTCTTAAGGAGAGCATAGAGCAGCTATCTTCCATACTTTCTCTTCAAGAAGAAAAATTATCTTCAAAACCCATCTTGAGTTTCAATGAAGCAAGTAGACCCATGCCTTGTTCACAAGTTTTCTATTGTCCACCTCCCATGCATATGCAGCCCATATATCAGTACCAAGGTGACCCCAAACCTTATACTCCTCCTCCCCCTCCATTACCACAAATTTCTCAATAATTCACCTTCCAACCTCAATTCTCCCATCCACCTCAATTTCAACACCAAGTTTCACCTCCACCTCCTCCATAGACACAACTAGCTCCCCCTCTCTACCATGAGCAAGGAAGTGTTGTAATAGTTTTAAGGAGTGGAAAATCTCTTAAGCAGCCTGCAAGTCTAAGAAAGGTTGATAAAACAAAGCAAAGACAACTAAGTGGTGATATAGTGATTGAGATTTCCAAAGATGATTTTGTGATACCTCATGTTGATTTTGGGATGCCATGTGTTCCACCTCACAATCCTTTTACAAGTCCCACCATCCCTGGTGTTCCACCTCATGTTGATGCAAGCAAGGCCAAAGTAAGTGAGCCGCCACTCAATGAAGCATTAGATGAACCACTGGAAGTAAGGAGGAGACAAAAGCACGATGTTGACATTCTTGAGGTGTTTCGCCAAGTGAAGGTCAATATTCTATTGTTGGATGCTATCAAGCAAATCCCATCATATGCCAAGTTTTTTAAGAACTTATGCACTGTGAAGAGAAGGTGAATGAGAATAATACCAAAGAGAGTGAAATTGACTGAATAAGTGAGCTCTATCATCCAACATTCACTTCTCGTGAAGAGGAAAGACCCTGGAGCCCCACTCATACCTAGCTACATAGGCGGACACCGCATAGATAGATTCTTACTTGATTTGGGGTCTAGTGTGAATTTGATGTTGTATAATATCTATGTTGAGCTGGGTCTAGGCAAGTTGAAACCATCACATTGCACTCTCCAATTGGTGGATCACTCAATCAAAGTTCCTAGGGGATGAGTAGATGATGTCTTGGTGATGATTGACAAGGAACGAGGAGCAATGTTCCTGGATGACTTCATTGTTCTTGACATAGAGCCAGATGATAGAAGATTCCCATCATCTTCGGGAGACCATTCTTATCTACAGCTGATGCAGAGATACATGTTCACAGTGGCATAATGATAGTCTCTTTCATAGAAATGAAGATAAATACCAACATATACAAGTCCTCAAACCGATGAGTTCGAGATGAGGATGTTGGATATGGTCACTTCAAGAGTCTGACTGATCATTCGAGAAAAGAAGGTCAAGATGAAGGATTTGATGACAACTTTGGTGATCAAAGGGGTGAGGGGCATAGGTTGAATGCAAAGGAGAGATGTATATATTGTAAGAATGGGAACATGAGGATGCCAAATGGATGAATGATTGAAGAATCTCCAAGAAGCCTAGCTGGAGGCATGAAACTCAGTTCTTGTGGGATGAAACCCACCTAGGTTTGGGAATTTTTAACACCCAACCTTCCATCTTTGATACTTTTTCTTTGTTTCTACACTTTCCAAGAAAGCACACGCGCACACTTGTTTTTAATATTTTTTGTTTAATTTTAAGATGTGCATGCATAAATAGCGTGAAATGAAGAAAATTAGATGAAATTTTGATAAGTAATCCATGAAAAATCATTTTGAATCAAAGATTTGATGTTTTGATAAGATTCAAGTGTGGGACAACTTCCATAGCACTCACCACAACTGTGATTACATGGAATGGCCGTCGTGGTGCATTCACAATCAACAGGGAAATCGAGAAAAATCAAAAAAGTCGAGAACTAAAGAATAGACCTACCATGGTCATGCAAGGAAGCACGGTTGTGTAGCCACCCACTCAGAATAGCCATATGGGGTAACACAGCCGTGCAACAAGCAAGACACCACGGTCATTCCGTGTAGCATGGCCTGCAGCCCGACTCCAACACTTAAGTCAACATTAAAAAAAATCCCAAATCAATTAAATTCTCAACTCCGCGAACACCACGACCATTCTCTGCAAATGGCAGTTGTGGATCACCTCCCAGCCACTGCACTACCCTCGGTTCACCACCAAATCCCCCCCAATCCATCTCCAATCAATCCCCCATCATTTCTATTACCTTAATCTCCAAATTCCACCCATTTTCATCCACAAAACCCCCCATTTCTCTCCAATCCGTCCCAACAGCCCCGTTCTTTTTAGAAAACCTAAAATCCCATTTTCTCCACCAATTTCAATACAAAATGAAGAAAATGGCTAAGAAGGTTGTGTCTAAGACCAAGGAGGTCATTTCCTATGGACGTCGGCCCAAGAATGCATCTTCTTTGGCTCTGTCATCTCTCCTAGCATTTCCACCACCATCAATAGTCTCTGGTTCACAAGGAGAGTCACCCCATGCGGCTACGGTGGTGGATCCCATGATGGAGGAGTCCTCTAGACTAGCCATCAGATGTAGGGAAGTAGCCTGACCATCAGTCTCGGAAGCTTGCCCATCTATTTTGGCAGCTCAGACGTCCTTTTCAGTTGCACGACCCTTGACGTCCACAACACCGCAGCCACAACCACAGTCGAGAGCACGATAGAAACTACTAATAGATGTGGCAGATGAGACAATGCCAGATGCACAACAAGAGAATGCACCTAAAGCACATCATGAGGCAACACCTGAAAGTCAGAGAAAGAAAGTGAAGAAGCCAAAGCACCCAAAGTTCTAGACACACATAATGATTTCCACTCGCTACGTGTGCTAGGAGACAATGGGAACTTTGGGTATATTCAATTTTTTTAGGATATCTTAGAGCTTGTTGGGCTAGTTGAGGTGTTGACCACAATTAAGGAGACCTATGTGGAGCCTACACAATAGTTCTTTACAACCGTAGAGAAGGTCTAACAGGATGCCATCAGTGTCACTTTGGAGAATAGCACCCACCTCATCACTGCATCTTTTCTTAATGACATTTTTACTCCATCCCTCGAGGCAGCAACATCACTCGAACAAGGAAGCACATATAAAGAAACCAATGCAAACTACACTTCAATGTGGAAGAAACTTACAGGGCAAAGTAGTTTTATGGAGGGTAAATCAAAGACAAGTCTGATTCACAATCCTATCTTAAGATACATTCAAAAGGTCTTGGCAAACACCATCTTTGCCCAATATGAAAATCAAGGTAGTTGCACCAAAAAATACATCTTTGTGTTGGAATGGATGGTACAGGAAAAGCTTGTAAATCTGGGGTCCTTTATTATTGATCACATGAAGACAATCATGTCCAACACCAAGAATCCTTTTATTATGGAAGGGATTGTAACTTCCATTGCTTTGGACCTGGGGCAAGATATATCTGACTACACAAAGACAGAAGGAGGAAAGCTAGTTGGCTTGCACTACTTGACTCACTCATCTATGATTTTAGTGGTTGATCAGAAGATTTTCTACCAGGTCAACCCTCCTTATGTAGGGGTTTCACTAGAGCTCCCCTACCATGCCACACCTCTCCTAGTGGGATGTAGCCCATCTCTAGATTTTTTGGACATCTTGAGGAGGTGGGAAGAGGAGCGCCCTAAAGATACATGGAAATAGCAGCCCAGAGATCTACCTGAAGGGCTTAGAGAGTCACATGTAGCTACCAAGAGGAGGAGGACAGTTGAGGAGAGAGAGATGTGTAGGATGAGGTGACATGAGGCAAATGCATCACAATAGTAGCAGTACCCACAAGGAATGTATATGACATGTCCACCATACATGTGCTGCTAGAGGGCATCCAGAGCACACATGATCACTTATTAAGCACCTAGGAGGGTATTCTGAGGGCACATCAGGGTATCCAACGCACCCAAGATGCTATGTGGTATACCATCAACAGATGCATTATTAGGTCAACCACTTGTATCAGTTCCATCACGCCCAGTCACAGAGGAACCCCTAGTGGGGGAAAGATTGGTGGACTTCACTGTTAGCATTTCAAGACAAGTATCTGCCTCCACAGTTAGATTACTAGGGTTCCTATTACCAGCATCCTCCACCACAGGGAGGAGCACCGCCACCACAATGATCATCTACCCTATCATTCCTAGACTTTAGTGTCATGCTGAGGACAACATGGTTCAAAAGTTTGGGGTGGTAGGGCAGTATACCCTTATCTCATTTTCACTCTAATTTTACATTTCACCAACCATTTACTTTTATTTGTTTGCTTTTGTTTGTTTTAGTTTAGAATTTACCTGGTTTGCATACCTGCATGCCATGTAGTTACTTTCTTGCAAATTTTTCATTATTTTTAAAAAAAATGCTCTTTTTACCATGCATTGCACATCATGTAGATTTTTGGTAATTTTGCAAGCTACTTTATATTTCAATAATATAGGCTTAGATGTGATTGAAGGCAACTTGGCACCGTTTTGGAAAATTTTTCCCAAATTTGAGACTTATTGCCTAAAAGTGGGTTTTGACCCAATCTCTACTCCTTGGATTAAAAATGATTACCTTTGACAAATGCAAGTGAATTATCATTATTTATTGCTAAATGGTATCAATTCTTGACATTTTACATGTGTGTCACCTCTCTTGTGTTTGTGAATGTTTTGGATGAATTGTGACTTGAGCAAGATACAGGCTCTTAGTGCCTAAGAAATCACTTGATAGAAGTATCAATTTTAGGTTGTTCATTCATGTGGTGTGAAATTTTTGGATGAAGTGTTGGATTAATTTTCATGTAGGATACCTTATGTTGAGAATCACGCCAGTGACCCCTCTTTGACCCGACTCTTCATTCACCATCTTATTAACCATCTGCCTCATGAAAGGATGCCAAAGTGCACATATCAGCCATGGCCACCTCCAAAAGTTTGGGGTGGCCACATTTACATCTCACCACTTCACTCTCATCACCAGATGCCCTATCAACTCCAAGGGAAAATAAAAAGAAAAAGAAAAAGAAAATGCAAAAAGAAAATAAAAGATTCTCCTGTTTAAGAGCATCTAAATAAAGAAAAGATGAGTGTGTAAAAGCACTCCAAAAGCTTACCACAATCCTTTCTTCCATTTTCATATCGATTGAGCTAGGAAACATGAAACCTAGCTCACTTTACCCTTTTTCCACAGAAACGTGGGTCACTTGGTATGGTTTTAAGTATAAGGTTGAATGCATTAGGGTGAAACAACACTCCTAGTCATCCCTGATTAACGCCATCATGAAACGGTCTACCCAGAATTACATGAAAGAAATATGGATAGCTTGTGTGTTCTATGCACTATATTTGAAGTTCATTTGACTTGTGCACTTTTCATGATTGGTTTGTGAGAGTGGGAAAGGAGATAGGTGGAATGCATGCACTTAGTCAACCTTGATCCCATTAAGAAATAATCATCTTTTTCATTGCATTTGTCATTTCTTGAGTGTGAAAAATTTGCAGAGAGATTGAGTTGGAGAATACTTTAGGACAAGTATGTTTTATGTTTGGGGTGGTGATTCAGCCCTATTTTAGGGCTTCATATTGTTTCATATTGCATTTCAATCACATCTATATGTGTTAGATTACATGTTATTTCCCTCAACATGCATATTTTTATAAAATGCACTTATGGACATTATTTGCATGCTTTTCAGGCATTTGGACCATGCTTGATGGAAGAGATAGAGAAGGAGTGATCTAAGGGTTTCTCTACCCTTGGAGAGGCCTAACGTGAATTCTGATGCTCCCTCAACCTACCCCTAGGGGCCAAAGATCCATTGAAGCAAACATGTCCAAGAAAATCCAAAGAAACAAGTCCAAGTGTTGATCCAGAGGCCAGCACAACCGTGGTACCACAGAACGGCCATGCTAGCATACTTGCAAATCAATAGAGTCACCTTGGAGCAAAGCTAGAATCACCACGGTTGTGCCTCTCAGAATTGCCATGGTGAACTGACCTAGTACGGTCATGCCACCTTGCATAGTCATGTGACAGCTGAGACAGAATGCCCGTGGAGCTAAGAACAGGGAATGAAATTCAAGCCACCACGGCCATGGTGACCACAACAGTCGTGCTACCCTAGCCCCACCACGGTCGTTGTGACCACCATGGTCATGCCACATCCAATAAAAAATCAACCAAGTTCCTTTGATTTTTCCCCATTTCTCACCTTGGTCCTTCTCACCCACCACGACTATTCTCACACCTCCCCACTACGAACGTGGTGACCACCACGGCCGTGCTACTCACGAAAACCTAGCTACTTTTTGCATTGCATGTCCCATACTACCCTTAATAGACCCAGTGCTTCCCCCTCATCTATATATACATAGGTGGAAGATCGACATGAGGTTAGATACCTTCTACTACCTCTTAGCTCCCCATTTTTACCCCTATCCATTCCACTTCATTTCCACCTCCATTCCACTCCATTTCACCATTTCCACCACCAAAACCTTAGTTTCCTAGTGTTTTGACCCTATTCCACCATCATCCCATGCCATTTCACCTTGGAGGAGAGATTAGGACATCCTATAATAGTTGAAGTGGAGAAAGTTTTCATCTACACCGAGCTCCATGGCTTCTTCTACCTCTTTCTTCCTTCTTTTTGTATTTTGCATTGCTATGAGTAGCTAGGCCCCTTAGGTGGGCTGTTTGGGGTGAAATTTTTTACTTTAATACCATGTTGGGGGGAAATGATATGTAAACATTTTAATTCCATTTTCTAATGATTATTTTCTACTTCTATCTCACTCCTCATGAATTGCTTGTTGGTTTTTGCTTGAAATCACCTTGAAATTTAGGGAAATTGCTTATATGTATGAATTTTGGAATTTGCTCCTAGGTCCAATTCATGGATCCCTAGCTAGCCACCCATGCTCTTACATTCTAATCAATTCTCCTAACCCTAGTAGAGAGATCTTAATATATAGTTTAGATGAATTTGGTTTGTTTAGCATGGAGCTTTCTCAAGGTTAGAATGTGGGTGATGGAAGGCCTAAAACCTCACTTCCACTCCCATTACTAACCTTAGCCCCTAATCATCCTAAGATCATCTAAAATAGAAACCTAGACTTGTTTAGACTCTAATTGAATTACAACTAAACCCTAACCCAATTGAGCCTAGAAAGGATAGTAGGGGGTGTTAGGGACTAGTTCCCCTATACACAACCTAGCATATCCATAGCCAGTTAGTAGTTTAGGATAATTCATTAGACTCTATCTTGTTGTTTGGTTTGATAATCTAAATGAAAGCATAATGTTCACATGTCACCCCCAACCTAATTGATAAGTGCATCCCCCAAACAGCCCACATCTCCCTTTATTGCTTTAAAACCCTAATTGCCTTCTTGCTTTTCTAGTGTTAGCTTAGTTAGTTCTTTGCTTGTTTAGTTAGCGTCATTCCTTGTTCTTGCTAGTTTACATATTTAATCGCTCATTTTCCTTGCTTGCTAGATTAGTGTAGTGTAGTTCCTTTTCTTGCTTGCCTTGTCTTTTCTTGCTTAGTAGAATTAACTCTCTAGGGTTAGCTTAGGTTATGTTCTTATTTGTTTCCCTTTAATTGCTTGCTTGTTCACCCTTAGTTTAACAATAAAAAAAACCTTCAAACCCTTAACCCTAGACTCCATAGTAGGAGCCTAGAAACCAAAAACTAACCTATCTCTAGTGCTCCCTTTTCTCCTTGTGGATCGACTCTATACTTGCCACCTTACCTATACTATGACATGACCCCGTGCACTTGCGGGTTATCATTTTAGTAGAAGTAGGTTGTTTGTGTAGGTCCTTATAAATATTGAAAGTGAATCCACCATGTGACTATTCGTAGAGATGCATCTATTCAAATCTCAATTGAGTAGTGTGTAACGCCATTGGTAGGGACTCACTAGTAGATAGATCAAACTTCTAGTTTTACTTTATCTATAAATAGTGGCCACCCTAAAATCATTCCAAGATGAAATTATCATGGTGTGAGGGAGTGTAAGTATTGATAGAAGGAGGCATTAATGTGTGATTTTATATATATGTTCTGAGGCTAAATCAATGGAATGTCTATTGAAGCATCCCAAGTTTTTCTGTAGCTCTAATAGTACAATTCTAGCATCCAGGGTAAGTTGCAATACATTCCTATGATATTAGAAAAGGAGGAAGAAGTAGAAATCAAATCTCATGATGTATGATGTTATTAAGTGCATGATATTCTTTGTCATAAACTTGTAGCATATCTAAGAGAGTAGTTACATTTTTTGTGTACTGCAAAGAAATTAGACTTTGTTTGTGCTTTTGGAATGTCTATGACTTCTTTTATTTTTTGTATTTAGCTAATAGAAGTCATATAGGGATTGGAGTTGAGGGATGCTCAATTGTGAGGGTTGTTGTTTGTTTTCCCTAGTTCAACCATAATCTCAATTTGAAAAATTCTAACCAAATCACATACTATTTTGGTTGAATAGGTGAGGGGGATGGTAGGATTATGTTTTTCCTAAGAGAAGAGTTCAATACCACTATCTTATTGTAGAGAATGATTAGTATGGTTGGATATATGGTTTGAGTGTCTAAGTGGTTGGTTTAGTGATGTTAGTCTTTTTTTGGAGGTGTAAGATTTTTGGTTGTTTGGATTGGTCATGTTGGTAGGTTTAGAGAGTGTGAAGAGCATAGGAGGTCAATCTTTACTCACCCACATGCGACCTTTGATAAGGAGAGCAGATAAGGGGGTGTTGTATGTTTACCACATCATCTTTTCACATGTTATCACACAAAAATTGGGTTCATTTTGATATCACTTAGCCTCTTTTCATATTACTCTTGCCATCTTTTTGCTACTTTACTTATCACATAACATGTATTGCAGATTTGTTCTAAAAAGACAGATTTGTAGAGTTCAATTCTGCTAAAACAGCAGAACGCATGACGTGCATGATAAAGACATGACGTGCAAGTTTTTAGAAAACCAATCGTTCACCCAGACTGACAAACGCACGACGTGTTCATCCTTGAACACAGCGTGCGAGTTTCTAGAAAGTGCAGATCAAGACAAACACACAACGTGTTTTTGACTGCACGACGTGAACCTGGGAGCATCAAGCAGACCAAAGCTTCTAGAAAGTCACACGACATGCATTACATTTGCACATGCCGTGCATAGTCCATTCTGGAGCAACTATCAAAGCCTTTGCATGGCGTGCACCAGGAGCGCATGCCGTGTCGCTGTCAGTTTCAAATTTTTGAAAATTACAAATCTTTGTTTAAAACAAAGAGGGAACTTAATGGGTGGTTGTCCACAGTCATAATTCAAAGTTCTCTCATCCCAGAGCAATCCTAGAGCAAAGGAAGATGATTTTGAGGAGAAAAGAGGTGGTTTCTTACCAAAGGAGCCCCAATCTTCTTCTCTTCTTCTCCAATGTCTTCTCCAAAGGTGTAGTAGAGCTTCTCCATTTCACGCAGCTTCTCGGGAGAGGAGTTGGTTCATCTTGAAGGAACTGGACGAGTAGAATTTTGTCCCAAAGCTGGAATTCTACCTTCTTGTGGTTACATCTTTGGATCTTCTTGTTTTTCTTCCTCTAGATCATGCTAGATTCTGAAATTTCTGTAACAATTCTATAAAACATGAATATGGACGAGTAAACTCCTTTTCTTGGGCATGGGAGAGTAACTCCCATGTCATAGAATGTATGGAACAAGTTAATTTCATACTAAATACTATGTTACTTGTTTTTCTACCATGAGAGTATTGGTTTTATCATCTCTTACATGTATTGTTGGCCACTTTATATGCATGTGTTCTGCTTTCTTGCTTCATTTGACAAGATAGGTAGGAATGTATGGAGGTGCACTTCTTGGCAACTCTTCTTCTACCAAGAGAGTGGAGTTTATAGAGTTTAGGTATAGGTTGTGATCTAAAATGAAAGTTATGCATGAGAATCTAGATTTGAGTTGTGATCGTTGCATTTACATCGGAAGGTGAAAGTGCGACACATACCTCTCCTTTAAAAAAGTTCTTAGTATGTTTACATTTCATGTTCCTATGATGTGTTGTGATGTGTGAGTGAAATTCTAATGTTCAAGATCCTTAAACATCTGAATCTAAGCCGTTTTTAGTAATCTTTTCATTGCTTGTTTAAATCTGAATTTCTGTAATTAGATAAACATCACTATCCTTTTCAAACTGATCTAGATTGTTGAACTTTAGTGTTGTTGCATTTAATTAGTTACCCAAGCTCCTTGTATTTGACCTCGACTACGACTACCTCTGTATACTTGCGGAGATTGGTTAAGTTGAGTGAACGATCCTACTTAGGATTGAAACTCGTTAGTGTAAATAGCCAACAAGTTTTTCCTTAAACATATGAATCTAAGCCCTTTTTAGTAATCTTTTCATTGCTTGTTTAAATCTGATTTCTGAAATTAGATAAACATCACTATCCTTTTTAAACTGGTCTAGATTGTTGAACTTTAGTGTTGTTGTGTTTTATTAGTTGCCCAAGTTCCTTGTGTTTGACCTCGACTACGACTACCTCTGTATACTTGTGGAGATTGGTTAAGTTGAGTAAACGATCCTTCTTAAATTTGAAACTCGTTAGCATAAATAGCCAACAAGTTTTTGGCACCATTGCCAGGGAGCTACGATAATCTAATTGGAGTAATAACTACTAATTAGTATTCGAGACTAGATCACCATTTCCATTTTCAAATTTCCATATACCTTTTAGTTGTGTTCTCAATTCCTCTTGCTATTTTTAGGTTGTATGTGTTGCTCACAAAGGGGTCTTCAAACATCAGCGTTGTTAGACCTTGAGATCAAGCACACTCTTTCAAGCTTAAGAAGAGCAAGGAGAGTAGATTCACTGCTGCTAGAAGGTACTCCACCATCTTCTTCACCCTTTGAAGAAGCTACACCAAGTAATCCAATCATGGAGGACGATCGTCCTTTGAAGGATTTTGCAATACCGGCCACCACAAACATTTGCGGGGCCATTGATCTGCCTACAGTAGAAGCAAACGATTTCTCTATTTCTCTTTCTATGATGCAAATGATATAGAAAAATTGTTTTGGAGGTACAACCAATGAAGATCCAAGTCTTCATGTTGCCAAGTTCTTGGAATATCTAAATACTTTCCGAGTCAATGGACTATCCGCTGAGGGAATTAGACTTATGCTATTTACCTTCACCCTAAGAGATAGAGCCAACGCGTGACTTTTGTCTCTTCCAAAGAAGTCTATCAAAAGTTGGGACCAACTCCTGAATGCATTCCTTGCAAAGTAATTGCCACCTAAGAAATCAGCTCACCAATTTCTCTCAAAATGATGGAGAAACTCTATATGACAAATGCGAACGGTTTAAAGATCTTCAACGGCTTTGCCCGCACCATGGTTTAACCAACTGGCTACTACTTCAAACTTTCTATAATGGACTATTCTACAACACTTGGTTGAGACTGGATTTCGTAGCTAATGGTGCATTGATGACTAAGTCTGATAGGAAGGTTTATGACATTATTGAAGATATATCTCTTAATTACTGCCAATGGGGATCAGATAGGGGAGCAAAATCAGCCTCTATAGCTAATTCTTCAACCGGGAAGCAAGGAGCGAAACATATTGTTGATGTCGTTGATCTTACTGCAGCCAAACTCGACGTTCTTACACAAAAATTTAAGAAGATGACCACTTTGCAAATCCAATCAATTGACGTAATATGTGAAGCTTGTGGTAAAGAAGGACATAATTATTCTTCATGGTTTTCTCCTAATGCAATTGAAGGGGGATTTGAACAAGTAAATGTCATTGGAATGCAAGGGAACAAGCAGTACAATCCCTACTCCAACACATACAATTTGGGATGGAGAGATCATCCTAATTTCTCCTACCAGAACACAAGCAAAACTCAAAACTTCCAACAAGGATAGCAGCAACCACAGCAACAACAACAATTCAACCGACAAGGGAATCCACCTGGTTTCAACAATAGGGCTTATCAACAGCCACAACAATCCCTCCATCTGCATGCATAAAATAAATATGGAGGATGATTCTAAACTGACTATTGAACCACCTAGGCGTTTAAATGAAAATATGCTTTTTTTGGTGCAAAATCAAAATATGCTTGAAGTGGTAAAGAAAGAAATTTTTAAATTGATGGATGCCAGAATCATTTATTCAATAAGTGGCATCCCTTGGGTTAGTGCCATTCACATGGTACCTAATAAGGGGGGGTGCAACTGTCATAAAAGGAGACAATGATGAATTGATACAAATATGTATAGTTACGGGGTGGCGTATGTGTATTGACTACCGATGCTTGTATAAGGAAACTCACAAGGATCATTTTCCGTTGCCCTTTATTGATTTGACACTTGAACGCCTTGCTAAGCACTCTTATTTTTGTTACTTGGATGGGTATTCCGGGTTTTCCCATATTCCTATCTACCCTCCCAACTAAGAGAAAACTACATTCACTTGTACTTATGGAACATATGCTTATCACCACATGCCTTTCGGTCTTTGCAACGCTCCCACGACTTTTTAGCGGTGTATGACGGCCATTTTCTATGATTTCATTGAAAATATAATGGAAATTTTCATGGATGATTTCAGTGTAAATGGAGATTCATTTGATCAATGCTTATGTAACATGTCATTAGTCTTAGCCCGCTGTAAAAAGGTTAACCTAGTACTGAACTGGGAGAAGTACCGTTTCATGGTACAATCCGGTGTGGTACTAGGCCATGTTGTATCTAACAAGGGTATTGAAGTGAACAGGGCAAAGGTTGAAGCCATTGAGAAGATGTCTACTCCATCTTCATCCAAAGACATCCACAACTTTCTTGGCCATGCATGGTTTTATAGAAGATTTATTAAAGACATTTGAAAAATTGCAAAGCCGTTGTGTTCCCTAATTGTAAAAGATGTCGAATTTGTATTTGATGATGACTGCCACACAGTCATTTTAGCCCCAATTATTCAACCTCTGGATTGGGATTCTCCTTTTGAGTTAATGTGTTATGCAAGTGATTATGTAGTGGGAGTTGTTCTAGGACAACAAATGGATAAGAAACTCCATGCCATTTATTATGCAAGAAAGACCCTTGATGAAGCGCAAATCAACTATACAACCACCAAGAAGGAAATGCTTGCCATTGTATATGCCTTTGACAAATTCTGACAATATTTGGTGGGATCTAAGGTGATAGTATACACTGATCATGCTACCATAAAATATTTTCTGAACAAGAAAGATTCCAAGCCATGTCTTATTTGCTAGATTTTACTCTAATAAGAATTTGATCCTGAAATCAGGGATAAGAAAGGTACATAAAATAATTTTGTTGATCATCTTTCTAGATTAACTAAGGAGGTTGGAGATCCATTCCCCATTGAAGATCACTTGCCCATTGAAAGGATGTATGTGTTATCGTCTACTCAAGCACAATGGTTTGCAGATGTCGCTAACTTTCTTGCTACCGGACAACTCCCACCGGACTTGATGTATCAACAGAAGAAGAAATTCTTTCATGATGTGAAATTCTACTATTGGGATGATCCGCTATTATTCAAGCATGGAAGTGATGGGTTGATCCGCCGGTGTGTTACTGAAGAAGAAATTCCTACCATTATTGTTGAATGCCATGCCTCTCCTTATGGAGGCCATTTTGGAGGAGAGAAGACTACTACAAAGATACTACAAGCTGGTTTCTATTGCCCACATTATTCAAGGACATCAATCTATTTGTCAAATTTTGTGATAGATGTCAAAGAATTGGAGGTATATCTCACCGTGATGACATGCCCCCCAACTCTATCTTGGAGGTTGAGGTATTCGATGTATGGGGAGTGGATTACATGTGACCATTCCCATCATCTTGTGGCTATCAATACATTCTTATTGCTTGCGAATATGTGTCCAAATGGGTTGAGGCCATCCCAACCCAAGCGTCGAACGCCAAATCTGTAGTAAAGTTTTTTCAAAAGATCATCTTTCCTCAGTTTGGAGTTCCTCGAGCCATAATTTCAGATGGATGCACACATTTTGCTGAAAGACAATTCAACAACCTTCTTTCTAAATATGGTGTAACTCATAAGATCTCTATGCTCTATCATCCTCAAACATTCGAGCAGGTAGAGGTCTCAAACAGTTAGCTAAAGAACATCCTTGAAAGGACTATTTCTAGTTCAAGAAAAGATTGGGCTTTAAATATAGATGACGCATTATGGGCATACCACACAGCCTACAAGGCAATCATAGGAACTACTCTATTCAAGTTGATCTATGGCAAATCCTATCACCTTCCGCTAGAATTAGAGCACCGTGCTTTGTAGGACATCAAATTCTTGAACTTTGACATGAAGAAGGCAGGTGCGAAGCACCTTTTGCAACTACAGGAACTTGAGGAACTTCACCTTGATGCTTATTATAATGCAAAGCTCTACAAAGAGAGGACAAAGGCTTGGCATGATAAGAGGATTCTCAAGAAGGACTTCCAAGAAGGAGATAAAGTTTTGCTATTTAACTCTAGACTTAAGTTATTTCCTGGGAAGCTGAAATCAAAGTGGTCAGGACCGTTCCTTGTGTTAAAGATCTTTCCATATGGAGCTGTGGAACTCTAAGGCAAGGATGGCAATTTCTAAGTGAATGGAAAATGTTGCAAGCTATATACTTCAGGAGATGTAGTAGACAAGAAAGCCTCTTGCTCCCTCCAAGATGCTTGAAGGAAAAATTGAAGATTCTTACTCCGAACACTAAATGGAGGACCTCGTGGGAGTTGACCCCACATTAGGATGGATTTCTTTTAAAGTTCTTTGAGTCAAAAACACTATTTAATTTCATCAATAAGCTTGTCATGGATGAATGTAATAATTTAGACATAGATGTCACCACACCTATCATATTTATGTGTTGACTGACTACTATTTTCTGTAGAAATTCCTAAATGCACATCGTGTCTTTGTTTGACACGGCGTGCACCCATCTGAATAGATACTAAAATTGGACTACATCTCCAGGTACACACCGTGTTTCTCAACAACACACCATGTTTAGTTCACAAATGAAGTTTCTAGAATGTTACACGGCGTTCTTATTTCAGTACACGGCGTGTACTCATCACTCAAATGAGAAGAAAAATTTTCTAGAATCATACACGACGTGCATTTCTTGTACACACACTGTGCATCTATCTTTCAATTGAGCAACATAAGTTTTTGGAAACTCACACTCCGTGCATTAATTCATGCACACCATGCATCTGGGTGAAAAGGCACATCTAAAAAGAGAATTCAAAGCATAACACACTGTGCATACCTAATACACAAGTGCATTTGGGCATAAAAGGCAGTTTGAAAAGGGGAAATTAAAGAAGGACACGACGTGCATGTCTTATGCACGCCATGTCTTTTTCCATAAAGTTTGGCCAAAAAGGGGGGTGCACGACCTAACTTCTCAACTCCCTTGAGAAGTTAGTTGTGCGAGAGAAAGGAACCCTAGCACTTGTTTGATTCATCCGTGTAGCTGCCTCTCTTCCCCGAATCACGTCGTGCAGTCACGCACGCCATCTTTTTCCTTCCTCTGCCATTTTCTGCCCAATAGCCACCTTCGCGCTCCAGCCACCTTCGTGCCATCTCCTTCTTCTCTGCGACCTGAAGCCATTTCCAGCAACACTAACGACCCGACCTCGATAGGAACTCATGGTGCCACCTAGTAGCTGCCAACTAGCCACCAACGCACTGCCAGCAACGTAGAAGTCCCTGACGAGGCCACACCACCACCACAACAGAAACATCTTCGATGGAGACCTCGACAGCCACCAATGTCGCCGCGGAGTTCACTAGCAACCGATCACCAACACTGATGGCATGCCATCAACGACCACGACAGAGCCATGAATGCTAGATCGCCCTATTTTCACCTAAAACTTCATCTCTCTGTGTCGATTTCAGTGTGCAGAAAATCTCCAGGTGCACAACGTTCCTCTGTTCTGTGCACCGTGCATTCGAGTTTCAGGGCAGAAGGAATACCTACCAGGTGCAGCCCGTGGTCGAGATTTGTACACCGTGCAGTCCTACAAAAAGCTATGGCACGAATCAAGAGGGGTTCGGGCAGACGTCATGGTGGTGCAAGTTCTTTCACCACACCTTGTGAGACTGCATTTGTGCCCTCCACCCAATTCTCAATTCTGAGTCACCCCTGAGGAGGATGCAGACTACCAATTCCTCATTACTAGGCAGGTATTACCTTCCCGCTATGTTTGTGAAGAAACTCTGGACAAGCTTGGCTTCAAGAATGAGGTAATGGGGTATCTTCAATTCTTAGGTCTTCATCTAGTCTGCACTAGAGTTGCAAAGACCTACCCTTGCCTTGCTTACGAGTTTTTGACTACCTTTAAGGCAGAAGATGACCCCCAAAACCACCAGGAGACATATCTGAAGATCAGTTTTCGTCTTCTAAAAAATTGTTTTGCTATGGATCTTCGTCAATTTTGTACCTTGCTAGGATGCAACTATGGATGCTACACTGATTATCTGCCCGCCTTCCGTAGTGATACTTTTTGTCAGAAATTACCAGTGAAAAGGTGCACAGGGCTAGGCAGGCATGAGATTCCATGCTCTATAACCTAATTTTCAAAGTTGTGCATCGCCTTCTAAGCACCAATCCTTTTGCTAAAAATGAAACTCAAGGGGTCATGAGCAAAACCAACCTTCTATTCTTGTGGTACATGGTCAATAATGAGCAAATCAGTTCCAGCTATTATATTATCAATAAACTTCTAGAATCCAAGAAGAAGAAGAGAGAGAGGTAGGATCTTGTGTGGTGGAATGCTCACACTACTTGCTATGCAGCTAGGGCTAGACTTGACCAATTTAGAACCTGCACCAGGGAAAAACCTTGTAAACATCAATTATCTTATTTCTTGTGGCCTAATATCAAGGCATGTTGATAGCAGTAGAAAGTTCAAGGTTTTTCTCACAAAGTAACAGTTCATAGAAGTCCCCGATGTAGCCTGCAATGACCTCAGCAAGAAAGCAAATTGGAAGGTTGAGTTACAACCCAAGGACGGAGAGGAGGCAGCCACCCATGGTGCCAGCAGTTCTACAGTAGCAACAACAGCTACTTCTACAGCTACAACACCACTTCCTCCCTCCACTCCTACTTAGACTGAGTACACTTGGGTGATGCCCGATGTCCGACATCTTTATGGATATGTTCAATAGTGGTTTGACCACATCGATGACCGTTTGGACCAGATGAGCACGCAGTACACTGCAATGCAAGACATGGTCCACCAGATGGACTCTTGGCATATCTCTCAGGGCCATTACTCCGTCCCACCTCCGTATCAGTCACCACCACCACAACAGCCTGAGTTTCCACAGATGTCGGAGTTTCCACAGTAGCCCATGTTTCCCCAACAGCATGACTCGACAGACCAGCCGATGGACATTCCAGATCTCGTTAGCCAGTATTTCCCTGATAAGGAGGGCGGTGGCCCTCCTTTTTGATATTCGATCCATGATAGGTATCAGGTTGTAAACTTCATGAGTTTGTTTGACGCAGTGAGGACACTGCTGATTTCAAGCTTGGAGAGGGGGGCACAACATGCCCGTAATTGTAGTTTTCATTTTGCATTTCCTTTTGTTAGAGTCAGTTGTGTCAGTTTTTCATTCCTTTGTGTTCTATGTTTTGTTTCCTTTGATGGCAATCTTAATATGAATTGAGGCTACCATGTTAGAATAAACACCATGCTTGATCTATCTTGGCCTTTATGTTTCTTGTGGCTATATGAAAAGATTTTCAAAAGCATGCATGATTCAAATGAAAAAAGGAAAATCCCCATGTACACGATCATGTCTGTGTTTGTGGTTTGAAATCTCAATTTTTACATCTTTGATTTCTCAATACATGTAATGGTTCCACATTTTTGTGAATAAATCAACTTTACAACACTTACTAGAATACGAGATACTTTTTCCAAACTCTTAGTGCGTTTACAATCAATTTTCAATGAAAAATTTTCAAAAGAAAGATTGAAATCTTGCTAATCTTAACACTCTTGTTGACCCTTTGGTGTTGTACCATACTTGTGCTATCATATGTTTACCTTTACCCAATAAAAGATGGAAAACATCCCACATATCATGCTAGCGTAGTGTGAGTCTGATCTGGAAACGATGGTTAGGTGGTATGAAAAAATCAAAAGACGGTAAAAGCAACACCCCAACTGGCACTCCATGTGAGCATAAGCCTAAATTAGCAGTCGAGTGTCGAAAACCCAAAAATTTCCATCATCATATCCTTTGAGAAAAAGAGTACAACTAAGTTTGTTAATGTTAGCACTTATTTCATCATCTTATATCCATACTAGCTAAAAATTGTGTAATGTACATCCACTGATTGTTTGGCTCGATTATCCAAATTCTATTTATTATTGTCTAGTTGATTATTTCATTTGATTTGGAACCACCATTGCTGAACTTAATTTCTCTATCTTGGATGTCTAAACTGAGAAGATAACAATGAACACTAACACAATGTACATGGTTGGTTGAGCTGATTGCATGTCTTCTTTTCATTTAATCCATGCATGAGCTTGATTATTCTTCCACCTTGAATTTTAGCCCTGTTCTTTTTGTTTGAGGACAAGCAATAGTTCAAGCTTAGGGGGATTTGTTGTATGTTTTCCACATCATCTTTTCACATGTTATCACACACAAATTTGGTTCATTTTGATATCACTTAGCCTATTTTCATATTACTCTTGCCATCTTTTTGCTACTTTACTTATCGCATAACATGTATTGCAGATTTGTTCCAAAAGGACTTATTTGCAGAGTTCAATTCTGCTGAAACAGCAGAACGCATGGCGTGCAAGATAAAGACACGATGTGCAAGTTTTCAAAAGACCAATTGTTCACCCAGACTGACAAATGCACAACATGTTCATCCTTGAACATGGCGTGCGAGTTTTCAGAAAGTGCAGATCAAGACAAACATACGACGTGTTTATGACTGCACAACATGCACCTGAGAGCGTCAACCAAACCAAAGCTTTTAGAAAGTCACACAACATGCATTACTTCTACGCACATCATGCACAGTGCATTCTGGAGCAACTGTCAAAGCCTTTTCACGGCGCGTACCAGGAGCGTACGCCGTGTCGCTGTCAGTTTCAGAATTTTGAAAATTATGACTCTTTGTTTAAAACAAAGAGGGAACTTAAAGGGCATTTATCCACGGTCATAATTCAAATTTCTCTCATCCCATAGCAAGCCTAGAGTAGAGGAAGACGATTTTGAGGAGAAAAGAGGTGGTTTCCTGCCAAAGGATCCCCAATCTTCTTCTCTTCTTCTCCATTGTCTTCTCCAAAGGTGCAGTAGAGCTTCTCCATTTCACGCAGCTTCTCGGGAGAGGAGTTGGTTCGTCTTGAAGTAGCCGGAGGAGTAGAATTTCATCCTAAATCCGGAATTGTACCTTCTTGTGGTTAAATCTTTGTTGCTTGTTAAATCTTTGGATCTTCTTGTTTTTCTTCCTCTAGATCATGTTAGATTCTGAAATTTCTGTAACAATTCTACAAAACATGATTATGGATGAGTTAACTCCTTTTCATGGGCATGGGAGAGTAGCTCCAATGTTATAGAATGTATGGAACAAGTTAATTTCATACTAAATACTATTTTACTTGTTTTCTACCATGAGAGTACCGTTTTTTCATCTCTTTCATGTCTTGCTGGCCACTTTATATGCATGTGTTCTGCTTTCTTACTTAATCTGAGAAGGTAGGTAGGAATGTATGGAGGTGCTCATCTTAGCAACTCTTCTTCTACCACAAGATTGGAGATTATTGAGTTGCGGAACAATTTTTGATCTAAAATGAAAGTTATGCATGAGAATGTAGATTTGAGTTATGATCATTGCATTTACACCGGAAGGTGAAAGAGTGACACATACCTCTCCTTTAAAACAAGTTCTTAGTATGTTTAAATTTCATGTTCCTATTATGTGCTATGATGTGTGAGTGAAATTCTAATGTTCAAGATCGTTAATCATCTGAATCTAAACTCTTTTTAGTAATCTTTTCATTGCTTGTTTAAATCTGAATTTCTATAATTAGATAAACATCACTATCCTTTTTAAACTAATCTAGATTGTTGAACTTTAGTGTTGTGGCATTTGATTAGTTACCCAAGCTCATTGTGTTTGACCTCGACTACAACTACCTCTGTATACTTGCAAAGATTGGTTAAGTTGAGTAAATGATCCTTCTTAAGATTGAAACTCGTTAGCATAAATAGCCAACAAGTTTTTGGCACCGTTGTCGGGGAACTACGGTAGTCTAATTGGAGTAATAAGTGCTCATTAGTAATCGAGGCTAGATCACCATTTCCATTTTTGAATTATCATATACCTTTTAGTTGTGTTCTCAATTCCTCTTGCTATTTTTTAGGTTGTATGCGTCCTTCACAAATGGATCTTCAAATATCAACATTGTTAGACCTTGAGATTGAGGGCACTCTTTCAAGCTTAAGAAAAGCAAGGAGAGTAGAGCCATCACTTCTAGAAGGTACTCAACCATCATCACTGTCACCTTCTTCTTCACCCTTTGAAGAAGCTACACCAAGTAATCCAATCATTGAGGACGACCATCCTTTGAAGGATTTTGCAATGCTGGTCGCCATAAACATTTACGGGGCCATTGATATGCCTGTAGTAGAAGTGAACAATTTCTCTATTTCTCCTTCTATGATGCAAATGATACAACATCATCATTTTGGAGGTACAACCAATGAAGATCCAAGTCTTCATGTTGCCGAGTTCTTAGAATATCTGAATACTTTCCGAATCAATGGATTATCGGCAGATGGAATTAGACTTATGTTATTTCCCTTCACCCTAAGAGATAGAGCCAAGGTGTGGCTTTTGTCTCTTCCAAAGAAGTCAATCAACAGTTGGGACCAACTTACGAATGCATTCCTTACAAAGTACTTCCTGCCTAGCAAGACAACCCGCAAAGAAATCATCCCACCAATTTCTCTCAAAATAATGGAGAAACTCTATATCACACACGGGAACAGTTTAAAGATCTTCAACGCCTTTGCCCGCACCATGGTTAAACCAACTGGCTACTACTTCAAACTTTCTATAATGGATTATTCTACAACACTCGGTTGACACTAGCTGCCGCAACCAATGGTGCATTAATGACTAAGTCTTATAGGGAGGCTTATGACATTAGTGCAGATATATCACTTAATCACTGCCACTGGGGATCAGATAGGGGAGCAAAATCAGTCTCTACAGCTAATTATTCAACCGGGAAGCAAGGAGGGAAACATATTGTTGATGTCGTTGATCTTATTGTTGCCAAACTCGATGTTCTTACATAAAAGTTCAAGAAGATGACAACTTTGCAAATCCAATCAGCTGAAGTAATATGTGAAGCTTGTGGTAATGCAGGACATACTTCTTCTTCATGCTTTGCTCCTAATGCAATTGAAGGGGGCTTTGAATAAGTAAATGCAATTGGAATGTAAGGGAACAAGCAGTACAATCCCTATTCCAACACATACAATCTGGGATGGAGAGATCATCCTAATTTCTCATACCAGAATACAAGCAATGCTCAGAACTTCCAATAAGGACAACAACAATCGCAACAACAAAAACAGTTCAACTGATAAGGGAATCCACCAGGTTTCAACAATAGGGGTTATCAACAACCACAACAACCCCAAAGCTCTTCTTTAGAGGCAATGATGGAGAAATGTGTTTCTACACAAATGCAGCAAAATGAGGAGTTCCAGGGTAATAATAAGCTATTGAAAGATGCTATAGCCCAACTTTCTGCTAAAGTGGATGGCATTTACAATCATACCAAGATGTTGGAGAATCAAATAGAACAACAAGCTCTAGCACAATAAAAGAGTCCACAATCTGGTTCTCTTCCAAGCCAACCGGATGTGAACCCAAGACAACAAGCAAACACCATAAATTTGAGGAGTGGAGCTGAAATTCAGAGACCTTCTCCACCCAAGGAGAAGAACACTGAAGTGACTGATGAGGAGGAGTCCAAAACTCCTATTTGTAGCAAGGATAAAGGTACGGCAGAAATACCACCTTATTACAAGGCTAATGCACCATTTCCACAAAGGAATGCGAACAAGAAGGAGGATTTAAAGTTTAGGAAGTTTATGGATATTCTAAACAAGCTTCATGCCAACCTTCCTCTAGCCGAAGTTATTGTCGAGATGCCATCTTATGCTAAGTTCTTAAAGGATATCTTAACTAAGAGAAGAAAAGTGGATCAAGTTGAAACAGTAATACTTTCAGAAAGAATGAGTTCAATTATTCAAAATAGACTTCCACAAAAGTTGGATGATTTGGGAGCCTTCACACTACCATGTAAGATCAGTGACACCACTTTTGACAAATGTCTAGTAGACCTTGGTGCTAGTATCAGTCTCATCCCATCTACTTTGTGGCAGGAGCTATATCGTGGAGATCTAAAACCAACAAAGATGGTGATTGAACTAGTAGATCATTCCATCAAGTACCTGAAAGGTATTGTGGAAGATGTGTTAGTGCAGATTGGCAAATTCTATATCTCTTGTGATTTTGTTGTTTTAGATATGGGGGAAATTCCTTCCATTCCCATTCTTTTTGGAAGACCCTTCATAAGAACCGCCAAATGTTTTGTTGACGTTTGGGAAGGCAAACTCACACTCCAAGTTGGTGATGAAGCCATGGAATTTTCTATTTATGATGCAATGAAAGCACCTTCACGTGTTGAAGAAATTTGCTTATTGGATACTATTGATTCAATTGTGGAGGACGATGAAAGTATTGCTAATTTGATGTTAAACTTTTGTGATGATGATGAGACTACAATAAATAAGTCTAAAAATTCTAGAGTACTTCCTATTGCTAAAGCACATGCTACCAATGAAGACACTCCACCTGTTTATGATAAAGTTGAAGAAAGCACAATCGGGAGAAAGGTAGAACTTAAAGGCCTTCCACCTAGGCTTAGGTATGCATTCCTTGACTGTAATTCCACTTCCCTTGTTATAATAAATGATAAGTTAACCAATGATCAAGAAAATAAGTTACTTGTTGAATTGCGTTTGTATAAAGATGTCATTGGTTACTCTATAAATGATTTGAATGGCATTCATCCCTCCATCTGCATGCATGGAATAAATATGGAGGATGATGCTAAACTAACTATTGAACCACCTAGGCATTTAAATCAAAATATGGTTGAAGTGGTAAATAAATAAAATTTTAAATTGACGGATGCCAGCATCATTTATCCGATAAGTGACAGCCCTTGGGTTAGTGCCATTCACGTGGTACCTAAGAAGGGGGTGCAACTGTCATAAAAGGAGACAATGATGAATTGATACAAACATGTATATTTAGGGTGTGGCATATGTGTATTGACTACTGGCGCTAGAATAAGGAAACTTGCAAGGATCATTTTCCATTTCCCTTTATTGATTTGATGCTTGAACGCCTCACTAAGCACTCTTATTTTTGTTACTTGGATGAGTATTCCAGGTTTTTCCAGATTCCTATCTACCCTCCCGACCAAGAGAAAACTACATTCACTTGTACTTATGGACCATATGCTTATCTTTGCATGCCTTTCGGTCTTTGCAACCCTCCCATGACTTTTCAGCGATGTATGATGGCCATTTTCTCTAATTTCATTGAAAATATAATGGAAATTTTCATGGATGATTTTAGTGTATATGGAGATTCATTTGATCAATGCTTAGGTAACCTGTCATTAGTCTTAGCCCGTTGTAAAATGGTTAACCTATTGCGGAACTAGGAGAAGTGTTGTTTCATGGTACAATCTGGTGTGGTACTAGGCCATGTTGTATCTAACAAGGGTATTGAAGTGGACATGGCAAAGGTTGAAGCCATTGAGAAGATGTCTACTCCATCTTTAGTTAAAGATATCCGCAACTTTCTTGTCCATCCATGTTTTTATAGAAGATTTATTAAAGACTTTTCAAAAATTGCAAAGCCGTTTTGTTCCTTACTTGCAAAAGATGTCAAATTTGTATTTGATGATGACTGCCACACAACTTTTTCCAAACTCAAGGAGGCCCTCATTTCAGCCCCAATTATTCAACCTCCGGATTGGGATTCTCCTTTTGAGTTAATGTGTGATGCAAGCGATTATGCAATGGGAGTTGTTCTAGAACAATAGAGGGATAAGAAACTCCACACCATTTATTATGCAAGCAAGACCCTTGATGAAGTGCAAATCAACTATACAACCACCGTGAAGGAGATGCTTGCCATTGTATATGCCTTTGACAAATTCCAACAATATTGGTGAGATCTAAGGTGATAGTATACATTGATCATGCTTCCATAAAATATTTTATGAACAAGAAATATGCCAAGCCACATCTTATTCGCTGTATTTTACTCTTACAAGAATTCGATCTCGAAATCTGGGATAAGAAAGGTACGGAAAATAATGTTGCTGATTATCTTTCTAGATTAACTATGGAGGCTAGAGATCCATTTCCCATTGAAGATAACTTTCCCATTGAAAGGTTGTATGTGTTATCATCTACTCAAGCACCATGGTTTGCGAACATTGCTAACTTTATTTCTACCAGACAACTTCCACCTGATTTGTGTATCAACAAAAGAAGCAATTCTTTCATGATGTGAAATTCTACTATTGGGATGATCCGCTGTTATTCAAGCATGGAAGTGATGGGCTGATCCACCGATGTGTTACTGAAGAAGAAATTCCTACCATTATTGTTGAATGCCATGCCTCTCCTTGTGGAGGCCATTTTGGAGGAGAGAAGACTGCTGCAAAGATACCACAAGCCAGTTTCTATTGGCCCACATTATTCAAGGACGTCAATCTATTTGTCAATAAATCTTGTGATAGATGTCAAAGAACTGGAGGTATATCTCATTGTGAAGACATGCCCCTCAACTCTATCTTGGAGGTTGAGGTATTTGATGTATGGGGAGTGGATTACATGGGACCATTCCCTTCATCTTGTGTCTACCGATACATTCTTGTTGCTTGTGAATATGTTTCCAAATGGGTTGAGGCCATCCCAACCCAAGCACCAGATGCCAAATCTATAGTAAAGCTTTTTCAAAAGATCATCTTTCCTCAGTTTGGAGTTCCTCAAGCCATAATTTTAGATGGAGGCACACATTTTGATGAAAGACAATTCAACAACCTTCCTTCTAAATATGGTGTAACTCATAAGATCTCTATGTCCTATCATCCTCAAACTTTCAGGCAGGTAGAGGTCTTAAACAGGCAGCTAAAGAACATCCTTGAAAAGTCTATTTCTAGTTCAAGAAAATATTGGGCTTTAAATATAGATGATGCATTATGGGCATACCGCACAACCTACAAGACAATCATAGGAACTATTCCGTTCAAGCTGATCTATGGAAAGTCCTGTCACCTTTCGCTGGAGTTAGAGCTCTGTGCTTTGTGGGCCATCAAATTCTTGAACTTTGACATGAAGAAGGTAGGTGAGAAGCGCCTTTTGTAGCTACAGGAACTTGAGGAACTTCACCTTGATGCTTATGAGAACACAAAGCTATATAATGAGAGGACAAAATCTTGGCATGACAAGAGGATTCATAGGAAGGACTTCCAAGAAGGAGATAAAGTTTTACTATTTAACTCTAGACTAAAGTTATTTCCCCAGAAAGCTGAAATCATAGTGGTAAGGACCGTTTCTTATGTTAAAGATCTTTCCATATGGAGTTGTGGAACTCCAAGGCAAGGATGAAAATTTCAAAATGAATGGACAGCATTGCAAGCTATATACTTGGGGAGATGCAGTAGACAAGGGAGCCTCTTGCTCCCTCCAAGATGCTTGAAGGAAACATTGAAGAGTCTTACTCCAGACTCTAAAAGGAGAACCTTGTGGGAGTTGACCCCACATTAGGATAGATTTCTTTTAAAGTTCTTTGAGTCAAAAACATTATTTCATTTCATCAATAAGTTTTTCATGGATGAATGTAATAATTTAGACATAGATGTCACCACATCTATCATATTTATGTACTGACTGACTGCTATTTTCTGTAGAAATTCCAAAATGCACGGTGTCTTTATTTGACATAGTGTGCACCCATCAAAATAGATACTAAAATCGGACTACATCTCCAGGTACACCATTTTTCTCAACAACTTGTTGTGTTCAGTTCACAAATGAAGTTTCTAGAATATTAAATGGTGTGCTTATTTCATTACACGACGTGTACTCATCACTCAAATGAGCAGTAACAGTTTTTGGAATCATACACGGTGGGCATTTCTTCTATGCATGTTCTGCATCTGTCTTTCAATTGAGAAACAAAAGTATCTGGAAACTCACACGCCGTGCATTAATTCATGCACGTCATGCATCTGGGCATAAAAGGTAGTTTGAAAAGGGGAAATTAAAGAAGGACACAACGTGCATGTCTTATGCACGCCATGTCTTTTTCGTAAAGTTTGGCCAAAAGGGGGGCGCACGACCTAACTTCGCAACTCCCTTGAGAAGTAGGTCGTGCGAGAGAAAGGAACCCTAGAAGCCATGTGAGTCAGTCGTGCAACTGCCTCTCTTCCCCAAATCACGCTATGCACTCACACATGCCGTCTTTTTTCTTCCTTCGTAGTGTGTCGCCCAACAGCCACCTTCGCACTCCAACCACCTTCACACCGTCTCCTTCTTCTCTGCAACCTCGAGCCGCTTTCAACAGCACCGATGGTGCGACCTCGATAGGAACTCACGGCACCGCCTAGCAGCTACCAACTAGCCACTAACACACCACCACCAACGCAGAAGTCCTCGATGAGCCCGCGCCACCACCACAGTGGTAGTAGCTTCGATGGTGGCCTTGACAACCACCAACACCACCGTTGAGTTCATGAGAAACCGATCACCAACACTGTTGACCAGCCATCAACAACCACGACAAAGACGTCAACGCCGGATCGCCCTAATTTCCCCTAAAACTTCACCTCTCTGCGTTGATTTCAGTCTGTAGAAAATATCCAGGTGCACGACGTTCCTCTGTTCTGCACGTTGTGCATTCGAGTTTCGGGGTAAAAGGAATACCTACTAGGTGAATGTCGTGGTCAAGATCTGCACACCATGCACTCCTACAAAAATCTATGGCACCAATCAAGAGGGGTTCAGGCAGATGTCATGGTGGTGCTAGTTCTTCCACCACACCTTCTGAGACTGCATTTGTGCCCTCCACCCAATTCTGAGTCACCCCTGAGGAGGATGCAGACTACCAATTCCTCATTACTAGGTGGGTATTACCTTCCCACTACGTTTGTGAAGAAACTCTAGACAAGCTTGGCTTCAAGAAAGAGATAATGGGGTATCTTCTATTCTTAGGTCTTCATCTAGTCTACACTAGATTGCAAAGACCTACCCTCTCTTTGTTTACGAGTTTTTGACAACCTTTAAGGCAGAAGATGACCCCCAAAACTACCGTGAGACATATCTGAAGATCAGTTTTCGTCTTCGAAACAAACATTTTTCTATGGATCTTCATTAGTTTTGTGCCTTGCTAGGATGCAACTATGGAGGCTACACTGACTATCCACATGCCTTCCATCGTGATACTTTTTGGTCAAAAATTACCATTGAAAAGGTGCACAGGGCTAGGTAGGCATGAGCTTCTTCGCTCCATAACCCGATTTTCAGAGTTGTGCATCACCTTCTAAGCACCGGTCCTTTTGCCAAAAATGAAACTCAAGGGGTCGTGAGCAAAACTGACCTTCTATTCTTGTGATGCATGGTTAATAATGAGAAAATCAGTTCTGGCTATTATATTATCAATAAACTTCTAGAAGCCAAGAAGAAGAAGCATAGAGAGGGGGGTGACATCATGTGTGGTGTAATGCTCACACTACTTGCTATGCAGATACGGCTGGACTTGACCAGTTTAGAACCTGCACCCGGGAAAAACCTTGTAAACATCAATTATCTTATTTCTTGTGGCCTAATATCAAGGCATGGCGATAGAACTAGCAAGTTCAAGGTTTTTCTCACAAAGAAACAGTTCATAGAAGTCCCCAATGCAGCCCACAATGACCTCAATAAGAAAGCTAATTGGAAGGTTGAGGTACAGCCCCAGGATGAAGAGGAGGCAGACACCCATGGCGCCAGCAATTCTAAAGTAGAAACAGCTACCGCTACAGCTACAACACCACTTCTCCCCCTCCATCGCTACTCAAACTGAGTACACTTGAGCGATGCCCGGTGTTCGACATCTTTATGGATATGTTCACTAGTGGTTTGACCACATCGATGGCCGTTTGGACCAGATGAGCACGCAGTACACTATGATGCACGACATGGTCCACTGGATGCACTCTTGGCATATCTCCTAGGGCCATTATTCTATCTCGTCGCCGTATCAGTCACCACCACCACAACAACCTGAGTTTCCACAACCATCGGAGTTTCCACAGAATCCCTATTTTCCCCAGTAGCATGACCCTGCAGACCAGCTGATGGACATTCTAGATCTCGTCGGCCAGTATTTCCCTGATCAGGAGGGCGATGGCCCTCCTTTTTTATATTTGATCCATGACAGTTATCCAGTTGTGAACTCTGTGAGTTTGGTTGATGCAGTGAGGACACTACTGATTTCAAGCTTGGCGGGGGGGGCACAACTGGCCCGTAATTATAGTTTTCATTTTGCATTTCCTTTTGTTAGAGTTAGTTGTGTCAGTTTTTCATTCCTTTGTGTTCTATGTTCTGTTTCCTTTGATGGAAATCTTAATATGAATTGAGGCTACCATGTTAGAATGAACACCATGCTTGATCTATCTTGTCCTTTATGTTTCTTGTGGCTATATGAAAAGATTTTCAAATGCATGCATGATTCAAATGAAAAAAGGAAAATCCCCATGCACGCAATCTTGTTTGTGTTTGTAGTTTGACAATTTTTACATCTTTGATTTATCAATACATGTAATGGTTCCACATTTTTGTGAATAAATCAATTTTGCAACACTTACTATAATATGGGATACTTTTGCCAAACTCTTAGTGTGTTTACAATCAACTTTTTAGTGATTTTTTTTTTCAAAAGAATGATTGAAATATTGCTAATCTTAACACTCTTGTTGACTCTTTGGTGTTGTACCATACTTGCGCTATCATTTGTATACCATTACCCAGTAACAGATGGCAAACATCCCACATATAATGCTAGCCTAGTGTGAGTCTGATCTGGCAACGATGGTTAGGTGGTATGAAAAAATCAAAAGAGGGTAAAAACAACACCCCGACTGACACTTCACGTGAGCATAAGCCTAAATTAGCAGCTGAGTGCTGGAAACCCAAAAATTTCCATCATCATATCCTTTGAGAAAAAGAGTACAACTAATTTTGTTAATGTTAACACTTATTTCATCATCTTATATCCATACTAGCTGAACATTTTGTAATGTACATCCACATATTTGGCTCGATTATCCAAATTCTTATTAGTGTTGTCTAGTTGATTATTTTATTTGATTTGGAACCACCATTCATCATCATCATCATCTAAGCCTCAATCCCAACTATGTTGGGGTCGGCTACATGGATCCTTTGTTTCCATTGCTAAACTTAATTTGATTTGGAACCACCATTGCTTAACTTAATTTCTCTATCTTAGATGTCTAAACTGAGAAGATAATAATGAACACAAATACAATGTACATGGTTGGTTGAGCTGATTGCATATCTTCTTTTCATTTAATCCATGCATGAGCTTGATTATTCTTTCACCTTGAATTTTAGCCATGTTCTTTTTGCTTGAGGACAAGCAATAGTTCAAGCTTAGGGGGATTTGTTGTATGTTTTCCACATCATTTTTTCACATGTTATCAGACAAAAATTTGGTTCATTTTGATATCACTTAGCCTCTTTTCATATTACTCTTGCCATCTTTTTTCTACTTTACTTATCACGTAACTTGTATTGCAGATTTGTTCCAAAAAGACTGATTTGCGGAGTTCAATTCTATTGAAACATCAGAACGCACGGTGTGCATGATAAAGACATGACGTGCAAGTTTTTAGAAGACCAATCGTTCACCCAGACTGACAAACGCACGACGTGTTCATCCTTGAACACAGCGTGCGAGTTTCCAGAAAGTGCAGATCAAGATAAACACAAGGCATGTTTTCGACTGCACGGTGTGCACCTGGGAGCATCAAGCAGACCAAAGCTTCTGGAAAGTCACACAATGTGTTTTACCTCTACACACGCTGTACCCAGTGCATTCTGGAGCAACTGTCGAAGCCTTTGCACAGGGTGCACCAGCAGCGCACGTTGTGTCGCTGCCAATTTCAGAATTTTGAAAATTATGACTCTTTGTTTAAAACAAAGAGGGAACTTAATGGGAAGTTATCCACGGTCATAATTCAAAGTTCTCTCATCCAAGAGCAAGCCTAGAGTAGAGGAAGATGATTTTGAGGAGAAAAGAGGTGGTTTCTTGCCAAAGGAGCCTCAATCTTCTTCTCCAATGTCTTCTCCAAAGGTGCAACAGAGCTTCTCGATTTCACGCAGCATCTCGGGAGAGGAGTTGGTTCATCTTAAAGCAGCTGGAGGAGTAGAATTTCATCCCAAAGCTGGAATTCTACCTTCTTGTAGTTACATCTTTGGATCTTCTTGTTTTTCTTCCTCTAGATCATGCTAGATTCTGAAATTTCTATAACAATTTTGCAAAACATGATTATGGACGAGTAAACTCATTTTCTGTGGCAAGGGAGAGTAGCTCCCATGTCATAGCATGTATGGAACAAGTTAATTTCATACTAAATACTATGTTACTTGTTTTTCTACCATGAGAGTACCCGTTTTATCATCTCTTGCATGTATTGCTGGCCACTTTATATGCATGTGTTATGCCTTCTTGCTTAATCTGAGAAGATAGGTATGAATGTATGGAGGTGCTCTTCTTGGAAACTCTTCTTCTACCATGAGAGTGGAGATTATAGAGTTGAGGAACAAGTGTTGATCTAAAATAAAAGTTATGAATGAGAATATAGATTGAAATTGTGATCGTTGCATTTATACCGGAAGGTGAAAGTGCAACACATACCTCTCCTTTAAAACAAGTTCTTAGTGTGTTTAAATTTTGTGTTCCTATGATGTCTTATGATGTGTGAGTGAAATTCTAATGTTCAAGATCCTTAAACATCTAATCCAAGCCCGTTTTAAAAATCATTTCATTGCTTGTTTAAATTTGAATTTATGTAATTAGATAAACATCACTATCCTTTTTAAACCGATCTAGATTGTTGAACTTTAGTGTTGTTGCATTTGATTGGTTACCCAAGCTCCTTGTGTTTGACCTCGACTACAACTACCTTTGTATACTTATGGAGATTGGTTAAGTTAAGTAAATGATCCTTCTTAGGATTGAAACTCGTTACCGTAAATAGCCAACAGGTGGAATCGTGAAAGTTGTTCTTGCTTCTCTCGTTAGGGTAGTAACATGTGATATGTTGGTTTGTAAGGCCTGTGAAGATAGTGAGGAGATGATATAGATCTCCCCCTTAGATAATAATGGTCGAAGTGACCTCACCAACCCTAATTTTGAAAAATCTAGGTAGATGGAACTCTTGTGTGATAAAAAATGCACAAAAATCTTTGATTTAGTTTGTAGGGTATAGTGTTTTAGGGTTGATAAAATGTAGTGACACACCCACTTTTTGTGAAAGGCATCCACATCCCAAAAATGTGAATGTAGGTTAGTGATGGAGACCCATCCATATCCACCACTAGAGGAGAGTTGAAAACCTAGATCTAGGGTCCACCATGTGATGCAGGTTGGAAAAAGATTTATCCACAATGAATAGTGATGATAAGGCTAACAAGGTGGTGGAATTTGGTGACATCTAGTAGAGTGTAGGGAATTTTTCTTAAGGATAGAATATATGGTCTGTGAATGGTACATTC